>OY978452.1:11833621-14272880 GCA_963854805.1 Plagodis dolabraria | reverse complement strand
AGATACAATAAACTTTTCTAAATGGGTCTACATTGGGCATACCTAGATACAATAAACTTTTCTAAATGGGTCCACACTGGGTATACCTAGATACACTAAACTTTTTCAGAATGGGTCCACACTGGACATAATTAGATACACTCGTTATCAAACAAATCAAGATCATCTAAATCAGTTCACAACTACTAAGATTGTAACATTCTTTTTTTTTTTTTTTAGGGAGGACATAGATGCTGGCTACCGCCTGTGCGGTCGTCCAGCTCCACCGGGTTTTGGGCGAGGGCCTGGCCCTACAATAGCCCGGGAGGGAGAAGTGCCGAAGGCACTTCTCCCGAGACGGGCGTAGAAGGCGAAAAGCGCTTTCTACCTCCGTCTCCTGCGGACGCCGAAAACGTACCGCTATTATAGGAGGGGTTGACAGCGAGCTCAAGGGCACCACTGTGGTTCGGACCTCGGCTTGTCTCGCTGTCGAGAGACATGGGGGGGATCGGAGCAAAATGCCTCTGTGCAACTGCAGTGTTGCACAATTGGGCCCTACTGAATAATACTCTTTGACTATTTGGAGAGCAATTTATCGTGACCTTGTTTTTGCCTCGAGCTCGCCGGCGAGCTCGGTGTTTGATTGTGTGACCTCTAATTACCTCACACCTGGGGATTTTACCTCGACGACTTGCGGATAACGCTAAAGCTGCCAATGTAATGACTGCGATGGGGTCATCCGGGTCGTCTAATACCTGCCGTGGTCGGTGACGGGGGGGTTTGAAAAATGGGATAGAAGAGGCGGTCGAGTAGTTCGATGCCTGGACAACCAATGGGTTCGAGTGGTGGGGCGCTCGATCAAAGTATCGGCGGGCGCAGTCCTTATTGAACTGCGCTAAAGAGGGAAGGTTTAGGTCGCAATGCAACTCGGTGTTCCGGATATACCACGGAGCGCCGGTTGCACTACGAAGAAAACGGTTTTGAATGACTTGAAGCTTATGGAGATGGGCCTCACTAGCATGACTAAACACTACTGATGCGTAAGTCATGATGGGGCGGATGCAGGCAGTGTAAAGTGTCTTCTTATTTCTAAGAGACATTTTACTCTCTTTGCGAATCAGGGGACCAAGGCGACCCATTACAAAGGCCGCTCTGTTACGGACGGTTGTTATATGATCGCTAAAGGTGAGATTCCGATCAAGGGTGACTCCGAGATATTTTGTTTTACTAACCCAGGGGATGGGTTGGTCGAACAAAGTTATAGGTTGCGGGTAACGGGGGCGGCCCTTCTCAGTAAAGTACATAGCTGCACTTTTAACTGGGTTGACCGCGATGCGCCATTTACGGAACCAGTCACCGATCTCGGTGATGGCCCGTTGGAGGGCGGGAATGGACTTTCTACTGATATGCCACCCAGTGGTATAAATAGCGGTATCATCCGCGTATTGGGCTAATAGGACGTTAGGCTGAGAGCGTGGGATGTCGCTGGTATACAGCGCGAAAAGAATGGGTGATAGCACGGAGCCCTGAGGGACTCCGGCTCTGACTGGGTGGGGGGAGGAGAGGGTGCCTTCCACGCGATAGCGAAAGCTTCTGGCTTTAAGTAAGTCTTGTAGGATGAGCACAAGACGTTCTGGCACGCCAAATTGGTATAGCTTGTAAATCAAGCCATTGTGCCAGACTTTGTCAAAAGCTTTCGCTACGTCGAGGAAGACTGCTAGCGTTGTCTGGGGTTTGGGGTACTTGTTAAAGCCCTCAATGATGTGCTCCGTGAGGCGGTGCACCTGTTGGACGCATGAGTGTCCGGGTCTGAAGCCAAACTGCTCATCTGGGATAAGGTGGTGTTCCTTAGCATGGGACTGGAGACGGTTTGCAAGTAACCGCTCGTAAAGTTTGCCTAAGGCACTGAGGAGGCTGATGGGGCGGTAACTGGTGGGGTCAGATGAGCTTTTGCCTGGTTTGTGAATGCCAATGACATTTGCACATTTCCAGGTGTCTGGGAATAAGCAGTGGCTCATAGCAGCATTGAAGATGCTGACTAGGAGATGGATGAGAGGAGGAGAGAGGGTTTTAAGAACCCTGTTGGAGATGCCATCGGCACCGGGGGATTTGCGCGGTCGGAGGGCCTTGATCAGTCTCGCCACCTCAGCGTAAGTCGCTAAGGTGATTGGTGGGAGTTCAGAGGTGACCACAGAGCTTTTACGTTCGACTTCAGCATCCACCGAATCGAGGTGAGCTTGGTCAACGTGATCTACGTTAGGGGAACACTGAGCCTCTAGGCTATCAGCTAGGCACTCAGCTTTGTCTTCGTCAAAGAACGCTGGGACTAGTGGGACTGGTCTGTATAAGGGAGGCATGTCGTTATAGTTACTTCCTTTCATACCTCGCGCCAAGTCCCAATAAGCTTGGTGGCTTGGCACGAGGTTTGAAAGTTTGTCACCCCATTGTTGATCACGCAACTCAGACATGCGACTTTGAACCATGCGTTCAAAGTGGCGTTTCCTAGTTTTGTTCTCTTTACTGGGGTAAGAGTCGTAATGTCGGGTCACTGCTTTACTTTCCGTCACTAATCGTCTCACATCCGCTGGAATGACAAGGCGCCGGTCGTCCGGCACCATGACCTCCTTTGCGGATGCACCTACTACGGTGGAGAGGTGATTAGTGAACGAATCGATCGCAAGGGTTACGTCATCTTTAGTCAGGATGTCGTCAGGGATCTTGTCAAGGTCCGGTGAACTGATAGCCTTTAGGGCAACGCCTAATTGCTTCCAGTTCACTATCGTCTTAGTGGGGCGGGGGAGGTCTGTTGTTGGGTCGGGACCTAGTCGCAGTATAATGGGTCGGTGGTCAGAGTGAAGCTCGTGAACCACTTCTATGGAGCGTAACTGGAGTGTTACGCCTCTGAGTAGTGCCATGTCAAGCAAGTCAGGTCGAAAGTCTTCCGTATGAGGGTAGTGAGTGGGCTCAGTGGGCGCAATTATGTCAAAATTAAGTTCTGCGACTAGTTTTTCAAGTGCAATGCCTCTGGGATTGTTGACGTTACAATTCCATAGGATGTGCTTACTATTGAAGTCGCCAATCAGAAGGACGGCGCTTCCTAATGAGAACAATGCTTCTAAGTCAGCCCGGACGATCGGCTTTTGACAAGCTTGGTAACAGGACGCTATGACTATAGGTTGATGACCAGTCATAGCTAGGAGGCAACAAGATGCTTCCATATTAACAAGAGTCGGGGTAGGTAGGGGGATGCAGTGCAGGGACCTTTTGTAATAGATAAGAGTGCCTCCCCCACGGGAGTTCACTCTATCATCACGTACCGTTCTGTAATTGGCAAACCTAGGGTTCGCCTTCCCCGGTTTTAGAAGGGTCTCCTGCACGCATATAATGTCGATAAGGTGGGTGCAACAAAAGTCGTGGACAAGGTCACGTTGTCTAAAGAAACCGTTAGCGTTGAATGACGCTAACGAAACTGAGCGCGGTTTCGTGCGTGCGGTTGTACTACCCATAGTGGTTGTACTGGGGAGGGGCCTGGGGAACGAAGCGCTTAAGGGCGCTAAGTAAATTCGCGTGTTCCAATGTATATTGGATCACGTCCGCTGGGGATTGAGCGAAGTGCATCTTGTGCGCTAGCTCGCGGACTTCGTTGATGTCAATAGACATCGCCAGGTCGCTGACTAGTTTGATGTCCTCTTGAAGAGAGGCATCCATCAGCGGCATGGGTGGGGCTTGTGGCCGAGAAATGGCGCGGGGAGGAGGGGCGCGAACGGAGTTGGCAACGGGTGTCGGGAGCGCGGGGCGAGCCGGGGCCGGTGCGCGAGCAGGGGCCGGGGCGCGGGCGGGAGCGGGTGCGGGCGCGCGGGCCGGGGCGCGGGCGGGAGTGATGGTCTTTACCATACTGGGTGGTTTAGACCATGCGTTACGGGCGGGGAGCGGCGCGGGTATTACCTGTGAAGCAGGTATTACCGACAGCTTAGGGCTGACCCGTTGGTAACGGTCATATGAGGGACGGGTCGGCCTATGCCTTGCCACCCTGTGGTTTATGCGTGGTGCTTTTGGGCAGCCGCGGTAATTCGCGGTGTGTCCTTGAGCACCGCATAGAACGCAGCTGGGTGGGTCCGGCGAGTCCCGAGTGCGAGTGCACGCCGCTGTCGCGTGATCGCCTAGGCACTTGACGCACCTAGCGCGAGCGAAACAGAAGCGGGAGGCGTGACCGTATAATTGGCAGTTGTGACACTGCGAGGGACTTCCATTTTTAAATGGGGCTTGAACGTCTAACCCAGAGAGGCCGCAGACCTTTTTTAGATTAAAAATGGCCTTGCCCTCTGGTGTACGGTCTAGTACTACAAGTACTAGGTCATATGGACTGCGGTCCTTCCCGCTGTACATGCGGTGAACCGCATGCACTGGGAAGTCTTGTGCTTTAAGGTCGTCACATACCGCATCGGTATGTATCTCCTTAGGCACACCGCGAATCACAACGCGAAGGACTTTCTCCTCTTCGAGCGCATAAGTGTGAAAACTTATGCTCTCTTTACGGAGGAGCTTTGTTAGCGCTCTGTGGTCGCTACTAGTGGGCACTTGGACTTTAATGCCCTGCTGCGTGGAGCGGGCATTAGTATAATGGATCCCACGATCCGAAACTAAGCGGGACAGCATGTCCCATTTGCTTTTGTCCTGAATGAACAAAGGCGGAGGCGGTTTTTCGCGACGTGCGCTCGCGTCCTGAGGGGACGCGGCGGTTGAAACCGGAGCGGAGGGAGGAGACGCGGGGCGCGGGGCGGGGGTCGGTTTTTTGCCGGAGGCGGGGGCCTTTGCGGGTGCCTTGGCGGGAGGGGCGGAAGTGGCGCAACTAGCGGCTTTGGGCGCGCGCTTGCGTTTGCGATCTACGACGGTGTAACCGTCGTTATCGGAATCAGAGTCCGTGCGTGAGGCGCCGGCCTGATCTACCTCCATGTCCGTTTCGGATTCCGAAACGGTCTCGACAATGGCGAAGGAGGGACGGGTACTCGCTGACCTCCCGATCGGTGAGCGAGAGCGAGACCGTTCACGGGGAGGGGCTGCCACCGTGCGTCTATTGTCAGGCCCGGGAGCGGGCGAAGTAGGGCTATCCTCTGAATAGGATCGGGTCAAGGGAGGAACGCTGGCCTCCAGGTTTGAAGTCCCGGAGGGAGCGATGAGAGTGTCCGTGAGGCGGGCATTCTCTTCCTCTTCAAGGAGTTGCATATGTGCAACGTATAGATCGGGGTGGCGGAGGGCGAAGGTCTGAAGGACCTGCACCTCACCGTTAGAGGGACGGGACTGCATCCTGAGGGGAATACTCAGGACGCCCTATCAAGGGTTTGAATTCCCTCACACACCTTGTGAGCTCACTGTGTGAGAGGGAGTGTGTACCTAGGGTGTGCCCTAGTTGTGTACCCTCTCCGAGCTTTTTTCTCGGCGGAGAGGGGTGCTCCTAAGCGCTACTCCGGGGTTGACTAGGGGCGACCCCAAGGCCAGTAATCCCGGAGCCCAGCTTGCTTCGGCTGACCCGTGAAGCGGGAAAGGCCACGGTGCAAGGTTAAACCAAAACAACAACAGTGGCCGTTGTCACCGTAGGGTGTCACACTGCGACCGCAGCAAATGGCGGATTTGATCGTTCAGACGGGTTTGGCTGACGCTACCCCACGCCTGAACGACGTCGCTTAACAGCACAAAGTGTGTTGTTACGCGACTGTTACTATGTTGTGTCGGGTAGTAAAGTGGTGAAATGCGCACCGAAAAGTGCGGTCAAAACAAGACCACCAGCCCGATATGATGTTGTTCGTCCGAAACAAGGGACTTGGGTAGGTGGTAATGCCTGACGTCTTAGAGCGCCTCTGCGCGCCGGCACGGCGAGCTCGTAGCTCACGTTGCACGGCGGTCGGTGGCTGCTCAGCTTCTGCACAGAAGACAAAACTTCGTCAGGACTGCGTATTCCAAGGCACTGGTCTGCAACTAGCGTCGGAACGATGACCCGAGTGAGACGGCAATAGTGCGGGGACTATTGCGGTCTCACTGGGAGATACTGGCGGAGCTGTAGACAGGTGTGCACGGCGTGGCGGCACAGGTCGGAATCCTCCTGTAACATTCAGAAATAAAAATCTGTATAAAGTCAATAAAGGCCCGCGCGGAACGCATCTGATACTGTGCTCCAAGCTGTTCCTAGACGTATAAGTACAACTTAATGATCTCGTATAACTTAAAGAAAATAACAAATTATGACGCCTTTTTGTCGTCGAAGGGGAACGTTAGAGGTGACTTTCTTTGAGTTAATATTTTCCGGTCATAGAAACAAGTGGATGAATATGTCACCTCGCTTTCCTGTAGCGAAAGTAATTGATGCCCTACGAATCCTATCACATACTTTTTCAAACTATATTATACAAAGCTATATAAAAAGTCTCAGGTCAGTACGCTTTATTAAGTACCTGCATCAACTTTCCATTGTTTTGAAATGTTATATTTAGTTCATAGTCATGCACGAGGGCCGTGACAACTCACTGCAACTGTATTAGACACAAGTGACGCTGTCCATTGCATTAGGCCGGCGATTTGTCCCTTTCGTCAATACATCACATAAAATAACGTAATATCTTTACATAATATTAAATAATGTTGATCTTTATGGTTAAACTTCTAGGTGTAATTGCTGTCAACACATAAAACTTTATTCCGGACGGACTACATAATATTTAACCAATTGGATTCTCACCTGCGATCGTTACAGTGCTTACATACACTTTTTAATTGAGGAAAGAGTATAATATTTTACTGTTTATTTGCTCAAAGCAATTTCGAGTCAATTAAAAAGGAATACGTGTACAGACAGGTCGTTTTAATTGGGAGCGTAATTTCGGCAATAATAACGTTATAGTTTTATTACTTTATTACCATTGCTTTTAACCCTACTATAATATGGAAATGTTTAGACCATCAAGTCTTACCAATTCAATAGCTCGTATTTCTTACCTGTAAGGATCATATTTGATTAATTTTCAAGAGGTGAGAAGTGGGTAACTATTGTAATTGCCGCTTTTGTCTTTGCAGCAGTAAATGAGATGCGTCTTTGTGCTCACCTCTCAACTACCTGACACGTAGTCCATTATCTTACAATAATACCAATGTTGGATATGATACGGGTCAAAGATTTCTCTTTTAGGTATGTGCGTCACAGAATGTACTTCCTGCTTCAGTGTCGATGACCTGATACAACATAGAAGAATTATTCGGCTTAGCTAGTAAAAGATATAATTAAATGATAAGATAACAAAACACTAAAGTATTTTGAATTTCTTCATGCTTACAGTAGTATATTTTAAGTATTATAATAACTGCAATGTGAAGGGCCAATAGAAGAATTCTAGAAACATATGATTATATACACGTATGCCCGATAGTGACATTGTGCAATATGGGGAAATTATGATATTATTATTTGCTTATGTTGTGATTATTTTATTTTCTGCGAAGCTCTGGACGCGTACCAGTCAGACCGACATATTAAACACACGCCTAAAGCCATTTTGGAATCCTTACGCATACTTAGAGTGGTGCGTAGTACTACTACAATAAAAATGTAGTAGATACAAGAATATTGCATGCCGTCTTGCAGCTTTTTGTGCGCTTCAGAGTTCCTGAGTCGGTGGTGGCTTAAGTTTTGTTTACGTGTGAGCTCTCTTGTTATTGTTGTGATTTTACTGCGCTGCAGAACGAACCATAACGGTTGCCGTCGTGAAAGTGCGCTAATGACGCTTTATACTTAATAAAATCTAAGCTAAGATATTTAGTAGGAGCTTAATTGAATAATGGCATTCTGCTTCTGTAAAAATCAATTACTATATTCCGCATTTATTGAATATGCATATGCGCAACGTGCGCGTTCTAACATAATTAGTATGTATAAACATATAGAATTACGATGAAGTATATCTATAATTCTAATTAAACTCGTTACCTATGATTCCCGTGGTTAGATTGCGATGCAGAACTGGAACGCAAAAAACCTCTCAGAGTAAAGACCAAGTGAAACTCAGCGCGCTATTTATCTTAAACTTATCGGAATACCGCGGTGTCTTCGTTTTTCGTTTTTCTCTCCCGTCCCATATACTTTGAGCCCGATGTCGTTTTATTCTCGTTGCGAAAACAATGATTACCGCCGTTGTGCGGAGTTGCGCCGTGCGAGAGGGATGCTATGATCGTTTTGCATGGAAGGAGTGAAACCATCAATTTGCACCGAGCCGCGCCAGAGGTAAACGCGTCGATCTCGCTTAAAAGAGGCAAACCGGAGCTCACTTGAGAGGTCGCACCGCTCTGTACTTTCCTAGTTTGTAGTTGCTGCGGTTGCTCGCCGCGATGTAAACTCGTGTTGCGTCCGCGGAACAACCGCTCAGAGTTCAACGAGGCCGCTCCAACAACTTGTACTCTTAACTGCTATAAGATCTACAAATCTAGCCCGCAACTTACCGGTTTACCAGTTTGCCTTAAAACGGAACCCTATGAGCTGAAAAGACAACAGAAAATCTTCTTTGCGGTGTAAATGATGTATATTTATTCGCTAAATTGTCGTCGTTCGCGACAGGTGTGGCACACTGGAACGTTTCGCGAGAAAAGTGAGGATCTGAGCGTCGTTGAGCGACGATAAAAGCAATGCTTTGACTTCTCTTTTTTCACATCGCTCAAGTTTTTGCATGAGAAGCCGAACGAGCCAGTTTCGGATAAGGAGGCGTATTGGCAAGAAAATTGCTATTTTTGCACACAAACAAGCCTTTACGAGGCAAAAAATGTGTGCAAACGGCGCCACAACCTCGTAATCAATTCAAACGAGCTTCATTGTTTCAAGTAGGAGGAAGAGTTCGAATATATCGACATCTGCAGTTACGGCAAGGCGCTGCCGATGTTAGCTGGCTTTATCGGATCAAACGACTGTTACTAGCAGTTTACGATGGCCCACTATGGGCTTTACCGATTCTTCTAATGTTTGTATCACGTTCGCTTCCTAGGTTGTTCACGCATTCACGATAACAGAACTTACTTATTACCCATTGTGTATCATCGTAATTGCGTTAACACGTATTTTATATCTCCCGACACGATATAAGAACAGAAATACCGATATAATAGCCCATGGAACGACGACAATTTATTATAATATGTTGAGTTTACAGGTTTTGGTCATTGATCTACTTGGAATGGTAGCTGACTGCTGCGCAGGTGTCGCGTTGCGTCGAGGCGTGGTGCATGGGCGAGTGTGGTAGCGAAGCGAAGTACCGTGTCGCAAACCTAGTAATAAGCAGCATCTGTGAATCAATGCGATTGGCGCGCGTTTTATTGAGCGTTGCGATAAATTTGCATCGTAAAACAGAGCCCACAGCATTGAGGCACGTTCGGCAAATAGAATAAATACGTAGCTCCTCGCTTCCTCGTCGGCCCGCGGTCCTGTCCCGCGCCCCTATACAAACACAATTTGGCTCAATTTATGTCTCACCATTTCCATTTCACCATTCAGCTTAAACAGCTTTGTTGAATTTGCGTGCAAGTGCTCACATTGCGATTCCTTGCGTGCCTAAACCGGTACAACTTTACCTCTCTGCTTCATCGATCTTTCGACACTGAATCGATAATTATCTACATTAATTATTTTACGAGCCGTCAGAGTTTTGGCTTCTTTATTACCGCCCTATACATGCAGATGCTTTTCGTAGCAATGAATAATGTGAGCATATTTCAAGCCGCAATATTCGCTTCAAAGGAGATCGTTTCGTTCATCTTTTAATTTACAGTCAACTCCTCATTAATTATTGTGGGTAAATATATCTACCTGCCTAGATTTTGTGCCTTATTTGCATAAATAATAACACTAGGTTTTCTGTATCTGTAATAATTATTTCCATGATCTCTGACTTCTACTTGCATTTTGTTGTACCTATGTCATAATGTGTTTTAAAACTTTATGTAATCACTGAAAATATGGGTACATTTTTGCCTTAACTTTATTTAATTTTATTTAGTTCTTTATAATAACAACGCAATGTATATATCGAGTATCCTCACGTCGAACATCCCGCAGAGCCTGAAGACCAAAGTCTTCAACACTGCTTGTGTTGGCAGTGATGACTTATGACACTGAGACGTGGTCCCTATTTGTGGCCCCTACGGACAATCTCAGAGTCGCTCAACGAGCTATAGAGAGAGCTATGCTCGGAGTTTGCACTGACATAGCTTTCCGAATTTCCAAGTTGAAGTGGCAATGGGCAGGCCACATTTCTCGATGAACTGATAACCAGTGGGGAAAAAAGGTTCTTACCGGAAGACGTAGATTTGGTAGACCATCCCCACTAGGTGGACTGACAATATCATAAAAGCCGCGGGTTGCCAAGCGGCTAATAGCTGTTCTTTGTGGCGTTATACGGGGGAAGTTTGTGTTTAACAGTGGACTTCTTCCGACTGATGATGATTAATAATGCAACTCCAAGTGTCATTTGCAGGCCTGTTGCTCAGAGCCTGGCATTTATCAAGAGCCGAACACTTTGCTGATCATGTTATAATAATAAACAGAGAGGCTACGAGTGAAATTCACGTAGGATAGGTTTCCACGGTCTGTTGATATAATGTTTTTTTTTTTCGAATTTACCTGTACAATGTAAATGCTTGATTTTCTTGAAAATTACAACATTTTCTACTAAAAAAAAATCAGATTACAGTCCCTATACGATAATGTAAACTCTAAACGAGTTTACGTTATCGGACTCAATCGCTTTTTTGTGACAGTAAGCTTCCCAAAATTCCACGATCACTTTCGCTAAGCCAAAATATATATATAAAAAACTTGATCTCTGAATATGCGTGTAAATCTCAAAGTGTAAAATATATTCGAATCTACTTACCGTGATGTTACGAGTATTTTGCTTATAATATAGTTGTGTCTTTGTGTGATATAATGACACAGAAAGTATGTGAGTAATAATTTGCAATTGAATAGAGATAAAATACGTGAAGTAGTTAATAGTAGGTGAACCTCTGAACCTATGATGTCTGTCAGGTATTTGATAAGTTGAGTGTGTGGGCTGCGTGTGGAGAGCGAGAAACGCGGCAACTCGCGCCTGGAGAATGTTAGACCGATTCGGATTTGTGAAGAGTTCAATAAGCTGGGCTTAGCATCGATCTTCGATCCGGCGATTACGGCCGGCCGGCGTTGACGGATGTCAGCTTAACTTGTCTGTCACCCGACCGGCGCAGACACCAACCACATTAATCTCTATTCTCGGTGAGCAACACGTGGATTTACGCATCGTCGAAAGTAATTTATATGCAAATGACTCCAACCTTGACGATTTCGTGACTCTAATACGACTTGGTCCAAAGCTACAAAGCTCCACGGATTTGTGAACTAACGGTACTCAATACATAGGCGGATAGGTGTGAATTCATTTGAAACACAGAGCCGTGTTAATTTGTTTTCTTCTTGATAATTTGTCACGAATTAAGTCTTAACAATTGTATACATGGCACTTAAATGTAAATATTTTATACTAGAGGGAAGTTACGGTAACTCTCATTGAGAATTTTTGTGACTGTACTGAAAGAATACTAATTATGTAATGAAAAGTTTATTAGATTATCTTAAGACTTAAGAATCTGATGGTAGACTACCATAGTACGGATGAGGTGGTGAATGTGGTAAAGATGTGAATGTTAAAATATTTCTACTATATTTTAAAGAGTGTTAAATTTTTGTTGTAGGTATAGATAATAATCATGAGTTTCATGTTATTTTCTATGGGATAAATAAAGTCCATTGTTGCATGTAAATTTTTTTGGACCACTTGTGAGGAAGTGCTACTATTCCATGGGTTAAAAGTACGGGAACACTCACGTGATTAAGTCAGATATCTCCGACAATAGTTTCCACCACGCTATATCTACTACAGTCGGAGCTATCTGACATATTCAAGTAAGTTATCACGTGTTCTTTACTAGAATGAGTTTCCAGGTTCATTTTATCACCAGTGGTAACACTGGAATACTGTAACTGCTGGTAACGATATGGGTGTGTTATTTGGTCACTGTTGGTTAGTTAAAACCGTGCTGACCTTTTACCACTGGTGATGACATGATCTGAAACTATGCGGGATATGCGGTATAGTTAGAAAAGACAAGACGAGTCTTTCAAATGTATCTTGAAAGTAGCACCTGTTACGGAAAAGATACAGAGTATCAGTCAACGTCTTTAGAAAAATATATAATACGAGTACTGACCAAAAAGGTCCAGGTCTAAAATTATTGGCTGATTACGAAAATATGTTCATTGTTCAAATCAAACAATTAACGTCACAATTAATATATTTGAAAATGTAATAAATAACCTTACTCGCGTCGTACATTGAGCAAATGATCCTTGGTTAAATAACTAAAATAGGGTTGCTAAAAAAGTTCGTGTGGGACTATTTCCTGAAAGTGTTACACCCTCGCTTTCACGGTGACGTGAACTGAGCTCTTCATTTTGTGCTCTTTAGGCTCATGAATTATACGACAAGCTGGAGATCAGGGAGGCTCCTTTAGGTATTACATAAAATAATATCAGAACTTAACGAAGTAAAACAATATGCCCCTGTTAAAAGTCTTTTAGTTTGGCAGTATTGAACAAACACAGTAACTAAATCCACTAATAATACTAATCTGCATAGACCTATTGTTGCTCAGTCTTGTATTACAAGTGTCAGATAATTTTAAATTAATATTTCAGTATTACCGATGTCAGTTGTCACAAGACAAAGGTATGGGCTTTGTTACGACCTCGCGCCTGGCTCTTTGTGTGTACAACTACAATATTACCGGCGTCTTGATAAATAGGAACAACTGTGGGGCCAACAATGCGGCCCGTAAGGCGATACTCGCATATCGACCGCTCGATTAATGACCCTCTCGCCTAAAAGAATGGACCATAATATTTATTATCAGATAAGCCACCGCTACCGGTGATTTCTGTGTCTCCGAGTATTATACAATTCTCGATGCATCGTCTATGCATTACTCACCTTGCCCACCTTGAGATATCAATTTATGGATGTAGCCTTTGTATGTTTTGTGTTCATTTCTTTGTTATTTTTTACGCTCTTCGTTGGTGTTCCAATTTTGACGTAGATCATATTGGTTACCGAAATTCTATCTTTATAATGTAGATGTTGTCTTCTTAATTTAATATAACTTAATGTATGATGTACGAATATCGATTACGGTTCAAAGCGCGTCAGACGTTCAAGGAACTAATCAGCTTGGACTGCTTTTATATTATAATAGTTAATGAAACGTTCCGCCCACGGGCCGAGAGCCAATTGATCTTAGCGCGTTAATGGCTGCGTCGAAAGATGTGTACACGAGCGATCAGGCGGTTAACGGGTAACGAGACTCCCAACGTCTACGATTATAAATTTAAATACATATATTTATAGATTTTTTTTTACGGCTGAACCTAATCAAACCGTTGCGTTGACGATGAGAATGACCTTTGAGGAAAATGTTGACATATTGCTTGTTAGCGGTCCTTTGTATGCGTCGCTTTCGGTAATACCATACGAAGCTCTGTTTTATTGCAACGTTTATGGGGTGATTTCAAGTATATAAAATCTGTTCGACAGTTGACTTTTGACATGACGCTTATGAAACATGATCATGATGGACACAAAGTCATTGCACTAAAACATCGAAAGCATAGGAATGTGCCGTAATTTAAACTTGAAGGTATAAAATAGTTGTTTTGTTCCAATATAAAATTGATTCACGCATGTAATAAAAAATACAATCTTATTATTGCCTATAGCAACTGGTAGTCTGAAGTGAGAAAGTTCATTATTTTTATCTTTTTAATTAGATATGGCGACTAAGTGTTAGAAGAAATTTATTAAAATTATATATTAGATTTTGAATAAAATGTTCATGGTATGAGTATTTTAAAGGATTTATATAATCCTTATTAAGATATTGGATCAACAGATCAAATATTTCAGGTCACTGCTCCGTCCTTTGATCTTCCGATCAGAGACACAGGATACTCGTATTCTTGTAAATATTTGACGTCTGAATTTATCATAATTAAGATATATGTCCTCTGCTGCTTTGCGATTAGCAGGAAGTATCTTTGCATCTCGATGATATATGGCTCTGTAACCAGCTAATTCAGTAATACAGCTGTCACCGAGATTATAAGATATTGTGATATATTTTAATCACGTTCTCAGAACAACGCGGCCACTATAAATAATCTTACATAATGTTTTGTTTGTCTGGTGCTTCTATATTAAAGACCTGGGTTTATAATCGAACATCTGAATTATATTAAAAATGCAATATTATCATTATCATTAGAGAGCATTACCAGCCGTAGCTATATAATATAAGTTACTATTATTATTTACCATCTTCCTACCCCTATTCCAATCATATGCGGTGGTAATGTATGTAATGTATGTCTAACAACGCAAACGGGTAACACTGTCCTTCATAATATAATTTATATATTTACTAACAACAGACAGGACTACATGCGACACCAGAACATAATTGTAGAGTGCCTATGACCGCACCACCTCATTTCTTATTCATAAATGTTCATGTTGTTGGACGAATTAAAATATTACTTAAATCCATTGAGTCATTTTTTTTTCTTATTACGCACAACATCATCTCGCTGTTTCCCGATAGATATATTCTGGAACTCATCAAGTACATAGTGAATTAGTATCTGCTAGGTAGGTCACCCTCAACCGCGTCTTCGCTTTCCTACAGGTGAAGCTGCAGTCACATGTCTGCTTATATTTCGTAAAATAAACTAAAGTAACTTCAACTTAAAGATTTCAAAAACTATATAGAGTAAAATACCGCATTTCCTCATTTGGCTCTCTCCATGGCTCGTTGTGTGTGACTGAAATTATTCAATGGGTCACAGTTATTTAGAAATCTTGATTATAATTACCTTCTCTGTACCAAATTCATTAGTCGTCATTAGCAACCTGCTGGCAATCTCATTCCTAGCTGGCATCGCATAGTATAATATGTAAGGGTTACAATTTAAAATGGTGTGTAGATTCCTTCCGAAATCGTAATATTAATGTTCTATTAAAATCTTCTAATTATGTAACAATAGCTCATCACTATTAAAATAAAACTAGTCTTGCTGTATGTACTATAGCTACAATGAAATTGGACGCTTAGAATTTTCCTCAAAGTGGTCGTAAAAGTAATGCGAGCTCAGTGTAATCGGTCTTTTTGAATGTAGTGAAAGACTTCCCAGGAATTAAGTATTCGGACCACATGCTCATCGATCTACGTCCGTTTTCAATAGCTTTAAAAGCTGCTACGTTTTGTGTCTGTAACGCAAGTTCTAGGTAGTGCCCGACTTAGAATATACCGTTGACATGTAAGCAACTTGTTAAGTTCGTCCTTAGTTATATTCAATTTGCATATATGTGTTTATACAAACACATTTTAGTGTGTCTTTACTTGAGAATCAAATAATTTATTTTAGTTATATGAATAATAATGCACGATTTCCTTTTCACATGAAGTATATGAATTTGGTTTTCTATGTTTTACGTATTAACTTTATAGCTTTTTACATACATTTTTATAAAAACTAACGTGGTTTCCACTCATTTTAGTAAAACTATAGTCGGAGCTATCTAACTGATTCACGTGAGTTATCCAGTATTTTTTACATACATGATCTCTAACGGAAGACTTAACTCATACAGTGGTCAATGGGCCATTGATAAATGTCAATGAGGGTTTGATTTAGAATCTTGTGGCAGGAAATTTGGGGTATGGGTATTTTAATTTGATAGAGGTTTTGTCCCTGATTATATCAATACCACTGGTATTAAAAGGCAGTGCGCAGTTTACATGAATATTAAGAAAAATAACTCTGACCTCTTTATTATTGTGTGAGCAGGACAACATTGTATTTTTGTATTATGCTATCCTGATCTGTTGTTGCTGACTCGTGGCGAAGCTAATTCCGCCGTTTCTCTGTGTTCGTGTCAATTTGTGCTCTCTTGTTTTTATTGACGCCTCTTCCGATGACTTTTGATTCTATCCTGGATTCCGACTATCTGCCTGCACGAAAAGTGATCTGCTAACCAAGCTCTGTTTTGTCATCAAATAAATGAGTAGCAATTCAGGTTTTGTCTAATCTAGCACTAATCATTAATATGTAGTCAGTTAGGGGACCTTTGCCCCTTTCTTCCGCCCCGCCTGCCAATCAACTCTAAATTTTTATCACCACATGAATTTTAATCGTCCCTACGCATTTCCGCCTGATTTGAAAGGTTCCAAATGTGACGTCGCAGTGTGAATTCACGAATGGTGCACGATGCCGCGGCTCAGTGGACAGCGTGGCTACAATTAGCTGCGATTTGTCTCGCTGGTAGTCCGATGCGCACGGACGCACTTCCCATAGCCACCTGCCATCCACCGAGTGCGACTGCCGGTGCCTGGCCGCATCGCCGCACCGCACTGTCACCGTCCCCGGCCACTGCCCTAATTAACTTTTTGTCTACTCCTCGCCGAACAATCGATTGACATTCCGAACCATTCCGGATCGACGACTCCAACCAGTGTAGAACTTAGATAACGACGTTTCTTCTCAACATTCGATACGGCTTATGGGAAATTCACAGATGCCAGCCGCAACAAGCCAACCAGTGATTTATTTTTGGTAACCGTTTTATCTTTGACAATTTATCAAATAGGAATATTAGTTTTTTCTCACTTCCTGTCGTATCTCGTTATTCTGGAGATACAGACGCAGAATACAATTTAGATTGAGCGTCAATAGATAATTTATATGTCCCATAGCATAAATGGCTCCACCCATATGTTAAACAGCCATAAATACTCCGAAATGTAATTGAAGCTTTTGGTTATTAATTGCGGCTCACTGCGCAACTACGTCCTCATTGAGGATTTCCTTTGTGAATTGGCGTCGTTTTAATTCATTGGATTTTATTGGTATAGTTACATGTGATACGTACATGATATTGATAAGACATATTCACATGATTTCATTGAATAGGAGTAGGGAGGTCAAAAGCTAACCTACCAACAAACAAAAAAATAACTCGTAGCTAGTAAATGAGCGTATCTTCTACTCCAATTATTAATATTTATTGAATTTCAATAAATTCCAATATAGTTTCTGTTATTAATCTGCTTCACATGCGTGAATATCTTCCATTATTTCCATTGAAGTGTAGTAGGTATTTATGTAGTAGAAACATTCCCACGTGTGAAAAGTTCTCGTCATGATCTATACCATAAAAAAGAGAACCAATGTAACTCAAGTGGAACCTATGAAATAACACCAAGCCAAATTTCATAACCTATGTTCCGTTGCTTACCTATTTTTAAATATTTCAAAGTTCAAAGTTTATATGCTTCTATTGCGTGTGTGAGTCAGTTTCCACAGTTTTTTTGATTCTTCTGTTAAAGTGTGTCAGATTGATGACTGAAATAATGTGTCCAAATTCGGTAAATAGTTAACTAATAGATGAGGCTATCGGACCGATATATTTTTAATAATATCAAGCAACATTTTTTATTCTCAATGGTAAACTAAATTATACAGCTATGTTTGCGTAGTGACGATGGTAAGTCTTTACTCACAAGTCTCACAACAGTCGTAACATTGCGCTTGACCGCACTCAAGTTCAAGTTCGCACGGACGACGAACGCAGCGGTGCGTCCCTACTCGTTGCGCAAATGCTTACGCTTCGCCTTCACCGACCATTGACCAGACGCATTTCTTGCGTCATGTCATGACTCATCAATAGTGTCAATACGCCAATAGCACGTTTATAGGATCAAGTTGCATTCTCTAGGTACACTATTTCATATATAATTCCAAAATCTTCAAATCAGAACAACTAAGTATATATGAAACTTATCTATAGATAGTTCCAGCGTGTTTTTGATTTAAAATTCATTGCGCACTTGAATTTTGCCCGTAGGTATGCTACCCAGGGTAAAGTAAAAGAATCTAAACTGTCTCCCCAATGCAACAACAACGTACACATTTTTATGCTAATGCTAAAGATTGGAGTTGGAGAAAAAGTACTATTAATCGAAGTCGAAGTAAATCGAGCGTGCGCGGCCGCTTCTTTAGGTTCGCGCGCTGGCTTTTTAATTGCTTTTCGATAACCGGTAACATTTGTATAATGTAACCATTACAGGTTCATTTCGCCTCTGTTGATTGAATTACGTCCAGCTTTACGTGTTTCAAACTTTCACACAGTTCTACTGGTTTAGATCATCATCGTTATCCTTATCAGATCATCCTAGTTTTTTTATGTCATTGTAACGGAACAAGCGCGAGGCCCACCTGATGTTATATAGACTAACCTCTGCCTATAACAGATGCATTTCGTCACAAATATCGAATCGCACTGTGCCCGTCACCCTCAGACATACAGTTATTAAGTCTACTGTGCCTTTCATTTTACGGGCTCTCAAGGACTGTTGTCGGAACGCACTGTTTAGGTGCTTGGCAACATATTTTCTACTTAAGGGTGGTAGCTCTAGTGAAGCGAGCTTTCACAAAATGCTCTTCCACCATGCGGTGAAGCTCGAGCCGGTGATGGGGATCGAATCGTGGACCTGCGACATGGCAGTCCATAAATATAATCGCACGGCCAACATTGCTTCAAAAAAATTTGCGTAAGTTTGTAGGTTAGAGCGTTCACGCTTAACCGGCTGAACCGAATTCGTTGCCAAGATGCAACGAAATCGGTATTAGGTTTAATATAGATAGTTTAAGTCTTGAAATACGGTTCTTGTCATCATCATTATTCCATGGTGAAACCGTGGAGCGCAGATAAGCGTAGGAGGTTTTTAAATACGGGGTCGTCGGTACAATTACATTTCTTTATATCGACAATTAGGTAAAATTAAGTTTTAGGCGACACAATAACTTATTTATTGTAAAATATGTGTTAGCTAGCAACATATATGACGACACAGGAATATGTAAAAAAGTTTTGACTTTGCCTTTAGATATGGGCAGCCGTTTTTTGAGGATGTTTCTTGTTGGTAACTACCAATATAACTATATTCGCTGTCTTTCGGTTAATAGACCTGTTGTATAATGCATTATAATGAGCAGAAACACGCTACTCACATTGATTCACGTTGACGACGCAAGTAGTGACATGTTGCTCAGTCGGTATTTATTTTTATTGGATACAATGTGTTTATCCATATTCCATAGCGTACGGTAGTACGTAGCGGTGAGTACCGTATAATTAATATATAAAATTACACGATCTGCGCTGTTCTAGCTTTTAAATTGAGACTTGATATCAGGTTTATCTTTCACAGTATTTTACCTATCAGTAGTGACTGAAAGCCTTCTTTATGAGCTGGTTTCGTTTCGACAAACCTCAGGTGTGATAACCAATAAATAACACAGACGTTGATTCGAATATTCATTTGAATATTTCAATTATATTTCGATGTAACTTCTTTACGGCCGATGCATTCGATTGAGGCCGTTTAATTGCTTAAATAAATATTTCTCTGATTTACTGCTGGCATTCATTTGGAAATGTCAAATCTCAACACATAACCGTTTTAATTAGGATAATAATGAGTGATGTTAACCGATCAAACATCGGTGCCATGCTCTATTTATTAAAGCTCACAGTTCAATTATATTGTCAGAGTGAAAACAAATGACTAACGGAAAGCAATTGCTTGTTTTTTTTTGTAATTATGGTGTTGTCGCATTGCTTCTATTGTTTTTGTATGAAATAAGCAAGACTTTATACAGACTTTCTTGAGCATCTGTAAAGGACCATGCAGAGAAAAATCGATAGTAAAGCATCTTTATTGTAATGTTCTACTATAACTTTAGTAGTAGGTACCTACGCGTATCTAATCTTTACTGACGTTTAGCTATAAATTTTCCTTGATAAAATTTGCAGACAATAAAAGTAAATATGATCTGCGTTTGATTAATATAGTTATGTAATATATAATGTCACTTTCTACATTTGAATTTCTTTGGCTCCTAATTTAGTGCTGTAGAATGAATTAACTGTATCGTAATTTCCTGTTTGCTCAAACCTTGAGCGAAACATTCGTTGGGTCTTTGTCAGTCAGCTAGTGAAGATCATTTCGTGAAGAAAACAAGCATGAAAAAGTTACTTAATGCCTCAAAGAAAAACTCTCTCCTGCTGCTAACTCCACTCCTGAAGTGAAAGATCTGACTCGGAAGAATACAGCTGTTACACGTGTTAAACATATGCTAAAACTACGAATAAATATTTATTCGTAGATGTACCTATATGCCGCCCTACTGACACGAGATAATAGTTTTTTTTTACTAGGTCATGAGAAAATTAATATACAAGGTCCAGGGAAACAGTCTAAGGAACAGTTTTTCTTTATTACTAGAAAAAGGACTTTTAAGAATCACTATGTTACCCGTCTGTCTGCCCCTTTTCTTAGAAACGAATTGAAACCAAAATTAAAAACTAGTCTTTGGTCCCTCGGAGGCGCCTAAATTCAAGCTTCTGAGCCAACGAAATATTAATACTAAATATTACGTTAAAATATTGGGCACATATATTCATACTCGGGTATCTACTTACATATCTATAATCGTCCTGACGCAGACATTATACCTATGCGCACGTCCAGTTGACCTAGATTCATGAATATAGTTACGAAGAAGAGTCTCACATTTCAAATAACGGAAATAATCCTAAATGTGTCACATACAAAAAATATCTTTGCGATTTTCAGTTCGTTAATTATTTTAACAAAAGTAGGTACGCTTATTTACTTTTAAACATAAATGCAGGATGCAGCTATCTTAAAACCATCCATTATGAACATACAGAATTTCTTTACTGATTTATGACACAACTCGCACGTTCGCTTGTTAGAAAGTTCCGCAAGCGCCACCATTTACGACAATTCCCCAAAACTTGAACATTTATTGTGTACTAGAAGTATTAGAAGCAGTATCGCGATGTTCCTATTTGTCTGGTTTAATCTCACTTGACAAAGGCACGGCGTTTACGAGGACAACTCGTGCGTCTCCAAGTTTTACGAGCCGCTGTTAAATAATGCGTGCTCTCAGCTATGTCGGAACGCGAACCTCCCCGTACAGTACTTTTTATGAGTTGCACGAACGTGTCTCATTTTATGTTACCCCTGTCGGAGGTAGGTACTCGTAAGGTAACTTTGATTTTATACGACCTACGTTACCATTACGAAATGTAATTCAACTACTCTGTATTCAACATTAAAATGAGGACAATGATATTATACGTATATTATCCTGAAACAGAAAGTTTAACAATCTAAAGAAAAGTACGTCAGTACGATCAAACCATTAGAAAAATGTGTCGTGGACGCCTATTAAGAACATACCTATCAAACGTTCAACTACGCGTTAACATGCATAGTCTAAAATTCAATGAAACCAAGATTATCAATGTGATGGGCTGTATGTGTTCGTTGCCAGTACTTTAAAACGGCGAAAATGAATTTGATGAAATTTGTTATGTAAAAATAAGAAGTTGGTACTCCCATGTATTCCTTTGGTTCGGTATAACTACTTAAAATACTTTTTCTATTAATCTTTCTTGGCTAAGAAGTTTTCTAGGGAGTGCGATACCGACTTCCACATGTAGAAAGTACGAACGGTCGGTTCACTATCTTAGTGAAACAATAACAGTAGTATAAAACTGTTACTTGGATAAAATAAATGGAATTAATTATAATGATCACCATAAAGTGCTTTGATACTCTTAGTTATTTTACCTAAAATGGTAATCGAACACCAAATATAGTATATGATAACTAAAGTCATATTTGGGTGCGATGACGAGCGAAGCGAGGAGGAGCGTTGAGCGAGAGTTCCGCGGCAGCGGCCGGCGATGCGCCAAAAGAATTATAACATTAAAATGCTGTTTACATTTTGGTGATCATTTACTACTTTTGGGTTAACAATGATTTATTTGGAGTCATTTTTGCTTAAATAGGATAGCGAAATGCTAAAAGTTTGGTTATAAATTTACCTTAAAATGCTGGCTTAATTTTGGTGATCATTTATTCTTTTTGTCTGTTATATGTTACTATATCTGGTGCGAAGTTAAACATAAGCCAACATAAATTCGTTCACTTTTTAAATATATTATTCTTATAAATAATACCATCCACAATAATACCAGTATCATTTCAAGTTAAGGAAGTCTGTCGTCCCCTCAGATCATAGATTTGTTTCTATGATCTGAGGCTGTCCCGTAACTTTATGTTAATGCCCCCATGCGTATTTCTATCCTTGATAGCCTAGCTTTTGTCCATCATCTTACGTTATTTGTTAGTGAAGATATGTTAGGAAATTTGCGAAATATTTTCTACGAGTGCAATGGCGAGAATTCAGATTTTCCGTTAAAAAGAACCAGTAACCTAATCGCTAACTGGCGCTCACTTCTGCGGACACCCAACGTCTCTTAATAAAATCATTTTATAATTAGGTATTACAAATTAGAACCCCATACCTTCCTGTGAAAGTTGTTAGATGCGACCAGTGGAAAAATACCATAAGGCAGCAGCGCTGTCTGAAAGCTACTCAACATTATTGCGATCGTCAATCGGCTCTAATAGAGGAGGCTTTTGTTCAATGGTGGACGTCATGGCTCTTGAATGAATGAATGATTTTGGTAGAGGGGTGAAAGCGTCGCTTTGGAAACTCATTAATCAATTTTTTGGGATTGATTCCCCCAGTCAGATAGTCATTGGGTTATAAAAAAACTCAGTTGCAATCCGGAGACTGAAACTGTGCCCGATAGATGGCAATAGGCTGACTGCCACATCTGATCAAAACTCACTAGCGAATCTGTCTTAGATCTCTGCAAACCCATTCAAAGATTTAAAGGGATGATGATATTGTTAAGTATATTTATATTCTTAATTGTTGTCTACTTAATAATCTGTTTGAATATGAAGCTTTAAGTGCTGGAGGCAGGAAATCCAGGGATCATTTGTTTGGACAATGGCTAAGAGATAGATAAGCACATAAACCGCGCTGTCAGGTCTTATTAGAACAAGCTTTCATTCAAGTTGGTTACCACCGTGAAATATGTTTTCGATCATAACATACTGAACAAAGTCAATGGTCATCGCAACACACACACGCCATATCAGTCTTATGTGCTATGTAGTTACTCTGTCAGGTTTAACACTCAAGTGTTTTAGAACATGATACAATCTTTCAAACGTCTTTTCCAAGAGAGCCACGATCTAGCTATCGTTAACATTCCTACGTTTAAATTACTTCTCTTATCAAGAACAATCCATAAAATTGGACCTTGTTTATGTTTACAATCAATCCCCTGAAAGCCAGTCGTCTCAGGTCAATTAAAAGTTTACTACCTAACTTACACGGAAGTTAATTTGTAGTAACACCGATGGCCTAACATGGTTGGTATGGCTTACTACGCAACTAGCACTTATTCTGTGATATGAGACAAGGTGGTAGCAGATATATCTACTGCAAAATGGGAATTTGATGTGTTGGTTTATAGTAACCGCTAACAAGTTTATACTATGATGTCTTAGATGGGTTAGGATCTTTAGTGGTTTTCAAACAAACACAAAAAACCGAAACGTCTTCTAATGTTGAATATGAACTTGTTAAAAACGGTACTGATGAATGATGTTTCAAACACTTTCAGCTCACATTTTCATGGTCTAGTTTCATAGTAATTTAAGATATTTCATATTGTTTGAAGTGAACTTGATTCCCTATCTTTATAATTATCTTTTTTTCAGCTATGTGAGTGTAACTGAAAAACACTTGATTGAAGTTGATGAAATTTAAAAGCTTCTAAGATGAAGGTATACTTTTTATCGCGGGCGAGTGTGTGGCTTCGAAGTGTTACGTCAAAGAAAATTTCTGGACCCAAGGACGATTGGACCCACCTGCCATCTGGTTTCATGTAGACTGAGTATCCGCCAATTTGTCGCTTGACGCGTGCTGTTTCTTTGCACACAAATGACATGTTGCTGTTTAACAATTTTCATTAATATGCGGATCACAGTACCGCAGACGCCGCATGCACAGGCCGAGCTAAAATTATTCGGAAAAACGTTGACGTTGTTTTTAACCGCAAGAAGACACAAGTTTACGCGTTTACCTCTGACTATCCCCACTTTCTTGTATCTCTCCGTTTTGAGGACACTCCAGATACTGCTTTCACATATGAGCGGGGGCTACCGGGTACCAGCTCTTGCCAGTTGAAGCCTTTTTTTAATCATCATTATAAAATGGTATCTATATTCCTTCCGAAATGTTTAAAGTATAACCAACTGTTATCTACTAAGTTACTTGCAGCTGAGGAAGCGCAATACAATTTGATGCTTTTTCTATATATTGTGCACTATTAAGAGTAAGTGACATATGGTAGTCGTAAATGCAGAGATGCAATATACGCGCACCATCTTGATTCGAAATCGATATTCCATGTGCTCGCCTTATTGTGCCATGACTTTACAGCAGCTGTTGCTTACATATTTAAGAATAAGGTAGAATACCTAGTATACAACTAGGTACAACAAGTATGTGTAGCGCACGATCGTGTACCCTGATGTTTGACTCTTGATGAGAGGAAGCCTGGTTGGAAGTACCAGCATCTTGTACTTTCCCTTTTAAGCTAAGGCAATAAACACGACAAATCCGAAGCCTGCAATACCAAAACATTCAGTATGACAAGGCTAGCACCAAAGATCGGCCTTCAGCCTTTATTAGTTCCTTCTCATTATACGAGTAGGTCCTTACATCATCAGACATACAAGAGAAAATTCAACCGAAGTATAGAACTAAATGAAACAACGACGCGCAAACTGAACACCTGTGGCACATCCAGTTTTTACTATGTAGATTTAAATGATGTATCTGAGAATACACCCAATATTCTCTAGGTACTGGCATGAACCAGTACCAAGAGGTATTTGGTGCCTTGGTTCAATGATCCAAAATGATGCTTCAGAATTTGGGTAAAAGCCAAATATATAAAATGGGGACAGGTATCTGGGACAATCATACAGACAACATAGCTATCCGTGAGGACCTATAATTGGTTATCTGTTGTTATTAGTTATATGAAAAATATTTGTTATGCTGTTGGTCATCCTAAGAAATAAATCAATTATTAAATATGTGAGGGAATGAAGTGACAAATGACCACATTTTTGTAATCTGTTGTAATGTATTGATAGAAACATTGAAGAGTAATTTATCAACGTGGTATGGGTATATGTATAATGAGTAAATGACTGATGGCATCATGAAATCAATTTAGTCTGAAGAAGATATAAATACTAAACAATATTTTAAAATAATTTAGAAAAATAGAATAAATACAATATGTAGGTACATCTCTAACAATTCCGCCTTAATTTCTAACTAAAGTAACGTGACGTCAGAAACGCGACGTAACCTAGGCGGAATAGTTTTCGAGGCGTTTCGATTTCACACGCAGCATCTTCAGTAGGTAATATTGAGGCTTCGAGCGCACGATCGATTCATAAATCGATATATTTTTGTACTATTTTTTGAAGCAACGATGATTGGTCCATAGTTCGATCCCTACCGTCTGATTGGGCTTTACCTTATAGTGGAAGGACATTTTGCGAATGTTTGCCTGGCTAGTTAGTACCTTCAAGTAGAAAATCTGTCGCCAAGCACCTAACTGTGGATTCCGGCAGTAGTCTTTGAGAGCCAGTAAACTAATAATGAAAGCACTGGAGACTTAACAACTGTATGTATCAGGGTAATGGGCGCAGTACAGTTCGTCACTGGTGATAAAAATGCATGTGCTATAAGCAGATATTACCGCTTAACATCAGGAGGGACATGTAACGGAACATTAGTTCCGTTACATGATTGTAAAAATGAAGTATTATAATTTGTTTTTTTTTTTATATTCTTCAATATTTCTTATTGTTTATTATAGATTTTTGTAAATTTACGCCTGATTGTATTAATGAAGATATGGAATGCTTGAAAAATTACATGTGTACGTTGCTAAGTTGCGAGGTCTGAGATCAAAATTAATAAATAATACCTAGATGGAACATAGTGGATAAAACATCTTGTTGTATCGAACCTATCTACTCAAAAATGGCCTTTACGAAATAGTTGGAATGGAAGAAAGGATGAAAAAACACTCAATACAAAATACTACATGAAAGGTCTGATTCCGGTCTCCTGTAGCAATGTATCCTTTTTTTTTTTTGTTGACGCTAGGAAAAATGCATTACGCATGCCCCCCCATCGGGGGATGGAGGGGGTATGTGGGACTCCCCGGTAGAAGACCGGTATACCCACTAAACGACCCAGCCGCATTCCAGCATCGTCTGTTTGGAGAAGGACTGGGAGACTCCTAAGGTAACATCGATGCTCGCCGATGCGCCATCTGATCACGTTTAGACTTCCCTCAATATGGTGATAGCGGTAGAAACCAAAACGAAATTATGGAAATTAATAAAATAATTATTTTATGCAACATGTGTTTTTTATATTATACAAAAGTTAGAACTCGGCATCGTGTAGAAAAACAAAATTCTAATGAACAGACACACTGTCCGTGTAATGATTGTACGTTTTACTGTAAAAGAAACGATCAATCTCAATCTTCCCCAGAAAAGAAATCTGTATAGAAAACATTTTAATGGAACGTAATGAAAAGTAACGAGATTTTCTGCCAGATTACGTCACTGGGAACAATTTTCACAATCCAATTTCCAATTTATTTTTACAATGTCTTAAAATTACTCATTTAGCTAAAACAACAAAGTAAGTCATCGTCCTTGCACCGGAGCACCATAAATTGTGATTGCTTTCTCCGAACCCGTTGTCTACCGAGGCATTCCAATCAGTCGGGCGAAAGCCTTGAACGAACTCACTCTAGGAAGACAGTTAACAAGCTCCGCCGCCTTATTCGAGACTTCTCGTCATATTCAACCCGACGTAATTTATGCTACCCCTTTCCGTCTCGTAACTAATGAAAGAGACGGCGATACCACCCGCCGGGTTAACACAAGCCAAACGTTTCGGAATAGGGAATCAGATGTTTCTCACGAATCGAGCGAATGATTGATCTTTGATTAAAGAGTTGTACCTCTTTCGCTGAATAGTGTCCTAGTTAAGCGGACTTTTTCAACTTCACTTGATTAATATAAATCGAATGAAATTGAAATGATGGCTATTGTGTGAAACTCGAAATATTTCATCAGAAGAGGTAATATTGGCTGGTACGCCTGCTCTACATGCAGCTTGCAGAATGCAATTTGCGACAGCAGGTATTGACATGTGGGGATGTCACCTGATCTCGGCACGACTCTGATTCTGAGTGCTCGCGAAGATTTTCCATCTGATTTGCCGCTTTGCGCTGCTGCCAGCATCTGCTCTATTTTTTATCAAAAATATGTTCAAGTACGCACTTAGAATGGCGCGAGCCCTTATGAAACAGCTTCTCATAATAATAACATATGCCTCACGGATTACTTACTTTTATGGCCACTTGAAATTTCAAGTAGCCAGCCGTGCCATTTTTGTAGCGCTCAGCTTCAAGCATTCGAGGAATGCACTACGCATTTTAATATTAGGGATTCTGCTGGATCGCTCACCGCCGTATGTCAGACACGGGGTTACATCCCGCCACATTGCAGAAACATTTCCTCTAGTCGGGTGCTCGCTGAGTTTTGAACTCGGTTAAGCTCGACGGAATAGCTATTCTGAAATTTCACCAACGCATATGCAAATGTCAGCTCTCGACACTGATTGTACGAATGGCACAGGGAAAATTCATGCATTTACATTAAATTCAACCGAAATTGGAACCCGCCGACTCCGTATCGTAGTTTATAGGCGATCACGTTGTGTCACGTGTGCACCACTCTCGATATTTACGATGTTCAATCGCATCCGTCCGTGTAGCTTTGTTATGGATTGTTTAGAGTGTGAAATTAAAATTTGCCAATAAAACTCCCGTTCGTTTACTACTAGTGATTGATATACTTCGGATCAATACAATTTTGTCAAAACTTCGAAGTTAATAACAGTACAATAACAACTTCGTTGTTGTGAAATGAGGAAGTTTCCCAGCTACCTATGTTTATTGATACTTTCATGTTCAGCACACGAACACCAACGCATGCCTGTATTTTCTTTCATATCGTTTTAATCAGCATCGAGCAGTTATTGCCTGTTGTTATTGGAACCGCTTCGCTTGGCGGATTAACTAATCGAATGATTGTTTACATTCGTTTGGCTCGCTGGTATCAACTACTCTGCGTATAATGAACGCGGGCTACATTAATTACAGCTTTAGTGCCAGTTTTATGACTTCGCCTTTATCGGCTCATGTGAGATTACGTGTTCAACCTTATTACTTTTGCTTTTTCTCTTATTGATGACTCAATTCTACTTCATTATAGCCTTTGGCTAAAAGCTATAAAAACCACAAAGTTTCTTGTTGGTTAATTAAACATGATATCTGTGTGTTGACAGAAGTGAAGCGAATCAGAGATAAACTGTGCTACTAATTGACTATTTTTTTGTACAATTAATATGCAGAATGAATTTGTTGTGTGATTAGGAAAAACAGTGAGATGTTTTTAAAGTTTTTATATGTAAAGTATTGAATGTGCTCGATTTGATTTCAACTCACGCTAAGTTATGATTATCCTAGTTACCGATACAGTAACGAGGAAATATCTCTGAGCCTACGTCTCGGAGTGTGAGCTACTTGTATCATCGGCCAGCAGAGCAAGTGGGACGATTCTGCTCTCTAATTTGCGGGTAGCACTGGCTGAGGCGCAAGTCTAGGGTAGGGAAGGTAATAAATTGGCGGTCGCACGATCGATAGTTGCGCTCGCGCACAAATCAACCGGCACGTCAAAACAATGGCAGCCACGGCTGCGGGGGCGATCGTGCTGCCACCCGCGGGTTCAGCTCAAAACCAACTTGTTTATATACACTGCCTGCATGCACTTGTCGGGAAAATTACTTGAATGATGACTAGGTAGACTGCGCCTCTTCCTGGTTATACTAGCTGTAGTAGGTTTTCTTTTATTAGGTTCCCTGCAGTTCCCGGCTAAAGAATAGAAGGACTTTTTCCATATGTCTTGGATGTCGTAAAAGACAATTCGATGGGAAAATGCAATAAATGAGCCGCAAGGTACCACTAGCGTCAATGTGGGTGGAGTATTGCTGCACCCTGAGTAAAACCATGATGACATATGATAATGTTTACGAACGCAGTTAAGTGGTTGAAAGCGATAAAGTGACCGACGCTGTAACATGCCTGCTACCATCTATTTTTTCGATTGCTCAGTGGTTGATATAAATTTGTAAGATAATACCGAAAAAGTAATTGCCTCACTGTTTGTTGGTTAACACCAGCTTTAATCCTGGCATAAGGATATAAACAAGTTCTTATATACACCATCCTTCAATTGAATTTCCAAAATATAAATTTATAAAACAGTTTAAAAAAATTGCGTTACCTCCAAATTTAAAATGCATATTTGATGGACGACATACCAAAAGTTGTACACTTGAAGCATCTCTAACAAAAGCAAGAAATGAACCGGTTCGTTCAGCAGTTTGGAAAAAACATGAATGAATGTAAGTTTTTGTGCACTTGTCACAACGTTTCCGGCAAACCGGTGCGGTGGCGGTGTGCGTGGAAAATCGACGTACGCAATGGATCGTCTGTGGCAACGCTGGTAATGCTGAGTCAGGGTCGCCAGGGAGTGTAGTACAAAAATAGAGCAGCCTGCTGAATTGAGCGTGAGCTTTCAGATTGCCTTGGATTTCTAAGTTTTAGAATTAATCTTATTAGGTACACTACAAAAGTGAAGCAGCGAACAAATCTATGCCGGTCAAATCGACCCACTTTTATCTCTGTGAGTGCCAAAGCAAATTAAGTTAAAAAGCAATGGAGTCTCATTTGGTTATATACAATGGCGACGAATGGGAAATAATTATATGAACATATTTTAACTAATTTAATAATACTTTACTAATGTAAACTTAATATTGCAAAATAACAACTAAAGGTAAAATTTGTTAATTTGTAATTGTGAGCAATTTTTCGTTAGTTCCTATTATTTAACTTTCTTAATGGGACGGATTTGTTAGCTTATTTACTTGGCAGGCGTTTGTGTTAAAAAATATAATATAGGTATAACCTAATATACCTACTTGCACTTTTTCTAAACTCGATATGACAACCCTGCGTTTGGCGCGATAAGACACGCTTCACTAGTTTATTGGTGATCAAAAAACAAAAATGAAACCGATCACAATACTGTATTATAACGTGACAACAATGTTAAGAATTTGTGCTGCCTACCGTTCACTCCACTGTATTACTTTTATACGAAAAGAGAGCCATTATGATCAAAGATATACAACATTTCGAGTTGAATCCAAACAGTATTGCAATACTGTATCGTGAGCGATACAGCCTAAAAAAATTTTACGTTAAAGACGCCATAAAGCTTACGTTATTGCAGTTTTTATTGTACAAAGTCAAAAATATTTTTAAACATGATCCTTTGGGACTTGATATGGACCAAGTGCGTAAAAAGAGGGACAAGATTACCTAGTGGAGTATTACGAGGCTGTTCACGTAGGGTGTTCGTCAGAGAAGCGAATACGCTCGGTTACTGAAAATAAAAACAGTAAGCCTGAGCAACAGGTAGACGTTCCAATTAGAGGCAGGCGCTCTTGAGTGGTCGACGACGACGCCGCGGCTCGCGTCACCGAGCTTTGACGGCTGTACACAAAAACGTAGGCCCGTTTCGCTTGCCGCCACTACAGAAGCGCTTTTTGCACCCACAGACTTGTCGCGCCACACTTTAACTTTCACGACCTCCGCGTTGCGTGTGTGCTGGCTTTATTCACCGTCTAAATTCAAGATTTTCCACGCTTTAATGTTGGTTTTCATTCCGTCTGAGAGCGCAAGTATTGTTGCGCGGTTGAGTTCTGTTCAGATTTTTACGCTCTTGTTTTTTACCTTACACGTGAAACTGGTAGGAATGTATTTTAAAAATATCTGACTTATAATATGGCATCAGTTTTTTTTGTTTTTTACTATTATTACAAATATAATTAATAATATTTAATTCAAACTTTAAAATAGCCTATGCAAACAATCCATATCTGATCTGTGCAAAGGTGTCCATTACACTTGCAGCGTTTCCGCCACGAATGGCAATGGCTCATTATCTGCAAGGAACTATCTGGAGCGGGAGTCACCTCACCAGCATTATTTCATAAGAGTGTCCGTATTGTTTTCCATACATGCATAGTTTCGTCATATTTTTAATAGCAAGTTTTTAAACACTGGTGAAATTTGTAAGCATAACCTAGAACCTAATGTATATACTTCTGGTTTGCCAGTCGATTTATCATTTAATTTACCCGTAAATGTGAGTATGAGAATTTATAAAAAACTATTTTTTCGAATATATTAGAAAATTTACAGAATACTATACTGGCAATCCAGAAGCATAGATAGTTGGTCCAAAGATATGTTTGCTAAATTTCACCGAGTTTGAACCCTCTGTATTAAAAATATGATGGAACTAGGTTTGTATCGAAAGTATAATGAAACTGAAAATCTACTTAAAACTTTAGAATGGTTAGTATTACTGAGCTTGGTTGTTCCACACCCCACACTATATTACCTTATATCTACTTATATTCAAATATTCTATTTATACTCATATACTTTACGGCAAACTTACACAATACTCAAATTACACTTAACTACTTTTATACACTACATTCTCATCATTACTCACACACAGAATTTAATAAGTTGTTATAACAATAACAATTATTTTTATCACTTTAGTCAACCTACGTTTCGACTTTGTTTTTCTTTTATTATTTAGTAACCGGCTAGGACTCGCGTAATATTTACCAATATCCGGTAAATATTACGCGAGTCCTAGCCGGTTACTAAATAAAAATTATAGACAACTCGCGACAGTTTTTTAGCTCAAATTTGTTTTTCTTTCTTTGTATAAGGCTACGTATAATTGAAACTAGTGTAAATTGAAGGATATGTAGAATCTACGACACAAGATTATTCTTAGTGTACGTCAATACAGCAACAAAAAATTAAACGATTATACGGCACTATGTTATGCTTAGATAAATTACAATAATTATTATAAATATCCTTAACTGTGCTGTGACATGTATCCATGCAGATTCACCTTACGAGTTTTTTGCCTCGAAGCGGATATGACTCGAATGTGTAATTTTTACTGATACCATTTTAACAGAAAAAAGTATCACAATAATAATTTATGGGCAAATATCTTGTGGCGGAGATCGATAAATCTGCGGCGGATTCTTACTAATTTTCAATTTAACTGGAAATATTATTCGTCCGTTATAAATCAGGGTTGTGTCGGGTACTTCGCGACGATTTCGGTAAGAGCTTTAATTCTTAATTATGGCCCTGGTCGCCTCTGTCGTATTTATTTTACTTTGTGAAATTATCTCTTGGCCAGGACGGCAATAAATTTGCTCACGCGATCAATAATTGAGATGTTAATGTGTATGAGAGAAGACACACCAAATCCTTTTTTGAATGTATGTCAAGCTTTTGAGCTTAGGTATGAATATATGTAGTGGTATTACGACTTATTGTTTTAAATAGATATTTAAGGAAGTAGTTCTTGCCTACTAACCTGTATTCATGGCTTCACTGGCAGTAATTAAATTATGCGACACGAAGTAAAATAAACGGTCAAATGCGTGTCGAGCCACGCACAATGTAGGGTTCCGTAGAAGCCCGTTATCAGAATATAGAACGATTGTAGTTCTTTATTCTCCTCCAATTTCTTCCTGCTAAATCTAAGAAATAAAAGTACGATTGCTGCCAAGTTATTTGTCAATTGTTATTCGAAAATTAAACAAAATTCGTTTGTGAATTGGTAGATAATCGAATGAAAACGTCATGATAGCGCGATCCAGAATCCGTTGGTACATTATAAGAATTTGAATGTCATTTAATTTATTTGCTGTAGCATAAATAATTATTTTATTATAAAATCGTTGAAATATATATGAAAGAAAAATAAAAAGTATACACCTATATACGCAAGTGTGATAAAATCAAACACCTCAGATACATACCTTGATACAATTTATTCTGCTTTGCACATTTCACTTATGGTTCACACAGTAATTGATCAATACGTATCACACTGTAAATTATTAACTTCAAGAATACACGGGTAATAGATGTTACTCCATCGAGTTCTACCGACCGACTGACTTAGACGATCGTTCTCCCCACCCAGAAAAACATGTCATCGGAAGATATCCATATAGTTGGGGCCGACCAATCAGAAGGCAGCATAGTACTTAATCAATAGACTTACTGGTAATTGACACATTCGATAAAAGACAAATCAGCAACTTAATATTTGTAAATCTTAAAATAATACAAATAATTATAAAAATAACATAAAAATACTGAACATAATTTACAAAATCATCACACAAGTAAGCTTATAAATGGGTTATTATACTAGATAATAACTAGTATGGCTTAAATTATACTGTAACATAAAAACTTTTCAGTTTTAGAATGATTTAGAATTTGGAACGCGTTTATTACCCTAAAATTTTCTTTCGATTTCGCGCCATTTAGTATATTATTTCGTGTTCATTATCAAATAACAATATGAAATGACTTTGAGGTGTCAAAGTAAATAGGATAGCAGTATTTGCCTTGTACAAAGTAGGTATTGAGCCGTCGTCGCGTCGGTCATATTCCAGACACTTCTAAAGCTTGGTATCAGCCGTATGGTCGTATATCGTAATATCAACAGATACAACAAAACTTCCTCTGTCGAAGACCATAAAAGATCAAGGCAGCCGCGTGTCTTCGAACTACAAATTAATGCTGTTAATGCCAGAATTCGTCGAAATCCCATTAGGAAGTAAAAATATTATGATAACTCAACAATAATCTTATTGCGAGAATATAAAACAAGACCTGAAGTTCGGTGCTTATCGTCGATATACAGTACATGCCCTAAATCAATCTTTAAAATTAAATAGAGTGCCTTGCCCGTTGCGATACGCAAGTGAAGGGCACAGAAATCTTCTCTTTACAGATGAAAAAAATTACACGATTGAAAAGCACTACAACCAGCAAATTGATGATGTGTGAAATAAAGTGAGCGATGACCGTGGTACGACAGGTACAGACAGCAAACACACTAGTGTACGACGAGGATGAGGTCCAAAAAGTACTTTATACCTATATAAGTCGAATCTTTGTACTGTCCTAACTATATCTATACTAATATTATAAAGAGGAAAGATTTTTTTTGTATGCAACGAATAAACTTTAAACCTACTGGACCGTTTTGGATTTAATTTAGCATGGAAATGTAATTAAGCATGAAGTTTTTATCCAACTGCGCAAAAAGAGGTTAATGGTTTTGCGCAATAACCGCAATACGCGCGGTTGGAGCCGCGGCTGGAAAGCTAGTCTATTATGTATGACATAGGGTATAGTTATTGTTTTAAGATTTTTATTTTAGATTTAGTTTTCAATGTCATTCTTTACCCCTTATAAACATTCAACTACTTAATTTTAGTCACTTTAAAGGATTTATTCTATAGATTTTATATTTGGTACAAAATTATCCAACACCCAAGTTAAACGACTATTACAGCTAAACTAATAAAGTTATATCAACCGCTATACTTTTCCTTTGAAGTTCATGAAACGCACTATGAGCTTGAATTTTTACAGATTTTTTAAGCCAGCAGTTAAGCTTTTAGAGGGGGGGGGACGCCCTGCTGGAACAAAAATTTGCTCTTTAAAGTTTAATATTTCGTAAATGGAGCAATAAATTGAAAAACAGTATTAGCAACCCCTAAGTCATTTTAAAAGACCTATTCAACCATACCACACAAAAAGAAATAGACGACGAAAAAAATTTCATCCCCACGTCACATGTATGGGAGGTACCTTAAAAAATATTTTTCTAAATTTCATTTTACCGCTTTGTCGGCGTAATTGATTTACATATCGATACAAAATTACAGCTTCCTAGGACTAACGGTCTCTCTGCAAAACCTCGGACAGACGGACAGACAGACGGACATGACGAAACTATAAGGGTTCCTTGTCAGTACTACGGAACCCTAAAAAAAGGAAAATACGAAAATTCCTATTATGATATAATTGTTAATTTAAGAATGACAATCCCAAAAAATATTGTTTTTTAGATGATAACTTTTTCAAAATAGTCGTCATGCAGATTGGTGGTGACTATCGTACTACGTAATAAGACCTGCAATATTCTAATAAAATAGAAATTTATCTTTGTTCATTAACTGAATTATTCTTAGTATTTATTCACCTCTTTTATTACTCTCATATATTTTATTACACATAATCGGCTTGCCTTTGACCACCACCTGATGGTAAGTGATGATGCGGTAGATATTCTTCAGGGAAACTTAGAAACTCGCTCTCAAACACAGCTGCCGGAACTCACCGTTAGGTGTTTGGCGACAGATTTTCTACTTGAGGGTAGTAGCTAGCCAGGCGGGCATTCGCAAAATGCCCTACCATCATGCTATTACGACTGCCATCCTAAGACAACAACCGGGACCGATGGTTTAATGCGCCCTCCGAAGCACGGAAGCGCTCAGTAGTAATGTCACCAGCGGTCACCCATCTAACTCTTGACCGAGGCGGACGTTGCCTAACTTTGCTGATCGTTTCAGAATGGCTAAGCAAACTTTGCTACGAGCGCTTCAAAAGACAAGAACCGGAATCGACGGCTTAACGTGCCCTCCGAAGCACGGTCAACACAACATCTTCAACTACATCAGCACCAAAGGCCATACTATAAATTATAAACTACTAAAAAAAAAGTCATGACCGCAGTTAACGTTACTCGATTTAACTTTGTTGATCGGCTGTGAACTAACTAAAGCTAGTCAAGTAACGCTACGCGCGCTTTTAAAATCAACAAAACAAGACACCTCTCTGTAAATTTCTTCAGTCATTAGGTACTCTTTAGACAAAACATTGGATATTCACCTGTAACCGTCCAACATTCACCTGGTAACAGTTGTTTACATAGTTCAGCGATCACTGAGCTACGGTCCCGGTTGGAATTTTAATTTACAATTTGTCTCCCAATTTTTGGGGTTTGCTCGGAACGCCGGAGTTAATGGGAAGGCATGCCGCGCGGCAGTCGCACGCTGTCTGCGTACACTGTACCATAAAAATTATCTGTTTTAACTTGTGCAAATGTATAATTATTCTCTCAGTTTACTTGAGTTTAGAAGTTCGTTGGAAAAGAATTTTAATCTTAAGGTGCTACTAGTTGCCAAAGCAGAATTTTCAACTCAATATACTGAAAAAAGTACATATTTTATCAACATTATAAAATTAATATGTATATTAAAATGCATCTTTGCAATTGTAATTAAATAAATGACATTTGCTACATAACGGTAAAAAAAACTAACGCCTAATATGTCTATTACTATAGCCCGCAATATCTATAATATCTATAAGCAATAGCTATAATATAAAAAAAACATTGGACGGTACCACCCTCAGATCATAGAATTGTTTTTATGATCTGAGGTACATACGACCTCAGTGTCGGATATTCTGCTTCGAACCTTTACTGTGCTAACACTGCTGTGTTTAAGTGTAATTTTTCTAGGTTTGATTCCCGCCCGGGGTATTAAATTTTGTGCTCCAATAATTTGTAAAATGTCACAATAAACAGTTAAACAAATGTTGTTACGGGGTACTAACAAACACACAAACTTTCGCAGTTACAATTTTCAGACTAGGGTTGATATTGCCTTTAAAATTATTTACAGTACCTACATCAGTACTGAATCAGTACTGTAGAGTAACTATGTTAAGATAGGGGCTCTAACTGGGTTACTTACGGCAATGAATTTCGAATTTACTTGTAGTGAGGCGTGCGAATAGACTCAACCGCATATTCAGTGAATACTCATCCGAGTGGGCAGTTTGCCACTGCACTGCACGCCACTCCAGTGTCATCTCTCGGAGCTTATTTATTACGCTGCGTTCGTGGTACACGTCAACTTCAAAGTCCAGTTAGCGAGCGGACGAGCGTGTGATGCAGTTTTAATGACATAATCCAGATACCGCTGACTCGATTAACCCAAGCTACTGCCTTCGTTAAACACCTATCTTCACGTGCACCCGTTCAGTTACCGGCCTCCATTCAGTGCCGTATTAGATTGAAACAAAAAATAATGAGTAACTCAACTACACACATGTAGCTCTACCAATATTGTGCCTACTGAGATGCTCTCGCATATGCGAAAGTGATTGAAACGCCCTGAGTTGGTGTACTCGAGTATATGTTATAGTGTTTGTCTATAGTTGGGTTACTGTTGATTAATATAGTGTAGTATTAGCTATTATCCGTTCGATCACAAGGAACGGGAGCGCACTGACGTTTCATCGATTTACCAAGGCCTCGTTATTGATCATTTACCCTGATTACGGGTACCCCACTTTGTATATGTAACACCGGACGCCATTTATGAAATGTTGCGTAATTGCTGCAATTATTATTTGTAAGCCGTCGGCTAAATCGATATGTTACTTTTAATTAACATTAAGCTCTACAAGGAATTATTTGACTTGATAGAGCTTTTCTTAGTGATACAATATGTCTCAATAATTTCAAGTCTTCGTATATAAATGAGTTGAATGTTCAATGAGTAACATGTATTTTTACATTGTAATATTTCCATTACAGCTTTCTATGTGAATAAGCTTAATTAAAAGGAAAGGAACAATTTGAACCAAGAGCGACTTTTGACAGGGATGGATAGTTGCGGGTTCGAACCCAGACGGTGGATCAAAGTTTTCCTTGTCATGATTTTGTAAGCTCATTTCACTTAGCAGGCGTTTTAGGAGAAACAATGTTATTAACTATTGCTCGTAGTATCTTTAAAAATGATTGATCACCAATTGCACATGTTCCACACGAATACCCTTAAAAATACCTTAAACCGTGGCAAATGTACCTAAATAGCTCACAAGAAGAGCATGTGCCGGCCAAAGGAAAAATGCAGACACACGGAAAAAAAAAATTGTTTCAAATCAAGAATATATCTATTGGTCAAGACATTCCGTGTTTCATATATGGGGAAAACAATATATTCTTGAGATTAGTAAATATTTGTCTTGATAATCATTTTTCATGTAAGTATTTATTTACTCTTACTAAGATTATTATGTTCTTATTAAGAGAAAGTAGCCATGTCTCTCTCTAAGTACATCATTGTTCTTATTTAGAGAATCAGAAATTCTCAAATTTAAAACAATCCTTACTTGAATAAATGAACTCATTCGTTCACTCATTCATTAGATTCTAACAAGAAAAAAAAATATTCTACTGTCAAGTACATAAATAGTTCAGTTAAGATATTATTCTTACTTCAAGTAAAATATATACTTCTGAATAAATATAATTATTAGACCAACAACAGAGTTTTCTACGTACAAGAAAATTTATTTTAGGTAGAACTAAAAATCTTCTTATATGAATACTGTGACTTATTTATGTTAAGAAACCAAAGTTCAATGAACAATTTTCAGTTCTCATTCCAATATTAAGTATATTTAATGTAAGTAATTTTAGATCTTAGTATTCTAATGGATGTTTTACCCGAAGAAGTTGTATTGATTCGTTCAAAAGAATATGTATGTTGCACGAAGACAGAATTTTCTACAGGGTAGAATATCAGATTTCTTGACTCGACAATGGAATTTCACTGTAAGAAACCTCAGTTCTTGTTCAAAGTAATTACATATTTTACATTTAGATCTTAATTATCTTAGTAAAATAATGGTGCGTTTTATTGTAAGAAGTTTAATTACTTGGTTCAAGTCATTCCATGTTTCACTCGGAAATCACATAATATGTTGTAAAGAATATCCATTATCTTGGTTCAATAATAGGTTATTTTTGTAGAAGGAGTCTTAGTTCTTGGTTCAAATCTCTAAATGTTTCATACGGAGATCAGATAATATATTAGGAAAAATATCTATTGTCTTGGTTCAATAATAGTGCGTTTTACTGGAAGGAGTCTTAGTTCTTGGTTCAACTCATAAAAGTGTTTCATATGAAGATCAGATAGTATTTTGTTAAAAATATCAATCATCTTGGTTCGAAATCAAAGAACTGAGACTTCCTATAGTAAAAAAGCACCATGCATTTTACTATAAGAAGTTTCAGTTCTTGGTTTAACATAATATAATGATATTTTGATAATTGATATTTTCCATTAACACAATAAGATATTCATATAAAACGTCCAGCTAGTAAACAAGAACAAAAACTCACTTACAGAATACAGAGCCTGGTACACTGTACAGATCTACCAATCTGATCTCCGCCTTTCAAATCTGCAAGTAAAGTAGGATAATAGTTAAAAGTAGTTCTAAAAGTGATAGACTTAAAACATCTATTATCGTAAAAATAAATAAAATACAATAAATATTTTCTGTTGATAATTATTTATTTATAAAATAAATTAAGAAGCATACAATTGTATTATATAATAATTATCATATTGACTATACATAATTTTATTTAATATATAAGTATTTTAACGACTCGGAGTGGTTATTAATAATTTCAAGATATGTACTAAAAAATTATACTTCAAAATTATTCACATTTTGTAATTGCTTACATTATTTTAACTACATGGTTTGGCGTTATTCGTTTTTTTTAGGAATTGTTTACAGATAAACACTCTAACATAAAATCAATGAAACTAATTATAAACTCTAAGCTAGATTTCAAGAATATCTTACTATCACAGAACCATTTACCATAATCCACATGTCATAAATGTAACAGATTATATATATATATATAATTTCGGAATTCACTCACCAGCATCCTCATTACATTGAAAACCTTTAATACAAATGATACAAAATGCCTATTATGTAGTTGAGAATTAAACCACTCTGGTACTCTGGTAGAAATGCGTGAAATGTAGGTGACTTAAAATTCAATCCGACCTAATGTACCACCAGATAATATTTTTTCTCATTATTATCAGCACCACATTATATGTTATGAGGTATGATTGAACACTGCTTGTTGAGTCGAGCATTTTTCTTCACCTCCTCCCTTTTATTTTGGTCATCTCCAGGATTCTAAAAAAAAGAGAATAAATGAAAATATTGCAAAATACATAAAGCTTTTATAGACGATAGGTATCTTTTGACCATAATCTCACATAATGTTGAGTGGTCAAAGATGGCAAACAGGTTAAACCTAAAATTAGAACTGTCTTCAAAATCAGCTTCCAGAAGACCCCGTCCCGTTAGATTATTATCACTTATATCATCTAAACTGCAAGTTAGCGGTAAATCAGACAGTGCATTTTATTATATACTGTACATAATCATGAAATATGATTCGACACACTTTGAAAAGTTTTGTGTGGAAAATACTGACATATATATACTATATTTTAGTATGGAATAGAATGAATATTTGATTGAGACTTCCTAACATAATAACAAAAATATATTATATGTGTAATAGATATGTGTTTTCATACATAATTACATTACATAATTACAATTGATTTAATTACCTGAAAATCAATAACAAAGTTCTGAATTTGCTCCAAAACGTGGTAGCCTTCCTCTTGGGGGTATTGAGTTGAGCAGCATAACACTTATGTTTCATTGGTAAATTTTTGATCTGAAATGTAAAAAAACACATTGTATATTCTTGAATGCCGGTTTATCTAACAAGAAAATCTATGTATACCTATGTAAAACATTATAGAGAGAATAGGTAGATATATATACATCGAAATCCATTCTGAATTATTAACGAGGAATAGACACACATACAAATACAAACATACATTACAATTATGTATTACCTGCTTACCGTCCGTTAACTTGGCTGTACTTAATGTATCCAAACAGCACGTTCCAGGCAAAGAAAATCTAGCAGCCCCTATGATGGATATTTTTTTTCTATCTACAGCTATTTATAAAGTAAGGAACAAACTTACCTAACTGAGCACAAATTAGGTTGCTATCTCAAGCATAACTTGAAAAATATTCACTTTATAACACTTTATTAAACAAAATTTACGAAAATGCTATTGAACAACGCGTGCGCCTTTCGCTCGCAGCGCAGTGTATTGTGTGTAGCCAACATCATCCATATAAAGTCCCGAAATTTAATCATATTATCATTATTATTTAACATAAGTACATATAAATATTATTTTACATTCGAATAACTTTTCATGTAGGTTGACGATCAGTGTTAAATACTGCCAGTATAGATGATTACCTATTGTTGTATTATTACCGAGTCTGTATATATTTGAAAATATTGTGTAAATTGTAAAAAATTGAGAAAACTTAAATTAAACAATATCAATCACGATCAACACACTAGGAATAAAGATAAATTGCGGTGCCAGGTTTTAGGTTAGCAAAGACAAAAAAAAGGTCATTCTTAGGTAATTGTGTGCAGTTTAATAATAAAATTTCCGAACATATTACAACGCTCACAGAAGGAACATTCAAGTTGCACGTGAAACAACATTTTGATTAAGAAATCCTACTACACAGTTTATGATAACTTAAACAACCAAAATACTTGGACAATTTTGTCACCTACGTATTTTAAAGAAATATTATAATAATTTTATTATATAGTAGGTACCTACGTAAAAAGATATTTAAATCAATGGTCCCGAGTTTCTTGTCCATTCTTCTGGCAGTGGCTCTGTACATTTGTTTGCTGAACATGGCAGTACAGAGTACAATATTTCAATATTAAAATTTCTAATTGACTTTCACAAGAGCGTCGTAGATGTCTAAATTGAATGAATGATTTTGACTTTGACCTGACTTTGATTTAATGTCATAACTAACGAAATCCATGGGTTCCTGCAGCGGGTTTGAGATTCAGTACATGGTGATAGGGTACTTTACTAATGCTCACCTAGCTAGCTTTCAACCACTTTGAATTAGGAAATGTGAAGCCGAGCACCTAAAAGCACATGAATAAATAACCGTATTCATGTGCTTAAAGGTGATAATCGGACAGTTTTAAAACACTAGCACCAATATATTTGGGCACTAGCGGGGTTCAAACCCTACCATTTTGCCGTTATACTACGAGTATATTAGTCTACCAGTCCGAATTAGCCGAGTAAGCTTATACTTTTGAAATGATAATTTAAATATCCTATTCATAATATGAATTTCATGATGTTCATTCGGCATGCATAATTGATTATAATTAATAGTATTTTTAAGTTCCGTAGTTTACCCACAACAAGGGAGAACTAGACAAAACTAAAAAATTGCAACACTGAATAAAATCGGAAATAGAGAAACCCCTTCTCAAACTAAAAACTGACTACTTGATCTGAAAACACACATTTTGAATGAAGAAACCGTTATTCTTGACTGGAAATTTGTCTTTTTACTTTAAAATTCATGGTTTTGATTCAAAAGCTAGTGATGAAAACTTTATTTTTTTTATGCCTGATATTATGATCTTAGCTTTGACTACTATGAACTATATATCACCTGATGGCGAGTGATGATGTAATCGAAGCTATTGTTCAGGCTAACCTAGAATTCGAATTTCTTGTTATAACCATAATTATGTTTAAATATGTACATACGTATCTAACGTAGGTATGATTTCGATCCCTAAGCCGCCTGCCAAGCGTGGCGATTATTGCAAACATCCCTTTAATGACTCTTCAGCAGTGCACAATTCGGCTGATACAACATGATGGATATCATCTACAAGTTTGTAGATATAATATATTTGTTTGACTTCTAAGACTGAAAAACATTAAATACGTACCCTATATCTACTTGTGGAAGTCAATTAAAGTGTGAGCGTCAGAGTGTTTCAATTAGCATGTTCCCGACTTTAACGAGTTTGGTATTTCATATTTTTCAATATTAAATGTCAAGTCAGTTTTGTTCTGAAACTACGATACTTAGTGAATTACTCACTGAGTTCACAGTATATATAGGTTCATCGTATCAAAATGGAATGTGGACTTTACAATACAATTGGTAGCAGAAAGGATGAATAAATTTAAAAAATCTAACTACTTTATAGAAGTCATCATTATCATCAACAGCCATAACATCCACTCGTTATTTATTTATTTTTATATTACAAAAAGTAAACTTACAGCTAAGGAGCCAAAACGTTAACGTTAATTTTAGACAAAACATAATATTCTTATAAATAGTTCTAAAGGGATCGACATGGATGTCGACATTTTGGACAGTTAGGAGGAAACAGTTTATAAGATTTACTGCCCTTGCCGTGGGTGCATTATTGGCATATCGGGTGCGTAACTTGCTAGAAAATGCCAACAGACGGTGCCGACGACGCTCACCTACGCTAGTGTAGTTTTGTGGAACATAATAGCTTACTCGAGATGGTGCTGAGGGATTATCTACTGAATTGCGCAACAGCATACAGTAATGCATAATCAGTAGAAGCTTGCGCCTGCGCTCTAGAGTAACAAGCCCTACCATACCAGATACAAACAAGGATGGGAAAAGGAAGGGGTAGTAACCGTATATCTTCTTATAGAGGGACCTGGCAAACTTACGCTGAACTCTTTCCAAAAAAGGAATGCTTGGAATGTTAATGGAATGCCTCCCCTTATAAGAGCTGTAACACATGCTTGACAGACCTCTTGGAGACCGCAGTGTAAGATGGGAATTCTTCAGAAAGCTGCTGCCCACTAGTTGGATCTATGTATATTAGCTAGTGACTTCTAAATTACCCAGGTTAAATTGTCGGGCTCAGCTGGTTGTCTTCAAGAACTGCAGCAGATTTACTGTTTCTTAACCAAAGAATATTGCATCAAGTAAATATTCTTAGATCAAAAACAAAAAATTTCGGCCAAGATTGGTTTTCTTTATTAAAGATACGTTATAACTAATTTTACAATCTAACACTTTGCTTTGAAAACTTTAATATTCTTCACATAAGATAAGTCACTCTCTGCAGTAGAGATGTACTTTATCGGTTCAAAGTGGTATATAGTTTGGCTGTTAATCCAATATCTCTTAACCTAATAATATCGTATCAAAAATCAATCAAGAACATAGGTACATTTAAGTTAAGTATTCCTTTTCTGAAGTGAAGATGAATAACTTCAACAATTAACAATATATCATTATTGCCTCGAAAACTTAAAAATTCTTCATTTAATAGAAGCCACCATCTGCAATCAAAATTTAGTTTTTTAGTTATAAAATAAGATTGTTTTGTTTGAAAAATAATGTCTCTTTACCTAATAATACCGTATCAAATATCAATCAAGAATTCAAATTTAAGATCAAGATTTGTTTTTCTTTACTGAAGATGAATTACTATAATAATTAACAATCTATCACTATTGGCTTGAAAACTTTAAAATTCGTCAGATTAAATAAGTTTATGTCTATAATGGACATGTGTTTTCTTGGTTCAATAAATGATATTGTTTTCATGTTAATCTAAGATTCTTAACCGAAGAATACAATATCAAATAAGTATCAAGAACAATGAAACAAAGATCAAGAATTTGATTTATTCACTTAAGATAAATACATTCCACAATCAACAATCAATTACTTTTGCTTTGACAACTTTAACATTCTCTATCTAATATAGGTCACTTCTGCAGTTGAGATATTTGTCTTGGTTATACCAAGTATATTGTTTTGTTGTAAATCCAATGTATCTCAGCATGACAATACCAATTCACGGTTCAATAAAGAATATATGGCTCAGATATAGAAAACAAAGATTTTTAAGAGGATAATTATTTTCTTGCTCGGAAATATGTTTATCCTTGTTATTTACTTCTCATAATTATTTTAAATGAATAAAAGAAATTTCTTGTATTAAGACCATCGTTGTTGAAGGAATGGAAATATTATCTTAATCCAATAAAACTTTTATTATTCTTGGATAAAATTTCAGAATTCTTATGCTAACTCCGTACATATTCAGAATGAGAATTCATAAAATATTTCATTCAAAATATAATATTTTCTATAGTCAAGAGCAAAAACATCTCTGACGAATAGTTATAATCTTGATGTAAAAATATAAAGTGAGAATAATATTATTTATCTTGGAGAAAACGACGTAACTTCACACAAGATATTATTTTTATTTTAAGTAAATATTTACTTGAGATTAAACAATACTCCCGAGAATAATATTATTCTTGGATTGACACTTTGTCAGGACCCATTTTTTTCCGTGCATGTTTGAAATTTCTAATTCCGTTATTGGTTCATAATTTAAAATAGCTTATTCGAAAACAGGCGTTCACGCAAATAAACAATCCTAGATGTTACTTATGCACGTGCTTCAAAGATTTTTACTATTATAAATCTACTAGGAATTTATTTGCTTAATTACTTGTTCTTGTCTCAACGTTTACTTTGTTATTTTACATTATTAATTAGGTCAAGTCCAAATATCAAGCAACAAAAACTTAATTTTATTAGATATATGTTCGATAGTGCTTTATCTAACACTATTCCTAAATGATACCGTTTGAAAGAGACATACAGAATATAAAATGTAAAAGTACTTCGAAGTGCGGTGCGCTTGAAGTTGAATCACATCAGATAATAGCGCGTGACTTCACACGACGACGGCGACGTCGATGTCGCTCACTTTTATTACGTTCACAATTACCCATACCTACCTATGTACATGTTACCTTCCACACTTTCATGAGGAATTTAACTAAGAGAACCTATCAACTTTCCAGGCCCTGATACCAACTACTAATTCTTTTCAAGATTTATCTGGCTAAACGGCAGCATTTGAAATCCACTGCTAACCTTCTTTCGAGATATACAGCAGGGCTTACGTTTGTTTATAACCTTTTAAAATAAAACCGTCACAATTTTTTTTTCGCAACAAATCGAATCGAATTATCAATACTTAAGGGTGAACTGGCCGGTCAGTTTTCCATACAAACGTCGAAGGGTCCCTTATGGCTCACTCCCTTATTTGAAAATTTAGCTCCAGAGCAAAGCACAATATCGATTTGTCTATTATCTAGGCTTGTACCGTAACATTTTTTTAATAAGACAATTAACATAAGAGTTATTGGCACCGAAACATTTTTATATAAAGTTTTCGAAGCTCCTAACTTTCAACTTAATTATGTTTTTTAAATTTTGGCACGATACAAGCCTGATTACGCCTGATTACCTGATAATGACGAGATTAATCGGTATTATGCTTAATTCTGGACCTAAAATCTCAAATAAGGGAGTGATCACCATACGACGTTTGTATGGAGAAGTGACCGCCCAGTTTGTGTAATTAGGTACTTAGTAAAATTGTTTCTTACATTAACAGCTGTAACTTATAGCTATAAACGTCCACCTTTGAAAAAATACTGACTTTTTCAAAGGGGGTGCGGGAGGTTGCCATAATGAAGCAATGATAGTTGGGCGGTTATAGCTATGCATGTATAAATAAATAAATTTTAATCTAACTTGTCAAAAATTTATTGCTTCTGCGTCATATTTTTATCCCAATTACAGATCTATCTGCTAATGTATTTCACGTAATTATTAATCTATTTTACCTTAGAGTTAACCAACTAATTTAATTTTGCTGACCAAATGTATATTTTGGCTGAGAAGTAGCGTCAATTACAACAAATATTTTTGTATTGTTCGTAACGTAGTATGTATAATTGTGATAAGTTTTTCAGAGTGGAAGTAATAATAAGACTTAATAAAAACGTTCAACATATGTTCAAGGTTGGCAGAAAACAAAATTATTTTGAATCATCTGAGAGTTTTTAGTTTTGTTTTTTATTAAGTATAATTAAGTAAACGCTGCTGCTGCTCCTTAAAACTTTTACTCGTTTTGTTTATAAAATAAAATATAAGCGTCTACTTGATTTGTAGTACAACCTATTTCCACGATATTGACAATATCTTTAAATAGCCTAGGGAATGTTACACGTGGGTCGGCTTATATGTGCCACATGATGTTAAACATCATTAAAATTAGTACCGTTTCCTCCTTCAGTAGCCGAATAAAGAAATAGGGGCTATTAAACATGTATAAGACACATTTTATACCTATAATATTTCAAGATTTTTATTTTATTGTTGCTAGATTTACTGTCTGCCTCAGTTAATTTATACGGGTTTTTATTTTATATACAGATTTGCATATTATATGTACCATATAAAGGTATACTTTTTGTTAATTAAACAGCGCTCATTATTCGACTTCTGTTGATATTCTTCGATAAAATATACCTTATATTTTATCGAAGTTGATATTGTTCTTTTTTGCCACCTTTATGATTGTGGCAATATCAATATAATGTATAATTTGTTGTAAATAATGATTAATTACAATATTTATTCAAGTTGTTCATTGGCATTAATAGGATCTTCAATATTATCTTTGACCGGCTAATATTTTGTACGTTATAAATTAATAACACGTTTAATCTGTAACTCGCTAAACGGGGTCCGTTATAAAGTTCATGGTAAATGGGCGCACCGAAATTCGCGCTTAGCGTTTTATAATTATGTTTATTACTCACGACGGTCGGTGATTACCATCGACATTTGGATATACTTTTACATTGCAAGTTGTATTGGTTCGGGCGTGTTAACGAGGCAGAAACAAGCCGAGGGCACGCATGACCCTGGGATCAGACGCGTGCCTCGCGCTATGACTGACAAATGTAGGCGACAAATGTTATCTGGGACAGGCTTTGTTCCGCCCACAAACACCCGTACACCCAGATTTATATGGACAGTTACAATTTTACACCATTGTGAGAAAACATTGCTTCACAATAACCACTGGTTTTTTAGTTTACCTCACCATTCTGAATAGAACTTAACAGTAGGTAATGAGTTCTTACAAGAATTACTCCACGCAAATCTAAGTAGGGTAAACACAGCACTGCGGCGTTAATGGTTCACGGATTTCACGGCACGAATGCATTACTATACCTGTTGCTTTACTTTTAACACTGCTATACCACCATAATTGCTCTCCAGAACGAATCGTTTATCATATTAGAAGATTGAAATTGCATCGTGTTAAAATTTATCGCTGACTAATACGAGTTTTTGTTATTTAAATAGTAACCTGGTAATTCATGAAGTGAAACCAGTTTCATTCATTTTAAGTGACCTAGTCGAACTTGAATTAGTACCGAAAAATAATTTGGTCATTCGTTTTATGACTAGCTTGTAATATCCAGCTGTGGTCACATTTTGATGACTAATTAACCTCTGATTACATTGAATAGCCCGCAGTTTTCAATATTATTGATGGTAAACACGAGGTTATTTAAAATTTATTGAAATTGCTTACGATTGGGCTTGTTAACCGACTGTGGTCAATAACTCAGATCAATGTTTTCACTTTCATGTGGACAGAGAGACAAATGTGAAGAATTTCTTTTCATTAACTGAACATTAAAAGTTATAGTGTGCGTTGGTCTGTGCCGCTTGCGCCTGCGCATGTGAGGCGAGGTGAGGCGATGAAACTGAACTCGGCGTACAATAAATCAACGCGGTAAGACTGTATTTCTTTCGTAATCAGCTCATATCGGTTCTCGCGGTTGTGGCCGCCTAATTATTGTCGACTTTTACGATCTACCTAACGAGTTTTCACTTGGAGCCAATCACGATTTTACGGCGCACGTATTTTGAGTTTTTTAATTATTATTAAAATACGACCTTATCTTGGTCATCTGCACAAGACGTAAAATTACGAATTGGAAATCATCCTATATATTTAACTGCCTCATCACTGTTGACTTGTAAGACTACGGGATATTGGTAATTACATAATTAAACTAGCAAGTACACATAAATATCGTATTTTATATGTTTTATATAAAGGGTTTTTCAAGAACTTTGTTTTCCAAAACAAAATAAAGCAAAAAACTTAGATGAAGATGATTCAAATTTTTATTGTATTACGAAGAGAAAAGTCTGGCAATTATGAATGAAAAATGATATCTGGCAAATGTCCAACACGAGCACGCTGACAGATGTCGATTCTTTCGTCAAAGTTAAGTTATCGTTAGATCTAAAAACCGAATTTCGATGTGTGTTAAAGTGTATAGTGCTATGCTTGTTTCGAATCATGCTCATTGTGACGTATCACAATGAGTGGCGGTTTAACCAGGGGATTTATAGGTAAGAGGCGACTGTGGGTTAAATACCTTAAGGTGGGCAGCAGCGCCTTCTGAGGAATTGCATCTTATACTGCGATCCCCAAGACGCTTGCCTACCGTGACTCCCTATTGAGAGAACACAGGCTCCACTCAATAGGTGAGCCTCTGTTCAGCAGTTGACAATCCGGCTGATACGGTATTTAACTTTCGTTTAGCATAGGTTTAAAAAAAAAAAACTAAAATTTTTAAACTCGATTACCATAGATGGTCGATATTCCGGCATTACCTATGCGTTTGGTGTTTCACTTTCAATTATATACTTAGAGGGCTGAAATATGTAATACCCTACAAGTTTCTTCCCTCTTTCCCTATAAATAAAATCTAGAAGTCTTCGTGTATAGCGTTACGTGGCCCAGGCCTAAGCAATCATTATCCCAGTGTCGACCGCATGCCTATTTAATATTAAAAAAATAAAATATTTCTGAATAATACAAATTATCAATTAAGAAATAGATTAAACGAAAACATACATACGTCGATGTAAAACACATCTTTACAAATCTACTCATTAATTAGTTTCGAACATATTCATAGAAATGACTTCATTTACTGCTCAAATTAGAACAGCAGCGACACAAAATAACTACTGTCTTTAAACATTTGTAATTAAATATGGTAAATACGGAATCGATTTAATTTTCATTTACATAAATGTCTACATTGACAAAAAAATATCATCATGTCGGTACAATCTGGTCTACCGCTTGCTTATTTATGATCGTATCAGAGAAGAATGTTGGTTACCCTTGCTCCACGTCCGCGACTGTATGTTTTGGAATCCGACTGTCTTATCTAAGATATTAACATATTGATTATGCTTCCCGTATTGATGTGCGACAGACGGCCTTACCTCTCTCATGTTCCGCACCGTGAACTAGTTTGTCTCGAATAGTGCTGCGCCTTCAATAAAAATAAGTTACAACACCGTAAATACACCTTTACGATGGCTCGTATACATTCGAGCAAGATATGTATACGGCGACTCGTCTGATTTCCAGGACTTTTTTGTTATAAATTACTAGAACGTAAAATACCTTTACCTCACCAATTTATAAAGTGAAAAACGTGTATCGGAACACACATTGTTTACAGGTATAAAGACAGTTATCCGTAGTTGGGCAACACTAGTTGTATGTGCAGTGAACGGGTCCCGAGCTCTCGCATCGAGTTGATCAAGTTATCTCGGAATCTAAACACAGAGTAGATGCTGCAGCTGATAAAAGCCCCTATCGTCTCGAGACGAAGGTGTCTAAAATATTAGGAGCGTAAGCAATTTGTCCGGTTCGATGTTCGTTTTGTTAACGGTATCGAGTGTATATCATGGTGTAGTTAATATACTAATATCGGTGAAACGAATATTGCCAGCGGCGTACAGTATTTTATCGAATAGCTGCGATAATGATTCTATAAGAATCTTCAAATAATGATTTGTATATCATTATGTTGTTACACAAACGGTATGTATGATCATTGAATATTTTATGTCTTCATATAATGCGATTAAATTTATATAAGCGGACATGTAGGTACATACGGCGACCTAAATATTCTTTGTTTAACCACATTGTGTGAACACTCCAGCAATGTTATTATCATACTTTCTCATCTGTATTTCCCTAGTATCGGCTCTGGCTATTGTTTTCGATGTTCTTTGTTTGTGGCCCACATTAGTTCTCCTTATTAGATTTTATACATAAGTGCTATATACATACAATTTGCGTCTTAATTGAAATTATACTATTATTTTGTGAATTGTTTTGATACTATTTAGATAGATGTCACATTGGATATTACAATGGACTAGATCAATAACATAGCATTTTCTATATACGAGGTAAGAATAAATACTAGTAGCGCTACATTTACTTGCTTAAAAAAATAGATTTATTGAGTTCCAGTATCAGACGCGGTCGGGTCTCGATACATAATCCTTAAGAGACCATTCTGCCTCGTCCTGTCCCATTCATCTCAATTAGTTTCGCAAAAGCAATATTCTGAAGCATATTAAAAACACACAGACACACATATTTTATTTATTCGCCAATTTGCATGAGGTTATTCATTATTTTTCATTCGGTACTGGCGGTACTCATTGGCAACCTTTTGACAATTTATGAAGCAATCAGTGTATTTTTCGCAGTGTTTATTCAGCGAGTATATTATTTATTTTCAATCTCGAAGAAGTAGCACGGCAATTTTACAGTGTACTTTGTATTAATTAATCTAGAATCATTATATAATCTAGAGAGCTTGTTTACATTTTAAATATATCTAGGCAAGACCAAGGAGTGGTCTATTGGTATAATCACAATCACTTGGTATCATTGGTATAACACTGGCTAGTACTAAACTTGTTTTTAAAATGTTTTCTCTTACATTTTACAATCTGTTAATAATTTCCTCTCTCTTTACTTTCAGGTAATCCAAATGGAAAGCAATCACATCAACAGTTATTAAAATATAAGTTAAGTGCTTTAATTAAAAGTTGATAATTTGTAGGTACATATTACGTTTGCGACCGTGTCTTGTTCTGATACTGACTGGACGGTACACTTTACCACAGTAAGAAAACGAGTTTATATTGTAGTTTTCATTACATACATTTCAGGTGGTAACAGTAGATTTTTGTGGTGCAAGTATTCTCAGCGTTGAAGTTGTGTAAATAAATTTACGAGAAGAAAAGATTTTGAAAAGAAATATTACTGAGTTCCAATATCTCCACAGAAAGTACGGACATATCTTTTATGTTCATAATTCATATATTTTAGCCTTCTCACATTCCAAAGTGTGACAATACCGCTCGGTATTTGTATTGTACTGTTTATTTTATCGTAGTTAGAACACTGTATTTATACTGTCGTCGTCAGGCCGGTTCCACACTCCCCGGGGCTTCATGAAGTGTGAACACTCGGACCGATGCACTTGTACCCGCTCACGCACTGTGACAGTTTTAATCGCCTATTGCGCTATATCTTTTGCTTGGATGCGTATATTACGCCTCATTAAATATTTGAATCTGAATTGAAATGATCTTATAGATTAGAAACTATCTCTTATACTTATTCTTATACGCCTATGAAATTCGGGTATTGAAATTTTAATCTATGACTTTATTTTTGATTGTAAACGTACTAAAGCTGGATCAGAAATTTATTTATGATTTATAGGTAATAATAAATACAAGGTAAACATAAATTGCTTTCATCTGAGCCTCTATAAGGTTGGTTGTCAATACTCAAGATCTTTCAATGATTTAGTATTTAGACATGCATGATCTCAAATCTCCATGCTTGAACCGTCAAATATTGTCATGCATCCGAACACGGGAGTGGTAACCGTGAAATTTGTAATTTCGAAACTTATCGCCTTTCATTCAATTTGTAAACGGTACATAATACAGTGCGCGAGTAATTTGTATCAAAAACCATTAGCTCCACTGCTGTGAATAATTCTTTCATCACACCTGTGCTCATATTTACCTGTCGTTATTACGATTTTATTTCGTTCTTTTATCTCATCGAACCTTAATAATATTTCGGTATCTGAATCTCGAAGGAATAAAACATTAATCTCAAAAAAAGAATCGTACAATGTTAATCGAATAATAAAGTTCAGATTTTTATGTCGTAACGAAGAATTCAAATTAATTTAAATTACTTCAGACAAATGCACAAAAGTATCGCTGGAAGAAGGCGAACTAATTAAAAGTTAGCTTCTGTACTAATAATTCGTTTGACTGTCAAAGTTTTGCGTCGTTAATTTTAATTAAAGAAACGCGGGTGCCGAGTTTGTAACAATATTATAGCATTGAAATTGGTGATCCGCTACTAACTTCGACACTCTGCTCGTGGATGACCGTCCCATTCGTTTTAATTAACCCTTCCGTGGGTCTCATCTGCTGCTATTACAAAGTTTCTAACAATTTTTTGCCACGAAACTGCGGCGACCGTGCTATAAATCAATTATGACTCTAAGGCGCTCGCAGAAACCACGCCACTTGTTTGGAATCTAGGGCAGGGACTTTCGTCCAGCTTTTAGGACGCTATTTTTAAACAGATATTAATCGTTGGTTATTTTTTCGTGCTCCATTATAGGAACAGTTAATTTACCCTAGCGTTTTGTGTTGTGACCGGAATCTTAATTATTTCTTCTAAGTCACGACCTTCATTTCGTACGGGTTGAACGTATCCGATTCCTAATTCCGTGCGTTTCCCTCTGTGTCTACGTATTAATCTCGGGCGGTTTCTTCGCGTCTTTGATTAAAGCTCGCTGTGATGTATTTCTTGCGCGCTAACCTAATGGAAAGGCATACGTCAAGTGTCCACCTTATTGGCCAGCGGATAGGCTTAATGGTGTCAATGCCTGCTTCACTAAATTTCACCACCCTCCTCTCTCGACATATTATCCCATATATCGTACTCCAGAAGCTGGTCCAATTATGATAAGCAATTTATTAGCATTAAGCTTATTCCGTGTTATTTCCAAATAAGAGAATAGAATTAAATGTCTCGACTCCAATCCATTTATAAAACTCATTGTGTGTTTTTATCTCCATAATAGACGACCATTTGTATGCAAATAATATTACACAGTGGTTATCTCGTCTACTGCTCTTTTATTTAAAATCAGGGTCAGATGTGCTCGGTATCTACGGAATGGCGCGATGGAATATATTTAAAATCACACTTGGTAATAAAATGCCTATTTACACCATCGTGCGTTCAATACGAGATTTTTACTTAGCAGGTTAAGTATCAAGGCGTGATTAATTGATTTATATCGTTTTGTTAACTAGCTAACGGTCTAGAAGGCTTTTTAGTCAATACATCAATGAGACGTCACTTTTTGTTCCGTGCTTCGGGCAGTTGCATTGGAACGCGCCGCCGCCGCGCCGATGTGGCGCGGTTTGGCATGTTGTACCTACCAAACGTGTCTACGCATGTCATAGTTCAGTATTTCTACAACAATTTATCATGTCTCGTCATCGTCAGATTTTTTGTTTAAATTTATGTGTAAATGTTTCTTGGAACTTCTTATTGGGGGTTAAGCGATGTTCAGTTTTTGTTCACAATTTCTTTAACATTACAAATTAAAACATAAATTGAAATCTCGTAGTCTTTGAAGTGAAAGTTGTAAGTGAAAAATTCTATAAGGAATAAATCTATCCAGCTATTGATCGAATGATTATCACTTCAAAACATTTGCAGCCTTCCAGTACTTTGTTTAATTTTCGTGCATCATCATCCTTATCATAGAGTAATCTTTATCCTTCTTATAATACGTTTAGAAGTATCTGTTTTCTTAATAACACATATTGCTAGTATTGCCTTAGTTTTTATATCCAGCCGCATTCCTAACGCCAATCTCTTGTACTCGATAATTCTACGTGTAAGGCCCGTTACACTTATTAAAGTTCACATTGAAATGACTGTCCTCTGCGCTCTATAGTCTACACATAACGTGTTACTTGGCTTCTGAATGACCATTCAAAAAGTCGAATAAATATTTTCGTTGTTATAATACGCCTTCGTTAAAACCAATATGAGAGATGGCGTGCTTGAGTCGATTATAGCCGTGTCGTAACTCTTATTTGCGCCGAGTTCTATCTGATTTAAAATTAGTATTCCATATTTTATGGCCTCGCTATCATCATCAACTACGTCAATTCTGAAGTGTTGAAAAATTTAATGCAGCCACTTCGAGCCTTAACAAGCGTTTGTTATTGTCTTCTTATTTCAAAAATTATTCTTCTTGCAGTTTGTCTTCATCCTATCTGTTTTTCCTATTTAAGTATAGTTTATAATTGATATAATTAAATGTGATGCAATGAAGATTTCTTTGTACTTACATCCACATCATAAGAATTACTTAACTCACTGTTATTTAAGGCAATAATCACTTTATTCGCTGCTTTCAAAGTAAGTTTTTTTTTCTCCTAATTATGTACTTAGTACTTAGTACCTCATTATATTACAATCTAGCCAACAATACGGACTAATAAGTAATTTTAGCTTGCCTTGAACTGCTAAATAGAGTAAAGTAAGTATTAATACATTAAATTAAAATTCATCCTTTAAAATCAAAATGAAAAGTTAAAATTCTTAATTCTGCGTTTTCGTACACATAAGTCATAGTATAGCTTGGCTTCACCTTATAAGAATGGCTCTTACTCTATAACCTTTATATATATGTGGGCTCGGTATAGTGCATTTATTTTCCACTTTCTAATATCAACGTCAACTCTAAATTCACTCCTCGTTTTTTCTACATACACCAGTTCTTACAAAGTTTATCCAGATTTTATTTGGCATGCTCTACAAACTTAATCGTTAAAATGTGAGTGCTTCCGTTTTCCTGCAACTCATATTTTTACCACTTTTTATACCAAATGTTTTCGGGTTTCATACCATTGAAAAACAATTCTACTTTACCATAATAATATGAACTCGTAGAGTAATTACAGAAATTACAAATTTTTTGAAAGCCTTATCTATAGTGAAATAAATATCATAATTAATTGAAATTATAGGACGTATTGGAATAATACAATTTGATTTTTTGTGTTATAGGTACATTATTAACATTTGGTAAAATCATAAAAACTTAAATAATAAACTAATAAATGTAGTCAATCAAAAATGCGTTTACCTGAGCTTATGGGGATAGTTGCATGATTAATTCATTAAAACTTTTAATTATTTAAAAGGTATTTGCATGATCTCGAAGCTCTGTTTAACCTTAAACCGCAAATATTATCATACATCCTTGCGATCCTTACAATATATATTTAATTTACAATTCCTTCTATTGTTAATCGGCTCCGAGTTCACATATAATTAGTTCTTATCTAATTAAGATAACAAATAGTTAACTAAAATAGAAGTGTTCGTAATACCCTGATGTATTTAGTAGGTTAGTCAAAAATAGTTATTTCCAAATAAATTTTCCAAACTCAATTACAGAATCTAGCTTGTCATAATAAAAGAAACGCCATATATGCAAGAAATATGCGTCAGATTAAGAATCCCCAGTTTTTGAGGTTACTTTAAAAGACATTCGCGTCGAATTTGATACACGCCACAAGTCAGTTTTGCGTATCCTACTTGTATATTATGTGTGTGCGATTGCTGTGCATTTAAGACATCATCATAAAGCAAGTTGAAACGCACGTCTGAACGCTACACCCAAAGAATGGCCGGTAGCGCGAGAAGCGAGCGACGTACTCATTATTTCGAGTGAATCGCCGAAGAGCATAATAGGGGAGCGTGCACGGCAAATTATATGCCAGCCGATGTCATTGTGATAAATAATTCACTGGATCGAGTCCCGTGTCGGCTCGGACCGCGCGATACACTCAGCTTCAGAGGTATTCAACGCAGGCCCTTAAATTTTCTCCGATTCTTATTCAACGCTCATATATTTTATACCAAGCCAATGTAATAATAAATACCATAGCTATTACTCTTAAAATTGGCTACTATTCTTCATTCCTAATTTCTAGTTACATCCATTATCCTTACCTACATATTCAGCTGGCTCCTACTTTCAGAGATGTGTCTGTGCCGATAAGTAACCATCTCGAGCTTCTTGGCATCTCATTAAACCCGACTCTCAATTTCGGCTCCTATATTGAGTATTAAGCCCAGCTAGCCTCAAAAAAGCTTGGTGTTTTGGCGAAGGTGAGACAATACTTCACACCGGGACAGATGCTCAATCTTTATCAAGCGCAAGTCCGGTCGTGTATGGAGTACTGTTCTCACCTTTGGGATGGATCTGCCAAATACCAGCTGGAGACACTGGAAGCTATTGAGAGGAGAGCCAAGAGACTCATTAACGACGACCAACTTGTAAGCAAGAGACTCCAAAGTCTCGAGCATCGCCGCAAAGTCGCTTGTTTATCGGTTTTTTATCGGATACATTTCGGGGAGTGTGCCACAGAACTACATGATCTGATTCCGCCATCCCCATTCTATAACCGGACATCCAGGGATACTCAGAAGCGCCACCGCTATATGGTGGATATTCTATTGACCCGAACGAAGCGATTTGCATCTTCTTTTACCATGCGAACCGCCAGGGTATGGAATACTCTGCCTGAGGCTGTGTTTCCGGTTAAGTACAATATGGGGGTCTTCAAGAAGCGAGTGAATAGGTATCTCCTGGGTAAGCGCGCTCCATCATCGATCGCATCATCACTTAACATCAGGTGTGATAGTGGTCAACCCAGTTTGGAGTAAAAAAAAAAAACCTACATACTAGCTACGTCCCGCAATTTCGCCTGCATAGTCAATGATTAAAAGAGATGATGATAGTGAAAAGCGTTTTGTTACTATGACTATCTGACTCATGACATAACAGATTTGACATTTTAGGCATAGGAAATTTTGCTTTTGGCCTTAAGTTACCCTAAGCCAATTTATGTGTTAATCCAGGACCTAAACTATTTACGTTACAAGTTTCATCCAAATCGGTTCAGCCGTTTCAGCTTTTGTATTTATAATACTAGTTGCGCCCAGGGTTGCCATACGTCCAAAGTTTTCACAGCGGCATTTTGTTGTTTAGTCTGGAATGCGGCGGGAATTTTAATATGTCCAGAGTTGTCATGCAATTGAAAGAAGACAAATCATTAATCAAATTAATAGCTTGCAATGATTTCCATCAAGTCTACATTAACATTGTGGAAGGCGAACCACGATAATGTGTGATCAGTGTTTGAATCAGCATTGTACAGTGCCTTTAATTGTATAAAACATATCACACTTCCCATAATTTTAAATAAGTTTATACAGCGTGATGGAAATCGATTGTCCAGTATTGACAGTAAGTCAATTACTTTTGTCTGTTCCTAATCTCTTGCGTGTCATCAGCTGTATTCTTACTCTGTTAACACACATTACGCGTCGCGCGCGTTAAGAAAATACCCTGTTGACATTATAATTTTCTGATTGAACCGCAAATATGTATGATCCTTTATACGTACGTACGTAATTTATGTACGATATTTTAGCCTATTGTCCGGAATACTCTCAGGTGTTTTTTAAATGTGGTAACCCTACCTTAGTTACGCTCCCTGCTTTCATCCACGTAGACAATGATGAAAAGTGAAGGTGATAAAAATGAACTCATATGCTCATTCCGGACCGTAACTATCTGTATTCAAAGTTTCATCCAAATTGATTCAGCTGTTTTACCCTGAAAGAGAAACATTCACGCACTCAAATCCTCACTCACACACTTTCGCAAGTATAATATTGAAATGATTAGCGTGATAGTACCCGAATTAGCGGCTCCTTACCTACCAATACAAAAATCAAATAAACCGGTCGGTAAGCGATCCGTTCGTAACGCGAGAAAAAATTTGGAAAATAAATGTATGTGGAGTCATATTTTAAAATCGCGTGTAAGAGTTATTAAGTTTATTTTTGATTGACAGGGTTGTTAAAAGAATCGAGACTGTCGTTTAAAAAAGTGCCTATTTTGTACGGAATATGTTGGGTGTAAAAATTTGGCAAATCAGCTTGCTATTGAACTATTTTCCGTCACTGTGTCACTTACATGGTGTGCATGTGTGCATCTAACATTATTTTCCTAATTTGTAAAATAATAGAGTGATCAAGATGGTCACAGTTATAACAAGAAAACTACAAGCCTAATTTTTTGGTATTTGATTTCTACCTCATGTGTTCAATCATTGTGCTGGCTAGTAGGGTTATTTTAGAACTGATACCAATACATTGTGAAATTACAGGCACATGAGACTTAACAACTCTGTGTCTCAAGGTGACGGGCGCAGTGCCATTCGTCACTTGTGACGAAATGCATCTGTTATAGGCAGAGGAAACCGCTTAACATCAGGTGGGCCTCGAGCTTGTTCAGTCACAATAACATAAAAAAAAGTTATAATATTGTCATAGATTTACATATTTTTCACTTTCCATTTTCACTCAAGAGTAGAAAAGTTTATTACGTCAAGTACCCTAATAAAAAAAAAACTTTTCTTCCTAAAGTGAATTCAAACTCCTTAGGGCGGTAAACTGAATATATTTTCCGAGCATGAGTACATAAGAAAAGAATATTTTACGTGTCCGAACAGACTGCCTTTAACTATTTCGTTATTGATGAGAACTCACCATATGTATTCGATAAGAGCGTGCGAAGCCGCAGGCGTATAGCTAGTTATTATAATTGGGTTATTCCGCCTGGCACACACTCGGTCTCACCGGTCAAGTTGTTAGACTTACATAATATAGGTAGACCCTTGTCCTGAGTACTATCTGGCATAAGAAGGCATACAAGCTAAACAAGGTAATGATTTCACAGGGAAACATACCTTCTACAACTTGAAAGAAATAAAAAAAATATATGATGATTACATTTTGGTCTTTCTTGTTTTCCTGTCATATTTGTCTACTGAGATAGAATAAAGTGAACAACACTAGAGCCTAGCAGAGCGATATAAATGTATAGTAAACTAGCTTTCCGGGCGCGGCTCCGCCCGCGCGTATGTCGGTTATCGCGCAAAAAAAGATGGTTAATACTCTTTTTGCGCGGTTCGATAAAAACTATACTTTGTTTTTTCCCGGATCACAAACTATTTCCATACCAAATCGGTCTAGTAGTTTTGGCGTGAAAGCGTAACAGACAGACAGACAGAGTTACTTTCGCATTTATTATATAAAAAACTGATATAGTACTGATACCGTAAAGACTACCCAGCGCAGGCAAGATGAGGCAGTAGACAGACTTTGGTTGTGGCTGACGGCAAAGGTATAGTTAAGAATTTTTGTTTACTTAATTTAAATTAGCTTGTGTAGGTATGTATAATGTAGTTCTGCTAATACTACAATTCAAATGAGTAAAACTCTTATACATATGACTTTTGTAATTGTACAGAATATATTTAATTTGAGGAGTGTCACTCTAAGGGTCCGTTTCAGAATATCCTAATAAAATTTCGTGTTTCTAACCAACACATAAAATAACTGAATGATAAAAATTACACTTAACATGCAGCGCGTTTCAAGCTTTAACCGATGAATAGGCTAAATCGATGACTGTGAAACAAAAAGATAGTGTTTGTTTAGTAAATATGTTCTGGGTAGCATAACCGGAACTTACTCGAACATTCTGAAATAGGCCCTCAATGTTACATATTACTATTTGGCCTTAAGCGTATACATAATAAATAAAAACTTAATGTATAACTTCAGTTCAGTTTGGTTTGTAAGTAAAATAATTTAAATGCAAAATGTATGTTAATAAATCATTACATTCATTAATAACAATTATCTTGTGGAACTTGTGAAAGGCTACACCTAGACGTGCCTGTAGTCAACAAATAAACATGATGTTGGTAGTCCTCCAAAAAAAAAAACACGTAGGTCTGGCGTCCATCTCCAAATTCTCTACAGCACCAATTCAAATAGGCAATAAAGATCAAAGTCTACATACGTGCTACATAACTTAATTTATGTTAAACAAAATAATTCTGAATTATGAGTACTGTACTGTATCAGCCGGATCGTCCACTGCAGAACACAGCTTCCCCTATAAAGGGGGTATTTGCCACAATCCCCACGCTTGGCAGGCGGCTTGGGGATCGCAGTGTAAGTTGGCAGTTCTTCAGAAGGCGCCCACCTTACAATATTTTTCCCTTAGTCGCCTCTTACGACACCCACGGGATGATATGGGGAGGTGCAATTCTAACCCGGCACCCCACGGGAGAATTATGAGTACTTCATGAAAATTTTAAAAAATACTGACTTTTGTCGTCGCATTTCCTAATTCATTGACCTTTTCTATATGCCCAATTTTATTTTATTTCACAGGTTTTATTACTTGTTTATTATTAAATGATAAGATGTGAATTCTTAATAGTTTTGGTTGTATTAAACCAGGACTGGTCAATGGACACGCGTTATGCTGTGCAGCGTGCGGTGCGTTTTGCAATTACTTCAAACGTCCATGTGTGAGAGTATTCATGTAAAAGCGACTAGCGCCTCCCGTGCGGTGAGCGCCTTTGATACTACTCTTGTCGCGCTACATACGATCTCGAGCCTTATATATAATATATTCGATAATCCATCTTGGGAGGTCATGTCAACTCACACACCTTTTATCATAAACCACAAAATATACCACATTGCGTACAATCCTAAACCCTATAAAAGCCATACTAATACCACCTACCTACGTGCGTCTTACAGCGAGATATATCGCACAGACGCGTGAATTTTGTTCTATAGATAATTATATTTTTTAACTGCCATGTGACCATTGTTTCCTTTGTGCACGTTATGTGGGCTCTGAATAAATTCATTGTAATGTTAAGAAATCATCATTTTATGTGGGCTTTTCATGGTCTTTGTAATGCTACTTATCTTTTGTCGTCGCATTTCCTAATTCATTGACACCTTTTCTATATGCCCAATTTTATTTTATTTCATAGGTTACGTTTTATTACTTCTTTATTATTAAATGATAAGATGTGAATACTTTATAGTTTTGTTGTATTAAACCAGTATAACTGAGATATATATTCATCATGAACATATTTTAGATAGCTTTTGACCATTTATATGTAACTGTTGGGCGAAGATGCATTTTGCGAAGGCCCGACTTACCGCTCAAGTAGAAAATCTGTCACCAGGCAATTAACGGCGTGGACAAACAGCTGTCTTTGAGAACCAGTTCCTATTCTAAGTTAAGCCTGTTAAACAATTTCAAACACATCACCACTTACCATTAGGTGACACTGATCAAAAGTAGCCTTACTAGATCTACTTTAGGCTCTGAAAATCAGATAGAAAAGTGGGCGTCTTCATATTATCTACATAAGTTTGTCATCTCTTTATAACCTACTCAAGTATCTTGGCATGTAAAGAACAACCTTAAATTCCATCCTAGAACGTGTATTCATCTATGTGATGACATCGTACCTTTGATCCCTACTTCCTGGGTTTCATGTCCCAGGCGTCAGAGACTTGAGCCTCTCCCTCTGATGGACCCGGCACCCGCACGGTAAATCCGATGTTTGTTAAGTTATCAGTATCTCCCAATATCCAGACCAGCGTGGAAAATGCCCTACTGCCATACTTTGAAACTCAGTTGTGTGGTATATAGGGAATCTTATCAGTCAGATCGACACTCAAAGAACACTCCGCTATATCACTACCTTCAATTGATTAAAGCCAGTAAAACTGTTGTAGCAACTGAAAACCCTAGTTTTCAGTTGCTACAACAATGGTTTTGCCTAGCCGTGCATGATGGTCTAGCATTTTGCGAATGCCCGCCTGCCTAGCTATAACACCCTCAAGTAGAAAATATGTCGTTAAGCACCTAACGGAGTGTTCCGGCAGCTGTCCTTGAAAGCCAGTAAATCTAGGTCAGCCTGTACATCTTTATCCTCATCATCACTTACCATCATAAACCTACCCGCAATATTAAAAAAAGAAACATAATAATATGGTAAAGCTCATGCCTGCGCCGGAATTCTAATCAAGGAGCCCCTGCGCGGCTGTCCACAGCTATTGCCACTGGGTCCTCACTACTTCAATGCTAAACGGAACAAGGCTACGCAATTTAGTCTCCAAATTCTTTGTCCGCAAACCTTATCGGGTGCAATGCGTCCTGTGCAAAAAATAAAGCAACTTTTATGCTTAGTAATTAAACTACTTTAAACGGTTTAAGTCACGTATTTTTATCATTATTTTTGTCTCAACGTTTCAAACACTTTTATGCTCTTTCAACCTGTAAGCCAGACCTGATATCACAGTTATGTATAAGCTTGTGAAATAAGCAAGCGAAAGATTTATGCAACTCGTCACTTCAAAACATACCTTATGAAAATCCATAAGCCATATCTTATAATATGTTCGTAAATTGCAGTGGATATTAACGGGTTAGAATATAACTTCTAGCAAAAACCCGTTGCTCATAAAAAGTTATTTAAACGTAACTAAATGAAACTTATAATAGATTATAGGTTTCATTTGGTTAGACGATGCTTCAAATTGATATCGCCTCCACTTTATTTGTTCTGAGCATAATAACTAGCGTGTTATCTGTGGTCTTAGGCCGCGAGTGCGTGCATTAAATGTTCTCTCAAACACGTATACCGATGTGGTATCACAGAGCGCTCTGATCGTAAATGTCATCTGAAAATTTATATTCATTACGATTAGATAGCGACCCACAATGGCCAGTCTATTGTTGGTTGTGCGTACCACCTGATCGATGTTCGATATACTAACTTTTATACGAATTTAACACAGCATGATAGATGTAAGAGAAATAGTGTAATGTGCATGACTATTATTACACTAAACATTATGAAATAAATTGTTCTAGTCAGTAGTGCCCTGTTGATTTACTCTGAGCTCACATATTGATGTATGCATGCTGCGTGCAGGATTCATTATGCTCACAAAAATGATTGTCGTAGGTAAAAATTGAAATTATGAAGTCGTAGACGTAATATAAATAAGTTAAATAAATGTATTTCAAAAAATACTTGACCAAAATTCATGAAATTAAAATGAGATCACATTGAGGGTACCGATACCCCAACCTAAATTTAAGGTATGCCCTAAGCAAAAAAAAGATTACCAAGTGAATAATTATGCCTCATATATATAAAAAAATGTGAACCTACTTCCTTTTTTTTTTGGAATATAGCTCAATATGGGCAGAGACAGACATATAAAAGCTGCAATGGCTGGTTGCAAACCTATGAAGCACGTAACTAATTGATTAACATTTTAAACGGTACTAACATTCCGACCTAATTTAAGTAATTCTAAAAAAAAAACAGCTGTATGGCCAGAATATGCAAATCAAGACAAATGCAACTAGACCAAACCACGGTAAGGGCAATCTTGTTCTGTTGTGTATTTTCAATGCTTATCTTCCGGCTCATTCAGTATATCAGTCTGCATAGCGATGATAAGAACCATATTATTTTATATTGTCATAAGAACTACATACCTAAGTATCATTTTCATGATAATACAACGATTAGAAGTGGGCGAAATGCAGTTTGAAAGATTTTATTTCATAAACCTGTACGTATAAAAAGCATATACAAAAAACTACCGGTTGGTACATAAACAACAATATAAAATTTACTAGGTGCCTTTAAAATGCGAATAATCCCATTTAATACATTTAGAATTTGTACCTACATAAATGTTTATGACTTTTCATATTAATGGATTTACTAGACGACAGTTCTCTGAAAACAGGATACCCTGTTCTCTACATATTAAACTTTTTATGACAAGTTAATTTATATGCTTTTAAGCCGCCCACTAAGAGCTTCCACCTACCATACGTATAGCGTTACATGAGCGTCAAATGTAATGTATACACCATTTCGTATTTATCATTTTGAACTTCCATTGTACTTAGATTTGATACGACTTTATTTCGAAATAATTAATGTTGAATACTAAATATGTTATATATCTATTATATTTAAGTACTTCGCAGTGACATGTCATGTATCTCGGGATATATGTTTGTTAACTGGTTGTACTTAGGTTATTGGATGTTTTAAATAATCTGAACAAAATCTTATTTTAGCTGAGAATTTACTACATTTTAAAAGGCAGAAAATGTAAATGTAAATATTAATTTTCACTTGAAAGACGCATTGATATATGAAACGAGTGAACATTAACCATTGTGAATCACAGTGATCATGAAACAAAATGCGCGGCCGCGTACGCGCAACAATTTGCGAGTCGGCTCAATATCCCCGATTTACGAGGATCCATTTTCAATTTTACGAGCTGACTGAAGCGGCCAGTTCAACCAGAGCTCCCATTCTTCTATGCAATACAATTCACCTCACATCACGTTGTGCACCGGCTCAACCGTGGCAGGTCATGTTACAACGGCGGTACTCACACTACACGTTTAGTTCCTATTCGTTCCTACGCCACCACTAAACTCTTCTGACGTTCACGTTAAATTTATATAACTACGAACGGGCCCGTAAGCCCAAGGGCCCATCGTCCGCCAACACAACTTGCGCGCAGTCTCTCAGCTTTTAAATTAATTCCTGTTTCCTTTCGCGAAACTATTACAGTAACTAGCAACAATTACGCCAAGAAAATTATACTTACAGTAGAGTGGTATTTGCAACCGAGTATGTACCACAACGAAAATACATTCGTATACAAAAGACCGGTATCTAGAGCTTTAGAAGGCGCACTGCGATGCTGGGTCGTTGCTGGGCGCGCTCGCTCTAACACACATACAGCGCATTTTCACGGAAAGCTGCGGTTCCGCGATGAATAATCGTATACAAAACCGACTCACAATGGCCAATGCGAGTGTTTAAATGCCCTATTAAATCTTACGGCCTGCGTAGGTTTCTGTGGGATTCAATTACGCTTTGTGCGCGATGAAAGGCGCCGGAGCTGTACGTGTAAACCGAGCCGCGGCCGCCGGGAACACATCCCGACACCTCTCACTCAATGAACCCTGTCACAAAAGGTGCAAACGAAATAAGAACACGGCACACAACACGTATCGCGCCGAGCCCTCGCTAGATTGAATAAATGCTAAATTAAATGAGAGCAAATAAAACCTTCCATTAATGAGTAAAAGCGTCTCGGATAATTCGAGTGGCGTGACATTCCGGACAAAAGGTTAGTTCGGTCGCCACCTCTACTCGCTCCCGTCCCAACCCCAGTCCCTTGGCTCTCTTAGGCACAATAGCGCCGGCATTGATTCAGCACAGATTATTTGATTGTGTTACGAATGAGGTTGTTCTCCTGCGTATTCTGGCGGCGACGTGTTTAACTGGACAAACACTTCGGCGCTGACACGTACATAATCAACATATAAGTGGATACTTAAATTCTTCGATATCATATTGACAGCGTGTGATTTAACGCCGTTATAAACCAAATAAAGCACATAATCTTATCGCGTAATTACACTCAAAGTGTACGATATAGGCGTATTAAAATTATCGGCACTAGCTCCTAGAGCGGTCATCGAACATAAACAGAACGTTTTCTATTCGGGAACCAATTATCATTTACATATCAGAGACGAGCACCGACACTCTCAGCACGCTGCCGGGGTCAATATATTTACTTAACAACCGACATAAATTGGACTCTCACTCCACCCGTTGTTCATCAATCTCTGGACTAATAAAGACTCAACAGATCGAATGGCACAGCTCTCTATTAGCTGGACATGTGTTAGATTGGTGTATAGATACATACGTGAAATGTATAAGTACCGGGACAAGACGGCTAACCAAATCGCTTTTGTTAAGATTTTATCTCACCGTTAAATACTTCTAACCATTATAGAATATCGGGCGTCTCGTTCAAACCTGCGGCAACCAATTATGGTCGTTATCCAACGTGATTTTGTCGTTCTGAAAAGTTAGGGTTTTAGCGGTAGACAACCCTATTATTAATAACTTTACTCGCTTTAAGATTTTGATTTGCGACTATAAATGTACGTATCGTGTTTATGAAATCAATTGTAGAGCCCATTTTTAAATAATTGAGTTTCATTTTAAGCCATGAGATGGATGGAATGGAACATTATACAATTGAGAATCTTATATGAATAGAGTTCTATAGTAATAGTGTTCTTCTATTCATCTATTAATATTCTATAGTTCACACTTACCTTATTAATTACGAAGTCTAACTTTCTAAAACGGGTAAAAATTAAAAGTAAATTTATTTTTATTTTTTTGTCAGATCTTAGCAAGCACCACAAACATATCATCACGATGTTTATCCCGGAAAAGGTAGGAAGAAGTGGCAAAGCAGGTTATCGCGAGATTGTTTCGCTACATATCTTGATGGGCTCATGTTACGTGGCGAACATATAGTCATGTACCGGGCACTGTCCAGAAGTGATCTACAAAAATAATCACGTACGGAACACATTTAAAACAAGGTTTCAAGTACTAGATAACGAAACCCTATTATTAGCCTCGGCTGTCCGTCCGTCTAAGGGGGCAATTCTATGATATTGGTCACATAGGTGAATTTTATAATCGGAATCGCCCTCTTAAATAGCTGTTTCGTTGAAACCGTAATAGGTAACACATTAAAATTTCACAGAATATTTGTAATTATGGCAGATTGCTTCCTAAATAATGTCTGCTTAACAAATAATAATAATAGCAAAAAAGGGGGTTCCCATACAAGAAAAGTATTATTTTAATGATTTTTGTTTTCAATCTTAAAAATGGTAATAATAGTTAAAGCTTTAATGCGCTTTTACTTATTGTGATGATAGTCCAATATATATCGTTTTGCATCAATTGATAAAACCGTTCATGTGGGTCCGACTGTCGCTAAGAAGATGCCGCTGAGAAGTGTGGGTCGAACTGTACGAAAAAATAGCGATGTTTTTTCGGTATGTATATTCTCAATTGGTACGGACGATTTGCAAATCCAGCTCGCACTTTTATTTTATTTTTATTTATTGGTGATGGCATAGCCTTTGACCAGTACCTCACCTAATGGTTAGTGATTACGTGGTCCATGTTGTTCACGCTACCCTACAATTACTGGTTCTCAAGGACAGCGCCGCCCAGAACATACCGTTATAGGTGCTCTGCGACAGATATTGTACTTGAGGGTGGTAGCTAGCCAGGCGGGCATTCGAAAAATGCACTACCACCATTCTGTAACGACTGTTACCCAAAGACAACACCCGTGACTGACGGGTTAAACATGCCCTCCGAGCGGTGCCAGTAGCGGTCACCCATCCAAGTCATAACCGCGGCGGACGTTTTCTAACCTAGCTGATCGGTAAAGAACGGCTAAGCATAGTTTGTTCATCTGCTACGAGCGCTTCAAAACTTGGCTGTTTTTTATTTCATGTCGTCTTCATTCCAAAATATTTTCTTTAATTCAATCGTTCTTAAAACTTGCTTATGCAAATAACGGCGCTGCTCAACAAGCTTTAAAATTTCAAAAAGCAGTATATTCACGCCCGGCCATGTCGATAGCATAATATGCTTCATAATCATAACATAACACTCCATTGAAAACAATATTGATCTTATCTTTATGACGTGCTATAGAAAATGCCTTTATGGGTTCGAGTAATTTTCATATAGGTAGGTAATGTGTAGAGGCGCAGACATTCTACATTCCACGCTGTGGCGCTTGCACTTTATGTTAATATAAATGCTATTTTATTTAAAACTAGCTGCTGCTTGTGTCTTTATCCGCATTCCGTGAGATTTGATTAAAGTATGTGTTACTTCGACGTGTATATATATAATTATGTATATATTACGCGTTTGTCGAGAGAAAACAACCATGCAGTTCCAATTTTGAAAACTGTTTCATGTCCAAAATGAATACCATGAATTTCCCCAAAGGAATGTTGAGTATGCCAAAACTGGACCTTGAGAAATAATGTCACTACTCGAGTTGAATTTAGGGTGCTGCACATTTGGCTCAACAAGGTTCTTATCCTTTTAACGCCTCAGTAACTGAAAGGTAGCGGCTAAACTTTGTTGATAGTTTAGCCGCTACCTCTCAGTTACTAACTAAAATTATAAATGCGAAAGTTAATGAGTGTATGCACACTCATCACGTTGGTTATTCCTTCACGCTGAAACGGCTGAACCGATTTGGATAAAACTTGGAAGGTAGATAGTTTTTTTCCTAGATAAACAAATATGACACTTATTAAGCATCATCACTTTTCATCATTGTCTACGCGGGTGAAACCGCGGAGCGCAGCTAGTATAACTTTTGGATTTTGGAATTCATTCTTTGCGGATGGTCATAAACATGACCACGTAGCCCAACCGGAAGAAGTTTCAATGCGTTTCGCTTCTGCACGAAGCATCATCAAGCCGTCTTGAGTCTTCGAGCGCATGATTGAGAATTTCTTGACTAGATAAGTTTTTATGTTATGGATTTAATTGTTCTAAAATATAATGTTTACTTAAAACATTCCTCTTTACCAATCATGAATTTCCGCAAAGTACTTATTACCTGAATCTATAAATAGGGTTGGGTTTAAAGACATTTATTCTCAAAAAAGACCAAAGTCACTTACATGAGAACAATAATTAATAGTTACATTATAAAATAAGTAAGTCGTTCGATTGTAAAAATTTAGGTAGCTAAGTACTCATCTAACACATTATACAACAAGTGATTTACCAAAATATGTTCATTTATTCAGTAATTTGTACCCTGGTAAATGTTATTTGTTGATCTAACGTAATTATAATTGAACAGTATTTTAACAATTTTATTTTGTGTAACTTGAATATTTGCAAGTTTTGTTTTAGAACCATTACCCCAGATTTCAATTAAGTATAACAAGTGTGGTGATGATCTCCAGATTTACTCGCAGGCACCCCCTGACAGATTGAGCGAAGCTATCTGCGTGGCCAATTCTGACCTGAGCCGTATAGTGGAATGGAGCAAGCGCTTTGGTTTAAAAATCAATCCGAAAAAAACACAAGCCATCATCATCGGGAGCTCCAGAATGACTGCTAGAATTGATGAAGCAAGCATTCCCAACATTTGTTTTGATAGTGTTACTATTCCATACAGCTCGGAAGTAAAAAATTTGGGAGTTATATTTGACAAAAATTTCTCATGGGGTCCCCAACTATCATCCGTTAGTCGGGAGGTGTTTGCTTATGGAGCGTCGCTTAAAAGACTACGGAACTTTCTTCCTACGGCAACTAAAGTTACGCTAGCGCAATCTGTTCTCCTTCCGGTTCTTGACTATGCAGATGCCTGCTACTTAGATCTCACGGAGGACCAGCTGAATAAGCTTGAGCGGCTCCAAAATTATTGCATAAGGTTTATTTTCGGTCTTCGAAAATACGACCACGTTTCCCAGTTTCGTACAAAGCTCAAGTGGCTGCCCATTCGCCTTCGCCGGAATACGCATATCCTCTCTCTCTTGTATAATATTTTATTTAATCCCCTTACTCCTTTATACCTGAAGGAACGGTTTGAATTCCTGAATAACTCAAACTACAGTCTTAGGTCATCAGAAAATCTGATACTATCATCAACCGCCTCTAAGACATCTTTTTATAGCGGTTCATTTAGTGTTGAAGCTGCACGTTTATGGAATGCACTCCCAGTAACCATAAGAAAGGCCCAAACATTAAATTCATTTAAAAACCAAGTCAGATCTTTTTATCTTGCACGATGATTATGCAAACTTTTGTTATGGCTCATAAATTGTCGTACTTTGTTTCTTTATTATTAATATTAACTAATATTTATATGTTTTGTATATTATTTATATAGATATGTATTTATATATATAATATAGGTATTATATAATAATATATTTGGGTATTAAATATACATATATATTTGCTGTATATATTATTATTTTATTTTTAACTAATTACTATTAATTTCTACAAATGTACACCACCTATCTATTTTTATTCCTCACATATATATATTTTCCATTCTAAGGTTGACTGGAAGAGATCGCTTTAAGCGATAAGTCCGCCCATTGTACTTTAGCTTTAAGAATTCTCTATATGTGTTTTGTAAAATTTTTGGTGTACAATAAAGAATTTTTGTATTGTATTGTATTGTATTGTGTGGTTTGACTTAGGCATTTTATTAAATATGTATATAATAAATATATTATTTTAAGTGTTTTTTTTATAATTAATGAATATTTTAATATACATTTAAAAAAGTATATTATTTATGCTACGAACGGAAAATCTTGAATATAAGGTTTATGTAGTGAGTAATATATTATAACATTATATACCTCCTTACGTTATAAACACGAATTGAACGTTAGGGGTCACTACAATAATAAAAATGTGTTCGTAACAAATAATCATTGTTTTTTTGGTCTAACAAAATCAGTTAACATTTAAATAGTTTTCCTGTTGAAAGCTGTCTAGGCACTAATTTAAAATGATTTTAAACGTACAATTATCCGCTTATCTCTGTAACAGTTCCCAACATCTACACGGCAAGAACAAATAGCCTCTTTGACCGTAATAAATGTACGCTAACATAATTGAAATAAGAATTTGATAATCAAATTAATCCAGTGCAGGCAACTTAATTAACGTGGTCGGTCATAACAGTGTATAATTTGCGTCATGATTGTTTCGCGGCCAATGAAGACCGTCTGTGTTGCCAGATTAGAAATCGCGGATATTCTACCGCATGAATAAAACACAACTAAAAATGTAATTAAAAATATAGGTAGTAGTTTAAGAGGCTGGTAAAATCTAAGTTACCTTTTGTACTGTAACAGCCGGATCGTCCACGTCCACTGCAATTGAACCCTATTAAGGGGGTATTTGCAATAATCCCCACGCTTGGCAGGCGTCTTGGGGATCGCAGTGTAAGTTGGCAGTTCTTTAGAAGGCGCTGCTGCCCACCTTCCAGTATTTTTTCCTTAGTCGCCTTTTACGACACCCACGGGATGATATGGGGAGGTGCAATTATAACCCGGCACCCTACGGGGCAGTTACCTTTTAGCTGCAGGAGTTATATATTTTAATCTTAATCACATAATCTAAACACTACAGTTACTTACTGTGCACTGGCTGTTTCCAAAGCACTTTCCCATACAGTTATTTAACACTAGGTTACTAAATAACGCTTCAAACAAATCAATTTATGCATGTTTGGAAAGTATACATAATATAGCTGACATTAAGAAGTACCTATTGGTTATTATTTAAGTTAGATGGACAGCCATCATAAGATGTTACCTGGTCCGTACGTAGGATAAACGCTTGTACTCGTAAGACGTTGAAGTCCTAAGGGCCTATGATATATTTCTGCTTAGAACCAAGTTTGTGACTTCAGAAGTTGGACAGACCGTTGTTTCATATTCATTAGCTTTCTTTTATTTTCAATTAAACGGGTTTTGATTCTAACGTCAAAACCTCTCTCTCAGCTGAAATTATAAAGAATTCTTGATGGTAATAAAATTTCAGCTCTTTTCAGCGTCTTAATGTTTAATGTTCTCGCAATACCACGTTTTCATATGCATGTTTTGACAGTCAATTATTTGGGCAGTAACTCTCATTTTCGTAGTGACTCATTTCGTATCTGTGATGAAACCGCAGTCTTACTCTTTGAACACTTCTGCTGCATCAACCAGAATGTCTGCTGCTGAATATAAATCTGTTAACAAAATGCAAATTTCATCAGGACCAGAAACATTCAACTAAGGCAGTGAGTGCTCTGGCAACATCGATGCCCGTTTCTAAGGTGACTCACAACGGAATACATTAAAGTGTAAGCAAGCACGTGATATTGTTTGGTTTCGTAATAGCTGTACAAAATAACAGGTTGCGTCTCATAACGTTAACGAGGGAGATTAACCGCTCCGTATTTATAGTTTGGTAACATCGACGGTTTAACTCTGTATAGGTACAGTAACAAGGCACGTAATTTGTTTTATAATGTTGCCTCGAATGTATGTATGCGGTGAGAGGTAAGGTAATGTAAAGTAAGGTAATGAGCTTCAGAAATTGATGCTACAGACATGCTTGCTTACTTTATAATATAATAATATAAGGATATTATCCAGTTAAGAATATACATGATGAAATAAATCGAAAATGGTATAATTAATTATTGATTCTTTAATATTTTTAGAATAATTATCAAAAAATTATTTCTCAAACTGAAAGTATAATAAAAGAACAACTCCAATAATTCTACTATAACAGACCTCAATCATTGTATTGCCTTGGTGAACAAATGTATCGATTCAATTATAAACATTTTAGATATGATGTTCACCGAATTAAGAACCATCGCATAAGTCCCTTTTTTCGCATAAGAAAAATAGTATCGAAATTAGATCTACGATGACATTACACAGTCGGGGACAAACAAAGATAAACGCTTCTATTAAACATGCACCCTGCAGTCGGGGGCTTAAATAGAACTTCTATTCCACAATATTTGAAAAATATTAAAATAGTTGACCTCTGTAAAACAGTTAACGTCTGTCTGCTACGTCGATACCCCTTCAAGTGGAGAATCTGGCGCCAAGTACGAAACTGTGTATTGTGGAAGAAGTCTAGTCAATTCTGGGCTTTAAATCACTTCACTACATTCAACGTAAACAGATTGTAATAAAATTTACTGTAGAAAAAAATACTAAAAAACTCAAAACTGAGAACTTAAGCAAATAAAATGAGCCTAAAGTGTAGAAACATCTAGCTGTATGTTTAACAAGACCCGTATATTTATATATAGTATACACTTTGGGTTTTTGGGCCAAGATTGGATCATCCAATCCATGCTACCCTGGTACCTATTGCTTAAGAGATTTGTATGTTGTTAAAGCATTAATGCGAACAATCTCAGCCATGTTTGTTGAAAAGTTTACTGCATCTGCATAGTGTACGGATTTCGGTTGTGATTTTGCGAATAAACTTACAAAACGAACACGCTCCTATATATATAGTAAATAGTTAAATAACACGTTGATAGAAGAATTACGCCTATCACATAATTTTCAGGCAAGCATATTTGGACCTACGCTGCCTCGAGACACACGCAAACACACACACCCTAAAATGGTCCCTGTGAGGGGTCGGACTTCTTCTACAGAAGTGTATTTTTGTAATAAAAAATTGTCATGTTGTCAAAAAATTGTAATAACGTCTAACATACACCCATATTTCCGTCCCCGTTTCAAGTGGAAAATTAAACGTACAAAGTAGAAGACTGGGCTAAGCCCTAACTGTAAAATTATAAGAATAAGTTCTTGAAACATAGTTAGAATACGTTGGAAAACTATGATGGCAGTTAACTTGTTAATTAAGAGCAAAATTTTTTATGACCCTCCTTCTAAGCTTGATATTTGCGCAAAAGTTCAAACGTCAGTTACTTCTTAGAACTGTGAATTCGCCAAAGTAACTGTTACTTAATCTTAGGGTGATCTGACGCGACTCTAAAGATATGGACATGAGGAGACGGCTACGCGTTGAACTCTTTTATACGAGTATGGTAAGAGGCGCGGCTCGCGCGTGTTTTGCTCCTTCATATTACGGAGTTATCCATTCCGAACATGGAAAACTGTTACATTACACGCTCTGGGATATTAAAAGAGACAAATTTATTGCCACACTCCGATTATAGTTTCGATAAACATGGAGACCGGTGATTATGATATCTCGTAGTTTAATCGTATGATCGATACTGAGTCGCGTTCCGTTCTACACTAAACCAGTACCAATAAAAAAAAGAAACTAGTTACGGGCGGGTCGTATCCGACAGTTTACGTTGGAAAATCAACAAGGTGCTACAGTGGGGCTATAAGTCGGAACCGCGGTGCGTTATCGACTCAATCGGGCTCGAACAATGCATCGAATGTTTCAATATAGCTCCGACAGCATTTTTAACGTTTCATCGAAGCTGTAACAATCGTAAAATAAATTCTCTACGCCTTCTCAGAGCTCTGATTAATGTTGTACAGCGTACGACGTCGCGTTCTTATTTTTTTCACCTCTGTGTTATTTCTCTAGCTTAATTTATGAGGTCCCGCGACCGAGACGCAACCCGCGCCTTACTCTGTGATTTCTCATTGTTAGAATATTTGTTATCTACATTGAAATGTTTGTTATCATTTTTGTGATTCATCGAGTTTTTTGTAACGGAAAGATTGCATATCGTATTATGTACGTAGATATTTTGCCTAAGGTGAAGCTTTGCTGATATTGAACAGTAACTTATTAGTAAAATGATAATTCATTTGTAAAAGTACTCTAAACTTTTATTTTACGTTAATATGTGACCAGTGTATTAGTATATGCTAGGTATATTAGTATCCCTTATAACTGTGTTTCCTCTAAGTATGTAAAAAATAAAAATGTTTCCCATACTATTGTTTAATAAATATCTCCTTTAACTTAAACATGGCATGGACCCTGGAGTCTGTGGAAAATCGATTATTCCTTATAAAAAAAAGAATGTGACTAGCCGGACAAATCGTCCCCCTGATGGTTAGCGTTACCCCTGTCCATTACAGTTGCAGTGTCACCGTCCTTGTTCTGCTTGACACTACACTGCGCTCGTCACTCCGATATGTTAGTTATTTTGTCTCGTTTACTCGTCTGCCAGTAATTTCGCTTCCTAATGTGCCCTCTATGTCTATACACATTAGTGTATACAACATGCCTCGGACAGAATACCTTACACTGGGGTCGTACCCACCAAGACGTTCTCCTGTTAAAGATGATGCAGAAAACCAACCTACTGGGAACCATGTTTAGTATGCTCTCCTAATTAAATAGTAGTTTGTAGAATCTCAACGCGACAATCATCACATTTCACAAGTATTATAAATTTGAAAGTATGTTTCTTTTTCTCGCTGATGTAACTTGTTTTCATATACTTAGAGGACGCGTACTATATTTACATATAGATGAGTATATTTATGTACTTCCAGCCAGACTCCTTGGATAGAAGTAAATAAACCTTTGTTGTCCAGTCTTATTGAAAGCGTATGTGAGAATGTTCAATAAAACCAATTTATTGAGTAAGTACAGTTCGTATACTCTACGATGCTGCGCCCTACATTATTCAGTGCGAGGAAAACTTGTCAATTATATATAAAACTAGCATCAAATCATTGTGTGCTAGCATACTTAGCTGTGAATAAATAAAATCATGCTCTGACATGTTATAAGTATTACCTGTAGGGGTGCGTCTTTGTGTAATGTACGAACTCAAACGAAATGAGTTACTAACTTGAAAATGCCAAGCGGGCATTTTGCGTATGCCTGGCTATCTACTACCTTCGAGTAGAACTCTCGAGATATACGAGTAGGGCACAATACTTTTTATCCCGATTTACAAATACAAAATAGTTTATTGCATAATAAAATATGACACAATATTCTTTGGTGAAGCCTTTGCTTTAGTTTACACTGTGTTGCAAAAGGCAGTGTCTTCCCTGGGAGAGGAACATTTGCAATAGAATACAGAAAAATGAATACAAAAATTTGGTAAAAGAAACATTTTTACAATAATAAATATGTATGCAAGTAGGTATATTCTAAATATATTATTGATAAAAGTGTATGAATAAAAATATGTATATTATGTATTGTGTTTACTGCGGTGTATAAAGAAGGTATTAAATTAAAGCTCTAAAAAACTTTCTCCATAAGTGTTTCTGTTTCATCGTAATTTTTCTGTTTTAGCCATTCTAATAATATTGGTTTGAGTTTATGAAAGGGGAGATTCTTTATTTTAGTTTTTCTATTCAATATATAATAGAACTTATTTACTGAGTAGTTCTCCTGAACGGAGCGCTATTTAACCGATTTCAAAGTTTACAAAGCTGCGGACGGGAGCTAGTATCGTATAAGATTAAATTATAGCAAATTTTAATTACATAAAATCTTTATTCGGAATTATGCAACGTGTATGTGAAATTGAAATAAACAACGTTTATGTGAAATCAAATTCTGTAACTGTTAAAAACTTGAATTAATCGTCCTTAAGAATAATATTCATCTGATAAGTTTTAGCATTCAGACCCTACTCAGAAATTACATATTTTCTACAAACATTAAATGTGAAAACCTTTCCAGGAATTGTCTAGTTGTTTGAAATCCTTCCCTGACCGCAATGTGCCTTATGCTCCGAGTTTGTGGCTTCAGAGTGCGTTGCCCACGAGACGGGGCGCTGTGATTTGCTACTGGACTAATCTTGTTGGTGGATGTTTACTCCAAAAATAGTATAAACCAACACAAGAACAATAAAGACTAAAAAGAATAAATAAAGTATGTTCAAATAAATTTTGGGGAAATTCTCTTTATTACTATAAAGGAGGTAAAAAGGACAAACAACCAAAAAACATGTAATCTCAGCCCCGTCAGCGGTTTTGCAACATTTTCTTAAAGATTCAGTATGTTTTTAAGATGAAAATGCGAACATTTTAAAAAATCCCTAATGTTTTACTTTGATTTATGCTATCGTGAAGGAAAAAGATATTAAGCGGTACCTACCTTCTGCGTATAACGGATGCATTTTGACACAAGTGACGAATTGCACTGCGCCCATCAACCTGAGACATACTGTTGTACATGTGCTTGTAATTTTACTGGCTCTCGAGGACTGCTGCCGGAACACACTGTTAGGTACTTGGCGAAAGATTTGCTACTTGGGGGTGGTAGCTTGCCAGGCGAGCATTTGCAAAATGACCTTCCACCTTGCGGTGAAGCTTACGCTGGCGCTGGGGATGGAACCATGGGTCTGCGGCACTGCAGTTCATAGCTATTACAGCTTGGCTACCATTACTTCAAAATCAGTAAAACCTTGCGGTGAAGCTTACGCTGGCGCTGGGGATGGAACCATGGGTCTGCGGCACTGCAGTTCATAGCTATTACAGCTTGGCTACCATTACTTCAAAATCAGTAAAATAAAAACTTAAACGTTCAATATGTGTGTCCGCAATCGATTTATAACTATTCATTTTTTTGCTGAACGTGGCATTACAAGTACTTATAATATTTCAATATCAAAATTAGTAATTGACCTTCATAGGAGCGTCGTAGACGCCTAAATTGATTAAATAATTTCTTTGATTATAAAATTGAAATATCATTCTAGATGGTCAGACTTGCTGACCATATTGACATTATTTTCATAAACAGGGATTAAATTGGTTTTATGTACTAATGTATGAGGTATTCTACTTAGAGCATTGTACTCGTACTCATACTTTGGCTGGGTGCTCTGATGCTGGAAATAAAAAAAATATTCTTATTTATATCACTTGGAGTACCCACGATTAAATATCTTCTATATCATAATAGCCGTATTATATACCTTTTTTATAAGATTTTATCAAAATGGTATGTATAAATCATAATAAATAGTATGAATCATAAAAATACCATAATTTATAAATTTTGCAAAGCTTAAGTGATAAATAGCCTAAGTGATAAGTTCCCTGATTTATAAAGTCAAATGGAATATGTTTTCGAATTAAATGAGTGTTTAAAATTCAATTGCTTAGTTATTTTATTATTTTTATTTCTTAATTATAATATGAATAATTTATAATTAATAAATAAAAATAATTTATAATTACATAATACGTCCTTTTTTTCTGATCTACAAACAAGAATTGAAAATACTTGGTGAATTGTGTTGTGGAGCCCCATGAGTAATCGTCCGTCCTGGTGGTTTTTATTGCAGTGTCAGATATTTAGCCTTCAAGGAGTGTCTAAACACTACTGTGTTTAGGATTGTTGGGTACCTAATAAGTAAGCAGTAAAATAATTAAGTACAATATGGGGGTCTTCAAAATGCGAATTAATTGATATCTTCTGGGTAAGCGCGCTTCATCATCGGTCGCATCATCACTTAACATCAGGTGAGATAGTAGTCAAGTGCTACCAAGTTCGGTGTAAAAAAAAAGAAAAAAATATGTACTGGGTGAAAAAGACATTTAAATTGTATCGAGGAGCGAAATTCAGTGTCATTGCTCTACGAGAACTAAATTATAAAGTTAACCATTCATACTTTAGTAGCAGCTAACTAATATTTTCCTATTCAAATGAAAAAGTGGAGTATATACAGTTTATAAGTACGATAGGTATATTACACCTGTGAGCGGTTTAAGCTGCATGAAATGTGCAAACTTTAGTTAACGCCTTCATAAAGAGAGCGAATGGAATTGAGGCAAACCAATCATACGATATAACAACATACAATAATAACAAAACTTCGTATCCTTTTGTTGTGGCCTGTTGTTTCACACCTACTTGTGAGTAGGGATGGGGATTTGTATCGATATTTCATAGTAAAAATATCTTTCGCGCGATAAATAACCCATTGTTTTGTTTATGTAGGTAATTTTATTTTAATACAACAATGTAGTGACCTTTGTGCATTAAAGTTTATTTTTTTCAAGATAAATTAACCAATATATGTGTGTAGCTCAATGTCAAATATTAAACTTACCATAATATTGTCATAGCGAACATTTTACTGATTTAGTTAACATTTTACTATATGTTTGTTACTCCTTTAAGCTGAAGCTGACTTTTGGCTTAAACGATTTGGATAAAACTTGGAATATTTTAGGTCCCCAATCAACACAGGATGTTTTTCATAATTATTATCACTTTTTATCATTGTTTACGCAAGTGACACTGCGGTCAAAACGTACTCTTAAGAATGTAAAGCAAAGGAATTGGTACGTATATGATTTTTTTACATACGAATTATATTTTGGTCATAAATAGACTAATATGACATTGTCTTTCACGTACATTTGCATATTGTTTTATATGATAGTAAGGTGTCGATAAAGTTTTAGGTCGTTATATCGATCCCCTTTTGTAAGCTCATCACTAGTTAGAGCTGCAGGCGGCGCGGGCGCAGGCTCGTTACCTTAGATTGAAGGCTCGCGGTCGCTGGCCGCATATCCTGAGAGAACGCGTGTAAAAAGTAGCTGTGGCGTTTTCCCCGCATAATGTATGATGGTTCTGCCTACATTTTCTTTTTTGGGAAGCATTAGTAGTTATTTTACTTCCTCATAACAACATATTCACTATTATTTATAATACACAAGCAAATTACCTATATGCGGTACAAGATTTCACGTGATGTACGATCAAACAAACTGACTATCTAAATTCCGTAGTTATCCTAGCTCTTTTTCAATGTCAACCTAATCAAATCATGAATTTTAAATAAAAAATATTAGTTCTCTCTTTAATGATTTACAAAGCTATAGAGATACGTAGAAAGCATGAGATCTTTTTTTTATTATATTAGTTTGTAATAAATAGTTTTTTCAAGACGAGTTTTTGCAATTTTGTCATCACCATGCTGTGAAGTTTAATATTATTATATGTCTCTTTAGTTAAGCACGCACGTAGTTTAAGTACATTATTATTTTAAAATTAGGATATGCTGCTCAGTATACATAGAAATATTTTATTACACATTATCTCACAATAGATAAGGCAAGAGTAAGTTATGAATATTTTATTAATAAAATGGGTGTTTTAAATTATTATCTCTTCATTTTATTATTTATTAGGGGATTTTTTGAACGGCATTTAGTTTTTATGTGAATAATATAATACAATCTGGACGAAATAATTGTACATTATAGAAGTTTTATATTATTAACGAATGTGGATCGGTACGAAAATAAAATACGAGTAAAAATGGTTTCTTTTTACGTAAGAGTAAAAAAATTCCAACACAATAAATGTGTTGCCTGTCCAGCTCACCTGTGATTTTAAATTAGATTTACCGAAGAAAAAAATATGTTGTATAGAATTTGTCTATCATTGCAAGTTCTAAAAATTTTCAGATCTATACTAGTCTAACATGATATCTCAAGCTAGAACTGCACGGTACCCTAAAGCGTGTTCATAAGTGTATCTATAGGCGTAAGCTGTTGGGCTTCTTTCCCATTCGATCGGAATGTTGTAAAGTGATGCACGGTGTTATATGTGTTGATTGTAGCTGTATCAACGTTGTGAAATAACATAATTTGTTGTATATTTACATCAACAAGACTGAGTATTGGGCTAGTGATAAATACGCTTGCGTATTTTGGTTTCAAAGGACAGTTTTTTCAACTTGGTTGAAGAGATTATTTTAAGATTATGCACACGTATTTCTTTAGCTCGATGTAAATAGTAACTATGTCATTTGTCTTGTTATAAAAATGTATTTTACCGAGATACAGGTATGTCATTACTGACAGAAACAGCTGCAAGAAGTGTGTACATTTTAAACATCTAATGACTATTACTGCGTACTAAAAAACGCTACTAAAATTCAAATGCCTTCGGTTCGAGCTAAAAATCTCAGACTGGTAAGTAATAAGTAATAATTATTTGCGTTGCGACCCTTGTACTATAAAGACGTATTTCAATTCGTTTATAAAATAACGGCTAAATATAAAAATGTGATAAAAAACCTAGTCGAAATACTGCTGTACAACACAAGTGTAGGTATTGAAAATGATACGTATTCTCCATATTTTACAGTTTTCAATTGTTAGCAAAAAAGTCCCTATCGAAATGAAATTTGTTTTGAAACTTCAGTCCTTACTACTATTTAAATGAATACAATGTTACAAGTACTCTTTGTAATACCTACTTGAACTGAAAATGTAGGTAAATTATAATAATTTCAATTATTCTAAATTATATTTGTAATTGAATTGCTAGATTTTATTTTGTTGATTAATTTTCTTCTTATAAAGTCGACCGATTAGAAGTAAATCTTAAAATGTTCGTTTCTAGTAAGACAACTTATCGGAATTACAGAATCTTAAATGAAGTAGTTACTTTAGCAATTTAATAAGATTTTAAAATATTATCTACTTGCATTGTACTTGGATTCCCAGAAGCAGTAGAAATACTCTGGGATTTTTTAAATAAATATAAAAAAGCTAAACTTGCCTGACGTCGCGCAATTCATATTTTAACATGATATTATCAGCATCACTTGTACATTATAAACTGAAAAATAATGTTCCATTTTTTTAAGCAATAAAAAGTTGCAATTATTTTTTATCATTACGCTGATCTCTATGCGTGGGATTTTCTTGAAACTGCACATCCTAAATTACTTTGTGGCGAGTACATTATTATAACTTTTTGTTCAATCTTGTTAAGTTATATGGTTCAAGTTAAGTTTATTGCTTTTAATTACACTGTCTATAACGATCAAAACATACTTAATATATACATGGTTGCTTATTGGTGGATTTAAAAAATGAAAGTATGGACGTTAACGTTGCTAGGTAATTATTATTCATTGATAAATACGTGATGTTCACTTGCACTTACACTTGGGTAAATCATTCAAAATGGAATTCATCCTCCTATGTATTGGACTTATTTATTAATATTCTGTATTTAGAAAGCTACATTTACCTTCGCTTTAAATAGTTTGATTTTGGTTTTTACTGCGTGTATTATCACACTGTAGTATCATTTATACGTGATTGTATATCTTAGTCAGTTTTGCTGTCACCAAATCTTTGTCGTTTGATGTAGAATATAATTAACTAACCTATTTGATTGTTACTATAGCCTAAATTAATTGTTATCATTAATACACTATTCGTGTATTTTAATCAGGGGAATTTTTAAGTGAATAAATAAAATGTTTTTACTGAAATGTTGTTTAATTTTCATATTTTTTTATAACTTTAGTGACAAAATCACAAGCATTAAATTTTTTCAATAAATATTTTTCATTCCAAATACTTTCTCTATCTAACTTACATTCTATAGAAACTAAAGACATATTTATAAAATGAAATAATACAAAAGCTTATTACATCTAATTTTATCACAGATAGTGGCATATTTGCCGTTCCTAGTAACACAAAGTAAAGGCAAGACCTGCCTTAACAGACACAGCCAAATAGGCCTATATCACACCTACGTATTTCCTATTCGAACTATCTAACTTGACCATCATGGACATCATGGTTTAACTATATACATTTTTATGACAAGGCACTTCATTATTTCTCGTCATGTGTTTAAATATTGCAGATACATTTTGACCATGGTTTGCTAAAAATAATTTTGTAATTTTACAACTGACATACAATGATTATTTGTGGCAAAAGGTCTCATAGAGTTCGTATAATAAATGCTTTATGTATAAGACATACTTGACACATACTTTTTACTTTTAACACATTTCCAGCACACACTGGCATGAAATAATATTATGGTTACTCTGAGAACAGTTAATATATATTATAAAACAATATTTGCCGGATTGCCGGAAAATCGATTCAAATCATTATATATAGAAAAATATTGATACATAAGTATGTCCACGTTTCGCTAAGTTTCTGTACATATTGTATAAAATGGAAATGATTTGTAAGGAATTACAACATATTTCATAAAACTAGGCAGTGTCCAAGATATCTAGAAGTATTTACAGTCTTTAGAAAATGCGACTAGTCTTCACAAAATTTACACTTTTTCGTGGTATCACTAAATTGTTATGATCACTTCACATTAACAACTCACAAGGCACTCACTACACATGGACGGACATAGTGCGTGGAGAGGCTCGCGGTGGCATTTGATGCGGTGTATGTGAGGGGTGCGGAGGCAAAACGGGGTGGGCGCCGTGGACAGGTGGCTGTGGCAGCATGCCCATGTGCCCGCCCCTGTGGTGGTGCCTGTGCATTGGCAGCCCTCCCGCCACGGGGCTCGGCACCCCTCTACATCGCTGCCTATTCCGCACGTCCGGCAACGCGAACTTCAATTTCTCCCAAAACATACTATCATCCGAATGCAAGTATTTATTCGTCTTTAAGTACAGTCTTATGTCTGGATCGAGATCCTTCTGAGGCACTTGACCTAACAACACAATAATCAGTCTTTTCCGTCGGTCAGTCAGCACTTGATGTAGAGCTGACTTCAACTCGTAGCGGACCCACTCGGTTCTCAGAAAGTTTTCGCTGAGCACCATAATGGTTCGCCGCGAAGATTCTACAGCTTGGCGAATCTTGTCGGTCACGTAGCCGCCCACGTCACGGTAATGCAGGCACAACTTGTAGGAGGGATCGCCGTGCTCCAGTTCATGCGCTAACTTTTCTGTGACCCATGCTTCGTCTTTTGAGCTATAGCACAAAAACGCGTCATACATCTTCTCCGAATCATTTCTGTCCATATCACTCGATCCACTAAAAAGTCTCACATTGAACTTTGAATGACACCACACTTTCATGTATTGTCTAAACACGAACACTAGTATGATGACTAACAATACTAATAGAAATCCCACTGAAGTTACAATAAGAATTTTGTAATCTGGTTCATCGTTATTAGTGATGATAGTCCTATTTGCAGCTAGGTTTCCATTGATACTGTTGTCTATACTTGGTAATCCAGTGCAAATTGTGCCATTTTCATAAGCTATCTTAAATCCTGATTCGGAATCTTCGAAAATACTTTCATTATACACAGTTATCCCAGTGTTGTTTTCTTTTGCGTAAATACATTTAATGTTTGACAAGTCAGTAATAGAATTGACTCGTTTTGTCCATTCCCGAAACATTTCCGTGTATTCGCAATCACATGACCATGGATTGTATGAAAGGGTTATTTCTGTGACGGCAGAATTTATTTGCCATACCGATAACGTTGTCAATCTGTTGTTGTTCAAGTGCAATATTTTCACACGTGACATATGACTAAACATGTCTTTGCCAATGGTTTTTATCTTGTTATTATTAAGGTACAGTTCTCGCAACATATCCAAACCATCAAATTCTTGTCCTTCAATGGATGTTAGTGAGTTGTAATCCAAATGTAACACTTCAAGCTCCTTCAAACCGTTGAATGTTCTATTGTGAATAATTTCAATGTTTGAGGCATTTAAATACAGTATCTTTAGCTTCTTTCTGCCTATGAAGGCGTGACTTGGGAGCATTTTGATGTCATTACCGTCGAGGTACAGTTGTGTGGCCTCCATTGGTATTTTCTCGGGCAAAGCGTTCACGTAACCGGCGGTAGAGCACTCTACTACATTAGCTGACCACGTTGTATCGTGGTAACATGTGCAGTTATTTGGACATGTCATTTCACAATCGCAGGCATCGAAGTCGCAGCAGTGGCACAAAGCATGGCAATGAGACTCGTATTTACACAAAAACTGATGAGGTGCGGCTTCCACTAATGGCACAAAAGCATTTCCGCGGCTATAAAGTAATTTGCAATGTATGCTGTCTAAATCCATCAACCTCGGTTGGGTTCTCGCTCTGTTCCCTGAGTTAATTTTTTGCAACCAATCCATTGTACAATCGCACTCTAATGGGTTTCCGCCAATGAAAAACTCAGGCACTGATTTATCTTGAGGCACAGCTGATATTCTCAGAGAGTTCGGGTCTAAACTCGTTATCTTATTTCCGAACAAATCAACTCGCGTTAGATTCGGTTTCTTGAAGAATGTATACGATTGCACTTTAGAAATCAAGTTATCGTTCAAGTACAACATTTCTACAGAGTTTGGTATCGCACTTCCAGTTATTTCAGTTAGTTTATTTGAACTAGCATCGAAAGTGCTGAGAGATAGTTGCGATTCAATCTCAAAGTAATTTCCTAGTTCGGCTATCCTATTGGCGTGAATATCCAACCACTGCAATCCAGTTGGAATCATGGCGTAGTCAAACCATTCCAGTCGGTTATCAGAAATGTTTAACCACACAAGATTGGGTAATTTTGCGAACAATCCCCCAATGTCTGTCAAATAATTTCCATCCAGTCTTATCGCCTGTAAATTGACGTTAGCATCGAACGCGCCAGCTTCAATTTTGTGAATTTTATTTCTCGACAAATTTAAAATTTTCAGGGATGTCATTTTATCGAAAACTCCTTTACTGATGTTTCCAATGTTATTTTCAGTAAGTCTTAATCCATACATTTGCTCCATCGTCATAAATGAAGCATTTTCTATGCTAACTATCAAATTTTCTCCCAAATCTAAAGTTTTTAGTTGAGGTATCTCCTTTAGCGCTATAGGAACTTCATCGAGTCTGTTGCCATTGATGTGTAAATCTTGCAATGAAGAACAGTTTCGTAAAGAATGAGGGTGTATTTTGGATATTCTATTACTGTCTATAGAAAGAACTGACAGCACTTGCAAGCCGCCAAATGAATAACTTTCTATGTTCGTCAGCCTGTTATTTGAAAGTGTTAATGTATGTAAATTTGTTAATGAAGTGAATACATTTTCTGGAATATGTTCAATAAAGTTATCCTGCATTTTTAAAATTTGTAAATTGTTTAAATCTCTGAACAATGCTATTTCCATTTTTGAAACACGGTTGTGTGAGAAGTCAAGATAAATAAGTCGATTCAGTCCAGAAAACGTTGAAGTATTGATCCAGTCCGATGTGAGTTCATTGTATGATAAATCCAAAACTAAAAGTTGTACCAAATCGCTAAATAATCCTGGCGCCAGCACTGTGATTGTATTATTATTCAAATAGATTTCTTTCAACTCCTTGGTGTCGCTGAATAGCTCTGGCGGCAAGCTGGTCATCTGATTGTCAGAGAATCTTATTGTAGTTAAAGAAACAAGGCCTTCTAAAGCTCTATCCGCAACCGAATTTAATCCGTTGCCTTGGAAGTATAATTTTTGCAGTCTTCTTAATCCAGAAAGAAGGTTTGGTGGGATTGTATCGATGAAATTTCTTGAAAGATCTAAAACTACAAGATTATCGCCGCATTTCTCCGTCGGATGTCTGTGAGCGGTAGAGAACTGAAAATGGCTGATGTCTCTCATTCTATTACCGGTCATATTTAAGTATTCTAGGTTTCTAAGAGTACATAGAGCTCCTTCAGGGAATACGTGCATGTTATTTTCACTAAGATCTAGTCTTTCAAGATTTTGTACATCTCTCGAGAAAGCGCTTGGCGTTATTTCCAATGAAATAGCTGACCAATCCGCATTGTGTGTTCTTATAGTCAAGTTTCTTAGTTCACGTAAGCCAGTGAACGCGCTGTCAGATAGGTTCCCGATCTTGCAGTACTCGATGGTGAGCTCCCGTAGTTCCACCAGCTGTCGGAAACTGCCTGGAGAGAGCGAGCTCTGGTAGAACATAGCATCGCTACATTCAAGACGCAACTTGACAGTCAAATGCGGCTGAATCGTACTAAAATTAGTGTTGTCTAATTCGCTGTTGATCGTTCTCAAGCGACATTGCAACGCTACGCCTGAGCCATCAAAGTCATTTGTCCAGACACATTCATCGGGTGCTTGGTAACGAGTCCCGGTAGTCGCCGACAAAGATGCACTCCTTGCCGACGAAACATAGAATAGCACCAGCGAGGCGCTCGCGAACCAAGCTAGATACATTGTTTTGATGTTCACTTAAACTTTTTACATAGTTTTATTCATAATCCTTTAGCACTGAAACTCCACACAAACATCGCGTTGGCAGCGCACTAGTTCATTTTATTTCGCCTCCAGCAAATATGCTTCACTAGTCGGACCGGCCACTTAACTCGTTTCTCGCGAGAGCACTAATTGGACAGGATCGTGCGTCCACAAGTACTTGGTTGAAAAATACGCGACGCGACCGACCACGCTGAGGTCTGGGGTGGGACTAACTTGCAGTCGAACCTGCGGTGCGCTCGCGCACAAGGCCGCATCGCGCCGGTTCACGCGTTCCAACAGGTAAATTCGTGCCCCGAGCCATAACGACATAAGCTCCGTAAGCTTTCTTCGCGTTTCGCTCTTTTCGTTCTGAGGGAGACCTTGTCAGAAAAATATATCCTACGCACACAAGCTTACCTTTTACACAACACTGTAGATTGAAACCGCTTTTTGTGGCACACAGTCAAGCTTTTGAGCTGTGGATGTAAGCGAGACAGATAGATAGTTGCGGGGTGAGTTGTGCATAGCTTGGTGGGGTTTTGAGGCAGCTGGCCAGGTAGTGCGCAGGCAGTCGCAATGCCACAGTTACTGCTTGTTAACACCAGCTGATAGAAATTTATTTGCGAACGTTTGATGATTACATAGGTTCACCTTAATTGTTGTTTGGGATAGGTACTGTCAATAAGCTGCCGTATATACTTGAAATATTTGAAATAATTTCCCATTACAAGAGTACGCTAAGGTAGTTTAGTAGATTCGTTATTAGTATTATAGAGCTTTTTCTATAAAGCTGTAATGGCGAAAATGTTATCTGGGTTTTTATTTTGCACAGTTTACTTTCAATATATTACTAATATTTGATTTTATAGAATTTATAAAGTTAAAACCACAAAAAAGCTACGTTAGTCCATAAATTAAAACATAGCTAGGTATGTGTGTACTTAGTGTAACATTAAGAAAATCACGTAAGTACCTAAATATATACCGATACATATTATTATATACATTTATTTCATAACATAATTTAATTTTTTTTACAATATTCATATATAAAAAGAAAGAAACAAATATTATAAAAAACTTAAAACTAGGATGCCGTCGGCAGCGGGGATTATTATATATTATTATATACATTATTATTATATTATATAATAATATGTATTGGTACGGTGTTCTGATAAAAAAATAATTGAGTGATGTTTCGGAGTCTGGATAAAATAACAATTAGTTTATATGTACAATCTTAGTTTTTAGAAAATGATAATGTTGTTGTTCTGATTGAATAATATTTCCCCGTCCGTTCCCTTCTCTATGTGAGTACTTGGCTTCTTTATGAAAGAAGCTTAGTCCGTGTCCGTATTTAATCTGTAAACAGGAAACAAAATTCTTCCCGTTGATACTTAAGAATTAATAATAACGGAGAATACAATCATATTATCTAGTTATGTACCGGTACCTATATAATATTGAACAATTTTAAATGGTTTAAATCGAGTATATTTTCATTATTTTTGTCCCGACGTTTGCAGTGATCGTGGTAATAATTGCAAAAACCTAAGACAATATTACCTATGTAATATATATTTTTTATGTAATTATTTTTGAAATTATAATATTGCTTATCTTCGTAGACTGCCGGACTAGAGTTGCACGATGAAGGGAATGAATAATACCAAAGGGTAGACAGCAGCGACTTCTGAAAAACTGCATACTCTGCAATCCCTAAGACGCCTGCTAAAGCAAGGGGATTATGGCAAACCAGTGGCTTTGTTCAACAGACGTCTTCCGTCTGTAACTGTGACGATGTGATTGCCTCTGAAACAATATTTTTAATCTTATAAGTTTGTAAATGAACTGGAAACTGTGTTATAGGTACTCGAACCTAAGTAGTCCACCGGCGACGTATGATTAGGTTTGTTTAAAAACGAACGCCGGTTATCTAATTATTGCATTTGAATAAGTTTGTCGGTTTAGATGTAAACAATTAGAAATTATATTTATATACGAGGGTTGATGACGTCATTATTGTGAAAACTACTACAGAAATGATTTCTTATACAAACAATTTTCAGTATATAATATACGTATAAAGTTACATCATAAATTATCATGTAAGAATATAAAGCTTAATTATCATTAAGCTAAGCGTAGCAGGCGTAAAATGCACAGTTTACAATGTTAGAATAACCAGGTTGAGTCATCGTAAACAAGTTTAAAGCTAATTGAAAACATACTCTTGTTACAAGTTGTTTTTGTATATAGTTGATAGGCTAGCCTTTGACCACTATCTCACCTGATAGAAAGTGATGATGTTGCCGAAGATGTTGCTCAAGCTAACCTAGAATTACTGGCTCTCGGGGACTATTGCCGGAACATAGCGCTATTTATTTGGCGACGGATTTTTACTTGAGGGTGTTAGCTAGCCAGGCAAGCATTCGCAAAATGCTCTACCACCAACTCTAATGACTGCCATCCTAAGACAATAACCGGGATCGACGGATTAACGTGGCCTCCGAAGCACCGAAGCGATCAGTAGTCATGTCACTAGCGGTCACCCATGCAAGTCATGCGGCGGACGTTGTTTAATTTAGCTGATCGGTTAAGAATTACTAAGTAAACTTCGCTACCTACGAGCGCGTCAGATGTTGAATTCAGGTTTGCTACAGATGTCGCTCCATCCCATTACTCACTCACCACGATAGCTCAATTGGCAGGGCATGCCCTGGCAATCGGGATGGATGTTCGAGGGTTCTAATTTTTCAGGTTAAAAAGTTCGAATATAAATATGAAGTTTTGTGCAAAATGACATTGAATGAAATAAATTAAACAATAAATATTTCACTGTATAAAAATTACACATATTATGAAAGCGATTTAAAGCTACCGATCTGTTTCCTATAAAAAATTGAATTCAGTTATATCCTGCACGCGATGACTCCCTATCCGACGCATCCAAATTGCACTTTCGTAGAATTCACTGTCTGTCTACCTAATCGTCCATTATTTCGTTAAACGATTTTGATATAATTCCCGAACTTCAACCGTCGAACCCCTCATCAAATTAAACATCTAGACATTATGCATTTTGCGCGAGCACCAATTTGTTCGGAAACGTTTAATTTAATAAATCGCGTCTGATTATAACTCTGGATCAGGTGCATTTCTCAAGATTTATTTATACCAACATTCTAAACGCGCCGTTTTGCTGAGATGTTATTAGGACTTTTTGAATTAGCGAATTTGGATTGAATTTGGGAGTGACCGTACTGTAAGTGCGAAGACTTGGTATGCATGTGGAAGTAAGACACTTATTTTTACATTTGTATACTAACATTATGCCAATAATGTGTAGATACCCATTATGGGCATAGTGTTAGTATAGCTAACCGGTAATTTTTTTTTTTTCATATTATCCCGTAGGGTGCCGTGCTAGAATTGCACCTCCGTATCTATCTATGGTAGTCGTAAGACAAGACGAAGGGAAAAGCACTGGAAGGTGGGCAGCAGCCCCTTCAAAAGAACTGTTAAGCGTGAGATTGATTACATCTTTATATTGTATAGGAAGACGAAGGTTTAGTTTTAAAAAAACCGAGATCATAATTTAAAATTATAAGTAAAGCGTGTTTTTCCCCTCCCGTTTGTTAGAATAAGAAAATGCCGTACATTTAGCATCTAATACTTAGCATCTGTAATACTTCAGCGGCAAATGTTCACAGGGCTGGTGCTGGGTTCATGGAGAAGCTGGAGGGCGCCTAAATCGGAGTAGCAAGTTTTATATTTGTTCATCAGTGAATTCCAACCTAAAACAATATTGAGGACTGAGAAAAGCTTGATTGTGGATAGTGAAGTGAAACTGAACCTTCTTTATTGAATCCGATGTCGTTTGTTGTTCAATCTTTTATACTCTAGCGACGAAAAAACTCACTGCTTCTTGTAAAATTTTTAGAACTATATGTATTATAATGATAACCCCCATCAAGAAGCATCTAGCATAGCACCAGCAAGACTTTGGCTGTGTATTGCTTCGATAAAAACATAGCAAGATTTTTATAGGCTTTTCCCAGTATTGCTGTTTCGGCCTGGACATTTTTTTTTTTTTTTTTTTTTTTTTTTTTAAGCTTGATAGGTTAACCTTTGACCACTATCTCACCTGATGGTAAGTGATGATGTGGTCGAGGATGTTGTTCAGACTAACCTAGAGTTACTGGCTCTCAAGGACAGCTGCCGGAACACACCGTTAGGTGCTTGGCGACAGATTTTCAACTTGAGGGTGGTAGCTAGCCAGGCGGGCATTTGCAAAGTGCCCTACCACCATGCTGTAACGACTGCTATCCTAAGACAACAACCGGGACCGACGGCTTAACGTGCCCTCCGAAGCACGGAAGCGCTCAGTAGTAATGTCACCAGCGGTCACCCATCCAAGTCATGACCGCGGCTGACGTTGCTTAACTTTGCTGATCGAATCAGAATGGCTAAACAAACTTGGCTACGAGCGCTTCATCGGCGGCATCAAGTATAATATAAGAAGTATAAATTTACAAAAAAAAAGATGACTGCAAATTATTTAGCTAAACTTTTTATCGTTCCATTCAAATAAAAACTGCACGTTATAATATATTTATGAAATCAGTTTTAAAAGTTCTTCATTTTGATATCCCACTGGATGGGTTTGGAAGAAAAAACTATTTTTTAATCTTTTAAAATGGATTCAAAAATCCGCCAGTTTTTTTTTTATGTACCCAATGATACTTGCGCTATCAAGATGAATCTAAAGATATCTCATACATTAATATCGGTTAAGTCGTTTAGCAGTTATGGTGGAATAAAAAAACTCACAAACAAACATGAACCCTGAAAACATAGCTGTCCTTTTATAGTAAAAATAACTGTCCTTTTTATGGTACTTGTGTAAAAAGGCAAAATGCCAATATTATTAACTAGAAATACAAAATTCGCCCATGGTTAACAAGTCGCTTTGAATTTCTGAGCTTTACTGTGTTATAAGTAGGTACCTACGCACTTTTTTTTTGAGGTCATTGGATTTATGGACAGTCCTGTAAGAGTCAGTTTCAAGTATTAGTGATACGCATGTAGATATAATTAATTATGATGTGTCAAAAGTGGGTACATCACATCTGCTGCTATTGTGTCCGCTCGAATGCTAATTGTGGGGCCTTTTCACACCTGCCATTGTGCAAAAAATTCTAACGAACGTGCCCTGATTCTTAACTATTTGGGAATAAATCAATCGTAGCAATACCAACCTCGTACGAACACTTAACTTTATATCAACGTAAATGCTGAAATATCTTAAAAAAAACTGCGGTTATAAAGGTAGCCTGGTTTTTATGAAGTCTTTTGTATGGTTACGAGATAAATTCTGAATGTTTTATAATAAATAGCTATGAAAATAAGCAAGTGATGGGTAAGTAGTCCTTAAAATTAAATGACTTTTCACACACAGCTCAAATGGTCTATAAAAAGTTATTACAGGCAATAACATGAACTAACCTAAGCACTTAACAATTGCAGGATATGCGTTATTTATATGCATAATCGCCATGTAAATCTTGCTTCAAGCAGGAATCCACAATTTCAATGTGAAGTAAATAAAGCAACTCTATAGGTGGTTTACGGCAGGCAGTCTGCTTAATCCCGCGTAATAAATGGTCATGATCATAACTTTATTTGTTGTCAGAATGACAGGAGGACGATGCTTCAGTCGCGCATGGCTATTTTATGCGAGGTGTTGCTCACTCTATCCCGAGGCGCCTGCACTATCTCAATTCCAATAAATTATCTCCTTTGACACGCGAGAAGCGGAAAATTTGCAATCGCAACAGTGGAGACCATAGCATCCGCGTCCCTCCTCCTTTATGTAAACAGCGCAAATGGCTTTGTAATGGGAATAGCGTCCGTCCCACTGTGACACCGGTTCAATAATTCACGCCGGTCCCACGGGCCGTTTGTCCAGATCGCACCAGAGCGTCGCACAATACAACAGCGGGAGATCTATCCGAAGACTTTTTGTCGTAAGTGGCGAGGCGTTTCTTGTCCTTCTTTTATAAAGCATATAGATTGCCGGTAAATCGTAGGTTATTGTGGCGCTATTTAATGTTTATTTCGAGGGCTGCCCACCGTAGGCCGTTATAATGTTCGTATTCAATTTGCCGCGGTTCATGTCGACACGCAACTGTCCGTCCGGGGTGTTGGATTGTTGCGTGGGTACATGTGTGTGATGTGGGTCACTTGCCTTTATGATTCACGGAACAACCACTCGCCTCTAAATTGAACAACGGACGCTATTGTTTGCCGCGCGATCAAGTAAATTATATATCTTCAAAAGCTGCTCGTTAAAGAGCACTTGTCTCTTTTGCCGTTACAAGGCGGGAAATAAATAATTTGAATTTAAAATGCTACAAGAACACACATCAGATACAAAGTAAGCGACTTCCGAGAACAATGTCGTACATCCTCCGGAGTAACGTGTAACAACGTTCACTTTATTCGTTTTCTTTATCGAGCAGGTTCATCGGTGTGTAAAATGATAGTCGATTTCCATTATGATATTAATTTTTGTAATTTGGTTGCCTAATCTCCGGCGACAAGGTTCGACCGGCGCGACACTTATCTCGGTGTCGGCGGACACATATAATCCATTAAGTCGTCATTTCCACGCGGTTGATCATTCCTCAACCACGCGTCAAACCCGCCCCCGGCCCGGGCCGAAGCGGTGCCTCGCCGTATTGTTCGCTACTGCTTTATCTTGCCTCCACCGTGGCAAGGTCCTTTTCAATTAACGTCATCAAAATCGATGTGAACCTTAAAACAATACACGCAACGGTCATAAGCCTTCGTCTCAACCCAACCGTACCTTTATCCTTGTCGACTAATGGACTAGTTTGTTATCTAATCGGCTACACGGCCGACCTATTAATAATTTCCCACATAATTTTCTAATTAACGTCCTGTCCGGCGAATGGCTGCCGCCTCTGGATACATGAAAACGGAAATGACGTACTTACAATTGGGGTTAGAATTAGATACGTTCAGTACTACATCATGTAGTAATGCCTTATTTGCATTAGAGTTAAGATATATACATAATATCACGTTTTCCTATTAGAGCTAATGATGTTTGTTTTTGTTTCAGGTAATCAACGTTAACATTTCGGAATCATGCATTAGAAGGTAACAAAAACAGTTAGTTGTATGATTTCGTAATGTTTGCAATTTGCTTTAGCGCTTCGCAATCGCATTAGTGAAGACGACGAACGTTTAATACGTGCTTCAAACATACGGGTGTTTAACCCTTGAGTGTTATAGCAGAAGGGTTGAATAACTTGAACAGTATCGTGTATGTATAAATTGGAGTGATTTAACACGTGAACGGAGCCCCTAGTAGTGCGTCAGTTCGAGACACGGGCAATTTGGCGCGAGTGAGCCAACTCGGGTTTATTTGTTAGTCTCGATGACACCTGGCGATGCAGGACCCATACGGTGTTAACTAAGAACTGAGTGGAGTAGACAACGCTACATATTTTTTATTATGGTGTAATGCATTTCAACTTTTTGTTGCTGTTTTGTATGGCTCGGCAACACGTACTCATAAAGCTTAATCATGATTACAAAATTACAACGAGAGGAAAAAATTGTAGTCATGTGTGGGATTCGAACACGCGCCATCCTCCTTTTTAGCCGGGGTATGCTCTAACCGCTAAGGAAATATGACATATAATGACGTATTACTCTTATTATTAACCATCGAATCGGTTGAAGCAACATCTATAGTAGAAGCAATACCTACTAAAGATATTTATTAAATGAAAATCGCTTAATTATTGTTTTTTTTACATTAAACGGTATGATTGGTTTACTAACTTAAATACTAACTGCCTCGTTGACTGAGTTGCGTAGAGCATACTTATAGCCATGGCTAGGTATATGCGCTCTCCAGGTCAATATAACCTGGAACGAAAAATATGTCTAGCAAAACAATAGTACCTCTCCGTACCCCCTTCGAAAATATTATAGGCTTTGAGAAGAGCAGACTATACGAGCCCATGTCGCGCAAAAAGTGTAATAATAAGTTAATTAATTTCTTGCCTTCAATTTTAGGTTATTAATCTTAAGCAGTTAAAACAAACTTCCGTTGAAATACGGCGTTGTAACGGGGTGGCAAAGTTATACGCTCCTAAATGTGAATGAGATAATGAGATCATCATAGTGTTGTACAAACGTAACTATAATAATTAATATAATTAATGAGTACAGATCATGTTAATATGGAAATTTAAAAATTCGCATTGCTTTCCGACGCGTCATAGTTTCTGTTCTGTTGTCAGAGGCGCGCTACGTGCCAGCGGATAGGACCGGTTAGATTACGCATTGTCGTGGCACAATTAGAAACTGTTGCGGAACCCTGGGCTCACTTTGTTATTTGCAAACAATCGACGCGGACATCTGCGCCTGTGTATTATTCTCTGCTGTGACTCACAGTACCGTCATCCAGGGCTGCCATTAATAAATACTCAAGAAGCTTCCCGGGACATAAAGTGATTTAAAACAATTAATTACGTACGCGTAAGTATGTGTACCTAATGATGCGTCGCTTGATCAAAATGCTGACACTTATTTGGTTCAAGGAATAAACATGTCAATCCAACGGGGCAATGCTGCCAGCATGTTGAGTACGCTGCCAACTGATGGTGTGCTGGAGCATTTAGACTGCCTGTAGGCCTGTTGTTGTTGTTAAGGAGTTAAAAACATACACACTCACATATTCATTCGGTAATAAATTTTCGCAAAATGGAACCGACTTCAACACCCAAAAGTGTGAAATAACTTGTCGAAGTTGGTACCATGCGCACAATATTGTCATACTAGGTACTTTTGACAACAAGTTATTTCACACTTTTGGGTGTTGAAGTCGGTTCCATGTTTGGTACAATTTTTTAGTGTAAGAAGTAGTTACCGTTTTATTTTAAAATGTTTTTAAATAAAACGGAACATAATTTTTTACGATAGAATATTTAGTTTAACACATTCTTTTTTTTATATAAATTATACAGTAGTTTTATTATGCGGTACACTTACAGGTAAACATAAAAAGTAGTTTGCTTTGTATGTAACGCGTAATTGTTAGTAAACTTAGTAATTGTTTTGCTATTTTTAAACTCTCAGATATCTGTCTTGAAGTTCTTTCGAGATAGAATATTTTGTAGTTGAAATACACAATTCAACTATTCTATATTAACACTATAAAATCAAATATACATCGAAATGGCAATATTAAGTGTGACTGTTGTCGCAGCGCCACACGGGGTAATAAATAGCTGGACGTAGAGCATCTGCTAATTGCGCTTCATTCACATCCCTTTGGCCGTGCCTCAACAAATCTTCCGTCTCTATTGATAGAGGAGCAAAGTGGAGTCCACTCGCTGAAGCGATATAACATGTTATTTTTGTATTGCAGTTTTATAAATCCATTAGAAAGTTTATTTTTAGTAGAGTATATTCTTACATATAACATTAATTATAGCTGTTATTACATGTAATGACACTAATACCTATATACTCGTACTTATTAGAAATAATATCGAATATCTCAAGACTGTTTTTTTTTAAATATTGTTACGTTTACAATAACGCCTGCTCTGCAGATTAATTTCGAAATGGCAAATTTACGAAAGAGTAAATTATAGTCATGTACAATATTCGAACCCGCGTCCATCCACCCCTAAAGCCGGGGTGTGCTCTAACCGACTGAGCTAACCTGACATTATGACTCATAACTCTAAGTTTTGCTCTCGTTATTCAACCATCTTGTGGGGTCATCGTCTGAAGACTTTTTTTATATTATTCAAAGTATTAACTTTGACCCGACTGTATATTTTTGTTAATATGATCGTATGAACTAATTAAAACTAAACAACTACAACCACGATTAAGATATCATTTTATAATGGCTAACAGTAAAGTATCCGTCTTGAAGAAATGTGTGTTTTCATCTTATTTTTGTAAATTTTATTAAAATTTTAAAAACATACTTGAATCGTAACTTAGATCGTCTTTAAATAGGTCGTTCTACTTTACCAATCGAGCTCACATTTTTCCATTGAGTTGAGGAAGGAGGGGAGCATATAGTAACTGCCGAAGTAATAATGTAACCCCATCGTGTATGTTGGGAATTAATTCTGGGAAATTAAGAAATTTACTTAAACCTCGAACGAAACATCATCAGATAGAATTCGGTCAGCCGTGCTTTGATTTATTTCTAAATGTGCTATAGCAACTATTGCATTCCGAAACACCTAGGTTCCCATGTTTATAGATGCATTGAGGAATCCTTTGCGTATATTTAGGGTTCCGTACTCAAAGGGTAAAAACGGGACCCTATTACTGAGACTTCGCCGTCCGTCCGTCCATCCATCCGTCCGTGTGTCACCAGGCTGTATCTCAAGACCGGTGATAGCTAGACAGTTGAAATTTTCACAGATGATGTATTTCTGTTGCCGCTATAACAACAAATACAAAAAGTTGGAAAACAAAAAAAGGTTAAAATATGAAGCCTATAATGTTGTATAGCTAATGGTACGGAACCATTCGTGCGCGAGTCCGACTCGCACTTGGCCGATTCTTACCTATAGATGTTAATACAGTTTTTTATTTGGCTATTTCAGGGAATAGGCGGAGTCTTGCGGCCACAATGTAAACAGAAATAATACATTTCTGGCCATATTGTGTTCGGGTCAAATTTTTCGGGCCATAACTTAAATAACCCTATTTTTTTATATTCAAATGCTATGTTTCTAGCGTCAACTAGCGACAAATCTTAAAACATTAAATTATTAATGCGCTTAATTAATTTCTACGTGTTCTATCAAAGACAGTTAACAAAATCCATCCACTAACAAATTAGACACTCGAACGAGTCATTGATAACCATTTCAATAACAACGTTTTTGCTATTGTCTATTGAAAGTTTGAATTGTACACGCTGAGTAACGATGATGATTGACTCACTCATTGATAAAATGACATTCAAATACTTATCGACCGAAATACTGGGAGTGGATTATATCGTCAAATCAGACAATGGAACGTATTCGTAGCAGGAATCCGGATTTTTATAAGCTTCTTTGATAAGGGCAGGTTATATCGCGCGCTATATTTACTCTTATAGACTTACGTCCACCCATATCTTCCTGTAGAAGTAATAAGAGGGACAAAGGGAAAATATCAGAAAAGGGACAGCAGAAATGAAGAAATGCTATGTTAAACTGAGACCCCCAAGGTGCCAGGTGGATTATGGCACACACCTCCTAATGGGGAAGGCCTGTATTCAAAGGTGGACGTTGTAGCTGTTGGTGATGATGATATATTAATTCACAAAACAGAAAATGGCTACATTAAAATGTACTTTAGCCCCTCTGATAAAATATTTAATTGTATTTCTAATCATATATTTTATTTTGGATCAATATTCTTAGTAAATTTTCTAAATTTCGTTCGTTTGCGAGTTATACTTAGGTTTTTTATCTTTAGCTAGCTACATTGACAAATGGACAGTAGGACGGACGGACCAACAGACAAACAGCCAGCGAAGTCTTTCTATATCTCAATTTCGCCTCAGAATTATGGTTTAGGCTAGTCTTTGTTTTTATATACATTTACCAACGCTATGCATTTTGTGTCCGAATTAAATAATTTTAGTATTTATTTTATTATATTACCTTAGAACTGGCTCTCGATGACAGTTGCTGGACCACACCGTTAGGTTCTTGGCTGATTGATTACCGAGTATAACTAAGCAGGGTAGCAAAATGTTATACCGCTTCAGTCAAATGTTGAATTATCCGTTGTCACAATGTCTGTCATATCGTTATGTTATGTGTGCCTTTTGGGCAATGAAAGATATGGAAGGATTAGTACCTAGATATGGTTAAAATTTTAATCACGCTAATAAATAAATGTGAAAGTTTTTGAGTGAGTGAATAAGTTGTGAGTGTGTTGCTATATTTGATGCTCCTTCAAGATGATAGAACTAAACCCATTTGGATGAAATTTGGAGTATATATATATAGCTAGGGTACTTTTCATAACCATTATCAGCACTTTTCACCGTTGTCTACGCGGGCAAGTCTGCGCAACACGTAAAACATAATTGAAATAAAATACTTGTGCCGACAAGAGCAAAACTACCCAATGATGAACTCAACTCTGAAGTACAGATGGCCTAGTGGCAATATATTTTGTGGAATATCGTGCGCAAGGGCTTCGTGATTCAAATTCCACAGCTTCACCGCAATACTCACCTGTCTGGCTACCACTCTCAAGTAGAAAATTTGTCTCCAAGCTCTGGTGTGTTCCCGCAGCTGTCCTTGATAACCAGTAACTTTATTAAGTTTGTTAACTGTCCCTTAACACATCATCACTTATCAACGGGTAAATAAAGTGTTTAAAGGTTAACCAATCCGTTAAAAAATATAGTAGTTAAGATTTTAAAATGATAAACCTATATACAAAAATAGCAAGATCTGTAAAAGTCCATTTGTTGCGCTTTTTAATGCTTATCATGCTTATTTGTAGCGAAGCGTGATGAATAACAGTTTTTTTTCAATATCGCACCTTTATCAATTGCCTCCAGTTAAAAGACTTTGTGGCAAAGGCCTGGCGTGCGTGGAATCCCCACGGAGAAATACGTGATGCCGACTAAGAAAAATGTTTGCTGGCATCTTAGAAATTTCAATTGTAGCGTCCGTTGCGTCCGCTGTCGCGCACCTACAAATTGTACGGTCGTGTGCCGCGAGTGAAGTCCTTTACTGATACTTACAAAATAATACGTAGGTGCTTATTTATAGTTTACTGGTATTTAAAATTTGTTTGTCGTTATATTATTAGTATTGTATAACCTCTCTGATTCATCGGTACATTTAGTAAAATTAAATTCACATAAAAGAGATCACGCTTATATTATAATGGCGAAAGTTTATGAGTGTTTGTGTGTTTATTACTTCTTCGCGCTCAAACGGATTTGGATGAAACTTGGTATACAGATAGTTTACAACTTGGAGTAACACATAGGGCACATTTATCCCGAAAATCCCGCGCAGCTAGTCTCAATAAATCCGTCAATAATGAACAAAACAACGAAGTTGGCAATGATAAGTTATTCATTAAACAAACACTATAAATAATGTAACATGTTATAATCGACAAAAAGTCAGCAGCATCCGTAGAATCCTTACATTGTGTACAACACTAGCCTCTAGATATCATCGGCATACCGACCACTCTGTTGACTCGCGTGATTAAATTCTTCCCGGTGATGTACGAGCCGGCTCGTTCGAGTTATTTGTCGGATTTACTTAGCTTAGCCCCACTTATATTTATTGCTACACGACTCCCAGGATATTATTATGTGTCCGAGAGACGGGTATTGAGTGACTCGAGTTTTGCTACTGGTTTCGAAATTATCAATATTTAACTCGATTAAACTTTTATGCCCGTCTAAATGTGGTTATGGATATTTGTGGAAACTTGGCTTTTTTATTGCTAATCAAATTCCGTTGAACGAGGACATTTCTAATTGGAAGGGGGGTTAGGCAGAATCCCCACGCTTGGCAGGCATCTTGGGGATCGCATAATAAGGTGGCAATTTTTAAAAGGCGTCACTGCCTTTTTCTTCTGATATTTTTCGTCTCGTTATCTCATTTTATTATGGTGGTAATTCCAGTCCGGCACCTCATGAGAAGACCAGTATCTCAGCATCTCACTATTGGTAAATAAAATTAAGGTTGAAGTTTGGCTAGAATATAGATAAAAAGAACAGGTTCAGATGATGAGATTCCTTAACACTTTTCGATAGAGTTTCTACTAGAAGCTGAGATTTACCTAGAAATGTATTCAAGATTCTTACAACACCTTGCTTACTCGTATAATATATATTGTCTTTTATTATCTCCTACGTATGTATTGTAAATCTCAACATATAATACGAGTATACTTGCGCGCGACAAAGACAAGCGTTAACAAATTTCACGAACACATGAGTCAGGAAGGGACTACGGTCGCCTTCTACTTGCACAGGCCTAATAAACATCATACATACAAGGGACACTGAAGCAAGCATCGTAACTCTACAGATTAATATATTATATTTTTACGCGCAACGCAAGCGGACCGATGCCGTTGGTCGCCGCGATGGCCTAATGAAATATGGCAACATGTTCCTTCATTTCTGATAAAACCGACACTGTACCGGTGTCGGGAGTTTTATTGCTGTTCAAATACAATAATTCAAGTAAGCCAGCAAGCGAAAATAATTTACATGGTGGTCCCTTTACGTTTTTTAGGGTCGGCTACCGCATTTTTACCATTCACCCGCGAAATGGGTTCGTTGAGTCGGCATACCTAACGAAGCCTTATCTTCACGCGTTGCTCTCCAATATATTGCTTAACTGTTTTTATTCTCGAGATAACATAAAATGTGTGTTATTTGTACAGAACCTTTTTGCATATTGATATGTGAATAAAAATATCTTTTTTCATTCGTTTCATTGATGCCACGCAGTTGTGAAGGCCGATTCATATCGCATTCACACTGACACTTTAAGTGGGATCATTTTATTATTAACTAAAAAATACAATATAACAATCGCAATGATTAACTCTGCACCCTCCGGTAAAAAAGCTAACGATTTCATACCAAACCTTGCAGCATTGTGATATTAACTCTCTATTAAATATTTTCCGCGTTGCTGCGGGCCAATCTCCCCACAATGGGGTAATAAAAATACCTTCATAAAAAATGTTGGGATTGAAAAGGAGCTATTGAGAATTCACTTCGCTTACAGGATCACGTGTCAATCATGCCTTACATCGCCGCAATGGATCGTGTTATTCTATTTTAACGCTGCTGTTATTCATTGGCTGTATGAGCCATATCGCAGCACCCCAATTTTTGTTATTCAAAATGCGGCACCGGCATTGAAATGTGTTTAATCCTTACTAATAAATGTGCCCGCAATGGTTATTGGTTGTATGTAAAGCAAGCTATACGAAAATTTTAAATTCGAAAGTTTGCAGTCTTATTTGAATCGACAAATCTTTCCAACTTTTATATAGAATTAGAAGCCGAGTTTTAATAATTGGCAAGCCATATCGCTCGGCAAACTTATAACCGATGGGGAACAAAGGTTTCCGAAAGGCAACTACGAACTGAAAGATGTACTGCAGGTATGCTTCAGACTAGGTAGACCAATACATAGACAGTGTTTTTTTATTTATGCCTGACAGGTTAACCGTTGACCAACATCACACCTAATGGTAAGAGATGATGTGGTCGAAGATGTTGTTAAAGCTAACCTAAAATTACTGGCTCTCAAATACACCGTTAGGTGCTTGACGACAGATTTTCTTGTACTACTTGAGAAAAGCCGTTATATATTTAGGCGACGCGCGACGCTCTAAGCTGAAGTTCGTATCACAACCCTTGAGGCAGTCGCCGACACCTCTTATTGTGCGTTTTCAGCGCCCGCAAGGGGTGGAGGTAGTAATACCGATTATTAGGTCAACTGATCCCGCCACAAACTTGTCCTGCGCGATGAGTTTACGAATCTATTCTTTTGTCGAATGGTTATTTTTTTTCTCGCCGCCATAAATTCTTATTGTGGCGTTCTAAAGACGGAGAAAATATTTATTTTTGTCGGTTAGGAGGACACGCCCGTGGGGTGCTGTGCTGGGCTAGAATGTCCCCCCCCATTATACCCTTGGGTGTCGTTAGAGGCCACTAAAGATAACATCAGAAGGTAGGCAGCAGTGCTTTCTGAGCTGATATCGCGCACTGCGATCCCCAAGACGCCTGCCAAGCGTGGGGATTATGGCAAACCCCCCCATATCTATCAACTATCCGGCTGATACAGTACAGTAGGTGATAAACCAGATGGCGGATCACTTGGTATTAAGCGATTGTCGTCGCCCACGGACTTCCCTTACACCTGTGGTCTCAAGGATGCGTTGCGGGCTTTTATTGTGTGGTGGCTTTAATTCAGCAGTGAGTTGTGTCTTAAACTATACTCCATCCAAGGAAAGCTGGCGTCAGATAGGTGGCCTGCTATAAAACTAAAGGCAAAGCATTATACAACATGTTATATTGTCTTCCTTCGTATCGTTAGAGAAAATATATATAGTTCAGAATACAGATAAGGTTAGAAAGACGATGAGATTATCAAGATATATGTTTAGATAATAAATGAGTTCCTCTTCAATTTCCAGTAGGTAACATGAGAGTATTCGCACAAATTACATAACTCTGTATAATAAAGGTAATGCCCGCGAGAAGCACGGTTCACCCATTGTAAATATACTTGTATGATGTAGTACAAATGGGATGGTACAGAATTTACCCCTGTTCTATCCAGTACGCGTTGGGCGCATGTATTGTGTTACCCGTGCAATACGCATTCTTTGAAACCCGACCTACGAGATGGGATTCTTTTGTTGTGGCTCAATTTGAATATTACATTAATATGATGGGTTCCTTGCTTTTAATAATAAATGTAAGGGTTACGTCAAGACCAGCCGTCCTGCTCATATTTTTTATTCGATGAAAAAGTAGATTTTAAATGTTTAGCTATACAATGTCATTTGATCTGGTATTCTTCAATAGAGCACACATTTGCTGGGTTTTGTTGTGTTGCATCTAAAGTAGGTACATATACAAGGATATTAAAAATATATGAAAAAAATAATAATAGACTTTACCTAATACCACCGGTTAATATTGTGAATTATTTTGTGAAGCCTTGGATGCTCAAGCTGTCAAAATCTTCTAGATTTTTTTTTTTTCTGTTTTTTTTTTTATGTTTGTTTGATAGGTTAGCCTTTGACCACTATCTCACCTGATGATAAGTGATGATGTGGTCGAAGATGTTGTTCAGACTAACCTAGAGTTACTGGCTCTCAAGGACAGCTGCCGAACACACCGTTAGGTGCTTGGCGACAGATTTTCAACTTGAGGGTGGTAGCTAGCCAGGCGGGCATTCGCAAAGTGCCCTACCACCATGCTGTAACGACTCCCATCCTAAGACAACAACCGGGACCGACGGCTTAACGTGCCCTCCGAAGCACGGAAGCGCTCAGAAGTAATGTCACCAGCGGTCACCCATCCAAGTCATGACCGCGGCGGACGTTGCTTAACTTTGCTGATCGATTCAGAATTGTTAAGCAAACCTCGCTACGAGCGCTTCAACTAGATGTTACAATATTATAATTATTTTTTTTAATTACGTACATGAAATGAGGTCCTATTAATGGGGGCCTAATATGGTCGTCCTCTAAAGCAAAAACCAAATTACAAAATATAGCCTAGAATGATAAAATTACGATTTTTCCACATACGACACATATATACAGTGTGTTGCAACGTGTAGCTACGGAACCTACGGTGTATTCGGAGTCCGACTCGCACTTTGCGGCTTTTGTTGTTTCTTATACTATTATTTGTCCAAACTGCCGAGGAGATTGATTGTTGGATTTTTGTCTGTGTTGTGCGTTTCTGTGCCGTATATACTATCAATGCGTCCTTACTTTTTACGTTCAAGTAGGAAAAATATGTATTTTTGACTATTAGGTATTGAATGTAATCAAAAAAAAATACTTTACCTAACGTGTAGCAAAATTTAAATGTTATTAACTTCGAATTATATATACAGTTACACGAAGTATATATATATATATATATTAATCAGTACCTGTATACCATTTAATAAATATAGTTATTTATAACGATATAATCATGAAATAAGATTAATATTAAAACGAAATATACTCACAACTTTCTTTAAAACCGATGTGATATTTTTTGGGGATTTATATCCTTGTAAATCTATAGATAATGAACTCATTTTATTTTCTTCTAATTTTTCGTTTTTGAATATTCTAATATCTTACTTTAGTTACTGCTCGTCTATTCAGTTTTTATCACGTGTGCAGGATTTGATTACGGCGATTTTTGAGATCACCAAATAAATTGCCTTAACAATCGAGAACTGACTGACGGCAAACTAAACTGAGTGGTTTTGATCTATGTATATTTTTTAATTCTTAAACATTGCCACTGTAGATCAAACACTGTTTAGACATTCATATATATCCATAAACAGTAAAATTGCAACCTTTAAGTACATGAAACAGTACCTGTAAGAATAGTGTTTTAAAAATCAATTTCACCACATTGTATTGGCTGCTGCGCAACCGCTATTGCCAATATATCACCACCATATTCTGTTCCCGCAGAGCTCATGTAAGATGATTGTAAAACAATGTTTATAAAGTATCTTCAATGGCGACTCGGGCGTGATACAAAAGATTGTACAGTATTCATAAATTTCGACAACAAAGGATACGAACACCGTTTAAGGTGCATTCGCAGATTCGGGCGCATGCATTAGTGATATGGTAATGTGATTGTGATAAATTAAACTGCCCCACTCGAGGTTGGTCCGGCACAGCGGGACTTGCGACATCCGCGCAGTATATTCCACCTCCAAAGGTTAAACATCCCACAATTTTTCGACAATAATGCGCAAACTTTCGTATAGAGAGGACAATGCGAAATGTGACATACCCAAGCACCCACTCGTGGGCTGACTTATTGTGCGAATTATTCCTACACTCCCATTATATTCCTTAACAGCCGTACCTCCAGAATGTCAACTTCTCCGTTTGTTCATTTTGGAATTTATTTTGGCTGAAGCCTAAATATTCCCCATTTTGCTTGAAAGAGCAATAAATATAAAGTGAAACATGGGCTGGAAAAGAAAATAAGAACAAAATTATGTCATAAAAATTTGTCTGTATTTTCTAAGGTAAATATGGCGTGGGATGAGGACATTTCTGAACCAGGACGGTAAACGGTATTTGAAATATAATTGAAAATTATAGCATCTACCAGTCAACCAACGTCGAGAGTGGTGAACACGAAATCCGTGTTGTGTAGTTTAATTTAATTGGCCGCATGGTTTCTGTCTTATTAACTACTAGTGTGGTTTTGGATATTGCCAAAGATATTTCTCAGCCATCACCGACCGCACGGTCGACAGTGTGTAAAACTGTCACTATGTGTCGAACAAATTACCAGACATTAGTCGACATTTGTGGAGTGAACTGTGCGGTGTCGACAAACTTTTTATTGGATAGTTCCCGGGCGTGTGGACTGCGACCGCTCCCGAACTCCTGTAAATTGGGTGAGAAATGCTCCGTTTGACGGTCGCTTTGCATATCTCAGCAATAAATCGCCAGAGCTTGGTGCGACACGGTAAGGACCTCGCCGACGCGCTTCGAACTCGTCACCTATCTACGAGTACATACTACAACTAGGTAAATAATTTCGTCTTCTGTCACCTCCGTTTCACCAAACTTGAATTTCCTTAAAGCCCGGTCCATTTCCTTCTGTGATATTTTTCATTCCGTTATCCCACGAAAAGATCGCCTATCACAGATAATTTGTTGTCCAAATTGCGACCGAACCCATTTATATAAATTACGGGTTAATTAACTGCTTTGTTTTTGGTCGAGCGCGTGAATTCGTTGAAACTGGCACACTTTGAGGAAATAATGTCTGATGTTAACAATAAAATATCACCCCCGGTAATGAGTGCTCCAGCTTATTTAAATTTTTACGTTTAAAATTACCACAAGTTAATTACGTAAATATAAGCAAAGTTATGCAATATACAAAATAAAAGTATTTATTTTTGTCATTAAACATAATGGAACTCCTAAATGAAATCAAACGTTAAAAGGATTATAAAATGTATTAAGAGCAAGTGCTTGAACCAGATGTGGTGCGAGCTTTACTCTTTCCTCGCCAATCGTAGTGCTACTCCAGATCTGAACCTTGAGGGTACAAAGCTCTATCACTGCCTATTTACACCTACATAAACCATTCATCCAACCTGCTTCGTATCTGCATATCAAATGATTTATGACAATAGTACCTATACGCCTCTAAAGATGCCGTCGATTTTTCGTTACCGTTTTGTGTCCCTCAAACAACACTATATTCGAGCTGGGCAATCCAGAACGCACGATCACGACTAGTGCTAACGCTCGGTAATCGTCACGTAGAATTGCATCTCCTATTGCGCCAGAGCGAAAGCGGTTAACTTTATTGTTTTATGGCGCGATAATAATATTGGCGGAATATGAGCGAAACGCGACTTCTATTGTTTTAAAACATATTGCTTTACAGCTCGTTTTACGGATACTCTAGAGTTGAGAAGAGTTATGAGGACTGCGGTATTTTAGATTATAATCGGGAAAGAACTGACTTTTATTGTACATGGGATGTAAATGGATCTCCGATCGTCAGCTGACATTTGAGCTTCTCCAGAATATAACGGTTGAACCTAAAGCAGAAAATTTAACATTTTGTCACTCTTTAAAGAAAAAAATATTATCTATTCCTTGACATGATTATGAATATAATTATAAATTGAGATTTCACAAAAATGCTCAAACCGTCTTAAGTTGTATGGAAGTAAATGTACTGAAAGATGTTAGTTTAAGAGGGATAATAATAAAGTTTAAATCGGTGTTTTATTTTGACTTTATAAAATTTTTTTTATAGGTAGATTTAGATATAAATATAAAGTATTTAAGCTATATTTAGTTTCTGCTATAAATATAATATTAACTGATCTCATTTTGGATAGATACAACGGAGTTATCTTAAAAATGTTTCAGCTTTCTAGTAAACATGAAAGTTGAATGTTGTTCAGATTCAAAAGATCCCGTCTAAATGATAACATGGGTAAGCAAAACATCGCGCGTGTACTACAATCTTATTTCGGGAGATGCAAATAATAAACGCGAAGAGAAACAAAAATTTTATGACCTCCTCGCTTTGGTTATCGCCAATTTGTGTCAACTGAAGCGTTCTTTTAATATTAATAAAACTGCTAGCCCCTCAACCCTCTGCGTGCTTTTACGGTCGGGTTGATGGCGACTTATTTGAATAAATATTTTCGAGCGTGGCCGACTCGGGGGCTTTTTTTATTATTTTCTTTTAGCCATATTACACGATATAAAACCGCGCGGGCGCGACGCTAGTTTGTGACGCTCGCGAAGACGCCCCGCTACGGCTCCCATTACTAATGTAGATGACGCGACACTATTACAACCCATCCTTTATCTAACACAATATGTCCTTTATTATAAAACTGAAATTAAACGTCCGACCCGTTTCGAATTTATTCGAAAGCCGCGGGAGTCCATCACATTTGTTATGTGCAACGGCAAGTAAGTGTTTATTGGTTTATGGGTTCTTTTACCTTTTATGGACTGATTTGAGAGAAGATTGACGAGCGATTTATGGAAATTCTGTGATGGGTATACAGGACTGTGATTTTATTTTTATGTACTTACCTTCATATGTTTAGGCAACAGCGTTGTTGAGTTTTAAATCGAGTCATTCGAATTCTTAACAGATCAGTTAAATAAAAAATAACCTTTTTCGGCGGCATAAATCGTTTGGGATCCTGAGGACCTGGGTTCGATTACCAGGTCGGACTGTTATTAAATTTGCCTAACAAATGAATTTCAGACCTGTGTGTGCGTGTGTGTGTGCGTGTGTGTGTGTGTGTGTGTGTGGGTGTGTGTGTGTGTGTATGTGAATATCAATAAGCTTTTTATTTTATTTGTGGTATGAAAATGAAAACAAATTATTCGGTAAATCGTTGGTTACACTAAAATGAATTCCCTTTAAGGTATTTAAAAAATGGTATCGTTAGGTGGACACTAATATCTATTATATTCAAGACATGATGATAATGGTAACGCGATATCTTATACACAAATATTATAAATGCGATAGTGTGTGTGTAGCAGTTTAGTTGCCTTGCCACTCACATTTAAAACGGCACAACAGATTTTGATGAAACTTTAGCTAGTTATGTGCCTAAGGTATATAGATCTTGGGTACTGAATTGTGATTGAGACTCTTATGACTTTTTATGTTTTCCTGATTTACATACAGCTTAGTGTTAAAGCGAGTTAAACAATTTAAACGCGATCAAAGCTGGCATGTGTATTGGCTCAGTAATCAATATACATCAAAACTTATTTATTGACAGAATTAAATTACGTAACCACACGTTTTCTAACCAAACATCCTTACTAATGTGCTGAAGCTTTAATGTCACGTGATCAGATCATTAGAAACATTAGGCGGTTCATAATTCCTTAAATAGTAATTAGGTGGTGTTGGACCAGCACCCGCGTCAAGCCGCTGAAGTTAATCGTGCCGGACGGTCTGTAAATGATGCGTGCCCCTGCCGCGTGCTTACTTACGTCGCTCGCGATTAAGGTCCGACCCGACGCGGACGCGACCCGGCACGGTGACGGATCGCTTGAGCGTTGCCAATTAATCCGCCCTCTGTAAAAAGACATACGCCCGGCGGTAGTTCGAATTGAGAACTATGTCCTTTTCGGGAGGTACTAAATAGTATTTGATCAGCTCTTCTTTCATCCTTTCGTCGACATACACCATTTTTGCATGATACTTAATATATCGATATTGTTTTTAAGAAATTCCATGTTCACGCGTTAAAAAAACTACAGTGTTTTTTTTTAATCCCGTTGGATTGGGGCGGAACAAGCACGAAGTCCACCTGATGTTAAGTGGACTAACCTCTGCCTATAACAGATGCTGCGCCCGTCTCCCTGAGATATACAGTTGTTTAGTCTCATATGCCTGTAATTTTACTGGCTCTCAAGGACTGCTGTCGGAACACACTAGAATTACTAGAATTACTGGCTCTCAAATCATCTGCCGGAACAAACCGTTAGGTGCTTGGTGATAGATTTTCTACTTGAGGGTGATAGCGGGCCAGGCGGGCATTCGCAAAATGTACTTCCTCTATGCGGTGAAGCTTAAGCTGGTGGTGGGGACCGAATCATGGACCTGAGCAACGGCAGTCCATAGCTATTTCCGCTGGTCATTTATTTAATGTATGATTTTTTGGGGGGTAATTTCCTTTGCGTATAACAATTGATTTTAGTTAAATTTGAAGGCGATCTCCTCTTCAAAAGATCAACATTAAGATACAGAAAAAAATACGTATATTTTGGCATAAATATACGTTTTTTCATAAATGCTTTATTAATAGCTAAAAATATATGTGGTGCTCTGGTTATAAAATATTTTTTTTGGATTTTATTATCCTCCTGAACGATAACGACGTCTTAAGTTTAATAAAATGTGTCCAATTATACCCTTAACACATCCGTGTGGAACATTGAAATTAGGACAATCACATCCACGTGAAAGGTATTAGTTTCACCACGTACAGGGCGCAATAAGATTTAACTTTATTTAATACATGTTGCATTTATTTTCAATAACAAGGTCGTTATTGATCACATATTATAGTTATAACTGCTGGTGTAGTGACGGATGGCAGTCGTTATAGCATGGTGGTAGGGCATTTTGCGAATGCCCGCCTGGCTAGCTACCACCCTCAAGTAGAAAATCTGTCACCAAGTACCTAACGGTGTGTTCCGGCAGATGATTTGAGAGCCAGTAATTCTAGGTTAGCCTGCACAACATCTTCGACCGCATTATCGGTTACCAACAGGCGAGATAGTGGTCAAAGGCTAACTGATTAGGCATATAAAAAAGCATTACTTTGGAATCTCGAAATTAGTTTTCGATCACCGGGCAGTTAGTCGGCTTTTCTAAGAAATTTTCCGGAGTCTGGAACTATTCTTGGTAACTGGAAATAAGCCCGCCCTTTTTGCATGGGACCAGATCATATCTCGCGAAATATGAGTGTTTAGATATCTGTCTACCTTTTCGTGGGATACCGGCGTCATATGTTAAATCTGCAGTGATCGTATTCACGGTATACTGTAGTCTACCCGCAACCACGTGATCTGTGATTGGCTAAAAGTTGTTAAATTATATGTCAAGGTTCTAAATATCTCTCAAGTTTATATCAGACTTCAGTCAGATATTAATGTTCCTGAGACAATTGTGGGTTCCGAGACAAAGAAGTTGGCATCGTTTATAAAATGACGTCACATGCATAGATCGATAGTACTTACCACAGAACCTGCGACCCGGAAGTAAAGCGGGAAACTAGAGCGTTCGGCAATTACGTCGGCCATAAAACGGACTGAGAAGTGTTATTGTTGGGACCTAATTACTTTGTTTTGTGCAAGTCTTACCTTGTTACTGGGGGAAAGTCAAGAGTCCTGAAAAGTGATGGGAGTCGTCAAGTTCAATGTTATTATTATTGCCTTTGCCGTAGTTGCCGGCGACCGCATAATTGAGACGTTTGCGCTGAGATTCGTACGAGCAATATTTTGCCTCGGAACTTTTGACTTCCACGCAATTTTCCTAAGGATGTAAAATGAGCCACGTATTTCCACTGTATTGTTCTGGCATACTTTATCATCTTCCTATGTTTAGTTCAATCATGTGTGGTCGGTGTAATATGTATGTAAGTGTCATGGCCGTTCCGTGAAGACCTCATCTATTATACTACGACACTAAGTTTGATTAAGCTAAGACGAGGCGATCTTTACCTCAGGATATAAGTGCTACTCAGTTAACCAAAACATAATTTAAAGTATTGGCCTGCGTAAAAAAGTACGTCATCTTGCGGCATGGAAACGATCAATTCCTTTGAGGGACATATCTTCGCACACTGTACACACAAACTTCATATTTAAAATATACTGTCTGTTAAAAAAGGCAGTGGGATTTGTGATTTGACATTACGACTGTGCTACTTTGATAATAATGACAAATCTAATATATAAAATTCTCGCGTCACAGTGTTTGTAACAAAACTCCTCAAAAACGGCTTGACCGATTCCTTTGAAATTTTGTGTGTATATTCAGTAGGTCTGAGAATAGGACGTAAATTATTTTTCAAATAGGTGTATTCAACTTTTTTTTTCATTTTTATTTGCCTATAAGGAAAACATCGTTTGTCGGGTCAGCTAGTAATATATATATTTATATAATCTCATTCGGTAATATTCTAATTATGAAATGAAATACAGACTTATATTGGCATATTTTGTTTACATACTTCTTTCAACAATTAAAAAATTAAATTAAAACATTATTTTCCTAACAAAACAATGCTTTAAAACATTTTTTTTAATTATTAAAGAACTATGTGTCCCGACCAAGGAGGTTTCAATTCAATTTAAGTACACATTATCTGTGGTGAGCTCGCTGCTTTTTATATTGCATTTTATTTAATGTAGCTCCCTATAGCTATGAGATTAAATAAAGTAGAGTATGCAACTGCATATAATTAGGTATTAAAACACTCGTGTAATTTTATTTTCAAAAAACTACAGTCATGTTTTAATATCCTCTATTATATGACAGTTGCATAAACTACTATTTAATATGTACTTAAATTATATAGTTAATACATGTCAATGATATAGGGTAATTAACTTAATATAGTTTATTTAAGTTTCAATTATAAATCCCAGGTCCACTCTCTTTCTGAACATACTGTACCATGTGTTCAAGCTCGGTGAAAATACGAGTATGCATGTATGTTCTTAAACCTATAAAATATTTATGCTTCTGGATTGCCAGTTTTCCGTAAAGTTACATAAGCATATTCTAAATTATTCAGAAAGGAAATTCTTCTTTACAAATTTAGAGTATAAATATAATAAAACAAATAACTATAAATACGACACGCAACCTCAAGCATAGACACTCGCATTATGCTCAAGGACATGCATCCAAAATTTCACCGACTTTGAGCACTTGGTATTTAAAATATGACGAAACTACTTTTGTTTGGAAAGCACTACTAAGACACCACAACCTTATATATATTAGAGATACCTGCAAAGGCACAGCACCAAAATGAGCTCGAAGAACAATGCATCGTTACCACTACCACGTGAGCACATGTTTTCGTCTTGTTTTTCGGTCCAATGTATTCAGCTATCGTGTAATATCACGGATTCATATTCCGTGCGATTCAAAAGAGTCGTCATACAGTAAATACTTTATGGTAATACGTACACGGATTTCGATCATGGTGTTCGATCGTGAGCGACGATCGTGCGCAAAATGAATCTGTGATACCTGGGCCAAAGATTTATAAGAGCAGTATGCATTTATTAACAAAATATCATAAACATATATGCAAAAATAACGCTACTACAACGAAAGAAACCTTAAGGCCATTACATGCCCATAGGCAGTCCAAATGCTTCAGAACACTACCCATTATACGTGCCCAGCACGCTAGCAGCATTGCCCCGTTGGATTACAATTTGCAATGCATGATATATCCGTTGAGCTAAATAAGTCCTTGCATTGTGATCACGTGTCGCATCGACCTAACGCTCTCATAAGTTTTGGGAAATAAGTTGATTTCTCGGCCTCAACTGACCTGTAATAGGTCACCTATTACATCAAACGGCTGAATTATGTAATCACTGACGAGATTAGCATACTTGCGCTGCTTGCCGCTTAAGTCGCTCCGCCGAAATAGCCACGTCGCCAGCGCTCACGTTTTTTTCAGAAACATGTGGTGGCGCTAAAGTGTCAACGCACGTAGCATCCCACACTAAGGGCCGCCATGACTTTCATTGAGTCATTATAAATGTGTTATATTAGTTAAACATACAAGTCGCGATTATTTTTTACAATAATACTAAAAGTGCGGCCCCAAACTTTATCAGTCATTTATTTTTCCTCATTTATAGCAATGAAGAAAAACTGATGAGATTAAAGTACTAAAACTAAGAGCTGGTGCATTATAAGCACACAATAATAATTTTGGCATATTAGTACATGATAGGTACGTAGGCGTACATTTCTTTGAATTGCTTTCGTTTAACTACCCACCTGTTCACTTTGTTACTATCCCATAAAAATCTTAATATATAAGTCCTTTCAAAACAATCTTTATCGCCCAAAATATTGTAACGCTGAGGAAATTATGGTCATACATCGTCAATATTTTTAGCCTCCTCGTTATTGGAATATGATCGTGCGCATCTCTAAATCTAAGCAAAGATAGACACCCGGAATAGATTGAAAAGGGGTAATAATAGACTCTGAGCATTTATCTCGTGGAGCCCATCTCTTGTTTGATAAATAGATTTTTTTCTCAATGCTTACGAATCAAGCCCTACGATGTGTTCCCATTGTGATATAAAATGGCTCCTATTTATTTGTGAAACATGACAGATAATTCGGAACGGCTACCGATAGAGATGTCTTTGTTGCGGGAAGAATGCCTGTTTGGTTTTGTAATACACAAATACGGACACTTATTGTTATTCCGTGTTTTGGTTATGAAATTTATTATTGTGACAAATTGTTAGGTCGGAGTTAAGCCTTTAGTTTGTATACCATCTGCTGGGCTTAAGATATTGTCGACGTCATATTTCTTTGAAATATTGCTCGAGTTATTTTGATGAACAAGCAACAGATATTGAGCAGTCGCAGCAGGTGTTGGTTTATAATTTGTTAACGATGTTTTCATTATTTAAAAACATGCAGTTCATGGACTCTTATAGTCATGAAAGGCATATACCGTAAATTGAGTTGCCATCTGAATAATACTTATATGCATACAGAAAATATAAAGCCTGATGTCACCGGATACTATTTTTCGTTTAAAGACTTACTTTCGATGATAAAGTATAATTTCATAATATTTACCACTATTCAAAGTTAAAAAGAAATATTTGACGGCAACGGTAACGTGATCTTCAGATTGGTAAGCGGAGAGTTAACTTCTTTTACAAATTCTTCATATTTTATAAGTAAATATTACCAATATTAAGTTATTGCATAATTTAAGTCGTAAGTTTGAAAGCGGTTCCATTTCCTAAGTTTGTTATGAATAAATCGCTACTTTTACCGAGACGCTATAAAAGTTTTATTGATCTCGGGCGATTTTCCTTATTCGAAAATATACTTTGAAATTCGCAATAGAATGTCAGTCGCAGGACTCGCAAGGGACCGAGTCGCGGCCGAGTAAAGAGCATTTTATAAATGTGTTTGGAGAATAGCGAGCGGTTTTCAGTTGCAGTCGGTTCACGAAACGCACGGCGATGCACCAAGTTTAATGGAAAAGAATTGAAAAGTAGCGCGTCTATATGGTAATAGAAATTGCCCGGAAGAAAGGAACACAGACGACAGAGTGCACTGCTCTGAGTTATGGTTGTTTTCTCGAAAATTGAGCGTTATTGCGTACGGTTTCTCTTGGGTAAGTCGGCGTCTCGGGTTCAGCCCGTTCCTCCGGGAGTATCTTCCAATGTAAACTGAGATCATTCACGTTACACGCGTCTACCAACTTTGATTTTTATTGGTCTACTACAAATTCGATATAAACTTTTGCTCTATTCAGTATTTTATTAGTCTGCGATGGTAATCTGATATTAAGTGAATCACTTATAAATAAAGTCTATCCACTTGCTTGTAATAATTTTGTTATACTTTATATTTAGCGTAAATAAACAGTTTATAAAGTAAAAGTATGAATTCGTTTTAATTAATTGTAGATATCCCGACCTTTCATATTTTTTTTTGGAAGTGAGGTATTTGATCTGTCTGTGTTTAATCTGTCGCCAAGCACCAACTGTGTGTTCCGGCTCCCAGTATGAGAGCCAGTAGCTCTAGGTTAGCCTGAACAACATCGACCACATCATCACTTACCATTATGTGAGAGAGGTATTCCAGAGCTCAATGGTAACTTCTCCGATATTAAGAAAAATTGAATCTTGGGATAGGTTTTAAATCTGCCCCAGCATGGGCACTTATTAAGGCGTTATGTCATTGTTACGAATAATTTATCGTACTGTGCTTTGAAATATTTTCAGAATTTAAAGTATCGAAAGTTTGACGTACTACTGAAAAAAACAGTTTACCCACGGCCCTTGACTTATTAATTTTTGTTTTGGTTGTTATTGGATTTACAGTCGCGATAACGTCTGTCAAGTAAGTACTTACTGTGAGTATTAACGCGAGAGCCAATTCACAGGCTACCGTAATAGTCGTTATTGCTAAATGAAATATTAAGTTTTCTACAAAACATTTGTATGATTTTAAGTAGTTTCATTTATATTGTCCTGTGGGGAATCGGTTTAAATAGCATCCATTCCTGAAGGTGTCGTAAAAAGCGACTAAGGGAAAACCAGAGATCCTGTGAGGGTTGAGATCTAGTAAATACAGCTAATCCTTTTTTTTTATGGAATTGCCCCACATAGAGAATAATCCTTCCTTTTTTATGGAATTGCCCCACATAGAGAGTAAGCACTTTCAAACCATGTTAACAGCTAGTCGTTTATATCATGTTGATATTATCAGATAGAAACTATAGTTAACATTGATTACCATGATCGTAAACATATATATCATATTTTCAATTACCAAAACAAACTCAAAGCAAGTGCATAAACTTAGTCGCAGGTCTTGCGGAATACATACATTTTCTATTTCAGTTCAATTTCTAATGAGATCTAGTCTCCTTAGTAACATAAATAATCATCGTGTACAGTTAGTACTGGACTCGTGCAACACAGCAGAACTTACTAATCCTGAACGAGGCGTCTGTAAAGAAAAAATATACTGCTTGAGAAAATTTGATGCGGATTTAAGGCTAGGAGCAAATACATTTTAATAAATAACATCTGTATTGTCTACACACTCAATTGTATTATGAATTCCTAAAACCAAGGTAAGACGATTCCTCACGCTCTCTGAAATGTTGAAGAAATATTACTTTCCTTATTTATATTCTGAACGCTATGTATCTTTGTAATTTACGTATGCACGATGTCGCTTTGGTACCGTCTGAGTTTCATATGAGCGGTTTATTAACGTCTCTGATCTGAAGCATCAATATTCATATCTAAATTATGCTTTTCTAATTGCCACTTATAAATCGAAACGCTACGATGACATCTTAATTGGCTCGCAACAAATCACCTTAACGTACAAAAATATTTGTCAGTATTAAGTGCCATATAGTTTCAAGTAGGTATAAAAAAATATCCAACTCCTGGTTCCGTTGTTTTAATTTGTCAATTTTATTTGTCCTCATATATCAAAGTGTAAATCGCAAAAAATATATGTTTCTTTTCTAGTAAGTAAATTAAGTTTTGACGTTTATCATGTAATTTAATTATACTCAGGAGTTAATGAAGCATTTTTCATTCCATGGCTTTAATGTCGCAATCGCAAATGCTGTCAGTACGTAGTTCTAAGTTAAAAATTGTTTTTTTAATTGGTGATGCTTGATATGAATGAATCCTAGTGTTTTGACTACTATCTCACCTGATGGGTAGTGATGATGGAGTCGAAGATAATTCAGGCTAAACTAGAATTACTGGCTCATGGAGCATCTACTGGAACACACCGTTACCTAACGGTATATAATATTGCGAAGCTCATATGCTTAGCGACTAATTGTATATTTGACGATGGTGACGAATCAGGCGGGCATTCAAAATTGCCACCATGCAAAAACACCTAATGTAACTCTACTTATCAGCATATTCGTGCCCTTGTCTCACTATGTGATACAACATGTATCAATATGCTTCCAATCTCATCAATAGCCGATGATCTCTGTATTCACCCACTTCCTGGCATATCACACGTTTACTTCATATCTTCATTCTACCTCTCTCTCTCTCTTTCTCTCCTTCTCGTATTCTCGTTCCTTACATGGGATCCTTTTTCATATATAGCAGTATTATGGATAAAATATGTGATATGGTAAGCTAATATGCCGCGTCATACCACGCTAATCTTTATGTACTTCTTAATTTAGGCATGACTATTACTTTCAAACTTCCATAAAAACAATAATGTAATAGCATATACTTTCATTAATTTATTTTTCTAAAATAACATACGGGGCAACTGAAGAAAACTGTAACTACACAATAAAAAGGGTTATTTTATGTCTATGTCTTCGATACACGTAGTGCCGGCTGATCCCCATTTACTTTTTTCTACTACTATATTAAGTTACGGAACACTAAATGCTTTTAAGTTATCTAAGTATTAACAGTTAATCGAATTCCACCGCCGAGCATTTAGCTTTTAAGTAATTGATGTCGCCACATTTGTTTACGTCGTTTGGTTTCAAATCACACTTTCAATAATCAACCTATGGCAGTTTATTGACTGATATCTGTCAAAGGTGATAGAGGAACATAAAATTGACGCTCCAAAGTTTGGCGAGTATCGTTTACCTGTATGATATATTTATTTATTGGCACACTGTAATGTCTAACCTAACATAGTTCGGTGTACTGTTTAACTTATCATAGGTCCATAGTTCGAATCTGACCGCGGGCTTGAGCATGGAGGGCATTTTGTGAATGTCCGTCTGGCTAGCGACCACCCTCAAGTTGAAAATCTGTCGCCAAGCACCTAACGATGATTTCCGGCAGCTGTCCTCGAGAGCCAGTAATTCTAGGTTAAGCCTGTTAACACCTTCGACTACATCTCTTACCATCAGGTGAGATGGTGGTCAAAGGCTTACCTCTCAGCAATAAAAAAAAACACTGTAAACATTTGAATTATTTTGTAGGTTATCCTTTGACCAGTGATTTCGTGATCGAAGGTTTTAACAGGCTAATTACTGACTTCTCATATTTCAGAACTCATCTCTCTTCTTCTTTAAGTGGAGCCTTTTCACAAAAGAAGTCAGTTAATCGGTTATTATTCAGCTAGAAAAGTACCACGTATTCGTATATATTTACAGGCAAAGGAACTTTCAGTAGATGTCTAGAATCTTGAACTGGCCTACACATTCGAAAAAAAATCGCCGAAAATTTGGTGACACCATATCCCACACTTTCGAGGAATACAGGCGACACAATTCCGGTGGCGTCCTATGATCTCCTTATACATGTGTTATTGGGTAGCTACTAAATCTACTGCCTGTGATTACGAAAATCAAAAAACTATCGTTTATATGAGGATCAAATCAGATCGAGCAAAGATGTAACAATTACGTAAAAAAAAAATACAAAATGCTTCTTTCTCTCCTTAAGTTTCTTTTCAGGATATTGCGAGCTATATCGACAAAATATTTTTTTATCACAATGTAGCAACTAAAATTTAATTCGGTTTAAATGAAAATAAACAATTCTTTTTTGGACTTGGAAAACTGTATTGAGCAACTCTTAAGGCCTACCTTTAAGCTAACCGACCGTTTAATTTGATATAGTTACATTTAACCATGTGTAAACTGCTCTTGGTTCTCAGCTCGTTCATTAGTAGCCATAAATCCGAAACTGTTTGTCGTTGAGACGGTCGTAATTATGAATAATTATGTAACCATACGGTGGCCGACGACCGCATCGCGTCTCGCAGCCATAACTATCATGTCAACTATCAAACATAGGGGGGCAAGTACCTTTTCGATGCGTTATACGAGTACCAACTGTCTGCCAGATTATCACAGAGATCGGTAATATAATTATTTTCAAAAAATTTTACAGTTTTTAACTGAATTCCAAAAAATGTAAGATTCACAATTACGCGAATAATTTTGTTTCTTATTTTATATTCGTGACCACGCAATGATTTTTACTTGTCTTTCTACTCTCCGTACCGTGTGTATGTATGTTCAAAAACACATGTGTTGTAAAAACATCATGTATGTTGATGTTTTTTTTTATGCTGGGTGGGTATAACTCAAAGGTTTGTCATATTAAAATATCATTAACTTCATATATTCAATTAACTGAAAAAAGTATTTGCCACTATGTCTTATCCTGACTTCTTGCTAATAATTTTATTGTTATCCTTGCCGATGGGGACCACTATTATAGCGAGTGAACGAATGGATCTATCGTTTGAAAAGAGAGATCGATGGTCACTAAAAGAGAGATAAAAACGGAAACCCTTTAAATAAGTTGAGAAGTTGAAGTATACATTATTTCAGTATTCGAGTTGTTGTTTATCTAGAATAATGAACATGAATTATTTTTCATTTGGAATTAGCTATTAGTTAATATTACCTAAAGGGTTTTTTTTACTGCGCCCGGATGATGTCGCTATAGTTTGCCCTTATTATAAGTAAAAACTAATGGATAAATATTCATGTCAAAACACATTACCCTCCGCTCCTAGTATACACAAACATGATGATAAGTTTGTTTTATTCAAAAATGGAACTTTGAATCAGTGGCACCATAGAACATATAATAATACTAACGGTACTTTAAAACTTAAAGAAGTGGGAATATTATTAATTATATGGAACTGTGATAGGGAGAACGAGTGACTTTATGACATATCTACTCAACTTCGCAATTCTTAAAACGCAATTTTAAGAAAAATTGCCATCCTCTGCGAAGCCCACGGTGACTGCCGAACGTGGGAATTATATCAAGCCCCTCCTTGTAGGGGGGTGTTTGTTCAGTGATGGAAGTTACGGCTGTTAATATGCGTAAAACTAAACTTCTTTAAAGGTCGAAATAAAGTAGAAGCCCGCATTAACTTTATTGAACATTCTTAATATATATTTTAGTAGTTGACCTACGGTTGCGCTGGCGTAGAAAATGTTGAAAAGTGATAATTACCATGATGAAAAGTATCTTAATGTGTTAATCCAGGTTCTATACTACCTACAATTCAAGTTTAATCCAAATCAACTCTGCCGTGCCAGCATTAACGTAAACAAAAATAAAGTCAGTGAAGTGCTAAGAAGGATAAGTAGCTCGCCTGATGTTAACTGTCAAGTCAGACCATACAGTTATATTATCACCATCCTAGTTCTGCTTGACATTATACCTGCTGAAATGGCAACTTTTGCATTTATTCCTATGATAGTAATGTGATTTACTTTCTAGCTGCTACCTGTAATAATCAGTTATATCGCGCTTAGAAACTAGGCATCTTCTCAGTTAATCGGGACGGGACATGGTGTAAATCCAATGTTTTATTACAGCACCCGAGGAAAATATGTACAGACTAATTTTCATCAAAGTTATTTCGAAGGCATCTAACATATTTTCGCCTTTATAATATTAATGTAATGATTTTAAAATACGTTTTATTGTATTCGGCAAAAACCATTCAAGCATATGTTGAATTATGAAGCGCTTATAGTGTAACATGCGTTAAGTTAACATAAGCTAAGCAACGTCCGCTGCGGTCATGACTTGGATGGGTGACCGCTAGTGGCATTACTACTGAACACTTCCGGAGGGCATATTATTAATACTTCGGTCCCGATTGTTGTTTTAGGGTGGTAGTCGTGGTGGTATGGCATATTGCGAATGCCCGCCTGGTGAGGAGATACCGTCATGGGTAAAAAATCTGTCGCCAAACACCCAACGGAACGGTGTGTTCCGGTAGTCCTTGAGAGCCAGAAATTCTAGGTTAGCCTGAACAACATCTTTGACCACATCATCATTCCCCATCTGGTGAGATGGATAACCTACCAGATTAAATAACCAAGTGTTTGCATATTTCATCACCACACCTTAGACAAAAAATCCAAATTTTGATTATATCATATATAGATATTCCTTATATTACACAGCAATTGTTGCAAAAAAATATGTTTTAACACTTTTTTACTTTTTTTCCCTATTCTTCTATGAGCGGTGTCGGAAACACATATATTTAGTTGTTAATACAAATTCTATCTCTTACTATTATGTATCAATTATTCAATACAGTGCTTGAAAGATATTTCCGTTTTTTAAAAGTACACTTATAAATGAATTTATTTTAAAAATTTCGCTTACTCTTTAAATATTGCGTAGTTCTGTTTCGCCCACTCGCTTGCGGAACGAGGTCTCTCCGTCTTTTACGCTCTTAGTCTGATATTTTTAAAAGACCACTTTGTCTTAAGAAAACTAATTCCATAATGTGGATGTGGTTGGTTATTGTTTAGGTGTCAGAGTGACGATGTTTACAAGAACAGTAGCGTCGTGTTATGACATTTTGCGGAGACTACAGAAACCCAACAGGACGTCGTCGGTTAAGACATAAAAATAACACCAGATCTGCATAATTATAATAGCTTTATTATCATAATATCATAAAATCAGAGGCAGTTTCCTTACACGATAATGTTTATGAGATAATCTAAATTTATGTCTATAAAATGGCATTAATCTTTTAAAAAATATCCTAAATAGACTAGTCTTGTTATATGCTAATTTGAACTTTTTTATTGGCTGTTTATATTCTTAAGACGGACTAAATCTGTTACATTAATCGTGCAATTCATATTTAAAATGCAAAATATCTAGCGTGTCTCGATGTTAACGCGCCAGACTATTATTTTCATACTAATAAATATTAGTATCATTTCAACTTTTATCAAATCTGGTATTTATTTGCATTGATTTGAATTTCTTAGTAAAAAATAGCATATTTACGTTGCTACGCAAGTTACGAATTGTTTATTCAATGGTGTCATTCTTAAGAAAATGTTTTTGGTGTTTTAAACATCGCGCCCATAAAGGATTACAGGATCTGTAATACGTTGAATAGAAAAATTAAGCTTGATACTTGTTGAATCCTTTCAAACGATTCAAGAAGCGGCTACTTCCAAATAAGATGTAGGTTTTTCGATCAATTGTATCGTTGTGTGAATTCATCTTAACAATTATGTGAATGTCAAGGCAGCTGTATGCAAATCGATATGTCCCGAGTTCATTGACCCGCATCTACAAACATTATTAGACTTTTTCCCAAGTGTTGAAGTTGACCGTTAACGAAATGATTCATTACCAACACTAAAATAAACTGAGAAGAGATATTTGTTCAAATATTCTCACGCGTGGCTTCGTGTCAATTGCTTGGCCCAAGTTTTGACACCTCCCAGAGGTCAACATAGCCCAACGAGTAGACATGTTCTTGGATAGTTTTGCGCGCTCCACCAATATTTGTTCAATGCCATCACCATTCTTCAGTATGATTGCACTCAACTTTGACAGCATTGTTCGGTGTGTGACAGTATAGTTCGCTGTTTGCTTTTGTCATTTTGGTAACATGACTTTGCACTTGAATTTTCCTTTTCAAGTGAAAAATACTTTACGGGACTTTTACTAAACTTGTGTAGACCCCCCAAACTAAGATAGTAATTTCGTATGTTACAGTAAGTTCGTTTTACTTGTTTTCCGAATAGATCCTGTATATTTTCATGAGTACCTAGTTTTCTTTTCATTATTTGCAATGCTTACCATTATCCTATATACATTGGATTTATAAATCATGTATCTTGAAATAAAAAAGTATAAATTTTTCTTCCCTAAATTCCAGCCTAAATTTTCCTCAAATTTTGTCGAAATTTGTTGTTTGTCGAAATTGTTTGTAGATAAAGAACAACAAATAACAAAATATTGTAGACCGAGGGAAAAGCTGACAATATTGCATTTATAATATGTATTGACATTTTTTCAACCCCCATATGTTTAAAAGTTCAATCTATTTTAGTATATTAGACGACATTTCGTAGAACACATAAAATAACCCTTCGATTTTCAACACAGATATAAACTTACGAACAGGGAGAACATTCTCACATTCTAGGCGGGGGCCATCTCATTAAAATGTGTCTTCTATATTTTGTAGAGCTCAGCTGCCGCCTTATCAGAAGCATAAAGCGTACCGATCTAAGCCGTGATATGATAATTGTAATCCAATCTACGAGTACTATCTATTCCATCTGTCCCTACCTGTCAGTTCGAAGACGAGCAATTGTACAGCTGTCATTAAAGCATATGTAGGTACACATTTTGAATTGTTTGCTTATTTCTAATCTTAAACGAGTTAGAGTAACGAATTACTCGCACCCACACATCTCAATGCCATTGTTGTCACGAATGAGAATTTCCCTCGACAAGGAAGAGGCAAGTCGTTAGCGTTGATGGATTCGCGAAGGCCTGCTCAGACCTCAGGGCGCTGGGTTTGACGCGAGAATCGATTAAGTTTGACAGTCTGCACTCTTCGATTGTAGAACGAGAGCCCCGTAATTACCGCAACCGATGGGATCCCACGTGACACCGCACTAATGAATTCTGTCTGCTTTGACGCCTCGCAAACACTGAGGAATTAGTCTTTTAACTACTCCAGTTTTGTGAACCGTTTCGCCTCCAGCGATAATATCCTTTCGATTTCGAAAATTGATGATTTTTGTACGTGTATATATTCAACTTTTCGCGTTCGATACCTGTTTTTAGCTTAAGTTAATGAGAAAATCAAATGGCTTTCGGATTAAAAATAATTATGGAATGAAATCTTTTTGCTTAAAACTTTTAAGCTTTCGTTATGACCTGGCAGATTGCACGACATTTGCAATCATTGGTGTATTTTATTATTTTTTTAATTAAGATTCAAAAACAGCTTAAGTAAATGGACGTTTAATATTGAGCCGAGATGATGTGGTGGCGACACGGTTTAAGTGTATTTACGTGTCAACTAACAACCTGCCGAAGGTACGAGACATTTGTTTTAAATTTTATGACGACCGAGTTCAACTTTCGTGTTCAACGTTTAATATTGTATTTAGTTACGCCTGACATATCAGGATAAGTTAATAACCATGTTTGATACAATCTGTTCTATACTTTGACTAACTTTATTTTAATGCATTTTTTCTAAACAGTAATGACATATAAATCGATTGGAACAGCCTATAGTGTATTGTTTCTTATCACTATTACAAATTATCTTAACGAGCTGAATCGCAAGGTGTTTTGTGACTTAATCGGCTCACAGTCGCAGCAATCTAGGTTCTTTCGTGTTATCGATTGTAGCGCAGCGGGGCGCACGACAAAAGAATTTTATTTTAAATAAATCGCGCGAGACCGCGTCGCGGCGAGAAATTAGGCGTTGTATCCCCCGCCGCGAAAACTCATCGTAAATAAGTGTCGCGGCTGCCTTCGACCAGCTCTCCGCTGCGCGCGAGCTTAAAAACACATTCTTGTTATACACTCGTTTAGGGATTTAATTACTTGCATCGTCTGATGGGTTCGCCTCTTGGATCTCGTGTCCTTGTGCGTGATCGTAAATCCTCGCTTCGTTAATGATCCGAATATTGTTGCGCGATGAATTACCGCTTAGGCTTGTTGACTTTTTGCGTGAAATATTTTTTTCCAAATTTACTTTGGTGGCGTGGGCATCGCATAATCGACTTTAACTCTTTAAGTGGTTTTTCGAGTTCATCACGATTTATGTTTCAATAAGTATGCAAGATTGTATTTTATAACGCATTTTATCTTCAAACGCATCGTATAAAATACAGCGTTTGATATCGCTATCAAAGTTTATGTTGGCGTGCTTCATGAGACGGTTATAAGATTCTCGAATCACGTGCACTACTTTACACCTTTTTACCTTTTATGAGAGGAATTATACTTTGAAGGGTAAAAGGGAACCGAAAAGTAAAGGTGATCGCTGTTTCTTTGAGAGTTAATCATATGGGCGGGACACGCCACACCTCAGCTCCTTTACCTTTGACAGTTGCCAACGTCCTCACACGCCTATCGTTTACCGATTATGGCTGAATTTCGATAATGTTTCGCGGCCTGCCTTTTATTCCGCCATCAGGTATCAGTGTCGTCGTTTTCAATTTACGAGGCATGGCGTGCGGTGTCGAGTGTCGTGAACAAGTGAACATCGGAGTCTCAGTATCCGGCTTCAATTGCCTTCAACTAGGAGTCTTCGTCGGGCACAATGCATTCGGCGGCGCTTCGTTTTGTTAACACGATACTTCCTCCACAGCAAAATCTTTTCGCATGTGATTGCGGCCTCTTTACTTTAATCAAATTCTTTTCACAAAGGATTGAAAGGAACGCTGCTCCATTTCAAACCAACATAAGATCGGTATTGGCTGAAAAACTCCCTTTGACGATCGCCGGCATTTTTTGCGGATGACTGCGCAAAATAGGCAATATAAAATTTTCGTCATGTTCGCGCTACGGCAGCGTAGTGATGAAAATTTCTTAGCATTCCTTTTATGGGGTTCTTTATGAAAAAAAACGGGACCTTAATACAAAACACATACGCTGTCCGTTTTCGTTCCTAACGTTCGTTTCTTGCGTATGTACATGGCGAATATCCTAGCAAACAGAATAAGAACAAAATTTAAATATTATTGAGGGGGCTCGCAATTTTTTTTTGTTATCTTAATGTCGGTAGGTGCATGCAAGGTTCAAATTGGTGCTATTATAGTACAAACATAAAATTAAAAAACAGTACAAGTGCGAATAGGACTTGCGCTTAAGATCTTGAATATAAAAACAGGTTTTTTGTGAGATCTTGGAATGATAAAATTACTAATTATTTTTGTTAAATACATACAGCAAAATATAAGGTTTGTATTGTACAATGTGTACGGTACGGTACCCTCAATGAGCGAGTCCAATTTCAAATATACAACTAAAAAGTATACACTATACTTTTCATTAAATTTAAATTTGATAAAAGACATCGTGTTACGATCTTAACTTTTGTTAACATTGGAAATTTGGAACAAAAAAAGCATTTACCCGAATACGTCTAAACTGAACCACTTATCATTATTACGGTAATCGTTTTGAAATCTCTAACTTTAATCACTCTTCATGTTTACGCTTCGGGCGAATAGAACTCTTTAAACCATTGTTTGTTTTGGACTAGTGACGTCTCCGTGATTAGTATCAAAGTCGTTTTTGATTACATAATATGGTTTCTCGACAAATTTTGTTCATTTTGTACCTTAATTATTTAGATTATCCGATCGAAATACACGTTTAATATTAAACGCACATCATTTTAAAATAATAATTGGATTAAAGGAGGTCTTAAATTGCGTCGCGCTGGTACGAGTATGTATGTTTTATTTATTTTTTCAATAAGTTAACAATTGATAACTTATCAATAAAAGTAAAAAATTAAATTTATATAGTAGTCAATGGACTACTTTCTCTTTACATTGTGGTAAGGGATGATGTGATCGAAGATAAAATGGGAGCTCTCAATGACAACGGCAAGAACGCACCGGTGGTGGGTGATTGGCGCAGACATTTGAGGTATAGCATAGCTTTGTGGTAACTTTAACGAATTACTATTTAATGCTATTTAAAATAGTAAAATAAAAATCGAATTAATATTTTATAAAAACAATTGATACACAAAAATATATCTAGTGACAATTCTGTAAAATTTCTAACTAAACCAAAGTCACGGTAGAAGAGCCTACGTAGATAAGCCGGAATAATTTTCGACGCTTTCACTTCCAGACGAAGCATCTTCAGGTTCAGCTCGAAGAGTCAAAGATTCGCAAATTGACGCCTGAATACATAATACATTATAATTTTTCTATTGATACACTTATAAAATTGTGTATATGCATAATATTACAAATTGATTACAAATAACTGCTTTCTATTCGCGAGGCAGTTGAAGAAGTGTTAATCATTTTTGTATAATTCACTGTCAGTATAAACAGTGATATCAATGACTAAGCTTGTACATACAGCTTCCGATCTAAAATAAAAAAGTCATTCGCCAGTAAAAAACGGCAAGTCAGTTAATGGAATGAAGTTACAATAAGAAACTTTTATTTTGGTTTTATTTATTTCTATTTAACGTCTCACACTTTAAGCCTCGCAGTTTCTACCGTTACGTAGTAGATGAGCTTAATTTCAGAATTGCTAAGTGTTGCTAATTTTTTTTTTAGAAAATTATCCATAAGTTTGCACTTTGCACTCTATTATAAGGTGCCTAAAACATCTTGCGAATCATCTTGCTATCTGGATACCTTCGGAATCTGGATACCTAGCTATACAGCGTTAACATCTATAATTGTTTAATTATGAAGCAATGATGATTTGTACCTATGGACTGCCGTGCAGCAGATCCCTGGTACAATCCCCACCGCCGCCGCCTTGAGCTTCACAGCATGGTGGCAGGACATTTTGCGAATGCGTGCCTGGCTAGCTACCACCCTCAAGTAGAAAATCTGTCGCCAAGCACTTAACAGTGTGTTCCGGCAACAGTCCTTGAGAGCCAGAAAAATTACGAGCACTTGAGACTTAACAACTGTATGTCTCAGTGTAACGGGCGCAGTGCAATTCGTGACATGACGAAATGCATCTGTTATAGGCAGAGGTTAATCCGCTTAACATCAGGTGGGTATCGTGATTGGTCCGTCACAATCATATTTTTGAAACATTTCTTAACAATTACTTATTTATCTCGATGAGGGAAGTCAAGATAGGTTTATAATAAATTGCAAATGTCAGTTACATTTCTAGTATCTCTTTAAAAGTAAATTATTTGTTGAAGCTCAGCGTTACAATTGCCATGAATTTTACCAACTTATTAACAACATTATCACTATAATGCAATCCTAGGTTTTCGCGATTGATATCTTGTGTTTTAGTATGTTTAAATTTTCAGAATATCCAAAAAAGAAAACCTTCAGTGTGAAATATTGTACATCAAGATAGGTCATTTCGGATATTTCTCTCACATTTATTTTGTATTCCCTTTTCCACCTTCCCCTACCTATTTCGTATGAATTTGGCTACACGGGAAAAAAAAAATGGCAATATTTGTTGCGATTATAATTATCTAAAAGTGAAAATAATTTCATTAGAAAGCTTTGTTGAACTTATATTTTCTGAATAAAAAGACTGTAAAATACAGATAGACAGTCGAAACAGTCATTTATATATGCAGTATGAAGTCTTCGTACAATAAATAATATGTATATAGTTTTTCAGTTTTCGTAAATATCTGCATTTACGTGTATCTATAATAATTGTAGATGCTTATGCAGTTTGAAATGCAATACGAATTATATAACATATCCTCTAAGACTCTCGTGTGATAGCAGTAAGTCCATAATTTGTGCCATATTTTATCAAAATCGATTTAATGAAGTAGCTGACCGGCAGGCAAACTAAATTTTGCATGTGTTATATGTACAATATTAGTAGGACTGAAAAATAATACATGTATGGTCATTTCAAAAATGTAAGTGACGGAAAAATTATTACATTGTGAAGAACAGCACTATACCTACTCCTGAAATTCGATTATCAAAACTGCGGAGTACGTTTTACATAAAGTACACGAGTGAGTGTAAAGTTTTTGTTTTTTATTAGAAAGTACTTTTCTGAGATGTATTCTAATCGAATGTTTTTCATCAGAATGTTAGCTACTTTTAAAGGATTTTCTTAGGATGAACTATTTTCTATGCGACGGGCTTTACTTCGAAATACGTTATATACGTATAAGATGTTTTTCCAGTGTTAATGTGGAAAATTTTTCGACCGTTAAGTGTTCTTAAACGCACATGAATGTAAGCAAATTATACAAAGTAGTTAGTAATATATATAACCAAATTATAATTAATAGTTCACGATACAAATATTAAATTGATAATTTAATGATACAATAAACGTCAGATCGAAATTTCAAGTACTATAACATATGATATACTCCGCAAAGCATATAACAATTTTAAATAATGAAAGATATTATTTACTTAAGTGGTAATGATTTGTCTGAATTTTAAATAGACCGTCAGACGTCAGACTGACTAAGACCCGGTGCCTCAGGCATGCAAGAAGTATTTTCAGATAATAATTTAAAAAAAATGCGTGTGCATGGTGTCGCAAAACCCTACCCTGTGCAACGACGGCAACTCAGTGTATGATGATGACCATCTCCCCCCATGGACCCGCCGATGTATTTATGGGGTTCAGACAACTTGCATCCCACACGGAAGCACACTGTGACAAGCAGAGTCGTCATCTGTAAGGTACCCAGAAGGCTGAAGAAGAGGGTGCAAACATCCTTCAGAGTCAGGATTCTGACTGTGACACAGACTTGATATCCACTAGAGATGTGCGATGGTGTAAGAGAAAATAGTCCACCATCCATAGAATCGTTGCGTTCAGCGAGGATAGGAAAATAAAGCGACTCACTCGTTGCTATTGGATACGCAGCCTAAATCTGGATAAATCTGCCCCATCTGTACATCTTCTACTTCTGTAGCACAATTCAAAGCTGCTTAAGTAATAATTTTGCTCCAAAGTGTTCCTAGGCTCGTTGAGCAGCACTGTGGGTTTCTGAGCATAGAACATATGAATTTAGGTCTGACCAGGTTGACATTGCATCAATCACAACACAAACTGGTATATTCAATACCATCCGAAGATAGAATCAATATATCATTTTTATTTTATTACAATATTTTAAAATACTCTGTCTAGATATACTTTAAATAAAAAACACACAGATATGTTTCAGCTCTGTTCGGTGGTTTTTGAAAACCACTCCTAGTCGTTTTCTTTATTATATTGGAGCATCTTTTCTCTGCGCCTCGTTTATCTGAAGTGTGTTCATACTATTCATATGACGTAGGTATGCCGCGTGCTCATTGTGTTACATACCCCGGTTCAAAGCCATTGCATGTAGGTCAACCATCCTATTGTCTCGATGTCATCGAACCACATGACCCAACTCTGATTAATCAATAGCAATGCCATATTTCAATGACATTAAGTTATTACCGAAATATTCTGATATATACATTACACTCGTACATTTTTAGTGTTAAACATGGGAGGCAGTCGTAAATCTGAGCCGTATCGCGCTATCAAACGTCCGTCAGATTGACTGCTTGTTTGCCTCACACACAAGTTTTATGGTAGCTATAATAAATACAAGAAGCTCCTACTCGGTATCATAAACTAATGTATGCAGGAATGGACGCTGGCCGGCATTGGCTCACAGACAATTTCACGCGCGCTTAGCTAATGTTTGCCGAGCGATTTGCCGTCGGCATCAGATGTATGCTCGTTTTTTTCATTGCAGACGGATCGTTCATGCTTGCTAGATATACGTCCTGAATATACCCACTTGCCTACCGTATCGGAAATGTTTAAGGGAATAAAATTTATTTTAATCACACCTTTAAAAAACATTCAGTCATTACCATAACGAATGTGTATTAGTTTACTTGTAAGCAAGCATGTAACAATTACAGCAGTAACCTATCTGATGTGTAATTTGAATGAAAAAGAGATTAATCAAACGATACCAACTTTCACTCCTAACAATAAAATATTTAACAATAGTCTCATCCTGTGTTCTACAACGTTGTCCTCTTTTTGGGTTGGGCTTTCGGAATTAAACTAGTTTGTATTTCTCTGACGATGGCATCTTATCGGACGATCGCTTTCTCAACCCTTTAATATATGCGTCACCGTTTCTAGTTTAACGAATATTCGACCATCTCGCGGCACCGACCGGTGCGTTCGTATAGTAAAGTTGGGCATAACATTGCGCGGCCAACTACAACGAACTTCGTATTTCCAGAGCGCTGGAGCAATAAAGTAAGCAGTTTTACAAGTGAGTGCCCCCAGAACGAATGCTCGGGTTAGCATACGCCCGATATTCTTATTTTATGACTGAAAAATCTCGCAGAGAATATTTTCAGACAAAGAGCCCCGGGACGTTACGTTGCTCTGCAGCCTGCGTACCTTTCATTATTCTTCAGCCATTATTATTGGAGCGCTTGCTGGTACATTGTGGACGAGGACGACCATTGATTTTATTCCGAGTGGTTGTCAAAAGTTCCCATAGTCATTAGTCGAGTTGATTCGTTGTATTCAGTCAGACGGAGAATGCAGGCCGGCAACAAAGCGTCCACATTATGTTGTCGCGCAGTGCGGCGCGTTCCAATTAAGCGAGATTTATTTATCCCCTTGACGTCATACGACTTCTAAAAAGACTCTATCAAAAGATTAAACTCGGCGAGACGATTGTCCCCCAATTTTCTGAACACCTCGACAATGCTTTCGTAATTTGTTCCATCCTCTTGGCTGTTTGTTTACCTTGGGAAAACAGGTCTCGTGAACTCTCCTGTATAGCCTGTACAAGTAGCAATTAGCTTGCTATGCCGGAAAGCTATGTGAAAATACTTAAGCAGAATGGCGAAAATGGTTAAAAATATTTATATCTATATGTAAAGGTATTTTGTAAAAATGTTTCCCATTGAATAACTAATTTGGATTGTTGTTCAAGTTTGCCGAGATGTTCTGATAGTTTTCTGGTGTAAATGAAAGATTTAAGAGCAGTTAATATATACCGGAAAATGCTTTTCTAAAGTCTAAAGTCCATTCTTTTTATCTCAGTATCTTTATTTTATTCTGTTTAGTAATTTTGGTACATTATATACCTAAACCTTATTAATGTGTTCTTAAATGGTCTATATCATTAATATATTCATACCCTTTTATATATTTTCTTAATACCAATATTTCCTTTCAAGTGCTTCTCTTTATTCGTTTTCATTAATAACTGGTTAGTTCATCGGGCTACCGAGCACCGCGCCTTTTGTTATACACTAACCACACCCCACGTTTATCTAAGCAGTAGCTTATTTAAAATGATAAACGAGCTCCCAATCGATTTGAATAACAAGCAAGCAGATGCTCTTAATCCTTTTGATTTCATTAAATGCATGCGCCCCTTGGCCCCTGTCGGAAATATCACTCGAGCGTGGGCCTCGATCCGACCAGCCGATTGTTCAAAATAAGGTTCGTTGGAGCTTTACAAAGCAATTCCAAAAACATTCTTGTCCTTTTTACTATCAATGCGCTTTTTACGTCTTTCATATAAAAATAGCAATTCATCTAATCTCATTACGTGACTGAATTATATTTCGCGGGATTTGTGATTGTTTTCCATAGTCTAGTTGACATTTCTATGAAAAATATGTTAACAAGCTGTTGTCGACGGAGACGTCGTATTTGTCAGTCAAATAATATCGTGAAATCACCGCCGTCATCCTCTTTTCTAAGGAGGCCTAATGAATTCCCATAAGGCGTTCTTCCTTACGGATCGTAGATTCATTTGTCCGATCTTTTCGTTGAAGATACCCAGTGAAAAATCAGTCAGCATTAATCACATCCACGCTGAAATATAATTTGGTCTGGCCGAAAAAAATTACATAAATAATTTATACCCAAGAGACTGCGCCATACTAGGTTCGAAGTCGCTTTCTAATCCGAAGTATGTTGTAAAGATCATAAAGCTTCCGATGACTGTACTGTGATTTGGACTGGAATTCATTGATGCGTGATTATTTACTTTTGATGTGATTGATTGTTCATGTAATATGTTAAACTGTAGTAGTTTATTTATCATTCATTAAAATGAATACTGGTATTATAAAAACCTATTGTAAAGGACACGATTATCATAATAGAAGCAGAACCAAGGAGTTGATGTCACACTGTCGATAAAATTAGCATATATCGATTATTAAAATTCTTTATTCACACGTTCCGTACAGGTTTAAATATTGATAGAAAATTGCATATTTGATTGTGTATCCTTAAGTTATTTTATATCGCAGCGGGGCTCCTTAAGGGTTGGCTGAAGGTCTTACCGGCGGGTATTCAAGGCTTGTCGGTGCGTACAATTTGTTTTTTTGATATCACTGTCATTATTTTGACGATTTAACTTATGAATTCTTGATTAAACTTTTGAGTTCGTAAACGAATATATTTCCGTATCTTCGGTTGTATATCATTATACTTCTAATTAATCAATGTATAGGTTGTAAAAATACGTAATTACACGATGCCCAAAAAAGTAGTTGTTTTCGAGGTTCATGTATGTATGTATGTTTAAAAGTTTTTTTATTCCTCCATAGCTTATAAACGGCTTAACCGATTTTAATGTCTGATATATCAATAGATTTGTCTTGATAGCACAGGTGACATTGGGTACACATAAAAAAATAGAGAAAACAAACTGGCGGATTTGAAACGCCATATTAAGATAATGTTTTTTCTCCCAAATCCATCAAGTGGGGGATATCAAATGAAGAGCTTTTTTAGGGGAAAACAATTCCATAAATATATATAACATGCAGTTTTAATTTTAATAGAATGATAATACGTTTTTTTTTTTTGAGAAATTGAGGGAGGTAAAACTGTTTGAGCCTGGCAACACGAATCATACAAGCATGTGACGGTGATCGATTCGATCGGATCTCCATGCGGACAGCGCGAGTTTTTACTAATGTCGGACGTTACGGTGCGAACGTTTCCAAACCCATGAAGATGATGTAGTGTTCGCGGTTTACTCCCGAGCTGTTATGATGAATTGGTCAAGGTATGACCCTTGTTTTACCACACGCTTTTTACCTCTCTTTTTTATTTATCGATTCGGTAACTCACTTGTAACACGCCGTTCATTTGAATAACTGTTCGTTCCAATGAAATATTGCTTCGATCGATTAGTTAGCATCGTCATGTTTAACGAGAACTTGTTGATCAAATATTTCATTTTAAGACAATCATGAAGCTACAAATAATGGTTTAAACAAATTGAAGGTGATGTTTTGACGTTAAGCATATACTAACTCAGCATGTTACATAACACAATATAGTGAAGTGGTTTTTGTTAATAAATTGTGTCATTAAAAATATTTTAATGCATAACCCAAATTCCGAAAGGCGAGTGTCGTTCACAGCTTCGACTCGGACAATTACCCTTCGTTAGCCGCCAATAAATAGCGCAGTTGTTAAACAGCTTTACGACTACGTAATCAGGGTTGCCATGTTTTTTCTACCTGAACTATGCCATCAGAATAGTTATCATATTCCTTAATTTTCTAAGTGTACTGGCGTTCCACACAATCTAATTATTCTCGTATCGTATCTAGATATTATTAACTATTGATTAAAAAAAATATCCCAAAAGTGAGTATTTCGCCGGTTATTAGAAATATTTAATTACTAGCTTTCCGGGCACGGCTCCGCCCGCGCGTATGTCGGTCATCGCGCACATTAACCTCTTTTTGCGCAGTTGGATAAAAACTATCCTGTTTTTTCCCGGGTCTCAAACTATTGCCATACCAAATTTCATTCAAATCGGTCCAGTAGTTTTGCCGTGTAAGCGTAACTGACAGACAGACAGAGTTACTTTCGAATTTATAATATTACTACTGATATTTGAAACATGGCTTCATCATGTTAACGATGTATGATTCTTCTATAAAGATCAATGTTTCTAATTTAAATGAAACTATTTTAAATAGAAGTTCGGTGAAAAAGCAATAAGCCTTCTCACATTCTAAAATAAAAGATCTTGGGTATACCAACAAACATTTCAGCAATAAACAGTAATTATGCTCATAACTTTGAAGCGTACGTGCTTACCTACTCTCAGGCCCAGGAAACTACTAAGTAATTAAACATATTCTGGCAACCCTAGATATAATTAACCACGGTCCGTTACGGTAGCAAAGCAAGTGCTCCGCTGGAGCTATAGACCATTTAGTTCGGGCGGCACCTGATAAATCATTAATGAGACTCTATTTACTCTTGTGCTTCTCATTCCTGGCTTGGCTGATCTCAGCCTTGTTAATAAAATACAGGTGCCTAAAGATTCAGATTGCCTTTATTTTATCATTTTGTATAGTAAAACTTTTTGTAGATATAGTAACTTTCTATAGTATAACTTTTTGTATAGTAAAATTTTATTAAGGTAGAAAATGATTTCAGTGGTGGAAAATACTAATTATGACAAAGATGAAAAGACACTACATACTGAGACTCAGGTATCTATCAGGAGACGTTGTCTAATATGACATTGCCATGTTAAGGATACCGTTACTCCTGTTTTTTATAAGTTCAATGGAAACTAGCGAGAATTTCATTACCATATTAACCAACAGATAGTATTGCTGATTTATACTTTCGCCGTTATGGAACTGTAACATCCTTAATTTCACGGGTTGTTGTGATGGGGAACCCTATAGAGCAAGGCCTGATACGCACTTGGATGGTTGTTCTTTGTATAAAGAAGACATAATTTTATGTCTATCCATATGTATAAAAATCATTGTTAAAGTGACTCTTATTAAAATTGCAGATTATAAACAACACATTGTACTGCCCTTGGCCAGTAAAATTAACTAAGATGTGCTCGGCCTTTTAATATACTTCTAAAGAAACTGTATTAAAAACTACGGTACAAAGTTTCTTCTTACTAAGTTTGATGGTTATAATTTAAGGAGTTGTTTAATCACCGTCATACTGGATAATAGTGTTTTGATATACGATATGCAGTTTATTTATAGATTCTACAGTGTTTACATCATTCGATGTCATCAATTTTAATAAAACACGAATTAATAAGTTATGTAGCCACGCCCCGTAGGCGTCACCTGAGTGATAAATATGGCAAGAACATATAACGCCTCAACTATAAGTGCCTCTTCTTTTCTCACTAGACCATGTCTAGTCCACGCCTTGTTCTATCAAATCTATATTTAGCGGCGTTACTTCATCTTTGACTATATTCAGACGTAGTTTTTTTTTGTAAAACTGAGAGGTCTGTCAAAGAGTATGCTGTGTACAAAAACTGCTTCACCGAAGTGCCTTTTTACTACAAACTATTTAATTGCAATAAATATATTTTAACGAAAAACTATTCTTATATAAATCATTTGTTGTAAATTAAAAATTGAAAATTTCATATTGGATCGATTATATAATTGAACATAAAGATTACGCAATTAAATCTACCTCCACTGATTTAATAAATAAATGTAATTATGAGGAAAACAATTTGCTCTAAAAATTTCAAAATGTGTTTTCGCTTAGCATAGTATGGTAGGCCACACTGTTTAGCCTATGACGGTTAAAAGAAGTTAGAGAACAAAATTTGCGTCTTATCCATCTTATCCATATCTCAATGTCCGAGCAATTAAGGCACCCGTAAAACTGGGGGTATAATTCCTGAATAGAAAATTTTATGCACTAAAAGTTTTCTAAAATATAAATAAATATAATATTAGTAAACACAGTAAACGCGGTGTTTAGACAACGGTGCCTTACATTACGGGGAATACAAGCGTGACCTATTTGTATTTTATTATTAAGTTACCCTACTTTTTTATCGTTGATAGTCTAGTCTTTGACGAGAATCTCACCTGATATTACAATGGTAAGCGATGATGTGGTTGATGTTTAATATGGATCGTAAGTAGCTGCCCGAACAAGCTGTTAGGTTCTTGGCGATAAATTATCAAGAGCTACTCAAGTAGAAAACTTATCTAAGTTGCCAAGTTGCAGGCCTACGCAAGAGGCCCGTGAATTATTGGTGTTGCTTAATCACTGTTTACTGGCCGTCGTCCGTCGCGAGTCCATCATAGCCTTAAGACCGCCATCCTAAGACATCAACGTGACCCACCAAAGCACGGAAGCGCTTATTGCAAATGAAAATAGCGGTTACCCATCTATGTACCAACTTATGTAGTGACTGCAGTGATCGTTGTTTAACCTGAATTTAAAAACGAATCGGTCAGCTCAGGTACAAGAACTTAAAATGTTGTTATTTTAACAAACTGATGGTTCGTGCCGTTTTTATATATTGAAGGTCACCAGGATTATTACGGAAGGACTCTAATCCCTAATAATAATAGTTGTAGATGTCTGCTCTTATTGTGAGCACTCGGTTATACAGTTTTTTCCAAACAATCAGATGTTATCTGTTATACAAGTTCCGAAAAAGGATTTGCTTATCCTTAAACTCAATAGTAGCATTATCTATTGTTTGCATAGAATAGGATTAGGTTCGTTAAAATATACGGACACTGGCAATTTACTTATAAAACGTTAACAACAATGCAACATGATGTCGTAAAATCCTTTACTTACTATTTCTTTAAAAAGTTTTGTCCTTTGTTGTACTATTGTATTCTAAATAAATAATAATATAACTTGTTGTTAATTATCTCTTTGTTTGGTTCACAATAATTTAATTTTAAAAAACTCATCTTAATCTTGTCTTTACCTTCAGTGCCCGTATGCGTTCTGTAATCTGTCTTTTGGGAGTCATTTGAAATTTCCAACTTAGTAAATTCGCACTAACTACCCACTAGCTTAGCGGATAATAACATATATAGTCAAGATAACCGTTACATTAAAAGAAATGTGTAATCGATTTAACGGCAAAGGCAACTGTGCTGCTTTCTAAAAATGCTTTCGTTTTGATCTTTGCAAAAAAAAAATATCATCCAACCACAAATGCACGTGACTGAGGGCACCTGCCGCCACAGTAAAAGCTTCTATGATATGATTGTTATTATGAAGCCATAGTTTCGGAAGCTCACCCTGTCAGCGCAGTTGCATCATCAACTGTATTATAAAATTTCCTAATTTATTATTATATTTATATTGTTTGCGGTTCACGCATTGGCACCGTTGAAGCAGCGCGGCCGCGGCTTAGAGAATCTTGCATACATGCGGTATCTAACGGCCGGGCGGCCGTTAGAGGTTAAAGCCGACCGGGCGGCGCCATTGCTTGATGTTTGTCCGTTCTCTGGCTATTAGTTTCCTTAAAATGATGTATTATTAGCTTTATATATTTACACAGTTCCTGACAAATATATAGAAACGTAATATGTAGATACTTACAAAGTTACACAATATAATATGTTCAGAAAAACAAACTAAAACAAGAAATAAAAAATACTTAAAATACACGGATTTCGATTAGTTCGTACAAATATTTGTACAGTGGCTCGGTAAATAGGTTAAGTACTTTTAGTTACTTATAAAGTCCTAGAATGCTTTCGGCATTTATTATGTTTGGCAATGATAAATTTAACTACTAAGATTTTATATTTATTAGCAAGATATTTGTTTACGTAACGTGATATTTTGTTATATTCATTGTGAAGTTGATACCTTCATTCTTAACTTAAGTGTGAATTATATATATAATATGTATTGAACGTACGTGATACCGCTGAAGTTGGACTAACAGCAATCTGTAGCCGACTATTCGACATTGTTCCATTTTATTTGTGCATGTGTTCACAGAATATGTCGAGACTGGCGGAAAGTGGAAACAAGACACAGCGGCACGAACGTTTAGTTCTGATTCCATAATACTGATGTTCTTCCTACAAATTGTACAGAAAACGCTGTTTGCTAGAACACAATAAAGGTATATCATGTCGCTTTATTGAACAAGAAGGTAGTTATAATACTCAACTCGTTTTATATATATATATATATATATATATATATATATATATATATATATATATATATATATGGTATGTGAGTGTGTTTGTTGCCAATGACCTGAAAAACGGCTGAACGGATTTTGATTGAATTTATTACCTAGAAACTTTATTACTTTAATTACTGTACTCTGTACTCAGCAGCGTTCGCTATAGATAACAGATTTCCATGCGGCTCAGATTTAGGAAACTTGGAGTACCTATTTTTATTTTTATTATGCCCGATATCCTAGCATTTGACTACAATCTCACATCTCTCAAATAGTAAGTGAAAATGTGCTCTAGTATGATAATTATACTTAAACTAAGATGGGAACTGGCATACGAAGATATCTTTCAGAACAAGCCGATAGATATTTACATATATTCATAAGGTTCATCCACGTGGGGAGCCGGGCTAAAACTAGAATACCCCCTCCGTATATCTTCTGATAGGAGTTTTAAAAGACGACGAAGGAAAAAATCCGAGAAGGTGCATGGGCAGCATTTGAAGAACTGACAACTTACGCTGCGATCTCTTAGACGCTTGCTAAGCGAGGAGATTATGGCAAACATCCTCTAATAGGTGTCTACCGGCAGTTGATAAAGATGATGGTGATGATTAGGCTCTTGTCATGACATTTCAGGACACAGGATTTTCTTTTTCAGTGGCCCGTAGGATCGCGATATGAACGATTTAAACGCGAAGGAAACCGCGGCTGTAAGCTAGTATTAACTAGATAAAACTTACTTTCACGACCGCCGTTCACGACTTTATTTATTACGTAAATAATTAATACAAAATGTCAACACTTCTTATTTAAAGTAATCACATTAATATGAATAGACTTAGTCGCGCTAATAACCTGAATGGAAACACAGCATAAATCTATATTTATGCGTATTCAATGTCGATAGCTAATGATAATGTACAAGCCTAATAAGCGGTTCTTTTGACGACCTTTCGGGGACCAGTTTTGAGGATCTTATTAATAAATTTCGAAAATATAGAAAAATTCCACAATTTTATCCCATTATGCCGTCCACTGAATAACTAGTTTATACAGTTTGGCGGCATAAACACCTGATATATCGTCTCTACAGGTGTTTTTGAGTTTTTTTTTTCAATATGTTATTGAGTACTTGTGTATAACGGTCACTATGGCCATAATTGATGTGTTAAAATCAATAAATAAGTAAAAAAAATACATCAAATAATAACATTATGGACCTGGTTAGACTTATGATCTCTGAAAATCTATTTCTTGTAAATTGTATAGCCATCATGTGAGCATTGGAGAACGTGACTATAAATATTATGTAAATACATATTAGTATTCCTAGTTTAATTAATACGATTCATAGAATTTCATGCCAGCTGCAAAACTACAGCCATGGATATATATGCTAACTTGGCAGGCTGTTTCTCCAAGTCAGCATGCCGGATCAAAACCAATTAAGATTTATTTCATACATCATCTATGTGATGAATGATGATCAAATATTCAAACATGATGAAGATTAACTTCATCAAACACTTCTCCGTTCTTCTCAAAATCTTCAGGATTTAATCTAAGTAAACTCTGTGGTTTTATGTGCATTACTAGGTGACCGTTTATTTTTGATCTACCAAACATCTTGTCTTGAATATTATATAATTTGAGCTAAATGTAGTAAAATAATTTAATGTACCATATTTGCTAAGCTATTCTATTATATAATAGAATTATATGTTAAAATCTTAACCCATATCATTTTGTTAACATTGTATATTCATAATCTCTATGTTCTCTATAAAGCATATACAATTACAGTGCATATACATATATCTCTATAAAGCATATACAATTACAGTGAAGGGTGCTAAGATATTCAAGAACACAAAAATAATTATAATGTTGAGGACCAAAACCTTGTATGAAATAAATATAGGTGGAATAAATCCAGAATAAATCAAAGTTTATTGAAAACTATTCCACTCACATGATTACTGCTATGTCATGCTTCACCCAGTGTGGGCGACTGAACAAGTCGTGGGACGACCACGCTACTCTCCATGGGTATTTTTATTGTTAACAAATTTGACGGTCCACTCATCTTAAACTTGCTATATGATACAAATGTGGATTGTATTTGAAACGGATTGCCAATATCAGTCTCGTTAATCAAATGGATGTATGTAAACGAGTGTTTTTCTTTAGCCGCCGCGAGTGCGTGGCTATTTACAGATATGATTTACTGCTTGACTATTCGATAAGTGATACTTGAGTTTATAGCATTCCGATCGTTAAAGTCTATAAGTAGATGTTCTATGTAAAAAAATCGAGATGTTTCGATTGTGTATGTGAAAACGTAATTATCTTTCGATCGAGCGCTTATAAAGTCAATACCTGGTGATGACGCTTTTTGACCAATATAATGTGGCCTGTTAACTGCTAAAATGTACTTGGTTCGAAAGCAATTTTGTGGTTGAAGTAAAATTACAAATGTTTATTTATTTATTAGTAAATATTTTTCTAGTTCTAGTTATTTGTATATAAATAGACTTCCGCAAAGTGAGGAACTCTTGAATTTATAGATCGAACAAAAAAAGAAAAGATTTGAATATCGTTACATATAAGGTATCTTCAGACTGTGGTTCAAGCCAGAGCTCAATAACGGAACAAGATCAAACACAATCATGTTGGCTATAAAACGTGTTGTTCTAATAAATAATAATTAAATATATGGAGCCAGAAGATGTAAATGGCCAGTAGCAGTTCGTTGTGGTATATATATTTTTAACAGTATGGATTCCTTCAAAACAGATAATGATGCGGATAAACTATTACCTGGAATATCTTTGAAATATGTAATTCTAAACGTTTTCGCAAGCAATCCTAAGCAAACTGAGTTGCATAACGCATTATTCGCTAAGAAATATGATCTTACGCGTATATTTATCTCTTCAAATATTGACTTTATGATGATAGCTATGTAGCCGTGGCACCTGAATCAACATGGGGGCAATTCTTTTGTCAGAATATTCTTGCGATTTATTGATGGGAATCCTTCGATGACTGTAAGCTTAAATTGAAGGCGTAACTTGTTTGCTCTTTAATAATGGTAGTATGTACTATTGCAGCCTGAGCCATCCCCAACTTTGATACCATTTTGAAATATCTTATTGTTTTAATGAGGTATTTCAACAATAACAAGTTTCAAAATTGTATTCATAATCCTATATGTTGATGTATGCATAACTACATATTTTAGTTACTAAACACATACGTAGAAGTATTAAAATATCTTCTTATGTGTGGTCTTTTCTTGAAACGGAACCGAATCACTGACCATTCTGACATAGTCATTGTTAATTTTCGCAGAATATATTTTTTTCCAGATCACAGAGTGACCAGTTATTATAGGCAGTAGCTAATGTCCGAAAATACAATAACAGAATAGCATCTCGTGTTCCGAAGAAATGTTTTCATAGGGCATCACATTTTATATTCTCGAAACTCGATGCGGTCACTGTTTATCTTTGTAAAGGTTACTATTATGCACCCAGCGGTGATTATTGTAGGCGGACATGATTTTTTCAAAACATCTTTAGGGTTCTCTTTGGGTAAATGGATACCCCGTTTAAGATAATCATTTATTTCGAAATAATCAGCAGCGTTTCGTATGGTGAAAATAAGGAGACAGGCTACGAAATTAACTTTAAAGTGGCCTGGTGTATTTGGGTGCGAGACGATATCATTGTCATTTTTAATATAATTCTTGCAAATCCTAACTGTGAATAAATTTGGTTACTGAATGAGCAATTCAATTTATAGATATTAAAGAAAGACGACGATATTTCTAATGTAATTTCAATACTATAAAAGAATTTAGAAGACGTCCTCGTTAGTGGAGGGGCGAAAAGTTGCGTCACTTTCATGATGCTGGGTTTGTTCTTGGGTTGTACATACTCGTATATTAGGGTTTATATATACATAAAATCTTAGTAGCAATACTACAGTATAGAGACTGGAACTGGTACAATTAGATGACAATTCAGATAGAATGTAATCGTTATCTTTTTTAATTTTAAAAGTCCTATTATACTTATAGTACTATTCTCTAAAAGATTTTGAAAAAGACGTCAAATATATTAAATGTGCCATTTTATACAAATATTGAATTACTTTGAAACATGTATTTTTATATTAATTTTTAATGAATCCAAATTTATGTAAGTATTCATATTTAATAATGGATTGTTAATTGGAAGATGAATAGCTATATATGTAAATACAAAATGAATATGAATATTTTATTGGTGATAGGCTAGTCTTTCACTGCCATCTCAACTGATGGTAAGTGATGACGTGGAAAGTGTTTTTCAGGCAATCCTAGAGTTATTGGCTCTCAAGGACAACTTCTGAACACAGTTTGGTGTTTGGCGACAAATTTTTCTACTTAAGGTTGGCAGCCACTTAGCCGAGAACACAAAATACCCTACCACCACATTAAATAAACGGAACCTTACTTATACGCCCCGTTAAACTAAATATATTACCTCTACTCAATAAACGTACGGTATTATTGCGGCTGATGATATTTTAAATGTTTGTGTTTCTGCTCAATGTGATGCGCATTGACGTGTAGGATCGGAGCGCCATTGTGTTGTGTGGATTGTGGATCCGTGCCGTGGAGCTATGGAGTCTTCGGCGGGCTGTTTGTTCGATGCCTTTCTGAGGGTATTATACGAATATGCCGGACCGATAGTGGAACTGATTCGTTTTGATATTATACAAAGCGTTATTTTATTGGTTTAATCATTTATATTATCCTCTATGAGAACTACATAATGTGATGCGTAATATAAGTCTATAAATTAAAGCAAAGTAAAGTACCTACTCGAACATATTACATACTAAGTATGAAGTGCCATTAAACATTATGTAAAAGGTATGTAAGTATTTTTTGTGATATTATTTTACTCAAGTTTGCTATAATCTTTTTATATTTTGTCAGGGACGTATATGTAATGTAATTAGGTTTGATTATCTTTTTTCTGTTTTTCAATTCGATGATGTTCTCGCTTATCATTATATTATTCAATCTATATTTAAAATGTATTTGTTTTGTATGGTCGTAGTTTAGTAGAATGTATATATGAAGTAACACATAATCAAACAGATTTTATGAGAATATAAAGTATCAAGATTGTTCAAGTCTTGACATATCTTAATCTCTCCTACGCACGTTGTTCAAAGAGTAAACATGTAAGAAATTCGTTCTCATTGTCCGGATCTAAGCATTGAGAGCTATAAAAGCCCAAAACTATGATTTGCTGCTGAACTTGTAAAACAAGAATTTCCTACAGGCGTAATACCTCACCGTGGTGTTGTTCCATGTGATAAAACCTTGCTTTCAATTGACTAGAAAAGTATGATAAAAACATTAATACATATTGCTATGCATTATTGATTTGTGACATTTTGTTTACGTTTGTATTATTCTTTTATGTTTTCGGCATTTGGATCTTTTGTGCTTCATTCAATTTAAGTTTGTAAGCACGCGCATTCACTCCGAACACTGTATCAACATGTTATACAGGCGGCCGTTAAAGGCGGTCCGTTTACAATTAAATAACCTGCAGATACAGGGAAATGCGTTCCGACATATTATTCCTTTAACGATGACTCATCAATCCGATGCGCTTTTTTAGAAATAATCAACTGATTTACATCAACGTTAAAGTTATAACATCTCATTAACGTTTTAATGCTGATTCGTAGCTCGTCAAGGCGTTTAAACACTGATTACAGGACGTATAAAATTCACTATAAATTCGTTATTTATACGACAAAAAAGGGAACAGTTGGGGTGCTCTTGGTATTAAATATATGCTCGAGATCATAAAATAAAGAATTTATAGGCGTCCTTTGGTATAACCGTGGTTGGTTTTTATGACTTCACGGGGCGTTTATCCCGCGGCGCGTGGTCGTACCGAGCGTTCCTGATAACTCCAGTGCTTCTGTTGTCAGTGTAAGAGTAATTTCCCACATTGACAACGAGAGTTAACGTTCTATATCAGCTTCACACAGGATACGTTATAAATGCTCGATTACGCTTTTCTGTTAGTTTTCGCGGCTTTAGTTCCTAATGAAATTTTACCATAAATTTGTCGTAATAGTTTGAGTCGAAACTTTAACTTCAATTTTAATATTCAATAAATATTGAAAAATATAATTAAACTTATAAATATATATTTTTTCGTGATATGTTTTTGTGACGGAACAAGCTCGAGGCCCACCTGATGTTAAGTGAACTAACCTCTGCGTATAACATATGCATTTCGTCACAAGTCACGAATTGCACTGCGCCCGTCACCTTGAGACATAGTTGTTAAGTCTCATGTGCCTGTAATGTCACTGGCTCTCTAGGACTGCTGTCGGAACACACCGTTAGGTGCTTGGCGACAGATGTTCTACTTGAGGGTGGTCACTAGCCAGGCGGACATTCGCAAAATGCCCTTCCACCATGCGGTGAAGCTGAAGCCCGCGGCAGGTTCCGAACCATAAACCTGCTGCGCGGCAGTCCGTAGCCAAAGCCACTGAGCCATCACTGCTTCAAAATTGATTGGTTTACGATTACTTTTCCAGCATTATGGTTTAAGTTAAAACTCCCAAAGCATAATTGAGTTTCACACCTGATGATGGCTCCGAGGCAGTTAACTAAAGCTTCGTGTTTACATTGTACTTGGTGTGAATGTGTAAGTACAAAATCAAAAACGGCGTGACCAACAGTTTAACGTGTTTGTACCTTCCATAAGCACGCGTGAAATTGTGATTATGAACACAAACGAGTGTTTCAATCTCCGGTTATGGGCGCTTACTTACCACATATGAAATTTAATTTAACATTCCTCTAATACGGTTTGGAATTCTTAGTTTCCATATGATGTAGTCTTCTAAACGTTTGTAATTTGACGCAAAGTGGATTTGTTTTGTTAAAATAAACACCAGAATAGTTAATGTATTTTGTTGCGAAGCTTTGTTATCTTTTAGTCATTTTCCAATTCTAAGGGTCCGCTTCAGAATGTCCTAGTAAAGTTTCGGGTTGCTATGCAGCACATAAAACAACTGAATGATAAAAATGACAGCTAACATGCAGCGCGTTTCAAGCTTTAACTGATGGATAGGCTAAATTGATGACTGAAACGGAAAGATAGTGTTTTATTTATTAAATATGTTTTGGGTAGTAAAACCGTAACTTGCTCGGACATTCTGAAACAGGCCCTTAGTCTAGGCTAATAATACATTTTGAGAAAGATTATTATTCTTGAGTGAAATTCGATTCAATCAGTCCTGTTCCACGAATACGAAACATAAAAAGACAAACCTAGTCCTCTTTTCCTGGTAAAGTTTACCTTTTTTGCAATGCCTAAGTTATTTACGCACGATCGATTGAATTTCAATCATCGCATTCGATTTAAGTAAGTTGTTATTTATAAATTGACAAAAGCATCAAGTAAAAAAATTTTAAATCAATATCGATTATACCAACACATGCGCAATGCCCAGGCGCTGATTCACAATTGTGTGTGATTCGTTACGGTTTTTGTGTGGCGCACACAAGTGGCTTGTCATAATGACTTCACTCATCTGAGGCTTGGTTAACTATTTTACTATCTTTTTGTCGTCACACGAAGTTTTGATTCGCACTTGGCGTAAAATATTTTGATATACTTCGACTACAGTTTGAATAGATCTACAGTTAGATAGTTTAAAAGACTGTAAGCTGAACATATTTAAAAGAAAATTAAAAGATTTGTTGACTGAAAAATTTTATTATACAGTAGACGAATTTCTTAACGATAAATTAATATAATAATTAATAACTATTTGAACATTATATAACTTATAAATTAAACTTTGACATTACCTAGAATTTAATATTACCTTAATTATGAATCCATGTGAAAATTATTGAATTATTTTTAATTAAATCCTATTGTAAATAATTATCTTTATGACTATTGTAAAATATTGTATATTACAAAGGCACGTAAGGTATTATGATAATATCTATATTGTAACCTATAATAATGCAATAAATTTGATTTGATTTGATTTATTCTCGCCCAAAAAACTTCGGGCCCCCTTTTGTAAAATGCCTAAATTTTTGAAAGGCTAAATTGAATTTTCCTATTTCTTTGTTTTTTTTTATATTACAATTCTACGAATATTTCTATGAGATACAGATAAAATATCAATAAAAAGTGTATTTTATGTTATATGGTTTGGTTGAGTTCATTGGTATTACTTACTGTATTATTTATATTGTATCTTATTCTGGTGAAGTGCGATTGTATAAAATTAAGACGCATAAAATTAATGTTCGTAATAAGATTAAAAGATGGAATTAGAGTTCTAGAGAAACTTAAACATAAATATTTAAGAAAATTATTTAGTTCTTATAAGGCAAACAAGTCGGACCAAGTAAATGTTTGCTCAGAATGTTTGAACTGACAGAAGTAGATTATCTATTTAAATTTTGACTCTACTACTGTTACTACACTACACTACTCTGTTACTGTTTTTAAGATAAACGTTTTGTCACAGGTTTCCAATATGGAATCCTCTTATTTTGGCTTAAGGCGAGGTTATAGTTATTTTAAAGATTTTTTAAAATCTATAACTCAAATAAAACTGAAAATTTAGAATAAATAAAATCATGTATATAAAGATGAACTAATAATTTTGCATGGTGGTAGGGCATTTTACGAATGCGCGCCTGGCTAGCTACCACCCTCAATAAGAAAATCTGTCGTCAAGCACTTAACGGTGTGTAGGTGCTTATTGTGTATTGCAAATTTTTATTCCTTAATAGTAATAGCTAAAGGATATCTAGTGTTAGTTGCATTATAAGGGATTAAAAATAGTCACAAAAATAGAATAATTGAGATGCAGTTCTGGATTTAGTAGGATACCTTAAGTTGATCAACTATTTAAGTTACACTGTGAGTTGTGAGGCTAATAGCGTGCGGCTGTGGACATCGAGCGAGCGACCTGACGCGCGCTGTGCGACTAGAGCGCAGCGCTGCTTAGTGTCAATAGCCCGCAGCCGCAACTCTCGCACACTAAATTTGCCTACTGATTGACTATAACCTGGCCTTAAAGAATCTTTATAGTAACACGTATTTTTTTTAAATATACTACCGGCTACCTATTCTCTTCTTCTTCTTAGTCGCACACTTCATTACTGAAAGTCCCTGAAAGGCCTTCATGGCTCTATGTACAATACTACACCATTTCGTTCGGGTACCTATTATACGGTTCAAAATTTGCAAGGTGAGACGGAAGGACGGTCAGCGTAGGTATAGTATTACGGTCCTTTTTTCTAGTACGGAACCTCAAAAATGTGTTTGATTTGTGTACGGCTTTTGTGGTGTGGTGCCGCCGTTGGAGGTCCCGTCGCTCGTTCTGATTCCACTCAAGTGGGGCTAGGTCATGTTGAAGTGTACGTTATCATATCACGGCCAAAAAAACTACGCCGCTATGGCGTCTATAGATAATACACCAGAGGTCGGCGCCGATTGTTTGAAAGGGTCGCACTTTTAAACAAATCCATTATAAATGCAGCCGCAACTCGCGAAAGAACTTTATTTCATGCTTTTGGCGCCTTTTTGGATGAGAACAAAAAACCTATTACATATAACGTCTGATGGTCACGTAAATACAAGTGTGAACATATTTGACTAAGTATAATATGTTTATTAAAATTAAAAGCATTGATGCATAACTAAGGGAAAATATAAAAGTTATTTCGGAAGCAAAAGATAATTTCAAACGGATGGAATAAATTTGACTGTCCAGCAAGTGCTTTCATAGCATAGTGGGAAATGCACCAGGACGGTTTTCTGGGGTTGCGGGTTCATGTCCCGCTGGATCTGGAGTTTCTAGGTTAGTCCGAACAACATCTTCGACCACATCATCACTTACCATCGGGTGAGGTAGTGTCAAAGGCTAGCCTATCAGCTATAATAAAAAAGTTATGTTTTCTCATTCTAAATATTTTCAATTTATCGCTTTTAACATCATCTTAATTGTATAAAATCACTCGAGAGCTTCTTATACAGGTTAATCATATAAATTTACTTTGAGGATCATAAATCATTGACTACTAAGTTTTTGATATAATGAAGTACCCAGTGAATTCAAATGCGAAATAGATTTACGAAGCGCTTTCAGATTTGTACTCGTAATACTGTTCTAATTGTTATTTATGCAAACGGAGGTTCGCACGTGGGAAGTTCGTAGGCCGTTATGTTCTAATAAGCTTAAGATGAATGGAACATATCTTTGATTTATGCGCTGAGTTTATGCGTTTACTCATTCGTAGCCGGCGCGCGAATGCGTGCCGCCAATCTACTTTCCAGACTGCCTTGTGCATTGTGATCGACTTAAGTAGTTTACCAACACTAGTGCATTAAACTCCACATAATATTGACGCAATCATACTTTGTTAACCGTTACAATGCAGCAGCGTTCAGTACTAGAACCTCAGTCACGCCTCCGACTAAAATGCAACCATATCGACATGGCTTACACACTTTATGCTTCTCAGACCCTGTCCATCGAACGTGACTCGCGGACCTTATTATAATCACAGATCAGTCGATTGTTGTAACCACAAAAATGCATAATTTATAGAAGCAGAACGAGAAATAATCTGGGAGACGCATACTTGACTTTTTTCGAGAAAGCCTTCGTGGCATCTTGTTACATATTAGTTTTTATCGGAGAAATCGAACTGATTCTGTGCAATATTTTAACGGGTGAAATGTGGGCCTTTTTATTTTGACGCGAACTTTGCTACAAGCAAATCCTGACAAAATGATGCTAATTAGGTATTCTTGTATTTTTATTATTATATATTATATATTGATTACAGACTCAGTATAAAAATCTAACACATACATAGCAACGAGGTAATGGAACGGCACTCGTTTTTTCAAATAATACATATATGTATATTATTTTAGTATAACTTTGTAAATCTTTGCGAAATTGTTAAGTTATTTGGTCTTGGTAAATGTTTTGAGTAGGCGAGAACAAATATTGCATTTGGGTTAACAGTCTACACTTATGAAGAATAGTACTAGTTTCTTGACGGTTGCGTTATGTAAAAATAGTTGTAGGTATTGCATATAATTAATTAACCTAGTGACTATACTATAGTGTATATACTACTATATATATATATATTATAATGTTGGCATGACGGCTTGCTGTATGTATCACTATCAGTTAGGGCTCAGGCATTATTATTCTGAGCATTCGTCGGAAATCAGCCTTTTCTCTATCGCCGTCGTAGAAAAACATTTAACGAAAAGTAGAAACAGCCCAGACGGATCTTTGGTGTGACATAGCTTGTTGTGACTTTATGGCAACCATAAACTGAACATTACCATTCACACCGATTTAATACGATTTTTATCTCTTGTCTATTAATTGTGGTAGTTGTTAGACGAGACAGTTAAACTGAAGAGTTTATTGATAATAAATTAGCTATACCTAAATTTGGGTTTTATAACGCATATAATAAACATTCTGAATATACGAAAGTTTAATTGAAATTGAGTAAATAGGGGTCGAGAAAGACCAAAAGCTGTATATATGGGCTGCGGGATCAAATATGTGTGTACGGTTTGTGAACTTAAATGACAGCTAATGATGCGGAATGGAAGAACACATGTGCTGATTCCACTTGGTGTATGATAAGGGCAAGAAGAAGATTTGATATATACACAGTTATACCCCATACACAGTGCAGTAACTTTATATGTTTATTTGAGTAACTAAGACACCCCGTAGGGTTCCGGATTAGAATGTCACCCCCCATTTCTTCCAGTGGGTGTTATAAGAGGCAACTAAGGGAACAGTACCGGAAGGAAGCAGTGCCTTCTGAAGAACTGACATCTTCTAATGCGATCTCTAAGACGCCTGCCAAGCGTGGGGATTATGGCAAATCCCCTCATTAGGGGAGACCTTGTTTAACTTTGCACGTTCCGGTTGATGTCATGATGATAAACTAAGACTTGTCGTTGAGTAATTAAATTAAATAAGTACTAATTAGTGTATGACCTAATACAAAATTATGGGTCTGTCATACTGTTATAATTATTATTACATCATGTTACAATTACATTCAACTTCCTTAAATCTAACCCGAAGAACTGGTAAATCGTAATAGATGATCGCCGTTTCACAGTTCATCCTCGTAACGTGCATGTCTAAAAAATGTTTACCTGCGCAAGCTGTCCGTTCTTTTGGGTATGAGAAATTTGAGTTGCAATTTAACGTCTATTGTGACGGAACAAAGGGCGTGAGATGCGTTCATAATACAGGTGCATCGATATTTTCAAAGTTTAGACCCCTATTGCTACGTGAGTTAACGTGACCGGTTTTATTTCACGCTAAACCCGAGGCTTTGATAGCGTCCATTTTGTGTAATTGCCGTTAAAGTCGACCCAACTATTTTTCAGTGTTTCGTCCTTTTTGTGCTATTGTGCGGGGGATGTTAGATTAGCCGACGTACCGACGCCCACGTTTCATTAATGCGAATCTAACTCGTGTTGCCGACCGGATGAGTTTTAAAGCGGCTTTTGTTGTCGATCCGTTTTAATTATTAGCTATGCTCTAAGCTAAACATATGTTGTTGGTTTAACAGCCGGGTTTTAGTTGTCTAGTTTTACATGATCACGTAGCGTGATTATCTTGTTTAAGCCCGCATGTGTGACGTTTAATTTCAACGTACGTACATAATTTGTTGAGTTCGTAGTTGCTGTTTTAAATGCTCGTATTTGTAATGAATAGATTCAGGCGTTACTTTGCGGAAATCCATATTTAATAATATATTATATTTTTTATATAATATTATATTATACATACCGGATGAATACCCATTCATCCGGTCCATCCATTCATTTGGGTATTCATCCGGTTAGGCTGCGTGATGTTTATGACGTCACGTAGATAACAGGAAAATTAGGCGGAATTGTCACTAGATATATAATTTTATGCTTTTTTAAGTGTTTTATTTAAATATTATTTAATGTTTTTTAGGATACTTTTAAAAGTATTTGCTATTATATGCTCGTATTTGTGTTCTATTTGCAGCCAGTAGTTAACATTTATCGTGTTGGTTCTCTTATCCTTTAAAGAATGGAAAGTGGGCAAATAAGTGCTCTCCGTTGAAATTGCCAAGCAGACCAAACATGGTCAAAGTATTATCAGCAAGTTTTGTTACGTTATCCTTACCGGTCCAACTGTACTGTTGCTAACACTTCGAGAATATTGTCAGGACTACTAAGGTCTCTAAACAAAGTCGACCCGACATTATCAGTTATCTCTCACAATGGAGACGTACGAGTAGATAGTCCGTATCTGTGGACATTCGATCAAGCGAACTTCTTTTGTCCTCAAGATATCGAAGATGACTAAAACAGAGCACATTTCTAAAGATCGAACACTGAGATAAAAGTGATGAATGTTACTGCAATACCCAAATTCCTTTGAACAATGCTACCTAAGAGTATTGAGATGTTTGTAGAATTTGTTTTTGTTTAGTTTACGAATGCACCTCAGATGTGACTCATGTTTATGATGTTTTTGTGTGTAATAGTTGCATATTTCTATTGTAATTTATTTAAATGACTGCGGTATATAATTACCGGCATAGATCTTAGAAGTCGGGGTGGTGTTCAAACACAAGCGAAGAATGCAAGTTTTGGACTATTTATTTAGTCATCATCACTTTCCTACCCTAATCCTAGTAGTTTGGAGAATGACACAAGGACAAGAACCTTAAAAAATTAAAGACAAAAACTAAGACTTCACTTTTATAGCTGGCCGCTTGTTTGTCTCCAACCATCCTTGGGAATGTTCTCGTTAGTAGTACTTTACCTGCTACCTTTCGGGTGATTAGGACGCTAAGACGGTAAGAAGTTCTGTTTTAAGCTCCATTTGCTGTAACAGCCCGCTCACATCGACGTCATTAGTATATAAAAATAAACAGTCTAGACTAGAGGTAGTACTTATGCTGCTCATTAGGTGCAATTTGCCCTTAGTCGCCTTTTATGACATCTCACAAGGGAATATGGAACAATATGTATATACTTCAGCCTTGAACTGTACTGCTGTTATGGGATACGAGTGCAATATTTTAATAATTGTACTCGAGTAATAAGTAAATCAGCTTGTTATAAATAGAGAAGCAAATAAAAACAATGTCTCTGATAACATAATTGGCCGTTTTATTACTGCAGTGCTATTAAACCCACTTATTTATAATTAGTCGACACTTCAACTGCTCTAGTGTTTATTGAAAGAAATAATTCACAGTTTTGTTCGTGATCGATAAAATGAAATTTAGCAGTGTGTATTCCGCCGGCGAGCGGACACACGACGTGTAAAGCAAACAAAAGTAGTGCGAAACTGAAGGTAATAAAGGGGGCTATCCCGAGGCACGTACGGCAATTCGTTCTAATAGTCGCCGCCGACAATGGTGCTATTCTGACATTGTTTTGTTAGGATGGGGCGTTGGGCAATGCAAAACCTGCCGCGCGCCCGCTGCCGAATCCCTGATTGCCGACTGCCTCTAGCATTTTTTTCTCTGTGTAACGTGGGGGGCGAACTGAAGTGGTCCCCGAGCTGTAATTAATGAGGAGATTTGACGTGAGCGACTGTTTCATGTCACACTGTTTTGGTAACAAATTGTAATGAATCGCTCGGCGGGACCTCACACTTGGAATGGCATTTCAATTACGTCATCCCTTCGGGTAACTCATTCTTTCTATGCTCTCGAATTTTTTATTTAAAATTGTAAATAACTTTGCCAAAACCAATGTAATGAGAACTTCTCTCTACTGCTTGGTTGCTAAATCTCAATCAAATTTATGATTCGTGAGAATTGTTACTGTGACAAGTATGATTAAGGACTAGCCCATCTACTCCTATTGGAAATTGTAAAAGGCAGCTTACAGAAAAAACATTGCTAATTAGCGGCATATCACCACTCACGTCGCTTCGTTGAGTGGGGTATTGCTGCACATTGGGCGCACATAAATGTTACTCATAATATTTTAACGCCTTGGTTAGCCTAAAGGTATATTTTATAACTTACTTATAGCGAGTATTCATTGTATAGATACTACTAACGAAAGTGCTTCCAAGGCGCTTTGCTTTATGAAGGCGGCCGATCATAAAACAGGGCAAATTTTTTTCACTACTATGTTCCTGGCCTATTGTTAGAGAAGATATTATAACAACTCCTTATGGGTGGGATAAGTGCAGGAAGATGATGATTTCTTCAGCTAATGACATAAGTAGGTAACCACCGAGTGATAACGGTTATGAGCAAACCTATTAAGAAATCGATACGTATGCTATGAAGACATTTCCTGCCCAGATGCAATAACTAAATAACCAACAGCCAGTATCACTAGCACTGACCCACAGAACCAATTTGTTACTATCACTTTTTAATGGAGCCATTAGAATAGTTTTGCGGTTGAGAACGAGTCATAACATTTTGGCGCCTGTTACTGTCTCGGATAACAAATATCTTGCGGTTGATACGATTGCGCGTTCGATACCAAAGTGATATTGAGAAATTGTTTTACATTACGATAGCGTCATAGAATCACGATTCGTCGATTCCATTCTTACTCAAAGGTGACTAAACCAACATTCCGCCGCTCATAGTCAAAAGCAAATTGTATCGATGATACAGGCTTATTTGGAAAGGACGCAAGCGAATGTGTTTGCGCAGCTAGGGTTACCAGACGACAGCAAATTTCCTGACATTACCGGAATTTTGGTACTCCGTTAGGAAAACAGAGAAAAACAGTAATAACTGTCAGGACAAATAAAATGATCAATCCTTTACAAAATTGGTGAATTCGAATTTAAATCAATTTATTCCTTCAATCAATACAGTACATTTTGTAGCTTGATATTGCTTTTAGCAAAAACTTATTATTCGGGACGCATTCTTTTTTATGTGAAAATGTCGCTTCACATACCACATCAGCCAAAATGTCAAGAAATTTACGGAAAAGTAAGTCACTGTCAGGTAATCTCATTATTAGATCTGATCAACCTATAATTACGCAGACAATAATATATTTTATTCTTTTTTAACTGACTTCAAAAAAAGGAGGAGGTTCTCAATTCGTCGGTATATATTTTATTTTTTATGTTTACTACCTCAGAACTTTTGACTGGTTGAACCGATTTGACAATTCTTTTTTTATTTGAAAGCTGATGCATGTCGTGTGGTCCCATTGAAATTTTATCATAATCGATCAAGCTGTTTTTGAATTACACTCCAAATACTGAAAAACATTTTCCTATCTTGATGATAATGTCATTGCCATTGATCGACCATCGATCCCGCAAGTAGCCAGGGTCACTAAAAAGAGTGAAAATGCGGAGTCGAATTTCGAAGTCGGTACCGAAAGGCAAACTTCGCTACGAGCGCTTCAGATTTTTTCAATAAAAGTAATATTACTCATTCTGGTATGTCAATACAAAACGAATATTTAAAAAAAATACTATGGTATGTTCTCCTCTTTAAAATGTATATTGGGCGTCTCATTTATCTATAGTCAACTTACAGATAACTAATTCTATTGCCATCCTGCTGTCATATATCTTTTCTTTCTACCCACCACTTTTTTGCGACTAACGCACAGAATGTGTCATCTGTCTTAATTGTTTTGCCAGATTATTGTTTCAACGCAAAAATTACTGCGTATTATAAAAAATGTTTACAAAAAAATTAGTTCGGCTTACAAACAATGACATTGACTGCTTACTTGCACGTACTTTTGCCTTTTGTTGTTGTCATAATTTTGACATTTGGTATTTGAGGCTTTGTGCAGTACTATGTTAGGATTATGAGTCATATTACGCTATCATGTTACTGCATGTTAACTGTCATTGCTTGAATCAAATTGTAATTGAAATAAATCTGAAAGTAAATTACGCGCGTTCATGATTAAACATGATGTATAGACACGATTAGGTTACTTTGTTTTTATAAGTTTGAATTCTTTGATAAAATTTAAGCCCTTATATTATCTAGGTTAAGTTATTTTTTTTTTATATAAGGTATTAATTTATTATTAATAATAATAATAATAATAAAAACGTTTATTTCTGACAAATGTTACAAAGATCTTCCAGGAAAGACAAAATGATAACAATAAACTAACAGGGTTTAATTGATGTCAAAAAGTCATTCCACCAGGAGAGGCCTCACGTCCCTGAACTTAGAAATTTACTTGTATCTCAGGTACAGAGATCCCCCTAATGGCAATGACCTTAAGGCACAAAGTATTCCAGCTTCAAAAACGTTTGCATTTAGTTTATAACAGTAATAATTGCTAAGTTTTTTTTTTATGAAACTAGCTATTATGTTTATAAATCAATGAGTAAATATATATATATATATATATACATATACACATACATGCATTCATTAATTTACGTATCTCCTGGTTAACGATGCCTTTTAGGTTCTTATAAGTAACCTGATTTAGGCATCAAATAAGCTTGTGATTTGTGACGAAGGTGTACATTCGTGAAGGACGTGAAGGTGTGTATTGTTTGGAACATTTTTAATATGATTTGTATTTATCACAATCTTCAAACCGCCACAATTTTAATGGGACGTTATTAGTTTAGAAAACTTATACACTGTGCATAAGTTTTCTAAAATACTATATCTTTTCAAAAGAGGATCTTGCGCCCCGCGTTCAAAAAAATATATTTAACACATTTAGACTAATTTTTCAAAACGGAGAATATTAAAAAGAAACATATATTCAATTAAGTATTTATTTTCATCTTCTTAGTACATGTGTGTTTTATATTAGTTGTAACATTACACTGTCAGTCAATACTGGTTGTTATTAGCTAATGTTTAAAGTTGCAAGTCAACTACCGTGATAATTAAAAATCAAAAGGCAAGAAAGCGATATTGATAAAAAACGTGTAAACAGTTTAATTTAGATCGCTGTATCTCAGAATATACGAGCAAAAGCAACATTAGAAAGTGAACAACGCAAGCAAATTTCAATTATTTATAAGTTAGTCAAAGTTCGGAACGGTTTCTAACCAAGTGCTAAATTTTCTGAGGATCGGTAAGAGCTCCATTGTTCGGAGCAGTTTGCGGGTTGCGTTGTTCATTCTTGGCCTAGATTATCCGCACTATGTCTGAAGTTGCCAACTTACTAACTTTGAAATCTTAATATTTAACTGAAATTAATTGCTTCAAAGTTTCATAAAACCTGACAGTTGCTAGTTGTGACGTGATGACGCTATGTTTTTAGGATTCCCTACCGAAAGGGCAAGTTGAAGCCTGATTAATGAGACTCCGCTAAGTGTCCGTTCGTCCGTCCGTCCATAGGTAACGGGTCTCTAGCTTATAAACAGAAAGTTACATACCTAAAACTGTGATATTTTGGGTAGAATGTTGACACAAAGATGATGATAGGACTACAAATTTGACCAAATCATTTTCAGGGGGTTACATTACACGATAAGAAAGCCGAAGAAAGATAACTTTTTTCACACATGCATGTGCAGAGTCATCGTCGAGAGATCATTAAGTACTGTAGGGTAATAAAAGTTAAAGATCTTTTATTAACATTTTGTTTGTTTTGGCCGCCGATAAATGCCCTAAATCCCTCTTTTGACACCCTGAATGATGTGTCACTTTAAATACTTACATATTCTTACTGATAACGTATGGGATAATGCTGATATTGAGAGGGATCAGAGATATAGAGAGGGCGCAAAGCTTTGGCAGTATGAGGGAAAACGCTGACCAGCTGGTTTGACTGTAAGCTTTGAAAAACAACGCTTTTCGAATCTTACAGTCAGGGTCTGTACACGGGCATCTTGTAGATCAGATGATCACAAAAATAGCTTGACACTGTGCATGCAGTATAATAATATTTTCAGGATGATATTGAGACTCCCTGGTTTTTGCAGTGCCTTCGGAATGCACGGCTTTAATGCCGTAATTTGAAAGAAGGTGAATCATCATTGATGCGGAGGGTGCGGGGGAGTACAAACATCATCTTGAAAACTGTGGCAAATGATCAGAGGTCGTCTTTTCATTTCATGCGAACGATTTCCGCATGGAATGCGAGGTAGATATCTCACATGACAGATCGTTACTGTAGTTGCCTGCACCAGTAGTTTTTTTTCAATACTTACCTATAAATAAATTTCTGCTGACAAAAATTATCTTTTTAAATTTTAATTGGAAAAATATGTTTCCGTGAGTTTATCTACAAGCTTTTCTATTCATAAGTTTGAACCTCAGGTAGAAAGATGTTGATGTTAAAAATATAGGGCTTCACCGTTAACGTTTTCGCTTGTAAAATTCTATCATCGGTGTTGTAATATCGTGCCTTTCGTTGAAAATGAAAGCACATTAAAACATTCAGTAGTGTATACTACTGAATGTTTTTCTTTTATTATTGAGGCATAAAAGAAGAAAGTGAAGCCGCCATTATTTAAAACATTTTTGTTGCGTGAACCGAGCAATAATCTCTGTCGGGTGGTGTTTAGAATTTTTCCATTTATTTTATAACTGAACACTCTGTCGGCCATTGTCTACTAGGTGGCTTTAAAATGTTTTTTTCAGCCACCGTAAACCCTTTTCGTTTTGGGTGTTCTCTCGTTTATTGTTTCTTTATTGCAGACCCTTGCCGACAATGAAGTTTGCATAACGTTCACCTAATACGATTTTACGCAGTCCCCGATGCGTATTTCATTATCCCTCAAAGCGGAATTTCTTTGTTTGCTTTCATCTAAATTATTATACAGGCCTTGTTATTAACAAATGTCCAAATTATTTGTTTACCTTAGATTTTCATCAAATTGGTAAATTAATTTCCTTACAAAATGTTTGTTTGTTCCCATGCTGTGGAACGCGTGTGAGGAGGATCTCTTGCCTCCGGGCTGTTTGCTCTAATAACAGGTTCCTATAAACAATTAGTCGGGTTCTTTGTAGAGCAAAGGATTTTATCGCTTAAATTTATTATATTTGTGGAGGATTTTATCACTTTCTGGTTCATTTTTCTGCCGTCCCGTCGTCGTCCGAACGTCGGACTTTCTTAGAGCCCATCAGTCTATAAGACCAGGTAGAATCGAGCATTTATCGGCCGTTTGAGTTTTTTGTCGTAGCATTTGTTATTTGTATCCCTCGGATGTATTAATCTCGCGTGGGTCCCACTCAACCGGTCATTACCCAAAACTTGGGGGCGTATTGCGTCCGGGTGCCTAGTTATTACGGCCTTTCTGTTTAAACCCTGTATCATTTACAAAATTAGATATATCGCTAAATATTTTATAATGACGGGTTCGAAATTACTTGGGTTGGCATCGTTTATAGTTCAACGTTAGTGAAGCAAGCGTAGTGCAACGGTCGGGGGTCTAATGACACATTATTATGCTTTCTTTAAATTGAAAAATATGGAATCGCTTACTCATTTTATTGTCACTAGTTCAATGGCTACGCCCCGTAAATATTATCAAGTTAGCAGAATGTGAAAATGCTTTATTTGAACTCACTCGTATTTGCTGTAAACATGCATTCATGCCACACAATAAAAAAAAAATCATATAATAAGAAAGCTCTAAAGACCGTTTAGAATAATTTGAATTCATACCGAAACGAACGGCGAAATATTTTCACGGCACATTTGTCGCCATAGCCGCACATTATGTTCCTGACATATTGTCATAACATCCCATTTCATTTCACTTTAGAGACTCGTGGCAGGGCATTATTGGTGTGTGAGCTTATGTTTGGAAACGGAAATGAGAAACAACTTTTCACGGTTTGCTTCGATAAGCTCGGTACTAAAGTATTTTCTGGAATACTTAGTACGTAACGTATTGGTCCAACAATAAAGCGGCACCGAAACGCCCCCGGAAAGAATCAATTATAGAAACCCCAGTCCAGAAGACATGTTGCCGAATGGGCGAATTGTTTGTTTAATAACATTTCCGAACTACTATAAAAGTCAGGGTAAAATATTTGTGTCTATTGTCCGGCGGCTCTTTGTACGTAAATGAAGCGATAGATAATTTTTTGTCATTAGTGACATTCCGTCGTGTCATGTCTCTATTCCTGGCGGATGCGCATGAAGTTTTTGTTTGGGAACGCTTCCTGTCTTCGCTCAGTTTGCTTTTTTAATAGTTTTATCCTTCCTATTCATGGGGGGTGATAAATTTGGCTTATAAATAATATATTTGTCATGAGAAAGAGGATTGTATAAGCATTTCTTGATAGCAGTTTTTTAATAAAATTTATTGCTGATATTTATCAAGGCCAATAATTTTTTGACCTTAATAGGTTTATTTGGGAAGCCAATTGATATTATCTTCCTTCCTTATAACTTTTTTGTGGTAACAAATAAGCTTGCTTTGTAAAGTTTAGCTCATTCTACACGATTGATAGATTAAACTAGATTTATAATGGGTTTATTGTTAAAAGTTAGAGATGTACTTATAGGTGAACAAGTTCGCGATTACTTTTATGGGTAAGCACGGTACTCGTAATTAGTATCTCTAAGTTTTCGTAAATTTACAATTTATTTATTTCTGTTTATGTTTTTTCTTTTATCTGAGTTATTCTATTTTGGCCATATTTTTAGTTTTAGATTTAATTTACATATGTTTATTGTATACGCTGTTGAATTACCTGAATAAATAAAATAAATAAAGTTGACTTACGGGTGAAAAACTCTGTCAAAAAAGTGTAGTAGCAAAGCCTAAACGAAGAATGACTTTAAAATTTTTTTGAGCGCCTTATTTCATTGTTCACCGGGATTGTGTGCTGTAGCATACGATTGTACATACCTAAGAAATTTTCACATACTCTACGATCAAACACCCAGTCACATATTATATATTTTTCAGTTTACAAATATTTAACATTTAAAAATTACAAATTGTACCGGATAAAATGACCAGAGAGCATCTGAAATACAGTTTTATTACTAGTTCAGATGTCATCAGCTTCAAACAATTAGGTAATTTTGACAGTAAAGTGCACATGTATACCAATGTTATTTATGATTGCAAAAATATATTTAGTAATTCAAACTGAAAAAAAATGTTTTGAAATTATATTTGGGAACAATAATAGAAAAATAATTTATTAATAAAACTAAAGTTAAGTTTATTTACAAATTAAAGATATTAAATTAAAATCCTCAAAATGTTCCCCTATTTTTATTTCAACAACGTAATGATATTTGTTGTTTACAAGCCTTGTTGTTGTTAGCATTTGTATCCTTAAAATGCCATAAGAATAAATAAGTTAAGATCCCAGTAATGTCTTACGTGATAGTTTTCCGTAAGTGTGTCACCGCACGGTAGCTGTTAGAAACCTATGATCAGACCATTTATATGCAGTGCTTATGGACCTGAATGCGACTCGAATACGTCGTCTACCCTGAAATTGTTTAGTAATTTTGTATTTCCAATTTGAAACGGACGCGTTTACGTTTGGTAATAGCACGTAATAGTCCCAATGAATGGACGAACGTAAAATTTTAAAGGCAAGTTTTACTTCTAGCGTTCTCTTGGGCATTTCATGCCAGTAGTTTTAGTATGTATTTGCTATGTAATTTAACTTGCAGTTAAATTTAGATATGATGAGCTGAACCAGTTCGGTGAACCAAAAGCATTTTGTTCGTTTATTGTAAATTAAATTGAAAAAAAAAATGTTTTACGGATTATTGTAGAATTTCAAGAATTTGGTACAGAGTCTTGGCTTAGTAAGAATAATTGCAGTTTCATATGCTCAAACTTCTATATTTATGAGTTAATAAGATTTGAGCACTTTATTTAGTGCAGCTTATGTGAATTTCTATATGACGAGCGGTTCGATGCCAGTCGACAAGTTAATGCTTTCAGAGGCACGGTAACAAATATGGGTAGGCGTTCCGTTTACCTCAATCGCACATTAAGGGTAAGGTTACATTTATTAGACTAGCTTTTATATTGGATTACTCGTGTATTTCGGGAAGGTTTGCTCGATACTTTAAAACGCTACTTTTTACTAAACTACCTTGTAGAAGAAATGCCAAAAAGGGAGAAGGTTTACTAAACTACCTTGTAGAAGAAATGCCACGTTAAAAATCACGTGGTACAGAATACCATGTTAGTATGTACCATTTGGTATTTTTAATTGTAACATTTTGCTACATATTTCATGGTGTTGCTATAATTTAAATATTTCACCACGCAATATAGAACAGTTCTATACAGTGTGCTGTTTTTTTTTATTAATTTTTAGTGAAATATAGTGAGTTACATTTATGGACCGCTGCAAGACGCTAGGATTGAAGCGATACATTGAAGGCTACTTTTATATCATCGATCTCATTATGTTTCTTTCTGGTATAGCATCTAAAAGAGCGCTGTTTTTAATCTAGTATGAAATTAGCGTTAAATGGTTTCCGTCGGCTTAAATAACGGTAGCCATAACTATTTATAAAATATGGCAACAATCCGTTGAAACGCAAATATTATGAGCGCAACAACAAAAGCGAATCAATATATTGCCATAGCGGAGTACTATGATATTAAAAATTAATAATATGATGTTCTGTGATATTAAAAATACTGGCGCAGAAAGTAAATAACCAGGTTGGGGCATTACTATTTGTGAACGTCCACTGCAACTGCCGTTGCGCAAGTGCTGCTTCCAGAATATTCTGTTTCTCCACTAAGTAATAAGTTAGGAGTTTTAAACACAAATTCTAGGTTAGCCTGAACAACTTTGACCACATCATCACTTACCATCAGGTGAGATAGTGGTCAAAAGCTAACCTATCAGACAAAAAAAATAAAAAAAAAACAAATAAGCCAAAGATTTTCTGCAGGATGGAGATTTTGCATTCAATCCGATAAACGGTTTATTTTTTAATTTTAAATTAACTTTACTTTTTTTTTAGGTCATAAGTACATATAGTTAAATTATTTATTTATTTTTGTATTCGTATATGTACTGATAATTTTTTCATTTAATTTACAATAAAACGATACTTAATGATATAATATACATTAAAAAAACTTTAGAAAAGACATAAATGAACAACTTTGTGGCTTAATTGTTGTTAATTACATATATATTTCTCATGCTTATTATGGTAAACGAAACGATTTTTTCATTACTTATTATGTCTGTGACTTTTACAGGCAACTTGAGTGGACCGCTAGACTATAATGACCTAAATTTAATTATAGCAACTCAAAGATCCAATCATAATAACAGTGTTCCAATAAAAGCAACCACTGTAAAATAAATATTCCTACCTTGACATCGAAACATCACGAAAAACTAATATAAATAATTCGTTTTGTCTTTTAAAAATTAAGTGATCTAATAATGGAAACCGTACCTGAGCCACTAAAACTAATTTAAGTCTTTCAATAACATGAAAATAACTCTAGAGAATTCGATCAGATCCTTATAATATGACCCAACAATTACATATACATTACTGTGCCGAGTTAATTTGAGTCAGACACTTTAACATTAACCCATGGCCAAGTTTCCAAGATAAGATGCTTGTCATGCATATATGCATCCAAGAATCTACAGTATGCTTCCCGTTACGCAAACAGGATGTCGACTCCATTGCTACTATTAAGTACCAGCACAAAATTCAAATAAATTCTACCGGTACCAGTTATAATGTTAATTAAGTTCAATACAACACCCTACCAATATTTGTTTAGAAACCTTAAAATTAGTTACGCCCATGTTACTCCAAAGCGATTTTACAAGGGCTGTTTGTTGGCAAACAAGCATCGGATAAAGGCCCATGGCAACTTTCTCAAATAATCGTTAACCCGAAAATAAATTTAAAAATATGGTGCGGTTAATATAAAATTTATTGCCAACGCCAGTAGCCAATTTGCAACTTTTATAGGATCGGCGGCGGTAACAGTCTAGAGTAAATATATTTAGGCCATAATAACATAAAAACCACTTGATAATCATAACGTTGCTTAACGATGCTATTACTTGGAACGACTCCTGTCTAAATATTCGTACAGGATGGAATCGCGGTGGAGAAGGCGATGTGCTGCTAATTGCTATTCGTTAGGTGTATTATTGGACTTTCTGGTTGCGATGAATAGTCCCTCAATAAACCCCTATTTTATTGCAGTTTCCTCTCCCGGTATCGTTGGCATTCATCGCCAGAACTACCAAATCATTAAAGGCTGTGTTTGTTGATTTTTTCTTCTTAACTCTTTGTTTGCTTTATGATAATAGGTGTTCGTTTCGAAGCGGTTTGAGCGGCAGCGATACGGTGTGAAACTTAACGCCTTCATTCACGCTCCTTTTTATAGAGGCACTTGATTTAGCGAGCCAATGTCGTTTTTAATAGACTTTGAGATTCGCTTTTTTATTGCCGTGTTTGTTTAGTTCACAAATTTTCGTCTTTTATGCGTTCGTCGCTAATAAGTTTAAATTTGGAAAGAATGATTTTACAATTTTATTGTCGTGTTCCGCCATCTTACATGTTATTTGGGTTTCAATAGCTTCACCAGTCAATCCTTAAGTTGGTATGGAAGAAAACTAAGGTTGTTCCGCACTTATCTTATGATGACTCATAATGTATTGAGTAAAGCGTATATTTAATACATTTTGTCAATCTAGACGCATTTCTTAGTAAGAATTAAATTTGAAATCTATTTTAGTCTCGCAACTATTCAAAAGAATACCTTGTTGTCTGCGGAGTTTACACCAACTATTTCTGGTCGCCCTTTGAAAACAAACTAACTGTAATCTGCACTGCTGCAAAGTTATACGAGACCATGAGAACCCTCAAAAGTGAGGCGAAGACTCAATGGAATTTATCAGCTAACTCGAAAGTGCTCGGAGGGAAGGCTGTCCCAGCCGTTATGCCCTATTGTCCCATACAATAAGATTAAACCGGCGTCCATAGATATCGCTCTTATTCCTTGCGACCAATTCGCGGCCGAAATCCTCACGTACCTAATAGTTCTGTTGTTATAGTAGTTCCTAACCACTCTTCAGATGCTTCTGGGACGATATTAAAAAGATTTTGGCATCCAGCCACATTGATATTGATCTTTATGCTCGGCCAGACGGCCATACCAGCGCCATAAGTGCCGCGGCAGTCGGTTTAATGACTTCCCATGTTTGTAAGTTTTGGATACGATATTTTATGTGCGGAGATCGTCTACATCGACTTTTACTAGTGTTGTTTTCGTAGTTTTAAAATGTAACATATTTTATTTTATGTTGAGCCATTTATTTATTCAGTGAATATGCATGAAGTAACATTAGAGATAAATTAGCCTTAATTGATGGATGTTTTCTTTAATTCGTTCTTGTTCATTGCATTTAATCAATACACTATGATAGATGTTATCACTTATATCATATTCCCCATTAGAGGAAATGACGGTGGTCCTTAACAAAAAAAATAGATAAGGAATCAACGACTTTTCGGCTAATTCATTGCAGCTGTGGGCTTATCGTGCGCGCGAATTGGAATATATTGTTAAAAACGTGTGTAATTAAGTCGGTATGCGTGAAGGGTGACACCTGCGCTCTATCTGGGAGATCGGCCGTTACGGTTTATGGGGTTCCTTCCCAAAAACAATGGAAATGGCAAAAAGTCGAAAGCGGGCAATCGGGGCTCGGGTACTGGGGTGCCGATTGCCGAACTGTCGGGTAGGGGCAGGCGTGCGGGTCGCGACGGGGCGCCACAATTTATGATTGCGCCGTGTCAGAGTGTTAATGAACGCACTCCGTTGCTCTTTATTGAGATAACGCTCGCTATCGATGGCAACGTGGCTATCGAGCCATTACTTACAGCGCTGCCCGATCTCGCGTGTCCCTTTATACCTATACCATATTTTTTGTTCGCAACTTTCGTGCCGAGTAACTATTATTAACCGCCTCTCCTCGAGATAAGCTAATCCATAAAGTTGTTCCCGGTGCCGTATAATAAGAATATTGCATTAATAACGATATGGGGAAAGCATAAAATATAAAGAAGCTCATTACATTATGCTTATTGCGTGTTATTAACTTTGTCATTTCGCTTTTGAATATTAATGAGACTTGAGGAATTGAGTGTAGCGAGATCATATGCATATTATTGTCTTGATTTATTGTAAATCCATGCCTGCTTATCGTTTGAGAATGAGAACCCGTTTTCGGTTCGAATGTCTAATTACATATACAGCTATGTCATTAACTGATACTATACATTTAGAAAAATGCGTTTGTTGATTAATCGTTTAACATTTTCATTCCGTCCGATATTCATTTGCCACGATGATATTTTAGAAATAGACGGCCACACTAAAGATTGGTCATTTAAGAAACTGTATATTCAAAGCAAAGAATACACGATTTTATATCTTTTAGTGTGATATTCGATCTGGACAGCGCCAAGATAACTCGCAATTATCATACATTCTTATCTATAAAATTGACATGTGACATATCGAATACATTTTTATATGATTCTTGTATTGAGATCTCCGGTGAATCTCGCCGACGAACGCGCGGTGTATCAGAGATCCAATCGCACGATACGCAGCAAAGTGATATCATCATCGGGGAATAAACAAGGAGCCTGCTACCACTGCTACTGACGCGATTGTCGAATATTGTTCTTTTATAAGTATAGTGTATTGTGTTCGGAACTAATTTTCCAGCCTCTTTGTAAATAACACAAAATATGTAGAATCCTAATAACAAAAAATGCTTGTGAAACTTCTACCGTGAATTCTAGAGACACTAGAATAATATAAAACATATACATTGATGGTGTTCCGAAAGCTTCAAAAGAATAAATTGTGGTCACATAGTCGTAGCCTAAACTGCATAACGTGTGGGCAAATGTCTGGGTTTTGTGCTGAGTAAAGTTTATACACTTACATAAAACTTCTTTGATACTTTAAGCCGAGCCACGTTTAATAACAGCAAGACCAAGACTAAGCGTAGAACTGAATGATCACAGAATGGTTTATTAATTGATACGGTGATAAGATAACCAAAGCACAACTTCTTTTGTGCTAGTGAATCAGAACCTTGACCTTAGTCCGATTATTTCATAACCCAAATGTTTTATTACTATATCAGTCCGAAATTTGGTGCTATAACTCGTATAAGAACTGTCTACTGATAGGAAATTGCGATGAGCCATGGTCTGAATTGATACGGTGATAAAATAACCAACGCACAACTTCTTTTGTGGCAGTAATTCAGAACCTTAACCATAGTCCGATTATTTTCATCACCCAAATGTTTTATTACTATATCAGTCGGAAATTTGGAGCTACGACGCGTATAAGAATCTACTGAAAGGAAATTGCAATAAACCCAGAGCTATGTTGTGATGTAGCGTCAATATTTACTTCTGATTAAAATGAAAAAGTGCAATAAGAATTCGAAATTGGCAGATATACATTATTGTTGCATCACCTCATCATAAAGGTGCGAATTAAAAATAATTTCTTATATGATTTCGTGTAATGAGTATCCAAGACTTTGACATTATCTCTTCCAAATACTTAAACCATTATTTATTAGGTTATGATTATAATACGTACAATTTACGCTCACAAGACAAATTGAAAAATATTTTATAGTTAAAAACTAAGTTTTGGCACGTTTTCATTCTTAAGGAGATTTTCTGTTGTGCAGTAGCACTTTATCAATTGAATGAATGTGAATGCACATATACCATAAACTACCTTGGGCAAAATGCGTGCATCTGATCGAGTACCGTCCGGCTTCGTCGATCCTATCTACTGATAGTCATTGTTCACAGTCATCGCTCTTGGTTTACTGGACCTTTGATGTAGATATATTTCTTACATATATTGAACCCTAACGTCATTAGATGAAAATCTTGAAATTACTCTGTAGAATAAGGGAAATTTTGTTATACATATGACTATTTAAGAAATATAAATTCTAACAAATATTTTATAAGAATCTTCTAAAAAACATTCTTATTTGTTACAGGTAAACTTATAAGAAACTGTTACGAAGTTGTTCTACTGCAGTGATAGGTAAGCAAGGTGTGTAGATATAATAGTTGTATGAGCTTAACAAAGCTACCTTTACACAGGGAGTTAATTTTTTTTCTCTATATGAGGTTGATAACATAACATGTCGTGACGCCTTTTTTCTGATAGACAGCGGTGTCTAAACACCCGCGTTTTACTAGACCTTTTCGTCCCATGTAATGGGGAGTATGCCTATTGTCATGGACAGCATTGCTACTGAAAACTTCTGTCAGAAAAACCCAATAACTCGCCTGATTCGAGGATTGAACCCAGGACCTCTTGATTTCAAAGCGTTTCCTTTACATATACAAAAACGACATTTGATGCCACGTACACGGAAAAAAATGGGTCCTGACAAAGTGTCAATCCAAGAATAATATTATTCTCGGGAGTATTGTTTAATCTCAAGTAAATATTTACTTAAAATAAAAATAATATCTTGAGTGAAGTTACGTCGTTTTCTCCAAGATAAATAATATTATTCTCACTTTATATTTTTACATCAAGATTATAACTATTCGTCAGAGATGTTTTTGCTCTTGACTATAGAAAATATTATATTTTGAATGAAATATTTTATGAATTCTCATCCTGAATATGTACGGAGTTAGCATAAGAATTCTGAAATTTTATCCAAGAATAATAAAAGTTTTATTGGATTAAGAAAATATTTCCATTCCTTCAACAACAATGGTCTTAATACAAGAAATTTCTTTTATTCATTTAAAATAATTATGAGAAGTAAATAACAAGGATAAACATATTTCCGAGCAAGAAAATAATTATCCTCTTAAAAATCTTTGTTTTCTATATCTGAGCCATATATTCTTTATTGAACTGTGAATTGGTATTGTCATGCTGAGATACATTGGATTTACAACAAAACAATATACTTGGTATAACCAAGACAAATATCTCAACTTCAGAAGTGACCTATATTAGATAGAGAATGTTAAAGTTGTCAAAGCAAAAGTAATTGATTGTTGATTGTGGAATGTATTTATCTTAAGTGAAGAAATCAAATTCTTGATCTTTGTTTCATTGTTCTTGATACTTATTTGATATTGTATTCTTCGGTTAAGAATCTTAGATTAACATGAAAACAATATAATTTATTGAACCAAGAAAACACATGTCCATTATAGACATAAACTTATTAAATCTGAAGAATTTTAAAGTTTTCAAGCCAATAGTGATAGATTGGTAATTATTATAGTAATTCATCTTCAGTAAAGAAAAACAAATCTTGATCTTAAATTTGAATTCTTGATTGATATTTGATACGGTATTATTAGGTAAAGAGACATTATTTTTCAAACAAAACAATCTTATTTTATAACTAAAAAACTAAATTTTGATTGCAGATGGTGGCTTCTATTAAATGAAGAATTTTTAAGTTTTCGAGGCAATAATGATATATTGTTAATTGTTGAAGTTATTCATCTTCACTTCAGAAAAGAATACTTAACTTAAATGTACCTATGTTCTTGATTGATTTTTGATACGATATTATTAGGTTAAGAGATATTGGATTAACAGCCAAACTATATACCACTTTGCACCGATAAAGTACATCTCTACTGCAGAGAGTGACTTATCTTATGTGAAGAATATTAAAGTTTTCAAAGCAAAGTGTTAGATTGTAAAATTAGTTATAACGTATCTTTAATAAAGAAAACCAATCTTGGCCGAAATTTTTTGTTTTTGATCTAAGAATATTTACTTGATGCAATATTCTTTGGTTAAGAAACAGTAAATCTGCTGCAGTTCTTGAAGACAACCAGCTGAGCCCGACAATTTAACCTGGGTAATTTACAAGTCACTAGCTAATATACATAGATCCAACTAGTGGGCAGCAGCTTTCTGAAGAATTGCCATCTTACACTGCGGTCTCCAAGAGGTCTGTCAAGCATGTGTTACAGCTCTTATAAGGGGAGGCATTCCTTTAACATTCCAAGCATTCCTTTTTTGGAAAGAGTTCAGCGTAAGTTTGCCAGGTCCGTCTATAAGAAGATATACGGTTACTACCCCTTCTTTTTCCCATCCTTGTTTGTATCTGGTATGGTAGGGCTTGTTACTCTAGAGCGCAGGCGCAAGCTTCTACTGATTATGCATTACTGTATGCTGTTGCGCAATTCAGTAGATAATCCCTCAGCACTATCTCGAGTAAGCTATTATGTTCCACAAAACTACACTAGCGTATGTGAGCGTCGTCGGCATCGTCTGTTGGCATTTTCTAGCAAGTTACGCACCCGATATGCCAATAATGCACCCACGGCAAGGGCAGTAAATCTTATAAACTGTTTCCTCCTAACTGTCCAAAATGTCGACATCCATGTCGATCCCTTTAGAACTATTTATAAGAATATTATGTTTTGTCTAAAATTGTAAACGTTTTGGCTCCTTAGTTGTAAGTTTACTTTTTGTAATATATAAATAAATAAATAACGAGTGGATGTTATGGCTGTTGATGATAATGATGACTTCTATAAAGTAGTTAGATTTTTTAAATTTATTCATCCTTTCTGCTACCAATTGTATTGTAAAGTCCACATTCCATTTTGATACGATGAACCTATATATACTGTGAACTCACTATCGTAGTTTCAGAACAAAACTGACTCGACATTTAATATTGAAAAATATGAAATACCCAACTCGTTAAAGTCGGGAACATGCTAATTGAAACACTCTGACGCTCACACTTTAATTGACTTCCACAAGTAGATATAGGGTACGTATTTAATATTTTTCAGTCTTAGAAGTCAAACAAATAATTATATTATATCTACAAACTTGTAGATGATATCCATCATGTTGTATCAGCCGAATTGTGCACTGCTGAACAGAGTCATTAAAGGGATGTTTGCAATAATCGCCACGCTTGGCAGGCGGCTTGGGGATCGAAATCATACCTACGTTAGATACGTATGTACATATTTAAACATAATTATGGTTATAACAACAAAATCGAATTCTAGGTTAGCCTGAACAATAGCTTCGATTACATCATCACTCGCCATCAGGTGATATATAGTTCATAGTAGTCAAAGCTAGCCTATCAGGCATAAAAAAAAAAAGTTTTCATCACTAGCTTTTGAATCAAAACCATGAATTTTAAAGTAAAAAGACAAATTTCCAATCAAGAATAACGGTTTCTTCATTCAAAATGTGTGTTTTCAGATCAAGTAGTCAGTTTTTAGTTTGAGAAGGGGTTTCTCTATTTCCGATTTTATTCAGTGTTGCAATTTTTTAGTTTTGTCTAGTTCTCCCTTGTTGTGGGAAAACTACGGAACGTAAAAATACTATTAATTATAATCAATTATGCATGCCGAATAAACATCATGAAATTCATATTATGAATAGGATATTTAAATTATCATTTTCAAAAGTATAAGCTTACTCGGCTAATTCGGACTGGTAGACTAATATCCTCGTAGTATAACGGCAAAATGGTAGGGTTTGAACCCCGCTAGTGCCCAAATATATTGGTGCTAGTGTTTTAAAACTGTCCGATTATCACCTTTAAGCACATGAATACGGTTATTTATTCATGTGCTTTTAGGTGCTCGGCTTCACATTTCCTAATTCAAAGTGGTTGAAAGCTAGCTAGGTGAGCATTAGATCAAAGTCAGGTCAAAGTCAAAATCATTCATTCAATTTAGACATCTACGACGCTCTTGTGAAAGTCAATTAGAAATTTTAATATTCATATATTGTACTCTGTAGGTACTGCCACGTTCAGCAAAAAAAAAATACAGAGCCACTGCGAGAAGAATGGACAAGAAACTCGGGACCATTGATTTAAATATCTTTTTACGTAGGTACCTACTATATAATAAAATTATTATAATATTTCTTTAAAATACGTAGGTGACAAAATTGGCCAAGTATTTTGGTTGTTTAAGTAATCATAAACTGTGTAGTAGGATTTCTTAATCAAAATGTTGTTTCACGTGCAACTTGAATGTTCCTTCTGTGAGCGTTGTAATATGTTCGGAAATTTTATTATTTAACTGCACACAATTGTGTGTTAATCGTGATTGATATTGTTTAATTTAAGTTTTCTCAATTTTTTACAATTTACTCAATATTTTCAAATATATACAGACTCGGTAATAATACAACAATAGGTAATCATCTATACTGGCAGTATTTAACACTGATCGTCAACCTACATGAAAAGTTATTCGAATGTAAAATAATATTTATATGTACTTATGTTAAATAATAATGATAATATGATTAAGTTTCGGGACTTTATATGGATGATGTTGGCTACACACAACACACTCCGCAGTGCGCTGCGAGCGAAAGGCGCACGCGTCGTTTAATAGCATTTTCGTAAATTTTGTTTAATATAGTGTTATAAAGTGAATATTTTTCAAGTTATGCTTGAGATAGCAACCTAATTTGTGCTCAGTTAGGTAAGTTTGTTCCTTACTTTATAAATAACTGTACCTAGATAGAAAAAAAATATCCATCATAGGGGCTGCTAGATTTTCTTTGCCTGGAACGTGCTGTTTGGATACATTAACTACAGCCAAGTTAACGGACGGTAAGCAGGTAATACATAATTGTATTTCATACCTACTGATATAATGACAACTCTTTATGATTAAGTTCAACATCAGCCTTGTTGGTAAATAATACTTAAATATTATATTATAAATGCGAATGTATGTTTGTATTTGTATGTGTGTCTATTCCTCGTTAATTATTCAGAATGGATTTCGATGTATATATATCTACCTATTCTCTCTATAATGTTTTACATAGGTATACATAGATTTTCTTGTTAAATAAACCGGCATTCAAGAATATACAATGTGTTTTTTTTACATTTCAGATCAAAAATTTACCAATGAAACATAAGTGTTATGCTGCTCAACTCAATACCCCCAAGAGGAAGGCTACCACGTTTTGGAGCAAATTCAGAACTTTGTTACTGATTTTCAGGTAATTAAATCAATTGTAACTATGTATGAAAACACATATCTATTACACATATAATATATTTTTATTATTATGTTAGGAAGTCTCAATCAAATATTCATTCTATTCTATACTAAAATATAATATATATGTCAGTATTTTCTACACAAAACTTTTAAAAGTGTGTCGAATCATATTTCATGATTATGTACAGTATATAATAAAATGCACTGTCTGATTAACCGCTAACTTGCAGTTTAGATGATATAAGTGATAATAATCTAACGGAACAGGGTCTTCTGGAAGCTGATTTTGAAGACAGTTCTAATTTTAGGTTTAACCTGTTTGCCATCTTTGACCACTCAACATTATGTGAGATTATGGTCAAAAGATACCTATCGTCTATAAAAGCTTTATGTATTTTGCAATATTTTCATTTATTCTCTTTTTTTTAGAATCCTGGAGATGTCCAAAATAAAAGGGAGGAGGTGAAGAAAAATGCTCGACTCAACAAGCAGTGTTCATCCATACCTCATAAGTCATAACATATAATGTGGTGCTGATAATAATAAGAAAAAATATTATCTGGTGGTAGATTAGGTCAGATTGAATTTTAAGTCACCTACATTTCACGCATTTCTACCAGAGTACCAGAGCTACATAATAGGCATTTTGTATCATTTGTATTAAAGGTTTTCTATGTAATGAGGACGCTGGTGAGTGAATTCCGAAATTATATCTATATATAATCTGTTACATTTATGACATGTGGATTATGGTAAATGGTTCTGTGATAGTAAGATATTCTTGAAATCTAGCTTAGAGTTTATAATTAGTTTCATTGATGTTATGTTTGAGTGTTTATCTGTAAGTGTAATTCCTAAAAAAAACGAATAACGCCAAACCATGTAGTTAAAATAGTGTAAGCAATTACAAAATGTGAATAATTTTGAAGTATAATTTTTTAGTACATATCTTGAAATTATTAATAACCACTCCGAGTCGTTAAAATACTTATATATTAAATAAAATTATGTATAGTCATTATGATAATTATTATATAATACAATTGTATGCTTCTTAATTTATTTTATAAATAAATAATTATCAACAGAAAATATTTATTGTATTTTATTTATTTTTACGATAATAGATGTTTTTAGTCTATCACTTTTAGAACTACTTTTAACTATTATCCTACTTTACTTGCAGATTTGAAAGGCGGAGATCAGATTGGTAGATCTGTACAGTGTACCAGGCTCTGTATTCTGTAAGTGAGTTTTTGTTCTTGTTTACTAACTGGACGTTTTATATGAATATCTTATTGTATTAATGGAAAATATCAATTATCAAAATATCATTATATTATGTTAAACCAAGAACTGAAACTTCTTATAGTAAAATGCATGGTGCTTTTTTACTATAGGAAGTCTCAGTTCTTTGATTTCGAACCAATATAATTGATATTTTTTAAAAAATACTATCTGATCTTCATATGAAACACTTTTATGAGTTGAACCAAGAACTAAGACTCCTTCCAGTAAAAAGCACTATTATTGAACCAAGACAATAGATATTTTTCTTAATATATTATCTGATCTCCGTATGAAACATTTAGAGATTTGAACCAAGAACTAAGACTCCTTCTACAAAAATAACCTATTATTGAACCAAGATAATGGATATTCTTTACAACATATTATGTGATTTCCGTGTGAAACATGGAATGACTTGAACCAAGTAATTAAACTTCTTACAATAAAACGCGCCATTATTTTACTAAGATAATTAAGATCTATATGTAAAATATGTAATTATTTTGAACAAGAACTGAGGTTTCTTACAGTGAAATTCCATTGTCGAGTCAAGAAATCTGATATTCTATCCTGTAGAAAATTCTGTCTTCGTGCAACATACATATTCTTTTGAACGAATCAATACAACTTCTTCGGGTAAAACATCCATTAGAATACTAAGATCTAAAATTACTTACATTAAATATACTTAATATTGAAATGAGAACTGAAAATTGTTCATTGAACTTTGGTTTCTTAACATAAATAAGTCACAGTATTCATATAAGAAGATTTTTAGTTCTACCTAAAATAAATTTTCTTGTACGTAGAAAACTCTGTTGTTGGTCTAATAATAATATTTATTCAGAAGTATATATTTTACTTGAAGTAAGAATAATATCTTAACTGAACTATTTATGTACTTGACAGTAGAATATTTTTTTTTCTTGTTAGAATCTAATGAATGAGTGAACGAATGAGTTCATTTATTCAAGTAAGGATTGTTTAAAATTTGAGAATTTCTGATTCTCTAAATTAGAACAATGATGTACTTAGAGAGAGACATGGCTACTTTCTCTTAATAAGAACATAATAATCTTAGTAAGAGTAAATAAATACTTACATGAAAAATGATTATCAAGACAAATATTTACTAATCTCAAGAATATATTGTTTTCCCCATATATGAAACACGGAATGTCTTGACCAATAGATATATTCTTGATTTGAAACAATTTTTTTTTTCCGTGTATTTCCTTGTGATTACAAGTAGGTATTTAAAACGTGTTATGATACACACGTGATTTAAAAATATTTAAAAATTCGATTTAAAATGTTTTAGTTTAGAAATCCTAAATCTTTTGACAAATCAGACTATTCTGTCAATATGACTGCAATAATGTCGGTTAAAAATTGGACAATTTCTCTTTATAAATACAAAATAAAAAAGGAATATTTGAGGTATGTTTTTAGTTCAATACATTCAATGAAATTGTTCGTCTGCAGAAATCCTTAATCATTTAATAATAATTTGTAAAAAAAGGAAATTCTATATTAAGAAAATGTTTTTCGACACTAAGATAATAAAGAGATATATGTTTGTATGTAATAAACTTAAAAACTACTGGACAGATTTAAAATTCTTTCACCATTAGAATAGCTGAACATAGGCTAGTAGTTTATAAGAACGAAGACCTTGTCTTATTTTATTTCCAACAAAATATTCGTTACGATTACATACATCTATAGAAAGAGCCCCTTAGTCTTCATATATTATCAAGTTTAGTAACTTGATAATATATGAAGGCTACAGTAATTAACTAGAATAATATTCATAGCAGAGAACCAAGGGCCAATGGCTACCATTTCATGTCAGCGTTGGTACCTCTATGTCGATCAGAGGCAGCCAGTGCTTGCTGGCAAAATGAAAAACACGCAATACTTTTTAATATTTTTGTATCCACCCAAAACTGCACTTAGCCGGAATACTAGACTCTGTCTGTGAAAGGAATATGATTCAATAGGGGGACGTGATAAAGACAATATCAAAAATAGTATAATATTAGCTGCCAAATTCATACGATACTATTACGAAATCCATTCATCCATTTTGAAGCGCTCGTAGTGAAGTTTACTGAGCCGTTCTTAACCGATCAGAAACGTTAATCATCGTCCGCCGCGGTCATGAGTCGGATGGGTGACCGCTAGTGACATTACTACTGCGCGTTTCCGTGCTTCGGAGGGCACGTTAAGCTGTCGATCCCGGTTGTTGTCTTAGCATGGCAGACGTTATAGCAAGGTGGTAGATCATTTTGCGAATGCCCGCCTGGCTAGCTACCACCCTCAAGTACAAAATCTGTCGCCAAGCACCTAACGGTGTGTTCCGGCAGCTGTCCTCGAGAGCCAGTATCTCTAGGTTAGCCTGACCAACATCTTCGACCGCATCAGGTGAGATAGTGGTCAAAGGCTAACCTATTAGGCATAAACAAAAACCACACTATTTCTTTCTTTTCATACGTTCTCTCAGGTTTCGCTTTTCATCTTCTTTGGTGCATGTGTTCGAGTCAAAATATAGGATCGTTCTTATTTATATTCAGATTCATCTTTTCCATTTAAACATTCCTGCCACAACTTTACCCGTAATAACATTATTTTTTCTTTAGGAACTTCAAAATTGCAATAGTCCGAATTCCATCGTATACTCGCAGCGTGCCGCAGGCGGTCTCCAAGTTTTCTTACACAAAATAACAGCCCTACCAACAGTACCAACGTTGCTGCTATAGTGATAGTCAGTGTAACAGCTCAATAAACATTTTAGGTATTTCACTAATTTTATATGAAAAACATAGTATGGTTTTTATTTACTAAGCTTAGCTTATTAGGTATTTAGGCATAATCTTACTTTTATTATAGGAACGTGTACTTCCACGCAGTGCTTGTTCTGCATACAAACGACAAGTACATACTCGTAAGTACGGAATGTTATGTTCATGTTGTTGGAAAAACCTCCCGGAGGGCTGATGAAAATGAAATGTAGTTTTTCTTTGAGCCTGCGTACTTCGTTTAGTATTTTGATTTAAAATTAAATATTAGGATATAATATATATGAGTATGTACAGGATACCGGAGTGTCCAGTAAAAATATTTTTTTCGCCAAATTAAAACAGAAAATATCGCTGTAAAAGACCTGCTTCCTTGGTTAGTTGTACCTTACCTGTAGAAGAAAATTATTTATCAGTAGTTAATTATTTAAAATTGACGAAACTTTATACTCGGACAAAGGCAGTCATGTGAAAAGTACTGTTTTCTTGCGCATTCTGGACATAAATTTATCGTGGCCGCGACATAACATCGTGCATTGAGGGTTTTGGTTTCCGTTTCTAGCTTCTAATTGATCTGAATTAGCCCCTTTAACATACTCTCGATATATCTCTGAAATCCCATTTTACGGCGAATGGTTAGGGAAAAACACAAAATCTTAAATTAAAAACTTAAAATGTGATAATTAATTCAATTATTTCAAGGTTTCTTAATGATTTGCTTCTAAGTCATAATGTTTAACTTCGCAAAATTTAAGTATTGAGTGTTAGTTTCGTTATAATTAGCAAAACTTAATGCTTTGTTTCTTACTAGCGCGTACTGTCTCCATCTCTCTTCATCTATAAGCGAAAATGTATGCCTATCCTCGTCACGATTCGGCCCTTTAATAATTACCAAGAATAGATAGGTACATTTGATGTACTGTCTTTATTATTCTGTGATAACAGCAGCCTCTATAGACGCCGATACGAACTAACGAGTAAATTACATAGCTCGGGAAGTGTTTGTGGACCGCCCATTCGCTAGTCGCCGTCTCCCTTGGCCCTGTTTGAAATTCTCCTCACAGAAAACTATTTTCATAGTATAACGTTATTTTCATGGCAACACGGGAAACTTTGTTGTTTGGAAAAACAAACTTCTTATCTAAATTCAAAGAAAGAGCTTTGTATAAGCTATAGATAGCACTGTAGGAGCTACACATTGAAGGTATTTACAACAATGTGTATATTTTATGAGAAAATAGTTTCATATATAAGATTTTATGTTAACTATAGAAATTGGTACTGAGTGCTAGTTACAATAGAATAAATTCACTGTGACAGTCACCAGCCCGGCTAGCTCAGTCGGTAGAGCATGAGACTCTTAATCTCAGGGTCGTGGGTTCGAGCCCCACGTTGGGCGTAAACTTTTTGCACTTTGTCCACATTTAGATTTACATTTTATTAGCTACTGTAGTTTCACTTTCGTGTAGAGAGTCACATAATCGTCTTGCGCAACGTTTCGTTCGTGGGGTACCGTTAAAGGGTCAAGCGGATGGGCAGACAACGATGTATTATTACAAAGATTTCCCACGTTTCGTGGTCACAATATGTACACAATAAAGGTTCGTCTCGATGTGTTGCTTTGTATTACATTCTGTGACACATATTAGTCCTATGTCGAGGTAGTGAACAATATTATTTCAAGACATCACGCAAAACTAAATAATTAGAAATATGGTTAAGGTAGTTATAAAGAAAATTTGAAGAAGGTTTTTACACTCTAGTAATGAATTCTACCAATTATCAATTCCAGGGTATGTATTTTTTTTTATTTCTTAATTCTGTTTTAATATTTCGTGTTCACTAAACTCGATAATAATATATTTTATTTTTCAAAAAGTACTTACAATTAAAAATAGCTTATTAAAAGTGGCCTAATTAGTTCCAAATAACAATACATAGTCTATATTGATGCTCATTAACATCATCAGGTCCACTGTTGAAAAAAGCCTCCCCCATAGAGCTTGTAACCATTAGCTACCAGCGACTTTCACGATATCGTCAGTCCACCTAGTGGGGGCCTACCAACTCTACGTCTTCCGGTGTAGTGCTGTAACCACTCCAGAACCTTTCTACCCCAACGGTTATCAGTTCGTTGAGCAATGTGGCCCGCCCATTGCCACTTCAACTTGCAAATTCTGAGATCTATGTCGGTGACTTTGGTTCTTTGGCGAATATCCACGTTCCGGATTTTATCGCGCAAAGAAACTTCGAGCATAGCTCTCTCCGTAGCTCGTTGAGCGACTCTGAGCTTGTCCATAAGGGCCACAGTTAAGAACCACGTCTCAGCGCTATAAGACATCACTGGCAACACACACTGGTTGAAGACTTAGGTCTTCAGGCTCTGCGGGATCTACGAGAAGATGTCGCGTAACTTCCCGAACATATTGATGTTACTGTTACCTAATAAAATAGGACGATTAAATAAACAAAGTTGAATTATTATTACAGTCTTATGTTTTGAAATATGACGTAGTCTAAGTACAAATTTTCTATCGATAGTTGTTTGAAAAATAAAAACTGTTGACTTTGCTCGAAGAGTAAGATTCAAGAGAGGAAAGATAAGAGCTAAGTCGATAAAACAGGATTTTGTCAGAATCGTTACGATTATTTGATAAATATTTTTGAAGTTTGTTGTATTTCTTCGTATTTTTTTGTAATTCATCAAGCCCTAGAATATCCCAAATAAATATACATAATTATCACAGACATACAAATGCTCAAAAAACTTTACCATCTTTCAGGTTTTTTTTAATGTCTTATCTCGTCATTCCAATACATGAGAAACTTTTTGCACTTATGGGGTGTCATCATTGTCTATAGCTCATTGAGTAGAAACAAATATACTTACTATATTTTTATCACTAAAATGAAATAGATTGGGGTTGGTAAAGTGATAGATCTTAGACTTAGTTACGGGTTCTATCTTAAAAGCTAGGCTAGACGATATCCTCTATTTCACCAACAAATTCAGAACACGCCAATTTATAACATGGTTCCAAAGAAGTGATCAGAACCAAAAGACATACCTATTTTAACATGTACGGGCTGTTGCATTGCAGAACCCGAAAAGAGTGAGGACAACTTCGCCATTGCCCAGTTTTTTTTTGAAATATTCATGGAGTATTGTTAGATTTGATTTACCTTTTTAATAACATTTGAACCCCTATTTTACCACTTAAGTGGTTTAATTTCATCAAACTGGTTTTATATGTAGAACATACACTACCTCGAAATAATAAAACAAGAATTTATAAAGTGATCTAAAACTTACTATTAGCTAACATTACAAAAATGAAGACCTTTTCAAATGTGATTTATAAATGTAATGAAATACGCGACGTACTCTATTGTGATAATAATATAATATAAATATTGAAAACATATTCATTCAACGACACTTCTCGCTCTTTATCGTGAAGGTTGATTCGATAAGAACTCATTTAAGATGTAAATTGTTATTGAAATGATAATCATTTATGTGAAGTTGATTGGAGTTAAGTGTGCAGACGTAGCCGCAGGTCGGAGTGCTAGTTTCCACACAAAATTACATTTCAATCTCGGTGTTTTAGCACACCTGCGCGACCATCGTGACCCCGGGAGGTTCTACCATAGTTTTACCAGAAAAGGAGTTTGGACTAGAGGCCCATGCACTAGCGGGATACGTAGGTCATATCTAAAAGTATTATAGGTATCTATGTACTATGTATAAATAAACTATAGAAAATCAATTCGAAGCTACCTACAGACACGATTTTTGTGAATGTTAATCACTTATATTCTCTTTTAATAGTCCGGTCAATCTAGACCATAAAATGAGAGTGAAGGTGCATAAAATTACAACAAGCTGAAAATCAACAAAATTGTTCAAAACATAATTATAAATAAAATGTTTAAGTTCCCTATCATTCCCGTGTAATCGAGGTAAAGGTAAAAAAAAATTAGTCAAACTCATTTTTTTTTTATTAATCATAAAAGTACAACAGACAAAAATTGTAGATAGTAAAATTATATATGAAACATATATATATATTTTTTTTTTTTATGCTGATAGGTTAGCCTTTGACCACTATCTCACCTGATGGTAAGTGATGATGTGGTCGAGGATGTTATTCAGACTAACCTAGAGTTACTGGCTCTCAAGGACAGCTGCCGGAACACACCTTTATGTTAGGTGCTTGGCGACATATTTTCAACTTGAGGGTGGTAGCTAGCCAGGCGGGCATTTGCAAAGTGCCCTACCACCATGCTGTAACGACTGCTATCCTAAGACAACAACCGGGACCGACGGCTTAACGTGCCCTCCGAAGCACGGAAGCGCTCAGTAGTAATGTCACCAGCGGTCACCCATCCAAGTCATGACCGCGGCGGACGTTGCTTAACTTTGCTGATCGATTCAGAATGGCTAAGCAAACTTGGCTACGAGCGCTTCAATATATCAACTCTTTTACCTGCGAGCCCCCGTTTCAGAGATATAATGATTCAAAAAGTTCTAAAATCTGTTATCGCATTACGACCGCACTGCTAAGGACCAACGGCTTGGCGTGCCCTCAGCGAACAAACAATGTCGTAGTTTTTGAAGCAGTAATTGCTCAGTGTCATGGGCTATGGTCTGCCTCGCAGCAGGTCCATGGTTCGAATCCTGCCGCGGGCATTTTGCGAATGCTCGTCTGGCTAGCTACCATCCTCAAGTAGAAAATCCGTCGCCAAGCACCTAACTGTGTGTTCCGACAGCGTCCTTGAGAGCCAGTAATTCTAGGTTAGCCTGAACAGCAACTTCAACCTCATCATCACTTACCATCAGGTTAGATAGTGGTCAAAGGCTAACCTGCCTCCTGCCTGCATAAAAAAAGTTAGGATCACACAGGTGGTTTTTATCAAGGGATGTTCGAGATGCCCGCGTGGGCATCTTTATTTCATACTATATTAACGCTACGCATATTATTGTAAGGCATAGTATTCTATTTGAATCACGCGGTTTAGTCAATTCGACCTTAACCGTCGCAGTCGCCGTAATCGCGGGTGTATGTACGGCATTAGCGGCTGAGATGATTGCCGCTCTACCGTTATCTCAAAGGACGGTAGTTCGCAGGAACCACGATCTGTGTCACTGGAGTGGTGCCGAGAAACACGAGCTGACAGCCGATTTTGTACCGGCTGCATAATTTTAATAGATTCCGCAAAACAAATGAACCTTTTCAACGTGAATATCATAATCTTTATGGGCGCGTTGTATGTCACTAAAGTATTTTCTTGTTCGTATTTAGTGTAGGTACGTGTAGAAAGTTTTATTGTTGACGTCGGTTAACAACAAATTAAACTAAAAGAACTATCAAAGGAAATATTGTTTTATTGCAAATATAATTTTCATATCCAATCATTATACATAATATATGTATGCCTAATCATTATACACAATACATATATGTATAAATTTGTCGAAATACGTTGTGAAAACCGTTATATTTATATAATTTCACTGATTTATTCTTAATCATAACTATTTCTACCTGTGGGCCTTGAAATGGACTTTAGATTGCCTAAATACATATGTAGTACTACTATATGTAGTACTTATTGTATATAGTTTGGTAGTGTTTTGTTACTAAAGGCACACTGCCGTTGATAAAAAAAATATCATACTATATCGATTACCGACTTTAGTGAAACTATAATTTTACGACCTATTACTTATTGTGTCTAAAGAAATTTTAGTATCACAGAAAATGGCTCATCATTGACAAAATTTCAGTAACATGATCATTAATCATGAATAGGGATGTTCATACAAAAAAGTATCGATATTTTTTTCGATATAATATATCGTAGTGTTCTATCGATATTTCGTGATATATCGTAGATATATATCGATATCTCCGATATATCGTAAAAATGTATTTCTTGTATTTAGCTAGTCTATAATATTAAATATTTGATAGGGCTCAGGTTGATACAGGTAAAAACAGGTAGGGTAAAGAAACAAATCAACTTTATTAATTTATAATTTCCAATATTTTTTTCTCTAGACCTTACATAATAAATGCAGTTACGAAGGTGTTGTTTTCAACATAACTTTCGTAACTGCGAAGGCACAGTTCGTGGTTTTACGTTTTATTTTAACTCAAGTTACCATAAATCAGTATCTATTTATATATATTGAGGCAGAAAACTGAAAGAACACATATGAAATAGGTTAACATTTACGAGTCAGAATATATTCCTAAATATGTGTACACATTATGATGAGTATAATTCAGTATGTACCTATATTATACAATTAAAAGTTAAATGAAATTGATATAATTAATGTGGCGTTAACAACGTTTACGATCAATTTGCAATAAAAACAACTTTGCCTACATCCCTTTTGAAAATGTAAAGGTTTTGGTCAAATATGTCAAGTGAGCTATGGTGTTATATCGGTTGAATAATATCGATTGATGTATCGATATTTATAATATCGATACATCAATCGATATTATTCAACTAGTACTAGCTTATTCGATAATATCGGGTGGAAGCGATATATCGTGTCCATATATCGATATTTTATGAGAAAACGATTTATATCGTCCACGCCTAATCATGAATTTTTCGAATGCTTGCCTGGGTCATGTTGAAAATCTGTCGCCAAGCATCTTAGGGTGTTTGCCAACAGCTGGCCTTGAAAGCTGCCTAGTAATTCTAGGTTAAGCCTTTAATTAACATCTTACTTGACCACATCATCACATACCACCATCAACTGTAAAGAAATTGCTTTTATTATATCTTTACGAAGTAAATTTATAAAATAAAACTAAACGTTCACAACTTCTTAAAATGAAACATTAAAGTTATAAAACAGTATCAGCGGTGTATCTTCATTTAAATATAAATAAGAACACGAAAAAAGGCAAAATCGAAATACCTGGCAGCACAAAACCATCAAGCGGTTCAATCACTCCACAGTACGTGAAGTGAGCGAGTCATAACAGGCGAAAGATTGAAATGAGCTGATAAAGAGGGGAATCGGAAATCTTGCCGAAAATACGTACCTACCTATTATGAGGCGGTAATTTTATAAGGGATTCTTTCGTTCGATATGGGAGCAATCATTAGCAAGCCCGGCTCGGTGCATCGGAGCGGGCTTTTGCGAGATCTACCAGAGATATCCATGAATATGCGGTGAGGTGAACGGATCAATGTGCGCGAAGGCATTTCGGAATCCAATCCCTTGCCTGCTGATTGAAGATCTCTTTTTGTAAACTCGTAGCTGAACAAATCGTTAGTTTACTTGGTCTGAATCTCCACAGGTATTTATTGCGGTTTGATTCACGGTATTCGGACATCTGCATCCGTTCTGTTGTGCGCCCAATGCGCTGCATCAGCCTCACTCACATCTAGATGTTGGATTTAAGTCCCAAAAAATATTATAATATTGGATGAAAAAAATTTATTAAAAATATTTCAACTTATACAGCCGTCAAAAAAAACTTTTTGTGTATAGGCACCACCATGAAAGGTATCATCGGATAGAGCTCACATTAAAAAAACTATGTATTACTATAAAATAAAATATTGAAATAAGGAAAAGATGTTGTCAAAGATGTTAATTTTAGACCATGAATCTCCTATTTCGGTATATTGTGTAGCATATTACCTATTTAAACAATATATACTTAAAACACCGATTTACAATATAACGATTTATTACTGTGCAATCATTATGGCAGCCCAGTGGGATTTGAACCCGACGAGGAGAATGCTCCAAAACCCCGCGACATAACGTCACATGTTTGCCAAATTAAAGCTGACGTTTTCAATTGTCCTTTGTGTACCAGTTTTCAGTAAAATCGCATCTTCTTTATTGTTCCTGGCATCCCGCGTCGTCGACGGGGCGGCTCGTTAACGCGACCTTTCGGATATTTATTGTATCCTCTTCAGAAAATACAATTTCCAACTCGAATATATCTTCGTAAATGCATTCAAGCCTTTTAAGAATAAAAATTAGATGAGTCACAATATGATAATTATTGTTAAGTTCTTAGGAAAAGTAAATGCCTTGTACTCCTTTTATGTTTTGATATAAATGGGTCTCGCTGATATATTTTAATAAGACAAATATATTAGGAGTAATGACGAAATTTATTAATTACTGAACTAGATGAAATTCTCCAAGGTCTGTGTCAAGCGAAAAGGAACGACGTCGAAGTCGAGTCTTGCAATTGTTGCGAAACAATTCAACAGATACAAGATAAAGGCGAGTGCGTGAAATAAATTTGTTTATTGACAACGACCAAGTGGTATTTAATTGGCGTTTCAGAAAGAAATATGTACGACGAATGAGATCCTCTCCATGTACCTCTGACACATAACGAACAATACGACAGAGAAGTAATGAATTTAAGTAATTCTTGTTTAACACTGTCAAGTGCGCGGATTCCCCAAAACTGTACACACGGAAATTTTACAGCCGCTGCGATTTATGGTGTCCGAGCTGGAGGAAAAAATCGCAGCTGCAAACGATAAATCGCTCACTCCGTCTCAAAAAAAGGAGATTCAAATAGAGCTCGCCTCGCGCTCCACAAATAAACTCTCACGATATCTGCTAGTTGATCACTTAGTACCGTTGCTTCACATATTGTTTTGTCCATAAGCGATGAGCGAGAACGTGTAAACAAGAAATTGAATTTGCATCGTCACTTAACTCTATCGTGGAGCGTCAGTAATGTTATTTTATTTTATGAACGTGTACGAGTTGCTCTCGACATCATCCCTCGTTAACGCGAAGTGACTTCATGGTTAGATTTACATTGAGTTAAGTATAATGTTGGTATGCATAATTTGCAAATATGTACATGCGAATAGGTATTATAATTGCAAGGTCGATATTGTACTATGTCATCAGCGCCATCGTCCTCCAGGCAGTGTATAAATGGTTCAGGCAAAGCGGGATAAACATTATTATTATGTACGAGTTTACTCTTTTCCCCCAAATGATAAGCTCTATTGCTCTTATTTGTGATATGATTTATTTTTATTTATTTATCTTAGGAAGACCAACAACAATACATCATTTTACAAAAAATATTTAAGAAACATGAAGCCAATTAATAATGATGTGGTCATATTATGTACTGGTATTATTCACTATTAACCCATTCAGTATTTCTTTTGATCTAGATTTTTAATTATAGTCTTTAATTTCCTCGAACTGAAGCCAAACATAAGTCGATAATTAATTAGGAAATTTACGAACCACCAGATGAGAGGACGATGCGGAATTAAACAAAGTTCAATATCGATGCGCGCTGCGGGTGGCGTTTACGATTTTTTTATTGTCCAAAAGCCTGATAGTTATAGAAAGTAATACTATTCTCATGGATGCGATTATTAAATATTAAAATTATCAGCACGGATTTGTTAACTATGTAATGGGTCACATTTAAGCCTGAGCATAGATGTGAAAATTCAGTGTCGTTGAGGAGGAGTTCGAAAATTATTTGAAAACTGCGTCCTTTATGTTTTTTTACCTATTAATTAAATAGTTTTTGAAAAAACCGTCTGCACGGATTTGTTGCCAAAATGTCGGTATATATTTTTTTCTGAATCCAAACTAAAAAAAATATAAAATTAAACTATCCTTTGAAGAGGGATTCCCCCTTAATATGACCAAATTTAGGAAAACTCCCATTACATAAGCTCATAACAATGGTTGGTATGACCGACCTCACATACCTAGATTAGTCATTAGTGTGAAAATAGCAGATTGTTATACAAGGGTCGTAAGGAATCAATTCCCATACGAGGTATTTAGCTATAGTCCGAGTAGGAATTGATTACTTTCACTCGTGTTAAACACTCTACATTTCATTTTGAATATAAGTAAAAAATAGTAGTTATTCTAAAATATTAATAACATGAGTAGCACCTATTTGAAATTAATTGAGAGGTTAGAACGATTTGTGAAATTTAATTTGGAATATTTACGGGCGGCTATAAGTCACGAATAGGGATTAATGACGTTCATCCGTATTAAACAATCTACTTTTCACTTTGAATATAAGAAAAAACATAAAAAAAACAGTTTCTCTATAAGTAATATTAAATGTTAATTTATTGAAAATAATAATACGAGTAGTACCTAAAATGAATGCGGTTATAGTCCAAGTAAGAATCGATGACTAATATCCGTGTAAAAACATTCTAGTTTTCTTACAAAATACGAAAAAAGGAAAAAAAAATGATAACATGAGTAGAAGATATATAAAATTGAGCAGTGAAAACAATTTGCAAAAGTTAAGTATAAGTTTATTTTTAAAATGTACCTACCTTATTGGTATTTAATTATTACCATTATTATCATTATTACCCCTCCTAAATGATATAGTATTTTTTACATATCAAATATGGAACACAATGCATCTTCCGCGGGGGCCATCCCGGTTAATCGCTACCAAATTTTTAATTCACACAGCTCCAAAACATCATTAGTGACTAAAATTTTTAAATAACATACCTACACTAATTTGAAAAAGTCACATTAATTATGTTATAAACTAGTTTATTCAGCCTTTACCTATACACAAACGTAGTTGTTATTATTTGTTTTATTACAGTAGAGTATTTAACAACGAAAACACATAGACATTTGTTCACAACAATGGTTGCCATGGTTACAGGTAATTCCGGCCCTAGAGAAGGAAGCATTTAATATGAGTTTTTCCCGCCCATAGGTGGACCGTCTTCCACCCACTATTTAAATCAAAAAACACTACTTTCCGAGTATGAGAAATGAAAAGGTCCTATATGTACGTTCAATTCAATACGTTATTATGCTTTCTTCATAGGTTAATCAATTTAATTTAATCATATTAATGTTGTGGTATAGGTAATGCTCCTTGCATAACCTTAAATTCTAAATAAATAAGATTTTTGTACTATGCATGGGAAATAGATAAAAAGTGATATATTATTGCTGAAGAATCCATATTTTAAAATTAGTATCACGAATAGAGGTGGCGCATGGCGCACATCGCGTGTGATTCCATCGTTTGATTTACTGCCTTCTTAATCACAGTCTCGTTCTTGAGATTAATGCCACACCTGTTGAGCCAATTATTTACATTCGGAAGTCGTTCCTTTCGGACCCGGCTTGGTTCATTAACGAGTTACATTGTTTCGCGTTTGATGATGGCTTTCGCGATTTTGAGGAGTGTTTTGACTTCGGACAATTTGTTCCTTGTTTAGGAGCTAGCTGGCCAGTTTTCTTTCGTATAGAGTTATGTCAAAATGGCTAGGTTTTATTATGGTTAATGATATTTCTTACTGTTTTAAAAGTCCTGTATTTTTTAAAACCTAATCTGTTTTTAACCCTCTTTTACAACCCTCTAACATTATATTGTTTGCATTTACGCCTGTTATTCGAGCTTATATAATCACAATAAAAGAAACAATCTGTATTATTTTTACCCGGTGGCGGAAAACCCGAGCTAATTTTAATACTAATACCCACAACTTGTGTAGACTTATTTAATTTTCATAATAAATAAAATGTCCTCTTTCTTTTCCATAAGTCTGCGTATCCACCAGATATGTGCGAGGAAGCTGAGCGATACGGCGATGTGAGGCGGACTCCTTTCACCTGTGCAAAGTGTTGCCATACGCACATCCTCTCTCACGTCTCTTGCACACGTTCCTCGATCACGTCTCTCGCACACACTTCTCGCTCACATCCCTCGCACACAGTCCTTGCGCACATTCCGACAACACCTCCGCTTTTTGTATGTACGAATATCTATCTCCGCTAGTCTTTTTTGCACTAGATCTACGATCAGCGAGGCCAGGAAAATTAAGAGATCCTATGGGTAGATTTTTCCTTATGCATAAAATCAGATATCCAACAGATACGCAGCCTAAATGTGTCATAATATGAAGTTTTTATGGCGTGAAGTGAACGAATTTCTTATGCAAATTTATTGAGTTCAAAATCATAATAGGTAGGTACAGAATATTATAAACATAAGCGTTTTTTACGAGTATAAAATTGCTTTAGTGACATTTAACTCGGAACACAAATTATCTGGTAGCCCCATGAATATGCAATCAATATTTAATCGGATTATTTATTTCAACACCTACTTGTTGAAAGTGGAATTTTAAATTCTTTATCTGATATAAATATGAGGTAGAATGGCATCCATTTTTTCTACGTTCGAACATAACCCGATATGATTTAATACCGGTTCCTCCAAGTAATATTTACACTACTTTTCAATGTTGAAAATAATAAATAGCGTCGATATTTTTAAGTCGGTGCGAAGCTCGTAACCAACCATTAAATCGAATAAGTATCGGGTTTCCATTGACGATAATTTGATAATAATTGAGATTGTCATAGTGCTTCTCGTGCGAATATCGACTGCTGCTAAATTGCTGTGAACATATTTATTAATATTTTTAATACTTACTTAAATAAAATGAATAAAGACGCTGATGATAGTAAAATATATCGTTATTCACCTATGGATCTAACTAAAGAAAGTAGAGTGCATGTAGCGCAGATGTGAATATTGAGATGGATTTGCGAGTGTGGTGTTGCTGTAATCGGATCGTATAAGGAAGATGAATCTATACGAATATAAGAAATATTATGAATGAGTATATAGGACGAAGTTTGACAGTAGACAGAAAAGTATTACCGGCGGTATGCTTTTATTAAAAAAATAATACGAACTATATACAACACTACAGGTGCAACAATTTTAAAGTATTTAGAAGACCTACAGGTCATCAGACCATTGAAGAGTGAATATTGAATATTATGTGACTATAAGTATAGAATAAGAACATTCTTACAGAACATAGGACTGACTAAGAAGGTTTGGATGGACTACGTGAAGAGTGAAATGACCAGTATATTAGCGTGATATCATGGGGAACTAGTTAACAGACATATATTCATGGATTTGTTCTTTACCAAATATAGCTCAGTATAACTTATTTTTGTAACACATTTAGATTCTTTCTTTAAAATTTTAATATATTATCGCCTTCACACTGTCTCAATCTTATCCTGGATATCGGAAGTTACCATTTATCCAACGCCTTGTTATGTAGATATCAGGAAAGTGTTAATTGGTACGTGTCGAAAACCTCTCCACACCAAGTTTAACACCTTATTCACCTTGTTTGCATTTGTTATTTGCAATAAAGACTTTTGTTTAAGTGCAAATATGTCCATGTTTGCTCTACTAAAGCCAGGTGCATGGAAAATCCATTAAGGATTTGTTCTTAGTCATTATCGTTTTGGTGTGAAATCTAAATTGTGATTGAGCATGACTTTCATATTATTTTGATCTGCTGTGGGGATATTAGTTTGGTGTTTTATGTTTTGCAACAGCTCTCATCGTTCTGCCTCATTCTAATTCTTCTCACGCGTATATACCTTTTGCTGTTTAGTTCTGGTCGTTTTAATAATAGCCACGATATGTTTTTCACCATATTCTTGGAATCATTAACATAAGTTAATGATTCCAAGAATATGGTGAAAATTATTTTTAAAAATTACTATCGTAAAGACAAATGTTTAAACATAACAAAAGCTATGTCTGCTAAATCCTGGAAGATATTTGACACATCTATTGTGAAGTAGTTTCTCGATCGGACGAGATTTATTTCCGAACAAAACTTAATCGCCGCGCCTACAACTATATCCGTGTATTTTCGTGCTATTAAAATATGTAGATGGTGCGCATCATCACATTTCTCATCGGTAACACTTAACACACAGGGTCGGGTCGTCGAGACTCGCCTCGAGAGCCGACCGTGATTTATCTGCCCGCATCTTCAACCTGCGAACGGCCGCTTATTGCCATCTTGTTATTTATAATTTATTTTTAACGGTCACCAATTTGTAGGTGTATGTGTATATTGGTCGGAATTTGTGGTCGCCCGCTCTCGGATCGTGCGTACCGTACGCCCGTACTCACGTGTTAATTATATTTTTTTTAGTCTTCTGATGCTTATTACAGATATTTGACGCCTTTTTAGCTGATTAAACAATATGAGTGATCATAGAAAGACTGACTAGAAAATCTAGGTAGCGGAGCGTTCTTAACCGATCAACTAACTTAAGTAACATTTGCTGCTATCATGACTTGGATGGGTGACCGCTAATGGCATTATTACAGAGTGCTTCCGTGCTTCGGATGGCACGTTAAGTTTTGTTTTATAGGGTATCAGTCCATTTCGCGAATGCCTGGCTAGGTACCACCTTCGAGTCAACATCTGGCAGCAAGCACCTAAAGTGTTCAGTCCGGCAGCTGTCCTTGAGAGTAATTCTAGGTTAGCCTAAACAACATCTCAAACCACATTATCAAATACCATCAGGTGAGATACTAGCAAAAGCTAGAATGAATCAGCTTTAAATAAATAAGGTAGAAAGAACTACACTTGTACTCGTATATCAGCTTAAATAAGATACTTGTAAAATTAAATGATATTGTAACTAAACTAAAAAATTCAGTCAAAAAGCGAATCATATCCCTTACGATCCATATGGATGGTTTATATGTCATAATATTGTTTTTTTTTACGAAGCGATCGATGAAAGCTTGTCGTCTATCTCATGTACTGATACTAACATCAGCAACAAGTCATATGTGATCCACATTTGACCAAAGCATGTCCTAAGCATGTCAACGCGTCCATACACCCAGTTCGGCTACATGATTCGACCGTCAGATATACACGGCAGATTTACAATACGACCTGTAATTTATAGCGTTGTCCGATCTAGATGTAATTTAACGTTGTTGGCTAACATAAATCAGGTCCATCTAACAACGGCGCCGATATCTCTTTGCTGTTTGGTAAATCAAAAAAAGTGGATACGTTGCTTTCAATGAGCCGATTTAATAATAAAGTATAAAAAGTTAATTTAAACGATTTGTACATAACTTAATTTAATATTTCTGTTTTTATGCTATAATATTAAATCGGCTATTAATCGGCAAATGCTTAAAAATCACAATCAAAAAGATTTTATGTTTACCTGTCGCTCATGGATTCTGTAACCTGCACTATGGTACATGTAATAAAATATTTTACAATAGCTACATACTATAAGAAATGTTCATTCATTAGATTTTGTATTTTTTGTTGTCTTTATTAACAAAATACTACGAACTTTATACAGCATTACAGCTACTACCACGAAAGCATCTAGACAACCCACAAGCCATTGCAGCAGACTCACAGGCATTCCAAATGGTATACCTCATGTAATGGCCCACTATAATTGTAACAAAATTTTTGTTATTAATAATTTTTGTTATTCAAGCAAATGCAAGTTAAATACGTTTAATTATTTTTTTAAATAATTTATCTAGGCTTCCTCATTTCAATCAAACATTGAAATGATAAAAAGTTACGCTGTAACAAGAAAAATGAATATCTAGTAGTATTTAAAATAATAAGGTTGACACATGTTTTCAAATTTTATTGAACTTAAAATGTGAAATATACTCATTTGACCGAGCTCAGTATCGTATATACATGTATATATAATGTGTGTAATATGTATAAGTGCTATAATACCATTGGTATCACATACATATATCTGATTTAGAAAAGCTCCTGGCCTATTTGCTTGTGAAACTGATAATGTAAAATCATCTGTTCGGATCAAACGCTAATTAGTATGCTGGTACAACACCGATGTTGCGCTAATTTTACTCTGAAATTAATTCTAAATATTAGATTTACGTACGCATAATAAATGGTTAATCATGTCATGGCTAAATAATTAGTTCTCTATGATTATAACGAAATAATTGAATTTGTTTCATTCTATGAGAGTAGATACCCATATGTACAAAAACTGGCCAAGTGCATAGTCAACAGTCCGTAAAATATATTGTATGTTGTTTGGTTTTGATCACATTTTCAAAACCTCATTATAAATCGGCATTTTCTGCAATTTGTTTGATAAATAGAAGATATAATACATACCTACTCATAATGTTCCGACGCGATTTTTTATCGGAAAGGGTGGTCCCATATAAATTTCATCAAAATCGTTTTTAGTTTATAAGTTAGGTCAATTAACTGAAAAAAAATATTGAGCGAATACATTTCCAGTTAATTCATGAACACTATTTTAGGTGAGCGAATGATCTTGTAAGCATACTATATCTAAATACTATATAAAATATTATCACTAAAGAGAGGGAAAAAATTATAAAAAAAAACAAGCTAATATGAGGTCGGTGTTTTAAATTAGCATGACACGACTTCCACAAGTTATTTTATACTTTTCAGTGTTGGAAGTCGGTTGGAAGAAGGTTACCTTTGACCACTATCTCACCTGATGGTGAGTGATGATGTGGTCGAAGATGTTGTTCAGGCTAACCTAAAATTACTGGCTCTCAAGGACAGCTGCCGGAACACACCGTCAGGTGCTTCGCGACAGATTTTCTACTTGAGGGTGGTAGCTAGCCAGGCGGGCATTCGCAAAATGCCCTACCACCATGCTATAACGACTGCCATCCTAGCACAACAACCGGGACCGATGGCTTAAAGTGCCCTCCGAAGCACGGAAGCGCTCAGTAGTAATGTCACCAGCGGTCACCCATCCAACTCATGACCGCGGCGGACGTTGCTTAGCTTTGCTGATCGGTTCAGAATGGCTAAGCAAACTTCGCACTAGTGCTTTGTTTATAATGAATAGATTCAGGCGTTACTTTGCGGAAATCCATATTTAATAATAACAAATACTTTTAAAAGTATCCTAAAAAACATTAAAATAATATTTAAATAAAACACTTAAAAAAGCATAAAATTATATATCTAGTGACTATTTCGCCTAATTTTCCTGTTATCTACGTGACGTCATAAACATCACGCAGCCTAACCGGAAGATAACCGACTAGTTTCGCTTCTAAACGAAGCATCTTTAGGAGGTCTTGACTTACCGAGCGCACGATCGAGACTAAACGGCCAGCTTTTTATTTTATTTAGGGAGGACAGAGATGCTGGCTACCGCCTGTGCGGTCGTCCAGCTCCACCGGGTTTTGGGCGAGGGCCTGGCCCTACAATAGCCCGGGAGGGAGAAGTGCCGAAGGCACTCCAGGTCCCGAGACGGGCGTAGAAGGCGAAAAGCGCCTTCTACCTCCGTCTCCTGCGGACGCCGAAAACGTGCCGCTACTATAGGAGAAACGGCCAGCGGCTAAACACGCCTTTATATAGGCCCGATCGTGACTCACTGTTCTTTGTTGTAGCTTACAATTGGTAAAGATATACGTTTTTATAGTGATAATTATATAAAAAGGTTATTGAATTGTGAACAGAATATTTTTTAAGTTATATATGGTATGTTTAGTGTTGACAAATATGAGAAATGTTGAATAATATAGTAAACAATATTAGGAAACTAGTTTTAAACTTAAAATTATGAAAGGGTCGCAGAGTGACGTCAACACTGGTTCGGCGGGTAGCTCGGTTCGGCCAGCAGGCGGCTTCCACGATTAAACAGTCACAGGACCTGCTTGTAGCTACTCGGGACACGTGGGGATGACACGGTGGGTGGCTTGACTCGGCACGTTATGAAAAAATAATAAACAAAAATTACAAATAATATTTAAATTGTTAGGTTTCAATTCGATTTAATCTGTACTTAATTAAATGCTTTACATTTTTCTTGAAATTATTCAATTTGACTCCTTTAATAGCTTATTTGATAATTGCGTAGTCCATTAGACATTGATTTGACTCGTGACGTAATAGTTGGAGGGGAGAGCAAACATGGCCAGTTGTAGGGAGAATTCGAGTCAGTCTTCAAAAGATTCTCGAAACGGCCGGACGTTACTGTACTTAATACGCAAAGTGCCGTGTATAATATACGACAGTACTACATATAGCTATACAGTGTTTGATAGTGAGTTTACCCAAAATGTGGAAGATAAATGTGAAATATAGCAGTTGTGACATGGTAAGCCGGAACTTTATTACAAAATAGTTTGTGGCGGCAGATTATCACTAAAAATACGTAACAGTGGGGATGAAACCAATTGAGTCTGTTCATTCAGCAGCGCGAAGCCTACACTATGTTTTGATATTTCTAACTGTTCTAATACACATAACCTAAACCCCTTGTCACAACAGTGTAAGATTTCAAACGTATTACAATCGAGGAGTTGATGACCGCTTTCAATTAAATGTTTGGCAAAATGAGACTGTTCGGGATGGTCGTTTCTAAACGCGGATTTATTTATGTATAATCGGGCTATGCTTTGTTTATGTATAATCGGGGTATGTTGTAATGAAATAGCTAAAGGAAGTTTTTAGACTGACCTCGTTGCCTTCAGTTTTTATCCGTGGTTTTTACCAATAATTTCTACTTGAATCGGTTAAGAAAATACCGTCAAAATCAGATCCAAGAAATTAATTTGCTAGCCTTTAGGTTCCATTGCGTTAAGGCAAGTTTTCTATTCTAGATTAAAACTCGAACGCAGGGAACTTGGTCAAAAGCTTCATCCCAGGCGGAAAGACTTGCTTTGAAATTGCTTCGATTGTGCTAAACGATTGGTTTTCAAGTGATTGGCTCTTGTGTTGTTTTTTCTTTTAAATTTTTATTGAAATCTTAAGACGTTATTGAGTGTTTTATTAAGTTAGCTTGTTTATGAAGTATTTATGAAAAATACTCATTGAAGGAAATTGATTATCCGTATTTTCATCAGTAATGCTAACAAAGTACTTAACTCGAGATGCGGGTGGTAAATATGATCCTCCGCCATAGACAAGTTAGTCAATTAGAAAATTGGCTTAGGTTCTTCAAACTTACTAAGTTTCTATATTATGCACTCTAATGAAAAGAAGAAAAGAAAAGCACAATTTCCCAACATTCCGATGCGTATATATGGATAGATAGAGAGAGCATGGACACGAAGGCGACCTAACCGGCCTCGCACTTTGTCTCCGCTCTGAGGACCTGGGGCTTCGGTTGTGAGTGCAGCCCACGTTAGTCCTAGCGTCCTAGGCCATTAGGGTTGGGTCCTCACCAGGAGGAGTAGGAGGTGTGGAAGCCACCGTGTTCTGGGGCATCCCACAAGGTAGGAAACGAGACTAACATTCCCTAGAGGTTGGGCGTGCTGAAGCGGGTAGCGACTTCGGTGGGGCTGCGGTTGAGTGTGTGAGTGGTCCATTGCCCCACAACTAGTCGGCTACGGTGGAACACCGTGGGTTTGGCAATCCGCCATACTAACACATTCTGTGAAAATGGCAGCTGGCTAATTATTACGGTTACATAGTACAATGATATAGCCCGTTAAGGTCGAATGGACAGACGGACAGCGGCGATGGCTCAGAAATAGTCCCGTTTTCGAGTACGGAACGATTTTGACTTCTCCTAAACTTTTCAACCTATATATAAATGACCTCATAGTCGGTCCATGTTCTCCCTTTGTGAGACATTTTGAGCGAACGTTGGTCAGACAACCATTCTGTCAATAAAACCATACGTATGGGATGTCCTATTAAATAAGTGTAACGTACCGTTAGTGTAATAGTTTTAATTTTAATTTTGAGTGTATACTAACTTTAATTACTAATTTTTAATATTGTTTCTAACAAAGTGGATTTATTGTTGTCCGAAATATATGAATTTGAATTTGGAACCCTAAGAAAAAGGTTATTATAGGTATAAATTTATACTGAAAAATTTTTGCAATCTCTGTAAATAGTTATTTATTTCCTCCTTTATTTATGTATTTTATATATGTTTCACTTTTATATTGTGGTTTAGATATAGTGATTGTCCTTCAAGTTTAACTTATAATTTCAACCTTGTAACGTTTCAACAGTTCAAATATCTCGGTAATAATTGATAACTTACCTTCCTTTATTCCACAATTTGTTCTTTCTCGCTTAGTGATGGATTATGTATGGTAAGGAAAATTCTTAATGCACAGACGTTCGGGTGTCTGGTAAATTATTTCTGAAACACGAAACTTCATAGCTAATTTTTCAGCTAGGTCGTAAATCGTATGTTGGTAACATGGCGTAGAAGACCGAAATATTATTCAGTTACGTTCTGAAAAAGGTCAGTACGTGAGTAATTATAAATCCATGGCCATCTACCCCTCGAGGAAATGTCCGTTACGTTATTTACGCAAGTAGCGACAAAATTGCCCCTTTTACTTATATGTTTATGTTCGCCAAAGGATGTCAAAAGACTAATCGAGCTCTCGGCAATTTACCCTGTGCCAAGAATAGACGATCCGACTGTTTTTGTCAACATTCTGTTTGTAAAGAGGCAACATTGCGAAACTTGCCATATTCGGGTAACCCTGTTTGATGACTTTGATGAACAGTTGAGTGTTGTTTATCGCCGAAGAACATTATTACTTACATAGATTCGGGACGGATTAAGTGGTTCATATTGAACTAGCACTGATATTTTGTTAACATGAGACTTGAATGTGAATTTTCTTGATTTATATAATATGATATCATAGTTTTGTTAGAGAAGCCTGGGATCCGATAGTTAAAAAAAAATACGTTATAGGTCCTGTTCTGATATAGGGATTTGAATATAGGGCAACTAAAGAGAGGCGGATGGAGACACACACGTGGTGGTGTTCGTTTAAAACAGTACAAGCAAGCTGATGACATTATAAATAAAGCTGCATTTATTTTATAATATCCGTGTACTGTAATATAAATACAAATAAAACCCGTGGAGTGCCGGGTATTGCTAGTCGAGGTGCACCCTCTCATACCTTCCTGTGGACGTCGTAAGAGGCGGCGAAGGGCAAACTACCAGAAGGTAGAGACTGCTGCGCTTTCTGCAAGATGGCCATCCTTTACTTCGATCCCCAAAACGCCTGCCATGCGAGGGAATTTGCGAATCCCCCCTTAATCGGGAAAGCTGTGTACAGTGCACGAATCTCCTGCTACATTACAATGTTTATAATTCTTAACCTAACATCTTCATTCAAGTCAGACAATAATAAATATGAACAAAAACTAGTGTTGACCATTATAGTGTTGCGCACGTAGCGTTCGTTATTAATGACAGGCAGACATCTGATGAAAAAGAACTAGACTATTATAGGCATGGAAACTGCTACTTGTTACATGCTCCCGACCATATAAGGTAACTTAATAATTTGTTTGCACATCAGCCGATCCGCTCGACCGAACAAGTGGGCAGACTCAATTCCTATCGAGATAAACAGGTCCGTTTTGTACATTGCAGATTAAGCGTCCGTTGTGAAATTATTATGGAGTACGCCTCGGCGAATATTATTTTTCTCGGAAAAAGATAGATCGCTTAAGCGATTTTACGGGAAATTAATTTTGGCAGTGAGCGACAGGGCGCGTCCTGCTGCTCGGTTCGCCGTCTCGTCCTCGCGATGATTTGTAGCGATCCCTCCACGCTCGCTTCGTTTACCGATAATGACGCATAACATTTGTTTTAAAGGCGCGAGCTCAGGTTGTAATTCGAGTATCTTATCGCTGCTTTTCCGTATCCAACGGAGACCGCCCGTTTCCTCTTCAAAATTTGAATGTGATCGTATTTCCTTGTACAGTTTGGCCGCGAACACGTTTGTTAGAGTCGGGAGTGCGGGCTCGCGACTCCGCCCGATTGTCGTCACAGCCGGCTCAGCCGCAATTAATCCACTGTAATGCGATACGAGCTCGCTGTCGTCGGCGACGTAATGCATCGTGATTTACGCGCAACGAACAAGCCGTTAATCTTATTACCACTTTCAATAACTTTATTATCGAGTATTCAACGCGGAAGCTACGCAGACCAATATACACCTTAGACGCACCGCCCAGGGACTGTTTACAATCAACATACCGACACTCGGTAGGAGTTAGGAAGCTTCCCACGAAATTTATTTTAGTCGACTTAACGATTGTGTCTGCCTCACCAAAAACGGAAAGTTAATACGCTCGTTGCTTAACTTCGATTAAACGGTTATAAAGGCTTAACAATCTGATCCTCCTTAAGGGTTCCAATTATGCCGTTCGAATTATCGTGTCACGGCAGGCAGCGGCGTGGTATCGAAACGATTATACGGGTGCGTCGAAATAAAATAAATATCTTTTGTTTCATAGATACGTTTTGAATAACAATGTAGAGGAACCGCCCCGAAGGAGAATGAGGTTCGTGTGAATACACTTCTTATTCAGCTCGCACAGGCCGGGGGCGACGTAGAACGCGATTCAAATTCGACATGTTATCCCTAAAACATACCAATAATAAGATGTAAATGTTGAGTCCAGCCGCGTTATTGGGAACGTAAACTGCTATAATGAAACAGGCTATATTTCCAGTGAATTGTGAGTTAATTTACATAATATATTTTCGTAATGATAACTTCCGTTTCCAGCCCGCCGGACGTGTCACGATTGGAGTCACGATTGGAGTTTTGTCAATAAACATGCTCTTAGGCTAAAAGCTCGTACTCTTAGGTTTTGATTTTCCACAAGGTATATATTGAATCTTGTATTTAAGTATGTTATTTTTAAATCCCCGTGACAGTTTTTTATATTAGTACCCTGTTATTCCTCTATTACTGTGTGTTATCAGCCGGAACTTCCCTCGATTGACACAGCCTCCCCCATTACACTTGGCAGGTGTCGTGGGGTTCGAAGTGTACAGTTATATAGAAGACACTGCTGGCCCATCTTTTATATTTTTTACCCGGCAGCCCACGGGGTATTTCACTATTAGTAAGTGAAAATTACTTTGTGTCGATTTCATATATTATTGCTCATAGGCTATTGACCACTATCTCATCTGATGTTAAGTGATGGTGCGGTCAAAGATGTAGTTCATCAAATTACAGGCGCTCAAGTACAGCTGCCGAAACACACCGCTAGGTGCTTGGTGACAGATCTTATACTTGCGGGTGGTAGCTATACAGGCGGGCATGCGCAAAATGCCTTACCACCACGTATAGTCGGTAATAATTTTAGTGCTGCTATGATTACTTTGAAGCAATGGCCCGGTGACGATAGCAGTGCACTGTTCTGCATGGGGTCCATAGTTTGAATTCTGCTGAGACCCTGTGCTTCGGTACGGTATTTTACGAAGGATTGCCTTCATTGATCCACCCTCAAGTAGAAAATAAGTCGCCAAACGCTTAATGGTAAGTGGTTCCGTCGGACCTTGAGAGTCAGTACCCATTATAGGTTAAGCGTAGGATTGTCCCTATGACCACATTATCACTTATCAAAAGGTGAGACAGTGGCCAAAGTCATCAGTTGTAAAAAAAATACTAATCATTTTGACTATATGCGCCATTAAAACATGTTAGTGTATAAGTTGAAGATGTAAATAACTGATTTTTTTAAATGCTATGCACATACTTCATACAATTTTGCATCATATATCCTATCATATACGACTATAATCTCTTCACACAATTCATATTATGCTAGATGGGTGGCGCCACGCAGTCTTACAGTAGGTAACCAGTCGGGTCGACATGGTATCTCCAACTCATGTCTGTCTAATATATTTGTATTCAGTGAGCCCCTGTGTCTCTCACAATACCACCTCATTGAATAAAAGTAATACAATGTGAGTGTGGTCAATGAATTATTTATTTAATTTTTAATTGAGCGTTAAGAGTCGTTGATGTTGTCTGTCAATCGGTAATTGCTTATTCATTCGCTGTTGGTGATCGTGACACAAGTGTCTTGCTGTCGACTCGGTGCTCAGAATAAAACGCGTTAATGTGACCCCATTTTAATTCCAAAATAGGCAGCTTTAATTTCCTTCGGTCGTGTTATTTTGAAACGGATTAAAGTTGTAGGTGTGGCAACGGCGGCGCGACGGCCTCTCGGTTTCTGCGAAAATTCCACACTTTTTGATGAAAGTTTTAACACAATTACCCGGCTGGCGACCATTTCCCGGACCCTCGGCGACTCGCCAAAGGAAAAAACTTGGCGAAGTACAAACTAGCCAACACAGTCCAATTTAGCGGTGTCCGTATAAAGTTTAATGTACCCAATCTGAAAAGTCGCCGTATCCTCGCATTTTAACTAGACATATAAACTCTGAATTTGTTCTTTTTGTACATTTAATTTTGTGCCAGTGGGATGATGGAGCCTAACTTGAATCTCCGCATCTGTTCCCACGCAAAAATGAGCCGTATGAGCAGCGTGCTACTAATAACGTTGTGAGGGTATGAACATGATATTGTTGCCCAATTGGCGCACAACATCATCTTATCGCTCATATTATCTGAAAAGCAACGGTTACAAATGAAAGCATTCCCTAGGAGAGATTCCAACTGAAGCCATTTTTTTTCAATTATGTCCTTGTGTTTTTTCCTGTATGTGTGTATAAGTAGCGAAAACATGATACCGACCTAATGAGGAAGGATAAAGGTGTGAAGATGACGCACATATGATTTAGTAATTATATTTGTATCTATATAGTTAATTTACTTTACTCAGATATCCGAAAAAGGAAGTAATTTCTTAAAGTCATTAATCAACGTAATCAAATTGCAACCGTATCGCCTGAAATGCTTTAACGCTGGCTTAATTGATAGAATTTATCAGAAACATTAAACTCGATTTAAAACTAAGTAGAGCCTTCGCAGAGCGTCGGAACGCGGTGTTGGTGAACTCGAAAATTTCTACTCTCGACATTCATGAAAGTCAATTCATGCAAGTGCAAGCGATTCTGGAGAGACCTGATAAATATTGATAGGTAAATTCGGACACGATTGCTTGCTGGCAAACGTTCGAATTAGCTCAAACTTGCTCCTTTGACCGGGGCTTGCATTCAGTGTTTGTCAAGTGTAGCGTGTATTTTGTGACGTCTGTTGAACCATAGCGGTGAATGTATGCAAACTGATTGATGCTGGTTCCCTATTGACTTGTATGCATTGCATACTGATACCGTATTAACTGTAAAATTGAACAAGACGACCGACTCTTCGGTCCAGTAGTGTAAAGTTTTATTTATTACTGGTAGTCTAGCCTTTGGCGAGTGAAAATGGTAAACAAGCTTAAAGCGAAGTTAGTCGTGAAAAGGCAAATTTAGACCATGTTTTTAGAAAGAGCTTAACGCTTCACATATATCAAAAATAGTACATTATAGTACAAATGTGTAATGTTGGCTGAGGCTCCATTGAGACCCGAGCCGTTAGGTGAGGGTCTTGAGAGAGCCGAGGACGGTAATCATCAATATACACGTTTATCATACGACGATTTTCAACACACTGGTGAGTAAATACCTACTCTAAAAAAGTGTTTAGCGCAGTTAGTGACCCTCAGTTATACTTCTTTTTTACTATTTTTCAAGTAATATACTCTTCACAAAGTTTCGTAGGTACAAAAACCTTTTTTAGACTAGGTATCACGGTTTTGAACATAAATAATTTTATCACTTAAAAATATCCGGAGCTCAAAATTAAAAATCGCCACAGTACATATCTCGTAAGTGATAAAAATACTTACTGCGCTATTCAGTTTTTGAAAGTAAAGGTACAATTGGCTTTTTACTAGAAGCGTACCTTAAAGTGTTACTAACTTTTTTAAATCTAGATTTTATATTATCATATTATAAAATCTAGATTAAAAAAGTAGATCATATTTTTAGGGTTCCGTAGTCCTGACAAGGAACCCTTATAGTTTCGTCATGTCCGTCTGTCTGTCTGTCTGTCCGAGGTTTTGCTAAGAGATCGTTAGTACTAGGAAGCTGTAATTTCGTATGGATATGTAAATCAATTACGCCGACAAAGTGGTAAAATAAAATTTTGAAAAATATTTTTTAAGGTACCTCCCATACATGTGATGTGGGCATACAATTTTTTTTCGCCGTCTATCTCTTCGTGTGTGGTATGGTTGAATAGGTCTTCTAAAATTACTTAGGGGTTGCTGATACTGTTTTTCGATTTAATGCTCCATTTACGAAATATTAAACTTTAAAGTGCAAATTTTTGTTCCAGCAAGGCGTCCCCCCCCCCCCCCCCTCTAAAAGCTAAACTGCGGGCTTGAAAAATCTGAAAAAATTCAAGCTGATAATGCGTTTTATGAACTTTAAAGGAAAAGTATAGCGGTTGACATAACTTTATTAGTTTAGCAGTTATAGTCGTTGAACTTGGGTGTTGGATAATTTTGTGCCAAATATAAATTCTATAGAATAAATCCTCTAAAGTGACTAGGATGAAGTATTTGGTTATTTATAAAGGGTAAAGACTGGCATTGAAAACTTAATCTAAAATAAAAAATCTTAAAACTATAACTATGCCCTATGTTACCCTAGGTGGATTGACGATATCGTGAAAGTCGCGGGTAGCGAATGGCTGCAAGTGGCTAATAGCCGTTCTATGTGGCAATCTACGAGGAGGCCTTTGTTCAGCAGTGGACATCATCCAGCTGATGAAGATGATGATGATGATGATGTCATGCATAATAGACTAGCTTTCCAGCCGCGGCTCCACCCGCGCGTATTGCGGTTAACGCGCAAAACTATTAACCTCTTTTTGCGCATTTGGATAAAAACTATCCTATGTCCTTTCCCGGGTGTCAAACTATTTCCATTAGTTTAGATATAGATATGACAGTACAAAGATTCGACTTATATAGGTATAAAGTTCTATTTGGACCTCATCTTCGCCGTAAACTAGAAGTGTTTGCTGTATGTACCTGTCGTACCAAGGTCATCGATCACTTCATTTCACATATCATCAATTTGCTGAATGTAGTGCTCTTCAATAGTGTAAATTTTTTCATCGATAAAGATAATATATCTGTGCTCTTCACTTGCGTATCGCACTCTATTTTTAATTTTAAAGATTGATTTAGGGCATATACTGTTTATCGATGATAAGCACCGAGCCTCAGGTCTTGTTTTATAATACGCGACATTTACCTAGCGGGAATCTTCATTTCTCGCAATAAGATTATTGTTGAGTTACCATAATATTTTTACTTCTTAATGGGATTTCGACCAATTCTGGCTTTAACAGCATTAATTTTTAGTTCTAAGACACGCGGCTGCCCTGATCTTTTATGGTCTTCGACAGAGGTAGTGTTGTTGTATCTGTTGATATAAGAACATACCTGCGGCTGATACCAAGCTTTTGAAGTGTCTGGAATATGGCCGACGCGACGGCTCAATACCTACTTTGCACAAGGCGAATACTACTATCCTATTTTCTTTAACACTTCATTTCATATTGTTATTTGATAATGAACACGAAATAATATACGAAATGGCGTGAAATCGAAAGAAAATTTTCAAGTAATAAACGCGTTCCAAATTCTAAATAATTCTAAAGCTGAAAAGTTTTTATGTTACAGTATATATGGTTAGACTAGTTATATAGTATAATAACCCATTTATTAGCTTACTTGCATATATCGGTTACTTTATATTTTTCTTTCATATATACATCAACTATTTTGTAATTTAATAATTATTTATGTTACAGCAAATAAGTTAAATGACATTCAAATTCTTACAATGTACCAACGGATTCTAAATCGCGCTATCGTTACGTTTTCATTCGAGTACCTATAGAATTCACAAACGAATTTTGTTTCATTTTCGAATTACAATTGAAATAATAACTTGGCGGCAGTCGTACTCTTATTTCTTAGATTTAGCAGGAAGAAAGTGCAGGAGAATAAAGAACTACAGAATCGTTCTACATTATGATAACGGGCTTCTACGGAACCCTACATTGTACGTGGCTCGACACGCATTTGACCGTTTATTTATACATACATTTAAGCACATATTATACATTTTAATTAAGGTTTTTTTGATATATTTTATTTAATCCCAATTTGACGTATTTCTTTAGTTACTTATGTTAAGAGAATACTTACGAGTAATTGACATATGTAATATATTTATGAGGGGAATAATAAAGCACTAGATCAAGTCGCTTTTCAAATATTTCATCCAAATTTTTCGAGCTATTTGGGAGTTATGATGATAAACAGACACGTCAAACTTTTTTCGTCGTGAGTAAAAATTAGGTAATTGACTCAATGTTGCTAGTTGTCATATCTGTCCACTTAATCTATGAATTTCACCCCGTGAACATGGCTGCGGTCGTGAAGCATTGTCTTTCGCGATTACAAATCGACAAAATAATTATGTATTCGGGCGTTTTTAATACCAAAATCTGAACTTATTTGTGAAAAGTGATTCCATCGCTATTATATATTATTTGTTTTTGCAGTATCTAAGGATGCAGGATGGAATTTTGCATACACAATTTTCATCGAAAAGCGCGTGTGATCTCTATGAGTGCCCAGCTGCGTGTGGGTGAGGATATGCCGGCTGGCTTATTTTACCTTTTCGACATTGTTCGTTTGAGATGTCGCGTCCAGTATATAGAGGTTAATGGTTTGAACACCTGTTCCTACTCCTTTGCGTGATGAAATTGTCTTTTCGTCATTGTTCAATACCATCAAATTTCGTTGAAAGTTAATGATCGTCTTATCATAAAGAATAATTAAGACGAGAGGTTGGTAGCACAACCGCAATGATATGGGTAAGTGGCGCGGCGCTTATCACAAGAAGAACGATTGGCCGCCTATAGGTTGGAAAAATCATGGCAAATTAGCGTAGTTCTTGTTTTAAGTCTCGAAATTAAAAAGGAATTAGTATAGGTGAATTATATTCAAAATACTTGCTTTACTAAAAGCTGTCAATTCATAATCTCTACACGTATTTTATCAACAACGCCTAAATCAGTATTCTCCTTCATTATTTCACTTGTCTAAACACAATCTAACACAGAGATACATTCGCTCTCTGCCTGTCTGTACTCTCAAAACAAACTTGTCAAATTAGATTGAAATCTAGGTCTCGTACACATCTCTAACAAGACTCACTGTTTTAAAGTGTTTCCAGGATCGTAAACAACAAGTTCCCGATTAAATTTGTTAACTGAAGAGGGGTGTTAAATGTAAACCTTTAATAAAGTCGCGTGCTCGCGTCCTTGATCTAATCAAAACTTGGCAAATTTGTTTACATACATCACGCGGTCTGGGCGCATTACAATATTCGCGGCACGTAAACAGTGTGCGGCACGACTTACCACACGACACGACACCTCTTTGATGTCCTCATACACTGCCGCTAATAAAACTCCACTGACTTTGTACGAGACATGTTTGTCATATAAACGAAATTTGATTTCCACCGTGATTCCGTATTCCAAACTCAATTTCGCAGCATCTTTGTTTGTAGCACATGCGAAACTATTTCCGTTATCCTTCTTGGGAGTTTGGGACCGGCGAGAGATTTATCCACGAGTGACTTTTCTGGGTCGCGTCATGACACGCCCGTCAGAATCATGCTCTCTTATTTTATGTGATACGATTACATAAAAAATGAATGGGTTTGCTTACGAAAGGTATTCTGTTTGTGATAAAGGGAGATATTTTATTTATACTACAGCAGTTATTTTAATGAATTCTCCAGGGATGTAGAAACTCCATGGTTACAAAAGAAAACCAAATCGCCTGTACTGTATCAGCCGGATTGTCTACTGAACAGGCCTCTCCCATCAAGGGCGGTTTTCCAGTCCACGCTTGGCAGGCGTCTTGGGATCGCAATTAAAAATATCAGTTCCGCAGAAGGACCTGCTGCCCATCTTCCGGTCTTTTACCTTTAGTCGCCTCCCATAGGTTGCAGTAGGGAGGGCGATCCGGCAAAAGTGTTAAATAAATTGTTGAAGTACCAAGTTGATAAGTTAGATATCGATCATGTTCATGTTTCCACCAGTTATTTCACACAAGTCAGTTTCGTTATATATGGTTGTTCTTTTGTTAACTTTAGATGTTTGTATCGCTACATACTAGATCAGTTTTATATTTTTTGTCTACAAAAGTTAAAGCTTTGTATATACGCTACCTACCATGACCAGATCATCTAGATTTAGGTTTTGGCATATTCCTTTTTAAGATTAGTTAAATGACCATTTATTATTTTATTTATAAGTCATGAGTATTATACATAACAAACGCAATGTTGATGACATAATTAAATATACTTGAATGATGGCTCATCACGTTTAGCCTATATATAGTTTTTTTTTGAGGTGGCAATCAATCAAGCAAATATACATTAACAGTAGGAAAAATATAATTTTAGATAAGTACTTGAAAAATTCTAGGTAAAAATAAAAGAGACAATTTAATGTCAATAACCGACATTTACTTAACTGTAGTTAGTGGAAAAAAACTTAACCATAAATGAAATTTATATGGGTCCAATTTGTAGGTACTAATATATTATAGTATACGAAAATTGACAAATTCGGATGATTCATATTACAACTTCTCCGTGGTGATTGAAGCAATCTCAGAATAAAAAATCTGTAATTATTAGGTGCAAGAAAGTATCTATTTCGTTCCGCCTTATCATGTTCTAGGCGTTAGTCAACCTCAGTGCAATGATAACTGGAAATAATTCTGATATTCTGAACTGTAGTCTATGGTAGTTAAAAACATATTTTTGTAAAAACATCAAACTAACCACCCAACCAAAAATATCTTGTTAAAAACACCAAACTAAACTAACAGATCCTATCGGATTCACCAACTAAACTAAAATTCAGTTTTTAGTTTTCAACTCTTTTCATGCTTTGCATTTGATCGGTATTTTATTGTAAGTATAAATATAAAATACGTAACATATTTTTAGTAATAATTTAGTAACAACAAATATTTTTTTTTGCACGATAGGTTAACCTTTGACCACTATCTCACCTGATGGTAAGTGATGATATGGTCGAAGGTGTTGTTCAGGCTAACCTAGAGAATTACTGGCTCTCAATGACATCTGCCAGAACACACCGTTAGGTCCTTGGCGTCAGATTTTCTACTTGTGGGTGGTAGCTAGCTGGCTATCGACTGCCATCCGAAGACAACAACCGGGACCGACGACTTAACGTGCCCTCCGAAGCACGGAAGCGGTCATTAGTAATGTCACCAGCGGTCACCCATCCAACTTGGTCATAGGCGGACGTTGCTTAGCTTTGCTGATCGGTCCAGAATGGCTAAGCAAACTTCGCTACGAGCGCTTCTACGCTAACGCTAACGCACTCAAATATATATTTTTTTTGGATCGGGGCTTCGTACACTCTATTCATTTGAATCTTTAAATTAAATTGAAAAGAAAAAAACGTACCATTCATCCTCATTCTAATTTTCATCTTCTCATCAAAAACGAAGTCATGAAAGCACCCACAACCGATTCACTAATTATTAGACTTATTTTATTGTTTGTAAGTAATAGAAAGTACCTTTCTCCGAAATAAAATAATTTCAAAAATAGAAGTTTTAATATTCATTTGCCATATACTGCCGAAAAATTTCTAATCTTACGTTCAATCTGGCGTTATATAACAATAGCAGTAAAAACTTCTATAACTAAGTTGTTACAGAAACCATACTGTGTGTCACAGTATAATTTAGTTTTATTCGTAGGTGTCGGAATAGAAACGCATTGAAACTTAAATAATACTCGTAGTATATATACGAGTAGTTTAATCAGTTCTGCATCAAATCAATGAACATCAAAGGAGTGAACTAGCTCTCACAAACAAAGGGAATCCTACCGTGAGAGCTAGACATATTAATGCTAACTCTCTGAAAGTTTAAAATTGCAAATATTGTCTAGTTTCAGAATAGTTTTAAGATAATTAAGGCAAATATTTTTGTAACAAAGAAATGAATAGATTTGAATTTAGAATTTAAATATATATCAGTTGCATTTCTAGACGTTTGGTTGCGAATCGTAACCGTGGTATTGAGCTTCCTGGCACTGTGTCAGTTCACATATCGAGCTCAATATACCCTTTTTTGGGCACTTTTGCTGTGGCATGGTAATAGGGAATTTTCCATGATCGCTTAACTATGTACTGCCATGAAATAAAATCTGTCTTAAGGCACCTAACTTTGGCTTCCAGAAACTGAACATGGTATTGGAATTAGTTTTCATTTTTGGTTTGGCCTTGCGCATCATAGCCAATCATAACAATTGAATTTCATTCAAAAATTGACGATATCAGCTCCGCGTGATACGTTCTGATAATATCACCTGATTAAAAAGAGGTCTAAAACTGGATCATGACCATGAACTATCCCGTAGAAGATCCGTGGTTCGAATCCTGATGAGGTATAAAATAAAAGCTTTATTGCGTGGTGGTGGGGCATTTTGGAATGCCGACCTGGCACTATTCTCAAGAAAAACACCTATCGCCATGCACCTCATGGCGTGTTTTGGTTTCGGCAACTGTATTTGACAACTAAAACCGTCCAGGTTAGTCAACTTACCCTCATCCTCCATATCATCACTTGCCAACAGACTAGATTGTGGTCGTTGGAGAAGTAGCTGAAAATACTGTAATACTATATAATGAAAAATAACACAACAGTTATTGCGTTATCAAAGCCGTTATTAACATCATTGTAGGATAGGCAGCAAAAGCGTGTGCTAAAGTTTTGCTACAAGCTGTACTTGTATCCAACTCCGGGTATTCTTCGGGCTAACAAGATTTACGAACTAGCACTTTCGTGGTGTGTCCTTCCATCTCTTGTCTCTGCTAGCTTATCGTTATAACATAATACTGTGACTTCTTGCTATGAAACTGACCAATTACTAGAGAACACTTTTTAATCTGTATACGATGACATATTTCTATGTACCTATTTACTACCGTTCGCAACGTCTTGTCCATATGGTTTTGAGTTAAACTTTAGCTGCATGTTTTTTATTCAAATGAGCTCGATAAATATACAGACATGAAAAGTGCCTAGTCAAGTACGTTTTCGAGTAAATCAAGTACTTAAGTTTTAAACAGATCTCATTTGGATCAGGGGCAACCTCAATGCTCACATTTATGCGGAGAGTATATTGTTTGCTATGCTTGTATGCTTAGTGTAAATGGTAGAAACACAGATTATTAATTAATATAATTTTGCTATCAACAGCAAAAATCGTAATTTTTATCGTTTCTCAGTCAAACAAGTCAGTTATAGTTAGATCTCTAGGTACTTTTCATGTGTATATTATATTTTATAAGTAGGTACACATTACTACAGATTATTCACTACTGTGCAGAACGCCAATACATAAAAACAACTAAATATATGGTAGATACATGCCATTTCCTACTTCCAAACCGATCTGACAACAATCAACAAATACACATCATTAGCATGCATCTCGCATCACTAAATCCTCCTCAGCTTCTAACATCTTTAGTTTGCACACGCAACTAGTTGCTAATTGTCGTACACCTGATCGCGGTAATGGAATGCTGCTCAGGAATTATTACTCATTGCAATAAATGTTTTGCAGTTTGAGAGATCTATGGTTGTGATATCAAAAGTATTGCCGTCATGGATGTGATAGCTATGCCTACTGAACAGAACATACGTTTATAATAAGACGTACTCTGTTTTAGTTTTTTTTTTGGTCTTTACACTGTCATACCCTGTAGTTCCATCCACACAATACTACATGGTACTTAGTCATTCATTTTGAATTGTAATTTTTGTCCCATTGGTTTACTGCTCGAATTAAAAAAATTAAGAAGAATGAGTGTGGAAGACCACACTCGTTAAATTACTCTCATATTTTGTCTCTCGTAAAATTTCACTCATATTTTGGGTGTATGTAGTATATCGTATCAAATCAAATTTAAATTACCTATGTACCTGACTTGTGATACAGTTCTTAAGCACAAGAAAGAGTGTTTCCGTTTAAACAGCAATCGTTTTTAAATTCGGTCAAGCTTTTTATATCACGTAGTGCTGTTTTTCTCACTCGACCGACCATCATTGTGACATATTTCAATAGCGACTTCACCTTAAGTATAATATACTTACGCTATATAAATAAAATATCAGAAACCTTTTTCTGTCTATTATCAATAATACTTCTGCGAGACAGTAGTATATTTATACTTTTGTTTTGTTTTAATTTACCCACTCTTTTATTAATATTTTTTGTAGATTCTAATATTACTGTTGCTTCATGAGTTCTTGATACCTGGACCAGCACACAGAAATGCCTTGCAACTTCTGTAATAGGGCGCATTAATATTAAGCGGCTAAAGATTATAAAGAATATCGTGATCTTTGTTACTGTCTAGCTTCTAGTACTGTTGTGTAACGGCTCTCTGTTAGTTATGAAGTGCGCTGAACACCGTTTCAATAGCAGGAACCTTTGAAGATAGCTGTTAATTGTTTGAAGTTCGCAGTATCTTACTACCTTTCACAGTCGCCTTTGCGATTGTCGTATCAATTTTGAATTTATCGAAGCTCCTCGGGAAATAAAGTGTTAAGTTGCTCGTAGAATCACAGTAGCTTGTGATTTCAATTTGAAATAAACTCATGCGAAATCGCCATGAATTTTCTCCTCATTCTTATTATAATATTGTGTAGGTAGTTTCGTGTTTCATCACAAATTGTTCTTTAAATGCCATTAGTTACAAAATGTTATTGTCTAAATTATTACTGGACGGTCTAATAGGAGTGGTACGTTGTTAGATTTCTAGAATATATTTGAGATTTTTTTCTTATTATATTTTTTATATGCCTGAACAGATTGGAATGTATCGATGGACTCCTACTGAATAAATATTAAGCGTGGATGCAACACAACCTGGGGATTTCAAAGCGACGCTCTCTCATACACCAACAGCAAGCGTCGATTTAATTGATATGGTAAAAAAAAAACAAATTCGTTTTTTAATCGATCGTTAACGCAGATCCATAAAAGTTAGACTACAAAATGTGTTAAACGATGTTGAAACAAAACGTGTACTTTTATAATCACACCTTGATTGTCGTCGGCAGATTTCACGCGTTTTAGCGAGATAACACCCGATGCGAGCACAACTGGTTGTTAATTGGATAATAGTGTATAGGCAATAACAAGCTATTATAAATATAAAACATACGATTTTTGGTGTGGATCTAATCAAATCTGTTTAGCCTACGAGTATATGATTTTACGTTTTCATTTGTTTCCGCTGTTTTTCGCCTCTTAATCTCTCTCGCTGACAGTACCTATACTAATATAAATGCAGTTGCAAATCGTCTAGACGGTTGGTACCGAAACCGTAGACGGCGGTTACGGCCTTGGGTGGTAGTGCATTTTCAGTATCCAAGATTTTTAATTAATGTTAAATTTGGTTGGTGACTATGGTATACACAGTTATAAACCGCCAAGGTCACCTCCGTTGGAAGCTGGTTACCAATTGTGTATTGGGCGTGTAACACATACAAGAACTTAGTGTGATGTCTTAGTCTTATGAGTAAGACTGACTAGCACTTGGCAGGTTGTTCATCAATATTTACTGAGTACTAAGCTGTAGAGGAACCGCTATTATATACGATTTCGAAGCAGGTGGAGTCGCGGACATAATAATAGTTATATAATATAATTCGAATAGTGAATAGTTAATAAGCTGCCACAATATTATTGATCGTCGGCCGCATTAAATTCGGACAAGTGTTAGCAAACATTATAAGCTTTTATGACGACACATTTATCACTACCAAGTTTTCGGTATGGACATTAAACGCCCATCGGACTGGTTTGTCTTATGATAAGTACCTAATTAAAATGTTCATTTCTTTTATGACGTTCAGTATCGTTATAAAACGGTGATGTTTTTAATACTGCCACAAGATTAACTCGTGATGAGGGTGTAAAATGTTTATGACTGATATACTGCTAGATATTATGATCTTATATAATCCTTAACTTGTATAGAATGGATTGGGTAGAACTAAATACTTTTTTGGGTAATAATATATATCTTTATGGGGTCGTTTTTATAAATGCTGCGTGGTGAATAGACGGAACAGTTCTGTTAATTTTCTGTGGTTGTCGAATTTTCGATGTATAATCTCGATGTATATATAATCAAAGACGAACATTCGGTTTGAGTAATTAGTTATATATTCTTTCTATATATTCGAAATTATTTTGAAGCATCATTGCATACTGAGAGGATCTTCTTCCTATCCTTTTCTCGTGTGGGGTTGGTACAATATGTATTTATACTCCACAATGTTCTGTTGGTCTTCATCTTACTACTAACACATTTCATATAAATATCCTTCTTCACACAACTATAACTTTTTTGGCCTAGTCTAATCCCTTTGACCTTTTTTATTCACACTCAAAACCCCTTTAGCTTTACGCTTTTTGTTCCTCGTCATCCTCGTACTACACTAGCATATTAACTTTTCGACTTTTCTTACACTGAGGATACTTTCAAGCTTCTTCAGATGAACTTATCCGTTACTTTGTATAGTTACACCACATATTCATCTTAATACATAAAATTAAGTGTAGAATCGAGTCAAAGTCGAAAATCACGTAAAAATCCATTTACTTAATATGATACTGAAAGCAATTTTTAAATTTATAAAAGAGTTATGATACTTTTCTCAAGGTACACCTTTTGTTCAAACGATTTTGCAACGACTGGCAAATAGTGGCTGGCTGTAATATCTAGCCAATAACCAAATAAAGTCAGCTATTACCGTCTATCACGTAGTAAATTGCAGCAATACTTCAGTTTCACAATGCTTAATACAATCACGACTCTATCGAGACACAATCGAAGTGTAGACGTTTATTCAAAAGTAGGACTGGTGTGAGACCGCAATCGGAGACTAGTCAAGGAAATGAATATTAAAATATGGAATGACAGCACTTCATAATATTACCTTGTTAATTGCACTACTGTACTGTAACTTTATCAGCCGGATCGTCCACTGCTGAACACAGCTTCCCCTATGTAGGGGGGTATTTGCCATAATCCCCACGCTTGGCAGGCGGCTTGAGGATCGCAGTGCAAAATGGTATAATTCTTAAGAAGGCGCTGCTGCCCACCTTGTAATATTTTTCCTTCAGTCGCCTCTTACACACCACACGGGAAGAAATGGGGAGGTGCAATTCTAACCCGGCACCCCACGGCCAAATTGCACTAACTATATCATTAAATAAAAACAAAAATGTACCAAGTTTTCAGTTCAAAATTGTTGGGTAAATTAATCCACGATGCCACGATAGCCATGTTAAGTGTTAAATAAAGTCTGTAGACTTGTATGAATAAAATATTGATGTCTCGTTACTAAAGTTAAGGTGTTTCATATTGTGTCCATATTCTACGTATATTTTTTTTTTATAGATGATAGGCTATCCATTGATCACTATCTCACCTGATCGTAATTAATTATGTAGTTGAAGGTGTTGTTTAGGCTACCCTAGAATTACTGGCTCTCAAGGATAGCTGATGGAACACATCGTTATGTGCTTGGAGACAGATATATACAGGCGTTTTTGCTCAATCATATCATTTTTCTTAAATGTAAGTAGGACAAAGGTTTTGTTGAAGTCTTAAATGTTATTAGGACAAAGGTTCTGTTTGCCTATTCAGGCAAATCATAAAGTTATCGCGTAAATGTAGTATTAAAAATTAGTAACTTTTTCGGCTGCATGGTCTTCTTACTCACTAAATTGGCAACAAGATAATACCCCTCAACAAGAGCACTCGACACACAAAATTAACGAGTTTTACAGCTCAGTCTGAAAAGCCGTTCGCATAAAATTGTCAGTGACGAAATGAGAACTTCCCATTTAATTAGGATCGCCACACCCGCAGAATAAGTAACTATAAACAGTAACCCATCTTCAGCTAATACCGAAGAGCAATACGTGCTCAGTTCCACATAGTCCTAGGTAAGTAAAATTTTTTTATTTTACAAATTATTGGAGCATAAAATTTCATTGCCCTGGTGGCTGAGTGGTTTAGGCATCCGGCGCTAATTCAGAGGACGCGGGTTCGATTCCCAACCGGCATACAATTTTGTGGTCCAATAATTTGTAAAATATGATTTTCGCTTAGCATGTGATAGTGCTTGTAATCATATTTAGAAGTAACATTTGCTATTTATCTTACATCCAAATCCATACGTCCACTGAAGAACAATGCCCTATAACTACTATTTAAATACATTAATATTTCGGAAAACACTTAAAAATATATCTTGTGACAATTCCGCCTAATATTTTGCTAAGCCGACGTGACATCTCAAACGCCACGCAGCCTAACTGGAAGAATTTTTGACGCGTGTCGCTTCTATACGAAGCATCCTCAGAAGGTCTTGACTCACGAGTTCACGATCGAGAAACAATAAAACACATTTTTTCCTGTAGTTTAAAATTTGCTATATTGTTTTCTGTTTAATCGTTTCCCCAAAATCACAACTTTAAGTCACCCACTGTCGCTTATGTCCCTGCTACAACCGCATTTGTTCTCAAACTACCCGCAAAGGATTTTAACGAGATTACTCCTCGCAACGTTTTATAGGTCATCTCATGAGATTTATTTAACTGTGATTTGTAAGACATTTTTCATTTGCTGAGATTAAAAGAAATTCAGTCATTAAACGTAATGATGCTCGTTTTATACTGCATAAGATTTATTCCGGGTATTTGGCTTGTATAAGAATTGGCACTTATTTGATGGAAACAGTAAAGTTAAAATTAGTTTTGTCAGAAGTTACTTAAGCAGTTTTGTTAACAACTGCATATTAATACTTACTTTTCTACTTATCGCTTTGTGAGAATGTACTTGCTGGTATAACAACGATTGCCAGTGCACAGAACAGGACAGTATTTTTAATTGCTAATGGGCTACCTCACCATTCAGTGAGCGACTGAAGATGGTATTTAGGTTAAGCCTAGAATGAGAACTGCGTGTCGCAATATCATTGTTGAGGCAATGATAGCCGGGCGGTAATAGCTACGAGTTGCCGAACCTTAGGTCTATGGTTCGGTTCCCACCGCCGCGAGTCGGCTTGTGCTTCACCGCGTGGTGGAAGGTTATTTTGCAAATGCTCGCCTGTCTAGCTACCACCTTCAAGTTAAAGTTCGTTCGCCAAGCACCTAACAGTGTGTTCCGGCTGAAGTTATTAAGAGCCAGTAAAATGAAAGGCACTTAACCATCGTATGTATCAGGGTGATGGGCACAGTGCAGTTCGTAACTAGTGACGAAATGCACCTGTTACAGGCAGAAGTTTCTGCTTAACATCAGGTGTGCCTATTCCTTGTTTCGTCACAATACCATAAAAAAATATTTGCTTGGCGGCAGATTTTCCTCATGGGGTTGGTTGTTATAGCCAGGCGAATATTTGCAAAATGCTCTTCATGAACAGCATTTTTTGCATGTTGACGTAGATGCTGATCAGAATATTGAAATGACCAGCATGGAACTGTATTGTGGTAAAAAGATTCTCGGTTGGTAATAAATCTCGTGTGCCTGATACAGGCAAAATATCTGCATATAAAATAATCTCTGATATCCATTCAGTATATATTTGCTATATAAGTTCCCTTAGAAAAAAAACATATTAATTGGACCGAAATCTCGCAGTATATACCTTCTTATACATGCTTATTTTGATGTTGGTAAGAAAGTATTAACATTTATCCAGAAGCGGGTTAACATACGCAGGTACACATTTATTTAACGTTTCGGCTTTAAGCACTTCTCTAGATGTTGTTATTACTCCCCACGGGTGCCACTATAAGCTAAAAGCGCGAAACCGAACATCAAAGACCGTATAAAACGCACTTCATTCCATAAAGTTCCATAACAGAGGCGCCGGCAGCGAAACAGCCAGCAATACAAGAGCCCTTAACATTCACTTTTCAACCCCACGCTCCCTAATTCAAGTATCACTCGACAGGAAGGGGAGGTCTGGGGAAGGTGGCGGTTCACATGACCGCCAAAGCCACGCACGGTATCGACGCGCTTCCCATCTAAATGGAGAGAGGCTCACGAACTACCCGCAGCCATTGTAAACAAGCAGCGTTCTCTATTCAAACTATCGTTACGCCCTCTATTCGCCGTTCCGGCCGTATTGACGGACCGAGAAAGGTCTTACCGTTCGGTTGATCGGTGAGAAAACTTTTATCGATAGGCACAGATTTTCGTGTGAGTTGTGGGCCACGATTTTATGTATCCATCCACTTGCCTTTCTTGTACAATACCCATTCTCTTCTATCCACAAGGGAATAATAGTACTCCGTCAAAATTAGGAAATTTTACTATAAACATAATCTCTAATACCAACAAAGGGCTGTTTTAAATGTTACACTAAGTGAATGCAAAGTGACAAGGTGAGTGTTAACGGTAGCCACAATGAATTGCGAAGGTATAAAAGCTATGTTTGTAGTGAAAATTAAATTTTAAACGAATATCTCTGAATAACTTAAAATAGAATTTACGGCAACAAAACTATACTATCTAATTTGTCGCGCTCCGCTGCATTTGGATGAAAGTCATTTTTATTTAGGAAAATAACGAAAAGAGTGTCACAGAAATTCCTCTTTTCTCTGACAATAATGAGACAGAGAACGCGACGCAGCGAGGCACTCCGCGATGCTTTTTCAGACTTCGCTGCTGAAAATGCATTACCCTAAATGTCATTGTGATATACTAGTCCTATTTCAGAGGCTATTCTTTAAGTAAGCATGTTTTACAATTCACCTTACTTGATTCTTGATATATTTCTGGCCAAGTTAAGACGCAGTCAAATGGTAAAATTTTGTACTGCGTAGTATTACGCATTTGCTATTTATCTCACATCCAAAGCCATCCGTCCACCGAAGAACAATGCCCTGTAACTACTATTTAAATAAATTAATATTTCGGAAAAACACTTAAAAATATATCTTGTGACAATACGCCTAATTTTTTGCTAAGCCGACGTGACATGCGTAGTAATTGGACTGCGTATGTAGTAGTAATAATATAACAATAAATAATAAGCGTGAAAAATAAATGGAGTGAAAGAGAGGAAGCGATGGTGAAATCGCGATCAGTTTAGTTAACATTCCAAGGTAAGCTTAATAACACAAAATAAAAAGTAAATCGAAAATTTAACTATTCTTATCCTTCTTGATAAGGTTTTGCTTTATAATGCTATGATATTTTATAATCATTTCATACACATTCATGCGTAAATAATTAACACGTTTCTGTTGCAAGCGTAATTTAGATTCAACATTGCAATTTAATTATATTGAGAAAATTTTACGGAAACTTGTTTCGGACTTTTCTTAGCTTTAGATAATATTGTGACAAGATTGACATATAATGTTCAAACCGCTACAAACTAAATACAATTTGCTAGAGATCTGTTCAAGTAAACCTATATAGCATTTGTCTTAAGACGAAAACAAATGCATATTTTGCAGAAATCATAAGAGTACTACCATATTTCTGAAAGAATTTTCGCCTTACACAATAATTGAATGTCTAGTGCAGAGCTTACGTTACAGCTATCTAAACGCGTGGATCCTCATACGACGTGAGTCGTGCCAGTGCTGTGTGAATTCGCGTATTTTTACGGGATAATAATAAAAAAAACTTGTAAATAACGCAAGTGTAGCGAACGACGCCGAGACCCGGGTCACGAAGCGCTCCGGGCGCGAGCCGTCATCGCGACTTGTAAATTTACGACTGGACCACAAATATCACGCTGGGGAGATCGTCATGCTCGCGTGAATTTTTCAGTTAATTCTTAGTATCTCTATTACATATTCATCCGTTTTACTGCTACTGATATCATAAAACAAAAAAAATGTGGCGGCAGGTTTTATGTGTAACACAGAAAACTATAGAGAACTTAATTGCACAATTAAGGAAAGTGTTCAAGTAGTGCTTTTAATGCAAACGTAGTTTCGACATATTTTAAATAACAAGTGTTCAATCTCTATGAAATTCAGCACTAGCCTTGTATATATGCTTCTGGATTGCCAGTTATCCGTAACAATATGTATTTACAAAAATATTTGGTACGTAATCGTTTCGTTTATGAATTCTCATTTTCAAATAAAATGGAAAAAATATAAATAAAACATCTGGCAAACCATAGCATTATTATTGAACTGAGGGATATGCATGCCGAATTTAGTGAAAATATGCATGTTTTTTCGCGTTTGTTGGCTTCGTAATACTTCTACATGGTATTCTCGAGTTTAAAAATATTATTGCCAGTAATATTTTGAAAAGTTATTGAACGCTTATATTAACATAATTCAAAAAATTACCCCTAAAACCGTTAAAAATATTAAAAATCACGTTTACCCTTAACAAATGAAATCAATTCAATAAGTATTAATAAATATATTACATATAGTAAAAAATCGTGCTTGAACCTCCCGTATTACGTGACCAAGTACAATAGTTGGATAGTCCAGCAACAATACCAAAATAATAAACATAAAATTTTGAGTTTTCCCGCATGGATAAATGTCAGCGTTCATCTTAATAGAAATTAGACAGTACAAATATTTTTTTAATGTATGTTGCGGATTTTTTGAAATCATAATCAATGCTATTTTCCCACTTCCCGTTATCGTTTATATACCCGTTCCGCAGAAAGCGTAAACAAGTCACATAATAACCGTATCATTATACGAAAAGGTCAACAGTTATAGCTCCAGTTTTATAAGGCGGCAATTTTCGTTGAAATCAAGCACACGTCCGAACAATTTGAGAGGAGGTCCTGAATATTATTATCACCGACCGTGGCCTCATTGGCTTTGAGTGGCGCGGAAGCGACTGGAAAAATCACCTCGGAATTATTCTTCCGAAATGTCGCCGTCGACACCCGCGACTTCTCGTTTCACTGGGTTGCATTGTATGGGTATGAACAGTGCCAAAAGTTCTGTCCTCAACGTACTCAGAGTGGAAAATCTATGAGAGTAGACATGTCTTTGGTTATTAGTTTTTTTTAACGTAGCCACACTTCTGTAGCTTGCGAGTGTTGATGTTGCTATGCGGTCTTTGGTTAGACACAGTTTCTAGTGTTCTTAAGATCATTTTGCTGTGATGGCTCAGTGGCATTGGCTATGGACTGCCACGCAGCAGGTCCATGGTTCGAATCCCGTCGCGGTCTTGAGCTTCACCGCATGATGGAAGGGCATTTTGCGAATGCCCGCCTGGTTAGCGACCATCCTCAAGTAGAAAATCTGTCACCAAGCACCTAACGGTATGTTCCGGCAGCAGTCCATGAGAGCCAGTGAAATTACAGGCACACTTAACCACTATGTTTCAAGGTGACGGGCGCTGTGCAATTCGTGACTTGTGACGAAATGCGTCTGTTATAGGCAGAGGTAAGTCCGCTTAACATCAGGTGGGCCTCGTGCTTGTTCCATCACAACAACATAAAAAAAAACATCCATCTGCACAGACATTACTCGTGGTCTTGCGCTTGCAACAGTGTCGTCACAGATTTAGAATATCTGCGAGTAAGGTATATTGAGAGCTCGAAAATAATAAATTACACGGTAAATATATTTATTCTGGTGTTAGCAAATTAGTGTTTACCATATACTTTTGTTAGTGATCCTTAAATTTTTGAAGCTTATGTAGCAAATAACACATTTTATAAAACTTAAAGAGATTAATGAAGTAAATAGAGAAAATCGTTTTCGATTCGAAATCTACGACATGAAATTCGTGATCTTCCGAACACCTTCTCAGATTAAAGTTTTCCGTTTCACTGTGTCTGAGTATACGTTGCTTCACTGGAGAACGTGACTCTGGTGATGGCTTTTACACTGCCATCGGCTGGGCTCGCTGAATTTGGGTCTGTGATCGTTGTTCCTTTTGTTTCTGGGATAGGAATGATGTATTTGAGAACTTAAGGGCGCACCGAGCTTTTTAGCCGCGCCGCGGATGTGTGCGTAAGTAAGGCACACCAACAGCATCCGTCCCCGTCCGACGGCCGAAGAATTACTAAAGCGGATAGGGAAAAAGCATCGCGGCTCTGACTAAAATGGGCGGAACATGCGTGAATTTGAGTATTTCCTTCGTATAATAAAAACGTATACCTATTGGAAAAATGTAATGTGTATACGTTATAGAAAACATGTTGTTTTTTTATTTTTCAAATATAGATGACTCTCCGTTAAGTATTTACGCCGTACTAAGGGTTTATTTCGTTTTTTAGATGTAACTTTGTATTTTTTTTCGATCGAAAAATTTTTAAGTAATCCTGTTTCCATAGTGTTTGATTTATATAATGATATATATTAATTACATAACTCAAAATTAAGAAATAAAGATACAGCAAGGGATCAAACTAACCACAATTACGTATCGCTGCCTCGGTGCAGGCTTTAGTCCCTGTTCTCAAGGATACACTATAAAAAGCTTTGCGTTAGAAACATGCGTTGTCAAATTGTTTATTCATACCTTACCACAAAAATTACGGAGCAATTTGATTCCACTTGTGTATACTTAGTGAAACCCCTACCAGCGGCTGTGTTTCCGCATATAATTATATATACAATTCAGGATTTGAAGTATATTTTGGGCAAGCATATCAAGTGGCGTCGCTTTTCCACCAGGTGAAGATATGATAACTAATCAATAGTTTCAATTGCATCGCCTTATTAGGGAAGTTTACGTCGTGGCCTGGAAATATTTGGCCCGAATTTTGGTTGTGACGTTGTGGCCCGCTTAACCTTATTTACTATGGCCATTCGAAATATGTATCAAGTACATCCAGGACGTAAAACTGTTTATATACCAGTAAGTGTGTAAGTAGCATATGAAAGACAGTGAGTGTGGGAGATCTGCCTCTTACTCTTTTTCCTGCTTCCTGACCCTGGACTACTAATCGTTCCATCGTGTCTTCAATCCTGGAGATGTGCCCGAAGAGCTTTAAATTTCATCGTTGAATAATTGGCCGAAATCTGGTCTTGATTTTAAGTTCACTAAGTATATACAAAAGTATACATAAAGCATATTCAAAGGTACTCTGTACATGCTTATAGGTACATTTCTAAAAATATCAAAGCAAACAAGCGGCTAGTCATAGCAGCCGCAGTTTTAGTACATTCGTGGTTAATTCAAAGGCAATAGAGCCAACCAACTCAATTTTCGGGCTAACCGCGGTTTCCTTTGTAGTACGAATATACCTACTCATGTTGTAACCTCTACTGATTAACGAAATTGTACGCTAGCAACAAACCGATGCTGAACACCTTAATGTCATCTGTTATAATTCTCACCAAGTTAGTTATATTGTTTGTAGGGTTCCGTACCCAAAGGACAAATCGAAACCCTATAAATCACTAGTAGCTGTCTGTCGGTTGGTCTATCCGTCCGTTTGTTCGTACCTCAAAACCAATCAGTTACATAATTTTTAATTTTCAATCGTTACTTTCATCAATTTTAGTAATGAAATAGTTATAATTTTTTTTCCACCCTAGCATGTAGTGTAGTAGGGTGTCATCGTCTAGAGCTCAAGATGAGCTCATTGAAATATGAATATATGAGCTCAATGTGCGAATATACATACCTTTTACTTTAAACAATAAATAAAGTGGTAAAATTTTACTATTTTTGTGTTACCTGGACTTTCTTGTAAAACTGTGACCAACTATTTCTTTTTCGCGCTGCTGGAATGCTCAATTTAAATGAACGATGCCTGACTCGCAATTGGCCGTTTTGTTTTTGTACGGTAAGTAAGTACCGTATCACACTAATACTTAAAATGTCTGCACGACAACAAATCGACTGCACGGATTGATAGATTAGTAGGTTCAAATTATAATTCTTTCTTCCTGGGTTAGGTAGAGATTTATTATAAAAGTCCTCGAAGTAGCGTGATATAACCATATTGCACGCAGGTCAAGCCGCAGTATAATTTTGTTAAATAAAATTCCTTTTACTGTTACTAATAAATCAAAGTTTACACACATTGAAAGATAAATACTAAGCTCAGCACCGAACAGCCTAGCGGACTATCTACCGGCAGCGGCGGAGTCCGAACGTCTCGGTGCCACTACATAGTAAGGAAACTCTCGTGACCCCTCTAAGCCTGATTAATGACCCAACCCGAAACCCATCTGTCGAATCACACTATATTTTTCTTCGAAGTGAGAATCTCGGTTTTTGAATTTTTCAAAACACGATAGGCCACTTAGCGACGGCGTGTCCCAAAGGTCGTAACTTAGCACCGTTCGATACGCCTGCCGGATTGGCTCATTCTTTTTGGTTGCGAATTACTGAACCAACGAAGTCTGCCGCCGGCCTGTACGGCCCGCCGCCGACACCAGCCGCTCTGAAAAGATGGACGCACATTATTTACCGGTGGTTGCATTCGGAAGCGTGCTCACCGAGCCTGATATTTATGTTATCCACTGTCCTGGTCGCGAGAATTGCCAACAATACTCGAATTCATTTATACCAACAATGCCTACGATGTCTCGTTATTTCTACCATTCTCAAATGTTGTTCAATGCCTTGTATCTTGTCTTCTGTTCAGCTAAAGTTGTTTCGTGTTCTCATGAGCTAAATGTGTTTTGGTGTGTATGTAACCTTTGACCGGTTCACTTATTTCACCTTGTAGCCAATCAATATTAACCGAACAGCGCCAGCTCATAAATATAGAATGTCTCGTAACTTACATTAAGAGAAAAAGGAACATACGATAACGTTTACATTCAATTGGTCTCAGTGGAATATTGGTCGGAATTATCCTCCACGGCATGACATTGTAAGCTCATTTTATTTAAAGTAATTGAGTGTAGATAAGAGTCATATCTCGAACTTCGAGATAAGTATAATAAATCGCATTTAGGACGCTCAAATTATGTGTCCGTTAATTCGAAAACCTTGTTCAGTGGCATTAAGTCCGACTGAATTTTAAACTTGTGGCTACAATGAGAGAGTGCAGTCATTGTTTTCACACCTTTCTCGGAGAAGTTCCGACCTTACGGAGTGTTCAGATTCTAAGATTAGTTCACTTTGTAGTCGGGTTGTAGAGCAAAAAGTTTTTTCTCTGTGATAATCTAATTCCTTTCTTGAGAGCGGAAGTTAAGCATATTGCGTTAGTATGAACATGAATGGAACTTGCTTTCTATCCATGCTAGATATAATTATCTGACTTCCAAAGAAGGAGAAAAATTCTCAGGTAGGTGTTCAAATATATTATGCATGAACACGCATAGCTTATTACTGGATCATCCGATCTTGGTAGTTGGGTAGAGTATATCCCTAAATTGTCGAACTTTTTTCAGATGCACGTTACTATTTTTAGTTACACTCTATTAACTGAATAAATTATTTACCTATACCATGGACTACCTAATAGGTACAACTCTTGCCTATAGTCCATAACGTTCGCTGAAAACGTTATAGTTTCGGTAAGCAATATATTATAGGAATGTATATAGATCGGATGCATAAAATAAAAACAAATACGAAACTTAGTTCCTATTCTGAAAAGTATAAAAAAAACTTGTAGAAGATGGGCCATGATAATGTCAGGTTTTATTTTCAGTTCTTTTATCAGAATGATACCGACTTCAACAAGAGTTGTTTCATACAATTCAGTGTTGTCAGACACCTTTTTTTTTATTTGGTGCAAATAAGTTTTATCCATATATTTTTCTTTGTACTTACTTTTCTTTGGAACCCTCTTCATTCTTTGTTTTAATTTTTATTTTTTTACGATATGTATTTTTCTCAGGATATGTATTATTATAGACCCGCTATAATAATACATATCCTGTGAAAAATCTAAGCGTCAACCTATAACGTTGTTCACTGAACTATACCTGCATTAAAAGTATAAAATAGATTGTGGAAAATGATTAGTAATAATATTGTTACACAGGATCGTACTAACACCATTCCTTGTTTTTTGCAATATCAACCAATCTACAATATCATTCCGCCTTTGACTGATGCTTCCTCTGTATATCAAATTGTAAATACCTTTGTGTCCGAGTTTATATAGTTATGTGACCTGCCCTCGCACGAGATCGCTGCAGGCAGTTTGTTTTACAGTTTAACATTGTTTCCTTTTCGATCAGCAGGTACGACAAACATCTGCTTTGTGCCTCTACGCTCCTTTGTACTCCCTGAGCCGCTCAACTTGCGCTTTAGGGATAGTTTTGTAGGTATAAATTGAAAATAAAATGCAATAGGATAAGCTCAAGCGTCTCGGCTGGCTGCGTTGTTTTGTTCTTACTCACACACACATATTATTGTTATAATAAAGTATTAGAAACGTATAAAGTGTGGCCTGAAGAAAGGTAAGAGAATCTACATACTCGTAGGTTGAGCAGTAATTGCTGGCACCAGTCCTTCGTAGCGCGTTCCCGTCCATGTATTTCCCGACTCCCGTACAACCTCCAGTTCCAATTACTCTTCGGAATCGGTGTCCACTGTAATTGGATTGGGCTGGCAACCGGACTTGTTGGCATTTTAATTGTGCTATTGTGACGACGGACATCGTCCGCTGCGACACCGTTGGCGCTAGACGCACCACTTTTTACATACATCCAATATTTGCTCACCGGGAGTTTCATCTGGTTTTTGTCACATAGCCAAAAAGATCTAAAAACAAACGATTATGAATAGCATCTCTATGGAGGGTGAAGGATTCGGCGCTCTCGTTTATTGTATCACATTTTACACCAGATTAACGAGTTTCTCACGATTTAAAAAGTCTAAAACAAATATGTCAGAAAAAACTAGGCCGCCAAAGCGTCAAAGTATTTCCACAAAGAGGACGACCGCGTTGTTTTAGGAAATCGAGACATTAATGGAATGACCGACACGTATTATCGATCTGCGTTCGAAGAATAGCTGTGCGTTTAGAAATCTAAGGAATTGGTGGATTCTTCGTATGCGTAGGGATCCATCTGGATACGATGCGTTGTATACGCTTAAATCGGTAATTGAGGTTAAAATTTGTTTTGTTACTGACGGTTTTGATTTATAATACTAGTAAGTACTCAGAATGCATAATGAATGTCTATTACACGTGCGTATAACGATCAAACTTTGCTATTGTGCCTTCTTAGATTTGTTAAGTTTCGCTCAAAGGATATTAGATGAAGTTTAAATTGAAATTCAGACACGATCCTTCTACAAGTCTTTTATTCTTTTTGCGTTAGCCTTATTATTCGCTACGAAACCATTGTCGGCGCGACGTGGCCACATCGGAATATTTTATACAAATTTTAGAAACAAGAACAAGGTTCGAGTGACAGGTACACTTATTTTCTGTTGGTTATTTTTGTTTAGTGAAGTTTTATCGGATTGCGATCGCGGAACGTGGTGTTGTAGGGATGAATAAAATATAAATTTCTGCGTTTAGTTCGCCGTTGCGCCCCCGAATGGGAAGTTCGGCCGGTGCTTTAATGGAGTTCTGAAGTTTGCCATTCGTTTCTATTATAGCAGTAAAATTGTTTGTTGTCGTTGATTTAAATTTAACGCACCTGTTCGGTAATATCAAATATTATTAGACAATTTATCTGAATGCGTTTTCAAGAATACGTGGAAGGTTTTTATATCGTCGCATGTATAACTTTAATCAATAAATTGATAAAATAATTCCTTATAAGCCCGTATACATTGCCAATATACTGTTGTAAGCTAAGACACAATTCATATTGTGTGCATGCATAACTGAAAAGAGTAAATAACGGAATTATTTTCGAACAGATAAAATAATTAATTTGAGAAATACAGGATCATTTAGGTTCGTCCTAATAATGCATCTTAAAGTTGAAATCGATCTTGAAATACAGTTTGGACGTTTAATGTATGGATAATCTGTCAAATACAGCATCTAAGATCGATCCCAACTTTTAGATACATTTATTAATATGAGCTCAGAGTATTAGAACGAACTCAATGAGTTATAGTAATAATTTTTTCAGTGTATCAAGTCGTTTCCCTTTTATACGTTTTTGCATATAGGATACCTAAAAAATTATAGAAATAGATTTTATTTCAGTGTATTGAATAAAAAATAATCCCTATATGATAAACATTTTTACTTGTAAACACGATGGAAATTTCTCGTCGCCCTTTTTCTTTGTTTTGTTTCGTCAAATATTTCTCGGCTCCTAACTCACTTTTAAATTTGAATTCTTTCGTCGTATTCTAAGAAAACGAATCGGAAGGTTCGCCTTTGTATCACTTTTTGTGCGATTCCTTACTTTGTTTTGATTCGACCATTATTTATGGACTTTTAGTTGGGGCGAAAACAAAATGTCATGTATACATTTATACATATTAATATAACATCTCTGAATTATTTCGTTCAGAATTATTTGTTTCATATTTTTATCTCTGACATGTTATATTTTGTGGAGGTAATAATTTAATCAGGCGTTACTTTGTGGTAAATAATATATATTAAACACCATAAATATACTTATACTAATTTAGATAATAAAAATTCCCGAATTTTAAGTTTGGTTTAACCTTGTATACCTTTTCTACTCCAAAAATGAGGTAATAAATTATTTTTTGACGTAAAAAATTTAGGAAAGAGCATAGGTGTATGCTCTTGTCTTTTATATTAAAAACTTTTAAAATTCGTCTGGTGGTCCTTTGAACATGGCGGTACAAACGGGGCGTGTTTGTGATTTCAAAGGTCGTATTGTTAGTAATAAATGGTCGCTAAATAAAAGACAAAAAAGGACTCAGCTGGTTTAGATTTTAAGCACAAAAAATAATTTAATCGGCTCAATAAATGAGGAGAAAACGGGAATATCAAATGTCGATTTCGTAAACTTTGTTCCTATTCTTCGCTACCATCCTTCCCCCTTAATTAAGCTAAGACATAAGTATACTTTCACGACACTTCAGCCATGTCGAGAAGCTAGACATAAAAAAACATCTGGATCTCTAGAACCGCTGTTGTTATAGAACACTTGTTGCTTGGCTAAACAAAATCTACTGGAGGCATAGATTTAGTATAATTGATTGATGACTGATCTTGAGGTGGCCTAATGCGAGCGTTAGAAATATTAATACCACCACAAAAATAACGTTTCGTTTAAATGATGATTAATATTATTAAACTGATAATGAAGATAAAGAAATAATTAACATATATTTATACTTTTAACTTAACACTGTACATTAGTGCCATCTGGCGGCGTACATATCTATAACAATAAAAACATTTAGTCGAGTAAAAAAAATTGTTTCATTACATTTTTTAATGTCGTTATGGTATCAAATAATTCCTGTTATGTCACTACAGCAATTATAGCAATCACCATATTTTTTTTGAATTACAAAAATATCGCCCGAACAGGGACTTGAACCCTGGACCCTTGGATTAAAAGTCCAATGCTCTACCGACTGAGCTATCCGGGCTGTACAATATGTGTCAAAATGTTGTTTCGGTATAAAAACTAGCAAAGATAATTTTATCATCGTACAACTTGTAAAATAAAAAATAACAATGCACTGCGCCGCCACGTGCCGGTCCTATATAATATACAGGATCGAATATTGTTTGTAAAACTTCAAGTTACAATAAAAGCATCATTGTGTTTGTTTTGCTAACGGAAATAATTTCCTGTTTGACAATTAATACTAAATATTAATCTATTAGGAACCAGCTAGGACCTAGGACCCGCGCTATGTTAAGTTAATGTGGATAAAAGTCGCAATAGTTTTCTAAGTAAAAATACTAAATATAAGTGGTTAAGTGGTTTCTACTTTGTAATCCGTAGTGCCTTATGAATTGAATGGTTCTGGTTGCATTTGGTTGTAACTTTGGTTATAAGTCTTCATACTTCTATTAAGTAAGCAATCGATATTTTTAGTATTTGTATGTATTATTTCTTTCAAGGAAGTTGTATTAAGTAAATGAGATTACAAAGAATGTAGGTTTGTCAAAATTTAATTTCTATATATTTGAGATTTAGCTTTGTGTGGAGTGTGAATTATAATTAAAATATGAAGTTATTATTACATAACACATCGTGACGCCTATATTCCACGAAGGGATAGGCAGTGGGGTCTAAGCACCCGCGTTTTACAACATATATTTTGCTCCCATGTACTAGATGGCGACTCTATTGGCATCCAATGGGCTCAGATGCAAACTCTGGACTTTTGTTGAAAATAAATTTATCAGAAAAACTTAATGAGTTTTCCGACACGGAATCTAATTCTGGAATACAAGATTTCAAGACAGTGCGTATTTACTAATAGATAATTCGTTGCTTATAGTAACAAAATACTCATTGTTATACAAGGAACGCAAAGGTTACTTATACCTGAATGCCGTTCATTGTGGCGTGCTATAACTTTTTTTATGGTCAGGGCTGTGTTTTAAATTCAGAGCGGAGCTAAGTATTACTTAGTAGAACTCTGAGTGCAGCGAGGGATTAAATATACTCCGCCTGAAGAACAATGTTTTTGTTCCCGAGTGATAAACTCTACTTTTTATTCTTCTCTATGAGAAAAGGTAAATATTACGTCGAGATAATTGTAAATATAATTCATTTAATTTCTTGCTGCTTTTATAATTCTTTCAGGTGTTAATATAATATTTTCACATTAAAATGATTTGATCATATAAGAAAAAGAAATATAGATCATAAGAAGACATATATATCATTCACAGATCTATATTCTCATAATTTCATATACGAGACGTCATCGTATAGGTAACGTATTCGTTACAGGTAATTTGCGCACATTACCTGTAACGAAAACCACCAGACTACTACTATCTCACATGCTGGTATGTTATGATGTAGTCGAAGATGTTTTTCAAGCTATCCTAGAATTCCTGGCTGTCAAGGACTGCTGCCGGGAAACACCATTAGGTGCTTGGCGACAAATTTTCTACTTGAGGGTGGTATCTAGTCGGGCGGAGTTTATTATTTGTAGCTTTTTCTCTCTCTTCGGATGCAGAGCACTGAGGGTAATATATATCCATGTTCCTTAGGCTGAACTTATCACTGTCCTACATGAAAGTTTGTAGAAGAAAAAACCTACTTTGCTCGCACTTATTTACTAAAAACACATCTTTTCCGCATTGGTGGAATGAAAAGTACATTTTCGCTCACGTAGTGACATTTTCTGTCAATTGCAACCAAAACAAGCGATCCGTGAAACACCTAACAGTATCCAAGTGAAACAAAAAATAACGGTCACTGTTTATTTGTAAGAAAAAACTTTCTAAATTACACCGCTGGGAAATAATTTGCTTTGTTGTTTAAGTTCTGTGGCGAATATTTTACACAAAAATGACTTATAAAAACGGTAATTGTCTCTAAACAGGGAGTCTGTTACACAAATATCTGATAAACTTTCAAGGTACGTATTTTCAAGGTAGTTGATAAACAGATTTTTGATGTTAATAAATAATAAGTAGGTAGTTAGTTAGTCCTTAACAAAGGATAGTTTTATTCTAAATCACCTAGTACTTTATAGGGGAACATAAAGCAATATTTTTGTATTTTTTACACGCTAGTATTGTTAGTTTTAGCATGTATTAGCGAAGTAGTTTTTATGAACTTAACACAAATATAACTTACATTATCTCGTATATTGTTTTTATTTTATCTAAGGCATTTTACTCAAATCAGCCTGTTGTCTGATTTCAATTAGATTATTAAATTGTTTTGTTTTTTTTTATTTTTTTTATAGCAGATAGGCTAGCCTTTGACCACTATCTCACCTGATGGTAAGTGATGATGTGGTCGAAGATTTTGTTTAGGCTAGCCTAGAATAACTGGCTCTCAAGGACAATTGTTATTATTAAGAAGGTGATAACGACTAAAAATTATATGGTTATTATTGAGATGTTACGAGTATGTGGGAATTAGTACATTCCACAATTTTCTTAACTAATGTAAAAATGTTTAAAGAAGATTTGTAAACATATGTAATTTATGTATGTAAAATAATTATTTTACATTATGTAAAATAATATAAAAATCAATTATAATTTTAAACAGCATACAACCTTAATGAAACTTATTACTTTGATTATGTTATAAAACTTGATGGATAGAGATGAGTGGAAAAAAATCGGGGGGACTTTTCACCAAAAGAAAATAAACCCTCTCGTAAATTTGTAATTTTGTAATGTAATCCGCAGAGCATGCGTTATTGCAAACATAAAAATATTAAAATTATGGGATTGCGTCATCATTTACAAGTTTAAAGCTAATTGCAAAATTAGTCTTGATTGTAGAACAACTTAAGCTGAACTACAGATGTCGCTCCATCCCAATACGATGGTTAAATAGAACGATAGGAACAATTTTAGTTATAGACTCATTGTCATGTTAGCTCAATTGGATTAGAGCATACCCCGGCTAAAGGGGTGGATGGACGCGGGTTAAAAAACGACCAGTTAGTTAATAAACGGTTCTAAATGTTTACGCTCGTAAATTTGTAATTTTATAATGTAATCCGCAGAGTATGCGTTATGGCAAACATAAAATATTAAGAAAAAAATAGGTATATAATGAGTATATAAATATTAGCCGACTGTGCCTACATATAAGTTTTGAATTTATCAGACAGTGGTTAAGTCAGCCCTTGTTAAATATTTTGGATCGAATTAGAAAGTGAACGTCATTGATCTTTCACGGTTTTTGTAAAGGTCCAATTTAAAATGTTAGTCAAGTAGAACTACTGTGCGGTCGAGAGAAAAGTTTTCAATAAACGAGCAATCATTATTTTGTGCAAACTTTTGTTTGTGTATGTACTAGACTAGAACTAGTTATCGTTTGAAGTAACTCGTATTGCCTTAAGAATTAATTGGCTTTTGAACTGAAAACAACCTTTTCACGATTAACTAGAAGAGGTCATAGTTGAATAATTGCAAAATTTTAAATCTTCGTTGAGGTATTCAAAAATGTTGAGTCGCTTAATGATTAATCTTTAAGATTCTTCCTAAGATATGAGGCACATCAAAAAGGTAAATACGGTCCTCCTGAGTAAGTAATAAATCCGCCGCATCAGGTCCATGGTTCGAATTCCGCCGCGGGCTTGAGCTTCACCGCATGGTGAAAGGGCTTTTTGCGAATGCCCCCTTGGCTAGAGACCACCCTCAAGTAGAAAATCTGTCGCCAAGCACCAAACGGTGTGTCCCAGTAGCAGTCCTTGAGAGCCAGTGAAATTACAGGCACATGAGACTTAACAACAATGTCGCAAGGTGACGGGCGCAGTCCAATTCGTGACTTGTGGAATGCATCTGTTAGAGACAGAGGTCAGTCCACTTAACATTAGGTGGGCCTCGAGCTTGCTCCGTCACAATAACATACAAAAAAGTTGTAAATAAAGTAAAAAATTTATGGTTTCGATAGAAACCGTAATCGCAAGCGTAGATTTTTATACAACATAATTTGAGGTGCTTGTCTATCATATTACAAAGTGACATTACATTCGTATGAAACACACAGTAATTTTTGTGACACTAATAGGTCTATTCTTTCTTGTATGACTCTAGTGTGTACATTGAATTTTTTATATTTGACAGCAGCATGCCGTTATACTGTGTAATTTGGACGTTTTTTTCTCATTATTAATGTGCTTTTTCTATTACACACCTCAGAGGCATCGACAACACAAACATACTGGAGACGTAATTTGCAAGTGTTGCAGAAATTATTAATTTAATACATTACAGGCGTCAAAATTGGTTTTCACTTGACTTTCGAGAACTATGCACTATATTGGAGTAAAATTAATTGTATGTATTTAGGTCCTAACAAAAATATTTACCAATTATTATCAAAATCTAAAAAGGTTTGACGTTAAGGTTTGTTTTAGAGTACAGAGACTTTACAAATTATGCTATAATACATAGTACCTATACATTAAACTTCGAACGTAATTAAACTTTATTATTGAGCCATAAACTTTTTACTGATTGAATTTGTTCATTACGCACGCCATGCAGTTTAAACTAAGGACATTGTGTGCGACACAATTTTTTATCTCCAGGCACTGTGCAGTACTGCACAACAAAGTTTCTTGAATATCATATAAACAAACATTTTTGCTTACAAAACAACAACGACGATAACGATGTGCCAGAAAATTTCCCGACCGATACAAGTTTCCTATAAGCGTCTTCAAATATGTTTCTTATATATATTAACTCGTGTGAATCCAAGTTAGTGATGTATCACTCATGAACTGTCGAATTTTATGTTCAAATATGGCGTATCCATAAGAGTCTCTCTGCGGTTCCCCATTATAACTTATGTGACTTTTATATCGTGACGTGTGACATTAGAATGAACAAATTGTACGACATCAATTGAAAAAGATAATTGCCGAGCGTTTGAATAGAAAGCCCGGATTCCATGGATACTTTTGATGGTCTCAATGCTCTCGTATCAAAGTAATGAGATACATCATTACTAGTTATTTCGCTGAGATTGTGTAGGAACCTTTTTAAAGATACACGTAGGTACTCAAGTTAATGTAGCGGGAGCTGAAGACTCCAATTTGCATGTTTTCTGAATTATATTTTTAACACTAAATATTTTTTCACAAGTCCTTTTGGCTCACCGCCCAATGGCAAAATAAAGTACTGTCGTACTATGGACATATATTCAATAATTATACGGGTAATCATCATAGTACTATTGTCCTACTTAATAGGAGTTGGTGCAATATTATTTTTACTTCGCGTGCGAGAATACCCCGGTACGTAAATGACGATTTCTGTATTCAATAACTGGCTGTTAAATCGGGTTTGGCCGCGACAAGAGAAATGGAGACTAGTACTGATGATGGTTAACTAAACTTTTTTTAAGCCCTCTGCCGTATCCTGATGAACTTCCCTTGTCTAAAGTTAAAGGGTTTGAGAAAAAATCTAAGAACTGTTTGTAATTTTAGTTGGTACTCAAAGCCTGTCATGTGCCTAAGTTGCAGAAACAACTTTCGAATACATCTACTTAAATAGTGTCATGTTGCTCATTGGGCGCATTATTTTCCCATGGATGTTTATTGTAAAATTCATGTCCATATATTTTAAGTGAAAATAAAACCAAAATCAAAATAAAAGCGAGGGCATACCAACATTATTTTTTATTTCTTCGAAATTACAGGCACATGAGACTTTACAACTATGTCTCAAGGTGACGGGCGCAGTGCAATTCGTGACTTGTGACGTGTGCATGTGTTATAGGCAGAGGATACCGCTTAACATCAGGTGGGCTTCGAGCTTGTTCCGTAACAATAACATAAAAAAGCTCACCAGTTTTGAAATAAGTTTTTAAACAGCATTGGTAGTATAAATAAAGTTTAACAGTTACTTACTCCGCAATTATCTCTAAAAGCCTTCAATAGAATTACAAATTTTCTTCACAATAGAAGCCTCGGGATGGACAAGTAATTGGATAGTAACTCTTGAATAAGGCAACCATACCAAAGGTAGAGGCGATGTGCCATAAAAGTGCATCTGTTCCGTGCGTTCAATTAATTTAATCAAACGTATTGATTAAATGTCAGGTACCCAATTAAATTATCGGGGCTGCTGATCGCGATGCAATGCGTACGCACTCTTGGCTTGTAGGGAGGGGAACAACAAGACTGTTGACTGATTTGACTTTAAAATCTTGTCGTCTCGAGTCTTGATTGGAGGAGCAAGATATGAGACGATTGTATTTGAGACGAAAATCTGTTTGATGCAATTCTTCTTTTGTAACCTACGAATAAGTATGTAAAGAAGTGTAACTCTCATATGGTTACCGCTTTGATTTCGGACTCATCAAGTTCACAATTAACATAACTTTTTATTGATTTTCAAGTCAGAAGGTAAAGTCCAGATTTTTTAATTAATATGTACTCTGTTCTTTGTTCTTATTTAAGTCTTAATTTCGAAAATTTGTGTTTGTACAACACTATTGATCGATGAAAGTTTGCCGCCGGCGATACAATTCGCACTTTACCTTCGAATCTCTTTCGATTATGAATGCTGTGGGTCTGTTGCTCGTTTTAAAAACAAACCACAATTTCAGAGTAATCTTTCTCGTTTTAATTTTATATTCCGAATTCGTTAACATTATTAAATAACGTTCTCTTTTAATTTATATGTAAAATTTAAATTTAAGTACGATAGAAGCTACTAGCTGTTTCAAACGACTTCACTTATTTGTTTCTATATCCCACTCACGCAAGAATGTCTTACTAGTAAAATTAATAATCCAAATCTAGCATTTTATTCAAATCCGAAGCATAATCATCGGAAGATGCTCACACATTTTTTCATGCACGTACTGCGCGGGGATAAGCCGCGCGGTCTAAAAACCCAGCAATGAGCAGTCCTCTGACAAGGTGCCGCAAGATGGGGTCTTGTGAGCACTCACCATCTCGCCCCAGCGCGGCGCGGCGGTAGGCCTGGACCATGGTAATATAGTTACCGTGTCTGGGCTTAAATGGGCCTTTGCGCCTATAGAATGGCGTTCTTGCTTTTGCTGAATCTGAAGGTGCCTAACGGGCTGCGTTCAGCACATCATCATCAGCAGAAAGATTTCCACTGTTAAATTCAAGACGTATGAGCTCGATTCTATAATTAATATATCTACGCTAAAACACCACAGTAATAATTAATCTGCGCACCACGACTGTTAGGGCTGAATAAATTTTTGTGTTGATATTTTTTTATTATTCTTGATAAGTTAGCCCTTGACTACTATCTCACCTGATGGTTAGTGATGATGTGGTCGAAGTTGTTGTTCAGGCTAACCTAGAGTTACTGGCTCTCAAGGACAGCTGCCGGAACACCGTTAGGTGCTTGGCGACAGATTTTCTACTTGAGGGTGGTAGCTAGCCAGGCGGGCATTTGCAAAATGCCCTACCACCATACTATAACGACTGCCATCCGAAGACACGAAAGCGCTCAGTAGTAATGTCACCAGCGGTCACCCATCCAACTCATGGCCGAGGCGAACGTTGCTTAGTTTGGCTTTTCGGTTCAGAATGGCTAAGCAGACTTCGCTACGAGCGCATCAAAAATTTATTAAATGAACACAAAGTGAAGCCTTTTCTAAGTCCTTAGGCATAAGCATAATCCGTGGTTTGTGTAGTACTAGATCTGGGTGCCTATCATAGTTATATCTTTTGATTTGAACTGAAATGTTTGTGAAGCCGAGGCACAGAAGGGTTTGAGGTTTGTATATCGGGGTTTTATTTAGAATTTTATTCTAAGACCCTTCTCTAAAATATCAAACTGACGAGGTCCTTGTGCCTTGAAACCTAAAATACGTATTACACGTATGTATGTAGGTAGGTACATAAACTACATTTAAATAGCCGTTATGTTTCTTAACTTACTTATACAGGTGTTTTAACGTTATACAAGTGGCCTTTGAATTGAATTCCTCCAATACCTACTCCATATTAGGCGTACCAAGTTTTTATGTCCCTGTATAGACTGCGAAAGTATTTTTTTTTATAATGTAAAATTTTAGTCGTGGGCTTGAAAACGAATATGATGTAGTATCTATTGTGTCGAAATCTAATTCAATAAAAACGATTGACGCTTTTGAATGCTTGTCTAGTTTCATCAATGGCACATAGTATAATGAGTATAATGAGAAGAAAGTGTGTCTGGTAGATGGCAATAGACTAGAACCATATTACGTGCATCAAAACATGACTGGCGAAATGTGGGTAATTAAACGACTATACCTACAATTTTGAGGAGGGTGACCATTGACTTGCCTAATTTTTGGGTTCCTTATTTACTTAAGCAGGAATTGTTTGTATAACATATTTTCGCATAAACATCATTAGTCTTACTTACTTTTGAGTAGGTACACTGCTTGTTAGGTATAATTTATGTTGCTGTTTATTAGCTGTTGTGAGGTATAATTTTTAGCTGCCGTAATGTAGTTTAGTATATTATTTTTACTATCAAAAAAAAAAAAAATTATTTATATGTGATCGTTATTTGTATTTATTTTCGAAGGTCTTTATTACTTATAATTGTAAGAAAAAACATAATTAATCTTATCATTCATTTCTATTATATCGAAACCGAATATTTATCAAATCTCTTAACATTAAAAGTCTCTCAATATAATGCAAACATTCTTAGTTATTTTGGGCTCAGCTTTGTGTAAGTCAATTAGAATGCGACGGATTGGGCCTTAAGCCGACAATACGTTCATTGGATCTATATTGGATTTTTGCTATGTTTATTCTAAATTTTATTAATTAATAATCCTTGTTTCTACCATTTACAGTAATCACACAAGCATAGCGATTTGGCATGTTTAAAATTAGATCATCAAAATCACTTTGAGGAATGGCCGCCCACGTTCTTTGTAACAAGTCAACAAGCTGTTGTGGGGTATGCACGGCATCCATACTTGGCAGAGCTCTTCTTTGTAGCATATCCCTAGCCATGTGTGGACGTGCATTATCGTGCATTAGACGAAACGAATTACCCAAACGGCTTCGCAAAGCGATGATAACTTCTGAAACAATACTCTCCGCATAAATTTGAGCGTTGAGGTTGCCCCTGAACCAAATGAGATTTTTTTAAAACTTACTTGATTTGTTCAAATACGTACTCAATCCCTAGGCATTTTTGATGTGTATATTTATTGTTTTGACTTAACGCAAACTCAATTTCATAAGGCATATATCATTTATTGTTGGATAATTCTTATTAACATTGTGTTTTTGCAGATGATGACTATGCTTAGATAAAACGTTTATAATAAATGCTTACAAACTTTAGGGCCTCCTCTGTGTTATGCTGATAGCCTAATAAATATATGCCTAATCACATATGGTGTATTAACATTATGGAATTTTATGTGTAGAATTACTGTGTTGCTTACAGTAAAATAGGACTTTATGCGATCCGCTTTGGGGATATACATTTTATCATCGAATTTTGAATACATACCTTTGCATTTTTAACGATGAAATACGGAAGTAGAGTTCTTCACCGATAAATATGAGTCAGATATCGAGAATCTAAGCCGAGATTCAGACAATTTTTCTCTTTTCAAATCGCCTTCTAATGGACAAAGCCAACCACCACTTTTTATAGTTATGGGACGTAATGACTCGATCGATATTTTGTCAGTTTGTTAAGTCGATATTATCGATATTTTGTTGTTACAAAAGAAACTACTTTTCATAAATAGCACTATGTTTTATTAAGATTTACTAAAGGTCCATAAAATTACCTAATGCTTGCTAATGACAACATCAAAATTAGTTTCTTTCACGAGCTCTTGATTCATTAATGAGTACGTACTTTCAGAATTTTACGCTTTGATTTATAAAGACTAAAATAAATTATAATCACACTATTTAATAAGCATGTATACCATTCACTGTTTTAGTCTGTTTTTAATTAAATCGCCGTAGTTTTAGTGACGCCACATAATGTAAGTTAATATTTTAGATAAGAATATAGAATAGATTATTCTTTATTACTACGCCACAAAAATAAATACAAGTCGAATAAAAAAAATATAAGTATGTTAGTAAGGAAAAGTGCTTATCAAATATCGTTTTATCAGCTTTATGTTAAAAAAAACTAAGATTGGAACCAATAAAATTAAGTAAATATGGTGACTCCCTAGATAACCTACTTTGGATGTTACTATATGTTAGATAACATATTGTTTTTATAAAAACATGAACATTCGTAGTATTACATGTTTTGGTGTAAAATAAGTATCTAGGTAATATTATTATAGTTGTCTATCTTTCGTTATATACAGGGACACTGACTGGATTGAAAGATAAAATTCCGGCATTTGATAATATAATAATGTATAAATTAACCATTTCTTTGGCACTGCTCCATAGCATTCGTCAAACATTCGCAGACCGTCCAATTAACATACCAAAATAAAGTATATTATCTTCCGTATGGTGTAAACAGGGTGATCCTCTGGGACCAGCCACCTTTAGCTTTGCCATCCACTCAATAATTCAACGTCTCCAATCAAAACATAACGTTTGGTATTTGGATGACGGAACCTTGGGAGGCTAAGCGTACACTGTATTGAATGACTTGCGAGTATATAAAGACGATTTCGTCTTATTGGCATTGAATAAAAAATCCAAATACGAACTTTTTGTTTGCGATAAAGTTTCGATTATTGAAAAAAATTATTTAATTTTATAAAATTAATAGGAAAAAATTCGCTCCATCTTTTGGGTTCAAAGATTCTTGACGCATCTTTATTACCATTTGTAGAAGAACAAATCAAAAGTTTAGAAATGCCTCTAGCAGATTATTTAAAATTAACGCCTAAATAAATGGTGTTTACTATTATTAAATTTTGCTTTTTCTTCTTTAAATTAATATATAATTTGAGATTCTGTCAGCTGTGAAAGCATAGTGAGCTTCTTTTGAGCTTAGATAACTTATTAAAAGAGACGTTAGTGTCGGATTTGAATGTTGAGATGGATGATAGGGCTTGGGCGCTGTGAGGTTGGGGGTCATAGATATACGAAAAATGTCTAGTGTGGCATTACCAGCTTTTTGTCTTCTGTACACAGTTCATCATCATTAAGCTCTTTTGATGTAGCATATCTGGCTGAGGCTAAAAACACATGGCCTTGCTTGTCCAAATACTTAATTCCCTAACATTATGTCAATTTGAAGACATAATGTTGGGGGATCGGCCCCTATGCGAGCTAGCCATTTCATTGTAGAAGCTGTAGTTTTGTATGCCTGTATCAGCCGGATTGTCCACTGCTGAACATAGCCTCCCCAGTAATGGAAAGTTTGCCATAATCCCCACGCTTGGCAGGCGTCTTGGAGATCGCAGATTGAGATATCATCTTAGGATCGTTCTATCATAGTGGTAGAGCATTTTGCGAATGCCAACCTGGCTAGCTACCACCTTCAAGTAGAAAATCTGTGGCCAAGCACCTAACGGGGCTTTCCGCCATCCTGACGTATTTGCAGGTTAGACCAAACAGTATCTTTGACCACATTATCACTTACCATGAGGTGACATATCGGTCAAAAGTTAGCCTAGGAGCTATAAGAAAACCCGAATAAAATTGGTGCTATACAGAACCTAAATAAGTGTTAAAACCAAAAACCATTAAATAAGTAATTTCAAAATATTTTTGTAGTCGATAAAAATGTGTATATTTTTATATTTGCCAACCTTTCCTTTGCGCACATTCTTGCCCGAGGTACACTTTGTGTTGCATTGTATCTTTATGTAAATCATAGGTCCGGTGTATGTAGAATAGTAATCAATATAGCAAAGGAACGACAGGATAGATTCACAAACACAGTGTTTGTTTACTGGTTGATAGCAAAATTACACCCTACACTGTGCCTTCACCGAATGGGACGAACGTGTGAAAATGGAGTATTGACTTTGTGTTTGTTAATGCACTTTTGGTACTTGAGTATATGTTCTGTGTTTTTGGTATTATGTTATTCGCAATGATTAAACTTTTATTGATTTCTGTGGACCATTTAACCCATAAAGTCGCGCTTCTACATATTTTAATATTTTTTGGGTATAGTTGCGATGAATACTTCTACCCAAGCGATCCTATTTTATATTTTATTGTTTTATTGTGTGAACCGTTATCACTGGCATTTGATAATGCCTTTAGACAATGTACGTGATTTCTCGCTAAAAACTCTACCCATGCAAAAAGGTAGCAAGTAGAATATCTGTAATGAATAGATTCAGGCGTTACTTTGCGGAAATCCATTTTTAATAATAACAAATACTTTTAAAAGTATCTTAAAAAAACATTAGATAATATTTAAATAAAACACTTTAAAAAGCATAAAACTATATATCTATCATACACAGTGAGTCAAGACCTCCTGAAGATGCTTCGTTTAGAAGCGAAACTAGTCGGGTACTCTTCCGGTTAGGCTGCGTGATGTTTGTGACATTACGTAGATAACAGGAAAATTAGGCGGAATTGTCACTAGATATATAATTTTATGCTTTTTTAACTGTTTTATTTAAATATTATCTAATGTTTTTTTAAGATACTTTTAAAAGTACTTGTTATTATAGAATATCTGTCGCTAAACACCTAGCACTGTGTTCCAGAAGCAGCTGTTAATGAGACAGTGCCCGTTTTCCATCATTGATCTTATTATCACTTACCGCCATATGAAATTGTGGTTAAGGGCTTAGGCTAATGACACCAAAAAAAACAAGGTACAAATTACATAGGTAGTCTTCAATCGTGTTACCAATCTCACCCCAGTATATTGCAGATCTCTTATTCTTATTTTCTTATTTCAGGTAAAGTCGTCCGTTCTTTGTGGCGCTCTATGGGGGAGGCCTTTGTTCAACAGTGGACGTCTTCCGGCTGATGATGAAAGTCGTCAATTTTGGGAGACACAATTTTGATATGGTTTCGGTAAGCGTGTTTCATTTATCAAGTTCTTTATTATATTGATCGTCTATTGTTTTCGTTTTGGTTTTAAATATTTAAGTTGCGCTGTTGCAAGTGCTATGATCTCGAGTGAACTATGGCTTAGTTGCCACATTTCAAGTCTAGTATTCCTCTTCAGTAAGGTGAAATTTAGAATGTTTTACAAAGATGATTGAAGAACAATTGTCGAATTAGGTACAGTCCAGCCTCAGTCTTTGTGTAGTTACGTGTATTCAAAACGTTTGATGTCCAGTCTCTAATAACAAGAAAAGTTAAGGCACCATGTCATTTTAAAATCTCTTCTGTGATTCTTATTACAAAATTATACAAGTATATTTTCCAAAATGACTCAATTTAATGTATCTATTAAACAAAATTTACCTTGATATAGCTAAAATAGAATATTGACCAATTTCTATCGTACATCAAATTTGTTATGCATATATGAATATATTAGCACCTTTGCTTAGTAAAGCCTCTTAAATATATAAACATTAAACGACGTCGGCGTCGTTTCACGTCGTTTGTTAAACATGTTATGCTGTGTACACATAAATACGGATAAAATTTTAGTGATTTAGCTTTGTAGACACATATGTTTACCAATGAGCTGAATGGATATTGGTAAATTTGTCTTCTCTTTCTGTGTTTTCGTTTGCTTAAGACAATTGCGCCAAGTAAAACTTTGCAAATTTCATAATTATGATACCTTATATGTTTTTACTTAACTTCCTTGTGGACTGCTGATAGCTGATTGGCGATATATAAATAATATTAAAGTTTAAAATAATGTAGTACACACACGCTATATACTACTCACATATACTTTGCATATTTTTTTCAATTTTGAACGTCATGTTTTTAATTTTCATTATAAAAACTTTCACTTATTGTTGGACTGCGAGTAATATAACTACAAGGATATAAGTATAACATTTTTAACTAGCACTAAAAAGAAACATAAGGCTTGAATGCGCCTAGTGTTTTCCATACTAACTTGGTTTCGTCAGTTTAAATACCAAGTGTTCAATTGCTGTGATATTTTGTATTCATATCTGGTTTGCCTGTTCTTCAGTTTTGTGCGTTTATCTTAAAATGTGAAAATAAGAATTCCCTTACAAAACCATTTGTCCGAATGTTTTTGATAATACTTAATTTTGACGACTTAAGGAGGACTGGCAAGCCATAGATATAAGGTTCAGGGATATACAGCCATAATTTCAACGGGATTTAACACTTGCTATTTAAAATATGACGAAAGTACGTTTCTATCGGACTACGTGCACTCTAGCCTTGAACCTATATAGTAAACTAAGTAAGTGCCTATAATTTCTATTTCATTCTAGACTTGAATATCAAACGCCAATATAAAAATGTAGACTAGCCCTATCCCCAACATATAATTCGGTAGATATAGCACGTTGTTTGTCATCTCTTTAATAAATACGGCTTACGATAAAAACGCTGTCGACAATTTTGATGAGATTTCCTCTCACACGTGTGAGAGTTTGACTTAATATCTGTCTCCTTCCTCTCATCTAAAATGAGAAGTTATTACCGTAATATCGTAATTTTCCAACATGAAAGTGCCGAATATGTGAGATGACAGAATTTGAATATATTGTCGTGTAATCGTTATAAATATGAGTATTTAATTATAAAATTATGGCAAATGTTTCAAGGTTTAAATATTCTAGGCAATAATTTGTAATAAAATAATTGTAAACTACATCGAACTTATAAAAAACGGGAGAAACGTCATATCAGGAGACTTCTCAAGATTGAGTCTCAGTAGTATGGTTATTTGCGTCTACTGCCCGCATTGAGCTTTATACCTCCTTGCTCGGTGACTGCACGCTTGTCTTCCTGCCTTTATGTGTGTTCATTAGAACATATTCCATTGTATTATGGAAGTGTAGCTGTGTGCATTATACGCTTGTGTTAAATTTTCTCCTGATTATAATGCCGTGATATTAGAGCGTACCCTATCTTCCTTTTTTATGTAAATCGATGGTTAACTATGACATTCTAGCCGCATCCGCAACTCGAAAGAAAAAAACGGACCAATATATCATCGAATTTGAATACTATGTCCGATAATCAATATATATCTATTTATATACTATATATTCCCATATAAAATAACGCCATTTTTTTCAATTATTAAAAATTTCGAAGAAAATTATATTTACATTGCTTGAAAGCTTCCGGCGCAGCCTAACGACTGCTGTCTTAAGACAACAACCAGGTGAAATCGATGGTTTAACGTGTCCTCCAAATGACTAGACAAGCTTCTTTACCAGTTCACTACTGCCATGACAATTAAATAAATACATACCGTCATACCCCTGATTGTTAGGATGAGACCGCGGATTTCCGATCTTGACATATAATGTTTAATGTTTCCATTATTATATCTATATTATTTGTACATGCTCTTCTGTTATTTCGAGGTAATATGTAATTATGAACTTGAAAATACTTGCTTGTTACATTGTACTGTAAAACAATACTACCTTGAGGAATCTGACCCGCTCTTGGCCGGTATTTACTGTATATTAACTAAAATTGCAAGAGTTGCAAGCTTAGGTGTATAAAATATAAACCACAATTGCACTTACGCATTACGTGTTTAAAACTGCCTTGTTCAACATTCGACGATTTCTCAAAACGATTAACATCGAATATAGCGGCAAATACATAATTATTATCGTTAAAACTTTAGCACTACAACAAAAAGAATGCCCTCGAACATTTTACGTCTCCACTCACGCGGCAGATTGCTTTCGAAAGTGCCTACCATCATCCGGGACTCTTTCTGAAAAGCATCTCGTTATCTCGATTTAACTGTCTTGACACATACAAATTTTATTTGCCTCTTTGCGTTGCAGGCTTTGTGAGCAAATTTTATTTTCGCGAAATTAGCCGTCTGAGGCTTATTGTAAGCGAAATAAGCGAAATCCAATTACGTCTGAACGCTTCAACGTTTTTGCGTTTGTGATCGAATTCCTTTTAGATGTGTCGTGCTATTTGCGTGGAATGACTTCGGCTAGTGATTTTTTTCATTATCTGCAAGTATATTTTCCAACATTGACTGAATATGTACGTAATTTCAATGACGGCAGATGTTAATAACAAGACTGACCTACCAAAACCTTATAGACATTGTCACTCGGGATGATGTAAGGAATCTTAACAATACCCTATAGGTACATACAAATCATATGAAACATTTAAATGTTATGGTGGAATTAAGAAACACATACTCCATGTCCATGAGGTATTGGATATCTTTGTATCTTATCATATTTATAACGCGGAGTGTTCTGAAGAATTATTCAACCTCATGGCGTCCCACCTCAGTAGCCGCCGTCGCCAGATACCTGATTCACATATTATAAACACGCGGAGGTCACTTACAGTGCGATTCGCGCGATTTTTTTCTAGCTTACACCTAACGAATGTGGAATGAGCTTCCTCTTACGGTATATTTTTTTACTTTTTTTATGCTTGGTAAGTTAGCCTTTGACCACTATCTCACCTGATGGTAAATGATGATGTGCTCGAAGGTGTTGTTCAGGCTAACCTAGAGAATTACTGGTTCTCAGCCGATGTATCCGAGCAGCTACAGCAGGGGTTTCTTCAAAAAGCAAGTCAATAAAGTATATAAAAGATCGGCAACGTATTTGTGATGCCCCGGGTGTTACAGATATTCCTAGAGGACGATGATAGCTTTCCATCAAACGGCCTTTTAGCTTGTTTGCCACCTATGGCATAATAAAGAAACAAACATAAATACAATCCTATAAAAAATATTACAATCCTTTTGGAAAGTCATGTAATTATGCCTCAGTACTGTCGGCCTGTTCATAATCATCATCAACGGCCATAACGTCCACCGTTGTACTGCTACCGTTGCCTCCCCCATTAGGGGATGTTGTTATAAACTACACGCTTGGCAGGCGTCTTGAGTATCGCAGTGTTAGATGGCAGTTCTTCAGAAGGCGCTGCTGCCCACCTTCTGGCATTTTTTTGTCGCCACTTACGACTCCCACAGAAAGATATGGGGAAGGGTGGGTTCCTCTAGCATGGGGAATTTATTTATTGCTTTGCTAGTTTATTAATATAAACTAAATATAAATGTAAAATATAAAAAAACCTATCTAGTCAAACGTGGGTGTTTTAATAAATCTGTCCATCCTTTCGAGGATATAAAGTTTTAATGATACGATAATATATAAACCGAACCGAATGAACAATTTTACATGGTGGTAGAGCATTTTGTGAATACCCTGGCTAGCCACCACCGTCAAGTGGAAAATCTGTTGCCAAGCACCTGAAAGTGTATTCCGGCAACTGTCCTCGAGAATCAGCAATTCTAGGTTAGCCTGAACAAAATCTTCGACCGCATCGTCACTTACCATCAAGGGAGATGGTATGGAGGGAGTGGTCAAAGGCTAACCTATCAGGCATTAAAAAATCTAAGAAGAATAAAAATAACGAATGTGGCAACATTTACCTGTCGTGGAAATAAAAAACCATATACGTAAATAAATGTGCTTTATTAAATATACGTTCATAACATGGCATGATTAACACATGGCAAATTATTCACGTTATCGCTGATGCGCAAGCGACGCATCAACTGCGTTCTAGCCAACACAATGTACCCATGTTGAACCCAGTTGTTAAGATCATAGGCTATTTTTTCTTCTGAATAGTTCAAAATATGTAATATAATATACATCTAAATATTATATTAGCATTATCACGTGCTTGCACATTTACTAATTATTAGATCACAAAATTCTAGTTCCGTGCGGGAATCGAAGCGGCGTACTCCGAATTCGCCTCGACTGAGCCGAATTTTGAGCTCTAATTTTATTACCATAACCGTCATAGGGAACGTCGCAGTAATCAACCAGACTATTGGACTTCATCTGATTGAAAGAATTGCTTTTCAAACACTTAACCTCCGAATGTCGCTACCCTTATTGTTCGGAACCACAACTTGCGGTGGCGCCATCTACTTGTTGTGATCTGTGACTTGACTCTTTAGTGTGGAACTTATGTGAAAATATTATGTGAAAAATGACTTTTGGTAGTATTACTTGCAACTTTTTTGTTTTTTGTTCTTTTGATTATTTGTTTAAAGTAACTTGATTTGAAGAAGCTGGTGCTGTCTCATAATAACAATAAATTTAATTAAAGTGTTGTGCATAGACGTTATAGACGGTGAAGATTGATTGATGTTTCTTGTGGAAATTGGTGAAGTGAACCCTGTGAAGGAACATTGCCTCTCCCCAGCACGTGAGTACTTAAGTAATGCTTTTGGCCAAATTTGCGTTATTATGTAAGCGTGAGGGTGAAAGCATTAAAAAGACACGAAGAATTCAGTAAGTTGTATGCCTTAGTTTCATTTTTAGCTCCGCGTATCGCGGACCAGTTTAGATTCACCAACAGGTTGTCTAGGTAGAAGAACTCTGCTATTCGATGCGTGCCTAGGAAATCTGGAATCTTAACACTTATATGTGTCTAATGTTATTATGATAATGTGCATTTATCGCAAGCATCACATTTACAAACTTTTCGTAGGATTTCTACCACACCAGGAGCCTTTAACGCACCGCCTTCCATGACAGATAAAATAAAATAAAAATAGAGAACAAAAACCGCATTTGTCCAGTCGGCCAGTTAAATTTCGCATGCTATTTTATGTTTGTGTGATATTTTGTCATGTGTGGTATTTCATAGCTCTGATTATGTCTCCTATCAGTGGGAACAGGCGAATTTGTAAACGTGTCGCAAATTCGGATACGAATAACGAAAATCATATTCAGGCACCCAAAGCAAATCCTGCTTCGGAAATTTTGTGCTCTATAAATTTGTAATGTGACCAATTTGATCCGAAGAACTAATTTGACTATAGCAACGTGTAGGTTATAATTGTATACAATGCCTTTAAGGAAATTATCCAGAAGACGAAGCCTCACATTACGTGTCGTCTGGATAATTAATGAGTACAATACATTGTAATGCTCGTATTAATGAATTAATTATACATCCCTTCGAGATGTGTCTGTTGCGATAACCAACCAACTCGAGCTACTGGATATAACGCTTACACGCAGACTCAATTTTGGAGTATATTTTAAGGCAACATTAGCTGAATAAAGAAGTCTTAACGTACGAAGTATCTTAGTCTATTCTGAAACATGCCTGCTTAGAATGAATATATGTTTATGATATCTGATGTAATGATGGCATAGTGGCATTAGCTATGGAATTCGAGCGCCGCACCGGCTTGAGCTTCACCGCATGGTGGAAGGCAATTTTGTGAATGCCCGCCTGGCTAGCGACCGCCCTCAAGTAGAAAATCTGACGCCATGCACCTAACAGTATGTTCCGGTAGCTGCCCTTGAAAGCCATATATTCTGGGTTAAGCCTGCTAACACCTACGACCACGTCATAACATAGGTGAGATTGTGGTCAAAGTTTTACCTATCAACAATAAAAAAAATCTTAATAGGCATGCTTCAGAATAGATTACACATAGTTTTCCATATACAGACGTAGAGTAGAGCTCTTCTGTTAATATAAAAAAATGTATGTAGCTTATTCACTGTATTAAAGTCAACGAATATGTACCGCATACATTTTATAATACAGTACTTCTCAAAAACCAACATTCGAATCAGAACTTTAAAACTATCACGTTATGGTTTATTTCAAAGTAGGAATTTAGTGATTTCTTCGATTATACGATAACTGGATCAGACATCACTTGTGTCGCGACTCGAAACCGGCCTTGCACGAGATAAAGCAGCAGTGGATGTGTCATTGCGCATTAAGATTGTTCTGTAGAGGGAATAATTTAAATGGCGCGAGTTTATGTTCTTCTTTATTTAACTTCTACTTTGTAGTTAATTGTCTTCGTTAAGTGCATTGGGGTATTTTTATGTGGCTATCAGTAAGGCTCTTATGTCAACTGCGTTTTTATCTACGTTCCAAGAAAGCTGGTAGTATCGAAGGAGCTTCGTCTATTTTGTCCATTGATTTTAGCTTACGCTAGTTTATTTTTGGAGGTTCGCCTGCTTATTTAAGGATCATAGAAGACTAGTGAAAAGTAGCATAAAAACAAAGTACCTGACACATTTATGTCTAGCAACGAGCCAACGAGTATGCATGCACGTCACCATATGTGACTTTTGAATATGGCGATTAGATCAGCTCTGGCTATACCATATCTATACCATATTCTAATGCAAAAAGGTGCTTATTTAATCGATTTTGCATTTTTATCCAACCATGTGTTTAAATGCTTGCAAATTGCTTTCCCGTTTTAAGCTTGTAACGTGAAATGATTCATGAATGTACTGTGTCACAATAACAAACAAAACTTATTTACATAAAACATTATATTATTAATAAAACTTCTGACTCTTAGTGAGTTTAACGAATAAATATCGTTAGATTATTGATTAACATAAGATTCTTAATAATTATATTTTAGGCTTTAAAGGGCTCACCTCTTGTATAAAGCTACCTACTACTAAACCGACTGCTGCTTAGTAGTTTGGCACATAAATAACAAATAGCTCGTAGAAAGAAATAAGATTGCGATGTAACATGATTCCAAAAGCAAGGCAGACCAAGTGGACTTTTGTACTAATTATGATAAACATCACGTTCACCAACGTCCTCTTTTTAACAAAGGTCTCCCCCATTCGGGGGGATATCCAATAATATATAATGGCAGGCGTCGCATCATAACATGTACTTCTTCAGAAGGCGCTGCTGCCCACCTCCTGGGATTTTTCCTTCCGTCGCCTGTTACGAATCTCACGGGAATATGGGCAGGGGTAGAGGGATGCACTTCTAACCCAGCACCGGTTTGGGGATATATATTATTACGTTAGTAATCAAAGTTATCTATTTTTCTTCAAGCTGTGATATATTTGTCATAGGCAATTATATAAACAATTGTGACGAATTTTTTTTGCAATGATTCGTTCATCTCTCTTTCTGATTGTAATAGTAATTATATATTATTTGCTCAAGATTCGGAAACACAACAATATTAGGATAAAAAAACAGTTAAATTCAGATTGACCCTCGCAAAACTATATATGTTTAGCACATATAAACAAATTGCGGCACAGTAAAAAAACCGACTATGTTCTGGTAAATTATGACACTCAATATTTAAAGGTGAATAATATTTATACATTTTTAAATGTATCTCATTATACTTATGACACTTCTCTTTATGGCAAGCAATATTTAATAATTAAAACTCTGTTAGATGAAAAAAATTCGAACCCGCAACTACAGGTCACAAGGATGGGCTTTACCCCTGAGCTATAGTAGCACCCCCCAGTAACTTCATATTTTCCCATCTGTTAACATTAATATTGCAGACATGAACGCCATCTACTAACAGTAGCTTGTACTTTTATGTTTGGTAAGCTGTTATATTAGTACTGGCTCTCAACACTAATTTTGATGACGCTGCATTTATCCATAAAAGAAATATTTTTAAACGCATTTACGCATACTGAACGAGTATTATATTTTTTATTGTGATACAGCGATAAAGAGTAAGTAAAAGGCAAGCGTTTGTTAGTGAGGATCGCGCCTCTCAGTTACAAAGTGCGTAGAGTAATTTTCCCGTCACTAGGCACTTTGTCATTATGCATCAGAATCGTGATGTTTCGAGACAACTCGCAATTATTATGTGTGTTAAAGGCATTCTTTCTTGACGCGCACAGAGCATGCTGTAAAGTAGATTTATTATGATATTTACCATAACGGCATTTTTATATTGTTAGAATGTATATTACGACTAAGCAAGTTACGCTACGAGCGCTACAACAAAATAAAAACAGGTCTTAGGTGTTCGCGATTATTACACATAGTAAATTAAACAACTTTAAACGGTTTTGTCTTAATAACTCATGTGACGAATAAAACCAATTACAGTCGACTCTCGTTAATTCAAACTTGCGATAATTCGAACCTATCTAATTCAAAGCTATCACGAGTTCCTTAGAAAATATCTTTATGTTTCTAACTAATTCAATACATTTTTATGCACTTGGTAATTCGAACGAATAAATCAACGTTAAGTAACAAAATCACGCGTTAATTCGAACTTATCGGCGTCAAACACGACAATCCTTAAATAATAAGTCACTTGATCCTCTTATATACAAGTCCGAGTAATCCATCCCGCCGCAGAGACAGTTCTACTATGCAGAACAAGTTAAAGCTTGTATCATTGTACACGAGCATTTGTTTTGGTAATGATTAGTTTGACATACACTTCCGCACGAATTGGTTTGTTTAGTTAAGTTTCAATCACTGTTACTCATTTGTTCGTTATATACAGATAAAATAAAAGTTTGTGTTAGTTATGAGTCTTAAAAATTCGAGCCATTTGATATTTCGAACAATTGATCATTCGTAATATTTTAAGAGTTCCTTCGAGTTTCGAATTAAAGAGAGTCGACTGTATTCACCCCGTAACCACGATCACTGCAATGTGTTTGAAACGTCGGGACAAAATAATGATCAATATACACGATTTAAACCTTTTAAAGTTAAATACTAAATAAAAATATAATTCAAAACTGTCATTCTTAACCGATTAAATAAGTTAAGTAACTTTCTCTACGGTCATGCTTAGATGGGTGACCGCTGACCGCCAATGACGTCACTATTGAGCACTTCAGTGCTTCGGAGGGCACGTTTAGCCGTTGACCCCGGTTGTTGTATTAAGATGGCACTCGTTCTGTGTTCCGCCAGCTGTCCTTGAGAGCAAGTAATTCTAGGTTACCCTGAACAACATCTTCGACCATGTCTCACTTAGTCAAGTCCATCAGCTATAAATAAAGTATTTTGGTCACAATTTTAAATGTAATATGCCTACGTAACAGGTATTATTTTTTATAAGTAGGTAAAGGACATGTCTTCTTTGGTACATTTAATATCTGAAGTTTTAGAACGTAGTGCCTATAAGATATTACGCCAAGTTTACTCATACAGAATATAATTATAAACTTCAATTATTATCCCAATTCATAAAATATATTTCTCAAGTGGTTCTATAAAATAATTTTCAGGACTTGTTATGGTTTAATTTCAAACCACGATAGTTCGAATAATTCACGGTTATCAATGAGGGCCGAGAAAATGCCGAAGATTCCGATAGGTTCGACTCGGTAGACGTCGCAATTCCCCAAGTTCACATTATTATAACGAGGCGGCGGGTTCGGACAGCACTCGCAAAGGAAACTGTACCCATTGGCCCTTACAATAGCCACTCTTTTGCTTTAATAACTGCGATCGAGGCATGCGATAACAAGCCGCCGATAGCTGAACCCGTATTTTATTTATATATCATCCTCGCCTCTTTTTCAATAACGCTTTTTCTCTAAGAAATTTCACTCTTTTGTGGTATGGTGGGTATGCTCATTATTTGCTAAAGTAATTATCCGGCTATAAAGTTGAATATTTAAAAGGCAAATTGCTAACCGAGTGATAGTGTCCCACCGTGCATCGTTTATACCGCATATGATGCCTTTTCACCGATGCAAGCGGAGCAGTGTGCGTGGATAAAATACACTGATAGGATTACCTTTATTATTCTAGCGTCAAACAGAGTGTTTTTTTTGCATTTAGTGAAAGATGGAGGGGTTGTAAGAGAGGAATGTGTGCGAGTGATTCAGGCGAGGGATGCGAGTGATTTGAGTGAAGTTTTGCGAGCGAGGAGGAACTCGTGCTGGAAGGTGTGGGAGATTGTGAGAACAGGAGATGGAATTAGAAGTGAACAACAATACTACTCAATGGGATTTTCCTTTTTTTTTAGTTTTTACAGTAGACAGTAAGAATATTGTGCTATTTTCACCTTCAACTTTTCAAGTGTGATACGTGTCAAATCCTATAACAAAAATTATATATAGCAATCTTCACTAGCCAATTTCAAACTTTTAGTAAAGATAATGAATAAATTCAGGCGTTACTTTGCGGAAATCCATATATTATAATAATAACAAATATTAAAAAAACGTTTTAAGAAAACATTAAATTAATATTTTAACAAAACACTTATAAAATCTATTGACAATTCCGCTTAAGTTTTCTGTAAAGCTGACGTGGTGTCACAAACGCCACGCAGGCAAACCGAAAGAATTTTTGATGAGTGTCGCTTCTACACGAAGCATCCTCGGGAGAACTTGACTTTTCGAGCACACGTTTGAGAATATTTTTGAAATTTCTCGATCTTTAGAATTTGTAGTGTCTTATTAAAATATTCATTTCATGTTTTCTTATATAATTTGTTATTATATTAATCCTAGTATACTTAAAACATAGCATCTGCAGTGCTGTTTAACGCTCCGCTAGATATCTTTGTTTATCTCAACTAGTCAAATGACTCCATTTTACTGCCCCGCTACTCATCATCACTGTTATCATCTTCCTCGTATAATTCTGATGGAAATGGTCCGTGCTTTTTATTTGGTAGAATAATAAAATGCCTGCGAACAGAACATGCACCATGTTTCAGAAATTAAACTTGCGTAGCTCATAACGAGTCCGATAATTTTGCGGTGGGGTTTGTTTATCAAAAATCACGTTGCTCCGTAAATCTTCATGCGTAAAACACTGCTCGCAGACCTGAAAATCTCAAACACGATTAAAATATTTTTCGTTGTATTTTTCACAAAAGAAGGCGTTTCCACACTTTGCTGATCGCTTTGAGGTTCATGTTGTCTTTACGTTCTGCACGATTTAATTGCGAAGATTCTAAATATGTGTCCTTAAATCTGATGTTCATTTTCCAATTTTCTTGTACAGATTGTTCATTTTAAGCATGTGTACGTCGACGCGCCAACGACGATGCGACGTTTTTAATAAAAACGTTATTGCTCTACCTCCAGATCGGATGCGAGCTGGAGGCAGCACGGACGCGGCTTCATTAAGAAGCCGGTCGTGATGGCATTGTTAACGTTTTTAATTCACGTGTCCAGTGCACGCGCCGCCTTCCCCCACTCCCGACCCGAGACTGCTGGGAAATCCCGCTGGAAAATTAACGCCACAATTTTTACACTTTTTTCTCTTTTGCACCAAGCGCTTCCATTTTATTTATTTCACGCTTCGATCGCGTCGCGGCGTTTAGTTAGCGCTTTTATTTTTATATATTTTTTATCATTTTGTTAGAAACTTTTGTAATTTCCCTTCGCTGTTGTTTTAACGGGAGTTTCGTGCAAATCTTGCTCTGAGAAAGTTTTAACCGCTTCTGATTTATCGTTATTCGTAGCAATTGCTCTGAGCGGCGTTGTTGAGTCAAAAATCCCACGAAAAGGTCAAGGAACGACTAAAAATATAGCTTACATCCGTTTTGTTTAGATAGAGGTGAACACAACAAAAAGTTAATTGTTTTGATTGCCAATATACAAACACGTTCGTCCGTCAGACGCGAGTTATCGCCGTAGAAAAGCGTCCGATCTTAATTAGTTTTCACGTCTTTGAAGGCGCCTAGTATGATATTATCTCTCCCCTACTATTTGTTTCCCTTTGGCACTTGTTCATGACAAAAAAAAGCACAAACATACCTACGTTTTTGTTTTACATGTTTTATTTGGCCGTTTCCCGGTGATGTATGGTGATTGGCTGCCTTGTCCCGGCGCCCGTGTATCTTATTTATCATCATGATAATTCTCTCGTGGCGTACGTTGCTCGAGAAACAATATTTGAACGGCCACGCTCCACTTGACGTTTTGAATGTTTATTGATTAGATTTGTTTTAAAACAAATTAAACATTGCGCCGGCGGCGAATTTAATTAAAACTGTCAGTGCTCCAACGCTTATTTCAGATGGGGCGATATCTATGAAGTGTCTAGTTTTTTGTCGTGCCTCATACAATGCGATGAAAAATTGTTCCATTGTTACAAGTCTTAGATAACACGTCTTCGGCTTGTAGGTTTTAACAGAGTTACAATGAATTGCCGTTTTGACTGGATTATGATTGTTGGTTTGTTAAGTTGGTTTTTTGCGGCGTCTGCGATCCTTTCGACCAATTTAATATTTACTGCTTGTCAAATATTATTTCGGTTCGCTACGCCTTCTCGGGGCGATTCTCTCTTATTATTTTTATTTACGTGCCGGCTGTCGGAATGCATTTTTTACGACTGCAATTTGGCCAAAAGCTCCACTCGTTATAATTGTAGAATAACGAGGGCTCAGTGTTTATGTAATTTATTTGTTTGACTTGGATGTTGTGGATGAATTTACTACGTTTATTTTGCATATTTCATTTTAAATAACACTTCACATTTGTAAAGAAAGTTTATATGAAAATTAAATAACCTAAACTGGTTTCCTGCAATATTATTCTTATGTTTTCTAATACACATTGGTACAGTGAAATGGAGAAACTGCGTAAAATAATATGGAATGTATACTTTGTTTTTTAATAAAAAAATAAGCATTGCAATCCAACGGGGCAATGCTGCCAGCATGCTGGGCACGCGGCCAACTGGTAGTGGGCTAGAGCATTTGGACTGCCTGTATGTCTGCAATGACTTACAGGTTGTCTAAATGCTTTTTATGTAGTAGCTGTAGTATTGTATATAGTTCGTTGTATTCTGTTTGTAACAGACTGAGTTGATATTAAACAATAGACAGCAGTATATACTTTTTTTGTATCACGAAGGATATAGTCGCATAGATCTCAAGTCTCGTATAATAACACAAAGCTGTATAGTAAGTACATCCGTTGGAAGTCGATAAACAGACTGGGCCATAGCAAATTGAAATCCGACAGAGTGTGAAATGACTACGGTCCGACTTCCTGTCACAACGAGACTTGGTAGGAGTGGGTCAGACCTATTCTCTTTCAACACTGATTTTTGACGTAAACTCTAAGTTTATTGTGATAGCATTTTTTAGCATTAGATTTTGAAGCAGTGATAGCTCAGTGGCTTTGTCTATGGACTGCCGCGCAGCAGATCGATGGTTCTAATCCCGCCGCGGGCTTGAGCTTCACCGCATGGTGGAAGGGCATTTTGTGAATGCCCGCCTGGCTAGCGACCACCCTCAATTAGAAAATCTGTCGCCAAGCACCTAACGGTGTGTTCCGGCAGCTGTCCTTGAGAGCCAGAGTAATTCTAGGTTAAGCCTGTTAACACCTTCGACCACATCATCACTTACCATCACGTGAGATTGTGGTCAAAGGCTTAACTATCAGCATTAAAAAAAAAAGATAATGTCTATTTGTCGCATTTGTTTGATTTTCCTTAAAATACCAAAACAAATGGAAGACCTTAGTTTTCCTTTATGGCTTATAAGGTAGTCTTTGACCAATATTTCAATTGATGGAAGGTGATGCTGTGCTCGAAGATGGTGGAGGATGATGGATAGGCTAACCTAGAATTACTGATTCAGAAGGACAGCTGCCGAAACACACCGTTACGTGCTTGGTGACAGATTTCCCTGTTGAGGGTGGTAATACGAGCCTAGCAGCAAGCCAGGCTGGTATTCGAAAATAGCCTACTCCCATAAAAAAATATCTTCCTTAAACATTACCTATTAAGTATAAATATTTAAACATTGCAAGTCTGTCACCCGCTTTCTGAAACGCAAATTAGCGATAAATTACGTTGAACGCTTGTTAATCCATAGTCAAACGCAAATTGGGTGTCTGAAAATTTCACGTGACTGTTTGTCAACACTAATGTCAGATCTCCAATTAAACGCCAATTAATTTAAATTTGGGTTTCCGAAAAGCCTTTTTTGTATGTTAACTGTTTGTCAAAGTGGATTGTGCTAATTGCCCAAAATCGAACAATTATTCTAATTACAAATTTACGAGGGAAAAAATTATAGTCATGTGCGGGATTCGAACCCACGTCCATGCACCCCTTTAGCCGGGGTATGCTCTAACCAATTGAGCTAACATGACACAATGACTCATAACTTTAATTTTTTCTCTCGTAAATTTGTAATTTTGTAATGTGATTCGCCTAGCATGCGTTATTGCAAACTTTACAATATCAAAATTATTCTAATATTATAAAGTCTTTAAATCGTAAAGCTATATAAAATATGGCTTTTAAAATGGTTTTAAGAGTACCTACCCAAATGTTTCATCTAATAACTGATATAGTATACAAGTACAGAATTATAATTGTCAAGTATGATTACTCCAAAAACACATATTACTTATTTAGACTATCACGGTTTTGTTCATAAATATTTTTATCACTTACGGAATTTGTATCATAGCGATTTTTATTTTTGAGCTACCGATATTTCGACGCAGTTACATGCATCACGATCAGTCACCCCGCGATCATGATGCATGTAACTATAATAAATAAAAATCGCCACGGTACAAATCTCGTAAGCGATAAAAAGTATTCACATATTACTACTACTTAAATATGGTACTAATGTCGACGTGATTTTAGTGTTGCTGCTCATTAGGTGCTCAATCATCATCATCACACCAACTGGAAAGTCTAGCGTTGAAAAAGTCTCCCTCATGGGGGGATTGATTTGCAATAATACCCACGCTTGGCAGGCGTACTAATATGTGGTACACTAATAGGAGTACCAGAATGAGGTGTCACAACCTGTACTCACACTGGTATATACTATCATAGAAATTGTATTATGTAAAATCTGACGTGTGTTCTTACTTACTATTCATACGGCAAATTCATTGGAACAAAATAGGGATATGTGTTTATTTTGAGAAGGCACAGTAATAGTAATTATTATATAACAATATTTATTTATGCCATGCTGATGTAACTGACTTAGTATTGAATAAATGTGTATTTTCCGCTTTTGCAAATGCAATACTTAAAAACAGACAATATTTGTATTGGAATGTGATTTTGTCGTGCGGACCTTGCTACGGTCACCGCTGCAGTTATTTTTATAAAGTTCTGCTCGTTCTGCTTAGTTCTTTCTCGTAAAGACTCAATATGTTTTTAAAACATTTATATCCATCATGGAAAAAAATCTAAGTTTTCGGCAAAATATTATATATCATATGTTATCTGGGTTCCATTTTGGTAAATGATTTGTTTATGTTTAATATTGATATGGTTGATAGTTCAGGTCAATACGGATTGATTTGGTCTGGTCAATTGAGGTCGTACATCGCAGCGTTTTTGAAGTTAAAGCACGACAAAAATGGAAACGATAACGTAGGTCTGTCATGGTGGTAGTCCTACGTTATCTTTTTCTTTTGGTACAAGCATCGCCATCATATTAATAATTCCCGCCATATAAACAAATTTTAAAATTTGCTTAGCGGCCATGTCGTATTAGGAAAATACAAATAAGTTTAAAAATAACATAATTATATAGGAAAACGAAAAGATCCCATCTTTGCTTTCCAAACATTATAGATACATTGAGAACCATTAACCTTAAAATCGAACTATGCCAGCAGCCCAGCACAAAGTCGAGTCGCCACAATGCGGAGTTCTAATAACGCCATCAAAATTGAATGGAGTGTGAAATCGCGGGAACTTTTCCGAATGTCGTAATGAGAGTGGCAATTTGTTTTTCCTTACAAATGGGACTCGTTCTCACCTGGCTTGAGCAACAGATGGGGCTTAGTGCAAGTCTGTGGCGAATTTCTGTTCAAACATTGATCTCTCTAATTAGGAATGTGAAAATAATATTTTTTTATCATGTTTTAATTAAGCGTAATAAATATTATAGATATACATTTAAAATGGCTTAACGGATGCTGAAAAATAATCATGTATTTTTTTATATATTTGTTATCGCAGCATTTGATTGCGTTGAATTTTAACTATGCTTATAGCTGAAGTACTTTTAATTATATAAAAATTTTAAACTTTGCATTTAAGATGTTAGACTTTCGCACAAAGTCCGATAGAGTTTTTTTTCTTTAAACAAATGCTTGAAGCAGTGATGGCTCAGTGGCATTGGCTATGGCCTGCCGCGCAGCTGGTCCATGGTTTGAATCCCGCCGCGGGCTTGAGCTTCACCGCATGGTGGAAGGGCTTTTTGCGAATACCCGCCTGGTTAGCGACCACCCTCAAGTTGAATATCTGTCGCCAAGCACCGAACGGTGTGTTCCGGCAGCAGTTCTTGAGAGCCAGTGAAATTACAGGCACATGAAACTTAACAACTATGTCTCAAGGTGACGGGCGCAGTACAATTCGTCACTTGTGACGAAATGTTATAGGCAGAGGTAACCGCTTAACATCAGGTGGGCCTCGAGTTTGTACCGTCACAATAACATTAAAAATAAATGTTAATTGAAACAATGAATGAAAAGTAAATCGCTTTTATTTTAGACCACACCCTTCATCCTACTGAAGCCGGTTTCAGTGTAGGGTACTCCAACTCAACGATCATTGTCGTCGCCCGGAGGCGCTTCGTCCAAGCGACATCGGGGATGGTGGTTAATTATTTCAATGAAAGGCGAAAATTGTGACATTCACTCTTTAGAGACTCGTGCTTCAATTAACTATTGATCAGTGATTTATCTATTACTTGATATGTAATTAGATAAGGCAGTTTAGATAATATCTTCACATATTCTTATTTATAATTTACAACCACATACACTCGAGAGCAATGAATCCGGGTCACTTAAAGAATGTTAAAAATCTCGGAAACTAAAAATGATAGGTTAATGCAATAAATTGTATTTAATAGACAATGTAATACTCCTTAAATGAAAGTAAAAAAAATATGAGTCACCATACATTTTATTAACACAAAATTACATAAAGAAAAAAACTGCTGATCTCTCCTTAAAACAAAAATAGGAAACATGAAATTTTTGAACTTTATTACGATTTTCTTGAATTTTAATACTTCGTATTGCCTCCTCGTGCTTCCATTACTGCGTTTACGCGGTTTGGCATGCTGTACACCAAGTTCCTTATACGATTTTGGGGAATATTCTCCCATTCCTCTGTGAGAGCAATTTTGAGCTCACGAAGCGTGATTGGGGGAGGGTTTCGTTGTTTTACGCATCTGCCTAGCTCGTCCCAAGCATGCTCGATCGGGTTGATATCCGGGCTGCGCGCTGGCCACTCCATACGAGTAATGTTCATCTCTTGAAGGTAGTCATTCACAATCCTACCTGTATGAGGTCGGGCATTGTCATGCATAAATATAGCATCCTCACCTAAATTGACCATAAATGGACCAACGTGATCATTGAGGATTTCTTCCACATATCTTACGCTAGTTAAAGAGCCGTTTTCTATGATCACCAGCTCTGTGCGACTTTCAGAAGAAATTCCGGCCCACACAAGTACAGACCCACCACCGTAGGCTACTTTTTCTTCGATGCATGCTTGCTTGAATCTTTCCCCTGGTCTTCGATACACTCTGTGTCTTCCATCGTGCTTGTAGAGCATAAACAGTCGGAGAACATAACGTCGGAGAACATAACTTTTGACCAATCTTCAATACTCCAATTTACGTGGCTCTGGGCATATCTTAGTCTCGAAATACGATGCCCACGCTCCAGTTTAGGGCCGTTTGCAGGTCTAAGGGGTTTTAAGTTAGATTCAGCAAGCCGACGTCTTACTGTCCATGCACTTGGGTTACTTCCTCCGAGGCGTCGAAACTGATTGGTGAGTTCAGTTCCTGTGAGAAAGCGATTTCGAAGCATGGTGTTCACCAAGTATCGGTCTTCTCGTGCTGTGGTACACCTGGTTCTGCCCGTTCCTGGTCTGCGTAGGTTAGAACCAGTTTCTTCGTAACGTCGGAGAACTCTTTGTACTGTTGACAGCGACACACCGACAGTCCTGGCTGTATCGCGCTGACTTCGGCCGGTTTCCAGCATTGTAAGTATTCTGGTGCATTCTTCAGGCGTAAGCGACATAATTTCAGCTTGAATAATGAATATAGAGCACTATCAACATGGTTTATGTACCCACATAAATGACAGATTACAAACAAAAGCAAAACCAAATGCTGTAATTTCGTAGTTCCATCTTCGAAAGTGGCCCTTTTTCAAATTTGATTTTTTTATGATATAACTTTACAATAACTAAGAAGTTTTAATACCTTCATTTAAGGAGTATTACATTGTCTATTAAATACAATTTATTGCATTAACCTAGCATTTTTAGTTTCCGAGATTTTTAGGATTCTTTAAGTGACCCGGATTCATTGCTCTCGAGTGTAGATAATATATAACAGAGAAAATGTTTATTGTGACATATTTGTTTTTATGGTTTCGTACTCAAAGGGTAAAAACGGGACCCTGTTACTAAGACTCCACTGTCCGCCTGTCTGTCTGTCACTAGGCTGATCACCTCATGAACCGTAGTAGAAATTTTCACAAATCATGTTTTTCTGTTGCCGCTATAACAACAAAAAAAGACACCAAGTGCGAGTTGGACTTGTGCACGAAAGGTTCCGTACATAATTTTTTTTTTCAACTTTAACAGCTCATGAAATCAAATCAAAAATATATTTATTTACTCCTCACAAAAGGTTGGTCACATAAAAATAAAAATTACAAGAGTGCTAACATTAAACCTTAATTTGTGCCTGAAGTAGGTTTCTAAGAACCTGTATCACAGCACAGGTCACCAGGACACCTCCCGCGGATAGCAATAACCTTTGACATCCCTACCTTGTCATACAATATAAAATACGGTATTATGCTACTACGAACTATACTTGTAGGTAAGAAGTTATAACAATATATCTTAAAATACAAATGTTATCTAATTGACGCGTTAGTAGGATACTGAGTGCTAATCTTAAAGATGGGTACAAAAACAAGTGAACTTAAGAATTACCCAAATATAAAATTATACCAAATATATAAAATCTATGAAACATTAGACACTAAATTATTAGTACCTCTTTTTTAGTTTCACCTATCCCGGCTTCTGTGACCAAATCTTGCAAGTTAAATTTGACCCTCTCGCGGTTTCGATTAAGCTGAAATTTTGTATGAACTAAAAAAAGGTTAAAATATAGTATCTAATTTTGTATAGATAATGGTACGGAACCCATCGTGCGCGAGTCCGACTGGTATTTGGCCGATTTTTTCTTTTAATTGACGTTATTGTACGATTGGTATTAGATCAAAGAATTGGACGTTTGATATTTCGATAAATATATAAACTCAAAGGAATATTCATGAATTCTATGGGCAAATCTTATCCAAAAAAATATATGTGTAGCAACACTCCTCAAGCAATATCCTTAATTTTCATCCAAATAATATGTTAGCTTCCATCAACAACGAAGTGTTACTTTGCTGTTCTTATATCATACATAAAAACACCTGTCACTTAGATAAATATGTCGTCCATTCGTAGTAATGGCACCGCGTTAAATTCGGGTCTTTTGACGGATCACATTTTCCATTAACCAGTGGAATATCTTAATTTACTCATAGATGGGTGTAAGTGGTGCGCAGGTCGGGTCTATCAATCAGGTTAGCCACAGCTAGATTTTAAAGGGCAGTAGTGAATCTACTTCTAATGTTAGCCTAGTCCTAACTTAACCAATGTCAGTTATTTATGGGACATAGTTTGAAGGATTGTGACAAAGTAACTTAGCATTTTGAAATGAAAGACAGGAAATTGCAGAAAAAAAATTATGGTTTCTTTTGCAGTCATCCCCATTTTGCAACTTTGTTAGCTTTAAGAAGGAAAAGCGCTGAGCACGACACAGTAGAACGAAAGAAACACTTTGCTTACGTGGAAATTTTAAAAAAGAACACTAATACTTTAAGATTACTGTATCAGCTAGATTGTAACTGAGCTGAGCCTCCCTCATTTATGGGAGTTCGCCATAATCCCCACGCTTAGCCGGCGTCTTGGGGATCGCTGTTTAAGATAACAGTTCCTCAGAAGGCGCTGCTGCCCACCTTCCAGTATTTTACCTATAGCCGCGCCTCTTTCGACACCCATAGGTAGAAATGTGTGGATTACATTCTAACCTGGCATCCCTCGGGGCAAGCAATTTTAGCTAAACATTACATTATTTACTTTGCTAAACCTATGAGATCATCAACGTATACTCAAACGTAGTAGACTAAAAAATTAAATGAAGCTACGTTTAGGTACACTTATTGCACTTATGTGCTAAAGTTTTGTACTGATCTATTCAAATATCATATTCTGTGGCACAGTCGACGAAAAATCAACTTATCGACATCAATTGCTGTCGATTGATCGTGTCAACTCAGTTTCTCACAGTTTTCTTATTCTATTTAGAAAAATATCAACCTGATCAAATATATCTAATAAAGTTTATTTGAAATATTTCTTATGTGGTAGGTACTAACAACATTTTGGAGTTTGGGTTGTACTATTTGTAGATAGTATACAAAATGAATCATATTATGTCAGATCGTTGATGCCTGTAGTATAAAAACAGTAGTACAGTACAAATAACAACGCTCTTTGTTCTTAGCAAGACGTAACCAAAGTATAATAACTAGGGATTTTGGTATGTAAGTAATCTAGTTTACCGTATAACATTTCAAAATTAATGTGTAGATAGATAGATAGATAGATAGAAAATTCTTTATTTGCATACCTTAAAAATAACATTACAAAGAAACTAGTAATAAACGTATACAAAAGGCGGTCTTATTGCTTAAAGCATTTTTTTCCAGACAACCCATCTGAGAAAAAGAAAAACTCGCAAATTTAGCCAGGTTGGCAGTTAACAAATTCAATATTACTAAATAATAATAACCTAACTAAGTGTTTACACTTTTACACCTATTTAAATACATATACATATACATACATACCTATGTAAAGGGTGGTATTGAAATATGTGTAGTGGCATTTGGGATACCCGTGGGCCTGCAATGGCTTTTGCGTTGTCCAAACGCTTTCGTTGTAGTAGCTGAAGTGTTGGACATAGCATGTAGTATAGTTGCCGCCTTGGTAACATACCTTTATATCGAATTTATAGGGTGTCTTTTTTTGCTTTAGTCACTACTTTTATAGATGAAATGGAAAATAACGCGGCAGTTATTTTATGATACAATTTTAGTAAGATATAAAACAGCTGACTTCATTTCTCATCTTAAAATGATGACTCAAAACTGCCGTTAATCTCAAGAACTCGTCATTAATATAAACTTGGCTAATCAAAATAAACCTCTTTTAAAGGAACCCGTATGTAGTTAAAAATGCAATTAAAGTGAGTTAGCGCTGTATTAACCCAGTGCGTTCGTCTTCTTTAGTGTTACATTGTTCGCGACTCCTCGTAAAGTGTTATTCCTTTGCTCGGCCCACGCTGCCCCCTGCTACGATGTCTACCTTAATCACTCATATTTATGCACTTTTTATGATTCAAGTTAATTAAAGTATCCTTTAAAATTCAGTATTATAATACACTCCAAGAATTGGACAGAATTTAAAATACGGGTAGTAAATTACATTTAAATAATAAGGTATTTTCTCATCTGCGACAAATTTTGTATTGTGACCAACTCTGTTTTATATAATTTACTTCGCAGATTCCTTTTGGAATGAGTGCCTTCTCAAGCAAAATTATACGTTTCCACTTACAGTTACTTTAAGACAATTTGTCGAGTCCGCATTTCGCTGAGATTTCGGGGATTTCTAATTTAACTCCGTGATGGAATAGATTGAGGCGTAAAATTGTTGGGTGGAGACAGGATGATTTTCGCGTCATCCAGACATAAAGGCCTGTAATTGTTGCGCATCGACTGGAACTAATACGGGAGAAATGGAACGAGATACGAGGCTAAGAAGGATCGTAGAAAATAATTTATCCGCGACGGTAGAACAAAGGGTCTCCCACAATGGAACAAAAGAACCTTTGGAAGCGAACCCGGTTTGTTTTCTGACGGAAGCCTAATATAGGGAATCGATTGGTCGTAGAACCGATGAAGGGTACGCTCGTTTCCGTCCTTTGATAAAAAAATGTTCAATGACTCCGTTAATACGGGATTAGATGTTTTTAATTTAGGAATTCCTACTTTGTGTCAGATATATGAATTAAATTAATATAGGTATTCATCTAAATGTTGAAAGTCGATTTCTTTTTTGAAAGAACGATATAATTTTAGAATGTTATAGTTTAGTTAGACACTATACAGATTTAATTTTTATTCATGTCATGCACTTTAAATAAAAATGAAAGAGAGCGTGTGCATCTTTATTTTTATACCTAGATTGTATAATACTAGTTTGGTACGACAGTTTATCAAATCGGTTACCATGGCCTCTCCTGTTGCAAGTGCTGGTTGAATTTCCCGCCATGCCAGTCAAGAAATTTTGTTCGGAGAGTAACCCATTGCAACTAAGGCATTTTTAGCGAAATGTGGGTGAAACATCTATGCCTGTCTCTTACAGGCGAGATGATCGTGTCAATATCAAAATTATAACTGTAGTTTAGCTCTGAAATAGCATATCTTCCATTCGCAAGTTCTTAGCCCGCCATTCATTTTCTATAGACAAGCACTAAGTAGCGTCGACACGTTTAATGCCCAGTGTAGTCACATTTACTGCCAGGGATGCATCGATATCGGTTTTCTAAGCTTATTCGGATAAGTGCATCGTTACATCCCTAGCGGGCACCACACATCTCTGAATTTTATCATTCAGACGCTGATTTTACGTTTTCAAACTTGAGAACGTGATCCGAGAGCAAAGTTTGTATCGTTTGATATTAAAATTGCATGTTAGGTGAGTTTTTCCGCCGTTAGACTGTCTGGCTCCTTCACAAGGAGAAAGAAAGATGGTAAATATATGCAGTTTGAGGTTTATTGAGAAGAATTTGGTTGAAGTTAAACTTACTTAAGGAACATGCTTTTTGAAGTTATTGATTGTTATTTGGCACGTAGGGCTTGTATTTTTACACATAATGTTAGGTGAAACGATATACATACTTAACGGATAAATCCAAAAAACGAAGGTTTGAGAATACACGTTGTTAATCACATACTCGCCTTGGCAGAGTTGCAAATGTTAATATGGATGTCTGGTGGAGGTTTCTAACCGCTGCTCTAGTCGAGCTAGCTTCGTTGTACTTCCAAAGGTAAGAACAAATTACGGCAAAAAGATGCTAACTTTTGCGGAAGCATATCTTTATAAGTAATAAAGTACCCGAACGAGTTTACATGTTTTATATGTGTAGGTATATAAAACATGTAAACTCGTTTAAAATTTTAAAAAGAACTAGGCAAGTACTAAATTATCACAGATTTATTGTAAGTGATCATTCAGTTAAAAAAAAATGTATATTAAATGAGTTTCAAATATTATTATCATAATGTCCATATTCTTATCCTCGTTACTTCAACTATTATTATAAACTACCTTATGAACTTGTATGTAAAAAGTTATCCTTTTTTATTATTTATAATATAAGTTTCTACTTATTATTGTGACGACGCGCGACGAACGTGCTTATATTTTTCTAAGTTAAACTGTGTTCTCATGTTATGACTACCTATTGTCTTAATCAAGAATAAAATTTCCTTAAACCTAAACCTAACTAGACTGGACAATATTAACATTGTCAAACCAGACGTAGTTTGACTTCATAGAGCTGTACAAACTCGACTTGTATGTGTGCGCGCCTCTATGCACGTGCCACACCATGCACACTATAGTTGAAAAGCTAGTCTTTGACCACTATCTAACCATTTTTTTTTATGCCTGATAGGTTAGCCTTAGACCACTATGTCACCTGATGGTAAGTGATGATGTGGTCGAAGATGTTGTTTAGGCTAACCTAGAATTACTGGCTCTCAAGGACAGCTGCTGTAACACACCGTTAGGTGCTTGGCGACAGATTTTCAACTTGAGGGTTGTAGCTAGCCAGGCGGGCATTCGCAAAGTGCCCTACCACCATGCTGTAACGACTGCCATCCTAGGACAACAACCGGGAACGACGGCTTAACGTGCCCTCCGAAGCACGGAAGCGCTCAGTAGAAATGTTGGCAGTGGTCACCTATCCAAGTCATGGACGAGGCGGACGTTGCTTAACTTTGCTGATCGATTCAGAATGGCTAAGCAAATTTCGCTACGAGCTATTCAACCACTTCTACTACCTGATGCTAAGTGATGATGTGGTCGAAAGTGTTGTTCAGGCTAACCTAGAATTACTGGCTCTCAAGGGCAGCTGTCAGCACACATGGTTAAGTGCTTGGTGTCAGATTTGCTACTTCAGGGTGCCAGGAGAGTATTCGCATAATGTCATAAGTACCACCATGCTATAACGACTGCTATTCTAAGACAACTACCTGGACTAACTTGCCTAGCGGAGCACGGAAGAGTTCAGTAATAACCCGCTAGTATAGTAATTGTACTTATTTATACTAGCGGCCACCCATCCAAGTCATGATTGCAGCGAAAGTTCATTATCTTACTTGATCGGTGAAGAACGACTGACAAACAAAGCCACGAGCGCTTCAACACTTGCACCGAACATACATATATATCTGTATATTATGTATTCTGTTTTTGCGATTTTGTGTTATGGTGATCTTGTCAATACGATTACAAGCAATCGAACAAAATTTAACAAGGAATAAATTAAGCGTACCCCACGTATCGAGGGACAAGGGCAGGATAAAGAAGATTTACAAACCAGCCGTTTGTGTATTCAGCAAAATACATATAATTTTTTATAAATAAAACAGTATAATTATCAAATATTTGTAATACCTATGTAAAGCAGAATGAATAAATTGTGCGGCCCTGTTATTAAAACAATCAAAAAGAGAGAGAGAACCGAAGGTACATAATTAAAAAAGAAGTATTTTTCCATTTTAACCTATTATTTCCGCCGATCGTAACTGTCGAGTTTATATGCGTCCAATTCAATGACTGTAATTTTGCACGTTGCGATTATTGTTTAGTACGACCTTTACATCAACGCACACTCAAATGAATTGTTTATTAATTGCATCATAAAACAATTGTTCGGTCGGATGTAGGTTTACCACAACTTTTATATCAATAGATTAGTTGTATAAAGTTAACGAAGCGATGCAGTCACATTGCAACCGTATTGCACGAGCGTGACGGTTACCTTCGAGCGGGTGACTGCGCCCCTACTCTAATTCGTCGAAGTTTCGAACTTCGGGTCCGAAAGAAAGGTATCGGCAAAACACATATTGGCTCACTTTTGTATAACTTCATTCGTAGCATAGACTAGCAAGCATTTGCCTGTGTAGGTTCTGAATAAGATATTTTTTAAATTGGATTCGTATGGTTTGTATATTTCCAAAATATGAAGTTATGATTTATTCATAGGTAAGTAGGAGAAGTTAAGTTCTAAATATGCAGAAAGAACACAAATACTAATGACGATTTATAAATACCTATGGAGAACAAAGAAATTAACGTAAATTTTAAATACGAGTATCTAACTTCTAGAACAGTAGCGACACCTCTCGCTGATCCCTAACTACATAGGACTGTCACTCTTACCATGTAAAAATGTTCTTTAATTCCTGTCGTTTAAGACTTAAAATTGATTGAGGCATAATAGCGTTCTCAGAGTAGTATGGGAGATTCCCTAGAGGGCAGGATTTGTGATGAACGATGCGATCCGACCATAGATTATATGAAACAACGAACTTCGTACCGCAAATTCGATTTTCGATGTCTAAAGTGTCACTCGTAACACGAAAAACGAAACTTCGTTGTATTGTAGTAGCGGCCCTGGTCCGTCTCGCCACTTCTCAAGGTATACTTCCCTTAAGCATCTTCATAGAGCTTTTCATACAAACGTAGCTTCGACATATATAAGTAAGTGTGCAAAGAAATGTAGAATGCAACATGCTTTTTTAAATTGATAAAACAATGAAACTATGTTTAATTCGAATTAGTTCAGCTGTTTCAGCGTGAAGTAGTAATAAACATACACACTGACTTTCTCTAATTTTCACTCGGTCACAAACTGTAGCATTTATAATATGGCGATGAGAAGTGGCAGCGGCTGACATGGCAGTGGCCTGAAGTATTATTGACATGTAATTTTCGACTTAGTGTCAATCGCCACAATGTATAGTGTAGGATGAAAGAATTGACGGTGTACGGCCGCGAAGGCGCGCAGGCAGCCGCGCGGCCCATGCATGTCTTTCAAGCGATACTATGCATTGTATCGATAAAGACAAAGTCGATAATGGTTTGACAGTAAAACTGCCGCTGCAATTTCACTAGCAATCGAGCTTATATAAGTATAGTCGTGACCACGATCTTTACAATGTTTATTGATTAATTAACTATTTAATTTACCTAACAATTTAAGATTATCTATACCTATTCTCCGAGCATGGGTGCTGAAACAGTCGTTTTATTTTTTATATAACACCTATTGCTTTATTATTTTTAATTTTGTCCTAAAAATCTATTGTTAGTTGGGGTCTCTATTTGCAGTTTATTTTTCAGATACGTTTTATAACTTCTGTAGACGTAAACCATCAGTTTTAATACCTGAGAGATTGTTATCCACTTGATACAATTTTTATGTTAGTTGGTTTACGAGTTCATAATTGAATTCATTTATAATTGTAGCGAGCCAGTTGTATAGGAACCGTCTGGAACCGTCGTCGTCAATAGTCAGAGGTATATTTTTTTATGGTAAAAATTATATGACGATGTTTACAGTCAGTCTCTTTAGAGAACTAAATTGATGGTTGCATAGGTATAAAAAAGTTATTGCATGTTCAGACATTTTCACTTATGAAGGCGCCCCCCTCCATATTTTTAAAGTAGGTAGAGGCAACTACTACTGCCAAATGAGCGATGTTTTTTTTTTACATTTTATTGTTTTACTGTATGACCCACTAGCTATTATATCCACGCTCTAAGACATTTAATACAAACAAGGCATTTCGGTACAAATTCGCTTCATGAATTAATTTTAGACGGACGCGCCTTAATGTTTTACACGATTTTACAATAATCAGTTAAAAATCAAACTGATTTTTCATTTTTCAGTTCATCATCATCAAGACGTCCACTGTTCAAACGCCTTTCCTCTAGAACGACACAATAAATAGCTTTTATCCACTCTTTCGATGACGTCAGTCAGCTAGAAAGGGGCCTATACTAACTACTTCCGGTGTATTGTGGTAACCACTCAAGAATATTTCTTCCCTGCTATAGCTTAACAGGGACTCCTTCAACGAGCAGAATGTAATCGCTACCACCCGTCGTTTGGGCATGCTCCTCCAGTCTGACTTGAAGTGGTGTGTGGGCCGTAGTGGCGAACTTATCCTTTCATACCTATTAATTAACCGTCATCGTATAGGAACGAACGGAGCGACATCTATAAAATTCAGTAAGAGTTAGCTACGTGAATAGGTTTCTTAAATATGATTTTAATGATATGCACTATTATAATTAGGTGCTGCTAGGTATTTATCATCATCATCACATCAATCGGAACGTCCACCATTGAAAAGGTCTCCCTCAGTGGGGGGGTTTACCATAATTCCCATGCTTGGCAGGTTGTCTTGTCGAACAAATTACAGGCACATGATAAGATTTAACAACTGTATGTCTCAGGGTGACGGGCGCAGTGCAGTTCGTCTCTGGTGACGAAATGCATCTGTTATAGGCAGAGGATACCGCTTAACATCGTGTGGGCCTCATGCTTGTCCCGTCACAATAACTTTGAAAAAGAAGTTGTCATTTCTTTAGAAAGCGCTTCCCACATTCCGCGACAGAGCCGGAGACCTGTGCTCGCGATTTAAACTAGTAGCCAATGATATTTTCAATATTTTTTCTTTCATCTTGACATATTTTTTGTCTTATTCTAAGATGTATTAAATGTGATACTGTTTTAGTTCCCATCAATTTGTACTTTCGTGTTACTAGAAACAATGTAGCAGTCCTGTGAAGCATTCCTTGTAATCTCTTTAGATTTTAGCATCGGTACCTAACCCGCGCTCGCGTATCGTATTCGTGCAACCGTCCAGCCGCTATCGCTTCTCGTGTAACCCGATAATAATGAATGGAAAATACTGAGGGAACTGTAACATGCTGTATTTTATGGCTAGAACGATGGGTATCGTGTTTCGTGGCTAAGGAAACGCCGCGATTTTGGTGCTTACGGATAATTTAACGACGTTTTAACGACGTGTTGCTCATGATATTCCCCAAAAAGATGCAAAGTGGTGTAATTGCCTAAGTTTGCCTACCTAAATTTTATGAACAAATCCTACTCTTTGCGGTTGCGTGTTCACATGTCCCTTTAATATTATTATTTATATTAAATTCGCTTATTGGAGCAAAAAAAATTTTAAGCGCTCGTAGCGAAGTTTGCTTAGCCATTCTGAACCGATCAGCAAAGTTAAGCAACGTCCGCCGCGGTCAGGAGTTGGATGGGTGACCGCTGGTGACATTACTACTGAGCGCTTCTGTGCTTCGGAGGGCACGTTAAGCCGTCAGTCCCGGTTGTTGTCTTAGGATGGCAGTCGTTACAGCATGGTGGTAGGGCATTTTGCGAATGCCAGCCTGGCTAGCTACCACCCTCAAGTTGAAAATCTGTCGGCAAGCACCTAACGGTGTGTTCCGACAGCTGTCCTTGAGAGCCAGTAATTCTAGGTTAGCCTAAACAACATCTTCGATCACTTCATCACTTACCATCAGGTGAGATAGTGGTCAAAAGCTAAACTATCAGGCATAAAAAAAAAAAGTTTCGACAAACACTCAACGGTGTCGTTCCTGTAACTCTAGTAAGAAAAAGTTTACACAGTTAATACTCCTGACAATATCTTTAATCTCATACATTCATAATAATAATAATCAATTTATTCGACGATTAATTGCTTAAAATAACAGGTTTATAAGTTAAAACTAATATTCAAAATTAGTAATGCTCTTTGGTCGCGACACTAGGATACCCTGTGTCGTGAGGACCATATTAATTCATAACACACTAATACGTGGGGTAAAAGAGTAAAGGCAGTAAGAAAAAAAAATAGTAAACGAAGTCGGTACCTTACCTTTTCATAGCCAGATTTCGACATCAATCTATCATTTATTAATCGTCAGAAATATTCATTGTTGAATGGAATGGAATTTAGCAAAATTTTCTATTAATCGATCGAAATACCATTTTAAAAGCATTTTCCACCGACTTCCGAAAAAGGAGGAGGCTCTCAATTCGACTATGATACGTTTTTTTTGTATGTTTGTTATGCGATATTTGCTCCATTTATGAACTGATGCTTATATTTTTTTGTGGTGGTTATAATATCTTCTAGTTGGGTCCCTATAGATTCTTAATAAAATAGTTTGAGTAATTTATATTAAGTTATAGTCAGTTAACTGAAAAATGTATTTGCGTACCTGGATGATTTAATGATAATGCAACTGTTATTAGTTTACACTATTGTAGGTGAGTGAATGATCTTGAAAACAGCACAAAATCACAAGAGTGAAAAAAAATTTTTTTTTTTAGCAAAATGGAACTGATTGCCAACTCTAAAAAGTATGAATACCTATAACTATAAATATATAACTTGTAAAATTTGGTACCACGCTAATTTCATACCACCAATCTTACTTATTTATGGTCCGACTTTCACATTATTTCATATGTTGGAAGTCGGTTCCGTTTTATATAAAAATATTTTTTTGTTATTATTTTTGTTCAGTTGCTTTTCAATTAATGAGCAACGTGGCGCTGGCCAAAAATAAATTACCCAAATAAAACTAAAACACTCGAGTTCTGAATTTGTATAATCGTTATATATTACCTTCCCGAGCTTGACCGTGGAATTTCGGGTATGAATGTCACTCTCCCATCTTGTACCGTGGGTGTCGTAAGACTCGAATTCGGGTAAATACCGCAACATGGGCAGCAGCGCCATTTGCGCAACTGCTATCTTCCCCTGGATCCGCAGTACACCTGCCAATCGTGGGGATTATGGTAAATCCCCTAAAGCTGTGTTCAGCAGTGTTCAGCAACGTTATTCTTTTTCCATAGATTTTTAATTTTTTTTATGTCTGATAGGTTATTCTTTGACCACTATTTCACTTGATGGTACGTGATGATGTGGTGGAAGATGTTGTTCAGGCTAACCTTTATAATTACTGGTTCTCAAGGACAGCTGCCAGACCACACCGTTAGGTGCTTGGCGACAGATTTTCTACTTGAAGGTGGTAGCTAGCCAGGCAGGCATTCGCAAAATTTCCTACCACCATGCACTTGAGGGTGGTAGCTAGCCAGGCGGGAAAACTATCAGCTGAAGTATTACTGGATACAAATCGTTATAACGATAGTTGCTTTTATTAGATGAGCGCATCATTAGTTTCATACTTGCCACCAACATCTGCTCCATAAGGGTCTTAATTATCTCGGTTTTAGCACCCATAAGGCACCATACCATGGTACGGTCGTCCCTGGTATCGTGCCAATCTGAAGGTCGTAAATAACGCATACGGTGACGAATATATCAGTGACTTGGTTATGTACAATTCTTTGATTAATGCTGTGCTAGCCGTGCACTAGTTTCTTTTGCTTTACTGAAACTCTCGACTGATAACAAGTATAAATTAATTAAAAAACCTGACTATAAATTATTTATTTTCGTTAAACATTGATCGTTAAATTTTTTTGGGCAGTCGTGTAATAAAGTAGATTAAAGAAGAAGAAAAGGCTAAAGAAGCATGAAGCCCTATTTAAGTCTACATGTTCATGTTATCAGTGTTGCTGTAGATTAGTCGCGCAAAATGACTATATCTACGTATATATTTATTTTTATAGTGGTTCATCAAAGTGGCTTTACCTTGCCTAATGAAAGTGAAGATGGAATATCCTTCTTCACGCAGTCCACCATGCATTCATAGTCAATATCGCCACGATATATGTTTTCGTTCCACATGACATGACCTGGCTAAACCACCCTTGTAAGTAATGTCACTGGTGTGTACTTTTATGTTATTTTTTTCTTATCGATTCATTCTATTTATACCACATAACACTTCTGCCTAAGTTTATCCTGTTCTCAAAACGTCTCGGTCAATGTTTCCGTCGTTTTGTGTTTTTTCCCCACGTCCTGGCCTAAACCCGAACTGTTTTTGGGTCACAGTTTTCTATTTTCTTATTCAAATCGTCATCACGTTCTCCCAAAAAAAATTTAGTGCAGTGAGCTTTTATTCCTCAATAGTTATTACAGTCATTTACATTCCATCTACGTGTAATGACTAGTTCATGTGGTATATTAATTTGCATACAAATATTACCTGTAACATAAACACGATAATTGTATTAATTTGTATTTACTTTGCGGCAATCCATAATTAATATATATATATTTGTAAATTTAGAACAAATTTGCAACAATATAAAAATAGGTACTTCTATTATTCCGCCTAATTTTCCTTCTAAGCCGACGTAACGTCATAAACGCCACATGGTCTAACTGGAAGATTTTTTGACTTGTCGCAATTTTATATCTTCAAACGCACGATCGAAATAATTATCGATACGCTCGATGAGCTAATAGTAAGAGATAGTTAAAGTTAAGCGATAGTTAAGGTTAACAGTAAAAATATTTTGAAGGTTATTTTCTGATTTTTTTTTTTTTCAATAAAGGCTATAACGTTTTTATTACTGCAAGTACATTTACTTGAATATTTTTTTTGTTGTTTTGTCACTACAAATAATCGTATCTAATGAATTTACAATAAATCCATCACGATATTGTGAAACCGCGGGAGCTTCACATCTGTCGTACAGATACATGTTGCATATAGGTCGGACGGCGTCGTGCCCATCGTCGGATCGTCCCCGTCACGTTAATAAATCTCGTTTAATGAGAGACTGCGATGGGTCGGATTAGATGGAAGTCTGCATCGATACTGCATGGTGATGCTTGACTTTACACCGCACCGGAAAAATATAAAATACTTCGAATGCCTGGAGATTGGTTGCAAATTGCTTTTGATGTTACCGTTGATATCAACCAGTTATTTGAACCTCTTTGCCAGCATTTGAACAATATATATATATATTGAAGCATGATAGCCGAGCGGTAATAGCTATGGACAGCCGCAGGTTTATGGTTCGATTCCTACCGCCGGCGTGAACGCTCGCCTGGCTAGCTACCACCCTCGTAATATATAATAAGTGTCTATTCAAAAATCAGATATTATTTTGGTAATTTTTAAGTATTTCGTTATTATTACACAAAATAAATTTAAAACTTTTATCGGACTATTTTGTCACGGGGATTTAAAATTATCTTTTAAATTAGGCATAGAGCGCAGCCATTATCTCGCTCTCAAAATAAGTACAGGTATTTTTTTTGCAATTAATGGCAATTTTCTCGGTTCCATATCTGGAAATAGTACCATTACTAAGCATAGACTGTCTGGATATCGTTTCTCTTGTACCGTAATAATGAATCGGTCGTAACCGATTTATGTATTACTAGCGGCCCGCTCAGGCTTCGCACTAATATTTAACAAAAAAATCAATAAAAAAAAAATATATATCGTATGTTCATCAGGAATAATGTAGGATTCTAATGGTGAAAGAATTTTTCAAATCGATTCAGTAATTTTTAAGTTTGTTCGTATACATACATAAATACAAATCTTTCCCAAAGTTGTCTTAGGTTTTCGCGATTGTTACACATAGTAATTAACGCCGGGATCAAATAATGAAAAATATACGCGATTTAACCCGTTTAAAGTTGTTTAGATACAAAACTTTCCTTTTTATAATATTAGTATAGATTATAGCGGATTATCTAACATATAAAAATAAAAGGCTATGAACTTTACACTACACATCGACAAGTGAAAATGAGAACATCATCAATGTAGTCGAACCCGAAGTCTACGGTCGAACCCAATTAATTACGCATTCTTAGGGATAACTCAAATACTAACACTTAATATAAAGCTTTGCGAAGAGCATATACATAAAGAAAACTTATCGACATCCAGCGTATGGCGTTGTATTAGCTATTTTATCATAAAATTGCAAAATGATACTACAAAATTCATTTTATTGCAAAAAAAAAACACACGCGAAGTAGACCTAACTGCACGATTTCCGTATTTCTCTCCTCGAGGGCAATGGGTTTGTTAAAAATGTATCGTTTTGTAAAATAACAAGCACATGCAGCTGTTCTCGCTCAGGCACACGTGCCGCCTGAAAATGTCGGAATTAATATGAAATTGTAGCGCTTTCATTCGAACAATATACGATGCAATTAAACGCGAAAAAACTGTGAAATGCACTTACAGTTTATTTTCGCTTGATTGCTTCGATGAGAGATAAATTAATCCGCGATTTGTGTTTTTCTTTACTGTGTACTATTTTTCCAAATTTGATTACTTTTTGGTACATTGTGGTACTTACTAAAAATTTCTTAGCCTGGCTCTCTCCGCACTTTAGGTACAAAGCTACATATGGCGTATCCGTCCGGACAGGACTATTCTGCTGTGCGTGCCGCCTAGAAGAGATCATGGATATTATTATGCGTGATACGATAGAAAAAGAGATGCCTTGTAGGCTTTATTAGTAAATTCTACACGCTACAGACTCGTGGTCCGTACTCTTGTGTTTAATTTTTATTGTTACATACAATCATTTTTAACTTAAAGTCCATTCTCCAACTTATCAATATTCTTCCTGAATATAAATATTAAGCACTCCGTGCTTTGCGAGCTGAAGTGCACTTTATTGCTTAGTGATCAGAGTCGCTTATTTATTGGAATGTCTTTTGGAGTGGTCCTTCTAGTCTATGTATTATAACGTCAAAGTTAACGCAATTGTAGTCGCGGGGATAAGAGCTATTTTTAAAAACTTACAAGGACTTGGCTTTCAGTGTAAGATATTCTAGAGAATATGTTCCTATTTTGACGACTCGAATGTAACATAAACATACACGTAACGACGACGCAAGTGGAGCTGAGGGCGAGTTGACTAGTTTTATTACTTACTACCTACCTACCAGTAGCTAGTAAACAACGAACGAGTATCTACAGAAACTAGAACCATTTAACGTGGGTAGACATTTAGCCGAAGCCTACGCATAAATCCCAACTAGCATCGAATACCGGCGGAGTACAAAGATGTCACCCGAACTGAAGGCGCTTAACACAAGCGAATAGGTGGCAGGTAATCCAGCTTAGTGGCAAAGGATTACAAGTAAATGCTTAGTGCCCTGTACGCCCTCGTTACTTGATCCTTTGCTGGCTGATGTAGATCGTGGGCTTGGGAATCAGTCTTTATTGTACGAATGATATACAATGTTAATGTGTATCCATCTCATAAGATATATTGGGTTGAGCATTCAATGTTTTAGAGCTTTTCAGTTGATGAGATTGCGAGCATATGGAATGTACGTTCTGACATGAAAGTAGTTTTAAAATACGTTTAGATACCCAGGAGAATACATAATTTATATCAGTAGGGCACTATGTACTCTAGTCAAGACGATGAGAGTCTTACTGAGCATTAGGTGCCCTCAGTTTGCGGGTAAAGTACCAAGAGGTAATGAATGCCCTGGTAAGAAGACGTCGGGAAGGCGGCCAGCCACAGTACAAATTGTCTACAATACCTAATGATATTATAATAATCTGTAGCTTTTGTGGTGTTTGAGAAACATATTTTTATAATACCTATGTTCTGTCGTCCTTTGTGATGTATGGGAATAGAACATTATGATACGAGTGCGGAAATTTAAATATTCCAATCGAGATTTAGAGATGGTAATCGGGAGCCGTAGGCGAGAGTTTATATACTTACGTTATAACCGACCAAGCCGAGATTGTAATAATTAATATCGCACGAGTGTCATACTACTATGTTCAAAACAATTAGGAGAAATAATATTCAATAATTTAGTATTTAAATTAAACATGACAACGGAGAATTAATTAAAAAAAGAAAATTTAAGGCCATTGCCTTGTAACATAGCACTATTCCACCAACAATAGTAGGGAGGTTAAAAAGTGATCCGTGTTTGTGATAAACTCCTTGGTTGTAGGTGTGGGGATGCCAAACTAAACAAAAAGAAGCCTTTTTGTCATTACATAAATATCGGATAAGTACAGAACTCTCGATGCGTGAGACCGAATCAAACTTGATAGGTGTGGAGATTATGTCGAATCTCAAGGTGTGGAGATTATGTCGAATCTCAAGTTCTAGGTCTATGGGTTTTCATAATTACGACTAATGATGCCCCTACTTCAACAAACTATTATTTATTGCTTTTTAGTGTAGAAAGTCAAAAGCAAAGATTATATTTGTTAGAATAAAGTTTTATCATCTAAGCAAATATTTCAAAAGCACACACTACCTTGAAAACATTGAGTGTACTTCTGACTTTATAAATTCATTTATATTGCCAATAGGCTAGCTTTTGACATGATGGTAAGTAACGATTTTTGTCGAAGAAGTATACAATCCGGCTGGCAATGACTGCTGCTGGAATACACCGCTAATTTCTTGTCCACCGATTTTCTAATTGAGAGTGGTAGCTAGCCATGCAGGGATATGCAAAATGGCCTAAACTTATGCAAAAAAATACATATAATAATCATACAATCGTCTGATAATGTATAAAATAAGTAATTTTTAACTTAACGAAGTAACATTCTGTTGTAAGAGCGGAGCGGTCACAAAAAGGGAATCAAACACAGCGACATAATAAATCTGTGTTTAATTTGACGCCATATCTTCGGCTCTTTAGAAGTGCACAAACAACACGGCGGGCGACAAGCTATTGTTTGCAAATTTCGACAAGACGCTATAATAGAATGTCTAACAGTTAACAACCTCCTAGCGTCTTACTCCCAGTTTCTGGAACATTCGTCAACGTCTTGATCAGTTAACGGACTGGTACTGGTAGACATAGAACCAGTTTTCAAAACTTAAAATTAGAATCTACTTTGACTTTATTCAGCCTTTAATCAGAGAGGCATTTAAGAAGAATGTTATGCGAACAGCAAGTAGATAAAGTTGGATGCCGTAGTCCTATATAGCTTTCCATATCTCAACGTCAACTGAAACATACATGTATATGAATACCTTTGCACCTATATAACTTATGTACCTGTGTACCTTTGATGGTAAATTTAAAACTGTATGTCACCCATTCAGAGAAAAAGTCAGTACATATTAATTACTAACGTAAGTAACTTAATACTGCGTAATAAAATTACACGCTATCTAAGGTACTGTTTACAAAATATAATACAGTCGCTTATACGTTTGTTTGTGGAAAATCGCGATGGAGATGAAAAATGCTTTAAACATTAATACAATAAGAAATAGATTCAAACTTGTGATGTTGCTATACCTAATGTGGTATCGAGATTGAATGGCAAAGTTTCTTCGCAATTTTTTTCATTATATTAGGTACTTATATCTTAGTTTCTGACTCAGTTTTTCGGGCATAGACACTATGTTTATACATAGCTCAATAAAGGAGGATTTAGGTGAATACAAGAATGTTTCATGGTTACCATAAGTCACAATATTTTCCGGACCTCATCAAGTCTTTGTATTGAAGGCTTTTACTACTATATGGATAGATAAATTTATATAAATATCTTGCTAAATGATTCTAGTAAATAAAACAAATAAAGATCTTATATTGAAAATCTTTCAAGACCTCTTTATAGATTCTTATATTTTTAGTATGGATTCTCGGCCCCTGGTCCCATTGGGCCCTTGTAAAGATACTCTCGGCATTGAATTGGCCTCACAGACATTTACTTTTATGTACACAAGCGTATAGCTATAATATTCAACGAGATTCAGTATTAGACGGTGCATAGCTTATGTTTAAACCTGAATTAATGTCTTGGAATCGGTTATCAGACTTAAAACAATCACTGCTAAGAACCATCGCATGAATGCTTATTTACAATAAAGGTAACGAAATTGGTTTATTCGTTTATGCGCTACGGTTCTACGAGACAGATGTCAATACAGGCACAGACAAAAGCTCCAAACCTTATCCCTTGCCATCAGCGGTTAAGACATATGATATTTGATTGTTATTTATATAATATTTGTTAAATGTAACTAAAGCAAAAGAATGTTATAATGCTGTTATGTTTAGTGCACTAATAATATTTTTTTATTTCACTGTTCTCTGAATCCTTTGTTGAGTTTATGATGTTAAAATTCCAGCATATTGTTCTATTCTTGTTGATTTACCAGTTCTTACTTAAAAGATTCTTCTTGTGGAAGGATCTCATGTAATTGGCAATTATTGTGAAGTTTCACCGTAAACGTATAATCTCACACTATATATCCCGTAACGATATAATACCATTGTAGAGTGCCTGTTTATGCATTTTGATCTCAGAAGCCTCGATCGTTCGAAATCTGCGTGAAATAGTGCTTTTTATCCACTAGCGTCAAAATGGATTGTTTTTTAATCGACAATTTATAACAGTTCTATTAAAATTGACCTTTAACCTTTAATTGACCTAATATTATGTACCAATTTATTAAGTTTGACTTTTAGGTAGGTATATTTACTGCGCAAAGGAAAACTGTTTTGAGCAATACTGATGATATTTGATAAATCTATCGTTGAGTTATGAAGTGATTATGAAAAAGACCCTCATTTTAATGTAAATAAACACAAGCTTATTAAATACTAGCTTCCGGGCGCGGCTCCGCCCGCGCGTATGTGGGTTATCGCGCAAAAACATTAACCTCTTTTTGCGCAGTTGGATAAAAACTATTCAATGTTTTTTACCGGGTCTCAAACTATTTCCATACCAAATTTCATTCAAATCGGTCCAGTAGTTTTGGTGTGAAAGCGTAACAGACAGACAGAGTTACTTTCGTATTTATAATATTAGTACTGATGATTATTATTTCATCTTTTTAGGGTTCCGTAGGCCTGACAAGGAACCCTTATAGTTTCATCATGTCCGTCTGTCTGTCCGTCTGTCCGAGGTTTTGCAGAGAGACCGTTAGTCCTAGGAAGCTGTAATTTCGTATGGATATGTAAATCAATTACGCCGACAAAGTGGTAAAATAAAATTTTGAAAAATATTTTTTTATGGTACCTCCCATACATGTGACGTGGGGATCAAATTTTTTTCGTCGTCTATCTCTTTGTGTGTGGTATGGTTGAATAGGTCTTTTAAAATGACTTAGGGGTTGCTAATACTGTTTTTCGATTTATTGCTCCATTTACGAAATATTAAACTTTAAAGAGCAAAGTTTTGTTCCAGCAGGGCGTCCCCCCCCCCCCCCTCTAAAAGCTAAACTACTAGCTTGAAAAATCTGTAAAAATTCAAGCTGATAGTGCGTTTCATGAACTTTAAAAGAAAAGTATAGCGGTTGATATAACTTTATTAGTTTAGCTGTAATAGTCGTTTAACTTGGGTGTTGGATAATTTTGTACCAAATATAAAATCTATAGAATAAATCCTTTAAGGTGACTAAAATGAAAGAGTTGAATGTTTATAAGGGGTAAAGACTGACATTGAAATCTAAATCTAAAATAAAAATCTTAAAACAATAACTATACCCTATGTCATACATAATAGACTAGATTTCCAGCCGCGGCTCCACCCGCGCGTATTGCGGTTATCGTGCAAAACCATTAACCTCTTTTTGCGCAGTTGGATAAAATCTTCGTGCTAAATTACAATTCCATGCTAAATTAAATCCAAAACGGTCCAGTAGGTTTAAAGTTTATTCGTTGCATACAAAAATACAAATCTTTCCTCTTTATAATATTAGTAGAGATATAGTTAGGACAGTACAAAGATTCGACTTATATAGGTATAAAGTACTTTTTGGACCTCTTCCTCGTCGTACACTAGTGTGTTTGCTGTCTGTACCTGTCGTACCACGGTCATCGCTCACTTCATTTCACACATTATCAATTCTTATTATCTGTAAAGAGAAGATTTCTGTGCCCTTCACTTGCGTATCGCAACGGGCAAGGCACTCTATTTAATTTTAAAGATTGATTTAGGGCATGTACTGTATATCGACGTTAAGCACCGAACTTTAGGTCTTGTTTTATAATACGCGACATTTTCCTAGCGGGAATTTTCATTTCTCGCAATAAGATTATTGTTGAGTTATCATAATATTTTTACTTCCTAATGGGATTTCGACGAATTCTGGCTTTAACAGCATTAATTTGTAGTTCGAAGACACGCGGCTGCCTTGATCTTTTATGGTCTCCGACAGAGGAAGTTTTGTTGTATCTGTTGATATTACGATATACGACCATACGGCTGATACCAAGCTTTAGAAGTGTCTGGAATATGACCGACGCGACGACGGCTCAATACCTACTTTGTACAAGGCGAATACTGCAATCCTATTTACTTTAACACCTCAAAGTCATTTCATATTGTTATTTGATAATGAACACGAAATAATATACTAAATGGCGCGAAATCGAAAGAAAATTTTAAGGTAATAAACGCGTTCCAAATTCTAAATCATTCTAAAGCTGATAAGTTTTTATGTTACAGTATAATTTATGGCCAGACTAGTTATTATCTAGTATAATAGCCCATTTATAAGCTTACTTGTGTGATGATTTTGTAAATTATGTTCAGTATTTTTATGTTATTTTTTTTATTATTATTTGTATTATTTTAAGATTTACAAATATTAAGTTGCTGATTTGTCTTTTATCGAATGTGTCAATTACCAGTAAGTCTATTGATTAAGTACTATGCTGCCTTCTGATTGGTCGGCCCCACCTATCTGGATATCTTCCGATGACATGTTTATCTGGGTGGGGAGAACGATCGTCTAAGTCAGTCGGTCGGTAGAACTCGATGGAGTAACATCTATAACCCGTGTATTCTTGAAGTTAATAATTTACAGTGTGATTCTGTTTATATACGTATTGACCAATTACTGTGTGAACCATAAGTGAAATGTGCAAAGCAGAATAAATTGTATCAAGGTATGTATCTGAGGTGTTTTATTTTATCACACTTGCATATATAGTTGTATACATTTTATTTTTCTTGCATATATATAACAACTATTTTATAATTCAATAATTATTTATGCTACAGCAAATAAATTAAATGACATTCAAATTCTTATAATGTACCAATGGATTTTGGATCGCGCTATCATGACGTTTTCATTCGATTATCTACCTATAGAATTCACAAACGAATTATGTTTTATTTTCGAATAACAATTGAAAAATAACTTGGCAGCAATCGTACTCTTATTTCTTAGATTTAGCAGGAAGAATGTGGGGGAGAATAAAGAACTACAGAATCGTTCTATATTATGATAACGGGCTTCTACGGAACCCTACATTGTGCGTGGCTCGACACGCATTTGACCGTTTATTTTTTTATTATAACGAGAATTTTCGTTGTAATGAGGTGAAAAATTGAGTGTTTATGTCTGCAGCAAAGTTACTACATGAATTGTAGTTTTGCTCATGGTTTAATCCTAGATGGATTCGCTTCCTCAGATTTCAATACAAGACTACAAGTAATTCCACCAAATAAACAACTATGCAGCCTTGCATAACAAATTGTGCCAGGAACTAGAACCAAAATAGAAACTAGAATAGAATAGCGTTTATTTGCAAGATACACAAATATACACAATCAACTAAAACAAACAAAAAATTATAAAACAGTGTGTGTCACAAACCCGGCCTCAGCTCAGCATAATGCCGGATGCTGCGAGCAGAAACCGACGCTGGTCTGCCGCTGGGACCGAGAGGTGACCTGCCGCACGCACATTTTCACAGCATGCAATGGACATAAAATGGCATACATTTCATATTTCAACATTTTACTAAACTTTTTTTTTGAAGCAATGATAGCTCAGTGGCTTTGGCTATGGACTGCTGCGCAGCAGGTCCATGGTTCGAATTCCGCCGCGGGCTTGAGCTTCACCGCATGGTGGAAGGGCATTTTTGCGAATGCCCGCCTGGCTAGCGACCACCCTCAAGTTGAAAATCTATCGCAAAGCACCTAACGGTGTGTTCCGGCAGCTGTCCTTGAGAGCCAGTCATTCTAGGTTAAGCCTGTTAACACCTTCGACCACATCATCACTTACCATCACGTGAGATTGTGGTCAAAGGCATAAAAAATATCATAAAAATATCATCAGCAATAAAAAAAAACTAAGTATTTAAGTATTTATGTATATTAAAAGTGTTATGTATATCAACACATTCTAACTGAATAGTGGACCTACGCAGACATTATATTGTTTACAACAGAGGCAGTAAATTGCATTGGACGGCCATTTTTACTCCAAACATCATATTATATACAAGATTTTTTACAAAAAATACACGGAGACATATTAAATTAATTTTGAATGTGTCGGAAAACTGAGGATTGATGGTAACCCTATAAAAGGCTTTGGGGAAACTGACGTGTGAGAGGCTGCTTCGGTTTTTGCCGCAGAGGTCTAAACCGAAACGCGGCCTCTTGTTTTGTGCTCATTTGCTGGAACGAAGCCTAATAAAGTCACTTACATAAACTGCTTTTGCTTTGCTGGCTTTCTTGATAAATGCCCTGGAATCGTAATGGTTTCATTTGAAAACGATTTTATTTTTCAATCTCTTTTGATTGTTATTTTGTTGGATACTTCAAAAGTGAATTGAATTTCGATTCCAACAAGCTTTATTTTAACCGTTATTTGACTTAAAATTTAACTGTGTATACGAAATGGTAACCATCGCAGTAATCGAATTGCAAAAGAATTCTAGTCGTTTTCAAAAGAAAAACTAGCTTCATAATACATGTCAAATTCTCCCGGCAAGGATAAACTCCGGGATATCTAGCATTGTTCGAAGAAATCAACTTCGACAATCTTCCCGGATCTTATCCGAGCTTGTCGGATCCTTGCCGGATCTTCCCCGGAACGGATCCTGTTTTGAAGCCGGCCGTATACGACATCTGCCGGGATTATCAACGGGTAGCCCTTCCTCGTATCCTCGTTTTTCCCTTGTTTGTTTGTAAGCCGCTGTCTGATATTTTTTTTGCATTAATAAAAAGTAGATAATTTAAACTGAAACATTGTTTTTAATAAATGTTTATATTGTTTTCTGTATTGTATGTTTATCCTGCTAATCGAAATATTAAAGCAATATTGTTTTTGTTAGTAGTAAATAAAACATTGAAAGTTTCTGTTCATTGGTAGAAAAACATCGCGCTTGACTTTCGCTCGAGGGATAACAACATCCACGTTTCTACTGATTTAGGTATAGGACCTAGGTTCTATGTAATAGGGGCGGGGTCTGTTGCCTTAACCAGACATACATAGTCCTTAACTCTGGATTGCCACAAAGTATTTCCTATAACAAAAACATATGGCCTACTGGTAACTAGATCAGTGACCTCAAGACAGACGTAGCTCTTAGCACTGCTGTGAATGAAAGAATTTTGCCCAGAACCATTTTTGCCCATAACTGAATTGAATGTCCTAAAACGACGGACGCAGTAGAATATAACTCTTACTACTTGCTTACCATTCTGATCACACAAACAAATTCACTGAATACCTACTCGTACCGCTCTAGTAGAACACTCCCTATACCACAAACACCACATTGTGAAGCCCGCTCCAAATAAGAGTACGCTGAGTATTCACATTCACAAACACATTCTCATGTCTCAAACATTTTCCTTAATCGATTTAACGTGTCCACCGCCCACCGGTTCACGGTTTGCGCTAACAAAAACAAGGTTTCCCTACACACCCCTGTATGATTGCTGTTGCTACTGATTGTGTATTTGCTCAGCTAAGTACCGTGGCAGTGAATTCAGTTTGTACGTGACTGTACCGCGGTCTCTTTGTCACTATGTGGAGCGTGGTTTTTGAAGAGACACGAGAGCTAGAGGGTTAGACAAACATTGGAAATCAAGAGTGTATTGTTTTGACATGCGTATTTCAATTTCATTTTCATTTAGATTTGTGTGTTCTTAATTATCTAAGAAAATTGTTTCATGGTCATGTTGGTAAAATGAACGGAAGTCTTATGTTTCTATATTTAAATTTTGAGCACTACCACATGTTTAGTGAATATCATATCCACAATTTTAAGTGGCAAAATTTACGCCCTCATCTTCCGAATATACGCGCTTCCACATTCGCTACCAGGACTGATAGCTGTGAATTGACTTCTAACCGTTTTCTCAGGGGATGCTGCTGCCATTAAACAGTGAAGTAAGCTTTGCCTGAAATACAAAAAAAATACCGGAGTCAGCATTGTTCAGTTTTAAATTTGTGGAGAACAAACATTCCGTTTTGCAGTCATTATAGCATGGTAGTAGGGCATTTTCCGAATTACCGTCTGGCTAGCTACCACCCTCAAGTAGGAAATCGGTCACAAAGCACGTAACGGCGTCGTGAACAGTAGTTCTAGGTTAGCCTGCACTACATCTTCGACCGCATCATCACTTACTATCAGGTAAGATAGCGGTCAAACGCTAGCCTATCAGGTAAAAAAATTAAAACAAGTTTTTATAAGAATTTTCCGGATAAGTGCAGTATAACCGCGCGGGTACAGTCATACTGGATTCTAAAACCGCGATCTGTATATTATATTCCCGATCTGTATGTATATTTGTTTATAAAATAAAATCATAGTATCGGATTTATACCGTCCGTGTGCATTACCAATTGTGCTATGGAAGCAGGCGCTGGACAGTCGAAATCTCTCCATCCGTTTGAATGCACGTCTTTTGACGTTGGCGACATCTACCCAAATATCAGAAGACAAAAAGACGTTCGTTCAAACGGATGGAGAGATTTCGACTGTCCAGCGCCAGCTTCAATAGCATAATCGGATTTATACTGTTTATAGGGTGCCATAATACAAATATATAAGTTATAATAATAATAATAATAAGGCCCTCACTAAACGGTTGGATCAAGGGTCAGATGCAGAAGGCAGTGATACTCGACACGACGCGCACTGTCCGGAGGTTCCTCTCTCTGTAGCCCTAACCGCTGGTAGTTAGGCCCTGCCCCGCTGCCGATCATTATCCCAGTTTTAAGTTTTTTATAATATTTGTTTCTTTCTTTTTATATATGAATATTGTAAAAAAATTATAATTATGTTATGAAATAAATGTCTATAATAATAAGAATATTTATTACCAAAAAAATATATACAATTGCTTAACAATTTTCAAAAGTACATTATCTATCTAATATACAGAAACACTGCAAGAACGAGGAACACTAGTTCTTATTCTGTATGTGTGTGTGTGTGCTTGTTACCACTTACCTACGAAGTGGCTAAACGGATGTTGGCATGTCTTGAATACTTTTGAATCTCGACCTACTATTTCCAGAGGAAGCGAGATAATTAGCAAATTCCACACGATTGAAACTGCTGGCGGAAGCTGGCAACTAAATATATACAAAACTTTGCCAATTTACCCAATACTTAGTTTGATTGACAGTTCATTCGATCATATCTGTTTCAATTATCGTATCTGCTCGGCTACTTAGTGTGCGAGATAAGGGCGAGGCTATAAATAAATCATCGGGTGAATAATTACCTCCGAAGGACTTACGGATAGACAACGCAAGTTAGTGAGTGCGCTTCTAGATAACGTTGTTTGTAAGCAAAGGTTACTTGGTGGCTATAAGCTTTGGAGACAACTGAACAAAATTATTGTGACAAGGACTCACAATAATCCAGTAATCATCGTTGGTCGGGTCGAGAAGCGTGCAGCGTCCTGAATGTTGAGATTCTGGATTTGAGCCCCGGGTTGGAAAATTATTGGGTTTTATCTTTTAGTTTTCAGTAACAGTTTGATGATGTGCCCGGTAGATGACGATAGGTTTGCCGACATGGAACCAAAACATATCTCCGGGAGCGTGGGTGTTTAAACATCATATATTTGTTCTTGATGAGCTATTTAAAACCTCGCGATCAACCAGTTTTTCTTTTTATTTCAATCCACAGAAATATAAATATAATCTCTTATTATTGCGATGGTTAAGGATTTTTTAGCCTTATTTTTTTTATGATTTTGTGACGGAACAAGTTCAAGGCTCACCTGATGATCAGCGGACTCTGCCTATAACAGATGCATATTGTCACAAGTCACTTATTGCACTGCGCCCTTCACATTGAGACATACTTGTTGAGTCTCATGTGCTTGTAATTTCACTGGCTCTCAAGGACTGCTGCCGGAACACACCGTTAGGTGCTTGGCGACAGATTTTCTACTTGAGGGTGGTCGCTAGCCAGGCGGGCATTCGCAAAATACTCTTCCACCTTGCAATACCCTCATGGAACATCATAATTCAAGGAACATGTCCAAGTTGCATGCGTCACACCTATATGTATATAACATTGACGGTTATATTTTATTTTCTAATCTTTTTAATGAGAATTCTTTAGGGTTACTGTGGTTCTATGCTTAGTTGATTAATGAAATTGTAACCTCCCTATTAAAATTATGTTATCTTCTCGTATCCAGTAGACTGGAATAGACACGAGATAACACTAATTTTAAGCTATTTGAGCTAATTGCCAAATCAGTCTTATTCGTGGGTAGGTTCACATTCAGGGAAGTGTTGTATAGCGCTGACCATTTAATCGTAGTTTCGTAATATTTTAAATGGCCAATGTTTATGCTTGTATATATTTTCAAAATCAATAGAAAATATCGTGTTCTATCGGAATTCTTATATTCACTATGTTCTGATTCTAATATTAATAGCTGGCAAATCAGAAGCATATAAGTACATGATGATGAATGTTTTTTTTTAATGTTTTTGTTACGGAATAAGCACGAGCACCACCTGATGTTTAAAGTATCTTGTGTCTGTAATTTATTAGTTCATAATATTTTTTATCGAGCAAAGTGTGCTCGAAGTCAAATCTAAGAGGTTGTTAGTATTTTTCCAATAATCCAGGCTCTAGGACATGTGTGCAAAATTCCAGAAATTTTGAACCCTTTGTGTTTAAAAATATTCAAAATATTTTTAGAGCCCAAACTACTACCTTATGTGTCGCTTCACGTCCCTTTAATAAAAAGAAAGTAAATATTAATTCGAACCATCACTCATTTAATAACTTCGTTGCTAAAATAGGCAGCGCATGTCCCGGTTAAAAACTGTGTTTTTGTTTCTTTTCTTGTTCCACCAGTTAATAACAACATTTAATTTCCAGTTAAAATCATTGATTAAATTCTGCCATGTTTTTATTTCTTTCCTTGTGCCTCCAGTTATTAACAAGAGTTAATTTCCAGTTAAAAGCATTGATTAATTTCTGCTGTTTTTTTTCTTTCCTTGTTCTTCCATTTAATAACAACAGTAAACTTCCATAAATTTACAAATTATTGGAGTCGCTTTCGCTTAGTACGCAGTAGTGCTTGTAATCATAATATTTAGAAAAAAAAACTAACATCCAGTTAAAATCATTGATTAAATTCTGCCCTGTTTTTTTTTCTTTTCTTGTTCTTCCAGGTAATAACAACAGTTAACTCCCAGGAAAAGTCATTTCTGCCAAGGTTTTTTTTTCTTTTGTTATTCTTCCAGTTAATAACAACAATTAACTCCCAGGAAAAATCATTTATTAAATTCAGCCGAGTAGAGGCACTGTGACTTGACGTGGGTGGAATCGGGGATACTGGGAGTTGGGGCTCTTATTTTCTCTCCAACGAGCTCTAAGAAGACGGCGTCATTGTGGGGCAAGTTTTTTAACCTTGCCATATTCCAGATGGAAACAAGATAAAATCATAGAGAATAGGTATTTCAATGTTTTATGAGCCTAAGGGCAATATGAGATCCTGAGGCCCTCTGTAAGACACAAAGGAAAGCTACCGAGAGGGTTTGGGTGAAAGCCCTACGTAATCCGAAATGCGCCACCTAGATTTCCCCCCGTTATAAAAAAAATATGGAATTTTCTGCATGCCCCGTCTAAATACATACAAACAGTTGTTGGCTTTCAGCAAAAATTCGGAACATTATTTTTAAAAATTTCTAAAATCACATTGCATTTATCATTTATATTAATGTCAATTATAGCGAAGATTTTATTGCCACGTTTAGCACAAAGAGAAGGATAAAACCACTAGGTAAGGGATTATATATATTTTAGAATCAGCGGATTAAAAACGCCGTTAAGTTTTATACTACTCCACACGTAAGTAGTAAAATATGATTGGACTGTAAAAGTTTAACTTTTATCAGCGCGAAGCTAATTACTTTCAGGAAGGTCCAAGACTAAAATTAGTCAACGCAATTTATCGTCTGCACTGTGAGATAGCGCTGTTGAAAAGCAGATTCGGTCTAAGTTTATTAGAGATAGCGGATTCAAAAACAATAAAAATATTAATAAGAAATCTTATCGTCACGCCTGTTTTAACTGAAAGGGTAGGCAGAGGTTTGTAAGTATTTACGTTTCATCAGATATACAAAGTGGTAGAACGGTTCAACATGAGTCCGTCTTGGTCCCTCGTTGAACAGTTCTACAGTTCAACAGAGAAATAGAAGTCGTCTCGGTGGGTATACAACCGCATTTTCCGATATTCTTGAACTTAATGTATTTGCTTCTAGTTCGTAAATTTTCTTTTATCTCTAAATGTGAAAAGAAGTAGGACTGAAAACATTTTTTCCAAATAAGTTTGATAATAAATAATGTTACTGAAAAAGTCGGTTCCATTTTATGCTAAACATTTTTTTTCACACTTTTTAGTGACCCATGCTACTTACGGGATCGATTATGATTCATTGTTAACGACTACATCATCAAGATAGGTAAATTAACATTGAAGCTCAACCCCGCAGAATTTGAACCATGTAGCCCCTGTGCGAAAGTCCGTTGACAAATACCTCAAAAATATATTTATAAAATGATTGAAATATCGTTCAGGACTAGGTTATTAATGCTTTTAGTATTTCTTAAATCTTCGCGAAATAAATCCATGTTAAACAGTATCTAGGTTTGAGTGTGAGTGACCACGATTTGCAACTTGATCGAATTGTCGAGATCAGTCAAAATATTATTTTTACGAGCGCACCGTGTTTTTAGGCGCACCGCGTTTATGGGCACGCCGCCAGCATCCACCCCCGTCCGTGGCCAAACGAACAGGGAGGAAGCATCGTGGCTGTGGCTAAAATGGGCGGAACGTGCGTGAATTTAGGTATTTCCTTCGTATAATAAAAACAAATACTTATTTGAAAAATTTAATTTGTATACGTTATAGAAAACACATTTTTTTTGTTATTCAAATACTGATGACTTTCCTTGCAGTATTTACGCCGTACTAAGGGTATATTTAGTTTTTTAAATATAACTTTGGATATTTTTTCTGTCGAGGAAACCTTAAGTAATCGTGTTTTCAAAGTGTTTGATTTATAGAATGAATCCTTAGATATGATATGTATTAATTGCATAACTCAAAATTAAGAAATAAAGATACAAGCAAGGGATCAAATGAAACACAATTACGTATCGCTGCCTCGGTGCAGGCTTAAGCATTAACCTGAGCGCGAGTAGTCCCAAAAATTTAATCTGAACATTTACTCTTATGCCTTAGACCTTAACCGTTGATGAGATACACGCCGCGTGGCCGCGCATCTTTTGTTCTAATTATAAGTTTTCACCCTACAAAGCTGAGGATATTCTTTAAACTCTTGTAGGTGATCAGCTTAAATCTAAAGAGAGTGACAACGACTTTCAAATAGCATAAGTCTGTCTCTGTCGCACCGCTCTGAATATCCGGCGCTATGTTGATAGTAATTTTCCGCACTGGAAAGCTGTAATTGCCCTTTCAACCCTTTGCTCATTTTATATTCAAAGTAACAACTTTCAAATTGCTTACTTTGTAGCACCTACAGATAATGCGCACTTAAGATTAAAATCCGGTTTTAATTAACGCCACCGTAAATGACGAAATGTAATTTAGAGAAAATTGATGAAAATCATAAATTTATTAATAGAGATAAACAAGTAATCCCTGGGCAGTCCGGAATTTGTTACCTCAAAATTAGAGGAGAATTTTAGAAGGGAAAATTGTGTGAGTCGTAAAGATTATAATAATTTTAAGGCATATTGGGGAGAAGGAAGCCTGAATGATAACAGAGAACAATAGGCACGAGTATGCCGCAATGCTATTGCAATAATCAAGCAGCCTTCGTTACTGGCTTTCGTACAAAGTGTACCAGTTTTCTAGTAGGTAACTTTCCTTCGTCGCTATCACTTCCTACCATTATCGGAGCTCTACGCAGAAACCTGGCCCTTAACTAATGTCTCCTTTTGTGACCGCTCGGCCGGTTTAATCAGTTGTTTATATTATTGCCGGCGACTGCGAGATTTAATCGACCTTTTACCGTTTCTCATTGTATCTCCTTGTGGATGCTGCCTACATCGGAGCTATGTGCTTTGAGGTATTTAAAAGGAATTTCAATGTGCGATGATTTTCTCTCTTAAGACCGATCGTGAAGGTTGTGGGTCATTCTCACTCGGAGACTGATTATTTTCTGGGGATAAAATCATAATTTACGGCGAGTAAAACTTTTGCCCTACGAAGGACTCTTAACTACTAAAGCTTCCGTTGGGCATGTACGTATCTCACATGGATTTTGCCGATTAATGAATTCCAAATTCATTAACCGATATTTTTCTCTACAATTGTGATAAAAATTTTAGACTATACATCTTCGAGCATCCTTGTCCATCCTTCCACTGTTTTGAGATCGTCCGTATAAAATTTGCCGAATCATCGACGGAATGAGGTCAGGATCCTCCCCACCTATTCACGTCACTTGTACCTACCTATATATATTATATCACGAAGTTTGTTGTCAGCCCGAAGCACCCGATATTTGTTTAGGATTAAGAGATTTAGGCACGAGTTAAACGATAAACAAAAGCTGCGCCCGCAAACTGTTGTTTGTACTATTGTACATGTATGATAACGTTGACATCCCAGGGTTTTAACGGCTTCAGCGGCTTTAAGCGTTATATCAGAGTGTGCATATATACTTAGTAGGTATATGTGTTGCCAGAATTGCAGCGATTTTCCGTCAACACAGGAATTTACTCATAACAGACAACTTAATCTCCATAACTTTATTCCAATGAGAACTACTTAATAATTATGCAGGACTATATATTTAAAAAAACATGTATTAAATATTTATGAAAAATAAATAAAAGTATAACTAGGGACAGTTCTGCCTAATTTTCCTGATAAGCCTACGAGACTTCACGCCGCGTATAGCCTAACCAGAAGACTTAGATGCGTTTCTTCACGAAGCACCATCAGGAGGTCTTCTAACGCAAGGTCGAGGGCTCTCGTTCATTCGTCATCGTCTAATTCCCTGGTGAAGTTGTCTTAAAATATTTGTTATCATTAATTAACGTTTTCCGCACAATAACACCTGTATCTATTAAATATCTTAACTACTCAAACTACGGGGATGAAAGGTGATAGTAGATTCTTTTGCTAGAATCTGTCTTGATAATCACTACCTCTGCAGATATTATACATCCAAGCAGTAGTGTGCAAACACTGTATTTAGGTGCCCAGGGCCCTGTACCTAATTAAATTACTGGGCGAACGAGATTGTCTAGTTTGTTCGTGGTATGAGAACGTTTCGGAGTGTCGAACACAGTGCAGTGTCAAGCTGAAAAATAACGACCACACTGCAACTGTAATGGACGGGGACCGTATTTCTTCTTTCTTCGCTATTTTTATTTATAGTTAACGTATTCCTGTATTGTTTATTTTTTCATGGTATCAAATTATGGTACCATATAACATCGTTTTAAGGAGAATTTAATTCTGGCAACACAACATGTTAGTATCCTGCATGTGTAACACAAAACCACTTTTGAGGCCTCTTTGTTGTTACAAACTTTAACCAAAGCTCTTTCGTCGCATTAATTTACTTCCATTCGCTGTTTGGATTAATTAAATCTATTTGCCCAGCACAGCTCTAATTGTTTTGCATGATATAAATTTAAAACAGAAGTTGGTAAGTGATGATGGTAAGTGATGATGTTGTCGAAAATGTTGTTCAGACTAACCTAGAATTACTGACTCTCAAGGATAGCTGCCGGAACACACCGTTAGGTGCTTGGCGACACATTTTCTACTTGAGGTGTTTTATCGCATTTGCACTTATATATTGAATATATATTTAAGTATTGTAATTATTATACACGATCTAGAAATTCGCTACATACAAAGAACATTCCGTATATCTTCAGAACTTTTTGAACACCAATGAACATGATTAGTGAAAAAAGTGTTAGTTACAGAAATATAAAAAAAACTAAACTCTAGATCATGTTCAGAATATTTTCTGTAACTCACGTATCATGAGATTAAGTTACTCGATAGTGCTTGTATTCATATTTAGAAATACAGAAGGCTGGCGACATCATTGCGAGAGTTAAATGTTTGAAAAAGCACTTCTTTCGATCAGATGAAGTAGTCTAGTATCAACCAGACTACAAGACCGCGCACAGTTCCCTATGACGGTTAAAGTAATACAATCGGAGCACAAAGTTTCGACTCCAAAGTTTTGGTGGCCGAGTGGTTTAGGCATCCGTAGCGAAATCAGAGGACGCGGTTTCGAATCCCGCCCGCCACTAAAATGTTGTGTTCCAATAATTCGTTTGTTGAGATTTTTAATAAAACCGCCAAATCGTGACTATTCAGCGTCTTCGTATCTAAATTTAAAGTGAGTTTTAAATCTACGGAATAATTATGCACACACTTGTGCAGATAAATCTGGTCCTTAAGCACAGTTCGTGACACTAATTCAACCAAAACATAATTCATTATCAACCTCGGTCCTTCGCCTCGCATCTTCGTCGCACGTAAATCGCAACTTGATTAACTTAATTGAAGCCATTAATCTGGATCGATCGCGAAGACACTCGTATCGTGTTTAATTAACTAACGAATGCACGGACGCACGATAATCTTAATGTCCATGCAAGTAGACTGTCCAGTCCACTCGTGGCAGCCTCTGGCTTTTTTGCATAATTTTAGATAGATGATGCTATTTCTGTTATAGGTATACCTTACCATATCAAGTTCAACCTCTCAAGAGGGGACATACTGGTGCGTACGTAAGTGTTCTAAACGAGCCACATGAGGGGGTTTCACCATAGCTGATTCTGCGTAAAATCGCTCTAGGAGTCCTTTATACGCTTGCATGCACTGTCCTTTTAAGGCAAACAGAAACTGTTCGCATTCTTGTGAACTGCAACCGACACAGCATAATGAAACCTGCATTTTACAACCAAACAAACATCATTATTTTCGTAATAACATTACCATACAAACACAGTTGAACAATTTACGGTGTGGCCATACACTCATTATTTGCCAAGTGTTCGCAGACTCGACAGAACCATTTGATAGCGGAGTAGTTATAGCGAGATTCAGAAAAGCCACTGTCACATAATGTCGATAGTTTATTGTGCCACGGCTCGCGGTACGTGTTGACCTAGCCTTAAAGTGAAGTCAGTATAGAATCTACTCACAAGTGTCCCGACTCAGGTTCTCGTAAAGTGGTGCTATCATAGAATTCGGGGGCCGTTTACGTGACAAGGAATTCATAAAGGACAACAGACTAATAGCGCCGACTGTCTCTTAGAAGACAACAAAGCAAAAATATTGTATTAAATGTCTTAATCATCGTCCTTCTCTGTGTATGTGTTTCGGTACATTTTCACGTATTAACACAGAACAGAATAATAATATTGGTATATAATATATTTTCTTCTACAACGTAATTTTGAACACAAAATAAAATAACCCATTCAAAATTGATATAAATAAAATGAAACATATATAAAGCCTTCAAAGATGTAGTGGACCGCCCTTATGATTTCGTCTGCTTCTTGGAGTCTCTTAATATGAACTGAAAGTTATGTGAGGTCTCTTGCCTTCTTCTGACTGATGAATAGTTCCAAGAAAAAATATGAAAACAATGTAATACTCTATTTATTAGATATGAAAGACAAGGACAGATTTCTCTCTATTAAAATCTGGTAAATAAACGATATATTAAATAATTATAAACGTTAACCTATCATTAGTATTAAATTCCCAAGAAATAACCACCAAAATCTGTTATTTCTGTCCATCGTCATAATAACGTTAGCCCACACTTATTCTATTTATATTGGGATGCCATAATATGCCTTTGAAATATCACGTTGTTGTAAAGTCTTGGTATCAGTTTATGTCCGGACACCTGTATGATGTTGAACCTCGTTGAAGTCCAATACAAAGTTATTGGGAAAATGCTAAAAACATGTTATTGACCACACAGTACACAAATACAATTTACACACCCAATTTACCCTATATACTATGTAATATACAGGGTAAATTGGGAAATAAGTTACTCATAAGACTGATTCCTGTGAATCTTATCAACTATCTTTAGTTGTACGAGTTGACCTCATGTTTTCAGGCTTTAAGGTTGTTAGTGATGTTAAACTGAAGTGGTCAATAAGAGGTTGTTAGCATTTTCCTAATAACCTTGTATTGAACTTAATCTCTGTCATACAGTGCTCTACTGAACATAAGTGCTGCTCCGTTTTATCCAGTTGGAGGTCGTAAAAGGAGCTAAAGGAAAGAATTTTCTAATTGAGCAGCATTCCACCACTCACGTCGATGTGAGTGGGCGCACTAAGGGTTTCTTACCATCTTGGTCTTGACCCCCTGATTACCTGAAAGGTAGCGGATAAACTACCAACGACACATCCCTAAGGAGGTTAGAAGTCAGGGCAGCAGTTGAAACATAAAACCAAAGCCAAATCTTTGTAAAATTATATCCTAGTATTGTCCTATGTGTTAATATATAAGATCATCACATCAGAAGTACATCCTCAATAACGGTGTGTTCCGGTAGCTGTCTTGAGAGCCAGTAATTCTAGGTTAGCCTGAACAACATCTTCGACCACATCATCACTTACCATCAGGTGAGATAGTTGTCAAAGGGTAAACTCCAAAGCATAAAAAATAAAAAACGTTCTTTGTGTTGCTCATACACAGTCGATGTTGTACCGATTGCTAAAAGGGATAAGAGTAGAAAATTCAAGTAAATTTTTAGAGATCTTGATAGATTTTTATTAACTTATGTTATGTTAAGTGAACAGCGCTTTCAACGCGGGCTTTTCAAGTAAGCGCAAATGTATTTCAGAAATTCTAAGAGGAAATTGGACTAACAATGCCTTACTGTTATTTGGTGTTTTAAGCGCACGTTCTCTAATTCCACCCATTGAATTCAAATTGAAGAGTGAAACATTTCGCGCACCGGACACGCTCCGACCGTGTATTGGCACAGAGCGTTTTAGCTAATAACTTAATTCCTATGGGACTTGCCATCTGTGTTTCATATGTGGCTGCTATTTGGAAAACATTCTGTTGTTTTTGCTAATGGGCTTAACTAGTCTCTAGAGCGGGCTCTAGAGCTCTAAACGCTACTATTTCAATATGTTTTATCTTAGAAAATACATATAAATTTGCAGTAGTTATTGCGCGCTAATGAAACATTTTCTTTTTCAGCATATACCGTCCTGATTTAAATACTCTTAACTTAAGTATTGTGTTCACCATAGTCACTACTACTACAAGTCATGTAATTTAATTTTATGCCATTTACCTGACGCTTATGTATGAAAGGATTGATAAATGTAGATGAAGCGAAATAGATATGCAAGGATCGTAATAAGTGGAAATCTGTAGTCTCTGCCTACCCCTACGAGAAAGAAGCGTGATGTTGTGTTTGTATTTAAGTATTCAATTCCGTTTATTATTGACTATATAATGTATATTTATAACAATAATCATCATTAGTCGGAAGACCTCCACTGCTGAACAAATTGCTCTCCCACTGAACGCTACAAAGAACGGCTATTAGCCACTTGTAACCATTGGCTACCCGCGACATTCACGATGTCGTCAGTCCACCTAGTGGGGGCCTACCAACTCTACGTCTTCCGGTGTAATGTGGCCACTTGAGAACCTTTCTTCCCCATCGGTTATCAGTTCGTCGAGCAATGTGGCCCGGCCATTGCCACTTCAACTTGCAAAATCTGAAAGCTATGTCGGTGACTTTAGTTCTTTGGCGAATATCAGCGTTCCGGATTTTATCGCGCACAGATAACAATAATGCTAGACATCAATGTACGAATAAATATGTAGACTAGATTAGACGTGTGTTAGCAAATATATTTTTCAATTAATTGAGTATAGCTAAAGAACTACTTGTTTGAATTGTATGTAATTTCATAGAACTTCCTTGGAGGAAAGCGTTACGACGCCAACCATTTTAGAAGTCTATTAAAAAATCGCCCTCTGCGGTATATTATGGCAAAAAGAGCTTCCCATCTCGTATGGAATTACGTACCTATTCCGGTGGAATATTTCCTCGAGCACCGAGCTATTGAATTGGCTCCGCTACTCCATTTACGGGGCCAGTCATGAATATTCCTCATGTGCAACATACGCGTACACGAACGCTCGTGGGTTTCGTTTTACGCCATTTAGCTGTTTAGACCAAGTATTCTATGAGAAATGAAACGTGGTAATGACCATTCTGAGCGCTGCGCGTAAACGCTCATATTTACATGAAAACGTGTTCGCTAGCGCTCCCCTCGGTCCCGTATTGGCGAATAGGAATGCGGTCAGCCTTTACTAGTTTCAAGTAGTCTGCTACATTTGAAGTACCTGATTGCATGCTCATTACTCTCCGTGGAAATACGGCTTTGCTGGTTGAATTAAAAGGACGAGCAGGCTCCCAGATTGGACCAATAGCTTCGAATAGCCCAAAGCCTAATTGCTGCTTTGTCTCTTCAATTGCCCAATCGAACTCGGATGTTTTGCTTTTACCAATTACAGTTGAATGTGCACTTTCTGAACGGATAAGCTTGTATCATCAAACGAACGCATGCAGAATTTTTAATATAACAGTTTTTTACATAGTATGCACATATTTAACCAGACTTATATTAACAATACCTACTTAGAGTGAAACTAATCATAGATTGTGTGTAACGTGCATAGGATCAATCACGGCCACTTTATACTGAGCTTCATCTCTTCACCCGCATTCCATGAGAGAATGCTGGAAATATGTCATTGTGCATAAACTTTCAGAGATCTATATAAGATGGTTCTTCGTATCAAGGAGTCGTAGCCATCGCGGTAGACAGAGATTAATCGAGCGACGCGCAGAAGGCCGTATTAGCTATAACGGCATCCGGAAAATTGCTCGATTTTTCCGCTCACGCCCCTTGTTGTTACGTCTACGTATTGACAATGAGCCGCGCGTGATACAGTGAAGGATGAGCGGAGACGCCACCCGGTTTTTTCTCTAGAGCTTACGAAAGATAGTAGCTTATGTAAATGCTCCAATTTATATGGCGGATCTGTTTTGACTTTCAAAATATAGGTCATGCATGGCATTGAGTGTTGTTTTGGATCATTAGGTCTCTATTAGAAAGTAAATGTGTTAAAGAGTAATTACTTATAACTACAAATTTACTATAGGTACACTGGGTTAGAAATACGAAAGAACATAAATGTATGTTTCAAATGTAACATGCCATTGCTGTACATGTTTCTGATTTTGCTTTAAAGTTTGGCCTTTGATTTTACCATTATAACCTTTTGTGCCAGCAATATTGTGGTTGGAGATTAACAAGCTTGAACCATGGAGACTCTGTGCGGTATAACTTAGTCATTGTCATCGTTTCTTCAAGTATCACTGAGCTTATCGAAGGATATTTGCTATAATCGTCACGCTGGGTAGACGTCTTGGGGACCGGAATAGGTATTGACACGTCAATAAAGGTACTATTCCGAACAACGTTGCCGACTGCACTTGCGGCATCTTGCGGGCTGCAAGTACAGCGCAGCACTTTGTTTGTATATCTATGAAATTACTTCTGAGATCAACGGCATCTTCAGTAAGGGGCGTCGACACGTACTCATACAGTTGCTTGTAGCATGCAGTTGTAGTCGCCAGCGTCGTTCTGAATACTTTATGGCTTCAAGTCTTTCTTAGAGCTTTTCATATATGATTTTTTTTCTCTCGAAACCAACGGAAAAGCTATTATAGCACGCATCCCTACAAGGAAACAATTTGATACGTTAAAACATATCGTATCTCCGTGAATTAAATGTAAGGGAACTGCTGCCTGTGGGAACTTTTTGGTTGGACAGTCCTTCGGTTTTTCTTACAAAGTAATTTTCATTTACAGTTTAGAAGTGGTTACTGTGCGCACTTAAGGTCAAAAGGATAAGAGAAAGGTCCTAGGGTTATTTCTTGCAGGGTCAAAACAAAAATATTTGCGAACGGTGGGCTATCTGTAGGATATCACAGTCCAACCCCTTTAGGAATATGTAGGCGGAATGATATGTCATATAATGTAGAAAAAGGATAGAGAATTATGGGAGGATCATAGCAATTTCAAAATTACAAATGTACGAAAGGAAAAATGAAAGTTATTTGCGTTCCATCTCCATACGATGGCCAAAGAACGATAAGAAAAATTTGAGTTATGACTCATTGTCATTAGCTCAGTCGGTAAGAGCATACTCCGGCTAAAGGGGTGGATGGACGCGGGTTCAAATCCCGCACATGACTTTAATTATTCCTTTCGTAAATGTGTAATGTAATCCGCAAAACATGCGTTATTGCAAAATTAAAAAAATTAAAAAAAAGGATCATAGCAATTTGAAATGTTTGGTAAAGTAATACAATTCTTTTTTGCTTTACTGAATTTTGAATACACTAAAATCGCTTTTACGGCCGGCTTTGAGCGACTTTTTTCCGATAAAATAATTGTTAAAATCCGAATACAGCTGATTGTCCCATTGTTAAAGAAGTTCGAACAAAAAGCAATTTCGCTGTATTTAGGTCACATAATGCATAGAAAAAGCTTTTTTATTTGTAAGAATATTTTACTAAGTGCTTTATAAGTAAGCGAACGAGGTCGTCAGACATTAGACATTCATGACTTTCTTTGAGATTGTACTTAATTTAATAGAATTTCCATGTTCCTACTTAACATAAATATGATGAAGTGACGTGTAGCCTTGCGGTGAAAAAATGCAATAAAACACGACCTTCAAAAAGTAATAACGTAATTGTTATTGAAGAACGATTCAAAGACGTTAGTCTGGGATGCTTTTTGTACAAGAACTATTTAGTAATAAAAAGTTCTACTAATGTTTAGAACTCTTCAGAAATAAATCGATTTTTTCCCATTTCTATCGAGTCTCACGCCTGTAATTGATTTTGTTTTTATGGATAATGATTCAGAGGCAATATGGGAGTCTGGGATGCTTTTGATTTAATGTGAAAAAAACTATTTAAAAGTAATAGTTCTTTCCCATTTCATTGTATTCAAGTCTCGTCCCCTTTTTCATATTTATGGCAGTTTCATTCATTCATCAGAAGCTATAGCGTCAAACGTAGAAAAAAAAACGCGCTAGGCGAGTTTCTTGGGGATGGCAGTTCTGCAGAAGGCAATTGCCAATTTTCTGGTATATTTCCTTGCGTTGGCTCTAAGGACTCCAGGAAGAAGATGTGGGTGGGGGACGAAATTCAATGGGGTTTCAAGATGAGGCATGAATAATTTATTCCATGTTTGGGCAATATTTTTAAGTATTGCTAGGAAAGTTTATTTCATAACTGCTATACTGGTTTTAGACCACTGTCTCTTTTGAAAAGTAATGATGTCGTTGAAGATGGTGAGCGGGCTAGACGTAAACAGTGTATAATGGCTTTTAATGCTCGTATACAGCGTTAGGAGATCCAGGCCAGCATGCAAAATAGCCTTCAAATGTTTTGGAAAATTAATGCATGTGCACTAAACAGTAATGGTCGCATTACTGTGTTCTGGTTTGAAAGGTATAGTATGTCAAATTAAAATAAATATTGTAATATTTTTAGACATAAACTTTGCAAAAGAGTAAAGACATACACTCGAGAGCAATGAATCCGGGTCACTTAAAGAATGTTAAAAATCTCGGAAACTAAAAATGATAGGTTAATGCAATAAATTGTATTTAATAGACAATGTAATACTCCTAGGAAACATGAAATTTTTGAACTTTATTACGATTTTCTTGAATTTTAATACTTCGTATTGCCTCCTCGTGCTTCCATTACTGCGTTTACGCGGTTTGGCATGCTGTACACCAAGTTCCTTATACGATTTTGGGGAATATTCTCCCATTCCTCTGTGAGAGCAATTTTGAGCTCACGAAGCGTGATTGGGGGAGGGTTTCGTTGTTTAACGCATCTGCCTAGCTCGTCCCAAGCATGCTCGATCGGGTTGATATCCGGGCTGCGCGCTGGCCACTCCATACGAGTAATGTTCATCTCTTGAAGGTAGTCATTCACAATCCTACCTGTATGAGGTCGGGCATTGTCATGCATAAATATAGCATCCTCACCTAAATTGACCATAAATGGACCAACGTGATCATTGAGGATTTCTTCCACATATCTTACGCTAGTTAAAGAGCCGTTTTCTATGATCACCAGCTCTGTGCGACTTTCAGAAGAAATTCCGGCCCACACAAGTACAGACCCACCATCGTAGGCTACTTTTTCTTCGATGCATGCTTGCTTGAATCTTTCCCCTGGTCTTCGATACACTCTGTGTCTTCCATCGTGCTTGTAGAGCATAAATTTTGATTCGTCGGAGAACATAACTTTTGACCAATCTTCAATACTCCAATTTACGTGGCTCTGGGCATATCTTAGTCTCGAAATACGATGCCCACGCTCCAGTTTAGGGCCGTTTGCAGGTCTAAGGGGTTTTAAGTTAGATTCAGCAAGCCGACGTCTTACTGTCCATGCACTTGGGTTACTTCCTCCGAGGCGTCGAAACTGATTGGTGAGTTCAGTTCCTGTGAGAAAGCGATTTCGAAGCATGGTGTTCACCAAGTATCGGTCTTCTCGTGCTGTGGTACACCTGGTTCTGCCCGTTCCTGGTCTGCGTAGGTTAGAACCAGTTTCTTCGTAACGTCGGAGAACTCTTTGTACTGTTGACAGCGACACACCGACAGTCCTGGCTGTATCGCGCTGACTCCGGCCGGTTTCCAGCATTGTAAGTATTCTGGTGCATTCTTCAGGCGTAGGCGACATAATTTCAGCTTGAATAATGAATATAGAGCACTATCAACATGGTTTATGTACCCACATAAATGACAGATTACAAACAAAAGCAAAACCAAATGCTGTAATTTCGTAGTTCCATCTTCGAAAGTGGCCCTTTTTCAAATTTGATTTTTTTATGATATAACTTTACAATAACTAAGAAGTTTTAATACCTTCATTTAAGGAGTATTACATTGTCTATTAAATACAATTTATTGCATTAACCTAGCATTTTTAGTTTCCGAGATTTTTAGGATTCTTTAAGTGACCCGGATTCATTGCTCTCGAGTGTATAAAATGAATGACCCGGAGTTTCTTGCTCGTTCTTCACCAAGTGGCTCCATATCCATTTTTGCTGAACGCGGCAGTAGAATATTTTAATGGTAAAATTTTGTAATTAACGTACAGAAGAACGCCGTAGACGCCTAAATTTAATAAATGGTTTTGACTTTGACTATGAGTGCCGGCAAGTATATTAGGACTGCCGATGAAATTACAGGCACATGAGACATAGCAACTTTATATCTCAAGGTGATGGGCGCAGTGCAGTTTGTGACATGTGACGTATACATTACTATTATTTATACGTTTTATACGTACTTATATAAAACGTATAAATAATTATACGTTTATAACATATGGTGTAGGCAGAGATTACCGCTTAACACCAGGTGAGTATGTAGCTTGTTCTGTCATAAAGAAAAAAGTATCATCTTGGTTCTTGAACCATTATTTATATTGTTGTTTTCTGTATATAGAAGTAGAATTATCATGTATAGACTAAATTTTTTAGATTGATAGAGTACAGTATAGTAGAGGTGTTCATTCACGAATTAAATATAATTACAACGAGTGATAATCCTACTGAATCAGATAGTAACCTCAGTTCTGTACGAGCCTGTCAACTATGAACAACTGATAAAACATTTAGTTACATATATGTGAAAACTTTTAATTAGCCATAAGCTTTGTAGCTAAATATTATATTCTGTTAACTAGCTGTTAGTTTTCCGAATAAAATAAAATAAAAAATATGAAACCGTGACATCTCAAATTATATCGGTACGTACAAAAATGTCCGCCTACAAAAGACACATTACATAATTTAATCTGAAGCTTTAAACATTTCGCATAAAATTACGATAATCTTGTTACCTCATCATCTCGCATTGGCTTCATTACTATGTTAACTGCTGAATACTTATCCCCTCATCAGTTTAAATTTTCATCCGTCGACGTTTATGTTGCAATAAAAATTTGTTAAGCATATTTTTTATAAGCAGCTTTTAATTACTGAAACGTGTTTAGGCGTTTATAATCGTACAACTTTTTTGTATAAGTTTATAGAGGAAAAGCTACAGTGTTGCGTAATTGTGTAATTTTTTTATTTTTGAAGCAGTGATGGCTCAGTGGCATTGGCAATAGACTGCCGCGCAGCAGGTCCATGGTTCAAATCCCGCCGCGGGCTTGAGCTTCACCGTATGGTGGAAGGGCATTAATTTGCGAATGCCCGCCTGGCTAGCGACCACCCTCAATAAGAAAATCTGCAAGCACCTAACGGTGTGTTCCGACAGCAGTCCTTGAGAGCCAGTGAAATTACAGGCACATGAGACTTTACAACTATGTCTCAAGGTGACGGGCGCAGTGCAATTCGTGACTTGTGATGAAATGCGTCTGATATAGGCAGAGGTTAGACCGCTTAACATCAGGCGGGCCCCGAGCTTGTTCCCTTACAATAACATAAAAAATAAATAAATATATAAAACATGGTCGACCTGAGAGCAAGCGATATACATAAATCAGCGACTTTCCGGTAACAGGAATTTCGAATGAACAATCAAAATCCTCCAACAGAGTACTTCGTCTGACCGCAGGTATTCTTTATTATTTTGTATGTTATGAAAGTAACTGTAATACAACACAATATCAACGCTTTTATAACTGCCACTAAATATTGCACAGTAGTGCTGCCTGGATATCTATCACCTTCATGTAGGAAATCTGCCTCAAGTACATTTCATGTGTTCCGGCAGCTGTCCTTGAAAACCTGTAACTCTAGGTTAGCCTGAACAATATCTTCCACTGTATCATTTACAATCAGATGAAATAGTGGTCAAGACGGGAAAAAATACTTACCACCTTCATGTAGGAAATCTGCCACAAGTACATTTCCATGTGTTCCGGCAGCTGTCCTTGAAAACCTGTAACTCTAGGTTAGCCTGAACAATATCTTCCACTGTATCATTTACAATCAGATGAAATAGTGGTCAAGACGGGAAAAAATACTTACTAAAATCATCTGGGTAAGTTGGGGTCGCGTTGCCATTATATTATATATTATATTATAACAGGAATCAAATGTTTCAGTGAAGACCACGTCGCCAATTGCCACTAAGGGAGATTTTTTAAAATAGGTGTGTAGGTAAACGCAAATGTACGCAATACTTAAGTATGGGGCACGATTACGTGCAAACCCGTTCAGGCCTTTTGATTGAATTCGTTTCTGCCCTCAATAACGCTTTGAAGGTATCTCCAAAGCCATATTTTTTATGATTATTACTCCCCTTATAAATTCAACAGAATACTCTGACCTTAATAGGAGCGTTAGCGTCAACTCTAAATTGTAAAGTATGGTCGATTAGCCATCTGATTTACTCGGCCCGCGTCAGCGATGTGCAAGTATTGAGCTAGAAAATTACCTCATGCCAAAGGAATGATACCGAATATCCCCTTAGCTTATTATATTTCGCTCAATAGTCCGCTTTTATCGCATGACGTATGTGAAATCTCTTGTACAATTTATTTCAGAATAGTCTATGTTTTACGGTTTCTGTGTAAGGATAAACTAAATGCTTGTCTTTTTTTTAATGCGGTTTTCTAGATCAAATCAAAATTTGTACAAATAAAAAATTGTGATAGACATACTCGTAATAAGATATTTTCTACGACTAATAATAAAACAGCTCTCAGAATATAGAAGAAACAATGTTCTGAGAAAAGACTATAGTCAGGTGATCTACGAAAAAATAATCTATATCATTATATTTAGATTCATAAAAAACATTGTGCCCTAATTTGAAGCCAACCGTCCATGCGTACGTCATACACATAAAGGGTATCTGTGTCTTTTGAACTTTAGTAGTAGGAGGGTAAAAGTTTCACAGAATATGTGTATGTGTTATTGGCCGATATCCTAAATTAACGGAAAATGTGGGCCTCCATAAAAGAATCTTAATTTTTTCAACGATTTTTTTCTCGTCCTATCGTAAAAACTTTACACATACAAGTCTCAAAGCTTTTTGTGATCGTAGTTAAAGTCAAAATCATTTATTCAATATAGGCGTCTACGACGCTCTTACACAGGTCAATTACAAATTTTAATATTTTAATATTCTACGTTATACTAAGAACGGGCAAGAAACCCGAGGTCAATTTTATAAAGAACACAACAGACTCTAAATTAAATAATTAAACTAGGTCTAAGGTTCCGAAATGAATGAAAAATTACTATGTTTTTGGTAATTGCAACTGATGAATTTAACAATTATTATGATATTGTGTGCTGTTAAACTCACAGTGGATTGAGTGCGACTCAGTCATGACATGGCCTATAGAAGAAGACTATAGAGTATAACTGCAGATATGTACATCTCATTTATATTCATAATCATTGAATTTGAAAGAACAGTATTTTTGATTATCTAGTGTGTAGTGAGAAAAATCTCTGAATGTACCAACAACAGTTTTTAGTATTCTCATTCCACGTCGTCTGCGTCGTAGAGTTGAAAACGTCTTTAGAAAAATAATCACGAGATGCCAGTGTGATTTCATTTTATGCAGTTATTCGAAGCTCTTGGCTCCGATCGTAGCTTCAAAGCGAATACCATCAAGCGATACATTTACGGTGGATCATTTCAATTCTCGTGAACCTTTATGTGCGGCTGGTAAATAAGCGACTTTATTGATAGTATAGAAATGTATCTATATCAAGGCCATAAAGTTTAATTTCATAGGATCAAACAACGAATCTCAGTTTATTGTTTTAATAATTGCGAATTCAATACTTAAATTTCAATATAAATAAAATTAAATTCGGTGCGGCTATGTGGTACACATGTTTTCAATATATATACACATATAAATGAATAAAAGTCGATTTTAAATTTATTTTAGATGATATTAGGTACTATCAAATAAATTGGCGAGGTTATCGATTATACAGTAAATATTAGGATATTTTTATGTTTGTACCTGCAAACTCTGTAATTTATAAACAATTCGAAATACATATATTTTAATGATATTATGATATTTCTCTGTAGTTTAGTTATGAAAACAAAATAACTGGAAACAATATAAACTTACGAGGGTCATTCAATAAATACTTAGCCTACAAAAAGTAAACGAACATTTTGGAAAAGTGGCAATATATTTTTCAACATAGTCTCCTTTTAGTTCGATACACTTAGCCCAGCGATGCTCCAACTTTTTTAACCCGTCCGAAAAATAGTTTTTGTCAAACTCTGCAAAATAGGCCTCCGTGGCGGCGATGGCCTCCTCATTCGATCCATATCTATTCCCGGCGAGTGATTTTTTCAGATTAGGAAACAGAAAGAAGTCACAAGGGGCCAAATCTGGAGAATACGGTGGATGGGGCAGCAATTCGTAGCGTAATTCGACCAATTTGGCCATGGCAACGGCAGACGTGTGAACCGGTGCGTTGTCGTGGTGAAACAGCACTTTTTTCTTCGCCAGATGGGGTCGTTTTTTCTTTAATTCGGCGTCGAATCGGCCCAATAAATCGGCATAGTAAAGCCCTGTAATTGTTTTACCCTTCTCGAGGTAATCGATGTAGATCACACCTTGTGAATCCCAGAAAACGGTGGCCATAACTTTTCCGGCCGATTTTACAGTTTTCGCCTTCTTTGGAGCACGTTCCCCAGTCTGGATCCATTGTTTTGATTGCTCCTTGGTCTCTGGTGTGTACCAGTGGATCCAGGTTTCATCGACGGTCACAAAACGACGCAAAAACTCCGCTGGATTCCGCTTAAACAGCGCGAAACACGTCTCCGATGTGGTCTCACGGTTGCGCTTGTTTTCTGGTGTGAGTAAACGCGGCATCCATCGCGCCGACAGCTTTCTCACGCCGAGTTCCTCGTGAAGAATATGATGCACTGTTCCTTCTGAAATGCCTACAGTCTCAGCTAGCTCCCGAACCTTCAATCGGCGATCTGCCAATACGAGATCATGGATTTTTTTAATGTTTTCCTCCGTAGCAGCTGTTTTCGGTGCACCTGGACGTGGTTCATCAAAAACCGACGTACGGCCACGTGCAAACTCGTTGAACCAATTCTTGACGGTGGCCATCGATGGAGAAGAGTCACCGTACACAGCATCCAAGCGCTCTTTGATTTCGATGCGCGTTTTCCCTTTCAAAAATAGGAATCGAATCACCGAACGATATTGCTCTTTTTCCATTTTTGTAAAACCGATCGACACGTTCGCTTCCATAAGTTGTCAAATTAAAACAAATGAAGGGATAGGAATGAAAATTTGAAAAAAGAGTTAAAACAGAATGTGCTACACTGTGGTAAAACTCTTTTGAAACTACAGCGCCCTCTGGCGATGAGGCTAGGTACTTATTGAATGCACCTCGTATTAGGAACCAATATTGTCGTTTAATTAAACAAAGTTGCGTAAATTTCCTAATTTTTAGTGTTGGATGCTAGGTTTTTGATTTCAGAATATCTCTGTATTATATAACTTCTATTCCGATTTTGATTCTAATTATCGTTTTTCAAATGGCTTAAAATATCGTCAAAGAAAGTCAACGTCCGGGGTTAGATCACAGGGCTTTCATTTGACTAACAAAAATCTTCAATACCAATAGCTTAAAATTGGAGGAGATGGCAAAAGGTTCGATCTTTTAATAAAGACTTTTCAAATACAATATGCACTGTAATCAGTGCATATTGTAGTTGAAATAATTTGTATACATATCTGCTCGCTGACAATATACTTAGTTAACCACGAAATTAAAAAATAAACTTTAAACAATATCATAAGAACGTGTGACGAATAAATTGAATCGATGCATTTCAATTCCGCCGCCGCGTCGCGCTGCCAGTATCCAGTAACTTTCAAGTGGTTCTCATTTCAAATCGAATTGATTTCGAATTGAATGGAACGCTCATTCCCTGGCCCCGGGCTTATTATTCACTGAGCGTTCTTTTGTGTCCGGTAAGATATCAATCTGCGATCGTCTGCTACTAGCGACGCCTAAGGCATTACTCCTCACCTTCCTCACGTGTAATTGCGATACTGTATACGGCTAGACTGGTTCCTTACACGTATCCTTTAATGTCCATCCTGAGAGCGTAACAACTTCTACTGCCAATTAATTGCTGGTTTCACAGTGAGCCTGATGCCGAAACTATAAATTGTACATCGTGATCGCTGATATATCTTCATCGAACAAAAACTAGTTACCGGAGTCTAGCCAATTTTAAGACCCCCAATACCGGGAATTATTGTTTATTTTGTGAGCTTGTTAATTTTATATGTTGTTAAAATTCTTCGTATGAATTGGTTTGATGCGTTCTTATTATGTCTCAAGCGGTTTTTTTAAAGCTGATCTATTTGGCAAATGAGATATAAAGTGCAGTGTGGTTATTGTTTAGATAGAGTAGGTTTAAAAAGTGTGCATGACCATATCTAAAAAAATTAAGTGACACCAGTGTCAAAACGATGACCAAACGTGCTTATAGTCGAATCAATCGTTCCTAAATAGCTCACAAATTGAAAACGAGGAGTTCCGACGAAAACGCTGGAATTGTAACATCTCTGATCTTGTGTTTATTATAGTAGTTTATGAACAGTTAAGTGTTTCTGAACGTAGACAAGTGTAGGCAAATAGCACAATGGCGAGAAATGTTACTTCTCGGGTTCCTTGGGGGACCAAGGATTCTATGAAGTGTTTAGTAACGTAACCACCACCTGAGAATATAAATAGAATATGTCCTGAACAGTTGACTTGTTGACTATTTTAACTATGTACAGCTATTTTCATTCTGAAAGGCCCAAACCTCTATATTTATTGAGTACAGTTGCAACTAGTGCCTGCTCAATCTGTCATAATTCATATTTAGTTGTTTTATGCTGCGGCCAGACTTGCAACGTTGTGTGGCCAAGCAATTCGTCATTGATCGAAGACGAACTTTTATCGTGAAGAACGCGAACACGAATCTTCGCCTTTAAGTCTAGCCACAGCAGAAGGGCATTCATATTCGCGAAGATTATTCGCGATAGGACGAATTCTTTGGCCGGACATGTCGCGATAACGCAAACCTTCGCGTTATCGCGATAGTGTCGCCCCAGCATTACTGCTTGCGTATGAATTCGCGTACCGCTTGGCCATAATTGATATAAATTGACGATATCGTCAATTTATGAATGAAGTTGCTTTGTTCTCATTATCTCTAGGATACGCATAAATAAATCCCAAACACAGTCCCAAACTAAGATGTAGTCTACGAGAAGGATGTAGTGTATAAACGAGACAGGCTTACCGGATAAGTGCGCATCAATTCTTTGCTGTGGAGGGGCGCGCTTTCGTGAATGAACAGGTTGGGTTCTATTTTTATGCAAAATTTATCTTGTGATGCAGATACTTGACTAATGGAAAATGTACTCATACTACACTTCTAATAATGAGTTAGTAGAGAGAGCCCCGTGGGGTGTTGAGCTAGAATGTCATCTCCCCATTTAACACCAGAGACGTAAGAGGCGACTAAATGGTTTAATACCGGAATGTGGAGAGCTCTTTTTGACAATGTCAATTTCTATTGTGATTACCAAGACGCCTGCCAAGCGTGGGGATTATGGCAAATACCCTCAACGGGAGAGACTTTGTTCAACGAAGGATGTTCTGGTTGATGTGATGATGAGGATGATGAATAAGTGTAATATTAAAACAAAAAAGGTATCATAAAATTACAACTTAAATTTTGCGACGTTTACAAATTGTCTTAATATTATAATAAACGCGTGATTGACTCATCAATACACAGACTTGCAAATCGCACTCACAACAGACAAACCATTTCCATTCATGTATTCCGAGATCTGATGATTTTTAGAGGCGTCAGTCAGACGCAGCGCCAAAAAATACCCGGCTCGCATGTCCACCGGCCGATGTGCATTTACATACAAAACGCGGTCATGACCGGGGTACAGATACCGTGGCATATCTAATCTGTGGACGGCTGTCAATCACACCTGACAGGTATTCGCGAGTAACATGTACAGGCTACTTGATACAGATTAATGTGGATTGTGGTGAATCGTTTTCGGTGACGCCACAGTATGTTAAGCACGCGAACGGGTATGAACGGTTTTTGAGGTAACGGTGGCCACGTTTTTATTTGCTGTAGATTTCCACGCAGAAGATCGATTGTTTGAGCCCCACCGTGGGTTTAAGCCTCAATGTATTGCAGAAGGACTTATTGGCAATGCCTGCCTGGATAGCTACCACCATCTGGGAAAAAATCTGTTACTAAAAACCTAGTGGTGCTCCATTGGCGGTCTTTGGGAACCAGCTCTTATTCTTATTAAGCCGGTTTATCGTCTTCGTTGTGCCGTGGGGTAAAACCAGAAAATACCAGAAGCAGTAGCGACTTCTGAATAACTGCTATCTTACACTGCGACTCCCAAGCCGCCTGCCAATTATGACAAACCTCCCCCCCTCCCCCCATTTGGGGAGGGTTGTGTTCAGCAGTAGACGATAGCCTCTGAGCAACACAGAAAATAATGAGTAATCTCAATATCTGACATTAAAATTACATAATGGGACAATAGAATTGTCACGATTCCCCGAACTGGTAGGCAGAGGTTTTTTTATGCCTGATAGGTTCACCTTTTTGACCACTATCTCACCTGATGGTAAGTGATGATATGTTCAGAGATGTTGTTCAATCTAACAATAACTGGCTTAAATCCTTTGGTCCTGTTTATGCTTCCATTTATTAAACAGGTGATAGGTCTCTTTGGCCGATGTGGTCGGTACCGCCACAGTGTCAGATATTCTGCCTCTAATTAGTAGTATGAAAATACTACCGTGTTCAAGGATGAAAAATTATATGATAGCAAAATTACTGGGCGAATGAAACATAAGAACTAACGTTTTGTAGTTACGAACGCAGAGCAGTGTGCAGAACAATGTTGGTGTCATTGCAAGTTGTAATAGACAATCATTATAGTTGCGGTATTACATTTACCATCAGGCGCGCGATATGTCTGTCTCATCACTTTATCAAAAAAGAAATACTATAGCAATACCAGTATGTCGATAAATGTTTTTAGCCACATTTCGTTTCGTAACGACTGGGCCCATTGAAGTTCCATTCCAGCTGCCATTCATTGTCTGACAGAGACGGTTCGATGTTCGTATGCTGTACATGAAACTTTACCCACTGAACTTTGTCTTCAACACGCCTAAGTGTTGTTATTTTTAAGAGCTTTTTACCTGTGTCAGTTTTGTCTAGCTGAAAAAGTTGATTCAGAACCGTTTCTCGTTATTCCATTGGATTGAAAGTTTGCATAAAACAATTTAAATTCCAATGTCATTTGACATTCTTTCTTTCCGAAATTTCAGCTGGCATAATGGTAGAGGCGGAGATAATAATATCGGATTTAAAATATTGTAGTCTCATCTTGGGACACGCCAAGCACCCAAAGGTGTTTTCCAGCAAGTCTGTTTTGTGTCATTTCTCTTAATAAACATTAAGGGCCTGTTTCAGAATGTTCGAGTAAGTTCCGGTTTTACTATACAGAACATATTTAATAAATAAAACACTATCTATGCGTTTCACAGTCATCGATTTAGCCTATCCATCGGTTAAAGCTTGAAACGCCCTGCATGGTAACTGTCATTTTTATCATTCAGTTATTTTATGTGTTGCATAGCAACCCGAAACTTTATTAGGACATTCTGAAACGGGCCCTAAGTGTTCTAAAAAACGTCACCTAAATGTGAAAGTTTGTGAGGTTATTTATTACTCCTTCATACTATCACGGCTGAACTGATCTGGATGAAACTTAAAAATATGTATAGTTGAAGTCCTGGTTTTTAATGCTATTGTATAATGAAACAAGCACGAGGCCCACTGGTGTTAAGCGGTAACCTTTGCCTTTAACCAGATGTCACTGCGTTCATCACCCTGAGACATAAAGTTGTTGAGTCTCATCAGTACTAATCAGTACTAATATTATAAATGCGAAAGTAACTCTGTCTGTCTGTCTGTTACGCTTTCACGCCAAAACTACTGGACCGATTTGAATGAAATTTGGTATGGAAATAGTTTGAGACCCGGGAAAAAACATAGGATAGTTCTTATCCAACTGCGCAAAAAGAGGTTAATGTTTTTGCGCGATAACCGACATACGCGCGGGCGGAGCCGTGCCCGGAAAGCTATAGTGCGACTATAATTTCACAGGCACCCATACCCTTCCAACCGGAACACCGCACCGTAATGAAAATAAGTCAATATTCTGCTTGGCGTTGGAAATAATTATGGCGGCAGTACTTCCCCGGAGGAACTCTCATAAAGAGTTCTACTGCTACTAGACAAAGAGTACTACTGCTTTAATAGGAAATAACATATAGGATACTTTTGGCATTATCATCATTATTATTCATCATTGTCTACGCGGGTGAAACGTGGGGCGAAGCTAGTTAACAATAGAACACAAAAATTCTCCCACCTGTGTTTTCGAAGGGTTATTTTCTCTGCGTATAGGTTTAAATTCGAATATTGGAGGTCCAAACCTGACGTTTGATATCTTAGCATATTGAAGTTTTGACATAACACGAACATTGTCTGAAGAGATGGATTTAGGTATGACTCAAATTGATATTGTAGTAGATAAATGTATGTTCGCATACGTAGGCTCACCACAACTACATCAGATATTTATTTAACCGCTTGCAAAGTTTAATTTTTGTTATGGGATTGTATCTCGAATGAGGCCCACATTAAGTTAAACGGTAACTTTTGCCTAAAAAAGATGGATTACGTTATAAGTAACCACGTCTATCACCCTGAGACAGTTGTTAAGTCCCATGCGCATGTAATTTTACAATTACTGGCTCTCAAGGACTGCTGCCGGAACACACTGTTAGGTACTTGGTGACATTGGACAGGTAGATAGCATGGAAGCATTCGCAAAATATCCTTCCACAGTGCGGTGAGCTCAAGCTGATGGTGGGGATCCAAACATAGACCTGCTGTACGGCAGTCCACAACTAATACCGCTCATTGCTTCAAAATATTCGTTACTGGCTTTCCGGGCGCGGCTCCGCCCGCGCGTATGTCGGTTATCGCGCGAAAACATTAACCTCTTTTTGCGCAGTCGGATAAAAACTATCCTATGTTTCTTCCCGGGTCTCAAACTATCTCCATACCAAATTTCATTCAAATCGGTCCAGTAGTTTTGGCGTGAAAGCGTAACAGACAGACAGACAGACAGAGTTACTTTCGCATTTATAATATTAGTACTGATTAGTTTGGCTCAGTAGATCATAGAAAACCAATGGCTAAAAGTAACTAGATTAAGAAAGCCAATCATAGGTTTTCATGCAAAGAATTACAATAAAAATATGTCAATGATGTGAACACTCATAAAATGCACATCTCGAGTAAATACAATTAAGTGCACGCCACAACAAATTTGAACGTAATAGAAGCAAAAGTGACATGGCAAGAAACATAATATTCAATAAATATATATATGATGTTTTTTCTGACTAATCTACTGATTATTACTGCATACCGAAAAACTCAAACTCGAGGTGCGTCTTGCCTTGGGAACACTACTCAAAAATATTTCTACTCAATAATATTATGCAACAATTAATTAAAAGTTAATTTACTACTCGTTCGCATTATAAACGTGTTCTGCCTATATTTCGTGGAAGTTCAAGGGATTCTAAAAGGGGGGTTGATTGATATTTTTTTATTTTTTTTTTATTTTTTTATGCTAGATAGGTTAGCCTTTGGCCACTATCTCACCTGATGGTAAGTGTTGATGTGGTCGAAGATGTTGTTCAGGCTAACCTAGAATTACTGGCACTCAAGGACAGCTGCCGGAACACACCGTTAGGTGCTTGGCGACAGATTTTCCACTTGAGGGTGGTAGCTAGCCAGGCGGGTTCGCAAAATGCCCTATCACCATGCTATAACGACTGCCATCCTGAGACAACAACCGGGACCGACGGCTTAACGTGCCCTCCGAAGCACGGAAGCGCTCAGTAGTAATATCACCAGCGGTCACCCATCCAAGTCATGACCGAGGCGGACGTTGCTTAAGGCGAGGCTTTCCACGGACTTTAGGTATTTTATTCGAGCGCGACGTATTCATTTACGCGACACAAAGTTGTGTGCGATGCGCCGCGCGCACGCTTTTAGCTTTCCAGGTAAGGTACAGTACAGTCCTACCTACGTACGCAGATCACGTCAGTACCTATGACATTTTAGAATGGAATTAACTTTTGTCGTGTATTGGTACATACGCCGGAAAAATAATCGGGTCCTGTAGGGGTTCGGTCAGTACAGTAGTGTTTATATATCTATACAGGATGTTAGGGTCATTGTGTACCTACGGTTATTTTAGATGGGTAAATTATCATTCTTAAGAAAAACATTTTTATTTGTGAGACTACATTAAATTAATATATTAAGGTTCTATTATATTTTTAGTATAGAGAAAGCCGTTTAATGCACCTATTCACAAATGGTAATTTGGTAATATTATTATATTTCAAATATATATATAAACTTCATCAAAAGAAAACATTAAATGTCACAACCATGTCATGTGAGATTCCCAGAACTCAGTAACAAGTCTGTCTGTCACAGTTGTCCTATTAACTAATGGCGTCGAGTGATATAGCTTCATAAGAATAAGTTATATATTAGTTATTTTGTAAAACGAGTACCCTTATGCTGTCAAGACCGTGACTCTTAAAATATGTACTTATGAATATGTCTACGCAGATTAATATTAATATGGTGTGTTTAATAACAATGAATCTAGTGATTGTTTTAAGATGGCTATTTTTGTTTAATCTTTGTGGTTATAGCATGATGCGAACATTTCACGTCCATGGACGTCACAACCGTGGTTTTCATAGAACATGCTAAGGCCCATGGTCGAGACAAAATCGTTTAAGTTAAGTTTTTTTAAATTATTATTTTCAGACCATGTATTCAACATAATAACAAATCTCAAAGAATTATGTCGTGCGTTTAAAATAAAACCAAATTCCACAATATTTTTGGATATCATTTTAGCTCATTCTAATGTACTGTTTTGCAAGTTTTATAAAAAAGATATTATCCAAAACGATACGTGTTAAGTTGAGCGCTTATAGAGAGCATTTTTGAAACTAAAAATATGTATCAATTGTCTTGGTTGTGACAAGAGCCCCATTGTAATAAATTTCATAAAGCTGTCCTTTACAGAGTGCTAAATTCAAAGTCAATGAGTACAAATTCTTACTTCATAATCATCGCTCATCAAGGCAACCATCTTCAGGCAGATATGTGCCTTCTAGCGAAATTGCCAAGAAATAAAAATAAAATTTGCCAGATAGTGTCTATTATTGAAGATACAGTAGAACCATATGCAGTAAAACTAAAAAAAATAAGTCATAAAACAGGGCAACAGATACTATATTTAGTTATAATGAGATACTAATTTCGATAATACTTTTTTTATTTAAAAGCTGATACTTGTCGTTTGATTTCTAAATGAATTCGAACGAAAAGTATCAATTTCTTTAAAATCAGTTGTACACTCCAATAACTGAAAAATATTTTCCTATTTTGATGATATAGTCTTTGACAGTGAATGATAATCGATCCAGTAAGTAGCAAAAATCAGTGAAAAAATTTTTAATAAATGTAAACCAAAAAATGGAACCAACTTCAACACTCAAAAGTGTGAAATAACTTGTCGAAGTCGGTTCCAAGCGCAAAATATTGTTATACTAGGTACTTTTGACTTCAACAAGTTATTTCACACTTTTCAGTGTTGATGTCGGTTTCATTTTTCGGTAAACATTTTTTTTATATTGAGACATTGCATAAGTATTGGATTTGTTAGTAAATTTGTGTAGTATTTTTTTATTATTATAGAAATAATATGTAACATTAAGTGATTTTTAATACTGGATGGATATAAATTGAATTATGGGTAAAAAACGTTAATCCGGCTGTATGGAAACTCATGTCACGTCACGACTATGTTGCTCAATATCACACCTGAGACTTTGAACTAGTATTTTAATATTTTCCTAGGTTCAATGAGCTTGCAAAAATGTAAAGGGTTTTTATGTGTGATAATGATATACATAAAAAAATCTAAATATATATTTTATCACAGTTGAGTTGAGGATTACCCAGATAACAAATATAAAGAAATACAACAGAATAAATTAAACTCATATTTTTTGGCATTGGACCTAACAATAGTGATAACAATTTAAATTTAAAATCAAGATAGGAAAATACCTTTCAGTTATTGGAGTGTAACTCAAAAACGGCGTGATCGATTTTGATGAAATTTAAATGGGACCACACCACAAACATTCAAATAAAAAAAAACATATAAATCGGTTTATCAGTAAAAGTTCTGAGGTAACAAACATTTAAAAAAAACAGACGAATTCAAAACCTTCTCCTTTTTTGAAGTCGGTTAAGAAGCTAACACATATACTTACTTTCGAATTTATAATATATATTATTATTATCATATAATAAACAAGGGTGGAGTAAATCTATACTAAAAATAATATAGTACAGATTTGATTATTAACTTCATTATCTTAGACCCTGGGTACGAAATACTAGACATTCGGCTAAAACTAGATATAAAAACAATAATTTCATTGCACTTTAGCAAGCTTATTGAACCTAGAAAGTTATCAAAAAACTTGTTCACATCACGGGTGTGACATCGCGTACCATGGTCGTGACGTGACATGAGTTTCCATACAGCCAGATTTATGTTTTTACTTATAATTTAATTTATATCCATCCAGTTTAAAAAATCGCTTAATGTCACTTATTATTTCTATAATCATAAAAAAAGACTACTCAAATTTACTAACAAATTCAATACTCATGTAATGTCGCATTAAATTTTTTTTTACCGAAAAATGGGCTTGACTTCAACACTCAAAAGTGCGAAATAACTTGTTGAAGTCGGTACTGTGATAATTCCTATTATCAAAATATTGTGCGCATGTTTCCGACTTCGACAAGTTATTTCACACTTTTGGGTGTTGAAGTAGGTTCGGTAAAAAAAAATCTTCACACGTTTTAGTGTCCCTTGCTACTTGCGGGACCGATTGTCATTCATTGGCAATGACTATATCATCAAGATAAGAAAAAACATTTCAGTTATTGGAGTGTAACTCAAAAACGGCTTGATCGATCTTGATGAAATTTAAATGGGATCACACGACAAGCATCAACATTCAAATAAAATAAATCATCAAAATCGGTTCACCAGTAAAAAGTTCTGAGGTAACAAACATAAAAAACGGACAAATTGAGAACCTCCCCCTTTTTAACCAACTTCCAAGAAAGGGGGAGGTTCTCGATTCGTCTGTTTCTTTTTACGTTTGTTACCTCCGTAACTCTTCACTGGGTGAACCGATTTCAAAAAATATGTTTTTTTGAAAGCTGATGCTTGTCGTCTAGTCTCATTTAAATTTTATCAAAATCGGTCAAGTCGTTTTTGAGTTACACACCAATAACTGAAACATATTGACCTATCATGATAATATAGTCGTTGATAATGAATCACAATCGATCCCGTGAGTAGCAAGGGTCACTAAAAAGGTTAAATTTTTTTTTTACCAAAAAATGGAACCAACTTCAACACCCAAAAGTACGAAATAACTCGTCGAACTCGGTACCATACGTACAATATTGTGACAATAGGTACTTTGGAACTATCATGGTACCGACTTCAACAAGTTATTTTATACTTTTGGCTGTTGAAGACGGTTCCATTTTTAGGTATTTTTTTTTAATCGGTTAATAACACACATACTAACTTTCTAATTTATAATTTATATTATTTTTATCATACAAAAGCTAGACAAGGGTGGAGTAAATCTATAATGAAAATAATATACCTAGCATAGTTTTTTTTCATTATATAATAGTAATGAAGTTAATTATTAAAGCCCAGTGTGTACCTATACACTGGGCTTTGATTATTAACTTCATTGTCTTAGACACTGGGTACGAAATAATAGGCATTCAGCTAGACTAATTAAAAAAAATTTAATCATTAAAATAATACCAAAAAATGGAACCGACTTCTACACCCAAAAGTCCAAAATAAGTTGGTACCATGCGCACAATATTGTGATAATAGGTTCTTTGGAACCATCACGGTATCGAGTTCGACAAGTTATTTCAAAGATTTCAATGTTGAACTCGGTTCCATTTATTTGTAAAAAAAACACCATTTTCCTAATATTAACACACATACTATAACTTTTACCATACTAACTTTCACTACTTACGAAATCTATTGTCATTCACCGTCAATCAGGAAGTCATCAAGATAAGCGTAACGAGTCGATTTTCTAAAAGTTAGCCCTGAGCATATTTTATTTTGTTGTGTTTGATATTCATTTTGATCTTTTTCTGTGTGGCGCTGCGTAGGTCGCAAAAATTGACACAGGTCCAACGTCGACGAGCTCTGCGAGCGCACTGGCGGTCAAGTGAGCGAGCTCTGATACCATGAATTCATGATAAAAAATCATATAAAATTAACATGATAACTTTTTAACATTTTTATTTATGATTTAATTTCTTTTATTGATTAGTAATGCATTAAAAAATAAATTAAAATTAAAGATTGGTAAAAAGGGAGACAAAAATCGTTTTTAAATTCGAAATAGAGGTAACTTTAGGATTTTTTTCTATCGAGTGAAGTTATTTATTATGTGTATCAGATTTATGAATTAACTCAAGAATATGCTTAAAAATAACATATATTTTTTTTAGTTTAATAACCGAGTTTTTTCTTTGAGAAAAGTTAATTCTTGTATGGCGTTTTCTGGCCAGGAGCGCCTTAACTTTGCTGATCGGTTCAGAATGGCTAAGCAAACTTCGCTACGAGCGCTTCGGATTTTAATATTGTTTTCCGTATTCTCAAACGAAAACAAAAAATACTCAAAAAACTTAGATTTTCAGAAGCTTAAATATCTTGGATACCTATTTCAAAAAAATTAACGCAACTCGTAAAGTAATGACTGTTAATTTATGAGCGTTGTTACTATATGGGTAGTTAAAACCTGCTGTAACTATGCCGCAGCAACAAATTCACAATGTTCACACAATTTGTCCGTCTGACATCGCCTGTACATAACTTCCTGGGGACTATTTTGTGAGCCATTAAAGTGTTACATTGTATGTCTGTAAAAATGTATGCAGTAGCGTTCAAATTACGATATTTTGTATCTCTCGTATATATAAAATTTTAAATTTTATCCCGTTCAGTAGGTATTAATTAATTTTGGCTTCCTGGAAATATTTGCAGGTTGTTATCAGTAATTAAAGGCGGCAGTAAATATTATTATAGGTAGGTATAAACTACGAGTATAGGTACAGTACTGTAACAGCCGGATCGTCCACTACAGAACACAGTCTCACCTATTAAGGGGGTATTTGCCATAATTCCCACGTTTGGCAGGCGTCTTGGGGATCGCAGTGTAAGTTGGCAGTTCTTTAGAAGGCGCTGCTGCCCACTTTACAGTATTTTTCCCTTAGTCGCCTCTTACGACACCCATGGGATGGTATGGGGAGGTGCAATTCTGACCCGGCACCCCACGGGGCCTACTATAGGTACTTACTATAGGTAGTTAATATTATTATAGGTAGGTGCAGACAGCCTTCTGATACAGTCCCGGTTTCAGAAGAAGGCTGTTCATTGGGCTGCTATATGATGTAATGCACTAAATGAGCAACATGTTACTACTCATGCCAACGTGCTATCAGTAGCTTATGTTCATTATTTCAGCTGTTATTCTCCATATTCCACTAGCTAAAACATAAAACACTGAATACACTTAGAATTTGGTAAGGATAAAACGTGGCATAGCTCTCTACCATCTTAATGCCCTTACTAGTAACAGAAGCACCGAATATACTCGTATTCTACAATCCCAATCATTTCGAATGAGAATTGGCATCAGATAGGGTGGAGAGCCGCTAGCCGTAACAAAACCTGCCAGGTTTACCCTATTTTACTGTCGAAGCAAATTTTATTTAATAAAAAATATTGACCATTTTTTAAGATATAAAAGTTCTCATAAAAGAGCATGAAAACTTAGTTTTTCATTTAATTGAATATTTTGAGACTAGGGTTTGGAGATAATGATGATGGTACCTACTGGCAAAAAGACGTGGTCCCTCATCTGACGTAAATGTGTACCGAAGTAGTAATCAGTCTTGCTCCGCCCTCCGCATCGAAGGGTAAGGAATTCGGTGAGTTTACAAGCACTGGAGGTTTTTTTATAGCTGATAGTTTAGCCTTTGATCACCATGTCGCCTGTAGGTAAGTGATAATGTGTTTAAGGAAGGTATACTGACGCCAAAAAAAAAGTTGCCTGCACGTACCGTTGAGTGCATATAGTAACAGATTTTCTACACTTAGGGTCGTGGCTAGCCTAATTTCCTACCGGAATGCGTTGGGATTCGAACCTTGTACACACTGCGGTATCTACTGAGACTCGGCCATCACTGACTCAAAAAATATTAAAGTAAGTTATTATTATATTTGGTTCTTCAACTCATTACAGGCGGTGCGGAACTTGTATGCTTTCTTAACTGTACATCTACTAACTGTACATTCGCAGCGGCCATAGCTTAAACTCAGAAAAGTAGCATGATATCGCCATTTTTTAAATCCCGTTTCAATTATCCACCTATAATATGCAAGCAGTCCAACGATTCAGAACACGACAGTGAAATTCAAGCTTCAGTGAGGAAATACTTGTGCGTACTTACTACAATATGCAGACGCAAGGATTTCTCTCAACTCTTTGCGTCATCATCCACGTTGCATATTTTGCGCGACACGACCAATACACAGTCTGAGTTAGTTACTAAACTTTGTTCGAAATCGTTGTTTATATCAGGATATAGTTTATTGAGGTCTTCGTGTCGTGTCGTGTGTTCGTATCGTTGTCTCGGAGAATCATCGTATATATCGATAGCGTTTTTTTCTTCTATTCGAAGGACATAATATTCAGCCGTATACTATGAATATCTTATCAGTAGTTTCTAAAATATTCAGGGTCAAATAATATTTAGTTAAAAAGAGGCAGCAGGCAATATAAAATTGGTTCTCGATGAATAACAGACGATACCTATTTACTTTAAATGCAATAAATATTAGGCCATGAAAATTGCGGTTAAGGAGATTTACTACATTTGTTCTATTTCATTACCTGGCTATATATACAATATCAATGTGTACAATCACTTTTATTAAATTGAACTTTAGTACATATTCTTACAAATAAATATTTATTTGTGACATATTGTATGAAAAATTTAATTGACGCGGCGCACGGTCTGTATTGGAAAGAGGAACAATCAAAAATGCCGATCTCCGTTATCGTCTTTTTTTTATAGCGAGGTAAAAAGTAGGATGTATATTTCGTCGGCAAAATTATATAGATTCAAGGATCCCTCGCTGTACAAATAATATTTTGCTACCTTGTAAAACTATTGCTGAAAAGTATCGCCCGGCAAAATATTTTTTTTAATGCATGATAATTTATTCTTTGACCACTATCTCACCTGATGGTAAGTGATGATGTTTTTTTTATGTCTGATAGGTTAGCCTTTGACCACTATCTCATCTGATGGTAAGTGATGATGGGGTCGAAGATGTTGTTCAGGCTAACCTAGAATTACTGACTCTCAAGGACAGCTGCCGGAACACACCGTTAGGTGCTTGGCGACTGATTTTCAACTTGACGGTGGTCGCTAGCCAGGCGGGCATTCGCAAAGTGCCCTACCACCATGCTATGACGACTGCCATCCTTAGACAGCAACCGGGCCCGACGGCTTAACGTGCCCTCCGAAGCACGGAAGTGCTCAGTAGTAATGTCACCAGCGGTCACCCATCCAAGTAATAACCGCGGCGGACGTTGCTTAACTTTGCTGATCGATTCAGCATTTCTAAGCAAACTTCGCTACGAGCATGTGGTCGAAGATGTTGTCCAGGCTAACCTAGAGAATTACTGGTTCTCAAGGACAGCTGCTGGAACACACCGTTAGGTGCTTGGCGACAGATTTTCTACTTGAGGGTGATAGTCTAGTCAGGTGGGCATTCGCAAAATGCCCTACCACCATGATATAACGACTGCCATTCGAAGACAACAACCGGGCACGACGGCTTAACGTGCCCTCCGAAGCACGGAAGCGGTCAGTAGTAATGTCACCAGCGGTCACCAATCCAACTCTCTAGCTAATTCATTTAAACTTCCATATTACTATGTCATCCCATGTTTAAATGCCCTATTAAAACACAAGCATGTGCATTTAGCTACTACTAGTTGGTATTTAAGCAATGTTGAGTCCGTAGGTACGTACATCTTTAAACGGTCTATGTCAAATCTTTCAGTCAATACTTTGGGCGCCCAAGATACAGGCACAGCCTAGTTTGGGGCCCACGGGTACATATCTTTAATTTTTATCAGGACTATTTAACATAAATATTAAAAAATACTTTAACTAACATAGATATTAAATTAAACTCATGACCGCGGCGGACGTTGCTTAGCTTTGCTGATCGGTTCAGAATGGCTAAGCAAACTTCCCTTCGAGCGCTTCAAAAACATTATTACGTATTAGTATTTTTGCGTTACAGACTTATTTTATAATATAAAAAATTGTCTTAAGTTTATGTACTGCGACAGTGGTAAAATATTATGTGAACGTGGAGAAACCGTATGTGAACGTCGCGAAAAACCGATAAGCTCTTTGATTTACGACTACTGAACGCTACACTTCCGCCCGCATTCCCGACCTGCCTACACGTGACATACTTAACTCGGCAAAGTAATATTTCATAATTACAAACAGTACGTTATCAGTAAGTAGATTTTAGAATAAAAAAAAACTAGATTTGCTTGAAAATTTTGAAGCGCTTGCCTGCTCTTTCTCAACTTGGGTAAGCACCGTCCGCTGTGGTAATTACTACAAGTACTGAGCACTTCCGCGCTTCAGAGGGTGCATTAAGCCGCCGGTCTTGGTTGTTGTCTTAAGACGGCAGTCGTTATAGTATGGTAGTAGGGTATTTTGTGTATTACTGCATGACTAAAAATATAATTTGATAATTTTTTTCTATGAAATTATTTTGCTTTTTAAGTCAGGTCTGATTCTAATTTGAGGACTCTAAGGGCCTTAAATTGGATTCACATCAAGTAACGTTGAGTGTCAACCCTAAAAACTTTATATTTTTTGCTTGCTAGGTGGTGCATTTGCATTTCAGTGTTAAGTTCGATAATCTCTTGCGGAATATACATATTTTACATACACATAGGCAAAACATTTTTTCATTGATTTTTTATCTTCGCAGTATCCAAGAAACAAGTGCATTTTGGCAAAATTTAAAAAAAAAAGAAGAATCCACAAAAATGCGTCTTTTCAGTTATTCACGAATTACGTGATAATTGATATATTTGAAGAAAAAATCTTATTGTTGTCTTAGGTTTTCGCGATTGTTACACATAGTAACTAAACAAACTTTCTGGAAATAAAATTACCTAATGAACGCTCTCTGTTTTGCTTTTACAGGTAACTTATTTTTGTTTGTTCATGTGTTTCGAGGAAAGGTTTGTGGTGTTTATACCATAAACACAGCTTTCTGCTTAAGGTTTCTAATTGTGTTAAGAGGCTCATTAAGATCCATTTCCTTAGGTTTTTCTTATCCAAAGAGGAGAGACAATCGTGGCTTTCCCAGAAAATTTTCGCTGTGGTCTTTCCGAGAGCAGCTGACAGCCTAATTGTGGCATCGTAGATCCCAAACAAATGTGCTGATTTTGGTTAACTTTTCTTTATTTCCAAGGTGACTTGTGACTCAATATAGGCTGATCCCCCGAATTTTTAATTTGGGCGTATTTTTTAACTGACTTCCAAAAAAGGAGGAGTTCTGTATATTCTAGGTTAGCCTGAACAACATCTTTGACCACATCATCACTTACCATCAGGTGAGATTGTGGTCAAAGGCTAACCTATCAAGCATAAAAAAAATTCGACATGTATATATGTATTTTTTATGTATGGCTACACTTCACTTGTTTCAAAGTAGTCCAATTTTGATAATTATTCTTTTATTGTAAAGGGACCCTTGTAAATTTCATCTAAATCGGTAAAGTAGTTTTTAAATTACACTCAACTAACTGAATAATGCTTGACATACCTAGAAGACTTGGTAGTTGCCACTTATATCGATGGTGAAAAGTATTGTAGATAATTAAAAATCGATTAACCAGTTATTATCACAAAAAGTTAGAAAATATGAAGAAGTCGGCCCCAAGTTATTTCATACTTTTCAGTGTTACAAGTAGGTTCCATTTTTTGTTATAAAAATGTATTCCCTATCTCTAAACTATTCGGGCATTTTTCTTATAGATTTTGCCAAACATTTTACTAAATCCCTACATAGTGCGACGAGTAAGTTCATGGAAATTATGGCATTCTTGATTTTCTTGATAAAGTCAATCTACTTGATACGATACAACTTTACTTTCTTTTTTGTAAAAAGTTTATATCAAAACCATTATGCTGTTTACTTTTTTGTCAAACAAACTTAGGTCGCGAACATTCTTATTTTATGTACATTTACGCTCTATTTTACATTCCAATACAAACAATAAACATTTTTTTTTCTACTGCTTCATGTAAAGTGCAAAGTTACAGGTATCTGATAGCTCACCGATTACTCGTTGTTAGTGTATCCTACTAACGAGTAGATATTACTGCAACAACATTCTACAGAACCTTTCGTTAATTCTATTTATGAATGTCATAAAATGGACACGGCTACTATAGATGCGGCAATCTGTGGCCAATACAGACGTTACCCTGACAGGTTTATATGTGATTGTGTTACGAATAACATACTAAATGTCGGTCAGAGATTTATTTTGTTTTGATCTCGAGTAATGATATAAAAAGTTGGTTTGCCTTGCCATTAAATTTAAAAGTGAATTAAATGTCACGACGCAAATAGTGATTGTACAGATTAACGACAAATATTTGATTTGGCTATACTTATGTGAATACTTTAAAGAAACGTTATCTTGAATTTAATTTACTGATTTTGCGCTTCAATTTGTTGATTCGATTTCTTAACTTATACATATTTATAAACTTGATTCATTGACTTTGATTGAAACGAATAAATCTAATAAATATTTTCTCAATTATATTGTGCTCTAACGATTCTGTATTGGTGCATCTAGGAGGATTTATATAGTATGACTATAGAAAAATCCTTTTTTTTTCTCGATAAACATTTCAGCGAATATTTTCACCAAGGCGAGGTATATTTCTTAGCTTAATTACATTAGCTCGTAAATTATTCGTGAAAAGGAAAATAAATAATGGGCTGGCTCCACGGAAAACATAATTTAGCCACCTGTTAATTAACACTTACCTACGACGGCGGAAAGATGTCTAAAGAGCAAATTGCCCGTCAAATAAAGGTACAATAGGGTCCTGTTGTTTTCCTTATTAAGTTTTTCGTTTGTATATTTTTTTGTGTTTCGTTTGAAGCCATGTATGTCAATAAAAATAAAATGACGATATATTTTTTTTTTCTGATAGGCTAGCCTTTGACCACTCTCACACCTGATGGTAAGTGAAGATGTGGTCAAAGATTTTGTTCAGGCTAACTTACATTTACTGGCTCTAAAGCACAGCTGCCTGAATACACCGTTCTGTGCTTGGCGACAGATTTTCTACTTGAGGGTGGTAGCTAGCCAGGCAGCCATTCGCAAAATGCGCTACCGCCTTGCTGTAACGGCTGCTATCGTATGACAACAACCGGGACCGGCTTAACGTGCCCTCCGCAGCACGGAAGCGTTCGGTAGTAATACCAGAACAGTTACCCATCCAACTCATGACCGCAGCGGACGTTGCTTAACTTAGCTGATCGGTTAAGAACAGCTAAGAAAACTACGTTACGAGCGCTTCATATCTTACGCAGTCGTAGGTGCTGCAACCGCTGGTAGATGCGTAGCATGCATGAATCCTTGTAACAATAGTACGTTAGGTACTGTACTGTATCAGACGGGAATCGCAGTATGAGATAGCAGTAACTCAGAAAGCGCTGATACCCCAACTTCTAGTATTTTTTCCATAGTCGATTCCTACGACACTCACGGGAAGAGGTGGGCAACCCACTGGTAACAATACAGTGCTGTTACTAGTGATAGGGTGTACGTTATGTACCAAATATGACAATTTTTTTATTTCTTATACCTGATAGAATTACTGACTCTCAAGGACAGCTAACGGAACACACCGTGAGGTGCTTGGCGATAGATTTTCTACTTGAGGGTGGTCGGTGAGACAGGCGAGCATTCGCAAAATGCAGTACAAAGCCCGAGGCGGGATTCGAATCATGAACCTGCTGCGCGGCAGTCCGTAGCCAATGCCACTGGGCTATCACTGCTTCATTTCTGAAAGGTTACCAAACACTAATTTTCATATAAAATACTGCCCTGAATAAGTTTCTTTTTCGTAGCTCTCTTACTACCTAAACGTGTAGGCATTCATTACTTTCATTATTAATACCTTTAAAAAATAGCAGATCATTAACAGTTCAACAATCATCTGAGTCTGGCAATCGTGCGTAATCAAATTCGTAGAATGTTTTTGACTGAACTTTATAAATATTTTCTGACGTTAGACTTGAAACTCCGAATAATGATTTACGTAACTGATATTAACAGAAACTCAATTTTAGCTTCTTAGAATACCTTGAAATAGATCTAAGCTCCAGACTAGTTGTAGGTGGAGTTAATCTGCTTAATTTCTAGAGAGGATTAAATTTCACAGTTCAGATTAATTGCTGCCTATTTTTGAACAGACAACAAAGAAAATCTTAATTCTGAGTATTTATTCCACACTCGGTATTTTTATATTAAAACTAGCTGCACCCGGCGGTTTCACCCGCATAGATAATGATGAAAAATGATAATGGTGTTAAGACAAAGTATCATGTGTTAATCCAGCACGTTAATTATCTGTATTCCACGTTTCACCAAAATCGGTTCAGCCGTTACAGTGAAGAAGTCATAAAAATACACACTTCACATCCTTACTCACACACAAACTGTCATATTTTAAATAATAGTTTGATTGACTACTTTACCCGCCCATAGTTTCGTACGCTGTGACTATTTGGTTTATAGTGTTTCCTCGGGAAGTTCACAAAAGAAAAAGAACTGGAGACACTTTCTGTCGCCGAGCACCTAATTGCAGTTGCAGTTGTTCTTGAGAGTCAGATCATATTCTAAGTCGCCTCTTTATGTTCTCATGTTCAACCATACGACGTCATCACTTAGGATCAGTTGAGATTTTATTTTAAGAATTCTTAGCATATTGTTATCGGCAATTTAGTATCGGCAATGAAATAATAATTAGTACAATATTACTATTTAATATGGACTCCGTATCGAGTTACGTGCACAATTTTATTCAAGTAACGATGGTCTAGTGCCAATGAATATGAGCGCCAGCGGGACTATGGTTCGAAGCCTGCCGGAGGGCTTTAACCTCGGTGGTAAATGCAAATTGCTGGCTGGCTACAACCTCATACAGAAAAATGTGTCGCCAGGCACCTAACCGTGCGTTTACGATAGCCCTATTCCAGATCATGTCGCATAATAAACTTATTAAAAGCTTGCCAATGAAACTTAGTAACTTGGTCGTGGTGCCGGGTTAGAACTGCACCACCGTATCTTCTTGTGGGAGACGTAAGAGACTGCGAAGGGAAGAATGTAGACAGCAGTCGCATCTAAAGAACTGTCATCTTACACTATGATCCCTAAGACGCCTGCCAAGAGGGAGAATTATGACTAACCCCCCAATGGGGTAAGTTTTTGTTCAAGGCATCATGGCTTTTGATAATGTTGTAGAATTAAATGTACACAGAAATGTTCGCGAAAAATGTATTGAAATGAGTTACTGTCATATTTTCATGGATAATGTATCTAAAGTAGATGTAAAAACGATCTCAACGAGATTATCTAGTTACCTAATGTAATGGAAAATACATCAAAAGATCCTGTTTATAGGATATCTTTGAATGTAGCACGTCTTCTGTGATCGTTTGGATTCGTCTGCTCAGCGAACAGACTAATGTGCTCATCTTTACGTTAGCTGTATTTAGAGGAATTGGATTAAGAAATGTTTGATTTTCAATCTAATCGTCTACATTTTCTCATACGAGTGAGTTTAATCTAAATAAATTTGAATGTTTAGTATGTATTTAACTTAACGATATTATAAATTAACCTTCATACGTACAGATATTGTCAGACACGAAGGGGCGCTGCTCCTCAGTAGGTACATTATTAATGAGTATATGTATGTACCCGTAGGCCTCATTTTTAAACGGCGGCGTCTTAACGAGGGTGTAAATACATTTTAGCATGGTAGTAGGGTATTTTCGAATGCCCGCCTGGCTAGCTACCACCTTCAAGTAGTCTGTCACCAAGCACCTAACGGTATGCTCCGGCAGCTGTCCTTGAGAGCCAGTAAATCTAGATTAGCCTGAACAACACCTACGACCACATTACCACTTACCATCAGGTGAGATAGTGGTCAAAGGCATTAAACTATTAGGCATTAAAAAAAATGCTAATGATACACTAAAACAAGAAAATGTGAAATATGATATTGGCTGGGTTGACAAATTCATCAATTGACAATGGTTAAGTTCACGAGAAAAGTTCCATATTGAAGCTTATTCCGAGGGAATAATTAAATTTACTTTTACCAGAAGTGGTGACTCTTCCTTAGGTAAGCAGTAGTAGTTGCAACTGCGCTAAAAAAATGGCGTGCGAATTTGTGGGTAGAATGGTCTGTGTTGTTAAAATCATCATTAGCGTCAGGCTTTTCTCGATCCGCAAAATAATAAGTAGTTAATGAGGTGCACAATGGTACTAAACATTTCAGAAATAGGTAAGACTGTTTGATCTCTGGTTCGAAAGGTTCGATCCCAGGATCTAGAGAATACAAGATACCTTTTGCATCGCTCGACCTACGAGAAAGTATGAGTCTCGACCTGTTGTACCTAAACTACCAATTCAAAAGAATCTCTTTTGTAGAGCTCGTAGCGTAGTTTGCTTATTCGTTCTTAACCGATCAGGTAAGTTAAGCAACGTCTGCTGCGGTCATGAGGCGGATGATAGCTAGCTTTACTACTGAGCGCTTCCGTGCTTCGGAGAGCATGTTAAGCCGTCGGTTCCGGATGTTGTCTTAGGGTGGCAGTCGTTATAGCATGGTGTTACGGCATTTTGCGAAAGCTCGCTTGGTTGGCTACCACCCTCAAGTAGAAAATCTGTCGCCAAGCAAAGTGTTCAAAGGGAAGCCTAACAGCTATAAAAAAACGATTATAATTGTTCGATGCTTCTAGACTTATGATTATCTAGATGCTTATAGGGTATATATTGTATTGGTAAAGAAATATTTGAAAGTTTCTTATTAGTTTTTTTCAAAATTGCGTAAGCCATAGAACCATAAGTATTATTCATGTGTGTATAGATACTACGAGTATCTCATTATTTATTTATTGAACATGAAAATTTTGAAAAATGAAAGGCGATAGAAGTGCCTCAAAATCAATCCAAATATAATAGATAGATACATAAACCTCTAATAATTTGATTTTTATTCACAACTACTCTCTGTTCATAGTTAAATTATATTTCGAAACACAATCACCTCGCCCTTTAAAGGACACAATGTTAACCTCAAGTGGGAATTGAATCCGTCGTCTATAAATAAAAACATTTTGATTTGATTTGATAAATGCGGCTTCTTTTCCATTGCACGAGATGAAAATTTTTATGCCTTAAAATTTTGTTTATATATACGAGTATATTTTTTCCATGTCCTTACAAGTAATACAGTGTCTTCCCTTTTGTTCATAAGCCTCCGTTCGTATGGTGCAAATATTTGTATAGTCCGTACAATATTGAAATGCGTTCTCTGCAGTTTAATAAAGGAGGTCCTAAGCCAAACATACAGGGTACACTCGGATGTTAGGTAATTAGCGTGGCTGTATTTTGCTTTGTATAATTAAAGTTCTACAATATAAAACTTAATCGTATGTACCACATTTCCAAGAGAAAAAATCGTTATAACTCTGCAAACTTATACAATGCATCAGAGTAATAATCAGTACTTATTGTTCCTATACAATTCATTCGAAAAACTACCAGAAATTGAGAAAAAAAGAAAAATATAAGCAGTCAGTAGCTTAGTATAAACTAAGTATAGTCTAATATTATATTAAAGAATAGTTAATATAAGTTTTCAAATACTTGAAAATTAAAATTATGTATTTCACATGCTAGAAGTATAATAGATGTATTTATTGTGTACCATATACAAATGAATCCAGAATTGAGGGTTGGTTAAAGAAAACGCAATCGTAGACTTTGTACGTACTTCAAAATTGATTGCTTTTAAGATAGACTGAACTGAATGTGATATTTTAAAAATAATTTTTAAGAAACTTGTTTTTTCTTCAGGTAGTTTTGTATAAACATATAAATATAAAATAATTCATGATGAATGGATAAATTTTAAACACGTGTCTGGTTTGGAGATATTAAAAATGGGCCAGGTCTGTGTACACTATCTCTAGAATCGAGATAAATCTCCTGAATTAAAATATCACAATTTACTTATGCAAAAAGCATATTTTGGTAGCACAAAATTGAGTTATCCAGTGTTAGAGAATATGGCAACATTAAAGCGTTCGTTTAGACATTGGCTCATGACTTTATAGCTTATGTGGCTTATTGTCACAAGCCTGCCAATGTCTGTGAAATAAAATCATATGTCTTTGAATTACTTAAAAACTTAGTAAGTTAGGTAAGATCAGTCATTAGGCATCACTATGTTTCTTTTTTAAATATCAAATAAATTTAGAATGCTTTTTTTTGTTTTTATTGTTGATAGGTAAGCCTTTGACCACAATCTCACGTGATGGTAAGTGATGATGTGGTCGAAGGTGTTAACAGGCTTAACCTAGAATGACTGGCTCTCAAGGACAGCTGCCGGAACACACCGTTAGGTGCTTGGCGACAGATTTTCAACTTGAGGGTGGTCGCTAGCCAGGCGGGCATTCACAAAAATGCCCTTCCACCATGGAAAATGCTTCTTGTCAAAGCTACATTCCAAAGAATACATAAAACCCCTGTAAAAAAAACATAGTGTTCTCATTACATGCTGCTATAACAGTTTCATTCCTTATGTGTTACAATAATAAGCATAATTAATTGTTTTGTACCAACAAACCAAGCTATTATTGTAAACCAGATTATGTTAGTTGGCCGTGCAAAAAATTACAGCTTTAAATAAAAAACTCAAGCGCAAATTGTCCATTACCGATGTAAAAATAACTAATTGACTTACCAACGGAATCAATTAAGGGAATGCATGACTACCACCTCCCGAGTCATGCGGGTTTTTCGAGCAAAAAAGGTTAAACTAATTAAAGAGGGCTAGTAGCTAAACGAGTGAGCAAGTTGGCAATTACCATACGTATATCTGAATCGGATTATCGAACTGCTACACAATTAACTCAGCTCTGTGGACATTGTTTACTAAGTTAGTCCATCCCTACATTTAGCTATAAATTAATTAGTTTATGCACTTACTAAGGTCGTGTGTATTCATAAAGGGAATTGATGTTTCGTAGTTACACTTAGCTTTAATGAGGATTAAGTTGTTATATTAACGGCCAATTTAACTAAACTAGGATTTAACTCTACGAGGATAGATTAGGATCTCTTTTTTATGTGATTGTGACGGAACTGCACGAGGCCCATCTGATGTTAAGCGGACTAATCTCAGCCTGTAACAGATGCATTTCGTTACAAGTGACGAATTGCACTGCGCCTGTCACCCTGAGACATATAAATGTTAAGTCTTATGTGCTTAACCGGCTCTCAGGGATTCGCATGTCATAAAAGTCCAAACCAAGGAGGTTACTCTTTTCCACGACACACCGTGGTTGGCATCCCTCCGCGGGAGCTTGGTGGTAGGAGATATTGTGAACGTGTGCCTGGCTAGCTCATATAGAAAATCTGTCACCAAGCACCTAACGATGTGTTCCGAAGGTTGTGCTTGAGAGCCAGTTCCCAGTCTCCCTTAAGGTGAAATCGGACATTTTGGCGGGGAATGGAAATATTTTTCTTTTTTTGGTTTTTTTAACACGATATTCTATTTATCAAATTAGGTTTAGGAGTAATTTATGGTATTATGTGCATTGTTGTCGATAATTGTCCAAGATAACACGAGCAATATTATTTTTAACTCGCGAACACCATAATCTTTTGGAATGGTTCAGAAACGTACAATACAAAATTACAAATTTACGTGAGGAAGGAGGTCCCCTTTATCCGGGGCATGCTCTAATCTAATTGAGCTAACATGACTATGAGTCATAACTCAATTTACGTGAGGAAGGAGGTCCCCTTTATCCGGGGCATGCTCTAATCTAATTGAGCTAACATGACTATGAGTCATAACACAATTTACGTGAGGAAGGAGGTCCCCTTTATCCGGGGCATGCTCTAATCTAATTGAGCTAACATGACTATGAGTCATAACTCAATTTACGTGAGGAAGGAGGTCCCCTTTATCCGGGGCATGCTCTAATCTAATTGAGCTAACATGACTATGAGTCATAACACAATTTACGTGAGGAAGGAGGTCCCCTTTATCCGGGGCATGCTCTAATCTAATTGAGCTAACATGACTATGAGTCATAACTCAATTTACGTGAGGAAGGAGGTCCCCTTTATCCGGGGCATGCTCTAATCTAATTGAGCTAACATGACTATGAGTCATAACTCAATTTACGTGAGGAAGGAGGTCCCCTTTATCCGGGGCATGCTCTAATCTAATTGAGCTAACATGACTATGAGTCATAACTCTTTTTTTTCCTATCGTTCTTTAACCATCGTAGTGGGATGGAGGGGTAATCCGCAAAGCATGCGTTATTGCAAACATAAAAATATTATAAAAACGTAGATACACTTGAAAAACTGTTTATATTTTGAATTTCCCGCCATTTACATCAGTTTCCGCCTTAACCCTAAATACTTAACCGCGACAAAATCATCGATTGCAATGAGGTCGTATTATCGACAAAATATAAAAGAAAAAGGATTTATAAGAAACTTTATTATAAAAAAATTCTAGGTTAGCCTGAACAACATCTTCGACCACATCATCACTCATCATCAGGTGAGATAGTGGTCAAAGGCTAACCTATCAGGCATTAAAAAAAAGTAATAAGTACAACTTATCTGTGACAAAACGCCATATCTGATCCTGAAAGTATGATATAATCTAAATCCTATTATTAACTAAGTATAAACGGTACTAGCTTTTATAAAATTTAAAATAAGCTCACGTTTAATTTCATAAAATTGTAACAGAGTTGTTATTCTCTAAAAATAAATTCATCTTAGCCTAACGCTAACCGAAAGCGAAACCCTATAAAATCAACCGGAGCATAGCTAGACCGTCGAGTAGCAAAAAAGCGCACTATTTTTTCTCCCTCATATACTGCATCCGTATGGCTGCACTTGATGTGCAAAACGAAGAGACCAGGAGTAGGGTTTAAAGAGATGCCGAAATCAGATCTTGGTGACGTCTCCATCTCATCAAGACGCGGCTTCGTAATAAACGGAATGGCTTTTTTGCATTATAAAATAAACGCGCTAATCGTTTTTTGACCGCCAGGAGACTGAGGATTTGCTAATATTTTTATGCCTAGCACATAAGGCATTCGATAGATTGAATTTCGTGAGACACAAAACATAGCTACTGTGGGCGGAAGATTTGGCTCGGAGATGTATTTTTTGGTAGGATTTGCGTTTTCTTCTTCTTCTTCCGGTCCTAATTTCCACGCTTAGTGGGTTCGGCATATCATGTATTATTCTACCATTATTTGCTATTAATTGTCATTGCAGTATTGACAGCTTTCATACAGATATCCTTTTCGCAGTTTTACCACCCTGTTCGACCTCCTTCCTCTGCCCTTGCTTATTCAGCCATTCATATTCAAGTCTTCTAGTTAATAACTGTTATGAGAAAACTTGCGCGTACCATATATATCTTGCTGAGACGGACAAGTCGGCTGCCTGATGGTAAATGGTCACGCATGTCCATTACAGGTGCAGTGTCACCATCGTCATTCTGCTTGACACTGCTCTGCGCACATCTCACACCGAGACGTTAGTTCTTATATCTCGGTTGCGCAGTAATTTCACTTGTTTACATTGCTCTTGACACAGTAGTGCCTATAAAAATTATTATATTATAATTAAATTATAATTTCAAGCAATACTAAATCAATGAAAAATACCACGACTAAAAGTTTGGTGACGTTACGTTACGTTCGGTTTTGTCGTCCGGTATAACAACTATGTACCTTTTAATTTTATGTTATTCAGTCCCAATATTTTATCGGTGCATTTATGCCAGTCTCCTAGTGCAGTAAATGGCTTCAAGATATGTGTCTGCGATACTTAAACTATATCTGATATATCTAAGTGATGTCACGTCGCATGAAATCGCCGGTATAACGTTTGCGGATGAGATGTGCTTTATTTTTCGAATGGACAGACTTTATGGTTGCCAAGATATTATTCGGTTCGAAAAACAGCCAGTGAAAATAGAAATTGTTGAATAGATGTAGCTCAGGTTTAAAACCTGAGTATTATAAATTTGTACAAATTTTTACTTAGAAGTATGCACTAAGAACGTTATTGGGCATCTATGTTGATAAACTGAGATCATAGACTCGAAAGACTCAATTGCCTTGACTTTTAAGACAGGCATTATGCAAGCCTGGTGATGCTGCCACTCTTAAGTTTAAAATCTGCCGCCAAGCCTACTCGAGCCTTGCGAGTCAATCTCTTTGTTGTATGTTATATGTAGATGAACTGACATCAGAGCGAAAGGATCAAAGAAGTTAATATACGAGTTTCATCAGAGTCGTATCCATACTGTTGAAGTGAAAGCGCTGATTGATAGTTACAGAATTGATTACATCGTGTCTATGTTGATAGATACAAGTAGGAATCCTCACTTAAGTTTTTTGCGCGGTAGAGATTATAGCTTACCCAGTTTCCCACTTAGTTACAAGCTTGCTGTATTGGCATTCAACACTACGCCTTCCGAAGCGTTTTTCAAAATACCACTCGCAATTGCCCCTTAGACGTATAAGGCAAAAAGCTAGCTCTATGCCTTTATATAGCTACGCAGCCAACGGCAGCAATTATTGAAACCGATTCAATGCTGATCGTAACAATAAAAAGCCCACAATGCCGATGCCTGTTGACGCCGCGTCTTCATTTCTCTTAAATGTTATCGATTTTATAGCTTTTAATCGACTTAATGACAACCTCTGATATGAGTCGAGTCGTCTCTATCTGAACATCGTATGCGATCGCAATAAAACTGTCAAATGGTGCGCTCCTGATATGACAGATACGATATCTCCATTAGCCCGCGTACCGTCGTCACGACCCAAATAAAAAGTTTGAATAAAAATACGCATCACGAATTTGAGTTGCTCAGAGTCCGCACTGGTAGACGAGTTGTAACATCAGATGGGAGGCGGACACGCTCATAAATTAAAAGCCATCATATTTGTTTTACGAACGAGTAAGTAAATAAAATTCCAATCGACCGAGCGTAGCTTTGCGCGGTCCGTAATCAGTTTTATTTGTCGATTCCACAGCTTCGATTTTGAGTTCAAATCATGATGATAGGTTTGAAAATTTTTCATCAGGTCAATTATGATTTACGACATACGTGACCTTTTTTTCTTACTTTTTTTACTCTTTCACTTTTAACCTGGCTAGTTAAACGTTAGAGTGAGGTCAGTAATTAACAGGCGGGATCAACAAACCGCTCGATGCTAATGGGGCCTCTCCCCGTCAAAGGGCTAAAAGGCGTCGGAGCGCGTCTGTCCGAATAATGAGCCAAGTTGTAGTGCCGTCGGTTCCCGTCGCCTCGGCAGCGAGTGCGCGACGACCCGCCGACCCTCGTCAAACGCTCGATTAGCCTAACGTGTACAAACACTAATTATTTTTTTACGATTTATTCACTACACAATCTTGGACCCTTCGATCGACATCATTTGTATCTTTGGCATCTCGCCCACGCACGACAATGTATCGAAATTGAATTTCCGTACGTTTCGATTTATTGATTGTACACCAAAATGGAGGATGACCGTTATTTTTATAGCGACCGCTGACAGAAATGTATGTCGTGATTTCTGGTCAAATAATTTTCCTGGGTGTCGATTATCTTTGAATATATACGAACGATAACCGAATCGAATGTGACGCGAGTACATGACGTTCAATTCTAAAGTATTGTGATAAGTCAATTGATGTAGCATCGATATTATAATTGATGGTCCCAATTGCTGCTGATTCCACCCGATCGGTTGTAATGAACCGAATTAAGATAAGGATTGATAGATTCATTTATTATTCATATCAGTGCCTAAGGACCCATGAAATTACATATTTTAAATAGCAGTCGTTTCATAAAGTTATTAATATTATAAAACAAATACTTTTTCATCTCACAAACTCGGAAAGATTTTGTTTATTATTCGAAATCTGCGTGGAAAAGTGATTTAAATCCGCTAGCGTGGAAAATGTTTTTAAAATTGTACCCATTATAAAAGTGCCAAAAAAAACAAACTTTGAATATTAACGAAAATTTATATTTTATTGCTTATTTTTATTATACTATATAAACAACAAAATGTAAATGAACTTATTATTGAAGTTGTTTTCTTGCACCTAACATTTTCCTCTGAAAATTGTACGGCGAAAATTTGTGTGGTCCGCTCGGTAGCAAAGCGTTTCGTACCTTTGAAACTCTCGCTACGCTCATGATTCTATTTTGAAAACATTCGCTTCGCTCGTGTTTTAATCCTAGAAGCTTTCGCTTACTCAAGTTTTAATAGAAGTACTCGCGGCAAATTACTATCATATACATATATACTTCATAACTAATAACAATAGCAGTCGAGATTGAATAACAATATTGTTATACTATTCAAATCACTATAAGGGGAACAACTTCATAAATTCTAGTATACAACATCCTAAAGTATTAAATCTCAAATATTGTATTATGTATCCATTTTACGACGTTACCCTGTCCGTATTTCAATCCAGTTTTGTTAAAGAGTTGACAGTAAAATGGAACCGAATAAAAATTTGGAAGTAATTTGCTTTTTTTTTTCGTCGAACAAATTTATTGTTATACAGAATCCGTATATGCTCGTAAAACAAGCTGGTTGTTATTAAGTGACAAATGGTCGGATTTAGCCGCAGTGTAAAGTCATAAAGTCGCAATAATGGACGAATTATACACAAAAAATGCCGAGATTGTTACTTGGCTTCATACTCGAGTTTGTATCAACGTTTTTATAGAGCGCACTCGTATGTTTTGTGGATATCTCTGGTACTATATTACGCAAAATGTGTCCATATTTTTCAGTAAATTATTCAGTGTGCATTAGTTGGTTTATGAAATGTCGGATAAAACGGTCACTTGAATAATATATAGACTGCTTCGTTGGCCGAGTGGCGAAAATGTGTTGCTTTCTGATCTTGCGGTTCTCGATTCGAGCTAAAATTGCAATAGGTATTTGATTTTTCTGGTCAAAATCTTTTCAGTCTTAGTATAAGTAGTTTTCAGTTCTGAGACACGTGGAACCTTGTCGGGTAGATGACAATAGGAGCGCCCAATGTTCGTGTGAACAAAGCATATCGAAATGTAGGTGCCTTAACTGCTTTATACTTCTGGGATATATAGCGTTGTATGTTTATGTAAATAAAATATTTTGAAAATGGTTCGGCTCTTTCGTTTTCAATTGAATCGCTCAATGTGTGAAGTGTTACTGGTTTTTTTTTTCTGTGACTTGGTCTGGTTTCATCATTATATAAAGTATTTTAAATCAAGGCTTTTATATCAAATTCCCATATTAAAGGATTTACCAAAATCCCCGCGCTAGACATGCGTATTGGGGATCCCGTTGTAAGATGCAGTTCTTCAGGAGGCCCTGCTGCACACCTCCTGGTATTTTTTCCTTCGTCGCTGCTTACGACTCCTACAAGGTGAAATTATAGCCCGGTACCCCACGGGCCAGTAAGTTATAAGTTATCCATGTAATCTTATGTTAATTACATATACTGCTTTCTTTCAATTATGTGGTCAAAGATGGTAAAGCAAACATGACGTAGATTGTACTTACTCTCAAGAACAGCTGCCTGAACATACTGTTTGATGCTTGGCGATAGATTTTCTAGTTGAGGGTAGTAAACTAGCCAGATGAGCATTCAAATAAACGCATAAAATGCTCTAACACCATGCAAATAAACTAAACGTAGCCTGTGCTGCCTGTACATACCTAGGTAAGTTCGTATCGGCAATACATTAAATTCAAGCGTTTATTTGATATTATCTCCAATCCAAAATAAAACAGTCAGTGAAAATGAACGAAATAGAACATCTCATCATTTCTGTCCTTGTCATATTTAATTTGATTGAACATACAAATGAGCCTCAACACCGAATTAAATTTAAAATTTGTCGCGTCAATTTCAGAGATGCTCGTATTTAAGCTATATAAAAAGTGATTGATTGAAATTTTAATATATAAGTAGCGAATTATTGCCCATTCCATATAATTAGCAATTGGATTGGCAGTCGAATCCAATTGTTTTGTTTGTAATTTCAATTGTTAATTTCTCATTTGGATGTCGTGACAATGTTTCGGTACGATGATTTATTGGACGATGTAGAAATAAGATAAATTTTACACGAATATTGATTTTGAACTGGACTTTTGCCGTAGACTCACTTTTTTATTGAGTTTCTGCAATTTTTTTTATAGCTAGCATTTGATCTACACTTCTTCTGAAGGTAGACTGAGTCCAGCAGTCATTACTACTTGACCAAATCTGGTCGGCATAAACATGGTGTTATAAATCTATAACAGTTTTCTATATGTTTGTGGCATTCTGTCTCGTGGCATCGTACCTCTCAAATGGCTGTTCCGATTCAATATTGTTAATATTTTTATTCTAAGGGAAACAATTTCACAAGACATGTTGCACTGAATCTCGAGAAAGTAAATATCATAGCTATGTTTTGGAGCGCTGAAATAACTTGTCCCCAAAAAAAGTGGTAATTTTATTATTAGCATCTTCGTTGTATTTTAATCGAGATCATCACATGATGATTTTAATTAATTCTTAAGGGGCGTCTCCTTCCTATGTTTTTCGAAAAAAACACGTAAACACGACACTTGTCTATGGTCGTGAAATCTTTCCGTGACTTGCGGAAAGCATCTAAACATGGTAAATGTCTAGATGCTAGAGGTAGAGGGGGAGAGGTAGAGGGGGACGTGTTACAGACATTTTAACCAACCACAGAACAAGTCATGCTTCGTCAACCCACAAAATTGACAGTGCGCCTTTCTGAAACATAGTTTTGAGTATTTTTTTATGAAAAATATTTTTTAAATTAGATTGAACTAGCACGAGGTTAACCTGGTGTTGAGTAGTAACTTCTGCCTACAGCAACTGCACTGCGCCCATCATCCTGAGAAATAAAGTTGTTAAGTCTCATGTAACTGTAATTTCACCGGCACCCATACGCTTAAGGCTAGTGTCTTCAAAGCGCTTTGACTTTTTAACAAGTGTTCAAACTCGATGAAATTTTGCATGTATGTATGTCCTTGAGCCAAAATCTATGCCCCTGGTTTGACAGTTTTCCGTGAAAATGTTTATTTATAAAATTATATGGAAAAATCATTTTGTATGAGAATTCTTATTTTCACATTAAGAGAATTCGAAGCAATGATAGCTCAGTGGCTTTGGCTATGGACTGCCGCGCAGCAGGTCCATGGTTCGAATCCCGCCGCTGGCTTGAGCTTCACCGCATGGTGGAAGGGCATTTTTGCGAATGCCCGCCTGGCTAGCAACCACCCTCAAGTAGAAAATCTGTCGCCAAGCACCTAACGGTGTTTCTATATATTATGATTACAAGCACTACCGCGTACTAAGCGAAAATCATAAATTTACAAATTATTGGAATACAAATCCTAACCTAACGGTGTGTTCCGGCAGCTGTCCTTGAGAGCCAGTAATTCTAGGTTAAGCCTGTTAACACCTTCGACCACATCATCACTTACCATCAGGTGAGATTGTAGTCAAAGGCTTACCTATCAGCAATAAAAAAAAAAAAAAAAAAGATAAAATATATAATAAAAAGTAAAACTGGCAAACCAGAAGCTATTTAAGGCAAGAACATGCATGCAAAATTTCAAACATGATTGAACACTTCTTATTTAATATATGGTGAAACTACGTTCGGATGGAAAGAGCTACAGAGACAATACCCTAAAACTGGAACACAGTAATGTGAAAATATCTGCTTGGCGGTACAAATAGATATGGTAACAGGACTTCCCAGGATGAACTCATACAAAGAGTTCCACTGTTACTAAAGTAGACGGACGACGCGAAACAATAAGATTTGTATTCGAGTTTTTGCTAAATGTTTCGAAAACATTAGGAGAGGGAGAGGAGACGCGCCTTTATAGATCCGTTCTGTTTCGCGTTTCCCTCAAACAATTCAAAAAACAAAATTTCATTCAATTTGCCAGTTAACGCAAATTTACGAAGGCTGACACTTTAATTATAGCTATTTGTGTTCACCGCCACGTAAAATTATTTAAATTGTGTTCAATTTAATGTTCTTTAAGCAACGAATCGTCGAATATTTTCCTTGGTGTCGTGTTAATGGGGACAATGTCAGAAAGAAGAAATATTTCAGTATGGAACATCCCGTTATATTGATATTAGAAGCCTTTGGTTTAATATTAATCTTAGTATATAAATAATAATAATTTATTTCTCAGCAAAAGTAAATTTTTTTACTCAAAGTATAGATTACTATCTATATAAACATTACATAGGATAACATTGTTACATAATATAATAACTGAACGTTGCCTGGTAGAGATCTCTTCTTGTATACCTAGGGAAGTCTATTGTGACACGTGTTTCTTATATGTATATAGTGTAATACTACTATATCGGCCAGATTGTCCACTGCTGAACACAACCTCCCTCATTAAGGGGTGGAGGTTGCCATGATCCCCAGGGTTGGCATGCGTCTGAGGGGTCGCAATAGAAGATCCCAGTTTTCCTCAGAAGGCGCTGATGCCCATGTTTTTGTATTTTACTTTAAAAGGACTTAGGTCAACCACTGGAAGAGATGGGGTTGACAATCTAGCCCGCTCCCTCACGGGCACATTTAGTGTATAATAAAGATCTATCTACTTAAATACTTATTCATAAATTAACATACATAAATCGCTTGCTGATCGATGTACGCTAATTTGCATACATAACTTGAACTTAAAAACATGTATTGAGAAATATTAAAGACCAGATATGATATAAACAATAGGAGAGCAAATACCATGAGCAACTAGATGATCTATTTATCTGCTTGTTTGTTCACGCTAAGTACCCTAATATTTGGTCTACCTTTAAAAGCATTGCTTGTAAACATTGATTTTTTGTGCAAAGGAAATCACCAGTCTGATGAAATACTTACCTAAGAAGTTTTCAATTAAATATATATCTAGGTGAACCGATTTTTAAGATTCTTTTTTTATTTAAAAGCTGGTACTTCCAGTGTGGTCCCATTTAAATTTCATCAAAATCGTTATAGTCGTTTTGGAGTTACACTCCAATAACTGAAAAGTATTTTCCTGCCTTGATGATATAGTCATTGACAGTAAATGACAATCGATCCGTAGGTAGCAAGGGTCACTAAAAAAATGATTTTTTTACCTATAAATGGAACCGTCTTCAACACTCAAAAGTGTGAAATAACTTGTCGAAGTCGGTACCATGCGCACAATATTGTGATAATAAGTACTTTTGAACTAGTAACTTATAGGTAAAAAATAAAAAATATAATTAAAATAATCCATGACTAATTGATTACCTTTATACATTTTATTTGTAGTTAAACATCTCATTTACAAGAAAACAGTTTAGATCGCCTACTGGTTGCTCGTGTACAAGTGCAACTTGAATTTAATTCGTCGATTGTAAATTCTACAATACAATGCAACATAAACAAAGCTCTTATCTCTTGAACAGTTACGGTGCTTACTACTTAACGGCGTTATAATTTTACACTAAACGACGCCCGTTTAAAATTTCACCTTCTGTGCTTTTTGAATTTCTATACCGTATTTCGAAAACTGTTCATTGCTGCTTGTTTATATATATTAGTGAAAAACTATATGAGATGATATACTAGTGATGGGCTCTTCAAATTGGTGGTCCAGCTTATAATTCAAGTGACGTCACTCCCATTACAAGACATAGGTCTTTGGTCTTGTAATGGGGGTGACAACGTTTTCTGAACGTGAACATATTTGTCTTCTGCATGCATATTAGGGTTGGCCTTTAAATTGATTTTGATAAATACTTACAGCAGTGAGGCCAGGCAACGTTTTAAACTAGTATAGGTAGGTAGAAAATGCTGAAGACATGCATCATATGGATATAAAGCATGGCAAAATCTATAAAGACTATTATTCCAGGCAGATTGTCAAAGGGAAGCTGTGCAATGCCTCTCATACCGCACAAAGCCAAATTGCTTGTTTGTTTTCGAAAATTTTTCTCATAATAACTACTAAATTAAGGTTGACATTTAAATTGATTTTGATAAATACTTACAGCAGTGAGGCCAAGCGATGTTCTAAACTAATAAAGGTAGGTAGAAGATACAGGAGAAATGCATCATATGGATAGAAAGCATGGCAAAAACTATAAGGACCATAATCCCAGACAGATTGTCAAAGGGAAGCCGTGTAAAGCCTCTCATACCGCACAAAGCCAAATTGCTCAGCTTGACTGACACAGTATGCCTCGAGAAATTCCATAGGGATGGTCATAAGTACAGTCCAATACATACATACGTCAAACGAAGAAATTGATTATACAGAGATACGCAACACATTACTCAAGTATGTTTACAAAGTAATCGTGATTTAATCGATATGGGTGTTAATACTTTCCGCTTTTGAGAAAATAGGCAACTTGGAAATCGGTGCCGCAGTTTAGGGGTTTCTCGCTACGACACACATATACTTTCACACGTGCCTCAAACACAGACGAAAGCTTTAAACTTCTAACACACTGTCTTCGCCGGGGGTTAAAACTTAATGATACACTTATCAGTACTATCAGTACTAATATTATAAATGCGAAAGTAACTCTGTCTGTCTGTCTGTCTGTTTGTTACGCTTTCACGCCAAAACTACTGGACCGATTTTAATGAAATTTGGTATGGAGATAGTTTGAGACCCGGGAAAAAACATAGGATAGTTTTTATCTGACTGCGCAAAAAGAGGTTAATGTTTTCGCGCAATAACCGACATACGCGCGGGTGGAGCCGCGCCCAGAAAGCTAGTTTAAAATAATCGTATTACTCGTGCTTATACATATGTAGATTCTCTACATTTTTGAGATCGAGTACACACAGTCAAGTTGCACATAAAACTGGCATTGATATAGCAAAACAAGAAAAGACACGAACACACTACGAAATGTCATCCTGGTCACGATCTTTAGCTACTAATAGATCAAGGGGCGGAACTTCTACCAGATTAAATTAACCTTTTGTTTGGATTGCGGAAACCATTACGACAATTATATAGTAGCATTTGTTAACTTTCAGCTTGTTTGTAACTAAAATTCAATGATTTTAGATGAAAAAGAGGTAAATGAGTTACCTAATTTACATTCGATGTTTAGAAGTGGCACGCTGCATCACCGCCGCACAACATGCACACTCACAATTCCTACAAATAGGTAGGTATTAAAACGTCACTCAAGGCAGAGTTAATGTGGGAGAAGAATGGTGTAGTTATAGCCATAGCTATAGTTGGGATGCAAAACAAAACTTATAATACACCGTTGCCGATGATGCGACGACTCAGGTTTTCTAATTAGCAAGGTTTTGATGTGCCACTGACGCGGTGCGCGTATAACCTATCTACCGCTTTTTTCTAAAATCATTTCTCAAATTGATAAAAATGGCAAAGCTATGTGGCACTAGTTTGCTGTCATAAAGTAAGTTCATGTTTTAGGCCAGAAGTATTTTAGCTGGGACTCACTATATGGTTTAAGCTTTTTATCGTTATTCTCATAATTTTAGTCTTTCGTACTCAAAGGGCCAAAAAGATGACAAATATATATGTTTAATAATCTTAAAATATAAATGAATGAGGCGTCGTCAAAGTTGTTCAAATGAGACAATTTTTGTTACAAAGTCTGTACTATGTCTCCTAAACCAATACTGTACGTGAGCTTTCGGTATGTTATGTACCTATCTACTATACCTCAATTCAAAACAAACAAATACGCCAGATTTTTATTTAGTACTGTAAATAAAATCAATATTTATTATTTTATTATAAGGCCGGCAACGCATCCTCGAGACCTCTGGTGTTGCGGATGTTTGTGGGCGACGTTGATCACTAACCATCAGGTGAGCCGCCAGCTCGTTTGCCTCATAAAAAATAAATATTATTCATTACTTTCAAGAGTTGTTGCGATGCCAAATTCTAATAAAGCGAGAACCGACTCGCACTTGGCTAGTTTTTTAAATAGGTATACGAATTATGTATCCATTAATTGTTAATGAAATAGCTATAAGATAGAAATTGGTGAAAACTAATGATAGTTTTTTTTACCTTATGAAAATTATTCTGTACAAAAATAAGAATTTATTATAGAAAATTCACCATGCTGTGAAAAGCTCCAATGAAAAAGAGCTGTTGGGTGATTCACACCGTGGCCTGAACCGCACGCCCTAATACCTATTCTGAAAAGGGAATCGATATCAGCACATTTTATTCAAATTTGTTTATATGAGCTTTATATTGATAACGTTTTGCTGAAATGTGATTTTGTAAGTTGGTATTATGAAGCGTAACGTGTTTTCTTCATCAAAGTCGTGAAGAAACAGGAATCCAAGATGCAATTTTATACTGAAGCAATGAGTCTCACCGATGAACTTTTGCCATTTCGCTGGTCGGGCAAAGCACGCTTTGATATTTCGCAGAGTTGCGCCGCTCGTTACTGCAGCATATAGAACTTTTGTAGTTTCAATTGTATACGTAACTTCTTCGTGTTTAATGTGACCATTAGTGAAAAGTAAATACACAAAATGTACGTATGTTCCCTCAGCTATGTTGTTTCAAACATTTACGAGCGATAAAACTGAATACACAGTTGTTGGAGCTCCGTGTAGTTTTGAAATGGTAATAGGAGAGCATTGAATGAGAAAAGGAATAACATTCACTTGGGAATCCGTGCCTTTTATAGAATTGAGAGTTATGATAAGATGTTGTCTTTGAAACGGTGAGCAAGAACGTTAGAACATTTTTATGTTGAGCCATTTGATTACTCTTTCTCTCTATATACTTCTTTTATAATAAGAATTTCTCTTGATTACTTTTTTAGAAAACATTAACATTATTTGCATTTTATGAAGCGGGGACAAATTCTTATTAATATTGAGATGAATGAAAAGATTGTGTAAATCTTATCTTTTCTATTATTTCTTCAGATTAAACATTTGTTCTTACATCCGTGGATTAAAAATTGTGGGGTGATATATAAAACTATAAAAGAACGTCATAGTCAATTTATTATTATACATTTATAATAATAATGTATAATAAAAAAATAATAATAATTAATTAATAATAATATATATATATACTTGATTTAAAAACCACATTTAAAAAAATATTGAATGCTCATTCTTACACAAGTTACAATATCACATTCATAATAACATTTCTAGTTACATTACCTCAACCTCGACCTAAAGCGACGTCTACTTGTAACTCGACGTCGAGTTAAAGTTACCATTATCATCCCATCCGTTTTCCTTTCCACATCCCTTAATCCTGTCCTACAAAAAGTAACTTGAGAATTAATAAACACAGTGGTATTCCCGACGTTACGCACAATTTTGTATCTACCTAACGTTGGACGTGACATCTTTTCGTGAAACATCCGGCAGATCCTGAAGACCAAAGTCTTCAACCAGTATGTGTAATATTCGAAAAAAGCAAAGTCACCGACATAGCTTTGAAAATTTACAAGTTTAAGTGTCAATGAACAGTCAACATTGCTCGACGAACTGATAACCGATGGGGAAGAAAGGTTCTCGAATGATTACCACATTACACAGGAAGAGGTAGAGTTGTTAGGCCTCCATTAGGTGGAGTGATGACATCGTAAAGGTCGCGGGTAGCCGATGGTTACAAGTGGCTTATATTAACTAACCAGGAACCGGCTAGGATTCGCGTTATATTTATCGGAAAGATTTCGACCAGTTTCAGACTGTTTTGAAGTCCTTCGTCTGGGAGTCACGACGAGCACGGGCTAATAGTGAAGTGAAGTGGCTAATAGCCGTTCTTTGTGGCTGTCTATAGGGGAGGTATTGGTTCATCACTGGATGTCTTCCGCCTGTTGATAATGAATGTGATATAAAAAAACTGAGACTTCAGTCTTTTAGTCTATACAAAGCGCTTATATATAAAACTTACTAGAGGGATTATCACACTCAACACAATATTTGTATGGAGCTATCCTGTATATTAATCATCATCTTCTCTATAATGCTACTAGACTATCAGTATACGACACACGAAGCGATTGTTTCTATTATTTTTTATTTTAGTTTAAGTTCAGCTTTGCTGCTAATTGACCTAAAACACTAGAACAAAATAATATTTCTAAAATTGGGTGTTGAATCATTATTTATTTCTAACCTGTCCACTCTGTTGAAATCACGAGGATTGTGTCCCCGACGCCGCCAGTGAGGTGACAGTGACATCGTGCGGTTACGAGTGACACGACAGGTGGAGTGTTAGCTATCTCTCCGAGAACTTATGTTCTGTGATTGGTACCTCTGGATTTTTATATAAATACTAAAGTGCATTATTTGTTTAGAAAATAATTGTTTCTATACTTTTCACTAAAACACAATACAATAGTATGTACCTACATTACACACTTTGATCTTTTTCTTTATCTATGTCTATACTAATATTATATATAGGAAAGATTTCTATTTTTGTATGTAACGAATAAACATAAAAACTACTGGACCGAATTGAACAATTCTTTCACCATTAGAATCCTAAATTATCCCTGATAAAAATAGGCTATATAATATTTTCTAAAAGTAAGGGATCCGTATGAAAACTTCGTGTGAAAAAAATACCAACAAAATCGTTATATTGCGTACGCTGCGGAAATCGTTGACAAAAGAGCAAAGTGATGTACCACAATTTTATAGAAGACATCAATATCTATATAAAAAGTCCGTAATACCATATGTCTAACTATTAGAGTTATGTCACCATAACTACTTTTTATAATTTTCGTTAAACAAAACATATTTATTTAACATAATTTAGAATTTTTGTTACATTTCCGTGCGAAGCTTTATTTAAAATTTGTTAAAATTGTATAAAGTAAATTAATTTTAAGTTTTAAGTTAAAGTAAAATAATTACTTTATAATTGTATTTTAGTGTACCTACTTTAGCTAATGTGCACTTTCTTATCACACTAATATTATAAGTGTGAAAGTTTATGAGTGTTTGTTATCACTGAAGCGGCTGAACTGGAATTAGATAGTTTAGTTCCTGGATAAAATCAAAGGATACAATTCTTCGTTAACAACACTTTATGCGCATAGTATTGTGATAATAGATACATTTGAACTATCATGGTACCGACTTCAACAAGTTATTTGACACTTTTGGGTGTTGAAGTCGGTTCCATATTGTGCTAAAATTTTTTTTTTCATAAATTAGGTTTCTAGAATTTAAATTTTCTATATCTCAAATTGCTGCTATGATATATGTTCATTTTGGGATTTGAGATTATATATAAAAATAAGCGTCATTATTCCAGCACATAAATGATTGATACAGTTATATTTTATAAATTATTGGAGCACAAAAAATTATGCCCCGGGTGGGAATCGGTTTAGGCATCCGGCGCGAAATCAGAGGACGCGGGTAAGAGTCCCGCTCGGGGCACACATTTTTGTGCTTCAATAATTTGTCAAATATTACTTTCGCTTAACACCCGATAGTGCTTGTAATCATATTAAGCAATATTGATACAGTATTTTGTAGCATTTCTATATAATTTTGATGAGTTTTTCAGCACAGGCCTAGTTGGTAATGAAGTTCCTCGCTACAATGGAAGTCCCACGTATTCCCCTAGTGGACACAAAATTGGCACAACTTTTGACGTAACCGAGTGCGGTCTCCTATTAATTCAACTTGTTTGTCGATGATTGGATCCAGGAAGCGAGGCTTTTGAAAACTGGTCAGCTGAATCCATGTCCGCGCAAATTGCACCGTAATGAGGTTGCAGTTAGTCCTGTTTAAGTGAAGCAACTATTGTTTCATCTGTGACTCTGTTAACTCCAGTTAGTGGCTAACAATGTTATTGTAAGGTTTTTTATCGGTGTGAAGCGGCACCTTTATATGCCCGAACCGGGTGCAATTAGGGTTCCGAAGGGAACTCTATCAGGCTACAATCTGGTTTTACAGATTACTTACTTAAAGTTTGGTAAGGCATTTTGCACATGTTTGTTTAACTACCGTCCTCAAGTAGAAAATCGTTTGCCAAGCATCTAACGGTGTATTCTGGTTGTTGTCCTTGAGCTCCAGTAAGTCTAGGTTAGCTTGAACAACAACTGCAACACAATCTCATCTGATGGTAAGTGATGATGCCATCACCAGATGAGATTGTGGTCACAAGCTAGCCTTATGTTTTACAGGTGTTGGTTATGGATTGTTATTTTCGGATTAACGTTGTTATAATAAGAAAGGGGTATAACCACCTAATACGTATATTAATTTAGCCTCATCGAAGAGTAATTAGGTATTTAAATAGCATACAATAACCGGCAAAAATACGTTGGGGATCGAATACGTCGACCAGGGTTTCGAGCATATCAGATGCTCGTCATCAGGGCGAGTGCACAGCTGCGTCTTCAAGCTCCCGTCGGCTCGAAACCCGGGTCGACCTATAAGAGCCCCAACGTGAGTGTTTTTGCCGGTTATTGTATAATATTTAAATGTGTGAAATTCACGAGAATTTCATTACAAAAATATTTACGTATTATTCTACTAGCATAGACAGGACCAATGAGAATTTGATGTCAAATAGAAACGAATATCACTATCCAAAACGGTAACTAAGCGTTCTTGAGATCGAAATAAGAAGCCTCCTTCGCGTTCATAATAATAATCACGTGCCGCAACTACTTTGAATAGGCAAACAGTTCTATGTAACTAGACATCCAAATTAAAAAAAGTTAGCAAGTAGTTATGGAAGAGTTCCAACAGTAAATATTGACTAACTGAAGCGAGAATTAACCTCGGAAAATATCGAACTTATTATCCCCACAACACTTTGAGGCGGGAAAATTTAATTTTCCACTTGGCGCGTCGGCATTGAACTCAGTCGTTCGCTAACCGCTAAATAACCCAATGCTCTCGACTACAATAACCGTTCTGCCGTACCTAATAACCGGAAGTGAGTCTAATGTAAACGGTTTTAGTTAGAAATATGGTTAATCACATTGAACGGATAAGTTCCACTTATACAATCTTCGTTCATATTATGAACGCGCTTATTATTAAGTCTTAAAAAGTTTGCGAGAATAATATATTTGTGTAAGTAGAAAGTATGTTAATTTTTGTTATGCTTGATAGGTTAGCTTTTGACCACTATCTCACCTGATGGTAAGTAAGATGTTGTTCAGGCTAACCTAGAATTACTGGATCTCAAGGACAGCTGCCGGAACACACCGTCAGGTGCTTGGTGACAGATTTTCTATTTAAGTGTGGTAGCTAGCCAGGCGGGCATTCGCAAAATGCCCTACCACCAAGCAAATTTATTTAAAAGTGGTCACAATCAATTCCTAAGTTATATTTTTGTAAAGTGGTGGTTACTTGCCCCATGGAGCGCCGGACTAAAAATGCACCCTACCATCTCACTACAGATAAACATATTCTAGTTTTTACTTTTAAACGCACTAGGAATAAAAAAGTCTTTTTTTCGACTTCATAAACTAATCATAAATCAAAAAATTATCTATATCTACTTCTACACTAATAATATTATAGGGAGGAAAGATTTGTATTTTTGTATAACACGAATAAACTTAAAAAACTACACGATGAAATTTGGTATCAAAATAGTGTGAGACCCGGGAAAAGACATAGGATAGTTTTTATCTCACTGCGCAAAAAGGAGTTTATTGTTTTGCGCGATATCTGAGATACAAGCGGGTGGAGCCGCGGCCGGAATGCTAGTACTACACCAAAGTAACTTATGCTACTAAACCAAAGTAACTTATCGAATCAGACCATGAAAATGTAATCTCAGAATGTTTTGTCTGCATGGTACTAACTCCACACAACTAATAAAAGAGCCAATTTCATTTTTGCTACGAGTTTTGAGTTTAAAAACACGACTAACCGAAGGGGTCTATAATTTTATCACGACGCAACGTAGTGAGTGATTCTATGTTAGAATCATGTGCATAAGGAGGGATTCTAAAGCTCTTGATGTAAAAACGTTTGATGTCGTGTTGCACATGCTACTTTTCAAGAAAATAAATCTTAGTCTTCAAGATTTTGAAGCGATGATGGCCGAGCGGTTATAGTTATTGATTGCGGTGCCGCAGGTTCCCGGTTCGATCCCCACCGCCGACTTGAGCTTCACCGCATGTGGAAGGATAATTTGCGAATGCCCGCCTAGCCAGCGAGAGGGTGGTAACCCTCAAGTAGAAAATCTGTCGCTAAGCACCTAACAGTGTGTTTCGGCAGCAGGGGAGTAAAATTACAAGCACATATTATGAGACTCAACAATTGTGTGTCTCAGGGTGACGGGCGCAGTGCAATTCGTCGTATGTGACGAAATGCATCTGTTATATTATAGGCATTGGTTACGCTTAACATCAGGTGGACCTCGTGCTTGTTTCGTCAAAATAACATTTAAAATAACTTATTTTGCACATGGCTTCAGCATGGAATTTTCAATAAGAATTCGAAACATAAAGTTTCATTCTTGTCAAAATAATAACAAATATGAGTGAGTGTATATTATCGTTTTAATTGTTATAATTAACAATGGATTCCCGCTCATAATGTTGCGTTCTGAAACTGTAACATGATGTTCTGTTTTAATATGAAAGATTGGTAAAGCTATAAATAATTACTGAAATGATTATTTCCATATGTTTCCCTTGTTTTATTATAAATTTATTTCAATGATTGAAAAACATGATTGTAAAAATGACGCAATTAATTTTCAAATCAAAGGATTAAATGCGTTTTCCAGCGTTTGTAATTTGGTTTTCATGGTATTCGTAGTATTCTAAATTAAAATCACTTGTCCCACTTACGCAGCGAAATCATATTTTGCTTGCTGTTTTCCAGCAGCTGGTGAAAAATGTATTAGTTTATAAATTTGAGTTAATTTATTGCAGTTTATTTATATTTACAACGTAACACAGTCTTTTACAATGCAACTTTAATAAAACTTCAATGCATTTTATATCGTAAACAATAGTACATTGTTCACCGAGAGGAGAAAGTGACCGATTACCGTCGAGGGTGTCGTTTGAAGCCCGAGCCGTAGGCGAGGGCTTTAAAACACCCGAGATCGGGAATCGCACTTTCTCTCCAGTGATACATTGTGCTTTATACTACACCTACCTTTATTTTACTTTTCTACGAAAACTGAATCCTCAAACAACACACAAATTGAAAATGGCGCCAATGGCGTCTGCAATTTTCACATGTTCTTTTTTCAAATTGTTTGACACCATCCAACACACAGCTAGTGGCCAGTGTCATTTTGCAAACTTGGAGATAAAAACTCACTGTAAAAACTTTTTGGCTTTTGATATTTAGGTTACCAGCGCATAGTCTTACCCAAAATTAAAAAAGAAAAACCACGTAAGAAATGGATTTTCATACACTTTTCTCTCCCGCTCAGATGCGTTTTCTCGCCGCATATTTGTTTGATATGCAATGACGTACTTTCTACCGTAAATTTGATAAAGTATCAAGGTACTTTCCGAGCAGGTGTAGTATAAAGCAATGTTTCTCCTCACAAGTCAACTTCACGTTTTGAAATGACCTAACTGTATAAAAAACCTATGAAGTTTTATTTTTCATGATACAAAACCTCCTTCAACAATTTTGAAAATGTAATCTCATGCGTATCTCTGACATCTCATCTCTTACTCCCTTGCCCCTGCCCCCATTGGGCGAAGACTCATTAAAACGGTCTGCCTATAACAGCCGATACAGTGATCAAAAGCAAGCCATTCACTTCTAAAAACAATTACCGTATTTCATTCCGCTACACCTCTTTTATTCCACAAAGCAGTCTAGAAAATTTAGTGTCGCACAATACTGCAATGTGTCTGGGGAAGTCGTGGTTTTCGTTTATGATGTCTTACATTGACATAGGTAATATCGTTAAACGAGATAATGTTGCGAGTTGCTGGTACATACATTGCATGTTAACTTTTTTGTTGCCTCAAAAGGAGCGCTATATATACAGGGTTATTGGTAATATGCTAACAACCTCTTACGATTGACATCTGCTAGTCCTAACAACAATTTGAGATTTTTTTTTGTGTTTTAATGCCTACTCCGAGCCAAGAGTTTTCACCGCGGCAACACTGGACCGCGCCGTGCTCCCTTGGAATAGAGTTTTGAATATTTACGTCGAGCAAAGTAATAAAAAATATGAAATAATACATTACAGGCACAAGAGACATTTAACATTAGATTATTCAGTCATAAACACATAAAAAAAAATAAAGAAATATTTTTTTTTATTTTAAAAACATTTTTTTTATCTCGAAATGTTTTTTAGGACTAGCAGATGTCAACCCTAAGAGGTTGTTAGCATATTGCCAATAACCCTGTATATACTTATGGCACACGCATAGGCTCTAGTTCACCTGATTAACAACCCATACAGACTTTTTGTTTAATTTCAGCATATCTGGCAGTACGTGATTGTTAAGTCAGTTGTGGTCAGCCTTTTCAGGATAAATAGACATGATAATGTGTGACCTTTTTGGTGACATAAAACCACTTTTTAGATGAAATGATGTCCGATCCGTCATGTATCATACTACCCTATATCCGTTTCTGGCTGTTTATGCGTGGAATTCCATTGAAATCTGTGATGTTATAAGGCACATAAAAATTTACTTTTATTCAGTCACGATGCAGACACTGTTAGCGCACTCCGGAATCGTGGTCCCACTGCGACGTCCCACGGATGGGACAAAACTTTTTCGTGGTCCCACTAAACACACTCTTAACCGTTTGTTACGCCGAATTGAAGGAACGCCATATGGTAAATATTACCCACATTATATATAAGTTTTTCTTGTTCTGTGGTATTATCCTACGTACCTAGCAAGTACCTAGGTAGGTAGCAATCTAAAGAGGACCCACTCGATTTTGAAGTAAGTATACCTAATTTGATAAAACTCTTTATATAATCTCATTCGGTAATGTTCTAATTATGAAATTAAATACAGACTTTTATTGGCATATTTTATGTACATACTTCTTTAAGAAAATTAAAAAAATAAATTAAAGCATTATTCTCCTAACAAAACAATGCTTTAAAAAATTTCCAAATTACATTTTTTTAATTATTAAAGTACAATGTGTCCCGACCAAGGAGGTTTCAATTCAATTAAAGTACATATTATCTATGGTGAGCGCGCAACGCGCTGGTTTTTATATTGCATTTTATTGATTGTAGCTACCTATAGCCATGAGATTAAATAAAGTAGTGTATACAACTGCATATAATCAGGTATTAAAACACTGGTGTAATCTTATTTTGAAACGAGCCGCAGGCGAGCATTAAAGAATCAGAAACTACACTCATGTTTTAATACCCTCTATTATATGACAGTTGCATAAACTACTATTATTAAATCTTACATGCACTTTATTTATAAACTATCGTTACCTAGTTAAAAAATAGGTGCATAAGTTAAAATTAATTCATTTGCAAAAAATGTGTTAACTTTATAATAATAAAGATGTAATGGAAAACCTTAATTATATTAGGTACATCTTTTGACGACTGAGTCCACTTATACAAAACTTTGAAATGAAAATTTCACTTGATTTTAATAGTAAATTATTAAAAGATAAAACAAAATATCATAGGCAAATAACATTAAGAAACTTGCGAATTTCTTAATGGACTCTAAAGAAGGATTTTTAATGGACTAAAGATGAGCTCTTTACGTTTTGTTGGCAAACAAAATAAAATAAAGTAAGAGAAATTTCAAATATAATTTTGAAAGTTTTTGTAGTGCTTTTTGAGAGTGTTTTCCATTTGTTTGTTAGTACGTTTATAAGAAACTACTTGAAGAAGTGTCCAAACTTACTTAATGAAGTAAGAAATGTACTTATAGTTATTAAAATACCATAGACTGCCGCCGTACTCCTATCGCGCTAATTGAAAACTTTAAACTTGACGAGTGGAAAGAACATCAGTATAACATGTCGTCTCATCTTCATGGTACGTTCTCACACACACACAAATATACATACCTCTTCACCCACACACATACACATCTTTCTCACCCTCTATATATTGATCTATATTGTCAGTCTGTATTATGATATGTTTCGTTGTTGCGTGACATACAGTGTCGTAATAATTGATTTTAATACAAGTACAGGGTACAGGGATTTAGTTTCTTATATGTAATTACGTATTGTAATTAGTAGTATTATAGTATGATATATGAAACATCATTGTTACTTAGTTGAGAAATAAATTTATGATTATAATATATTATGTCTTGTATATTGTGTGACCAAATTAAAAGTAATTGATAGTATAATGGAAAACGAGGCATTTATTTTTACATGGATCACATTTACTTTCAAAAGTATTGTTCAACCGATAAACGTAATTTATAAATGTAAATCAATCGATGAATAAAAACTGTCACTGGGGTTATTAAGTTGATAAATAAGTTCTTAGTAAGAGTAATTTCAAATATGATTTTGAAAGTTTGTGTAGAGCTTTTTGAGAGTGTTTTCCATTTGTTTGTTAGTGCGTTTATAATCTTAGTGAAGTAAGAAATGCACTTACCTATAGTTATTAAAATACCAAAGACTGCCGCCGTCGTCATATCGCGCTAATTGATAATGACAATAATGACAATAATGACAATATAGCCGATATAGTTTACCTACTACTATTCAAAACGCTGTTACTAGCACAAGGCTTTTATAATGTAGTTTAATGATGTTTAACTAAATTGACCACATACTGTTGTGACGCCATCTGGCGGCATTGTTGCAGAAAAGCTAATTAAGTTAGCAGTTGCTTTGCAGTTTCATTATAATATTATTATGCTTAAAGTTTTCCGGATGAGGATTGCGAGTGACTTTCCAATTAGATCCCCTTGAGAAACTTCAGGCTGGGAAATTTGTCAGCATATAATGTGGCAAATATTTAGGCTAGTGTACTCTTATTTTTAATACCAAGTATTCAGGCTCTTTGAAATTTTGCATGCAGGTTTTTGAGCCTAATATCTATGCTTCTGGTTTGCTAGTTCGTTACGTTCTATTGTCCCGCGGGGTGCCAGGTTAGAATTGCACCTCCCCATATCATACCATGGGTATCTTAAGAGGCGACTAAGGGAAAAATACTGGAAGGTGGGCAGCAGCGCCTTCTGAAGAACTGCTAACTTACACTGCGATCCCTATGACGCCTGCCAAGCGTGGGGCTAGGGCATATAACTCCTTAATAAGAGAGACTGTGTTCAGCAGTGGACGATCCGGCTGATACAGTACAGTACGTTCTATTATTTATTTTATCTCTAAATGTCAAAGTGAACATTCTCATACAAAACGACTTATTGAAATAATTTTTAAAATACACATGTTTACGGAAAACTGACAAATCAGAAGCATACATTTTAAAGTCAAAGATATGATTGAACACTTGGTGTTTAAAATATGACGAAACGACGGTTGTACGAAAAGCGAGGGAAGCATACTTGCAAAGCATAGTAGTAGATTAAAGCAGTAGAAGCATAGTCTTTAGAGAATCTAGCAACATGAGAGTAAAATTATCTATAGTTTTTTTTTGCCTAATACGATGGTATAGATTTTAATTTCATGTTCCTGCCAAACTCATGTATTACACCTTAACGCCCTGAGTATCCCAATGGTACTACATCTAGGAAAGTATCCCTACGAAGGTTATCTATAGGAAGTGACCGGCCATAAAAAACACTTTAAAATGATATTCATGTGTTATCATCTCTGTTGTTAGCTAATACATTTTTTTATTATTTAATTTGTGTTGTCCTTTGTGTTGAGCCACTTGACTGGAATACGGGTCGGTAACCGGTGGGAAGAAGATGTACTTACAAGATTAACGTGCCTACAGAATCGAGCTATACAAGATAAAAATTACTAACTAAAAGCACATGACAAACCATGTAAAAATTGTTTATAAACATTTCCTTACATTCTCATTCGAAAATTTGTGTGTGTTTTGATTGATTTAAAAAAGGAGGTAATCAGTTCGATACATATGTTATGTAGTAACTTTTATGTAAGCTGTAACGTATGTTTTTATAATAGAAAGCCTGAGCTTTACCGTATTTAAGGATGCCAACCTGGCTACCTGACTATCATGTAGAAATCTATCGCCAAGCACGTAACGGTGTCTTCTTAAAGCCCATTCCTATTCTAGGCTTAATCAGTGGTGGATCACATACCCGTCACAATCACAAAAAAAAACAATTAACTGTCTTCTACCACTTCGACCAATGACCACATAGTGATGTGATCATAGCGTATCGGCAATAAAATAAAATCTTTATTATACATATTCTTTTTATATGTTTTTGTGACTCACTTTGAACATGATGTTAAGCGGTAACCTCTACCTATAACAGATGCATTTCGTCAAGTGACGAACTGCACTGTGCTCATCATCCTGACACATACAGTATGGAGTTTCATGTGCCTGTAACTTAACTGGCTATCAAGAACTGCTGCCGGCACACACTGTTAGGTACTTGGCGAAATACTTTCGACTTGATGGTGGTAGCTAGTCAGGCGGGAAATCACAAAATGCCCTTCATGCGATGATGCTCAAACCGGCGGCTGGAATCGAACCATGAACCTGCGGCATCGCAGTCCATAGTTGCAACCGCTCGGCTGTCTATGTTACTAAATTCAATCTTGTCAACAATAAACTTTCGTCACTAAAACATTGTAGATTTTAGTGACTTCTATAGCCTTTAATAATTATATATATTTTTTGTTACAGTGCGCAACGGGTACTCGTGCGTTCCAGTTGCCCTATCCGAAGGGTTGGACATCAAGCTGGGGGTAGCTGTGACAGAAATCTCTTATGCAGGCCCAGGGGTCACCGTAAAGGCTGTCAACCCTAGGGCTCCGAATCAACCGCAAGTTTATAAAGGTATTATTAATAGATTAAGGCGTTACTTTGCAGAAATTCATAGTTAATTATAACACATAATATATGTGTTATAATTAACTTAAATTATAACACATAATATATGTTATAATTAACTATATATTTAAAAAATATTCTAAAAAAACATGATTGTTTTTAAAAAACATTTGATAAATTTATCTAGTGACAATTCCGGTTAATTTTTTTTGCTAGATGTCAGAAATGCCACTTAGCCTATATAGCTGGAAAGTTTTCGACGCGTTCCGTTTCTACATCTACGACGCATCTTCAGGTCTTGAGGTCTATTTTGATGTTCTCTTGGAATATGTTTTATTGTTAATAAACGTTAATTGTACATTTTGTGACCGTTAAACCAGATCACCATAAAAATATTTTTTCTTATGGAAGAAGAATAATCTTCCCATTAAAAAGTTTGAACGCTCGTAGCGTAGCTCTGCATAATCATTCTTAACTGATCAACTCTAACAGGTAACGTCCGCTGCGATTATGGCTTGGATGGGTGACCGCTAGTGGTTTTACTACTGAGCGCTTCCGCGCTTTGGAGACGTTAAGCGGTCGGTCCCGATTGTTGTTTAAGGATAGAAATCATTATAGCATATTGTTAGGGCATTTCGCGAATAACCGCCTGGCTGGCTACTGACGGCGTTTTCCAGCAGCTGTCCTTGAGAGCTAGTAATTCTAGGTTAGTATGATCAACATCTACCACATCATCACTTACCATCAAGTGAGATACTGGTCAAAGGGTAGCTGTAAAATAAATAAAAACTACACGCCGACATAATGGGTGCTATGAGAAAAATCTACATCGCTCGTCGGGATCCTTGTCATTTCTTTGTTGCGGAATGATTTGCAATTCTATCGCGTTAATTCTACTTTGACGAGGCGCAAAAATACTGTCGGGCAATGTTGACCCGTCTCGCCTCCTTCTTTACCCCCTTCTATTCCAATTCCATCACGCTGTGTAATTTTATACAACAGTAACTGAGCTTGCTTGTGTCTGATGTAATACCTACATTAGAGCAAGTATTTCCAGAGACTTGAAATAAATTTTACGTATATAAAACTAAAACGGTAGTTAGAGCGTGAACGCTAGACCACAATATCTTGTTACCCACAGATGTGGAAATTTCGAGGAAGGATCAGCATTTTTTTATCCTTATCTCACTCAGGTGGGCTTGGTTCGATATGTTCTTTCTAACAATACATAGACCAACACAATGACATAATTGTAAAAGATTTGGCCTCTTTTTTATGGTCGGGCTCCTGTCTTCCTATCGCTAATCGACCTTGCGAATGTTCTCGTTGGTATTTTACTTCCTACTTCTTGAGTAATCAGGGCTTCAAGGTGTTAAGGAATCGTATTTTGCGCCCAATGTGCAGCAAAATCCTACTTACGAATTTTACGACATCCAAGAGAAGGTTATGGAACATTCCTTGTATTGACCGGGTGATGTACGGCTCTCAGTAAAATTCTTAGTTGTTGTCTAATAAAACATAACGATCAGTTTGTATATTTCTCACTGTCATCAGTATGGACACATGCAGATATGTTAAACCAGTATTGTTTTAGGGATGACTGGTCTAAATAATTTTTATCTCTCGTTTTTAATGTGTTAGCAATATAGCTGATCTGGGGTATGGCAGCTATTTTTATACATTGTTTTATAAAAATGTTAGATGTTTACACTTGCCTTGGATGTATCGGGCTGTAGTAATGGATATATGAAACAGCAGTAGCAACACAAACAGATATTTTTTTGTAATAATTCTACTCTGGAATTACTACTTGTACTCCACAACTGAAGTCATACAGGTTAACGCGACTAACAAATCAGCTTTCGTCGCAGTAAAAACTTTTCTGCACGCATACCCTTCATAGCTAAACGTCATGTGAAAACTCGCATTTGTGTGCGCAAATGGAATGAGCTTTATTTGTACGTAGCTCTCACTGTGTATATTATGTTGTTGCGGCCTGGGGCTCTTCCGGCACATTTGCATACAGGCGGAGTCTATCGCAGATGAGGTAGTTAGCCGTCGAGAGGCGGTGCTAACGGCCAGCTAGATGGGCCACGGCTCGTTCACACTTCAGATTGTATGGCTTTGCTCATCGATTTCGCATCTTTCGGTTAACGGTAGATTTGGTCTGGTGATACGTTTATGGTAATGAAAACGATATTCCTTAAGAACAATTATTTTCTTTCCAGGATTCTTTTCCGGAATAAATTTCTCAAGGCATGACTATATTTTTTAGATAAAAGCTTCAGGCTTCAGGCTACAAATTGTATTTTTCCATTGTCCATTTGAACAATGGAAAAATACAGCATGGAACATAGAAATGTTATTATGTTCCTTCTCTAATCCTTCTAAGAGGTTGTGGACTGTACCGATCTTGTATGTATTTCACTAAAACAAAAACGTGTATCTACTCGTACATATTGTAAAGACTACGGTTTTTATGATGGACCGAATTCCTGAAGGCACATGGGATTTATCGTTGATATTAAGTAAACTCATATCATATGGCTAGTAGGTACTTTACGGTTAGTAATGCTCTCTGTTCAGTGCTTAATATGCGACACCATCCCGTTAAGGGTATGTTTTCACCATAACTGTGGGGGAAAAATCTTTCAAAAGGGATACATTTTATTTCTCAACTACTTAATGTCATAAGAACTTCATTTGTTGAATTAGAGCTTATGATTAGAGAGTAATCCGGTTAAGTGTTGGTCACCTTTTACGGGAATCTTCGGTAGTTGTAAACTCGCTACCATTCAGCTAGTAGGACTTTAAAGATTGTACTGAGGCGTATCTTGCATGTGCGATAACATCCCATTGAGGGTACTTTTTCACCAAAGATTGAGGACATAACTTTCAGGAAGAACTTAAGAAAAAATATCTCCTATTTTTTTTCTCAACATTTTCATATCGCTAGTACTTCATTTGTTCAATTAAAGCGGAAACTAGGAATTCAATTTATTTTTCTTTGGTCACCGTTCCATTTTCATTTCTCAAGACGTTTATTTAGTGCTCGTGACTATAGTTATTATTAGTAGTATTTACAGCATCGTATTATATGTGTAAGGAATATTATACATTCTGAGGGAACTGTGTCATGCTTATGTTATGGTTTATTGACTGTACAAGCATTAAGATTTTATTATAATAAACGGTCAAATGCGTGTCGAGCCACGCACAATGTAGGGTTCCGTAGAAGCCCGTTATCATAATATAGAACGATTGTAGTTCTTTATTCTCCTCCAATTTCTTCCTGCTAAATCTAAGAAATAAGAGTACGATTGCTGCCAAGTTATTTGTCAATAGTTACACTAATGAGGTTACACAATTGTTATTCGAAAATTAAACAAAATTCGTTTGTGAATTCTATAGGTAGATAATCGAATGAAAACGTCATGATAGCGCGATCCAGAATCCGTTGGTACATTATAAGAATTTGAATGTCATTGAATTTATTTGCTGTAGCATAAATAATTATTGTATTATAAAATAGTTGAAATATATATGAAAGAAAAATAAAAAGTATACACCTATATACGCAAGTGTGATAAAATCAAACACCTCAGATACATACCTTGATACAATTTATTCTGCTTTGCACATTTCACTTATGGTTCACACAGTAATTGATCAATACGTATATAAACAGAATCACACAGTAAATTATTAACTTCAAGAATACACGGGTAATAGATGTTACTCCATCGAGTTCTACCGACCGACTGACTTAGACGATCGTTCTCCCCACCCAGAAAAACATGTCATCGGAAGATATTCATATAGGTGGCGCCGACCAATCAGAAGGCAGCATAGTACTTAATCAATAGACTTACTGGTAATTGACACATTCGATAAAAGACAAATTAGCAACTTAATATTTGTAAATCTTAAAATAATACAAATAATTATAAAAATATCATAAAAATACTGAACATAATTTACAAAATCATCACACAAGTAAGCTTATAAATGGGTTATTATACTAGATAATAACTAGTCTGGCCATAAATTATACTGTTACATAAAAACTTTTCAGTTTTAGAATGATTTAGAATTTGGAACGCGTTTATTACCTTAAAATATTCTTTCGATTTCGCGCCATTTAGTATATTATTTCGTGTTCATTATCAAATAACAATATGAAATGACTTTGAGGTGTTAAAGTAAATAGGATAGCAGTAATTGCCTTGTACAAAGTAGGTATCAGTAATAAATAAACAGTCAGGTGCAAATCGACTACCACTCGTGGAATCCGTACCTATCCACAATACGTTTGTTGTATGTATTTAGAAAAAAAAAACTTTATTATTGTTTTCATTATTTGTCGTTCTACAACACACCTAGATTGAATTAGGTACATATGTATGACTGTTTTACCGAGAAGGATAAAATAATTTAAGATATATAGCATACACACTGTAGGGACACATGAATCGTGAACGCAATGGCCTAATATTGCAATATTCGCCTTATGCGCTCAGACTTGTCCCACCGCGTTTGTACCGAGTGTTCGTACTTCAGTCCACCTCATTAGTGTAACTATTTATTTACCTAAATATGTTATTCTGACGGACAATAATTAACGGTGAACATCGAAATGTAGTAATTTTTTTAACACTTCCAGTAGACAGTCATTGACACGCATATGGAAGGTAAAAGGGCGCACATATAAACTTTGATAGGTGACGTCTGCCACGATAGCAGATAACATTTCATAGAGCTAACACATACTGTTGTTATTATTGCTTTTGAGTTGTACCCGCCGTATTAACACAAATTCTGTGAAAATTTTAAAAATCGGTTCTCTCCATCTATTTACCGGTTTAATATATACAGTTAAGGTAGGACGGACAGACGAACAGAATGCGTAGGCTTAGTAATATTGCACCAGGCGGGTACACCGTTTCCTTGTAAAGAGTCCTAAAAATATGTTCAAAAACATCGTTAAATATGTCGGTAAGTACCTAGTGTCGCTTTAATACGAAAATAATTTAATATAAAAATGAGCCAAGCTTCAAACGTTTTATTTAGTCTCACTCAATTTCAGGCCTCAACCAAGACTAAATTAGCTATGAAAAAATAGGAGTTATGTGGAAAGTGCTGCGGTATTTTTATAAGGACAATTTCTGCATATGAATCAAGATCAAATCTAGTATTGTATGGAATGTGACAGCTATCTCTGGCACAGCCTCAATAAAGACAAATTTTCAAGCGGTCGTAGCTTAGTTTGCTTAGGCGTTCAGTAACGATCAGCTAAGTTAAGCAACGTCTCAAGATGGCCGTCGGTATAGCTTAGTGGTAGGGCATTTTGTGAAAGCCCGCCTTGCTAGATTGAGGGTGGTCCTAAGTAGAAAATATGTCGCCAAGAACCTAACGGTGTGTTCTGGCAGCGGTCTTTGAGAGCCAGTAATTTTAGGTTAGCCTTTATAACATCTTCAACCACATCATCACTTACTATCAGCTGCGATAGTGGTCAGAGGGTATGGAAACAGTTGTGTAAAAATATGAGTCTTCGAAGGCATAAACTCTGTAGATATCTATTATCGATTATCTTCAAAAGAAGTTCATTGGTGACGATGTGACGCAAAGTTAACAGCCAGTCGGTATTTTACGAGCCTCATTTCAGAGAATGTGTGTTCGATCTTACACGACCTTATTATACCACTTTCTTTCATCGGACAACCGCCATATCTGTACATTGTCGATTTCCAAAAATACGCACGACGTGGTTACTCACTACACTAGTCATATGACTGATTTATGGAACTTCCTATATACCGAGTGACGGTGTCTCTATTTTCCTATAGATATACCTACTCTCAATCTTTCTGAAGCGTTTGTAACATAACTTGTTTTAGAGATAATCATTTAATATCTCTGAAGCATTTGTAGCTTTAAAGTTCGAAAAGCTCTGTTAAGCAACCTCTGCTGCGGTCATGACTTGGATGGGTGGATACCCTACCTGTGGCTAGTAGCATTACAACTGAACGGCTAAGCAACCTTAAAGCTACAGCGCTTCATAACACTAGACGATTTTTTCTAAACATATCGGTCCTTCACGTTTACTACACCGGTCAAGGTTATATGCGGAAACAAATTACTCTCAATCCAAACAGGGCCTCTGTTATGATCGGAAAACAGCAGGTATTGTATCGTTTACCAATGTGGAATGAAACGGTAGCTAAGCCCTCTGTTTGCCAATCCCCAGGGCCTTTCATACAATCGTATGTACACACTCTTGCCTAAAAGCTTTCGATATTACGATACGCGTTTCGGGAAAACGCATATTTATAACAACATAAAAATATATCGGGTACATGAATGTAACAAAGATACCGGGTAATGGTTTCGAATGGAGCCGAGTTTTCTTCGCAAAAGGAACGTAGAAAGCTATGTTTTTTTATTGAGCTGGTATGGTTACGTCTATTGTCTAGAATTGTAATAATTATTTCACTGCGTATAGTTGAAGATATTTTAGTTTTTACTGATATTGTGACAGGACAATTACGAGGTCCAGGTGATGTTAAACGGACTAACTTCTGCCTATAACAGATACATTTCGATACGAGTGCTGAATTGCAATGCGCCCGTCACCCTGAGACATACAGTTTTTAAGTTTCATATGCCTGTAATTATACTGGCTCTCAAGGACTGCTGCCGGAACACACTGTTAGGTGCTGGCGACAAATATTTTACTTGAGGGTGGTAGTTAGCCAGACGAGTATTGCAAAATGGCCTTCCATGCGATGGAGCTCAAGCCGGGGCGGTGCGGATCGTACATTATATTGCTTTTATATCCCCCTACTGCCTCGTTGGTGAATAGCGTAAAACATCACTTTAAAATCTCAGATTTCTTGGTTTGATTCCCTGGATCGGGCAGCTACTGGGTTTTCTGGTAAAAATACATAGTAGCGCTCTAGATTCTGGAATTGTATAAGGTACATGGCAATAAGCCTGACCCATGTCGCATACGACCAACAGATATCTTGCGAATTTTGGGTGCTTAGAAATCTCTACATAGACCTTCGAGTATGTGTATGTAATATCACCATAAAATTAGGAATACGGAACAGACACAGGTTTATTTTGCAATATTTGAAAAGGGAGTAACAAAAATAAACTGTTTTAGAATGTTTGAAGCGCGCGTAGCGAAATTCTGAACCGATCAGCGAAGTTAAGCAACGTCCGCCGCGGTCATGACTTAGATGGGTGACCGCTGGTGACAACTACTGAGCGCTTCCGTGCTTCGGAGGGCACGTTAAGCCGTAGGTCCCGGTTGTTGTCTAAAGATGGCAGTCGTTTTAGCATGGTGGTAGAGCACTTTGCGAATGCCCGTCTGGTTAGCTACCACCCTCAAGTTGAAAATCTGTCGCCAAGCACCTAACGGTGTGTTCCGGCAGCTTTCCTTGAGAGCCAGTAATGCTAGGTTAGCCTGAACAACATCATCGACCACATCTTCGCTTACCATCTAGTGAGATAGTGGTCAAAGGCGGCAATCAAGCATAAAAAAAAAGAATGTATTCGAATGATTCTTGGAAATGTATTTCACAAAGCCACAAATTGTGCTTTTGAACTACACAAACCCTTCTCGGTCATGATTTCTGAAATCCCGAGTAGGCAAAGCAATAGGAAGTATACATACCTATGTGAACAGTACAACGGGAATGAGCACTTTATTTAACCTTTGGAATTTAAGGTGTGCTTTGCAGCCAGGTCAAATTTTTTCTTCTTTGTTCTAACAGTATGGATATTAAATTTATAAATCACGTCGTCGTTCTGGTTCTTAAAATGAACAATTAGAAAGGTGTGTGACGTTCCGAATCAAAGTAATTGTATTATCTACACGAAGCCACGTGAAGCAGCTACACAATTAGATAGATAGAAAACTCTTTATTTGCACACTATGATAGTTAAAAAGATAAAAAGAAAACAAACATATAGGTTTAAAGATATTTATTATCGTAAAGACAAACAGATTGTCACTTACATGATAACATAATTACTAAATATTTTACAATTTTAGTCGTAGCTATTCAATTATCAAACAAACGAACTAATTAAACATACAACATAATACAGACTTACTTGACACTTCTTTTCTTTTACTTATAACAATAACGATACATCTTCTATGATGTATTCGGCTAAAGTTTTTTTAAAGACATGAAGTGAGTTAAAATTTTTTATTTGTGAGGGTAGTGAGTTATAATGTCTGGCACCTTCATTTGTGAGCATTGTCTTACCGTAATTTGTTCGATGCTTTGGAATGACAATATAGCTCGCCCGGCGAGTTCGGCGGTTAACAAATTTTTTTTGTTTTGTAAACGTTATGTTAGTGTGAATAGTTTTAGTTAAGGTTTTGTGAATATAGATACACGTGCTATATTTGTATAGTTGTTTTATGTTAATTATTTTAGTTGCTGAATAAATTTTCTTAGTTGGTGTTAGGTTATACTAAATAGAGCATATACAGTGTACAGGAGGAGGCCTCGCTTAAAGTGATTTTTGCCAGACAATTATTGGGTTTAAAGAATTATAATGTATATGGGATGGCAAGATAATTGTGTGTCTAATTTATTTATTTATTTTATTGATAGAATATCTATATTCTTTATAAGTCAGAAATAAAACCATCGTCTTTCTACACAAAGAAATCAGACTATTGTAATGGAACAGAATTTACCTGAACTAATAATTTTATGGCCCGACGAACCCCAACAAAGGAACGTAGCTTTGGTTCTATGATCGGCCGTTTTTTGACGCCAACATTCAAACGATGAATATTTCAGCTAATCACACTTAATCTACTGAAGCCCTGCGAATTGATAACCTGCTGTAATTCAAAGTTAACAAAGTAGAAAAATCGACGGATTCCGTTAAAAGTTTTGAAGAAAACTAGACTTTTTCAATTGTCCATACTGTGTATAAAATTTGATTTCGCTTTCAGTCCGATTGCTTCCTACCTTTGTATACCGCGTCTTAACCTGATTCCTTAACCCTTTTTTGTAGCCGAAGGTCTAAATGATCGCCTTTGGAGTATTTTTTCCAGCCATCACATTTTTCTGAGATAAAGATCTCTCGTCTGATTACATTGACGCCATTTGCATTAATGCGATTTCATCCAATCGAATAAGACCTATAAAATAAAGATTGATTTTGTTCATTGACTGAGTATAATAATAGAATTGGATTTCAAATATAAAATTAGAAATCACTGAGAGATAGATTAATCCGATAAGACTTGCATAAAAATAACATATTCTTTTCATAATTTTTACTTGAGAAGTACTGTCTAGGGAGTCTTTGAAGATTTTCTAATTGACAGTGACAGTGTTATGACGCTAAGATTATCCCCTGCGGCTCACAGTCCTGACTAATTTTAAAGGAGTGTATTTTTATTAAAATGTGACTAATTTAAGACTATTTTCAGGGGACGTTATACTGTGCACTTTGCCTTTGGGAGTGCTAAAAGTTGCAGTGGCGAACAATGGATATAATCAACAGAATTTTGTGGAGTTTGATCCGCCCTTACCTGATTGGAAGGTAGGGATACTATATAATATAATTATGAAACATTGTGACAAATTCAATATAATAGAATATATTCAATGATGATTATTTTTTGTTTCTAGATAGCTGCAATCAAACGTCTTGGCTACGGTAATCTAAACAAAGTGGTCTTATGCTTTGAACGCACTTTCTGGGACCCCAGCGCAAATCTTTTTGGACACGTTGGCACTACTACAGCTAGTCGAGGTATGGTTTATTAATTTTCATTTCTATAAGTAAAATAGTCCATGAAATGGCACACACACATAGATAGGCGCCCACATGTTACACGTTTGAGTGCCTATTTTTCTGTAGCTTACATTAGGAACTAGCTTCGGTTGCATCTGCTGGGATATTCAGTCCTATGTTTTCATTCACTGGATTGTTTTCAAGACTCGAGGAATCTGTATACCAAATTTTATCAAAATATTTTAGAAAGCTCTTTGAGGCACACAAACTTTAAGTTTTTAGAATGATGATCACATCGTCCTCCTAAAATTGCTGATATTTAGCTCACATTGTGGATCATTTGCTGACAACCTACTCTTTTTTCTAAATCTACATTACCCGTGAAAATGATCATAATGAAGTCATAACGATATTTACAAAATACTATTGTTGCAGTCTTTGTTAGCAGTCTTTCATAGCTGTAGCTGTAAGAGTTGATTAATTAAACAAGTTTGTAGCGGCAAAATCACTTAGTTGTTTACCTGCTCTGTAGTAAACAATATCCTTTGTAGTACCAACTCCCAGTGACGATGCCTGTATTGGCTCTCAACTCAACCTAGGAAACTGGAATCGAGGTCGGTTTTAATGGAAACACTTGTCAATGTGCCAACAATTATGTACAGAAATTGATGTTTATGAAAACCGGTGTGAAAATACAGAAATCCAGAAATAATTTTGCCTTGATAAGTTTCAATTGGCTATGAAACTGTTAAGTATCTGATTAACTTGATCTCTAGTACTCGTACTTCTTTCAACGCAGAAATATTTTTTTAACTGATTTCAAGGAGAGAGCGAAGAGTGCCTTTTGAAGTTTCGCCAAAGCAGAATGACGGTTCAGATAAACGGAGTATCTCAATATCTAGCTAAAAGTCTCCAAGCCACATAGACAACTGCCTCTAAAAGCATCTAAGCAGCAAGGAGAACTCGCTTTAAACCAAATCGTCTGAGAGTTCAAGTAAAGGATCTACACTCCTCACCACACATATCATTGTAATGGTGGAAAATGGTTTGATTTTTAGATAAACATGTAATGTAATAATATACAGTGCCTATATACCTAGTCCTCTCAACAATTTTTACTGTGGCGTTTTTCAAATTCTCCGTTTTCCCCTGAGATGGTGGGTTCGTAAATTATTTCCCGATGTAAATAGTGAACGTAGAAACATCGGTGGCCGCGATAACGAATTAAAAGCTGAATAATTTAACGCCACCGAGGGCGCGACGAGAGTTATAAATCACGGGGAACGCGCCGAGACAAGCTTTTTTAGCGTTATGCTTTAGTTCACCTCCTTGGTTCTTTCTTTGTTGTGGCACAGTTTCGGAATTATGCTACTAGGGTGTATGCTCTTCTCTTAGGTACTCGATTATGGGAACGGTTAATAAGGGCTTTTTGTTTCTCGAAAATGTTTGCATGTATTGGCAATTCTATCCTTCTAACATGTTTAATCGAAAGTTTTTGTGAGTCGTAGTTTGTTACGGGCTATGATAAAATTAACACAGATTAAATGATGGGATACCTCTTATCTCGATTTACTCGGACTGAGTAGTTTTTTTTATAATTTAATATATATTAAAAGCTTCATAGTATTTGAATGATATTAAGTTTGACGATGACTGCACATAATATATCAACATTCGATGATTTAGAAAATAGTATTGTAGCGTTTCTCATATAAATTTCCAAGAGTACAAGTGAAAATTGCAGTATTGCATAGTAACGCACTATGCTTTGGTCAACTATTATCGTATCAAACTGTTACCTTAAAATTCCACTCTACGTTTGTTTTATGAAAGCGAAACAACGGCAACGTATCCGAGCCTTGATTTTTTACTGGCCAATTTATTTCGGGGCTTTGTTGTGTTTAAAATGCCTGCATATCTGATGGATCTTTCCATGTTCGTGGAAGAGTTATGTGAGAATATACGTCGTTTTTTGTACGTATCGGGAAAATCAACAAAACGCTTTTATGTTAAAGTTAATTGTTATGGTCAAAAAGGACGATTTAAATATTTTGTTAAAGAATCAGGTGACGAGAAAATGAATTTTTTTCACATTAAGATGTAGGTGATTGGACAATAATGTTTCAAATATTGTAACTCATAGGTATCGGCCATATTTTGTAGGCCTAAAGAGGCCTACAAACTAGAAAAAGATGACCGAAGAATCCGTCATGATACCATATATTCCCGTCTAGTCAATTCATATCATCAAAAAAATAATCCTTAAAATGCTACTGAAGCTTAAACTAAACATAGGAAAGTGAACTACGTGATTTGAAACAGCACCCAAGTGCGGCGGGACGACGAACTGTTCCTCTGAGCCAGCCGGTAGGCCTCGGGGACCCACACCGTTGCAATTTTACCGTTTTAAAATGTTATTTCAAGTCTTATATATAATCTCTTAGGGATCTGTTTAAAGAAATTTATATTTTAACTTTACCGAGTCTGTATACATTTGAAAATATTATGTATTTTCGGAGAAATTTTAGTAAATTTGAATTAAACAGTGACAATCATTATTACAACACTAAAAAAGGAATAAATATAAAATAGCGGTGTCAGGTTTCCCAGTTTCATGATTAGCAAAGACAAATGAAAGGTTATTATTAGATAATTGTGTGCGGTTTTACAATAAAGTGCCCAAAATGCTCACAGAAGGAAAATTCAAGTTACACCTGAAAAACAACAATTTTGATAAAGAAAAATACTACTACACAGTTTGTGATTACTTAAACGACAAAAATGCTTACACGATTCCGCCTCTGCCAAGCCATCGCCTGTCACCTACCTTATTAAAACAAATATTGAAGTAATTGTATGTAATACATTGTTAAAAGAAGTTTAAAAGAATGGCCCCGAGTTTCTTGCCCGTTCTTCTCGCAATGTAATTCTACATTGTACTGTCATTTCAATATTCAAATTTGTAATTGACCTTCATAAGAGCGTTGTCGTAAACGCCTAAATTGAATAAATTATTTTGAATTTGAGTTTATAAATGGTGTCAAAATTGCATAAAAAATATGTTCCTTTTACTACAGGTGAACTGTTCCTTTTCTGGAACTTGTACAGTGCTCCGGTGCTCCTCGCGTTGGTGGCTGGTGAAGCGGCTGCGGTTATGGAGAACGTCACCGATGACGTCATCGTGGGCAGGTGCATTGCTGTGCTGAAGAGCATTTTTGGACACGCAGCAGTGCCTCAGCCAAAGGAGTGCGTCGTAACAAGGTAAACGCTAAATAAAATAGGCCAAGTATGAGTCGGATTTGCTCACCAAGGGTTTCGTGCTAACACGCAACATAGTTTACAATAAATAAAACGTTGTTCATGGACAGCTGAGGATTCTTAGCGGGAATCTGACTTGCACTTGGCATCTGTTTTTATTATTTGTTGTTTTGCTTTCAAGTTTGTACTATTACTAAGTTTGACGCTTGCGTATATATTTCGGTTAAAACGATAGAGAAAAACTGTTATTAAGGTATGTTTCTTAATGGGGACAACCCTTTATTTGTGATGCTTTTTGTATATATTTACATTCCTATAATAAGCATAGATCCATAATAACGCATATTTTCTCGCATAAATGGCAGCCAGCTCCCTAACTATATGTATACGTCACTTGAAATATAATTTGTTCAACAGATGGCGTGCAGATCCATTCGCTCGAGGCTCTTACAGCTTTGTAGCAGTTGGTTCTTCAGGAACTGACTACGATCTGCTCGCGGCCCCTGTGCCTGGAGATGACGGCGTGAATAGGCTGTTCTTTGCTGGTTAGTAATAGTTTGAATTTGATATAGAACTGTGCCCTGTAGCTATGAAATGTCAATAGGCCCGCCTCCTATTATATTTAGGCTTTCGTAGTGAAGCTCGCCTTATCGTCAAACTACACTCGAGAGCAATGAATCCGGGTCACTTAAAGAATGTTAAAAATCTCGGAAACTAAAAATGATAGGTTAATGCAATAAATTGTATTTAATAGACAATGTAATACTCCTTAAATGAAAGTAAAAAAAATATGAGTCACCATACATTTTATTAACACAAAATTACATAAAGAAAAAAACTGCTGATCTCTCCTTAAAACAAAAATAGGAAACATGAAATTTTTGAACTTTATTACGATTTTCTTGAATTTTAATACTTCGTGTTGCCTCCTCGTGCTTCCATTACTGCGTTTACGCGGTTTGGCATGCTGTACACCAAGTTCCTTATACGATTTTGGGGAATATTCTCCCATTCCTCTGTGAGAGCAATTTTTAGCTCACGAAGCGTGATTGGGGGAGGGTTTCGTTGTTTTACGCATCTGCCTAGCTCGTCCCAAGCATGCTCGATCGGGTTGATATCCGGGCTGCGCGCTGGCCACTCCATACGAGTAATGTTCATCTCTTGAAGGTAGTCATTCACAATCCTACCTGTATGAGGTCGGGCAATGTCATGCATAAATATAGCATCCTCACCTAAATTGACCATAACTGGACCAACGTGATCATTGAGGATTTCTTCCACATATCTTACGCTAGTTAAAGAGCCGTTTTCTATGATCACCAGCTCTGTGCGACTTTCAGAAGAAATTCCGGCCCACACAAGTACAGACCCACCACCGTAGGCTACTTTTTCTTCGATGCATGCTTGCTTGAATCTTTCCCCTGGTCTTCGATACACTCTGTGTCTTCCATCGTGCTTGTAGAGCATAAATTTTGATTCGTCGGAGAACATAACTTTTGACCAATCTTCAATACTCCAATTTACGTGGCTCTGGGCATATCTTAGTCTCGAAATACGATGCCCACGCTCCAGTTTAGGGCCGTTTGCAGGTCTAAGGGGTTTTAAGTTAGATTCAGCAAGCCGACGTCTTACTGTCCATGCACTTGGGTTACTTCCTCCGAGGCGTCGAAACTGATTGGTGAGTTCAGTTCCTGTGAGAAAGCGATTTCGAAGCATGGTGTTCACCAAGTATCGGTCTTCTCGTGCTGTGGTACACCTGGTTCTGCCCGTTCCTGGTCTGCGTAGGTTAGAACCAGTTTCTTCGTAACGTCGGAGAACTCTTTGTACTGTTGACAGCGACACACCGACAGTCCTGGCTGTATCGCGCTGACTCCGGCCGGTTTCCAGCATTGTAAGTATTCTGGTGCATTCTTCAGGCGTAAGCGACATAATTTCAGCTTGAATAATGAATATAGAGCACTATCAACATGGTTTATGTACCCACATAAATGACAGATTACAAACAAAAGCAAAACCAAATGCTGTAATTTCGTAGTTCCATCTTCGAAAGTGGCCCTTTTTCAAATTTGATTTTTTTATGATATAACTTTACAATAACTAAGAAGTTTTAATACCTTCATTTAAGGAGTATTACATTGTCTATTAAATACAATTTATTGCATTAACCTAGCATTTTTAGTTTCCGAGATTTTTAGGATTCTTTAAGTGACCCGGATTCATTGCTCTCGAGTGTAGGTTAAACAATGTTCACTGCGGTCAGTAGGTCCTTAGATGGGTGATCGCCACTAGCATTTTCGCATGCGTGCTTTATTGAGAAAAATGCCGATCGTAATTGACGTGAATTATGCTTATAGTATTTTAGGAATTAACTTAGAATAGGGAGCATACTGATATGACTATAAAGTAAAATGATGCATCTCTTGCTGCTAATAACGATATTTATATCACATGTCACCGTGGCTTTAGTAAGATGAGCATATGTCATTAAATTAGGTTTCCAACTATTTATGTTTCCTTTTCTCATAACTTAAGTTATGACTTTTGTATACTATACGATTACTTCTTCATATATCGAGTTATATTCTACCATTTATAATATATACTTCCACGGATTCCGCGTTACTTCATACCATTTTTCCTTATACTTATCGTATTATGCACTGATTTAAGTAACGGTTTTTAGTCTGCTGCGGTTGGTTTGCTTTCACTGAAAACGCTGATACCTATTTACAATATAATAGTTACAGCTATAGCTGTTACAACAAAAGCATTTAAAAAACCAAAGTATCATCCTTATATATCACATACTAGGTGGCCGCGCCGGCTTTGCACGGATATTTAAAAAATATATATTCTTCAGCCTATGTTCATCAGGTATAATATAGGATTCTAATGATGAAAAATTTTTTCAAATAGGTTCAGTTGTTTTTAAGTTTATTAGGTACATAGAAAAATAAAAATCTTTCCTATTTATAATATTATTGTAAGAAAGTAAATAAATGTAATTCGAATCGATAAATTCTCTTCCTTTATAATCACTAAAATTGGTATATAAATTGCGTTCTTAGGTAAATCTCAAAGAGCAAAGTGCATTCTTTTATAGTTTCTCTCAACTGCGAGTATTTTTCATTTGCTCTTTTCTCGCTAGAGTTTCTAAATTGCACTATTAAGATCGTCTTTGCTCGTCCTTTTGCGGGACTGAATAATGACTTCTGAAGAAGCTGCGACGCTACGTCTACGGGAATGTCAAATACCTACTTGGTATGAATGCGGAAAGTATTACCTAATAGGTTCTGAACTTATTATTTTCTGTATAAATGGTAAAGTAAGCCATATCTGTATTTGAGTTTACGTTGCAGAGTTTTTTATTGATTTTATTTATAGCTAGATAGACTAGCCTTTGACAACTATTTCACCTGATGGTAAGTGATGTTGAAGGTGTTGTTCAGGTTAACCTGAAGTTACTGGCTTTCAAGGACAGCTGCTATAGATTAAAAAATACAAACAAATCTTTGGAATTTCCACTTCATAAAGCCTCCTTAGGTGTACATTGTACATAACGGAAACAACAAAGTTTTACGTTATTATATTAAGTGTAGCATACCAAAAGTTGCGTCTCCGGTAGTGCATTTCTACTAAATTATAAAAATAGAACCGTTTAATACTAAATTTATACAATCGACAGCAAAAAACATATATTCTTCATTTCTAGAATAGATTTTAGTAACAAATCGTTAGGTGCTTGGTGACAGATTTTCTACTTGAGGGTAGTAGCTAGCCAGGTGGGCATTCAGAGAATGCCCTACCATCGTGCTATAGCGACTGCCATCCTAAGACACAACAGGGACCGACGACATAACGTGCACTCCGAAGCACTTCGGAGAACGGTTCAACTAAGTTTCAATCAATTACGGAACGCAGCGTACGTTGTTTAACTTCGTTGATGATTTAAGAACGGCTAAGCAAGCCACGCTACGAGCGCATCAGAATACACATACACACTGAGAAAAAAGACCTTCCGAAATACGGAAGGTGTTACCGTCCCTTTTGACTCAGCAGGAAATTTACCTTTCTACTTGGACGGATTAAATTAAACATTTTTACCGTCTAAAAATTTCCTTCCAAACAATATCCTTCCAAGTCTACCTTCTGTTTTGGCGGGTTATACGAATCACAATTTACCTTCTAAATTTTGGTTGGAAATTCCTGCTGAGTCAAAATAGAAGGTAAATAAAGGTCGGAAAATATCATGTGGTAAGAGAGCCTTGTTTCCTTCTACTATGTTAACCTTCCATATTTTTCCTGCTAAATTAAGACAGAAGGTAATAAACCTTCCAATCTAAAAGGTTAATACAGAAGAAAATTGGATGTAAGAGGAAGGTAATTCCAGTATTTTCCTTCTAACTTATAGACTACCTTCATACGATGGAGGAAAAATCAGTGGGTATATCATCATTATCCTTCCATTTTAAAAGTGTTTACCTTCTGCTAATCTGAAATCCTCCCAATCTAAAAGGTTAATACAGAAGGAAATCAGATGTAATGGGAAGGTAGCTCCAGTATATTCCTTCTAACGTATAGACTACCAACCAACGATGGAGGAAAAAACAGTGGGTATATGAACATTATCCTTCCGATTTAGAATTATTTACCTTCTGCACATTGGATATCACCCCCAGTCAAAAGGTAAATTCAGAAGGTAATCGGATGTAACAGGAAGGTAATTCCAGTATTTTATTTCTTAATTATGAACTCCCTACCTACAGGGAAGGAAAACGCGGTAGGTATATGAGCATTATCCTTCTAATTTAGTAGTGTTTACCTTCTGCTAATCGGAAATCTTCCCAATCTTAAAGGTAAATACAGGAGGAAATCGGATGTAATAGGAAGGTAATCCCAGTATTTTCCTTCTAGCTTATGGACTACCTACCTACGAAGGAGGAAAAAGCAGTGGGTATATCAGCATTATCCTTCCAATTTAGAAGTGTATACCTTCTGCTAATCGGAAATCCGTCCAATCCTAAAGGTAAATATAGAAGGAAATCGGATGTAATAGAAAGGTGATTCCGGTATTTTCCCTCCAACTTATAAACTACCTACTTACGATGGAGGAAAAAGCAGTGGGTATACAGCATTATCCTTCCATTTTAGAAGTGTTTGGAAGGATAAAGGGTGCCTTCTGTCACTGATGACACGTAGCAGCGACAGGCAACACCGTCGTTGCTGTGTGTCATCAATGACCGAAGGCAACCTTAATGCTGATAAGACACATTGCATTTTCCTCCGTAGATAGGTATTTCATAAATTAGAAGTAAAATACTGAAATTACCTTTTATTTATAATACCCCATTTACCTTCTATATTCAACTTGCAGATAAAAGAGTTCACTGTGATTCTCAGACGATAGCACATCTTAACTGGAAAGATAATAATGCTGATATAACTACCTCATTTCTTCCGTCATAGTAAGGTAATTCATAAATTGAGATAAAAATCTTCGAATTACCTTCATGAAACACCCAACTTTCTTCGGTATTTACCTTCTATATATGTGATATTATTAACCAGAAAGAAGCAGAGTTCTGACTTCTGAAATGGAAAAAAAGCTTCGGTTATAAGTTTTTATTATTAATATTGATCAACATATTAATTATTATAAATTTCTAATATTATAAAATTAATGGTGATAACAATGCGAGTCTCGTAAACGATTTAATTAAATTATATAATTTACATAACGGATAAAATATAATTTAAATAACTATTCGTCACTTAAAACAAGATATAACACAACCAAAGTGAAATTAAAATGACTATCTGGACCTCTAGACTAAATATTGATTATTATATTATCTTGCAAAATCAAATAAACACAGAACAGAGCCTCGCTGCAGCGAGGGTGGCAGCCGGCCGCCCGTGGCGTGGCTCTGCACGGCCTTGTTCAGGGACACTTGGGGCGTTGAGCGGCGCGTGTGACGTCACGATGCGCGGGTAATAGAAGCATAATATTATGCTCATGTATGAGAGCGTTCGTTCTGATCTGAAAGGACAAGAGAGGTGATTATATTGTACAGTCTTGGTTTACAAATTATATTGTATTGTAGGCGTATAATGTCGTTAAACTTACATTAGTTGGGCCAATATTAGGGGCATGGAAAGCTTTATACGATTTAATATAATCCCAGGGTTCCTTTTGTTTCTTTTAATTCTTTCATGAGATAATCATGACTTTTTGTCGATGTGTTGGTATACTGTTCGGCAAATCATAAATTTGACTTTTTATTCCTTCATCAGTTTCTGGAAATAAAAAAATTACATCAAAATTCAAATATCGTTAATTATTTATATATATAAACAAACTATTTAATATGTGTAATAATACTATGGATGTCCGCAGCGAAATGTATTTTCACAAGTTGTACGTAATTGCGAGCTTCATAAGACGTGAAGATTAAACTTACCCGAATGGTTATTATTTCACATGTTAGAAATATCTGTTATAGTAGCTACATTATTAATTGTCACTATCTAAAACACTGATTAGACTAATTTTAAATACAGCACTGTTTTTAATTGGTATTTTCAAGGTAAGAGATAAAAATCTAACATTAGAAGTCTCCAGTAAATATACGGCTGCCTGTGTAGAGCGCGTCCCGCGGTACAAACGATTAATGATGACGGCACGGCGTGGATGTTTGGCCGCCGCCGCCAGGTCGACGCCCACTATCGCTAGTATTGCCAGATCTCGTTTCCAAATCCAGGAAATGACAAAAAAAATATAATTCAAACGGATAAATCAAGATATCTATTAAAAGATTCATTGTTATTTAAATTTTGTATACACTTTGGTGTTAAGCTCTGAAATATTTTTTTCATTGACCAACAAAACCACGAAGAAAATTGGTTATATAATCTTACAAAAAATACCAGTAAGATGGACAGAATGTTTTGCAATTATGTTTTTGTGATATATATTTTTGTGTATATAATATTTTTACATTGTTCTTTGAATGCAGTCAGTATAAAAAAGTTAGAAAACAATAATTACCTACCACTACAATGCGTTTGAAACAGGGTAAAAATAAAGTTAATCATACACAATTTCAAATGATTCAATTCCTTTATTTAGTGTTGTAATTAAGTTATACGGGTTAGGGAAAGTTTTGTTAGTTGTAACCTATCGGAGTCTTCCATGGTGGACCCGATTTTCTTATATGTAACGGTTCGTCTGGATTATTATTAATATGTCAGCATTTGGAAGGTGGCGCCGTTTGAGGCTAAAGATAATAACTAGCAATGGGTTATCAAACCTATAATGTATAATTAATCAAACCTATGCATATAATCATAATGATACAAGCAACGAGAGCAATTATAGTAAAATCACTTTAACGTTATCGTCGTGTTAACACTTAATAAAGTGTCAATCTTATGAACATCACACAGCCTACAATTTACTGAAAATTATACCAACTACCTAATGCAACAATACCAAAACGAAATGATGATGAGGCCAGCAGCACCTAAATAGGTAATTTTCGTATTCGCTTAGATTTTTCCTAGAAAATAACAACATTTTCTACTTTTTGCGTCAACATTATCTAGTTCATAAACGGTGCTATGTAAACTTATTACTAACCTTTACAGAATCATATTACCATCTTTGAAGATGTGTTTTAATATCATGGTATACTAATAATGCACCGAGGCTACGGAACAACACCGTGGCATGCACAATATGCATGACGATTTATAGTAATAACAGACTAAAATATATATTTTTTTTAATCCACATTAATTTTAACCATAAATATCTTTTGTGTTTTCATAAATGGATTAATATCCATATAATATCATATTGAAATAATTAAATTAAAATTTGTAAGGTTAGGTAAGTAATTGATAAAACCTACGTAGTCACAAATTATCTATTTTCCTTGTTAGTTTTAATTTTAATCTAGATTATCAGGATGGAAGAAAACGTATACGTTACAAATAGTCAGACTACCGGAAATATGTCCGAAAAGCTGGCAACACTGCGATGCAAGCATAATATTGGAAATCAGAAGGTAAATTCAGAAGGATTTTATCTTTTTCCGTCTAAGTTAATAGAACAAGTTTCAACAGGATCCATCATAGAATTTGACGGCTTAAAAACGGTAATTGGCTGAGCGAAGCGAGGTCTCTCAGTGTAAGGGAACAAATTGTCGTTTGTAAGTATGACTGTATGTAGTACCTACTTAATGTAGCATAGAGTGGTATAGGAGTAGGACGATCATGAGCATGATGACGGTATACGTGTACACACTAATAAATTAAGTGGTTCAGTATTATTTTATCAGTACTAATCAGTACTATAATATTATAAATGCGAAAGTAACTCTGTCTGTCTGTCTGTCTGTTACGCTTTCACGCCAAAACTACTGGACCGATTTGAATGAAATTTGGTATGGAGATAGTTTGAGACTCGAAAAAACATAGGATAGTTTTTATCCGACTGCGCAAAAAGAGGTTAATGTTTTCGCGCGATAACCGACATACGCGCGGGCGGAGCCGCGCCCGGAAAGCTAGTCAGTACTAATATTATAAATGCGAAAGTAACTCTGTCTGTCTGTCTGTTACGCTTTCACGCCAAAACTACTGGACCGATTTGAATGAAATTTGGTATGGAGATAGTTTGAGACCCGGGAAAAACATAGGATAGTTTTTATCCGACTGTGCAAAAGGAGGTTAATGTTTTCGCGCGATAACCGACATACGCGCGGGCTGAGCCGCGCCCGGAAAGCTAGTCAGTACTAATATTATAAATGCGAAAGTAACTCTGTCTGTCTGTCTGTCTGTCTGTTACGCTTTCACGCCAATACTACTGGACCGATTTGAATGAAATTCGGTATGGAGATAGTTTGAGACCCGGGAAAAAACATAGGATAGTTTTTATCCGACTGCGCAAAAAGAGGTTAATTTTTTTGCGCGATAACCGACATACGTGCGGGCGGAGCCGCGCCCGGAAAGCTAGTATTATATATGCGAAAGTAACTCTGTCTGTCTGTCTGTCTGTCTGTTACGCTTTCACGCCAAAACTACTGCACCGATTTGAATGAAATTTGGTATGGAGATAGTTTGAGACCCGGGAAAAAACATAGGATAGTTTTTATCCGACTGCGCAAAAAGAGGTTAATGTTTTCGCGCGATAACCAACATACGCGCGGGCGGAGCCGCGCCCGGAAAGCTAGTTATAAATGAATGGTCTTTATAACACACAAAAAAATTAATTGTCTTTATAAAAAACTGAAAAATTCCCAAAAAGCTTCATAATGTAAAAATAAAGCGCTTGTATTGTTATTCGTTACGTATCTAAAAGTATTATTGTGTTTATTTTACGTTTTTACCGAAAACCAATCTTAAGTCAGGATTCTAAGTAACTAGTAGACATTAGGACGGAATCTGGCATTTTCGGACAATAATTAGCACAATCCACACTTATCTTTTCAAAAAAATATTATGAATACGACTTATGATATTAATTATTCTTTGAATAGAGTATATAAGAAATGAAAAGAGGTACAGTTTATTGATTTTGGAGTAGGGAAACATTTTTCTGATAAAATAAAGTTGGCAATTCTACTAAGTGGACAATAACAGACACCCGAGTCCTACTTTTGTAGCCTACGACCTACGACTTTCAATTTGTCCCAAATGTTTGAAAATAAGACTTTTCACTAGAAAAGTCGTATTTTCAGCGTTGCGGCCTGATTTTAAAATTGTCTATCACAGAATACTAATGGATGGTAATTTCTTCCAGCATTGATCGAACAGTGGTGCTGTTATTTTCCACTAGATAAGACGGTAACTATTCTCCAAAATCGTAAGATTAATCTTCGCTTTCCTCCCAAAACTGAAATATACCAATTCGTTCGGAGGGATATTATTATTTCGTTTGGGAGTACGTTCCCATTGATATTCAGTCCATATATTATACATCTAATTTGAATGGTTTCTCTTATATGCAAGCCTGGCTAATCGTCTGTTTTTGATGGAATAGTGGTGCCCAATTTTTTTGGCACCACTATTTTCAAGGGATAATAATATTATTTGGGAGGAAATTATTATTTGACAAATGTTCCTTGTGATGATAGTTCCCCCAAATGTTATACACCTAATTGGGTTGGTAATTATTTCAAGCAATACTATCTAACCCTTTCGTTTTTGATGGAATAGTAGTGCCTATTTATATCCCACTAGTTAAGAGAATAAATATCCTTCAATAACGGAGGGTAATTCTGGGCTTTCCTAGTGACTTTTTTCTAACGAAAACTTACAATTGAATTGGGGGATATTATAATCTGATTTGGAAGGATGTTCCTTTTGATATTCCTTCTAAATGTGAAATATCTAATTGAGATGATACATAATTTCTTCCAGCAAGCATGTCTGATCCTTTTCTTTCTAATGAAATAGTAGTGCTGCTTTATTTTGTAGAATTTTCACCACCTTAACTGGTGGTGAAAATTCTTCTATATTGAAGGGTTAGTCTACATTTTCCTTCCGTCACTTTTCTTACCGAAAAACTACAATTGATTTGGGAGGATATTATCATCTAACTAGGAATAATGTTCCTAGAAACCTTGCCTCCAAATATGTTACACTTAATTGAGATGGTAATTCCTTCCAGCAACCTGTCTAGTCTTTTGGTTGCTGATGAAATATATTCCCCACCAATTAAGCGGGGAAATATTCTTCAATATTGAAGGGTTATTCTGAGTTTTCCTTTTGACGCTGCTTCTACTGAAAATGTTTTATTGATTTGGAAGGATACTATCATCTATATTGGAAAGATGTTTCTTTGCAATATTCCCTCCAAATGTAACACATTTAATTTGGATGGTAGTACCTTCCAGCTAGCCTGTCTAGTTCCTCCGTTTCTGATGAAATAGTAGTGCCACTTTATTTCTCACTAGTCAAGAGGGTCTTCAATATCAGAGGGTTTTTTTTGTTGTGGTCGAAGATATTATTCAGGCTTACCTAGAATTACTGGCTCTCAAGGACAGCTGCCGGAAAACACCGTTAGGTGCTTGGTGACAGATTTTTTTCTGACAGATTTGCTTAGCTTTTCGGTTAAGAACAGCTTAGCAAAATTCGCTAAAATGGCTTCAAAGGGAGCTGAGCTTTCCATCCTAAGCTTTCCATCTGTCATCGTTCCTTCCGAAAAATTACTATTGCTTTGGGAGAATATTGTCCTCTCATTTGGAAGGCTGTTACTTGTGATGTTCCCTCCAAATACGGTACATCTAATTTGGATGGTAATTCCCTCTCACCCATCCAACTAATCCTTTTGTTTCCGATGGAATAGTGGTAATATTTTCCCGCTGAATATTTCCCACTATTTTAAAACGATACATATAGGAGGAATTATTATTATCCATCCATATTTAGTAGGAATATTTACCTCGAAGGAAATTCCTTCTTGGTTATTTCCTTCCAAAAATATCCTTTCTTTATGTTCTTCTGTTTTAAATGGATTATCCTCTCATTTGGAAGGCTGTTACTTGTGATGTTTCCTCCAAATATGATACATCTAATTGGGATGGTAATTCCTTACAGCAAGCCTGTCTAATCCTTTCATATTTGATGGAATAGTAGTGCCACTTGATTTCCCACTAGTTGAGAGGGTGAATATTCTTCAATATCGGAGGGTAATTCTGAGCTTTCCTTCCGACACTATTCCGAACGAAAAATTTCTATTACTTTGGGAGAATATTATCCTCTAATTTGGAAGGATGTTCCTTGTGATGTTCCCTCCAAATGTGATACATCTAATTTCAACGGTAATTCCTTCTCACCCATCCATATAATCCTTTTGTTTCCGGTGGAATAGTGGTTTATATTTTCCTGCTGAATATTTCCCACTATTTTTAAAGGATTCATTTAGGAGGAATTATTAGAATCCATATATATTTAGTAGGAATATTTAGCTGGAAGAAATTTCCTTCTTGGTAATTTCCCTCCAAAAAAAATCCTTTCTTTATGTTCTTCCGTTTTAGATGGATTTAATCCATTACCTTCTAAATTTCAGAAGGAATTTGGTAGTTTTCCGATTTAAAAGGTAAAGCAAGGAAGGAAAAGACGCAATTTTGGAAGGAAACGGTTTTAGAAGGTAATATTCGGAAGGTATACCAGGAAATTTTTCTCAGTGCATATAAAAAATTAAAACTTTAAATCATATATCGTTGAATATACCTACCTGTATTATATACCTATATAGTGGACAAAATATGAGATGCTGATTAACAAAATGTATGAGCGCTGGAAAAATAATTGATTTATATTTCAATCTACGATATGAAATGAATATAATAGAATCATATTAAAAAGCAAACAGGTAAAATGCGGTAAATTAAAACAGTATTATATTTTTTGTTCACAAAATGAGATTGGCTTAGTTACTTATAAACAATTAGCTACACAAACATTTAACTCTGTTAATTTATTTGTGATGCGTCTCTAGAATTAGCAAATAGTACGCTTAATCAAGGTCTAAAAACGTTGTTTTGTAATTAAATATGGGAATATATCACATAATTATTTTAATATATTAAAATTAAAAGTGTGGTTTGGTATCTTTCAGCTTACAAATGTAATTAATAATGCAGGATATTGTTATATAAAAACTTATTGTGTTTATGCCTGTTTATGCCTTATAGGTTAGCCTTTGACCACTATCTCACCTGATGGTAAGTGATGATGTGGTCGAAGATGTTGTTCAGGCTAACCTAGTATTACTGGCTCTCAAGGATGGCTGCCGGAACACACCGTTAGGTGCTTGGCGACAGATTTTCAACTTGAGGGTGGTAGCTAGCCAGGCAGGCATTCGCAAAGTGCCCTACCACCATGCTATAACGACTGCCATCCTAAGACAACAACCGGGACCGACGGCTTAACGTGCCCTCCGAAGCACGGAAGCGCTCAGTAGTACCTAATGTCACCAGCGGTCACCAATCCAACTCCTGACCGAGGCGGACGTTGCTTAACTTTGCTGATCGATTCAGAATAGCTAAGCAAACTTCGCTACGAGCGCTTCAAAAATTGTGATCTCACAGGAACTGCACAATAAGAATAAATAGTATCATGTTGTTGTCCCAGTTTCAGGTTGTCGATATAAATAGCGTATTTTTTAAAAAGGTACGCAATTGTTGTCCCACGTGTCGGTATTTTTTTTTTTTTATTGCTGATAGGTAAGCGTTTGACCACAATCTCACCTGATGGTAAGTGACGATGTGGTCGAAGGTGTTAACAGGCTTAACCTAGAGTTACTGGCTCCCAAGGACAGCTGCCGGAACACACCGTTAGGTGCTTGGTGACAGATTTTCAACTTGAGGGTGGTCGCTAGCCAGGCGGGCATTCGCGAAAATGCCCTTCCACCATGCAAAAATCTGTACTACTAAGAAGACTGTTTCCTTCAGAGATTAATAATTATTTGCGATTTTTTTCAATCTGTATCAGCAGTATACGTACCTATCCTTAAATTTGATTTCGCATGCCGTGGACAAAGGTGGAAATGCTACTATAGTTTTTAAACCATGTAAACCACCAGTAAAAAACTACAAAATACAATCTGAAATAATCTATGAAAATTCATATATTGTTTTGTGTTCTAAATAATCTACGGAAAGTTGGGAACTGTGTTTTATTTAGACACCAACCTCTTAAAGTAAGTTATTCTTATTCGTATTGCAAACTTAACAATATTAAAATTATAAGGTTGCGTCATCATTTACAAGTTTAAAACCAATTGCAAAGTTGGTCTTGTTTGTAGTACAACGCAAGTTGAACTATAGGTGTCGCTCCATCCCAATACGATGGTTGAAGAACGAGAGCAAGAATTAAAGTTATATGTCATTGTGTCATGTTAGCTCAATTGGTTAGAGCATACCCCGGCTAAAGGGGTGGATGGACGCGGGTTCGAATCCCGCACATGACTATAATTTTTCTCTCTCGTAAATTTGTAATTTTGTAATGTAATTCGCCTAGCAGGCGTTATTGCAAACTTAACAATATTAAAACTTATTCTTTTTTTTCTGTCCAGGTGAGCACACAATGCGAAACTACCCAGCCACAGTGCACGGCGCGTTCCTTTCCGGGCTTCGCGAGGCAGGTCGCCTCGCCGACTTACTTCTGCCCCAACCACCGATCACCAATGCCAGTGTCGCCGCTACCACTGCCGCGGCAATGGCTCATGGATCTTAAGTAACGAAATAATGGCAAGCATGACAGAACGTGACTGTTGATACAAAGTAACGTATGTACTATACAAAGAAACGTATGTGCTATAGATTACGTCAAAACCCACGCGTGGCAGCAGTGTGTCGTGTTCTATACGTTTATTTGTATTACAAAATTCATATTCTAAATGCCTTAGTAAGAAGAGATTTCAAGACTTTTTATTTGGTCTGAGATTTCAAGTAATACATTCTTTTAGTTTTTTTTTTTTAGATGGAAGTTGTGTGGATTCAGATGAATTAGTAATTTAATAATAACAAATACTTTTAAAAGTATCCTAAAAAACATTAAATAATATTTAAATAAAACACTTAAAAAAGCATAAAATTATATATCTAGTGACAATTCCGCCTAATTTTCCTGTTATCTGTCTCGATCGTGCGCTCGGTAAGTCAAGACCTCCTGAAGATGCTTCGTTTAGAAGCGAAACTAGTCGGGTATTCTTCCGGTTAGGCTGCGTGATGTTTATGACGTCACGTAGATAACAGGAAAATTAGGCGGAATTGTCACTAGATATATAATTTTATGCTTTTTTAAGTGTTTTATTTAAATATTATTTAATGTTTTTTAGGATACTTTTAAAAGTATTTGTTATTATTAAATATGGATTTCCGCAAAGTAACGCCTGAATCTATTCATTAATTAGTAATTTGGTCTTTGACGACCATGTTTTTATTTTAGTTTTTTTAGTTAGTGTGATGATTTGGCATTTCTTATTATTTAGGAAGAGGATGATAGTGTAATGTGACTGCTTCTTCGACATAGGTAGAAAAATTAATTCACCTGCAAGTATTATAGTAAGATTTAGATTTTAAAGGAAGTCGATTAAATATAAAATCACTACAAAACATAATGTTATAAAATTTCAAACCTTATACGATCTTGAGTGTTCTGACACTTCAATGATCGTTCATAAGTTTCCATTTAGTAATATGTTGTTTTATTCTGTTCTATCATGAATGTATTGTAGCTATATATGCCTACCTAAATGAAATACCAACATAATATTTTACTGAGTAGGTTTTTTCCTAGTATATTTTAAGATGTATTTTGGAACGTCGTCGCTTCCTGTAATTTACAGCATATGAACTAATAGTATGCCGTGACTAGTTATCATTTTATAAGTAACTAGCTTTCCGGGCGCGGCTCCGCCCGCGCGTATGTCGGTTATCGCGCGAAAACATTAACCTCTTTTTGCGCAGTCGGATAAAAACTATCCTATGTTTTTTCCCGGGTCTCAAACTATCTCCATACCAAATTTCATTCAAATCGGTCCAGTAGTTTTGGCGTGAAAGCGTAACAGACAGACAGACAGAGTTACTTTCGCATTTATAATATTAGTACTGAGTACTGATAATGAATTTTGTTTCCATAATGTCTTAATTTTCTATTGTAGTATTAATAATTGATAGCAATAATGTCAATGAGTGAAAATAGATATTAAGTAGCATAATTTTTGTAATGCGTTCGTAAGAACAATGAAATTGATAGGTAAAAAAAATTAATAAAATGTAATACTCACTCGATTTGTTACTTCAGAATAAGACTTATGTAGACATGGAAGGTTTATATGAAGTTCAATTTGACGTATATGTTTGATATTAAGTGCCTCTGATTTTTAATTGTATGTGACATTATTTTTTACCAATAAAGGATTGAAACAACCTCTTTTTTGCTTAATTCTCGATTAAAAGGTTCCCTTCATTTATTATTCCGGTCCAGTTTACGATGTCCGATTGATTGGTCAATTAGGGAGCAAAAAGTATTACAATATCCCTTTTATTACTGCCGTACAAAAGGTGTATTATCCGTGATTCGTTTTAATTGTCCAATTTGAGTTTTTTTTAAACAAATACACCTGTCTACGAATGCACCTGTATTTTATAGCGTTCACACTAAATAGTTAAGAATGTAAATATCACTTTGGGCATAGAAGGTGAGGCTTCATTGGATTAGTTACCTTATTGTTAGAAAATGGAATGCTAAGCAACGAATGTAGGAATATTTTTACATGAGAGTTATTACGACTGATATTTACTACTTAATCTGTCTTAGTACAGATTTAATAAATATCTTCTGGTGTAATTTACACAATTAAACCATAATATGGCTTGACCTATTCATACATTATTTTTTCACTTTTTCTTGCATTAGTCATTTTCTTTTAAATTAGGAGACAGACAGGAAATATTTATTTTTGTCGAAAATAATAAAATACGTACTATAATCTAAATGAAATAAATAGGGTTTGGATTTTGATAGCGGGGGTTTTATAATTATTTTTAAATAAAAAAATGCCAAAATATTCTTAATGTAATTTCAAAATAACAGCGAAATCTTTAAAGTTGTTTCAGATATATACTCAATTTCTGGACAATTTGAGGCTTGTACAGTACAGGTTTATTAAAAATAAAATTTTCGCATTGAAAAAGCACCTTACATTGTACAATTAGACATTATGCACAGTTTGATGCCCACGTTCGTAGATTGCACCAGTGTTGAGTGCATCGATGGTCTGTTATGTCTATGATGTATTCTGTGTGCATGATTTTTATCATGCCCATGATCTCCATGGTGCTTGTGGTGTCCATGATGTTTGTTATGTTTGTGATGTCGTCGTGTGAAATAAATGCATTGAAACGTTAAACCCACTAGTTGGCAGTCCTGACTATTTGCGGGTTTTGGCGCCACGGTGGTTGCTATCTCTTCGGAATTTATCCACGGTAGCAGTGCCTGAAATAAATATCATAAATGATCATTGTAATGCAATAAAGCTATTATCCCGACGTTTCAAACACATTGATCGTGGTCACTGCCCTCGGGAAAAGTTTGAAACGTCGGGATAAAAATAATGATAAATATACATAATAGAAACCGCTTAAACTTTTTAAAGTAATATGTGTATTAGTAATTAAACAACTTTAAACGATTTAAATCCCGTATATTTATCATTACTTTTGTCCCGACGTTTCAAACACAGCAGTAATCGTGTAAAATTCATCACTGCAAATTGTTTGAAACTTCGGGACAAAAATAATGATAAGTATACGTGATTTAAATCGTTTAAAGTTGTTTAATTACTATGTGTAATACTCGCGAAAACCTAAGACAACATTTAATTATCATCATCAGGTTACTAGTGAACTGCTACTAGTGATCACCAAGCCTTTGCTACAAATGGCCATTGAGTAATACTAATAATAGCACACGATTATTCTATAGGTGCATCATAACGTTTTAAAATGTATACTGTGTAATATCATTGCTGAACGTAGTTGTACATAACAGACGAAAGTAGTTTATTTTTGATGAATAGTAAACACTTTAATTAAGGCGATTACTTGTCACATTTTTAAGACCAGTGGTCGGCTTGACTTCCGTGTTAAAAATGACGCGGTCTGCCGGGCTTACCACACTCGCCGCTTATGTCAGAGTGATTGGACCTAGTAGTAGTCATTTCACTACTTCGTGATATCCGTTTTAAAACTTTAAAAGACAACTTCCGATTCACTATTATATGCCTCTTATTTAAAAAAAAAATCGTTTTGCATGTCTTTTCCTGTGTCTGGGTTACTGGTGAAGATTACGTCTGATGTGTACAACCTGTGTGTAAATATATTTATCAAGAACAGCTTAGTTTGCCTTTTGCGGATTAATGTGCATCTGTTACAAAATTAAAAATATTTTTTTATACAATTTAAAGACATTGGAAGTTAAGATTTAAGCCAATGATTGACTCTTTAAATTGTATATGCCTTTTGGGGATTAATGTAAATTTTGTTACTAATTGAAAGTATGTTATTTTTTTTATAAAAATTAAAGACAGAAAGTTAAGATTTAGCGCGATGGTAGACTCTGCTTACGTTTTTACAGTTAGCCGTGTAATTACATTTATTAACAGAATTTCGTTAATTTTGTTCATAACTCGAAGTTTATTTATTATCAGTTCAATGGGTACATACCACAAACACAAGCAGCACAAAAAACGGTTGATAAAAATTCATTTTAAAATAATAAAGTAGCTAGGAGAAAAAATATATTTCTAATCGTGCCAGTCAGTGGCTAAATGTATTTCTGAACAATAATTTTCATTGTAATATTAACCTGTTAACATCTTTCGTCATACATAGAACACATTATAAATTTTAATTAATTATTTAAATTATTAATTAAAAAATATTTTAAATAAGATAGCCCTGACTTTTACTTATAATTGATATAAAATTTGCATTCTTTGAAATATAATAAAACGTTCCTACTCAACTACTTACCTACCTTTGTTTTTTTATGCATGATAGGTTAGCCTTTGACCACTATCTCACCTGATTGTAAATGATGATGTGGTCGAAGATGTTGTTCAGGCTAACCTAGAATTACTGGCTCTCAAGTACAGCTGCTGGACAACACCGTTAGGTGCTTGGCGACATAGTGTCATATTCTAGTTATATGACCCAACCTGAATCTTGGAGGTGCGCTTCCATACACTCGGAAAAAATAAAACGGGTCGCAATGATGCAGGTATAAAATATAATTATAGTAAATAGACACCTAAGTATAAAATATAAGAAATCGTCACCTGTTACGAAATGCATCTGTTATAGGCAGGTTACCGCTTAACATCAGGTGGGCCTTGTGCGTGTTCTGTCACAACCCCATATAAGGAAAAAATCTTAGAAGAGCCAAAAATCTTTTTTTGTATTCTACTCAATGAGATCTATAGGCCGCAAATCATCTAGGGTGCAAATAAAAGAAAATACAGGCTTGGTAATTACTCAGGACTTGACTTACAACACTTAAAACAGATGGTAGTAAGCCGATGCCGAGCCGACCCGCGCCGCGCCGCGCTGCACCGCAAATTAGCGATTGTGCGAGCGGTGGTAGCCGCTTCAATACCAAAAAAATCGTAACCACACAAACGGGTGCGCATGCGCTTACGAAACAGCTGATGTTTTTACCCAGATATGTTTATTTTTAAAGGATTCAAAGCTGTCATGAACTGTATCAGCCAGATTGTCCACTAATGAACACAGCCACCCTCATTAAGGAGGATTGCATTAATCCCCACGTTTGGGGTCTTGAGGATTGCAGTGTTAGTTAGTTCCTCAGAAGGCGCTACTGCCCACCTTCCGGTATGGTATCCTTAGTCGCCCCCTACAACACCCACGGGGAGCAATGAGGGACAGGTGGCACCCCACGGGTGAACTTCGGATTCTGAACACCGTACACAACAATAACTGTACCGTACACCGGTACAGTTATTGTTTCATAAAAACAAACATGGCATATCAATAAACAAAAATAATTTGGAACTTTGTTAAATTTGTGTTTGTTGACCCATCAACTCTTGTCACAGATGTCACATTACAGTAACCTTGTATATTTAGTCATGGGAGCCTGCCCGAAAAAATATTTAATTGATTTTTTGTCTAGTATTCCACTTTCAAGGGTCAATGTTTTATACCAAATATCAACATTTCAGGTCTGAACTCATTTCGTGTACAATCCAAAAAACCTTTACATATTGACAGACGCACAGAAAGACAGTGGAGTATCGTTAATACAGGGTGCGTTTTGCTTAAAGACTATTATTAAATAAGAATATCTTCCCCATCATTGAGTCAGGTTAGATAGCCAGCCCATTACCAACGTTGGTAAAATCTAAATTTTGCGCAGAACTTGAATCAAAAAATACTATTTAATATAAAAATAATACTCTGGTATGAAATAAACAACTTTTCACCACTCCCAGTAAAACAAAATTTCACCTCGAACTGTTATCAGAACTACATAAAAACGCAAGGTTTCATGATAGAAAAAAAATAATTAGGTGAAATTTAGTTCCATCAAAAGTCCTAAAAAAGTTTTTCAAAATATTTTATTCGTTCTACTACTTGCACTTATTTCACAGATTTTCATTTGAATGACTTATGATCCCATTTCATGGCTTACACAGCGGTATAGAATATATTAATAAGTATTTGCAGTTGTTTTTATTATGCTGTAAGGCCTTCTCACTTTACGAACCCTACGACCTAAATTAATCATTGGCAAGGCACATTGAATTTTTGAAGTTGATCTAAGGATTACTTGTTTTTGTCGTATGTATGGGATGATATGGGGAGGTGCAATTCTGACCCGGCACCCCATAGCTTTAGCAAGACAATTTTATTGGTAATCAACAGTCTGCACCCTGAAAAGTTAAAGGAAACGTACTTATCTACTTGAAAGCATTCTACAATTTCTACGAAAAGCGTGACGTTGCCGCCTAAATTAGAGCTACTAGCCTGTTTCCGGCTTAGCCATCTTCAATTAGCCAAGCAACCTATGGGTACCTATCTGCTTAGGATCAACAGCAACTATATAACTACCAATAATATAATTTAATTATTAAATTATCAGAAACTGGCTGCGCGCCACGGTTTCAAGATTTAGGTTATAGAAGAATTTTCTGTTAATTCAGGACTTAAACTGTTTATATTTAAAGTTTCATCAAAATCGGTTCAGCCGGTCATCGGTTGTAGATAAACTTTCTCGAAGAACTTTCTCATAATAATAAGTAGTCTAATGGCAAGAGCCCGGTGTATTCCGTTCTGATCTCACAAACGGATCCCACTCCATCCATATAAAAAACCTTTTTTGGATCCATATAAAATTCTGACGGAATGAATTTAACTTCCTGGTGTCGTCGAAGGCTGCTAGTTTGGGATACCACATGCATCGCCACTTATGCGGTGTTTTCAGTCTCCACATCCAAGGCAGTAGGAGCGGTGACAGCGGTAGCAGAAAACCTCAAAAGGCGGACTTGGCAATGAATACTCATTTTTTTCCTTTTTGTATAGAAACATTAGGTACGTGGTGTACAAACGGATGGATTCTTTATAAAGATTTGTCGAATCGGCTGGTAGATAAAACAAATGGGCTGGCGCTTACCTCGGCTCGAGAATTATCCTTGCTATTCAATGAGGCAATGTTGCCAGTAATATACAATACTGTGGGGGTAGGTGTGGAATCGATAACTGAATTTGATGCATGTTTAATTATATAATATTATACACAAAATCTGGTCTAACTATTACCTAAGCTGTGGCACGTGAGCTTTGAGAATTAAATGAATAATACGAGTACATACATAGATATTAATTTCGACGACTGATTCTCTAAAATATTTTTTAATTATCAGTCGTCAGTCGTTACTTCTTAGTTTAGTTCTAAATAACGTCTCTGATGAGCATGTTCCTCTCATCATATCATACCATAAAAACACGCAATGTAATAAAACCTCATACTTGTGGTACAGTACCCATGCCCAAAAGACCATAGTGTTAAATATTCTGCCTTCCAGTAGCACCACTGTTTACAAAACAGTATTAGGCTTGTAGCAATGCGGCGCGCAGTTTTATATGCGCTTTGGTGCAATCATATACATATATATTAAAGTTTGAAGGGTGCAGGGGCATGTAGGACTACGTGACTGAGGAAACGTGACATTTGAAGGAATAATGTCTTGCGGTGACTAGCGCGGGGCTACATTCAGAGCCTCAGTCGTTTGGTTGTTTTGCAACTCGGTGTTTGCAACTAAATCGGAGGTACAGAACGACACGATTGTTTAATAACCTCAAATCGACATTATATCGACATTGATATTAAAATATGTATCTTTGATTACAGTGCATGTTATGTTTTCTGTTTTACTGAGGAAGTGGCAAAATATTTACACGTTTGATGTTGAAAAGCATAACAGTACTGATACCTGCAAAATTCAAATACCTAAGTCTTGTGTTGTGGTTTAGTTATAGAACATTTTCAGTAATATAGTGTTTTTCATACGTGTCCATCAAGAGTCCAATCGCAAGCTGTAGCCCAAGCACGAACATTTCGATAGTCCGTAACGTAAACGTATCGAGTTTGCAGTACGTTTACGCAGGAGGTGATGGTTGACAGCACAACGCACCGTTTCTTGACTAACGTGAACTCGATAGGATTACGAAAGTGACGTCATCCGGCGTAAATCAAATTAATTGTACCTTCTTTCTAAGAGCTAATGATTCATTCCAAAAGAGGTTTGAATTCTTTTTTAGCCGTAGAATAGAATAGCCGTAATAGCATCGGCGTAATGAATTGTACTAATTATTAGAGAAGGATGCACATACCATAATCGAAATAATAATGAGCGAGACAGATATCAATATTGTTTATCCTTTTCGCGTATACCTACCCCTTTATCTGTTGGGAGACAGTGGTCCCTGGCTCCCAACAGATGCAAGATGCCTAGGGTAGAATACTCAGTTTTCGGCCATTTAGTGGCACATTCAACCTTAAGACGCTAGAAAAAATTATACAGATTGAGCCCTGCGCTGTTTATTGATATATGTACCCAATATAATGTAGTTTACGTATTTAATAGAAAGTCAAGTGCTTCCTTATTTATAGAAAAATATATAAATCCAAATATAGCGAAATCGCCGGTTTTCGGCCATTTTTTTTTAGTTTTCGTTCAGCAGTACCCAGTTTTCGGTCGGAACATTTAATATTGATTTAAAATTAATGTATCCATACAATAAATTTAAAAAAATCATTTTTATGTGTAATATGTATGTATGTATCCATTTAAAATATCCTACTAGCCCAACACACATTTATTCCAACATCCTCATAGTTTTGGCAGTACATACATAAAACTATACTTTAATGTTTGATTTAATTTATTACACTTTAATAGTAATACTAGTAATTCTAGGGTGGCCTGAACAACATCTTCGCCCACGTCATAATTTACTATTAAGTGATATGGGCTAGCCTATCAGCTATAATTCACTATAAATTATTTTTATCCGTCTAAGTGAAACTGTACAATCATATCTATCTTATACTTTTTTTTGTCATGGGGTGAATGCTTTTAGGCATACCCAACCGTCGGGGAGTTGTTGGGTGATGTCAGGCTCGGGTTTGATAGAGACCCCACTACCGACACTCAACATCTCAACAATCAACATTTACTTAGTTTTTTACTGTTATACAACAGTAAAAAACTTACGGTTGAACGAGAGGCGAGTCACTATTTTTTTTTGTATTTGCGTGCGTAACTCTTTCTCACCTGCCAACGTGAAATTAAACAATTCATTAAAAATCGTTTGCTATAGTAACCCAATCGAATAATGTTTTAGGGTATCAGGCGATTCAATCAAAGAGTATTTACAAGACTTTCGTTCCTATATTGCAATAGTAAGTAGCTAATATCTAAATAATACTGCAAGAGGATCAGGAATGGCCGATGGATAGGTGTCGGCCGGTGGACCGGTTCCCCTACCCTACTTAATCTATGTGAATGTTGCCATTCTTTTCTCTTATAAACCGACTAGAGAAGATAGTCTTGGCTTACACGTGACCCCAATATTTTCATGCATCTTCATTAATTATTAGGGTTTTCATCGAGTAAGAAACTATTTAGTAAACTATTACCCAGAAAGTAGTGTTCCCATAAAAATACTAATTTATTTATTTATCTCACGAAAACCACATCCGATAATATATTCGACAAGTTTATACTTAGTTTATCCTACGGAAAATACCGGATTTAAATTTATTTTTATTTTTAAACCATTTTTATTGTTCCAGTCCAAGTTTACTGTAGCATTAAAAATACATTTAAACCGTTGTTTAGATTACTTACAATGGTTTACATTTTTAATGTTTTGACTTCCTACATTTTGTCTTTTTAAAACAAGTATAAAAAGTGTTGAAGTATATTATTTATTATAGTAAACTAAGTCATGACTGTGCTGAAACAGTCAAAATCTGTCACAGTCAGGTCAAAATCATCATCATTACTAGAAGCTTAGGCAACAAGGTGAGTAAAGATTAACTGCATTTCTCACTCGCATGTTGTCTAGAAATTTATGGCTATTCGAGAATACGCAAATTTTAGTAATAATACAATGGTGCAACATAAAAAATTCTGTCATAACTTTCGTACTTACCTTAATATAATATTATGTACATAAAAATTACGTTATTTCAATGTTGCCAGTTAAAAAAATAATTTATACCAGATAATTATATGGATTTTGCTTACCGGAGGCAAAAAAAGGAATGCTCGAATATGCTCCGAACATTTTGAATCTCATTGTTTTCGCAAAACAACACATAAGTAATGTACCTAACTTATTTTAGAACGGATCCAATTCCAACACTATTTATTCCTATAAGTTCTATACTTCCAGTTTACTGGGTGTTGTTTAGATGACGTGATTGTAATAATTTCCCATATTTAGACTATGATAGCAAAGCCAAAAGAAAAACATATCTTCGGTTGTAAAATTATATTTACAACTTTAGTTTAAATTCTATAAACAATCATAAAAATCCAAAACCACTAACTTAGGTTTTATAGTGATTGTAGATTGGCAACAACTTGAGTATGTGATGATAGGTTATAGGTCGGGCCGGTATTAATGTTTATCATAATATAATTAAATCTGGTGCTGCTTTTTACCCCATCAATATGGTTAAATCTTTCAACTGGCATTTCCATAAACAACATCATAAACTATTGCTATCCCTTAGATATACGCTCATAGCGCTTCTATTACTATACTCTTTCTACGTTTTCAGCCTATACAAAGTCCTCTATGATTGCTATTTGTCAATTTTGGCGTTTTATTTGGTGAAAACTAATCTGTAATAAAACATCTTTATAGGTATTTAATATAAAATGTGATGTATAAATAGTTTTGAGCCAGGAATTCTCAAGCCTAGAATCTGTGCCACTGATAATTTACCTACTATAAATATATTAATTTTTTTATTCAAATCCGCCCTCAAGGTGTTTAATTATTGGGATCCAGTATATAAACGGCTTTAATTCATTCACACATTTTTAATTTCTTAATACCTTTGAACACTCTACATCTTTATAAAAAATTACATCGACTACAAACTTATAAGTTGCTCCAAACAATTCTCAAAAACTAGTACAATGAAAATTTTCTTCAAGACATTTGTCAAAACACTAATCGCTCCAAGTTTGAAAATAACTTGCTTTTAAAAACATAGACTATAATCATAGACAATAAGAATTCATCTCTACAACATCCCCTCTGAATTTTATATTGTCTCAAATAAAATTAAAACCAACCTGTATTTAACTTTAACATATTTTCCTAGAACACCCCATATACAACTTCAACATTGAACACATAATTAAAACAAAAATAAAAACCCATACTAGTATTCCCTACCTATCATTACATTCTACATACTATATTAAACCACCCCCTTAAATATAAATTTCAAATTAACAATCAAGACAATCTTAATACTATAACTAATACCTAAATTTCAAATCAATTCCAAAACATTATCTCTACAAAATATAACATCTAACACCTATCATAATTAACTAACTATACCACTAAACTCACTTCATTAAAGTTCACATCAAACTCACTGATCACTCACAATATGCTTTCTTAAACGTAAAAACTTGGTTCTGTCCAATCCTTTTGTCAAAATATCCGCAATATTAGAATTGGTTGGACAATAGAAAATTTCAATTAAATTTTGATCTATCTTTTCTTTAATAAAATGATATTTCACATCAATATGTTTGCTTCTGCGATTTAAAATTCCGTTTTTAATTAAAACAATAGCCGACTGATTATCAACAAATAATTGTGTTTTTGGAGTATGACCTGTAATTTCTTTAATCAGACTTTGAACATAAAGTAAATCTTTGATACATTCTGCGGCAGAGATGTATTCTGCTTCCGTACTGGAGAGAGCGGTGACGGACTGTTTACGCGAGCACCAATGTATGGGACCACCACTGTACAACACTACAAAGCCAGTCGTACTTTTCCTAGTATCAGGATCACCAGCGAAGTCTGCATCACAATATGCAGTCAAAACTAAACTATTTCCACGTAAATATTGAATACCCGAAGATATAGAGCTCTTAAGGTATCTGAAGAGATTTTTAATATTGGCAAAATCATTTAAATTAGGACACTCTTGATGTCTACTGCAATAACCAACATGAAATGAAGCATCTGGTCTAGTTTTGTTTACTAAGTATAGTAAAGACCCTATCAACTGCCTATAACGATGCACATCACTACTATTACCCTTCCCCTCTTGATGTGTATCAACTAAAATATTCGGAAAAATAATTTCTTTTAAGTCATTAAATCCTAATTTATTTAACATTTGACCAATATAAGATTCCTGATAAATTTTCAAATAATTTTCTCCAACCTGTATATCAATACCGATAAACTTCTCAACTTTATCAAATTTTCTAATTTCAAATTCTTTTTGCATTCCTTTCATGATATTATTCAATTCATTTTCACAATTTCCTATCAAAATTCCATCATCAACATATATAGCCAAGTAAATTTCCTTTTCTTTACATAAAAACAAACATGGATCTAATTTCAGCTGTTCGAAACCCAATTTCTTTAAATATTCAGTTAGCCGCTTATTCCACATGAGCGGTGCTTGCTTAAGACCATATATACTCTTCTTTAATTTACAAATTTTATTTTCACCATAATCATAACCTAAAGGAATTTCCATAAAGATATCCTCATTTAATTCTCCATACAAAAACGCTGTCTTTACATCAAACTGTTTTAATTTTAGACCTTTCTGTGCAGCAATTGAAAGCAATAATCGTACACTAGTAGTATTTACCACTGGACTATAAGTCTCCTTGTAGTCTACATTATATTTTTGTAAAAATCCCTTAGCAACAAGTCGTGCTTTGTATCTTCCTTCCGACTTCACAGTAAAAATCCACTTACTATTTATCAATCTTCTATTACCTGCTTCTATTTTATCAACTACTTCCCAAGTTTTATTTTTCTCCAAAGAATCCATCTCTTCTTTAATAGCTTTTTCCCATAAACTTCTCTCATCACTCTTCAACACCTCACTGTAAGTTAAAAATGATGTTTCTAAATCATAATCTTTCAACCTTATTGGTAATTTTCTATCTCTTTTTGACAAAATCCTTTTACTACTAATTTCTTCAACGGACTCCTCCGCATCCACAAACAACTCGTTTCCATCCACCGTCAATCTACTATTATCTTCAATCTCATTTCCATTATTCACTTCTTGACTACTATCTTCCAAATTAACTTCTCTTCTACTATTATTATCTAATAATTCTTCAGCAATACTATCTTCAAAAACATCAATTCCCTCATTTTCTATAACATCATTCCGTTCCTCCTCCAAAACATCTTCTACGACATCATTTCGCTCTTCAAAAATATTTTCTATGACATCATTTCGTTCTTCTTCTAAAATATTATCTATGACATCATTTCTCTCTTCTTCTAAAATAGAAAATTCCTCCTCCTTCGTTGCTTCAACATCTGTCTTCTTCTTCTTACTTTCTCCATACAAACTTCCCCTCTCAACTTGACAACCATCATCAGCTGTGATGACATTTCTTTTCTCGTTTTGTTCTTCCAACTCCTCTTCTTCTTTAAATAATTTATATAAATCTGTAACTTTCGCAATCCTATTACATTGCTTTAAAAATTCCAAAACATCCTTCGCATTATTATTAAAAGTCACATCTCTTGAATAAAATACCTTCAAACCCACCGGATCCCAAATCTTATATCCATTGTTCGTAAATCCTACTAGCAAACCCTTACCACATCTGGAATCTAATTTATTGAGTTTTGTATTTATTTTGTAATAAGCCAAAGAACCGAAAATATTTAAATGTTTCAAATTTGGAATTCTATTAAACCACATTTCTGCTGGCGTTCTGTCATTAATAGTATTAGAACACCTATTGGTTATGTAAGTTGCTGTTAACACCGCCTCGCCCCATAACTCTTGTGGTAACTTCATGTCAAACAAAAGAGCACGGGTTCGCTCCAAAATTGTTCTATTTAATCGTTCTGCCTTAACATTATGTTGTGGAGTATACGGTATTGTATAATCTATTGAAATTCCTTTACCTAAACAATATTTTTTTAAATTATTTGAACTATATTCACCGCCATTATCGCACCTAAATGTTTTTACTTTTAAGTTAAAGTGATTTTCAGATAAATTTATGTAATTAGTAATTTTTGAAAAGGCTTCACTCTTAGTTCTGATCAGATAAATTTTAGCAAAATGTGTATAGTCATCTAGAAAAGTGATAATATATTTATAACCATCATACGTGTCTGAACCTATTGGACCACAGATGTCACTATGAACTATTTCTAATGGCCTAGTAGCTCTATTCCTTTCGGTATTGAATGGTTTTCTGCATAGTTTTGCTTGTGTGCAGACTTCGCAGGTGTCAATATAATTATCACTATGTTTTGAATTTATTCCATTAACTATCAGTTTTGTTTTTGAAATTGATGTATGTGCCAAAGCTCGATGCCAAAAATTTATGTTTTGAATTAAGTTTACTGACTTTGTGCTTGACCGAGTTGCTGACAACTCTGCATAGTACAGTCCGTCACCCCTTAACTCACCAGTCAGTAAGCAGCTGCCATCTCTTTCGTATACTTTACATTCTTTTCTGAAAAACACAATTTTATAATTATTTTCTGCTATTTTTGAAATTGAAATTAAGTTTTTCTTCAATTTCGGGACTAGTAACACATCATTGAAGGTAATGTTATGTGAATTTGTGTTAGACTTGCATCGACGATCTAAAGTTGTACTTAGCCATCGGGTGCGTGGAGGACTGTGAGGCGCTACAGAGTGATATCGATAGTGTGGTCGAATGGGGAAAAAGCAATCACTTGGAATTTAACAGTTCCAAATGTAAAACCATTTCATTTACCCGATCAATGAGGCCTATATCATACGACTACAACATGTCTAGTACCAGTCTGGAGCGCGTTACAGAAATTCGTGACCTAGGAGTTACACTAGATGTGGGACTGACATTTAATACGCACATTATTGATATTTGTAACAGGGCTTTTAAATCACTCGGTTTTGTAATGCGACAAGCCGCCAGATTTAATGATCGAAGCGTTATTATAATCTTATTTTATGCTTATGTGCGCAGTAGGCTAGAATATAATTCTATAATTTGGGATCCACATGAGAGGACTTATACCATTATGTTAGAACGCGTACAACGGAAGTTTGCCCGCTATCTTTTCAAAAGACTCTATGGATATTATCCGTTTTTATATCCTTCTCTATATGTCTCCGGAATGGTAGGTATAGACACGCTAATACTACGAAGAAAGTGTGCGTTATTAATGCATTTTTATCAGTTGCTAAATGGGCGTATTGATAATTGCAGCGCACTCGCTCGGTGGTCGTTAGCGGTACCGGACCGTGTGAAAGAATCGCGCGCATGCAGCGTTCGTCGCCTGTTCGTGTGTCCGAGCGTCCGCACGCTTACCTCGAAATTCGCTCCGACATCTCAAGCTATTTCTCTGCTCAACGCCATGCTGGCTCAGGATACAGAAGTAGACGTTTTTTTTTGTAAACCTCAAGAATTTTATAATCAGAGTGTAAATTTTTTTAGCAAGTTAATAGTAACTATTTTGTATTCTACTTCTAATTGTTGTTGGCTCGCTGCACGCGTTGGTGAACACTGTAAGTGCAGCAAGCAATTTATAGTATAAATAAATAAATAAATAAATAAACACTTTACCCACAGTGTCTATAATGTGTGTATTACCATCAGCTGTTGAGATTCTATAATTGCACTTTTCTTTCAAATGTAAATATACTTCAGAATTAATTATGTGACTGCTAGCTCCGGAATCTAGTATGAACTCAATAGTTTCCTCCTCATCTCTGTCTAATTTTGTAAAATTACTCACCGAAAATTGTGGTTTCTCTAAACAAAATTTTGAAAAATGTGTGTTTGTCTTGCAAAACACACAATTGTATTTTTCTTTGCAATCATTATTTTTGTGTCCATTTTTCAGACATTTGAAGCATGTTATTATGCTGTTATTCTTCACGCTCTTGGATCCTTTATCATTTCTGCAGAATTTTGCGTTGTGTCCTTTCTTACCACAATTATAACAAACATTTATTAAAAATGTATCACAATTTTCTTTATTTTTAGTATCCCGTTCTGTAATTTTTAGTTCTAATTGTATTCGGGAAATAAGATTCACAAAAGTTTTCTCTTCTTTAGCAGTTGATTCCCAAGCTGTCCTAAAGCTCGATAATTCTTTAGGTAAAATGCACAATATTTTCGACACAACCTCAGTATCAGTTAGATTCATCCCAGTACTTTTGATTGAGGTAACTATGTTCATTAGGTCGCCGATATCTTCTAGTAAATCTGTTTTTTCGAATTTATAGTTATAAAAATCTTGGAGTAAATGACACCTCTGTGTGTCAATTTGGCCCAAAAATATCTTATCCAATGTGTCTAAAATTTCTTTTGCGGTTTCACAGTCAATTATACGTCCAATATATGAAGTATCTACAGAATTAATTATTGTAAATCTGGCTTTTGCATCTTTACTAATAAAATCTTCCTTTATTTTTTGTTCATCATTTAACCCTTGTATAACTGAATTTAGTCCTTTTGATAATAGTAATAAATGTAATTTCTTTTTCCAAATAATATAGTTCGTATTTTTATCTAGTTTTGACAGTTCCTCTGTCATGTTTCTATATAATTATTTCCAGTAAATAAAATAATAATTTCATCACCATATGGTTTCCAGGGTAGGTAGCTCAGCTCATCTTCATCTTATCCTTGAGGGCAAAGGGCCCATGACCTTTTATTCAAATCCGCCCTCAAGGTGTTTAATTATTGGGATCCAGTATATAAACGGCTTTAATTCATTCACACATTTTTAATTTCTTAATACCTTTGAACACTACATCTTTATAAAAAATTACATCGACTACAAACTTATAAGTTGCTCCAAACAATTCTCAAAAACTAGTACAATGAAAATTTTCTTCAAGACATTTGTCAAAACACTAATCGCTCCAAGTTTGAAAATAACTTGCTTTTAAAAACATAGACTATAATCATAGACAATAAGAATTCATCTCTACAACACAAACAGCTACTATCAGAATCTACACCTTTGATCAGAGGGAGCAGTCTCATGAAACCCTGAAGGGTCGTCAGCCGTCGTGAAGAGTAGCTTGTGCTAAATTTGATGGTGTTTTAGCAGAAAAAGGCTACTGAGTTCAAGCAGTGTACTCTCTTGGTTCTAAATGTTCACTGAAGGAGATTTCTGATAGAATTTTGGTCCCCAGCGGTATTTTTACCGTCTGTTCTGGGAAAGAAGAATACTGTGACAAACTGGAGCGAGTATATAGTAATATACCTAATAGTTTCGCAAATACAAACCACTTGGCATTCCATGAATGCACCGTTACAAAAAATCGGGAATGCTGTGACTTGCAACAGGAGTGATAGTGTTGTTTTGAAATTATAATAATTTTAGGACCTATACGTGTTTATTTTGTATGAGTCAGCTTATGGTTGGATTATAATTTTGTGTGTGTTATTACTTTGCCAAAAATAAAGTAATTACTACTGTTGGTGTAGCTTTGTTTTTTATCCATCTCCTTTTTTGTATTTTTAAGTAATAGTGTGGCAAAAAGAGCGTGATATCAGGTAAACCCAGGCCCATAGCACGATCAGAGGGGGAAGAAAAATGCTTCTACTATGAGTTCGCCACCCAATAGTCTTTTATACATGTGTCTGTAGGTAATTTCACTGGCTAATCTTTAATCACACAGCACTGCAATTTGTAGATGAGGTTGTGGTACCTATATTGACCTACTCACTGATGCTAGTGTTAAGATAGCTGTATAGGATATAGCGACCGTCTTCCTAGTCGAAGCGTTGAATAGTTATATGCGCGTTGCAGTTTGAAGTACCTACCCACCATACGAAAAATACTGAAGGTTAAAGCGAATGGCGTCGGATGGAACAGTGTGCGCCAACCATTAAGAGCGCACACTGATCCATTTCATCAGCACTGTTGTACGCCCAATGCGTAGCAACACCCCATTCACACCAACCTGAGCAGTGGCGAGCCGTCACGTATCCTAATCTTAGTCGCCTTTCACGTCATCCAACAAGAGGATATTGAATAATCCTTAAACTCATAAGCCAAGAACTTTTCGATATACCAATAAATAAAACGCACAAATGCACTTCGTTTACTTTTATTAAGAACCTTAAGTCCAATATCACAGCTTCTGCATTTCATATTAAAATCTTCTCTTCGTAGTGGTTAGACTGTTGGCTTGAGCATGGTCATCACCTCAGAGTTCGTATAGGTAGTTAGTCTGACGAGCCGTTGGTATTCCTTTAGTATCGCTGCCTTCTTCTGGTGCATTTGTTGACAGCCTTAGTTGATCTAAATGATGGGCGATCTGCTGAGAGCTTTATTGTTTTCGATTTGACCATGCACAATGAAGACTTTCATAACAACATTGCAGCGCCGCGAGACATGTCCAAAGAGCGAAGTTGGTGTAAATGTGGGCTGGAACGGTGGAATTTAGAGGCTGTTTGATGCAGAGTTTTAGAAAATGTCCTGATTTGGGCCATTCGTACATTAGCATCACTTCCCTCCAGTGCCATAAATTAATTAACACTTACTTTGTTTCTGATAAACGAAATGGTACATTTCAACTTGTAATCATGCTGCCACGTTTGTAACTCTTTTCATAGTTGAAATATGAATGAAAAAACATATTAAAAACATAAAATTTCGATGTTTTTATTGCAAATTCAACACGTTACGTCAACCATCTCAATGAAAACTTCTCAATGACAAACATTCGTAGATTTTTGACAGACTCTCGATAGCCAGCCTTCGAGTTTACGTTAAAATTAGGTTCGTGCTCACGATTTCATACAAAACTTTTTACGTGACGAAACGTTCACGTTAATATCTCGACGCGTTAAATGTCAAAACCTTTCAATCTGCCAAAATTTGGTTCCTTTTACGCACTGTAGGGGCGCTGATCAAATCCTATACAAAATGGTGACATTTCGATACGTTAACGTAACGTTTACGTTCTCGCAAGTTATTCGTGCTAGGGCTACAGTACTTAAAATGGAGTGAGCCTTGAATTTAGGTTTTGTAGTTTAACAAACTAAACGTGCGTTTTGTTCGTGGTAAATTTGTTGTTTTTCGCTTTTCTCATCTTACTAAATTACTCTGTCATTTAGCAGGCGTTGGGACAAAAATGTAATAAGTTAGGTGACTAATCTTATAATATCATGGTGCATGTTTAAGACCATAGGTGGATACAGAATTCACACATGGTTAGCCACTTGGTTTTCATTTCTAAGGTCATTACGTGCGCTTTAAACCTTTAACCTTCGTCTTGTCTTTATTTAAAATTTTCGTTCTTGACCCCAACTAAGCACTGCTAGACTGTGCACCTACATTTTTGATGGAATTGCCGTCTTCATATAAGGTTACAGGCACTTTTGATTTTGCGAGGTATGCGGCTATACTGTCATGTGATTTTACGTCGTGTAATTAATTATGAGACGTGCGTGGCATCTCTGAGGTGTTTAAATAGATTTTTATTTTTTTTTATTTTTTTTAGGGAGGACATAGATGCTGGCTACCGCCTGTGCGGTCGTCCAGCTCCACCGGGTTTTGGGCGAGGGCCTGGCCCTACAATAGCCCGGGAGGGAGAAGTGCCGAAGGCACTTCTCCCGAGACGGGCGTAGAAGGCGAAAAGCGCTTTCTACCTCCGTCTCCTGCGGACGCCGAAAACGTACCGCTATTATAGGAGGGGTTGACAGCGAGCTCAAGGGCACCACTGTGGTTCGGACCTCGGCTTGTCTCGCTGTCGAGAGACATGGGGGGGATCGGAGCAAAATGCCTCTGTGCAACTGCAGTGTTGCACAATTGGGCCCTACTGAATAATATTCTTTGACTATTTGGAGAGCAATTTATCGTGACCTTGTTTTTGCCTCGAGCTCGCCGGCGAGCTCGGTGTTTGATTGTGTGACCTCTGATTACCTCACAACTGGGGATTTTACCTCGACGACTTGCGGATAACGCTAAAGCTGCCAACGTAATGGCTGCGATGGGGTCATCCGGGTCGTCTAATACCTGCCGTGGTCGGCGACGGGGGGGTTTGAAAAATGGGATAGAAGAGGCAGTCGAGTAGTTCGATGCCTGGACAACCAATGGGTTCGGGTGGTGGGGCGCTCGATCAAAGTATCGGCGGGCGCAGTCCTTATTGAACTGCGCTAAAGAGGGAAGGTTTAGGTCGCAATGCAACTCGGTGTTCCGGATATACCACGGAGCGCCGGTTGCACTACGAAGAAAACGGTTTTGAATGACTTGAAGCTTATGGAGATGGGCCTCACTAGCATGACTAAACACTACTGATGCGTAAGTCATGATGGGGCGGATGCAGGCAGTGTAAAGTGTCTTCTTATTTCTAAGAGACATTTTACTCTCTTTGCGAATCAGGGGACCAAGGCGACCCATTACAAAGGCCGCTCTGTTACGGACGGTTGTTATATGATCGCTAAAGGTGAGATTCCGATCAAGGGTGACTCCGAGATATTTTGTTTTACTAACCCAGGGGATGGGTTGGTCGAACAAAGTTAAAGGTTGCGGGTAACGGGGGCGGCCCTTCTCAGTAAAGTACATAGCTGCACTTTTAACTGGGTTGACCGCGATGCGCCATTTACGGAACCAGTCACCGATCTCGGTGATGGCCCGTTGGAGGGCGGGAATGGACTTTCTACTGATATGCCACCCAGTGGTATAAATAGCGGTATCATCCGCGTATTGGGCTAGTAGGACGTTAGGCTGAGAGCGTGGGATGTCACTGGTATACAGCGCGAAAAGAATGGGTGATAGCACGGAGCCCTGAGGGACTCCGGCTCTGACTGGGTGGGGGGAGGAGAGGGTGCCTTCCACGCGATAGCGAAAGCTTCTGGCTTTAAGGAAGTCTTGTAGGATGAGCACAAGACGTTCTGGCACGCCAAATTGGTATAGCTTGTAAATCAAGCCATTGTGCCAGACTTTGTCAAAAGCTTTCGCTACGTCGAGGAAGACTGCTAGCGTTGTCTGGGGTTTGGGGTACTTGTTAAAGCCCTCAATGATGTGCTCCGTGAGGCGGTGCACCTGTTGGACGCATGAGTGTCCGGGTCTGAAGCCAAACTGCTCATCTGGGATAAGGTGGTGTTCCTTAGCATGGGACTGGAGACGGTTTGCAAGTAACCGCTCGTAAAGTTTGCCTAAGGCACTGAGGAGGCTGATGGGGCGGTAACTGGTGGGGTCAGATGAGCTTTTGCCTGGTTTGTGAATGCCAATGACATTTGCACATTTCCAGGTGTCTGGGAATAAGCAGTGGCTCATAGCAGCATTGAAGATGCTGACTAGGAGATGGATGAGAGGAGGAGAGAGGGTTTTAAGAACCCTGTTGGAGATGCCATCGGCACCGGGGGATTTGCGCGGTCGGAGGGCCTTGATCAGTCTCGCCACCTCAGCGTAAGTCGCTAAGGTGATTGGTGGGAGTTCAGAGGTGACCACAGAGCTTTTACGTTCGACTTCAGCATCCACCGAATCGAGGTGAGCTTGGTCAACGTGATCTACGTTAGGGGAACACTGAGCCTCTAGGCTATCAGCTAGGCACTCAGCTTTGTCTTCGTCAAAGAACGCTGGGACTAGTGGGACTGGTCTGTATAAGGGAGGCATGTCGTTGTAGTTACTTCCTTTCATACCTCGCGCCAAGTCCCAATAAGCCTGGTGGCTTGGCACGAGGTTTGAAAGTTTGTCACCCCATTGTTGATCACGCAACTCAGACATGCGACTTTGAACCATGCGTTCAAAGTGGCGTTTCTTAGTTTTGTTCTCTTTACTGGGGTAAGAGTCGTAATGTCGGGTCACTGCTTTACTTTCCGTCACTAATCGTCTCACATCCGCTGGAATGACAAGGCGCCGGTCGTCCGGCACCATGACCTCCTTTGCGGATGCACCTACTACGGTGGAGAGGTGATTAGTGAACGAATCGATCGCAAGGGTTACGTCATCTTTAGTCAGGATGTCGTCAGGGATCTTGTCAAGGTCCGGTGAACTGATAGCTTTTAGGGCAACGCCTAATTGCTTCCAGTTCACTATCGTCTTAGTGGGGCGGGGGAGGTCTGTTGTTGGGTCGGGACCTAGTCGCAGTATAATGGGTCGGTGGTCAGAGTGAAGCTCGTGAACCACTTCTATGGAGCGTAACTGGAGTGTTACGCCTCTGAGTAGTGCCATGTCAAGCAAGTCAGGTCGAAAGTCTTCCGTATGAGGGTAGTGAGTGGGCTCAGTGGGCGCAATTATGTCAAAGTTAAGTTCTGCGACTAGTTTTTCAAGTGCAATGCCTCTGGGATTGTTGACGTTACAATTCCATAGGATGTGCTTACTATTGAAGTCGCCAATCAGAAGGACGGCGCTTCCTAATGAGAACAATGCTTCTAAGTCAGCTCGGACGATCGGCTTTTGACAAGCTTGGTAACAGGACGCTATGACTATAGGTTGATGACCAGTCATAGCTAGGAGGCAACAAGATGCTTCCATATTAACAAGAGTCGGGGTAGGTAGGGGGATGCAGTGCAGGGACCTTTTGTAATAGATAAGAGTGCCTCCCCCACGGGAGTTCACTCTATCATCACGTACCGTTCTGTAATTGGCAAACCTAGGGTTCGCCTTCCCCGGTTTTAGAAGGGTCTCCTGCACGCATATAATGTCGATAAGGTGGGTGCAGCAAAAGTCGTGGACAAGGTCACGTTGTCTAAAGAAACCGTTAGCGTTGAATGACGCTAACGAAACTGAGCGCGGTTTCGTGCGTGCGGTTGTACTACCCATAGTGGTTGTACTGGGGAGGGGCCTGGGGAACGAAGCGCTTAAGGGCGCTAAGTAAATTCGCGTGTTCCAATGTGTATTGGATCACGTCCGCTGGGGATTGAGCGTATTGCATCTTGTGGAATAGCTCTTGTACCTCATTGATGTCAACCGACATAGCCAGATCGCTGACTAGGTTGATTGCCTCTTGAAGAGGGGCAGCCATCAATGGCATAGGTGGAGCTTGTGGCCGGGAAGCGGCGCGGGGAGGCGCGCGAATGGTGTTGGCGACGGGTGCCGGGAGCGCGGGGCGAGCCGGGGCCGGTGCGCGGGCAGGGGCCGCGGCGCGGGCGGGTGCGGGTGCGGGCGCGCGGGCCGGGGCTTGGGCGGTAGCGACGGTCTTAACCATACTGGGTGGTTTAGACCATGCGTTACGGGCTGGGAGCGGCGCGGGTATTACCTGTGAGGCAGGTACTACCGTTAGTTTAGGGCTTACCCGTTGGTAACGGTCGTAAGAGGGACGGGTCGGCCTATGCCTTGCCACCCTGTGGTTCACTCGTGGTGCTTTAGGGCAACCACGGTAATTCGCGGTATGCCCTTGAGCACCGCATAAAACACAGCTGGGTGGGTCCGGTGAATCCCGGGTGCGAGTGCACGCTGCTGTCGCGTGATCGCCTAGGCACTTAACGCACCTAGCGCGAGCGAAGCAGAAACGGGAGGCGTGCCCGTATAGTTGGCAGTTATGGCACTGCGAGGGACTCCCATTTTTGTATGGGGCTTGGACATCGAGTCCTGAGAGGCCACAGACCTTTTTTAAATTAAAAATGGCCTTGCCTTCAGGTGTACGATCTAGTACTACGAGAACTAGATCATAGGGACTGCGGTCCTTCCCGCTGTACATGCGGTGAACTGCATGTACGGGGAAGTCTTGTGCCTTCAGGTCGGCACATACCGAATCGGTATGTACCTCCTTGGGCACACCGCGGATGACCACTCGGAGGACTTTCTCCTCTTCGAGCGCATAAGTATGAAAACTTATGCTCTCTTTACGGAGGAGCTTTGTTAGCGCTCTGTGGTCGCTACTGGTGGGCACTTGGACTTTAATGCCCTGCTGCGTGGAGCGGGCATTAGTGTAATGGATCCCACGATCCGAAACTAAACGGGACAGCATGTCCCATTTGGTTTTGTCCTGAATGAACAGGGGTGGAGGCGGTTTTTCGCGGCGCGCGCTCGCGTCCTGAGGGGACGCGGCAGTAGTGGCCGGAGCGGAGGGAGGAGACGCGGGGTGCGGGGCGGGGGTCGGCTTCTTGCCGGAGGCGGGGGCCTTAGCGGGTGCCTTGGCGGGAGGGGCGGAAGTTGCGCAACTAGCGGCTTTAGGAGCACGCTTGCGTTTGCGGTCAACGACGGTATAGCCGTCGTTATCGGAGTCCGAGTCAGTGCGTAAGGCGCGACTCGGATCTACTTCCATCTCCGTTTCGGAGTCCGAAGTGGGCTCGACAACGGCGATGGAGGGACGGGTGCTCGCTGGCCTCCCGATCGGTGAGCGCGAGCGAGACCTCTCACGGGGAGGGGCTGCCACCGTGCGTCTATTGTCCGGGCCCGGGGCGGGCGAAAGCGGGCTGTCCTCTGAGAAGGACCGGGTCAGAGGAGGGACGTTGGCCTCCGGGATTGAAGTCCCGGAGGGAGCAATAAGAGTGTCCGTGAGGCGGGCACTCGCTTCCTCTTCTAGGAGTTGCATATGAGCAACATACAGATCGGGGTGGCGGAGGGCGAAGGTCTGAAGGACCTGCACCTCACCGTTAGAGGGACGGGACTGCATCCTGAGGGGAATACTCAGGACGCCCTATCAAGGGTTTGAATTCCCTCACACACCTTGTGAGCTCACTGTGTGAGAGGGAGTGTGTACCTAGGGTGTGCCCTAGTTGTGTACCCTCTCCGAGCTTTTTTCTCGGCGGAGAGGGGTGCTCCTAAGCGCTACTCCGGGGTTGACTAGGGGTGACCCCAAGGCCAGTAATCCCGGAGCCCAGCTTGCTTCGGCTGACCCGTGAAGCGGGAAAGGCCACGGTGCAAGGTTAAACCAAAACAACAACAGTGGCCGTTGTCACCGTAGGGTGTCACACTGCGACCGCAGCAAATGGCGGATTTGATCGTTCAGACGGGTTTGGCTGACGCTACCCCACGCCTGAACGACGTCGCTTAACAGCACAAAGTGTGTTGTTACGCGACTGTTACTATGTTGTGTCGGGTAGTAAAGTGGTGAAATGCGCACCGAAAAGTGCGGTCAAAACAAGACCACCAGCCCGATATGATGTTGTTCGTCCGAAACAAGGGACTTGGGTAGGTGGTAATGCCTGACGTCTTAGAGCGCCTCTGCGCGACGGCACGGCGAGCTCGTAGCTCGCGTTGCTCGGCGTTCGGCGGCTGCTCAGCTTCTGCACACAAAACAAAAACTTCGTCAGGACTGCGTATTCCAAGGCACTGGTCTGCAACTAGCGTCGGAACGATGACCCGAGTGAGACGGCAATAGTGCGGGGACTATTGCGGTCTCACTGGGAGATACTGGCGGAGCTGTAGACAGGTGTGCACGGCGTGGCGGCACAGGTCGGAATGTCGCTCAACCTAGATTTTTATTTTATTTAGGGAGGACATAGATGCTGGCTACCGCCTGTGCGGTCGTCCAGCTCCACCGGGTTTTGGGCGAGGGCCTGGCCCTACAATAGCCCGGGAGGGAGAAGTGCCGAAGGCACTTCTCCCGAGACGGGCGTAGAAGGCGAAAAGCGCTTTCTACCTCCGTCTCCTGCGGACGCCGAAAACGTACCGCTACTATAGGAGGGGTTGACAGCGAGCTCAAGGGCACCACTGTGGTTCGGACCTCGGCTTGTCTCGCTGTCGAGAGACATGGGGGGGATCGGAGCAAAATGCCTCTGTGCAACTGCAGTGTTGCACAATTGGGCCCTACTGAATAATACTCTTTGACTATTTGGAGAGCAATTTATCGTGACCTTGTTTTTGCCTCGAGCTCGCCGGCGAGCTCGGTGTTTGATTGTGTGACCTCTGATTACCTCACACCTGGGGATTTTACCTCGACGACTTGCGGATAACGCTAAAGCTGCCAACGTAATGGCTGCGATGGGGTCATCCGGGTCGTCTAATACCTGCCGTGGTCGGCGACGGGGGGGTTTGAAAAATGGGATAGAAGAGGCAGTCGAGTAGTTCGATGCCTGGACAACCAATGGGTTCGGGTGGTGGGGCGCTCGATCAAAGTATCGGCGGGCGCAGTCCTTATTGAACTGCGCTAGAGAGGGAAGGTTTAAGTCGCAATGCAACTCGGTGTTCCGGATATACCACGGGGCGCCGGTTGCATTACGAAGAAAACGGTTTTGGATGACTTGAAGTTTATGAAGGTGGGCCTCACTAGCATGACTAAACACTACTGATGCGTAAGTCATGATGGGGCGGATGCAGGCAGTGTAAAGTGTCTTCTTATTACTAAGAGACATTTTACTCTCTTTGCGAAGTAGACATTTTACTCTCTAGGCGACCCATTATGAAGGCCGCTCTGTTACGGACGGTTGTTATGTGATCGTTAAAGGTGAGATGACGATCAAGGGTGACTCCGAGGTATTTTGTTCTAGGAACCCAGGGAATGGGTTCGTCGAACAAAATAAGCGGTTTCGGGTAAGGGGAGCGTGTCTTCTCAGTAAAGCACATAGCTGTGCTTTTAGCTGGGTTGACCGCGATGCGCCATTTTCGGAACCAGTCACCGATCTCGGTGATGGCCCGTTGCATGACGAAATAGGACTGTCTGTTGATATGCCACCCAGTGGTGTAAATGGCGGTATCATCCGCATATTGGGCTAGGAATACTTTGGGCTGAGAGCGTGGGATGTCACTGGTATACAGTGCAAAGAGAATAGGTGATAGCACGGAGCCCTGAGGGACTCCGGCTCTGACTGGGTGGGGGGAGGAGAGGGTGCCTTCCACGCGATAGCGAAAGCTTCTGGCTTTAAGGAAGTCTTGTAGGATGAGCACAAGACGTTCTGGCACGCCAAATTGGTATAGCTTGTAGATCAAGCCGTTGTGCCAGACTTTGTCAAAAGCTTTCGCTACGTCGAGGAAGACTGCTAGCGTAGTCTGGGGTTTGGGGTACTTATTGAAGCCCTCAATGATGTGCTCCGTGAGGCGGTGCACCTGTTGGACGCATGAGTGTCCGGGTCTGAAGCCAAACTGCTCATCTGGGATAAGGTGGTTTTCCTTAGCATGGGACTGGAGACGGTTTGCAAGTAACCGCTCGTAAAGTTTGCCTAAGGCACTGAGGAGGCTGATGGGGCGGTAGCTGGTGGGGTCAGATGAGCTTTTGCCTGGTTTGTGAATGCCAATGACATTTGCACATTTCCAGGTGTCTGGGAATAAGCAGTGGCTCATAGCAGCATTGAAGATGCTGACTAAGAGATGGATGAGAGGAGGAGAGAGGGTTTTAAGAACCCTGTTGGAGATGCCATCGGCACCGGGGGATTTGCGCGGTCGGAGGGCCTTGATCAGTCTCTCCACCTCAGCGTAAGTCGCTAAGGTGATTGGTGGGAGTTCAGAGGTGACCACAGAGCTTTTACGTTCGACTTCAGCATCCACCGAATCGAGGTGAGCTTGGTCAACGTGATCTACGTTAGGGGAACACTGAGCCTCTAGGCTATCAGCTAGGCACTCAGCTTTGTCTTCGTCAAAGAACGCTGGGACTAGTGGGACTGGTCTGTATAAGGGAGGCATGTCGTTATGGTTACTTCCTTTCAAGCCTCGCGCCAAGTCCCAGTAAGCATGGTGGCTTGGCACGAGGTTTGAAAGTTTATCGCCCCATTGTTGATCACGCAACTCAGACATGCGACTTTGAACCATGCGTTCAAAGTGGCGTTTCTTAGTTTTGTTCTCTTTACTGGGGTAAGAGTCGTAATGTCGGGTCACTGCTTTACTCTCCGTCACCAATCGTCTCACATCCGCTGGAATGACAAGGCGCCGGTCGTCCGGCACTATGACCTCCTTTGCGGATGCACCTACTACGGTGGAGAGGTGATTGGTGAACGAATCGATCGCAAGGGTTATGTCATCTTTTGTCAGGATGTCGTCAGGGATCTTGTCTAGGTCCGGTGAACTGATAGCCTTTAGGGCATCGCCTACTTGCTTCCAGTTCACTATCGTCTTAGTGGGGCGGGGGAGGTCAGTCGTTGGGTCGGGACCTAGTCGCAGTATAATGGGTCGGTGGTCAGAGTGAAGCTCGTGAACCACTTCTATGGAGCGTACCCGGAGTGTTACGCCTCTGAATAGTGCCATGTCAAGCAAGTCAGATCGGTGGTCTTCCATATAAGGGTAGTGAGTGGGCTCAGTGGGCGCAATTATGTCAAAGTTAAGTTCTGCGATTAGGTTTTCAAGTGCAATACCTCTGGGATTGTTGACGTTACAATTCCATAGGATGTGCTTACTGTTGAAGTCGCCAATCAGAATGACGGCGCTTCCTAATGAGAATAGGGCTTCTAAGTCAGCTCGGACGATCGGCTTTTTGCAAGCTTGGTAACAGGATGCTATGACTATAGGTTGATGACCAGTCATAGCTAGGAGGCAACAAGATGCTTCCATATTAACAAGAGTCGGGGTAGGTAGGGGAATGCAGTGCAGGGACCTTTTGTAATAGATAAGAGTGCCTCCCCCACGGGAGTTCACTCTATCATCACGTACCGTTCTGTAATTGGCAAACCTAGGGTTCGCCTTCCCCGGTTTTAGAAAGGTTTCCTGCACGCATATGATATCGATAAGGTGGGTACAACAAAAGTCGTGGACGAGGTCACGTTGTCTGAAGAGGCCGTCAGCGTTAAATGACGCTAACGAAACTGAGTACGGTTTCGTGCGTTCGGTTGTACTACCCATAGTGGTTGTACTGGGGAGGGGCCTGGGGAACGAAGCGCTTAAGGGCGCTAAGTAAATTCGCGTGTTCCAATGTGTATTGGATCACGTCCGCTGGGGATTGAGCGTATTGCATCTTGTGGAATAGCTCTTGTACCTCATTGATGTCAACCGACATAGCCAGATCGCTGACTAGGTTGATTGCCTCTTGAAGAGGGGCAGCCATCAATGGCATAGGTGGAGCTTGTGGCCGGGAAGCGGCGCGGGGAGGCGCGCGAATGGTGTTGGCGACGGGTGCCGGGAGCGCGGGGCGAGCCGGGGCCGGTGCGCGGGCAGGGGCCGCGGCGCGGGCGGGTGCGGGTGCGGGCGCGGGTGCGGGCGCGCGGGCCGGGGCGCGGGCGGTAGCGACGGTCTTAACCATACTGGGTGGTTTAGACCATGCGTTACGGGCTGGGAGCGGCGCGGGTATTACCTGTGAGGCAGGTACTACCGTTAGTTTAGGGCTTACCCGTTGGTAACGGTCGTAAGAGGGACGGGTCGGCCTATGCCTTGCCACCCTGTGGTTCACTCGTGGTGCTTTAGGGCAACCACGGTAATTCGCGGTATGCCCTTGAGCACCGCATAGAACACAACTGGGTGGGTCTGGCGAATCCCGGGTGCGAGTGCACGCTGCTGTCGCGTGATCGCCTAGGCACTTAACGCACCTAGCGCGAGCGAAGCAGAAACGGGAGGCGTGCCCGTATAGTTGGCAGTTATGGCACTGCGAGGGACTTCCATTTTTGTATGGGGCTTGGACATCGAGTCCAGAGAGGCCACAGACCTTTTTTAAATTAAAAATGGCCTTGCACTCTGGTGTACGGTCTAGTACTACGAGTACTAGGTCATATGGACTGCGGTCCTTCCCGCTGTACATGCGGTGAACCGCATGCACAGGAAAGTCTTGTGCTTTAAGGTCGTCACATACCGCATCGGTATGTATCTCCTTAGGCACACCGCGAATCACAACGCGAAGGACTTTCTCCTCTTCGAGCGCATAAGTATGAAAACTTATGCTCTCTTTACGGAGGAGCTTTGTTAGCGCTCTGTGGTCGCTACTGGTGGGCACTTGGACTTTAATGCCCTGCTGCGTGGAGCGGGCATTAGTGTAATGGATCCCACGATCCGAAACTAAACGGGACAGCATGTCCCATTTGGTTTTGTCCTGAATGAACAGGGGTGGAGGCGGTTTTTCGCGGCGCGCGCTCGCGTCCTGAGGGGACGCGGCAGTAGTGGCCGGAGCGGAGGGAGGAGACGCGGGGCGCGGGGCGGGGGTCGGCTTCTTGCCGGAGGCGGGGGCCTTAGCGGGTGCCTTGGCGGGAGGGGCGGAAGTTGCGCAACTAGCGGCTTTAGGAGCACGCTTGCGTTTGCGGTCAACGACGGTATAGCCGTCGTTGTCGGAGTCCGAGTCAGTGCGTAAGGCGCGACTCGGATCTACTTCCATCTCCGTTTCGGAGTCCGAAGTGGGCTCGACAACGGCGATGGAGGGACGGGTGCTCGCTGGCCTCCCGATCGGTGAGCGCGAGCGAGACCTCTCACGGGGAGGGGCTGCCACCGTGCGTCTATTGTCCGGGCCCGGGGCGGGCGAAAGCGGGCTGTCCTCTGAGAAGGACCGGGTCAGAGGAGGGACGTTGGCCTCCGGGATTGAAGTCCCGGAGGGAGCAATAAGAGTGTCCGTGAGGCGGGCACTCGCTTCCTCTTCTAGGAGTTGCATATGAGCAACATACAGATCGGGGTGGCGGAGGGCGAAGGTCTGAAGGACCTGCACCTCACCGTTAGAGGGACGGGACTGCATCCTGAGGGGAATACTCAGGACGCCCTATCAAGGGTTTGAATTCCCTCACACACCTTGTGAGCTCACTGTGTGAGAGGGAGTGTGTACCTAGGGTGTGCCCTAGTTGTGTACCCTCTCCGAGCTTTTTTCTCGGCGGAGAGGGGTGCTCCTAAGCGCTACTCCGGGGTTGACTAGGGGCGACCCCAAGGCCAGTAATCCCGGAGCCCAGCTTGCTTCGGCTGACCCGTGAAGCGGGAAAGGCCACGGTGCAAGGTTAAACCAAAACAACAACAGTGGCCGTTGTCACCGTAGGGTGTCACACTGCGACCGCAGCAAATGGCGGATTTGATCGTTCAGACGGGTTTGGCTGACGCTACCCCACGCCTGAACGACGTCGCTTAACAGCACAAAGTGTGTTGTTACGCGACTGTTACTATGTTGTGTCGGGTAGTAAAGTGGTGAAATGCGCACCGAAAAGTGCGGTCAAAACAAGACCACCAGCCCGATATGATGTTGTTCGTCCGAAACAAGGGACTTGGGTAGGTGGTAGTGCCTGACGTCTTAGAGCGCCTCTGCGCGACGGCACGGCGAGCTCGTAGCTCGCGTTGCTCGGCGTTCGGCGGCTGCTCAGCTTCTGCACACAAAACAAAACTTCGTCAGGACTGCGTATTCCAAGGCACTGGTCTGCAACTAGCGTCGGAACGATGACCCGAGTGAGACGGCAATAGTGCGGGGACTATTGCGGTCTCACTGGGAGATACTGGCGGAGCTGTAGACAGGTGTGCACGGCGTGGCGGCACAGGTCGGAATGCTCAACCTAGAGTTACTTTGATCCTTTATATAAGTGGGGGTACCCGGTTTTACCGGCGAACTGATCGACCAATCAGAATTGTTTTAGTGCGTGTCGCTGCGCCGCCATGTTGCCAATCAGTCGGTGTATTTAGTGAACAGAGATCGCACGCGTATTTTATTTCGTGACAAAAAAAACTGTGTTTCGACACTTTACTTGTGATTTTTACAATTTCGTTCGGATGTGAAATTCACGTACACAATAGCAGTTGAGATTTATCTCAACTGCTATTGTTGTAACAGTTATAACAGTTAACAAAGTGTGGTAATGATTAAACTATCAGGTAAGAACTTGTTTGTCTCACTAGCGAACATAGAATTTGTACAATTAAATTTTATATTTCATTTGGCATGAGAGGGCAAGATGGGACTATGATTAGGTGTACTCCAACTTTTCCCTTACTAAAAATATAAGTTCTGATATTTCATTAGCGTTCTAATGAAATATCAGAACATACGAGTAAAACATATTTAATATTTTACTCGTATGTTCTATATTTAAGCAATATTTAGAGTGCACAAAGCGCTTTCCATACTAACGTAGTTTCGTTTTACTTTAAATAACAAGTGTTTAAATTCGGTGAAATTTGCATGCATATTGCTGAGCCTGGATATAAGCTTAAAGTTTGGTAGTTCTTCGATTTATTATTTATTTTATTCCTAAAATGTTAAAATAAGAATTACCTTACAAAAGGATTTTTTGAATAGGAGTACACTTAATTGTACGGAAATCAGGCATGCCGGAAGAAGAGATATTAGGCTCAAGGATATACATGCAAAGTTTCACCGAGTTAGAACACTTGGTATATAAAATATAACAAAACTAAGTTTGTACGGAAAGCGCTACGAGCGCTCAAGCCTTGACTGTTGAAATTCTTGAGACACAATTATTTATCCTTGCGTTTTCAACGCATAAGCATTGCCTTGTAAGAAAGAAATAAGAGCGACCTGGTTATCTCGAAGACAAGGTTAATTTCAACAAGTTGTACTATTTTACTTATTAGCTTTTATTGTTATAAACCGGACCAACAATTAGCGTTCTAAAGTGTTTATTTATTTTATTTTAGGATGGTGAAAAAATACAAAAAAAAACAAACAGAGGGGAATGGTCGGAAGACCATATGAAAAAAGCGGTGGATTCTGTTGTAGAAGGAAAAATGGGATACCTGCTGGCAGCAAAGACGTTTTCTGTCCCGCAGACAACTTTAGAAAGAAAAGTGGCTATTTCTCGTAAGAACCTGAAAAGCTCGGAACCTACAGTTACTGCCAATACAATAAAAGTTCCGTTAGGCCCCAAGAAGCAGGTGTTTTCTAAAGACGAAGAGAAGGAGCTTTGCAACTATATATTGGACGTGGAAAGCCGACTTTATGGTATTACCACCAAAGACTTGAAAGCTTTATCTTACAGCTTAGCTGTAAAAAATAATAAACAACATCCTTTCAACGATGACAAAAAAGAAGCTGGTAAGGACTGGGTCTGAATGTTTTTGGAAAGACACCCAGAACTGTCTATTAGGAAACCAGAAAGCACTTCAGCTGCACGTGCTGCAGGATTCAATAAAGAAGTTGTTGGTCAGTTTTACACTTTTCTGGGCAACGTTTTGGATGAACATAGACTTACACCGGATCGCATATACAATTACGATGCAACTGGCGTTTCAGTTGTGCCCAAAACAAAATTCAATTAATTTTATACTTTTTACCGTTCGAAGTCGATTCTGTTGTTTAAATATGTTTTAATGTAATAAGTGTCATCAGTACAATGATGTGTACATAATACAGGTAAGGTATCAAATTATAGGTAAGGTTTGCAAATGCTCGCCTCGCTAGCTACCACCCTCATGTAGATAATCTGTCGTTGAGCACCCGACAGTGTGTTCCGGCAACAGACCTTGAGAGCCAGTATATAAAATTACAGGCACATGAAACATAAAAAAAAATGTATGTCTCAGGGTCGCGGGCGTAGTGCAGTTCGTCACCGGTGACGAAATTTATCTGTTATAGGCAGAGGTTATCGCTTAACATCAGATGGGTCTCGTGCTTTTTCCGTCACTATCCCACAATATATATATATATATATATATATATATATATATATATATATATATATATTTATGTATATACATAAATATACAATAGTATATACAATTTCTTTTTATTGAACATTAGGCGAATGTTCGCCTGGTTAACCACCCTCAAGCCAAAAATCTGTCGACAAGCACCGAACAGTGTGTTGTTGCAGCTGTGCTGAAGAGATAGTAATTCAAGATTAATTCATTCTTTACCCTCGATCACATCAACACTTACTTACCAACAGTTGAGATAGCGTTCTTGCCTAATCTACTAGCTGTTAAATAAAAAATCATTGCGACCTACTTTACCTGTTACGCGCTCATTTAAGGCGTGTCTCGTCACAACATTTCTTTCGTTAATCGCTTACAGCTAAAGTAAAACTAGTAATTTTTAAAGAAACTAAAAGTTGACATTGGTGACATTCTAGCCCGGCACCCCATGGCTCGTTGGTGTAATCAGGGTAACATACCACCTTATGTTACGACCTATTAATGTTACCTAAAGTAAGTGGATGATAGTTTTTCCTTCTTCACGAAACGCATATTCTGGAGGGAAAAAAACCGTGCTCAATTTTCTATCAGGTGCTCGAGGCAAACGAGGCAAGAAGTTTAAGTCACCCCTCAACACCCATAACCATGTAACATTGGTCTCCGTTCTGGTCTGAACGCCATCATTACTACCTGGAAACTGTTTTTTTATATGCATGATAGGTTTGCCTTTGGCCACTATCTCACCTGATGGTAAGTGATGATGTGGTCGAAGATGTTGTTCAGCCTAACCTAGAATTACTGGCCCTCAAGAACAGCTTCCGGAACACACCGTTAGGTGCTTGGCGACAGATTTTCTAGATGAGGGTGGTAGTTAGCCAGGTGTGCAATTCCATAATACCCTACCACCATGCTACAACGATTGCCATCCTAAGACAACAACCGGGACTGACGGCATAACGTGCCCTCCGAAGCACGGAAGCGCTCAGTAGCTGTCACCAGCGGTCACCCATCCAACTCATGACCTAGCTTTGCTGGTCGGTTCAGAATTGCTAAGCAAACTTCGCTACGAGCGCTTAAAAAGGCTTAGCTGACCTTTCTGTTTCTTACCAAAACACACATGTTGCTCCCTGAGAGACACAGTGTATCAGACACTTCCTTTCTCACCTACCTAGGATACAAACTGGAGCATTATAAGTGCACTTACATGTCCCCTAGTTAATGCCGATAATGCCGATGGATGTCTAATAGAGAGACTCGGCTATCCGTCGGTCTGTCTGTCCATCCGTAAGTAACGGATCTCTAGCTAGTAAACGGACTAACAAACCAGAAATTATAATATTTGGTGTAAACGTTCATCTTGATGAATTTTGCACAAATAATTTTATTAAAATATTTTGCATGGTGCTCCAATATAAAATAAGTAAGACAAAAAATTTGTTTACAGCCTAGCATTAGTAGTGTTAAATAAATATCATACAGAAAAAAAAAGGTTTATAACAATTTAAAAAATATCAAATAAATGAGCCACTATCAATTTTGTAAATTTTAAAAGACCTACCTCAAAATCTAAAACTACATAGTTAGTAATATGAGACTTTGTATTTTATGTTACATCGTCGACCGCATCATCACTTACCATCAGGTAAGATAGTTGTCATAGGCTACCCTACTGACATAAAAAAAATAGTTTAGTGCGAGTCGAGCCTTCCGAGAGTCCTTTAGGATTCCGCATTGCAACAGCCAGTAAGAATTAAAAAGTTATGGCAAATTAATCTCACTTAAGGGTGAACTGGCCGGTCAGCTCTCCATACAAACGCCGTAGGGTGAACACTCCCTTATTTGAGGATTTAGGTCCAAAACTAAGCATGATATCCATTGATTTCTTTATTATCTAGGCTTGTATCGTAACGTTTTTTCATAAGACAATTAACCTGAGAGTTATGAATCTCGATTTTCATATAAAGTTTTCGAGACTCTCATACCTTTCAACTTTACTATCTTTTTAATTTTTTACTATACAAGCCTAGATAATGACGAGATCAATCAGTATTATTCTTAATTCTCATCCTAAAATCTCAAATAAGGGAATTTCGAAGCGCTCGTAGCGAAGTTTGCTTAGCCATTCTGTAACAATCAGCAAAGTTAAGCAACGTCCGCCTCGGTTAGGAGTTGGATGGGTGACCGCTGGTGACATTACTACTGAGCGCTTCCGTGCTTCGGAGGGCACGTTAAGCCGTCAGTCCTGGTTGTTGTCTTCGGATGGCAGTCGTTATAGCATGGTGGTAGGGCATTTTGCGAATGCCCGCCTGGCTAGCTACCACCCTCAAGTAGAAAATCTGTCACCAAGCACCTAACGGTGTGTTCCGACAGTTGTTCTTGAGAGCCAGTAATTCTAGGTTATCCTGAACAACATCTTCGACCACATCATACCATTAGGTGAGATAGTGGTCAAAGGCTAACCTATCAGGCATAAAAAAAATGATCACACGGCGTTTGCATGGAGAAGTGACCGGCCAGTTCAACTTTAATAATCAAACATACAAAATAATATGCGTAAAGAACCTTTCATTTTCAATCTACTTCTGTAACAAAACCTATTGGTTTTGTTACAGCATAATACAACAATTTCACAGATTATTCTTGCATTATGATTTTGATCCCATTTCATAGCTATCACTGAGGTGAATTAAAGTTAATTATTTTTCGATTTATTTAATATTTGCTATTTTATTTACCTCGATCGTGCTGCATATAAATATCTCCACATTTTACAAACCTACAACAGAAGTTTAAAACATTTCCACTAAAGATGAAATTTTTCAAGGTGATCTTAAGTCTACTTCTTTTTGTGGTAAGTTTATTTCTTTAATATTTATTTATTGTATTTAGGAAGACTATCATTAAGCGTTTTTATCAGCACGGGCTAACGGTATTTTTGGTATTGCGGAATGAATGAATATATTAAGTTATATCCATTCTTTCTTAATATACCCACTTTAAGGATGAATATATTTTGAAATATCAGTAAAACATCATATTACTACCTATATGTATATAACTTAATTTTAATTATAATATAATTGCACAATTGACACATCATTTACCTTCTACCTTTCGATTTGAACTAAATACACACACTACACGGTTCTAAACAGAATTCTATTAACACGCTAAGACTCCACAATTAAATAGTCTTTAGTAAGTTTTGCTTCTATGTGTCCATGATCATCATTGTAGATCCAGTGCCTTTAACTAATCCATATAGAAAAACAATACCCATCTAGTTAGAGTGCTGGTACATCGGCAACTTTTCTTAAAATAAGTCGGTAGGACTTTTGAAAGCCTTGTCATTGTCAGCGACTTTGGTACTGGCTTTTTGTTGAATTCGGTATAATTCAACACTTTATTTCATAGCTGGATGTCCTGAGAAAATGGCATAGCTGTGCATATTTTACGTCATCGACGGAGTATACCTATCGAACGCACAATATTATCTGACGGGTATTGGTAGGGATTTGAGTAGTAACACACTCTTACACTCATTGTTATGCAGATTTGAAGGCCAAAAATAAGGAATTACAAATTATCAAAAATTACTTTTACAGGCCCTGGTGCCATGGACCACTGCTGGACCTCCACCTGATGCTCCACCACCAATTGAGGGTCAGGGTCGCAGAAGCCACCACTCATAAAAAACATCGCAGCTATGATCCACAATAGAAGAGCAAAATGGACAGCCTGTATTTTCATAAGAATAAATTATTAAAGCTCTATTGAATCTCTCACCTCTAAAGTCATAGAAAAAATATTTCTGCAAACGGTTTGTAAATATTATCCGGCTATGTCATTAAATTTACAGTAATATGTGTTGAAATAAAGGACAAAACGGGACATACCTGTCGTTATTTAATTTTCGTTACTTATAGTTTTTTTCGTTTTGTTTCGTTCTTTCACGGCTTCAGCAGGATCGGGCACTTGGTATGACGGCAATCTTGAAATGCGATTTCTCTAAGACATTTGTTGAAACACCTCCTACCTATCTCTTACCGTTTTCGAGATACGTCATCCAAGATTGATAAAAATTATATGGGGTGAACTAGGAGATAACCGTTACCAAACGCGGCGGAGTAATCGCGTAAGAAACGAACAAAAACATTTCTTCTCTTGAAATTGGTTAAAATTCGACCTGAATTTCGTTAATTTCTTACCTTCTATCTAACATGAACAAGCGTTTGGTATTTCTTTTATATAAGGACTACATAAACCTTCGCATGCACGAAATGTTTCCATAAGCCTTTTTTATTCAATGTGGAAACGTAGAAGTAGTAATGATTTTTTATTCCAATATAAACATTGTTTTTTAAATAAATCTACCTAATAGTCAAAAAACAACACACATTTTTAGTGAACACTTCCTGTTCACAAAGAATTTTATTTGTTTATATATGTAAATAAAAAGTATATTTACGATCACAAAACTAATTGGAAACACAAAGTAGACAAGTGTAATTAAAATGCTGGAGGCGGGTAGCCCTATCGCATGTTTTCGTACAGCGCGGCTGTAGGTAGTTATTTCAACGACAGAGCCGAGTTAATATACTATTATAGATAACATTACCGTGCCCCAGTTATTCTATACATTGCCTAGTTATTGTATAGAAAACCTGAATTATACAGATTGCCGGCACCATACAAGATTCAACGATTTTTCTGTATTTTTTTTATCTTACAATTTAAAAAAAGAAAGTTGTATGTACCTAATGGGATAAGGGTTGCAATATACTCGTATAAGAGAACTTATTTCTTTGCAATTTTTTATTGATTGTCAAAGATATTTCAGTATGTGTTTGGCTGTATTTTCTTTTATCGCCTCCAAAGATCAGCCAAGCAGGTAAGTAAGTAACATCTCCTTTGTCAGGCAGTCTAGGAAACGTTTGTCAAAAATAATGTAATATATTTTTAAAGTAGGGATATATATATGAGCCTGTAGTTTATGTGGAATAGGCTGCGATGAAATTAGTATATTTGATTGAAGGGAATAGGTAGTTGCCTGCTTCCTCATCCCAGGAAAATTTCCGCCAGCAAAACTGAGTTTATGTACATAATATATGTGTAAGTGGACGAATTGCCATAAGATTACCTTGACATGGTGCATTGTGATTATTTTTTTTTTACTCCTGATAGGTTAGCCTTTGACCACTATCTCACCTGATGGTAAGTGATGATGTGGTCGTAGATGTTGTTCAGGCTAACCTAGAATTACTGGCTCTCAAGGACTGCTGCTGGAACACACCGTTAGGTGCTTGGCGACAGATTTTCTACTTGAGGGTGGTCGCTAGCTAGGCGGGCATTCGCAAAATGCCTTTTCACCATGCGGTGAAGCTCAAGCCCACGGCGGGATTAGAACCATGGAGCTGCTGCGCAGAAGTCCATAGTCAATGCCACTGAGCCATCACTACTTCAAAAATCTGGCAATTTAGCGGTGAACGATAGACTACCCTTTTGAATTTCAAACCTTTTCCGTTCAACATAAATACAGATTTGCGCGCCAACTGCTCAAAGCTCTCTGAAAGATGTGCCATATAAAACAACAAAATGCTTACCGAAGCAGTACAATAACTATGCGAAACCCGTCTGTCACCTATGCATATATTTCTAAAGCAAGCTTTATTACTAGATCTTTATAATATACTAGATCTTACTATTATTATATAGGATTATTATTATATTATTATATAGGATCTTTGTAACGTTGACTGGGATTTTATATTACTGTCTATTGTTATATTTTGATGAGTTGTTGAATTTGAGGTTCTATTATTGTTGGGTTTATATTTATGGAATTATTATTATTTATTCATCAAATTAGGACAGTATTTATTATTATTATTTGTATTTGGTATTCGTACCATTTTTGTTCCATATTTCCTATAGATGGTGTTATTTATTTATTGTTATTATTCTTTTTATCGAAAATTTTGGTTATCTTCGATGTTAAAAACTTTGTACATAATAATTATTGAAGTATTAAAACTGTCATGAACGACGTGACGTCACTACCGGCCCCGACGGAAGACCAGAGCTGGTTCTTAAGAACTTGCTGAATTGGGACCAATGAGTGGCATGTGCAAGTTAAGCCTGCACCGAGGCAGCGATACGTAATTGTGGTTCGTTTAATCCTTTGCTGTATCTTTATTTCTTAATTTTGAGTTATGCAATTGATAAATATTATATTTAAGGATTCATTTATATACACTTTGGAAACACGATTAGTTTAAGTTTCCCCTATAGAAAAAAATCCAAAGTTATAACCTAAAAAACGAAATAAACCCTTAGTGCGGGTTAGGTATATACGTAACGGAAAATCATGAATATATTAATTTAAAATACAACAACGTGTTTTCTATAACGTATACACATTACATTTTGAAATAGGTATTTGTTATACGAAGTTGTTTTTATTATACGAAGGAAATAGTTAAATTCACGCTCTTTCCGCCCATTTTAGCCAGAGCTGTGATGTTTTGTCCCTATCAGCTTTAGTAATTTTTCGGCCGTCGGACGGGGACGGATGATGTCGGTGTGCCTTACCCACGCACACATCGGTGCCCCCTTAACATTTTTATGTGTTCTCAGCAGTTTTTTTTTCATAGCATAAATACTGTGTTTAAGTCATGAATAAATAAATGTAGTTTCTTTCTAAATATTAGCTATGGCAAGCATTTTAGAATATGGTAGTCAGAGCGCTGGAATTCATGATAAAAATACCTAACAACAGGAATGAAGAGAGTAACGTATAAACTCAAATTTGTGTATATCATTATATTATATATATTAATATGTCATATCCATATCTAAGGACTGCTGCCTGGCGACAGATTTTCTACTTGAGGGTGGCCGCTAGCCAAGCCGGCTTTTGTCCTTCCGCCATGCGGTGAAGAAGCTCAAGCCCGCGGCGGGATTCGAACCATGGACCTGCTGCATGGCAGTCCATAGCCAAAGCCACTGAGCCATCACTGCTTCAAAAAATCTGTTGAAAACCGGATTCAACTGAAGACTAAGACTGGTTGTTAATAATCAGTACTATGTTGAGTTAGAGCCGATTTTTAGCAGAGGGTTACAAGAATCATTATGTTTTGTCTTGTATTTTGTTTGGATTTTTATGTCTTGGTGTGAGAAATGTATTTTGTACGATTTTTGTCATAATAAAAGCCTATGCTATTCATTGGGGATCAGCTCGCCCACATCCGTAGCTTTCCTACGCATAATCCCCAGGTGTTAAATCGGCGAAAATATCAGGAGGTTGGTTTTGGCTAAGTTCTGCGATATGATTTTGTCTGATGGAAAGTGAATTCCATCAGACAATATCATGTCGCCAAAAGACTAACCGTTTTTGGTCAAGATGTTTGATAAAGAGCGGATCGTAATAATAAAATATATTTTAAAAATATCTTAAGAAAACATTAAATTAACAATTGAATAAAACACTTAAAACATAGCAGAGAGAAATGGCGGGGCATCGTGAGGCGTGTACTGTCTGCCCCCTCCACCACTACTACATGACGACCACGACCGCCCTACCAAGAGCGTATCGACTTGGAAGAAGAAAAAATATAAAAATATATCTATAGTGACAATTCCATATCTAAGGAATCAGGCGGAATTTTCCTGTTAAGCCGACGTAACGTCACAAACGCCGCGCAGCGAAATCTGAAGAATCCTCGACGCGCTTTACTTCTACACGAAGCATCCTCAGAGGTCTTGACTCTACAAACGCACGATCGAGAAATCGAGAAGCGGATCGTAATAGTTGTATTACATTATTGGACATGAATAACTTCAGGCACATAGCATTTAAGTTCTAATATCCTGAAGACAAGTTCCAGAAAGCAGTTGGAGCCGAAACACCGTTTCCGTTGCCTGTTCTCTCTTACAAAGTATGAAATTAACCAATTTCAAAAGATGTAGTTCTCAATTGGATTTTTTGTTTGTTAGATACGTGAAGGCTCCGCCAATTTTGATGATTCTTCTTTGTTTGAACGAAAATATAAACAAAAATTTCAACGAATAGGTAAGTAACAAAATTTTTTTTTTTGTAGCTGATAGGCTAGCCTTTGACCACTCTCTCACCTGATGGTAAGTGATGATGTGGTCAAAGATGTTGTTCAGGCTAGCCTAGAATTACTGGGTCTCAAGTACAGCTGCCGGAACACACCGTTAGGTGCTTGGCGACAGAATTTCTACTTGAGGGTGGTAGCTAGCCAGGCGGGCATTCGCAAAATGCCCTACCACCATGCTATAACGATTGCCATCCTAAGACAACAACTGGGATCGACGGCTTAACGTGCCCTCCGAAGCACGGAAGCGCTCAGTAGTAATGTCACCAGCGGTCACCCATCCAATTCTTGATCGCGGCGGACGTTGCTTAACTTAGCTGATCGATTAAGAATGGCCAAGCAAACCTCACTACGAGAGCTTCGAATGTTCAAGAAAATTAGCATTACAACAGGTATGTCCCGTTTTGTCCCTTATTTCAACACAAATTACTGTGACGTACATGACATAGCCGGATGATGTTTACAAACCGTTTGCAAAAATGATTTTTCAATGACTTTAGAGGTGAGAGATTCAAAAGAGCTTTAACAATTTATTCTTATGAAAATACAGGATGTCCATGTTGCACTTATATTGTGGATTGTAACTGCGATGCCCTTTTATAACTGGTGGCTTCTGCGACCCTGTCCCTCAACTGGTGGTGGAGCGTCAGCTGGTGGTTGAGCACTGGTCCATGGCACCAGGGCCTGTAATGGTAATTTTTTAATGAATAATTCATTATTCATTGTTTGCCGTAAATCTGCCCTATTATGCATAACAGTGAGGGTGTAAGTGTGTGTTACTAGTCAAAACCCTACCAATACCCTGTCAGATATTTTTCTGCGTTCCATATACTCCAATGATGAAGTCAAATATGGACAATAATGCCATTTTCTATTAACAGATAACAGAATTAGTAATTCAGGTCATTGTCACCAAAGTCGCTGACAAAGACTCAGCTTACAAAAGTCGTGCCGATTTTTTATTACACAAGTTGCTGTTGTTTTTTTTATATTATTGTGACGGAAGCAAGAGTTCCGCATGACGTTAAGCGGACTAACCTATAACAGATGCATTTCGTCACTAGTCACAAATTGCACTGCGCCCGTCACCTTGAGACATAGTTGTTAAGTCTCATGTGCCTGTAATTTCACTATAAGTAGCTCTAAAGGCCTGCTGCCGGAACACACCGTGAGGTGCTTGGCGACAGATTTTCTACTTGAGGGTTGTCGCTAGCCAGGCGGGCAATCGCAAAATGCCCTTCCACCATGCAGTGAAGCTCAAGCCCGCGGCGGGATTCGAACCATGGACCTGCTGCGCGGCAGTCCATAGCCAATGCCACTGAGCCATCACTGCTTCAAACCAGCAAAATAACTAGATGGGTGTCGTTTTTCCATATAGTCTGGTTAAAGGAACTGAAATGATGATCATGAACACATAAAACCAAATTAAATCTAAATTATTTATTCTATCTATAATATATTTATAGAATAGCAAATACCCATACATGAATAGTTATAAAAATGTAAAATACTTGATGAACTTACCACAAAAAGAAGCAGTCCAAAGATCACCTTGAAAAATCTCATCGTAGGTGAAAATTATTTATTTTAATAAATATTTTGTTCGTGTATTTTATGCTTCTGTTGTGGGTTTATCAAATGTGAAGATATTTATATGTAGCACAATCAAGTAAAACAAATTAATAATAACTTTAATTCACCTCAGTGCGCAGTGATAGCCATGAAATGGGATAAAAATCATAATTCAAGAATAATCTGAGAAATTGTTGATTTATTATTTGTTTTGTTACAGTACTAGAATGAAAACGGAAGGTTCTTGACGCATATTATTTTTCACTATTGAGTATCAACCTATAACTTTTGATTGAATAAGCTAATCTTGATGATTCTTATTCTTATAGTCGGATGATCAGGATATTGGTCCCAATTACATTTTATCAATATTGATCCAGTAGTTTTGAAGTTACCATCAACTAATTTTTTTAACAAAGAAATGAAACCGACTTCAACACCCAAAAGTGTGAAATAACTTGTTGAAATCGGTACCATGATAGTTCAAAAGTACCTGTTATCACAATACTGTGCGCACGGTACCGACTTCGACAAGTTATTTAACACTTTTGAGTGTTGATGTCGGTTGAATTTTTTTGTAAAAGAATATTTTCACCCTTTTTAGTGACCCTTACTTGTCATTGACTGTCAATGACTAGTAGGTCAAGTTATATATATCAAGATAGGAAAACTTTTTATTTATTCGAGTGTAACTCAAAAAGGGCTTGACCGATTTTGATGACATTTAAATGGGACAACACGGGAAGCACCAGCTTTCAAATAAAAATCGGTTCACCCAGTATAAAGTTCTAAAGTATAAAACATAAACAAAACTGTCGAATTGAGTACCTCCTCCTTTTTGGAAGTTGGTTAAAAATTAGGCATGCCAATATGGGTACTTACTTGAGACTAAAACTCGCTGCTCGCCTCGTCGAGCGGTAATACTCGTAGCTATAAACTTTCGTGCCGCAGTTTCATGGTACAATCCTCCGCATAGTGGAAGGGCATTTTGTAAATATTTTGCCTGGCTAGCTATTACCTTCGAGTAGGAAACTAATGAGATACAGACAGGCACATATGCGACATAACAACTGTATGTCTCAGGGTGATGGGCGCAGTGCAGGTTTTCACTACTGAAATATGCATCTATATGCATATATGCATCATATATGCACAGGCAACCGCTTAATATCAGGTAGGCATCATGTGTAGACTTAATGAGGCTATTAAAGTTGCTAATTTCAGACCATTTCAGTTAAGCAGTCTTTCACAAAAACTAAACTATTTAAGAATCTGAAAGTTCTGATTCATGTACCACATACTCCATTGATTCAAAACGCCAACTTTTTTTTCTTTTACGAGTGGTTGTAAAGCGGCCATCGCCAAGATTCTAGGAACGCCGAAAACAGATGTCGTCACGATCAAATACGCATACCCTGGTACGTGGCCGAAAGTTAAGACATAGACAGAGTGATCCACGTACCTTGTCATGACGTCTGATAACGTTTCCGTAAATAGTAAACGGTGTAGTGTCGTAGTCTCGAAGCGGTGGACTAGGAAGAGATTGTAGTGTAGGCCTCGGATGATAGAGAGGTGCACCTTCAGTGAGGAGACATGAATTCGTTTCCTAGTTTATTTATTGTCTAGTTCATATTCGGGTGTGAACTGAGTTAAGGTTGAAGAGCGGCAGTAAAATAAGCTGTGTATATTTAGCCTAGCAACATGGGAGCAAGGCAAGACTTGTTTGGTTTTATTGATTAAGCCTGCACCGAGGCAGCAGTACGTAATTGTGGTTCATTTGATCCCGTGCTGTATCTTTATTTCTTAATTTTGAGTTCTGCAATTCATATATATAATATTTAAGGATTCATTCTATAAATCATACAATTTAGAAACACGATTACTTAAAATTTCCTCGATAGAAAAAAAATCCAAAGTTATATCTAAAAAACTAAATAAACCCTTAGTACGGCGTAAATATTTCACGGAAAGCCATCAGTCTTTGATTAATAAAAAGATCAATTTATTTTCTATAACGTATACACGTTATATTTTCTAAATAGGTATTCGTTTTTATAATACAAAGGAAATACCTAAATTCACGCACGTTCCGTCCATTTTAGCCAGAGCCGCGACGCTTCCTCCCTATCCGCTTCAGTACCGCTGCGGCCGTCGGACGGGGAACACGTATCGCTTGAGTTCACGCACGGTTTTAAAAACTATATTTGAGTTTACGTAACGATTTTGTTTATTTACTATGGGGAACAAAGTAAACAAATCAAAGAAGTGAAGAGGTTGGCGAAAAATTAATGCAAATCGCTTCCATGAAGAAATAAAGTAGGTAAAGTTCATATATTTGTTCCTAATTTTACTTACCCCAATATGCATTTATTTTAAAATCACACTGAAATGTTTCAAACACAATCAAATTTATCTTTCAAGACTCCTCCAGGCCGAGAGTATGGAAAACATAGAGAATACTCTTACTTCGTAAGTATACTCAACCTACATACCTATAACTGCGTAGGTAGTTTAAAACGAGTATTTACTTTATTTCAGCAATATTTACCTACTAAAACGAATTCAAATTTTACCACTATTTTTTCTATTTATAGGGAAAATGTAAGAGAATACATTTGAATCATGTGATGACGCGATGCATCAAATATCACTACAGGCAGAAAATTTTGAAAGAAAATTCTATGCTTCGTTTGTATCACATGTAATACTTATACAATTATTATATTATACCTTCCAAGTTTGGGTACTCAATTAAATCTAATAATTTAATTAGATTTAATTGAGTACCCATAATCTTTAAAATTTTCTATTTATAGGGTGAATGTACCAAATGTTGGCATTTCACAGCAAAGCACATATTTTGATTTATGTGATGACACGCTGACAGAAATACCACTACAGACGGGAAATTTTGAACACAAATATTTTTTACTTAGGTAACTGTACCTAGTTCTGTACCTAGGTAAGTATAGTAAATATACAATAAACAAAACTTTTAAAAACTCTTTGACAAAATATAAAACTGACTTCCCAGACGTGAATGAACATATTAAATCCATACGTTGTAATCACTACGATATGTACTGACTTCAACAATAGAATTCACACTTTTTTGTATTTGGAACACAAGGAACTTAGATGGGTATAAGAAAAAAATAAATGTTGGTTTTGTGGCGTGAAATAGAAATACATTTTTAAAAAAAGTTATACCAAACCTATACTATATTTTTAAATATAGACCTACTTTTAAGTAGGCCATCAAGATAAAGGAAATTAAAAGAAATAACAATTAATAAATAGCTCAAAAAAGTTATTGATTGCGTAAAAATGGCCAGCGTTAGTTGAAATTAATAATAGTTATAAATATTCGTAGCCCATATTTGTCCGTTTTGTTTGGCAAGCAATCAATCATTACTACATTTCATCCAACTTATATAATTCAAGTACACAGATTTTGTTTAAACAGTGTGCCGGGACACTAAAAGTCAATAGAATAAATTAATTTAAAAAAATGTCTGCTATTCACAATTTCGCTTCGGTCTTTTTAGTTATACTTTTAAATTGTCTATTTTACAGCCGGGTCTTTTATATATATAAATTAATTTATTTTATTGTTCAAAAAGGGTATCATTAGATGATACTTCGTGAACTGTCAACTAATGGTACGTTTACAAGTCATCTGATGAACCGATGACTTGAACGTACTTGAACGTGACGTGTTTAAAGAAATAATATAATAAATTTGATTTCAATTGCTAATTTACTAAACTATCTAAATATTTCCGAATTGCCAGGGTATTGGATGATACGGATTGTAAAATTTACCACACTCCAGAATTGTAATTCCATAAAAAAAACTGGTTAGTTTTTGTTATGGAATTAAATTATCAAATAATAAATAAAAAGTTCCTTTAAAAACTATTTGTTGATATATAATGTTGTAATATATAAATTAAAATATCTGTTTTATTACTGGGTACCATATACACAGGCACAACATTTTTGTCTTTCAGCGGAGGAAGAAATAGATGATAACATGAATTACTCACACAAAGGAAATAATGCCTTGAAGTAAGTTCGATATTGATCATGATGGTTTTATGTGTCCTAGTAAAATTGTTTCATGATTTATCTGTGTACATTAAGCATAATACTTACATATATTTACTTCGAAAGTGGTGATTGGTGGTAACTTTGTTTGCTCTGAGATAGTTTTTCTCTGTGTTTTAATGTATATTTCAAATATGGTTATGGTTACACAATTATGAATTTAAATAAACGAAGGTATGCTTAACTTTGTTTTTAGATAAATAAAATGAAATATATTTTGATTTTAATTAAAATTTGTTTAATTTTTAGGTTTCTACGCATCAGTTGCCTGGTGAATCAGATCAAGAGAAGATTATATAATAATAAAACCAGAAGAAAAAGTAGAAGAGATAAGAATAAGTGGAAATAGAGTTGTGGTATTCATGTATTTATTTGAACAATTGCAGGAAATTTCGCAGCATGACTCTCCATTTAGTTGCAATTTTAATCATTTAAAAGTAGTCGGAGAAAAAAGAACAGGGTTTGTATCAAAGTACGGGTGTGTTTGCAAAATGTGCAACGCCAAATTAAGTTTTAATAATTGTGAAAAATCCAATAATAACAAAGAACTTGATCTCACCGAAAATGTGGTAGGTGGTTTCATATCTATAGGTGTAAGATACGCAGGTCTAGAACAAGTGTCAGCCTTACTTGATATACCTTCTATGTTGGATCATTTGCCAAGTGTCACGCAAGAGTCTGTGAACTATGGAAACGGCAAAAGAAAAATGTATTGAAGAAGCAGCAAAAGAAGAGTAATATTAATGCAGACGGAGTACCTATGATTACCGTAGTTGCTGATGGTTGTTGGTCAAAAAGATAATTTTAAAACAAATATAACGCATTGGCGGTTACTGCGGTAATTATTGGTTACAGAACAAAAAAAGTCCTTTAAATTGCAGTTAAAAACAAATATTGTATGATTTGTACACGGTCAGAGAACAAAAAAATCCCCACTTAAAAATTACGAAGTATCCTCAAGTGGAATGGAATCCGTAGCAATAGTTGAAGGGTTTAAACATTCCTTACCAAATCAGGGCTTGATTTACTCCAAGTTAATTGGGACTCCAGTACATATAAGAGCATATTAGAAGCAAAACCTTATGGAAACTTATTGGTAGAAAAAAATGAATGCACTAATCATCTGTTACTTTTGCACGAAACTAGACGAATTAACCAAAAACACCTGCAAATATCGCAAAGTACTTTGAAAAAATATACTGCACTTGCGTAGATGTGTTAAAGTAGTTGTCAAACATATAAATTCAAGAGATTCAAGTTTCACCCAAATAAGTAATTGAATGCACCAAATCACGTTTTCGGAAATCACAAACTATGCAAACCTTATTTCTGCCAAATTATAGATCAAAATGAACCAACAGAATTAAAGGTTTTGTTGCTGAAATGAAGTCTAGTAATATTTTTGCTGCTATCATGAAAATCATGTCCAGATTGGTAAACTAAAAGCCTAATGACTACTATTTATATGATGTAAATAGTAATATAGTAGAAGTATTAAACAATGTTATCGCGAAATTTGTTGGCGGTAAACGAATTCATTATTCAAGTCGACAGACTTATACAGTTCGCTAACTACACCGCTAACCACTAAATAATCGTATATTTGCAAAAAGATTTTAATGCAAAGTCCTAATCCTATTGTTAGACGCTTAGAATTTAAACGCGATAAAAAAATAATTGATGATTTAAAAACGGAGATCATCAAAATCTTTTGTGACAAAAAAGTGTACAAACACTACCAATGGCAAATATTATGGCGAGTCTTGTCAAAAGCCAGATCTAGAACAAGCTGAATTTGATTTTGCTAAATCAAAACTTATGAAGAAAATTAATCTTTCTGATGATGATCGCCAGTCACTTAAAAAAAGAACTATTTTGCAGGCAGATTCGATTGAATGGCACCAAGAGAGAAAGTTACGCCTTACTGCGTCTACTTTTGGAAAGGTATGCAACAGAGGCCTTATAAAATGTGCACCTCTAGTAAAAAATCTTGTAAATGTGACTGGTGAATTAAGCCACGTAAAATCCATTCGTTATGGCAAGGAACACGAACATATTGCGTTACAACAGTTTGCTTAAGTACTCAAACTCGACAAAGAAGCTAACTTCAATGGTATAAAAAAATGTGGCTTATTCATCGATTCTGAACTGCCATTTTTGGTGGCAAGTCCAGATGGATTGATATATGATAAAATCATTGAAATCAAGTGTCCGTATTCATCTAAAGACAAAACAGTAGAAGAAGGAATAGCAGAAATCTGGAATCAGGAGAGAAACGGAAACTTGATATGAAATGGATCCTATGGAATCTCTAAGGGATCTTTTTAAAGAAATTGATATATTAACTTTACCGAGTCTGTATATATTTGAAAATAATATGTATGTTCGGAAAAAATTGAGTAAATTTAAATTAAATAGTGACAACCACGGTTACAACACTAGGAATAAATATAAAATAGCAGTACCAGGTTTTAGACTAGCAAAGACAAATAAAAGGTCCTTTTTAGGTAATTGTGTGCGGTTTTATAATAAAATTCCTAATCATATTACAATGCTCACAGAAGGAAAATTCAAGTTTCATGTGAAAAATATTTTGATTAAGAAATCATACTACAAAGTTCGTGATTACTTAAACGACAAAGATGCTTGGAAAGTTCCGCCTCTGCCAAGCTATCACCTGTCACCTACTTAATATAAACAAATATTGCAATAATCGTATTATATTGTATATAACACATAGTTACAAGATATTTTAAAAGAATGGCCCCGAGTTTCTGGCCCGTTCTTCTCGCAGTGGCTCTATAAATATATTTTGCTGAACGTGGCAGTACAATGTAGAATATTTCAATATTAAAATTTGTAATTGACATTCATAAGAGCGTCGTAGACGCCTAAATTGAATAAATGAATTTGAATTTGACAATAAATAAACAACATGATTTGTTTTACCAGGTGCAAGGTCAGCTACACATCACTAGGAAAGCAATTTGTTTATTTGTTGTGTGGACTGAAAAAAATATAAAAATAGAGAAAATAAAAAGAGAGAAGAATATGGAAAAAAAAATTAAAAACATTTTACTTCGATTGCCTGCTATCAGAAATTATTGATATTGATTCAAGGCTAGACAGAAATTCGTGAGCCAAAATATATTTTAGATGCAATAAACAAAAAAAACAATTCTTCCCGCGATTCTAATGCCTGAAACAAAGCGGGAAAAAAACTTAGTTATTTTCTCTTTTTGACTTTCATGTTCCTTGCCATAACTAACCAAATACCTGTGTAGTCAACTTCATTATCAGAAATTCAATCGAACCTCTCTGCAAAAACTTTAAAATTTATGAACTATTTCATGTGAATAATGTGTTATCTATGATCTGTAAATGATTTGCTGCTAATAATCTTCTCTTAAATTCAAAAAAGACGAAATGTTTAAATTTTTCTTTACCAAATGTTACTTAATGTTGAACTAAACATTAGGCTTGGCCCTAATAAACTCGCTATTGACAATACGAAAGTCTTCTTAGGAATCAAAATGGATCCAACTTCACAGTGTGATCCACATATATGAATGATTAATCCGGAAGTCTTAGTTTGGCTGCATATGCAGTTCGTAAGATAAAACAGTTAACAGACGTAGCTACTTCTCGCCTAGTTTATTTCGCGTACTTCCACAGTATTATGTCGTATGGTGTATTGCTGCGGGAAGCTGCTGCTGAGATAGAGACAATCTTTATCTAACAAAAGCATGCAATTCGAGACAATATGAAATTAATCCTAGGGAATCTCTGAGGGATCTTTAAATAAATATTAATATTTTTTACTTTCCCAAGTCTGTATATATTTGAAAATATTATGTATGTTCGAAAAAAAGTGAATTTTAATTAAACTGTGACAATCACGATTACAGCACTATAGTCTGTTTTTTTTAACAAACGAGTACTGAGTATGTCTCTTGCACATTTCCGATATTGAGAGAGTGAGATGGGTCATTGCCGTCATTGGTCAATGCCTTTGTTCTTGTTTTGAAATTGTTAAGGGCCGTTCATATTGAATACTTATGAACTGTAGTGTAGAAAAAATTACGTCATTATTTTATGATTTAAATTTGCATACTTAGTTTATTTACTTCAATTCTTGTAATGTTAAAAAATATCGTCATTCTTCTGTTGAACTTTCCACGCAGGTAATTGTCGAAGACTCAACTGAATGTCACTATACATGTAACTACAGCGTTCATGTGGAACGGACTTTATGTTGTTTACGTGAGCCAATAGCAACGCAGTAAAATGTTCAGTACCCGTTTGTTAAAAAAAACAGACTATAGGAATAAAGATCAAATATCGGTGCCAGGTTTTAGATTTACAAAGACAAACAAAATATCCTTCTGAGGTTATTGTGTACGGTTTTATAATAAAGTTCCCAAACATATTACAACGCTCACAGAAGGGAAATTCAAGTTACACGTGAAAAATATATTAATTAAGAGATCCTACTACACAGTTTGTGATTACTTAAACGACAAAAATGCCTGGACAAATCCGTCTCTGCCAAGCTACCGTCTGTCACCCACGTAATTTAAACAAATATTGTAAGAATTTTATTATATAGTAAATGTAACGCATTGTTAAAAGACGTTTAAAAGAATGGCCCCAAGTTGCCGTCGATGCTTGCCCGTTCTTCTCGCTGTGGCTCCATACAATTTTTGTTTGCTGACCGTGGCAGTACAATGTAGAATATTTCAATATAAAATTTGTACGATAAATGACTTTGACTTTGAATAAAGCATTTAAATATTGAAAATCATGTCACATCACTAACAATCACTGAAAAAATTCGGTTTAAAGTTTGTAAAGATTTCTACTATTCTCTTCTACTACTAAATATCTTTCGATTTCTTATTTAGCTGATTTTTTCAAGTAAGTGCCCATTACTACGCAAATAGCCGAGATTGCTGCGTAAGTACTATTACTATAATGTAGATTTATTAGGTGTCTCTCAAAAACCTACTAGGGGATGTAAATTACTCTGTCCAAAAATATACCAACATCGGATATTCTTGGTGATTATTCGTGGTCGCACATAATATACCTACGTATGTATATATATACTTTACGGAAATCGATTTAGTACGTCTACTCTGAGTGAAAAATGTAAATTTGAAAAGGGTCGATCACTGGGATTTTTACCCTATTTATATACCCGTTCTGTATTATATGTACCTACTGACGTACCTCGATGTCGTGGAAAAAGGTTTTTTACGTGAATAAGAATATATTCAGTAACAGTATATAAATAAAAACTAGTCGTTTTATTATGTATATATATAAATAAGTAGCACCCTAGCTAGTCAATTGGAAATTGGTTACGTTTACTTGGAAGAGTAAATTATGTATACCTTCTGAAGTACCGATAAGTCAGAAATAAAAAATAATAAATGTGGAAAAACGTTTTTTACCTGAACATATTCAATAAAAGTATTTGAAATGTATTGTTTTATTTTGTAAATAAATATTAGTAGCACCCTAGCTAGTCGAATGGCGCAGCTCGGCGCGGCGGGTCAGCGCATAGCTATTTAGTTGCTTGATCTTGTTGGCGGCAGCAGAGGGGGCGCGGCGGCAGCGCGGCGCGCGGCGTCACTGTGTGCCTTACTCACGCACACATACGCGGAGCGCATAGAATACCTGAAATCGCTGAGCGCCAGAAGCTCGGTACCCCCTTAAGGGCGCACCGAGCTTTTTAGGCGCGCCGCATATGTGTGCGTAAGTAAGGCACGCCAACAGCATCCATCCCCGTCCGACGGCCGCAGAATTACTAAAGCGGATAGGGACAAAGCATCGCGGCTCTGACTAAAATGGCCGGAACATGCGTGAATTTGAGTATTTCCTTCACATAATGAAAAAAAATACCTATTTGAAAAATGTAATGTGTATACGTTATAGTAAACATGTTGTTTTTTTTATTATTCAAATACTGATGACTCTCCGTAAAGTATTTACGCCGTACTAAGGGTTAATTTAGTTTTTAAGATGTAACTTTGGATTATTAATCTATCGAGAAAATTTTAAGTAATCAATTAAGTAAAGTGTTTCCAAAGTATGTGATTTATAGAATGAATCCTTAAATATAATATACATTAATTACATAGCTCAAAATTAAGAAATAAAGATACAACGAGGGATCAAACTAACCACAATTTTGTATCGCTGCCTCGGTGCAGGCTTAAGTACTGGGCGTCTTCAAAACGCGAGTGATGGTATCTTCTGGGTAACCGCGCTCCATCATCGATCAGGTGAGATAGTGGTCAAGTGCAACCCAGATCGGTATAAAAAAAATAACGATTCATCAATTAACGCTGTCCTTCACGGCTCGAGCTTTATTTTCTTTCCAGAAAAATAAAGTCCCTTCTAATGCCGCTTTGGATTAAAGTTGTAAGATAGAAGGTTGGTACAATCAAAAATAATCAAGAGTAGGAAAAACCTTACAAGACAAGTAAACACCCGATTGCTAATTATTTATTTTCGTTAAGCGTTTTATCGTTCCATTCAAATTAAAACTATGAGTTTTATATATTTATATAATCTCAATCGGTAATATTCTAATTATGAAATGAAATACAGACTTTTATTGGCATATTTTATTAACATACTTCTTTAAGAAAATTAAAAAAATATTTAAAGCATTATTCTCCTATTAAAACAATGCTTTAAAACATTTTTTTAATTATTAAAGTAACAATGTGTCCCGACCAAGGAGGTTTCAATTCAATTTAAGTACAAAATTATCTGTGGTCAGCGCGCTGCGCGCGTGATCACATAGGTAAATATTGTAAAATCTAAATATGTCTTAATTTTAAGATGTTGAATAAAATAGGACTTGTAAGAATCTATTAATAAGTATTTGTTTCATGTTGAACCATTGTACATTTATATAAGGTTTAAAATAAGAGTACTTGATTTGACGTTAGTCATATTAAATATATTATATTTGTTCAATACATATAATTGTATAAAATCAATAATAAGATTAATGTAATAATACCTAAAATTAAAATGGTTATTTATAAGCACATTCGGATCAAATAATTTAATAGTAAACCAAAATTGTAATTATTTAAAAGTATTGATATTGACTGCCGAAGTTGTTAATTCAAAGGGGCTCTGCCCAGCAGGTCAGTCGTCTTTAAGCAAGCTCAGAGTGAACAACTCGGATCTTACAATAGTGTCGAAATATATTTTCAAAGTAGTCTTTAACGACGAAGTGCTGCCCGATCGAGATTGTGTGAAGTTAAGTAATTTATTATTCTCTTTTATGATATTACATAAGGTCTAACCTTGTTTATATGTAATGGTTTGTTAAAAAGGTTTTGACAGTTATTATAAATTGTATTAAATTATAATTGTAATAATGTTAATTAATAGTTGATGAACCAGTAAAACTGTAAATAAAGTGTTTATAATAAGTATGTAACACATTGTTAAAATATGTTTAAAAGAATGGCACCGAGTTTCTTGCCCGTTCTTCTCGGAGTGGCTCTATACAACTTTGTTTGCTGAACGAGTCAGTACAATTAGAATATTTCATATTAAAATTTCATTAGAGCGTCGTAGACGCCTAAATTGAATAAATCGTTTTGACTTTGTTTTTGACTTTATCTTATATATACATATTATCTATAGTGAGCGCGCAACGCGCTGGTTTTTATATTGCATTTTATTGATTGTAGCTACCTATAGCCATGAGATTAAATAAAGTAGTGTATACAACTGCATATAATTAGGTATTAAAACACTCGTGTAATCTTATTTTGAAACTACTCTCATGTTTTAATACCCTCTGTTATATGACAGTTGCATAAATTACTATTTTGGAATCGTTTCTTAAAGCCCTTCATTATGATATCGCATAAGACGGGTTTTAAAAAAAAAATATTTTTTTTCGTAAATATGACGTCTAAGGACGGACAATTTATTTTTTCTTATGTAGTGTCACCCGGGCTATTAAGACGTATCTAATGATATATCATAAATCAAAATCGTTTGAATCGTTAAGAAGTTATGGTGGAATAGAGAAACTCACAAACATACATACATGAACCCTGTAAACATAACTCTCCTTTTTTTTTTGGCAGTCGTGTAAAAATCATTCATAATAGAAGACCGAGTAATCATGCACTATTTGACCTGAGATCAAGTTTTCAGAAATCAAATTGATATATCTATTTAAAGTCTCATTGTCTATTTTGTCTCCAATATCTGTATCAGCCAGATTGTCTACTGCTGATCACAGCCTCCCCCATTAAATATTCCATAGGTACCATTCCTAGGTTTGCCATAATCCCCACGCTTGGCAGGCGTCTTGGGGATCGCAGTTAAATATATCAGTTTCTCAGAAGGCGCTGCTGCTGTCCACCTTCCGATATTTTACCTGTAGTCACCTCTTACGACACCTATAGGTAGTAATGGGGGGGGAGGGGTAAAAAACATTCAAGCCCGGCACAATCTTTAATATAGCATCAATCAATAGGGAGTGTCTATTTTTTATATATGTGTAAAAACTATAAAACAAAACAAGACTGGCTTGAAGATAATAATATTGATTTATTGCTAGAACATGCTAAGGATTTGTCATATAGGAATATAATGGTAGGGTAGACCAATGTAACTTTAGTCAGATAATAAACAGTATACCGCACGCACGTCTATTATTTGCCAGGCCAAATAAACAGATTACTTTGTCGTAACACTTTCTTAACGAACTCCGTGGCGTCAGTCGAATTTTCTTCGTTACTTGAGGTTTTACATTCGACAAAGATGCTAGGATTTTCTTTATCCTTGCAAGCTGCAGGTTCTTCGGCATTGTCAAGGACGCTCCATGCCTGTACCTATAACGGTGCTTATGATTATTATTATATATTCTAAGGTCTAGAGTTAAATACCTATACCTTCCTGTAGGAGATGTAAGAGGCAATGAAGGGAAAAATACCAAAAAAGTGGGTAACAGCGCCATCTTACACTGCAATCCCCAAGACTTCTGCCAAGCGCGGGGATTATGAAGTGAACTCTTCCGAATGAGGAAGGCCATTATTCAATCGTGGATGTCATCTCAGATGAAAACAGGCTTAGTAGTATGAGGACTGTCCCATGACCGGCTGTTGGATGTCGTAAAAGACGACTAAAGCACGACTTGGGGTTTGGCTGCACATCAGGTCCAAAATTGAAATCCTTACCATTTAATCGCCATGATTACCTGAATGGTAGTGGATATACTACTAACGAGAGTATACTCAAGGAGGGTTACCCATACTTATCTGTAGTATTATTATATTTTCTATGCTTATGTGTGAAAATTTTGTATGTGTTTGCTCGGATTAAAATGAAAATTCGTTCTTATGTTCTTGGAAATACACATAATTAGTAAAAAGTAAAAAGATCTTAAGATGCAGTTTTAACGTTTTGTGTACGGACATCTGCCAAAAACAGCATCATAAAATCGATTCCAACTTTGAAATGCTAATATTAATGTGAGAATTATAGTATAATTTGTAGTCTCGCCTCAATAAAGTGGAGTAAAGGTTACAGATAAACGGACCTGTATCTGTAACTCTGAACATCATGGTCGGACTGTTTTTAGATAAACTAACAAATTCATTTTTAATCGCATTCTGAAGTCCGGTCGGGACCAAACCGGAACCTTTGAAAAGGCATATGATGCAGATCTCCAACAGAGCGAAGTCGCGAGCTCAAGCTATTTATATTAAATACTAGCTTTCCGAGCGCGGCTCCGCCCGCGCGTATGTCGGTTATCGCGCAAAAACATTAACCTCTTATTGCGCAGTTGGATAAAAACTATATTATGTTTTTTCCCGGGTCTCAAACTATTTCCATACCAAATTTCATTCAAATCGGTCCAGTAGTTTTGGCGTGAAAGTGTAACAGACAGACAGACAGACAGAGTTACTTTCGCATTTATAATATTATGATGCAGATCTCCAACAGAGCGAAGTCGCGAGCTCAAGCTATTTATATTAAATACTAGCTTTCCGAGCGCGGCTCCGCCCGCGCGTATGTCGGTTATCGCGCAAAAACATTAACCTCTTATTGCGCAGTTGGATAAAAACTATCCTATGTTTTTTCCCGGGTCTCAAACTATTTCCATACCAAATTTCATTCAAATCGGTCCAGTAGTTTTGGCGTGAAAGTGTAACAGACAGACAGACAGACAGAGTTACTTTCGCATTTATAATATTATAGTACTGATTTTCATACTTAACAACTTGTTTCCTCTGTATTCTCCAAATGAGTTGGCGAAGACGAGCATTATACCATCTATTGGGCACACACCAAAGAAGTATGGGCAAAAAATACGACTTCAGCGACCTTTAAACTCAAATATTTTTTTAGCATTCGGCATGTTATTGCAATTTATTTGTTTGAATACGTTATTTTTAGCTTGCTGCGATATATTAAATAGGCTGAGATTATTTTAATGCGCATATTATTCTCGTGATGATATGTCGGATGTAGCTATAAGGCGAAAAAAAACTATTCTAAACTATTTGAAACTTAGGTGCTCAAAGTAAACTTACCACGAGCAGAATTATTACGAAGAGCATGTTAAAAAATTTCATCTTTCGTATTTTTTTATAAATATTAAGGTTTTTTGTTTTATGCTTCCTATATGGTTACGTTATGTAAATGGAATCTTTATTTTTATAAGCTGGTCAAATCGTACAGTATGCGATAGAAAAATATAATTACAGGTAAAGCCAATATGTATTAAACTCTCCTTCACCTCGATAAAAACCATGAAATGAGATCAAATTTAAAATAAAATGTTGAAATATGTAAAACAATACCATGCTCTTACGAATGCCATCTGTATGTGTCCTATTCTGGCTTAAATCAAAGTAATGAGATAATACTGTGACAACAATCCAAGGGCAATTTACTATATGATTCCTTGAAGGTTATTTTTCAACACCCCTAACGTCCACCGTTGACAATTACAATGTCAAATCAGTCATTGTGTTTGTGAAAGTTCATCGAGCGAGGGAGACAAATTTTTAATATACATGGGAAAGTTATTATTATTTTCTTATCATAGGGCCTAACATAGTGAGCTATTTATTTGTTGCTATTTTTACTATTTGGACTGTCTGAATACATTAATTCAGACAGTCCAAATAGTAAAATAAAGTAAGTAGTCCAAATTTAAGCACCCGAAGCGAGCTATTTTGGATCGAATGTTAAGATTATTTTATTTGTTGATGTGCCTCTAACCAATGTTTTTAAGTGTGGTATTGGTAAGAAGCGACAGTAATCAGTCACGAGAGTCTTTCCTAAGCAGACATAATATATTGAAATTCCCCATTATACGAGTAATTGTGTGATCATAACGAGGGAAGTTATCTTCAAGAAGCTTTTTAAAGGAAGCAAAGACATCAACAAGCAAAGAATAGGAATAGTAAGCTCCGAGTAGTAATTAAGAATAAGAGAGGGAAATTTCTAAGAAGAGGTACTCACCAGCATCGGCTGCGGGTGGTTGCCGAATATAAATTGCCACACCATCACCTCTACTGCCAATGCTTTCGTTACGGATTAATAGCAACCCAGGTAATTAATACGAAAGAAGAAACTATTGTAACGTATAAGGCTGATTAAAGTACCTGTGTTACTTGCATTGATTCGACTCTGAATTGCTTTCAGAGATTTCAGGATGAAAGATTTGAATGAAGCAAACTCAGCAGCCTATTCATCACGGCTAAGAGTGGTGCTTCAAGCCATGGCTAGCTTTCCATCAAAACTTTTAATTTTTTGGAGAAAAATAGCAGTTAGTTCACTGAGTGATAATCAATTTTGAGGTTATGTAATAGAAGTTATATATGTTAAAGTTATGAATCCAATGGTATTTGTCACTGATAATAAGGGAATTTCACAAACTGGCAGGTGAGGCGTCTATTTATTACTCTATATCATGTTAGTGTTACTTCTAATTAATTTTAAATATTAAAATGAAAATTTGAACTCTTTATATTTATAGTTGTTTTTAATTTTGTCACACCTACCGCTCAAAATAAATATATACTAATGAAAATGTATGTTTCATTTTATAAATTATTATATAATTACCAGAATTGTAATAATATGAATTAATTTCATGATAAAAACGTCAGTATGAAAAAAATATTACCATTCTTTTTTTTTTTATAAAATCATCCATGCTTACCATGAGACCTGATGAATGGGTATGTTTGTAGGAAGGGATAGGCAGAAGTAAGTATATTTAAACGCGAGATTATTTCTGAATGCTCTTTAGGTCCTATAAATACGTAATAAATAAAATGTTGCGCTTACCTCACCTAGCGTATATAACAAGAAGAAGAGTATCCTCTTAGCGTAGCACACAGCGCTATTTGTAGGTACTGAGATTCTCGTGCCAGAAAATCCCTAAATTAGGCCGACGCAAGAATCGTACCCAAAGGGCAAAAAGAAACGAAACTTATTAAAATATACTCTACAATCTATCTCTCTTTACATATTATTACATGGGTCTCTGAGCTCCAAAACCGAATGAGAATTTCAATATGAGAAAACACTAATTTGTATGTTTAGTTGTTAAGCTGTAATCCAAACATTATTTTTGATGTGTTGTGTGATGCGAAACCGTCGTAGAGTAATGCAAGATTCGTACTTTAATTCCTAAGTGCGAATCTTGCCTTACTAAACATGAAATAATTTCGCATCAATATAAAAATAATTATTAAATTTTGCCCAAGCTTTTACTCGCGTCGTATCTTGCTTGAAGTAAGGGCCGCTACTAAAATGCGACGTAGTTTCGTTTTTCGTGTTTCGAGCGACACCTTAGACAACGAAAAATGAATTTGCGGTACGAAGTTCGTTTTTTGATACAGTCTCTGGTCGGACCGCATTGTTCATCACAAATCTTGCCCTGCTATGGAATCTCCCAAGCATACTATGAGAACGCTGTTATGTATTAATCAGTTTTAAGTCTTACGAAAAAGATATTAAAGAACATTTTCACATGGTAGGAGTTTGAGACTTTTACAGGCAAATATATGGTAATTTGCTAATACCTTTTTTTGGAGCCGGTCAAATTAGAGTAGGGGGCCGGGTTATATCTCACTCTCTTAGAAATACACTATCCTGTGAAACTGAAGGATATGTCCTTTAAAACATATTAGAAATATAAACACCCCAAATTCGCATATTAAATGGTTACACTCATACAAATCCTCATATAAATGATAATAATAATTTTCACCGCAGTAACAATTAACAATAGAAGACCAACTTACTACACTATATGAACTGAGATCAAGTTTTCAGAAGATCAAATTGATATATCTATTTAAAGCCTGTGACTATTTAATCTTAAATATAGCTCCATAATATAGGGAGTGTATACAATTGGTGGTCTATGTGTGATAACAAAAAAACAAAACGAGACTGGCTTGATTATATAAATAATGATTTATTGCTAGGACATGTTAAGAATTTGTCATATATGAATATAATAATAAGATAGACCATAACGTCTGTCCGGTAATAAACAGTATACCGCATGCAAGTATATTATTTGCCAGGAATCCATACATAAGTTTGTCGTATCAATTTTTTTATGAATTCAGTAGCGTCAGTTGAATTTTCTTCGTTACTTGGGGTTTTACATTCCACAAAGATGCTAGGATTTTCTTTATCCTTGCAAGCTGCAGGTTCCCCTGCATTTTCAAGGGCGCTCCATGCCTGTACCTATAACCGTCACTTATTATTATTATTATTATATATTCTATGGTCTAGAGTTAAATACCTCTATACCTTCCTGTAGAAGATGTAAGAGGTAACGAAGGGTATACCAGAAAGTGGTTAACAGCGCCTTCTGTAGCACTGCCATCTTACACTGCAGTCCCCAAGGCCAAGCGTGGGGATTATGGAGAACCCCTCCGAATGGGTAAGGCAGTTATTCGTTGTTGATGAAAACAGGCTTAAGAGTATAAGGACTGACCTATGACCGGCTATTGGATGTAAAAGACGACTAAATGAAAGCACAACTTGGGGTTTAGCTGCACATCAGGTGCACAATTGAGCTCCTTACCGTTTAATCGTTACCTGAATGGTAGTGGATATACTAACAAAGAGAGCATACTCAAGGAGCGTTGGAGTTAGGTAGGTACCGGTCATAAATATTAAAGTAAATCTATAATAAAAATTATATATACTGAAGCCAAAAGGTTTTCCAAAACAAAAGGATGTTACCGAAAACATATTTTTCGTTAGTTTATGTGTTGGCTTGGGTTCTTAGAGATTGCATGTTGTGGCAACTCATGAAATGACATAAAGTTAGGAAAAAGTTAATTTTCTTGTCTCATGTCTTATCCGAATGCCACTTCTTAAACAATTTTATTTCTTGACTATTTGACTTTTTGCCCACAGTGTCACAACATTTTACGGTGCTATGACTTAAATAACCCATAATGTGAAAATTTGTATGTCCGCGCAAACGGATTAAAATAACTCGTTCTTATGTTCTTGGAAATACTCATATTTAGTAATGAGTAAAAATATCTTAAGATACAGTTTTAACGTTTAATGTATGGATCATGTGCCAAAAACAGCATCTTACAATTGACCTCAACTTTGAGATAATAATATTAAGGGTTAAAGAATACAATTGCAGATTTGTAAAAAAAAATTGAATTTCTTTTTTTTTATTTAACATATTTTTTAAAGCAAAATAATTACCATTATTATACTATACATTGCTATACATTGCTGCCATCTAATAGGATGGTCATGTATGCCTTTCCGATAGAACTCTGGTTGATCTAAATTCGAGGAACTGTGTGAAAGTATTTTGTACTACCTCCTGGGAAGAAAACTTTTTATCACGTAGAAAACTGTCCAAATCACGAAAAAATGCTCGTCCGTTGGAGAAAGGTCTGGCGAAAACGGAGGGTGACGAATGGTTTCTAATTGCAGTTCCTGTAGAGTTAAAACGGCTTCTCATGGTATGAGGTCTTGCGTTATCATGGGGCAATAATGGTGATGAAGATCGATTCATGAGTCGGTGCTGTTTCACTGCTAGTTTTGCTATTATTATTATATGCCTATTATTATCGTGATGACATGTCGGACGTTGTTATCAAGCGAAAAAAACTATTTGCAAACAAACTTAGGTGCTTAAAGTAAACTTACCGCGAGCAGAATTAGTACGAAGAGCATGTTAAAAAATTTCATCTTTCGTTAATTTTATTTATAAATATGAAGGTTTTTTTTGTATTATGCTTCCTATCTGGTTACGTTATGTAAATGGAATCTTTATTTTTATAAGCTGGTCAAATCATTAAGTATGCGATAGAAAATTATTATTGCAAGTAAAGCTAATTATATATTAAACTTTCCTTCACCTCAATCAAAGCCATGAAATGAGATCAAATTCAAAGTAAAGAATTAATAAATTATTGGCCAAGTTTAAGCACCCGAAGCGAGCTATTTTAGTTTATAATCGAATGTTTAGATTATTTTATTTGTTGATGTACCTCCAACCAATATTTTTAATTGTGGTAAGTTTATATTGTGGTATTGGTAAGAAGAGACAATAATCAAGTCAAGAAGTGACACAATGCCTTGCATTGGTTAGGAGAATGGTCAAATTGCCAGCCCTGATGACGGATTTTAATTTAGATGCACGAGAGTCTTTCCTAAGCAGACATATATTAAAATCGCCCATCATAATGGTGTGATCATAAGAAGGGTTAATATCTTCAAGAAGCTTTTCAAAGGAAGCAAAGAAATCAACACGCGAAAAAAAGGAATAGTAAGCTACGAATCTTAATTTAGAATGAGAGAAGAAGTTTCCCTTCTAAGAAGAGGTGCTCACCAGCATCAGCTGTGGGTGGTTGCGGAAGATACATTGCCACATCACCACGCCTACTGCGATGCGGTCGTTACGGATTAATAGGAAGCCTGCTAATGAATACAAAATTGTTGGCAGACATGGTTTTAGCCATGATTCTGACACAAGAATAGCGTGTATACTTTAAAAAACATAAAACAAATTACAATAACATGAGCTGGAACACTTTTTGCATTTATATGTAGTAATTAGGAATACTGCTAAAATTATCACCTGAAGAAGACAATGATAAGTATTCACTGTCACTGTTACTAACATACATTTTATTATATAATATAATATTATATAATACTAGCTATGGGTTTGTATGTAGGAAGGGCTAGGGCTGCCATCACCCAAACCACCGATGCCGGACAAAATCTTAAAAAACCCAGACATTTCTGTGAAATTGAGTTTTTTTCCAGGACACCCATGAAAACAAAGTTCATATTTTTTTTTTCATTTATACTGCTTCTCAGCGCAAAAACTACAGTGCTACAAACATAATTACTCTTCTCTTTCTACACATTTACTACACATTTACTCTTCTCTTTCTGAGGAAATCTGGTGATAAAAATAATGAGAAGCAGTGTTATTTGGCATCAAATTAGAAATAAATAATTTTTTTTGTTACAAAATTACAAATTTACAAAAGGAAAAATTTAAGTCATGTGCGCGATTCGAACCTGCGTCCAACCACCCCTTTAGCCGGGGTATAATAATAATTGAGCTAACATGACAATGAGTCCATAACTCTGTTAAATATGTCCTATAGTTCTATGTTTTAACCAACGTATTGGAATGGAGCCCAGATTACTCCCAAGGGGTACCCCCAAGGGGTAATCTGTGGGATGGAGCAACATAAATAAAATTTTTGGTTTAATAAATAATAAAATTACTAGTAGGTTTAGAAACTAACTGTTAGAAACTACAAACTACATAGTATCATTTTTTTTTTTAAGTTATCTTGTACCTTAAACCGTAAAACTTTTTTCTATGTGAATCAAAAGTACCTAAGTAACAAGTTTAAATTTTGACGAGCTCAAGATCTTTGTACTTTACAAAATTACAAATATACGAGATGAGAAAATATAGTCGTGTGCAGTATCGCGTCATCCACCCCTTTAGCCGGGGCACAGTAATGTTATCTATATTACCGTGCCCCGGCTAAAAGGGTGGATGACGCGGGTTCGAATCCTGCACATGACTATAATTTTTCCTCTCGTATATTTGTAATTTTGTAAGGTAATTCGCAAAGCATGAATTATTGCAAACATAAAAATATTAAAATCTTTTTACTTATTTCGGTATTTACAAATTTTCAAATTTTTGTCAAAGTAATCTTTTCCTACAGGAATTTGGAAAAGTCAAAGCAACTCACGTCGTTAAATTTATACTTTACATCGATCAGAGATGAAACCATGGGTTTTTAACCGACTTGCTTGCAAGGAGGAGGTTTTCAATCAGTCTGTTTTTTTTGTGCTTGTTACCTCAGAACTTTTGACTGGATGAACCGATTTTGAAAATTCTTTTTTTGTTTGAAAGCTGATGCTTGTCGTTTGGTCCCATTAAAATTTCTTCAAAATCCTCCAATAACTGAAAAATAGTTACCTATCTTGATATAGTTATTGACAATGAATGACATTCGATCCCGTCAGTAGCAAGATTCACTAAAATTAGTGAAATAAAATGTTTAGCAAAAAATGGAACCGACTTCAACACCCAAAAGTGTGAAATTACTTGTCGAAGTCGGTATCATGCGCACAATATTGTGATAAAAGGTAAAAGGTACTTTTGAACTATCATGGTACCTACTTCAACAAGTTATTTCACACTTTTGGGTGTTGAAGTCGGTTCCATTTACCTATTGGTGATTTTTTTTAAATGATTTGTTGTCCTTCGTCCTTTGCCGCGAGACTAGCGAATAAACTCAATATGTAACTTGAGTTGCCAACTAATATCAAGATTAACATGTTTTCTGCCAGATTTCACTAGATGTTTTTACTTTTTAGCGTATAGTTATGAGAAAAAAGCCTTAAGACCCTAGAAATATTCTAGACCTGGCGCCAAATGCGCCTAAACGGCAAGAGAGTGAGTGAATGACCGGGGTTGGCGGCAGTTCTTTATGGTAGGGGCCAGCGGTGCGCGGCGCGGGGGACGTTCTGTTGTTGTGGATTTTGCAGCGCCAGAGTTAACTTTGATGCAGCTTACGATTGAATTTTCAAAAAATCAACCCACAACCCCGACACAAATGTGTGACACTATTTACCCCCTACCGGACGCCCCACGGACGCCCTCTAAACTAGGGGAAACCCGGACGGACGGAAGCCCTAGGTGGGGCAGAAGTATATGTAAACACAAGATTATACCTAGATGCTCTTTAGGTCCTATAAGTATATGTTGCAATTACCCCAACTGGCGTATACTATACATATAGCGTAAACTTATACCAAGGTAAAACAACAAGAAGAAGAGTACCCTCTTAGCGTAGACTTAGTAGCCCAGTACTTGATTAGTACTGAGACTCTCATGCCAGAAAATCCCTAAATTACGCCGGCGCAAGAATCGTACACAAAGAGCAAAACGGAACCTTATTAAAATGGCACTCTGCCATCTGTCTCTATTAACATTATTACATGGATCTTTAAGCTTAAAAACAGAATTATACATTATTGTCAAAATTAAAAAATCTGTAACATTGAAAATTTGTATGTCAATAATAAAATAAAATATTTTGTTGGCCCTAAACCGAATTATTGTTTAAAAAGGTATTTTCGGTGTTGGACAAATTCAATCTAATTATTTTAATGTGTGTTCAATATGATAAAATACTGATTGGTACTTCTTATCAAAACAATATTTTTTATGTGTTGTTGCGATGCGGAACCGTCGTAGAGTAATGCAAAATTCGCAGTTTAATTCCTAAGTGTGAATCTTGACTTACTAAACACCGAATAAATTCGCATCAACAAGAAAATATTGATTTAAATTTTCACAAGCTTTTACTCGCGTCGTATCTTGCGTGAAGTCAGGTTATATCTCGCTCTCTTCTAAATAAATTATCTTGTGAAAATGAAGGATATTTATCCTTTTATACTTTATTTAAATACAATCACCCCAAATTAACACAACAATTTACTCATACCTCATATAAATCATAATAATAATTTTGACCGCAGTAACAGTTCATTATAGAAGGCCAACTTACTACACCAAATGACCTGAGATCAAGTTTTCAGAAGATCGAATTGATCTATAGCCTGTGTCTATTTTAACATAAATATAGCATCAATATATAGGGCGTGTATACTAGCTGCGGTCGATGTGTAAAAACCATAAAACAAAACGAGACTGGCTTGATGATAATAAATAATGATTTATTGCTAGAACATGTTACGGATTTGTCATGTATGAATGTAATGTTTAGATAGACGTGTAACGTCAGTCTTGTAATAAACAGTACCGCACGTTTATTACTTGCCGGAATAAATACATTATTTTGTCGTATCAATTTTTTTAAGGTTCCTTAGCGTCAGTCGAACCTTCTTCATCACTTGTGGTTTTACATTCCACAAAGATGCTAGGATTTTCTTTATCCTTACAAGCTGCAGGTTCCCCGGCATTTTCAAGGACGCTCCATGCCTGTGCCTGTAACAGTCACTTATGGTTATTACTATTTTTTTTATATTCTATGGTCTAGAGTTAAATTCGTCGATAGGTAAGAGGCAACGAAGGGAAAACAAACCAGAAAGTGGGTAGCAGCGCCTTCTGTAGCACTGCAATCTAACACTGCAATCCCCAAGACGCCTGGCAAGCGTGAGGATTATGGCGAACCCCTGTGAATGACGAAGGCTGTTATTGAATCATGGAAGTTATGGCAGATGAACACAGGCTTAAGAGTATACAAAAGGACTGTCCCATGACAGGATGTCGTAAAAGACTTCGGGTTTTGCTGCACATTAGATGCACAACTGGACTCCATACCATTTAATCGCCATGATTACCTGAATGGTAGTGGATGTACTACTAACGAGAGCATACTCAAGGATGGTTGGAGTAAGGTAGGTGCTGGTCATAAATATTAAATATATAGTAAAAATAAAATATAAAACTCAAGCCAAAACTTTTTCCAAAACAAAAGGATATCATTCTTGTGTTGTTACCGAAAACATATTTTTCGTAAGTTTTCGTGTTGGATTGTGTTGTTGGAGATGGCATGTTGTAGCAACTCATATTGTGACATAAAGTTAGGTAATGGTTTATTTTCTTGTCTCAGGTCTCATCCGAATGCCACTTCTTAAACAATTTTATTTCTTGAATCTCTTCCTGGTGCTGAATGAAACTTTTTGCCCACAGTGTCGCAACATTTTCCAAGCTAGCCAATGTCAGAACAATAATTCTGGCCAAATTTTACCGGCTGAAGACTTAAATAACCCACACTTAGGTGTAATCATTTGTGTCTGTTTATACGGATCAAAATGAATAATACGTTCATATGTTTTTAGGTAGGAAACAGTAAAAAGTAGAAAACTACATCTACTTAAAGTTGAGACCTTACCATGCAGTTTAAAGTTTCGTGCATGGAACATCTGCCAAAAACAGTATCTTAAATTCGATCTCAACTTTGCTAATATTGATGCGAGAATTAAAGTATAATTTGTAATCTCTCCTCAATAAAGTGGAGTAAAGGGTCCCTGTATCTGTAACTCTGAACATCTAGGTCGGACTGTTATTAAATGTACTGACAAATTCATTTTCAGTAGCATTTTGAAGTCCGGTCTTTGGGCGGGTAGTTGGCAATAGAATCGCCACCTATGATGTGGGTCCAAACAAATGGCAATGTATGGGTATTTAGACTTTGCCTGCCTTTGAAAAGGCTTGATCATGTGATGATTTCCGACAGAGTGAAGCCAATCTCAGGCTAATTTCATTAAATACTCGTATTTTCATACTTAACATTTTGTTTCCTCCGTATTCTTCAAATGAATAAGCGAAGAAGAGCCAAAGACCATCTATCGCGCACACACCCAAGAGGTATTCTATGGCCAAAAATACAACTTCATCGACCTTTAAACTCAGATAAAAAATTTAGCATGAGTCGGGATGTCGTCGTATTTTATTCATAGAAGACTAACCGGACTTCAATATTTATATGGTACGAATACATTACAGTTAGATAATACAGCCAATTACAGGTCTCCCTAAATTATTACTAAAATATATATCTAAGTCTTAAAATTTTTACATACATTAACATTGATTATGGCACCCCGTGGAGTGCCGGGTCAACCCCGTGGAGTGCCGGGTCAGAATCGTACTTCCCCAAATCATCCCATGGGCGTCGAGGGGACTAAGGGAAAAATACTGGAAGGTGGGCAGCAGCGCCTTCTAAAGAACTGCCAAAGACGCCTGCCAAGCGTGGGGATTATGGCAAATACCCCCTTAATAGGGGAGGCTGTGTTCAGCAGTGGACGATTCGGCTGTTACAGTAACATTGATTTAATAGTAAAGTTCAGATACTAAGTAAGTAGGCGCTGGACACCCACGTAGTATATAAATACCATAAATACATGAGCCGCGCTTTCACTCTAAGGTTAGGCAAGAAAGGAATATAATATTACTAGTTCATTCAATAATGAAGCAGTGATAGCTCAGTGGCTTTGGCTATGGATAGCCGCGCAGCAGGTCCATGGTTCGAATCCCGCCGCTGGCTTGAGCTTCACCGCATGGTGGAAGGGCATTTTTGCGAATGCCCGCCTGGCTAGCGACCACCCTCAAGTGGAAAATCTGTCGCCAAGCACCTAACGGTGTGTTCCGGCAGCTGTCCTTGAGAGCCAGTAATTCTAGGTTAAACTTGTTAACACCTTCGAATGTGTATATGAAAATATAACATCGTCACTTACCATCAGGTGAGATTGTGGTCAAAGGCTTACCTATCAGCAATAAAAAAAATGAAATGGATTGCGCGCGTGCTTGTGCATGCATGCATGTAGACCTACGTGTATGTTTGTAGGTGCAGTTTATGTGATTGTATTGTATACCTAGTGTGCCCAAAGCCTAAGTGTGCTCACGTTGACAAAACTAATTCTATATAACTATAAATGTTATTCGCGAGGCCTGAATGAAGATGTAGGTATGTTTTTTTAATAAAACTCAACATCATAAAATATTGAGATTGTAGTATAATTATATATTAATATATAGTAAAAAAAATATTATTTAAAAAATATTAATTACATTAAGAAAAGAATAAATTGAATGTGTATATGAACATATGACGTGTAAGTGTATGTTTATAGACTGGGTATATTTAAGTATCGATGAATTTTCTAAAGTATCGTATACTTAGGTTCCCGTTTCATGTCACTCACGACACAAGATAAATCTAGATAGGTACTTACATAATGGGGGAGGCATTTGTTCAACAGTGGACGTATTCCAGATCAAATAAAGTAGATCACGTACATGAGTAACGAAACACATAGAGTACGCATAGATGTGTTAAGCACGGGGCCAACTCCCACCTTTTACGAAACCATCACTAAAAAGTAGCGTTTTGTTTCGTGCTTAAAATAATCATTCGCAGACACGAACTATCACCGACCCGCAATCGCGTCAAGCAATATTTGTTTGATCCTACTTAAAGAACGAATGAAATAATATGTATCACGGATGTGCAAGCGAGATACAAGATGTATATAATATAGCGTTATCCCGCTCGCACTGTTCCGAACGACGATGTTATGGAACGGTTTTACCATAGTATTATGACATTTTTTTGTATGCTTCACAAAAAACTGTCTGTAACTTTTCATAATTTCACTCATCGAATAATTGTGCTGCATTTATTTTAAAGAATAATAGAAATAAAAACATTGTACGTAATTTACACATTAATTAAACCCATTTTTATCGTAAAATAATCAAAATCAAGTTTAAATCCGCTGCTCGAAAGCAACTTTTTTAAGATGGATAAACATGACGGATTTGTCATTTGAACAATAATACTTCGTATCAAATGTCACGTCAGAGTTCGCGAAAAGAGTGAACTATTTGATGTGAAGTCATCAAAGCGCCGAGCGATTCGTTTACTGCTTGTAAGCCTGCTTAATTGACGTGGAGGTATACAATTTAGCAGTAAGATCAAGTTATTATTACTATAAGAGGTGAGAGTTAGCGCCCAGGCCGTCACAAACACACATACATAAACGTCCTATTTGTTTATTCTAGTATTTTTATTTTTTGTATTCAGTGTATTCACAGCTTTTAAAGATTTACGTGTATAAGTTGAACTGTTCTTTATGACTTTATTTTTCTTTATTTTTTTATTTATTACTGTTTTTATAAGTATATAGGCCTTTTTTCAAGATTGCATTGCAGTAGCTAGTTAGGTATTTACATATTATTTACCGAGTATCAAGCGTTTGAATACTTATCCTTTGAAGATAGATATATGAAACTTAGGTGCTTAAAGTAAACTTACCATGAGCAGAAGTAGTACGAAGAGCAAATTAAAAATTTTCATCTTTCGTTAAATTATTATTGTTTTATCAATAAAGGTTTTTTTCTTTTATGCTTCCTAATGGGTTACGTAATGTGAATGGAATGTTTATTTTTACAAGCCGGTCAAATCATAAAGTATGCAATAGAAAATATAATGGCGAGTAAATCCAATATTAACCTTTCCTTCACCTCAATAAAAACCATGAAATGAGTTCAAATTCAAAATAAAATGTTGAAAATTGTAAAACAATACCATGCTCTTACGAAGGCACGATACGAAGTCTGAATGTGTCTTATTCCTTCTATTAGTTAGTAATAAGATAATACTGTCACAACAATCCTGGAGCAATTTACAATTTATAAATTTTTTTTATGCCTGATAGGTTAGCCTTTGACCACTATCTCACCTGATGGTAAGTGATGATGTGGTCGAGGATGTTGTTCAGACTAACCTAGAGTTACTGGCTCTCAAGGACAGCTGCCGGAACACACCGTTAGGTGCTTGGCGACAGATTTTCAACTTGAGGGTGGTAGCTAGCCAGGCGGGCATTTGCAAAGTGCCCTACCACCATGCAAAAATATGATTCCTTGAAGAATACTGCAACATCCATAACGTCCAACGCTTGCTTTGCGGATTACAACAAACATATTACAACAAAACTAAAAATTTACGAGAAGAAAAATACCATAATTTTTCCATGACTATAATTTTTTCTCTCGTAAATTTTTAATTTTGTAATATCTGTAATAGTTATTTTTATTTTCTTATGCATAGGGCTTAACATAAGTTTAAAGTAAGATATATTTATTTGATGAAATTTTGTACTTTTTGCACTGTTTTGGCCAAGTGTAAGTACCCGAAGCGAGCTATTGAGAATTTATATTCGATTGTTATTTTTATTTTATTTGTTGATGTGCCTCAAACCAATGTTATTAATTAGGGTATATTGTGTAAATTGTTTTTTTTTTATATTTCAATTGACCTTTTTTTAATCTTTTTTTTGTGATGTTTTTCTTTTCAATAATGGTAATTCTGACTTTGCTATTTAAGAAATTTCTTTATTCTGATCTTATTATAATTTGATTCGCTACTTCAACTGAGTACTGTTTTAACTATTTTTTATGATTATAATAGTACGTATAGTACTTACTTTTAATAATGATATAGTGGTTATTCTGCGCTTGTTCCCTGCCCACACTGCCCTGATTCTGGGAAGCTTTTTTCGTTTCCTCATGGCATGCGCGTTATACTGGCCGAATGCTCAAAGATATAATATTCGCAGAGCACTAACTCCATTGCAATTAATCAAATCAAAAAATCTAAATGTTTTTTCATTCCTAATTTCCTAATTCCATTGGATAATGTAGTGCAAAACTTATTTGTAAAGGTTAGTATCACATATAAAAAAACAACAAAACATAAAAATACACACCACATCGCACGGAATCCTATGTGTATACCTGTCGAGTTTTATCAACAAGTACACACACACAAAATGCCGCACGACGGGCCAGTTGTGGTGTTCACCACTGTACGTAAAAAACTGTTGCGATGCACAAGTTGTCTCGCACTCACCTCAACAGAGAAGCCGTTTTCTTCCTGAGGATAGCGTGGAAGCCATCCGTCCGAGCCTGAGTAAACATCTCTGACGGACTACAGAAACGAGGCCAAAACCAACAGCATTCTGAACGCATTATTATATTTGACTCGTAAGGCATTCCACGATTTTTGAGTATAGTTGATCTATAGATTGCCTGATGAACTCTGACAGTATGCCTTGAACATTGTGATCTTAGCTTCGTCACTACACAGGGAAAATCTACTAATCAACATATTATTTCTAATCGCCAATGCTCTATGCTCCCGTTCAATGTCTGCATAGTCCATAAGATTGTCGGTAAGAATATGTCCGAGGTAACTGTGTCACTCTATTTACGTTTAAGCCGTTCAATACTATTCTAGGTACACTATCAGGACACCTATATACCGACGGCCTTAAATACCATGTATTCACATATTTTAACATTATAAGTGAGTCCATGTGCAGCAGCATAGCTCCCACAAACTCTCATCATTTGTCGAATAGTCCCCGCGGTCGGGCCTAGCAGCACCATGTCATCCGCGTAGCTGATGGTGTTTAAGTAACGCCTCCGACACGACAACCGACATGCATGATGCTGAGCTCGACAATGAGATCATTTATGTATAGGTTGAAGAGCTTGGGAGATGTTAATCCACCCTGCCGAACCCCGTACTCCAACCCATATATATCAGATCAGAGAGCACATTGGACCCCTTTACTAAATTAATTTTATTTCCATACCAATATTGTAAAAGTCTCAACAGTTCTTCCGGTACACTGATGTCTCTCAACTTCTTCCACAGCACTTCATACGAGACGAGATCAAATGCCTTGCGAGGTCGAGAAAACAGGCGTACACTGGCGTCCTGCGATCATTCATGTGTTCCTTTGGGCAGGGTTGATTGTGTGGGAGAATTTTAGACGATTAATAATATTTCATAACTTAATATTTATACATAACCGATGAAAATTTATATTTTATTTGATAGATTATTGTGTAATTAACATAACCTGATTGATGACCTGATAAATGATATGTAGGTATGAATGTAGGAAAGGGTAGGGCAAGAGTATATTTAAAGGCGATATTATATTTCTGGATTCCCTTTAGTTCCTATAAATACATGTTGTATTAACCCCACCTAGCGTGTATTAAGAACAAGAAGTAAATCCCAGTTCGATTAGTACTGAGGATCTCATGCCAGAAAATCCCTAAATAACGCAGACGCAAGAATCACATACCCAAAGGGCAAAATGGAACCTTATTATGGCACTCGTCTGTCTCTCTTACTATTACTTACATAGCTCCAAAAGAAAATAATACATTATTGTCGAAATTATGTAACAATTCTGCAACATTAAAAATTTGTGTGTAAATTTGGACCTAAACGGAATTATTGTTTAAAAAATTTTTCGGTTTTGGATAAATTCAAACTTATTATATAAATGTGTATCGAATAAAAAAAACACTCATGTTTAGCAATATCTTGTTGCGATGCGGAACCGTCGTAGAGTAAGGCAAATTCACACTTTAGTTCCTAAGTCAGAATCTTGCCTTACTAATCACCGAATAATTTCGCATCAATACAAAGAATATCTTTTTGTAATTATTTCATCACAATCAGTGTGCACAAGGGCGCATAAGAAAGCCACAAAATAAGATCTACGTGCATATAAATACGTTTTGCGATTTTCATTTCCAAAAGTATGTCGATAAAAAGTTTCTAGTGTTACGATCATACAAAAAAATACATACATTTTCAAAGATATTAAAAAAAGGGATTGTTGTGTTTATAGACGTTTCGAATCCGACAGTGCACAATACTTTCCACCTTCCTTAATACGGTCAATGCGACTCGAAAATTACACGGTTGACCCGCGATAATTTGGCCCCTGTCTAATCCAGAACCACCATGGCCAAAACAGTGCATACAAAGCACAATTTAAGAAGGATTTTAAACTTGTGACTAGACTACAAGAAAAAAACTAACGCATTAAAAATACATTTGTTTGTTTCTCTGAATTCATTTAATTTTATTCTTGTGAAATAATATCATATAACGCATTTATTTTTTCTGCGTCCAGTGGTGTGTTACTGCGACGATCATGTGTTGCTGAGAAAATACATTGGAAAAGGATATTAATTGATTTTTTCTTCTTGCATTCAGCATCTTCGCTATCTTTATCTTTAGCGGTACCCCATGGTACCAGTGCCTGTAATGAGATATATTAATACTATTTAATAGTATTATAATTTATAATTATTACTAGCTTTCCGGGCGCGGCTCCGCCCGCGCGTATGTCGTGTATCGCGCAAAAACATTAACCTCTTTTTTCGCAGTTGGATAAAAAATATCCTATGTTTTTTCCCGGATCTCAAACTTTTTTTTTTAACGGATTTCCATACCATATTTCATTCAAATCGGTCCAGTAGTTTTGGCGTGAAAGCGTAACAGACAGACGGATAGAGTTACTTTCGCATTTATAATATTAGTACGATTATTTATTATATTATTAAGGTTTTATTCCCTTGGGGTACAATTATGCACCGGTCTAGAATTATATTATCCCTCTATACCTTCTTGTGCGAGACGTAAGAACGAAGGGAAATATACCAGAAAGTAGGTAACAGCGCCATCATACACTGCAATCCCCAAGTGGGCGAGAGCGTCTTTTTATCACTACTTTACTACACAAGACGCCTGCCAAGCGTGAGGGTTATCGCAATTGCTGCCCAGAATCGGGTAAGCCCTTGTTCGACGGTTGACGTCTTAGCTGTTGATGAAAACAAGCTTAAGAGTTTAAGGATTATCTCATGACCGGCTGTTAGATGTCGTTAGGAAAGCACAACTTAGGGTTTTGGTGCACATCAGGTGCGCAACTGGACTCCTTACTATTTAAGCGCCCTGATTACCCGAACGGTAGTGGGTATACTACCAACGAGAGCAAACGGGTGGGTTGGTGTCACAAATGTTCCGGCCATAATACTAAAGCCAAATCTTTTTACACTTTATATGCTTGTGTTGTCATCTGTGTTGTTACCGAATATATATTTTTCCTTTTCGTGTTGGCTTGTGTTGTTCGAGAAGGCAAGTTGTAGCAAAACATGCCTTCTCGAACAACTCTTGTAGTGACATAAAGTCAGAAAAAGCATAAGAATATCATTAATTATTCTTATGAGTAAAGTTACATTCATTTGTCTCAGATCCTACCCAAATGCTACTTCTACAACAGTTTTATTTCTTGACTGTAGGTACCTGATGCCCAGTTGAATGAAAAATATATTTTGGCCACAGTGTCACAAGATTTTCCAAGAATTGTTTTTCTCTCAGAATTGTAGCATTGTGGCTTAATGCCTTACCTATATGATATGGGACCAATCATATATATGTCGAATTATGGGTGTTTAGACCCTGCCTACCTTTAGAAAGGCGTATATTATGAAGAGCGAAGTTGCATCTTTAAGCTAGTTTTTTTTAAATATTTTCATACTTAACGTATCACTTTTGTATTCCCCAAATGGGTAGGCAAAGATAAGCCTATTTCTTTTTATTTTATAGTGACAAAACAAGCATGAATCCAACCTGATGTTAAGTGGACTAACCTCTGCTAAATAACATATGCATTCCGTCACAAGTCACGAATTGCACTGCGCCCGTCACTCTGAGACATAGTTGTTAAGTCTCACGTGCCTGTAATTTCACTGGCTGTCAAGGAATGTTGTCAGAACATACCGATAGGTGCTTGGTGACAGATTTTGTACTTGAGGGTGGCAGCTAGTTTGGCGAGCAATTGCAAAATGCCCCACACCATGCGGTGCTCAAGCCAGCGGTGGCGATCGAACCAGGAACCTGCGGCACGGCAGTTTATAAATATTACCGCTCGGCCATCATCGATTCAAAATTGCCATCTATTGGGCACACACCAAGAGGTATGTATTTAGCCATATCCTTCAAGGTTAATGAACCTTTGAACTCGAATACTTTTCTTAGCATGAGTCATTATATTTTATGATTCAAAGGTGTATATAAATCATTAGCTTGCTACGATTTATACAATAGGCTGCACTTTTTTCCGTTTTCAACCGACTATTGCTAACATGATGACATGACGGGCGTTATTATCAGTAGAAAAAAATATTTCAAACAAACTAAGTAAACTTACCACGAGCAGAAGTAGTACGAAGAGCAAATTAAAAAATTTCATATTTCGTTAGTTTTATTTTATTTTCTTAATAGAGTCTTTTATATTATGCTTCTGCTTTGGTTACGTAATGTGCAATGAATGATTTTTATTTAATATTCGATCAAATCATAAAATTTGCGATAGAAAAATATATTTGCGAGTTAATAATACATAAATAAGTTTAGCCAATATGTATTAACCTTTTACACACCTAAATAAAAACCATGAAATGAGATCTAATTTAATATAACATGTAAAAACAATAATACACTTGTACGAAGTCCGCCTGTATGTATAAAAATAAATAAAATAACGAGAAAATAGTGAGTAGTAGTAATCAATCAATTTATTTCAGATAATTCACAATCCATAGATAAATATTATATTCAATAATTAATAAATGCTTAAATTATCATTAAAACTGGAAGTAAAATGTCAACGATTAATTATAAATATGTATATGTTATGCTATTAAAATTATGGCAAATACATATTATATTATGGCAAACCTACATAAAATTTATGTCTTTATTAAAATTACAATTGCATTAGCCAAGAACACGAAAAAATACATTAGTTTTTTACATTACATTAGTTATTTAACATAATGTAATGAGGAAAATAAGTCACAACAATGCTGGAGCAATTTCCAATACTTTGCTGCGTATAATCCTTAGAATATTTTTTCAATAATCCTAACGTCCACCGTTGGACGTTAGGACGTTATGGGAGTCCATTAAACTAGCTATAACGAGGTTTAACACCATATACAGACCAACACTGCCACTCACCACCATTTCATGATGACCAGAACGTAAGCGACTTTATAAAATATTATTAATTTTAATATAATAACGTTTAAAAAGTAAGTATCACGCTTTTCATTTCACAAAATGTATGTAGATAAAAACTTCTACTGTTATCTTTTTTATTCTGTGCTATATAAAATAGTAGATTTTATACAATGTCGAAAGGAATCAATTCTCATACGAGGTATTTTTACGCATAAAGTCATAAATTCCTACTCGGACTATAGCCGCCCTCGCTGCGCTCGAGCGTCTAAATGCCTCGTGTGGGAATTGATTCCTTTCGACCCTTGTATTACAATTTACTATTTTAATCACGAGCCGGATTTGAATTCTTGTCCATCCAACAAGAAGTCCGTGGCAGTCTATAGTCCGACAAATTTAATTACACGAAAAACCACCTTGCAATACGTTTGGCGGATTAGCCTGATTCATTCTATGATAGACAAGATAATCTATTTAAATATGAATTCCGATTCGCAAAAGTGAAAAAGCTGAATTAGTACAATTGTACTGAAAAAACCTGCGCTTTAGCTATTTGTCTTCCCTACAAACAAACTTGTATTTTATAATGGCACAGTTACGAACTCACTCAACAAACATTTTTTATACTAATCTATTGCAAAACAACAGCAAACAATTATTTATTTATAGGTTAATTCGAATCCGGCTGTTTGCGCCAGGCGTGGCTCTGACGGATTTACGATGATATTTAATTGCATTTTTAATTATTCTCCAACAACGCTGTCGGCAAATTGAAAAGCATGGCCTAAATCTTTTAAGAGGAGACAAGCAATCTGAAATCTATGTCTTTCACTGGCAGGGTACACTTTATATTTTTTTATATTACCTAGGTAACGGAATATTTTTTATTATTATTGCTGATAGGTTAGCCTTTGACCACAATCTCAACTGATGGTAAGTGATGATGTGGTCGAGGGTTGTCACCAGCCTACCTAAGGTTGGTAGTGAGGAGCATAAGAGAAACAAGAGAAGAACATATTTAGAAGTATATTAGATAAAAGGGGTCGTGGATTTCAGACAGGTGAGGCAATAGCGAGCTTCTATGTTCAAGGACTTATCTCAGGTCTGCTAGCAATGAATTGATGCCCAGAAGCAGGTCTGCCGTGCGCAGCTCCAACCCCGCCGCGCCGGTAGGCTGTCCCAGCTAGGTGCTGTAGAGACTTGATTTTGGCAGCGGTCGGTGCGGGAGTTCAGGGTCAGCCTCGTCAGGAGGTCAGCCTCGTCGAGTACTGGGAGCCTGGTACAGTAACCCTGGTACTGGAACCCTGGAAGGCACATGTGCTCCGGTCAGATTGGTTCCAGCAAGATGTTGAGCTGGTGGGTCCACTGTTCCTCTGGTACTGAGCATGTACTAGAGACACGCGAGGGCCTATATGGATGTGGCCCGCCAGCAAACAACAGATGCCTTAAGGGCGTAGATAAAAATTGAGTGGTTGAGAAGCAACAGAAAAACACTGAAAAACACAGATAAATACCGATAGGTTAAACAAGATATTTACCTATGCTTATAGCTAGAAGAGCTATTAGCAAGGTTAGAACACATAATGGACACATTAAATAGCAGTGAGAGTACATACCAAGAATAAAATACACAAAAATGTGAGGTTAGTTTTATGGTATTAGGTCAAACACATATTCACTCACCCGTTAAATGGGGTTTTCTGGATTTAAATTAATATTAGAAGATACTAGTTGCAGAGACTGTGTTCAATCTACAATAATTTTTAGTTTAAGGGCATAAGTTAATTCACTGCTTCAAGGCGTAGCTCGGGGCCTCAGACCAAATAAAAAGTCAAGACAGAATGTTGTGAACAGAGAAGTGAGGCCGGTTTTCGAAACATATGTGTGTGTGTCGGTGTTGCCATGATAATCAAATTACCTTATAATAACGTTACCGATTTAATAACGTAATTAGTATTAATACAACAATAGGGTTCTGATGTAACGTGTCGGCAAAAGTAGTGACGTAAAGTAAGGGAAGGGAATGGAAAAAGTGTTTCAGAAATAACATTACTGGGTATTTAATTTACATGCATTTATTTCTTGTAACTAATGAGTGATGGGTTTTTTATGCAATTGGGGGAAAAAGCACAAAGCCCACCTGGTGTTAAGCTGTAACCTCTGCCAATACAGATCATCACAAGTGGCAAACTGCACTGCACCCATCACCTTGAGACATAAAAATGTTAAGTCTCATGTGCCTGTAATTTTACCGGAACATAGGAATGTGACATTAATGCTTGGCGGTAGAAATAGGTATAAATAAATATTAGTCGTCGATTTAAAAATATTCCCATGATAGTTCCTTCTTACTTTTCCGAATGATTTCGATCCAATTTTGTTTAATTTTAGGACTTAATTCGGAAAATGAAAAAATAATTAAATAGTAACACTGGTAAGTGACCAGTAAAGCGTGAACAGTTAAGAGGGAACTTAAATTTGAATATGAGGTATCAGCAATTATAATTAAAGGTATCAGCTTTCCAACAAAAAATAAAATGACGGAGTTATGAAGTAACAAAGATTTAATCAAATAAATTAAATTTAAAAAAATACAACTGAATTGAAAACCGGGTCCTTTTTGAAGTCGGTTGAAAATGGACTGAATGAATGAAATCCATCTTTTAAATTTGCAATTAAACCACTGAACCGATTTTGATAATGATATTGCGTCGTAGGCATCTACGACGCAATATCTGTATTTAAAAAAAATATAGTCCAATTGAGAACCTTCTCTTTTTTTAAGTCGGTTAAAACACATTGATCAACTATTAAAAAATACTAATAGCAATAAGTTGTGTATTATCACCCAATAATAGGGTAAACCGTATGGGCTTAATAACGGCAACACCAATGCCACCAAGCCGCAATAGTTCGACTGACCAGTCAAGGCGTAGTTTCGTTGTACATATGTGTGTGTAATCGTGTTTGTACACGGCGAGGCGTAGTTTTACCGGCCTCACTGCTCTTTACACAACATTCTGTCTTGACTTTTTATTCGGTCTGAGCTCGGGGCGAAGCGATTTGAATTTGCTCTTTCGGCAACTATGCCACCGAGCCCCGGAAGTTTGTATCTCATTTTATTACCAATATGGTAATGCCCGAGTCCACTCAACTGTTGGGATAATTACGCCAATCACTTGGCTGTTTTTCAAACTCTTTTCAAAAATACAACGTTCCTCTAAGAGGAAGTGAGAAATATCACCGTGGCCATATTTGACGTTCACTGTGTTTGACAGTTAATTGACAAGACATTCCTGACAGATATTATTTTTGGACCTATAGTTTTTATTGTTATATAGTCCTATTAATAATTGTTATTTATTTTAAGATTTAATTAATTATTTAGTTTAATTATTATAAAAATATTAAATCTCCTAAGGCGACATCTATATTTACAGATTTAGGTTTTAGAATAGGCGACCTCTCTCAGATCATTGATGTCCTACTTCAGCGAGCAATGCATGCACAATGGTAGTGAGATTCATTTGAGAACTGATAGATATCTCCATTTTGCAGCCTAATGAGTAGATGGCGCTAGTAATAAATTTAAGTTCACCTTTTTAGCAAGGTGACAAGGTGTTAACAGGCTTAATCTAGAATTACTGGCTCTCAAGGACAGCTGCCGGAACACACCGTTAGGTGCTTGGCAACAGATTTTCAAATTGAGGGTGGTCGCTAGCCAGGTGGGCATCCAGCCAGATGTCCACGCGGTGGGATTCGGACCATGGACCTACTGCGCGGCAGTCCCTAGCCAATGCAAGTAAGACATCACTGCTTCAAAAGCACAAGGTCTTCCTGCTGTAAGGTAACCTCTGTCTATAACAGATGCATGACGTCACAGGTGACTAGCTGGATACATATGTCTGATATGCTTAAAGTGTTTACTTACTGGCTCTCTAGAACCGCTGCCCAAACACACTGTTAGTAGTCTTGGTTAGATTTTCCGGTTGAGGGTGGTAGCTAGCTTTGAAATGCCCTTCCATGCGGTGAAGCTCAACCCAGAGTAGGAAGCGTAAGATGGACCCACGGCAGTCCATGGTTAATACCGCTTGGTGATCACTGCTTCTTCTTACACGTGCACTACCGGTGTAGAATGTCACACACCCATCTCTTCCTGTGGGTGTCATGTACTGAAGGCGGGCAACAGTACCTTTTTAAGAGCTGCTATCTTACACTGCGATCCCCCTCAAGATGTCTACCAAGTGCGGGGATTATGGCGACCCCCTTTTTATGGGGTAAGCTGTGTCAGCAGTGGACGTCTGTTACATTATCAAGCTTCAATTTGTTATTCCAAGCTAATAGGAGTCAAATGAGTTACAAACTAATAAGTATGGTGAATATCATAAGAGAAGATTAATTTAGACACCATATAGTTAATTTCACACTGTTATAAGTGTGAAAATACTTCATAATAAGATACAGTACTACGGCTTCAAAATTTGTTATTCTTACCTGTACTGCTGTACTGTATCAGCCGGATCGTCCACTGCTGAACACAGCCTCCCCTATGTAGGGGGTATTTGCCATAATCCCCACGCTTGGCAGGTGGCTTGGGAATGGCAGTGCAAGATGGCATAGTTCTTAAGAAGGCGCTGCTGCCCACCTTCTAGTATTTTTCCCTTAGTCGACTTTTACGACACCCACATGGGATGAAATGGGGACATGGATTCTAACCCGGCACCCCACGGGGGATTCTTACCTAATACGAGTTAAATAAGTGAGTTACGAACATATACATAAGTATGGAAAATGTCACAACTCAGAATAGAAGATTAATTTTGACTCAATAGTTCGATAACAGTGTGAAAATACTTCATGATGTTATATTGTTTGTTGATCTTATTAGATTATTCAACGATTGTAAGTGTTATTTAAAAAAGGAGGTAAAACTCTAATTTTATTGTTGTACTTAAACTCTTATGCGCTGTATTTTTTTAGTGGAACAAACTGTACCGCAGTAAAAAAATAAATTAGGCTGTGTCGTGGCGATGCACGATGTGGTAAACAGGCTTAATCTAGTATGGGACTGTTCGTATCTCTCAAGGACAACTGCCGCAACACACCTTTAGCTCCATGGTGACAGATTTTCTACTTGAGGGTAGTAGATATCCAGTTTCGCATTCGCACAATACCTTACCACCATATATTATCTAAGAAAATTTATTAAATTGACTTTAAAGTATCGTCGTGGCCAAATGCCACGAATCGGTTCAGTAATTTTCCGGTAACTATAAATGGCAGACAGGCGTATCAACTTAAAAATGTTTTATTGCTTATGTCTTTATTTGTAGGTTTCGAATAATTACCCGAGTTAGAGTGCAATAATAATAATAAGACGAGAGACGTTAACATTAACTTTACATATCCACTTAACTTAGGTATCTTCACATAGCCAGATATTATCTTAACGGCAAAAACGGCTAAGTTTTAGGATATACTAAAATAAACAAGAGTCATAAAACTCTAACACCTTATTACGTTGATGAACTAAAATTACAGAAGGTAATAAATCTCATTTCGTAATAACGTATCCTGTTATTTCGCCAGAAACGAATACACTATGTAATCAAACTAAAGCTTTATATTTTATAGCTTAAGAGCTATTTTTACGACAGTATAATGTTTTATGGCTTTTTTTAATCAGATTTACTAGCCACCTCCCACTGATTATCATTGAGATAAAACGTGTTTTAATCGAGTGCTTTGTACCCGGTATTTTTTGTATATTGTTAGCATAGACACAGATTAATATACTAGTTACTTTGTGCATAGTGATGCCAACGTATTTGGGACAGAGGTAATAGTGGAGTCGACAAACTTTGACAGCTTCCAAGCATTTGCAACGTGGGTTGCAAACTATTTACTTGAGAACTAATTGTACTAATCATATTGTACAGATCCCATCTCAGAGGTAAGAAATGGTAGAAAGATGATGATTACTTCGTTTTTTATGGCAAGGGGATAATGCATTTACGCATACTCATCCGCCGGGTAGCAGATAGGTGTCTCAAGATAGGGGTCAATATGGACCCCATTACCGACTAAATACCCCAAGGTGTTCTGTTCAATTCTATTCATTCGCAGCCCCCACCAATGTCGGTGCTCGCTTCAGCAGTCCAACCTCTGGGGATTTTTATTACCTAATTTCTCCCGCCTCGTAGGATGCCCCGGGACTTGGGGGGATATCAAACTTCGTGAAGACATAACTGATGGGGCGCGCCAGATGTCCTCACAATTAACGCCCCAGGGCCTCTGAGCGGAGACTTAAGTGCGAGCCCGGTTCACCTTGGAATTGGTTCACCTCCACGACCACGTTCTACGGATCGGAGAAAAGAGAGGATTTCTCTTCCTTTCCCGCTCGCTGTCAGATGAGGGTACATATGTATCACAATACAAATGCATGCATTTGTTACAGTATGTTATATTATTTATTTCCACGTATATTATAACAACGATTACTCGATCCTATAATCAATGATGATATCGTGCAATAAACACCAATAACCTTGATGCCCTTATTGTATGGGCGAGCGCCGGATGCCTTAAAATCTTGTAGATGTAGCATTATTTTTTGGAAAACAATAACTCGAAAATCTTCTACAAAAACTTGCTTCAAGTCCATGATTATTTTAAGTCCTTAAAAAAGAGCGGCCTTAAATAAGTGAAGTTTAACACTCATACAAAATAATACTAAATCTGCTCCATAAGTTTTTCTATTCTCATCGTTACAATTTAACCCTGTTATAAAAACAGCTACACGGCCCTACAAACGACGAATTAATAAAGGTGTCCGAGCCATTTATTCAAGTTGACTGCTTACTTTGTCCAAGCATAGGTACTTACTTTGTCTGACCGTTTATTTAAGTTCCCAGTTTGTCCGGACATTCTTATCTGGTGTTTAATTAAGAATGCATCTGTATTGTTTCCTTAGCTTTTGTTTCAAAGGTGTATAATTATTATGTAGGGCTGGTTTAAGGTTCAACTTGTGTAGTTTGGTTTATTGAGTGTATTTAATTTATTTACTGAGATGGCGGGTTTAGGATTATTTAAGTTATTTTTATTATTATGAACCTCTGACAAAATAGAAAAAAAGACGGAGCTCGTAAAACATCAAAGTGAAGCCACACTTCTATACATGTGTGCGATAGAAGTGTTGCCATATGAACCAAAAATAACTAAATTGCAGGATTTATGGGAGATATTATTTGGAGATATACAACAAAATCTGATCGTAAGAATATTTTGCAATAACATAATATTATTAATATTGTGCAATATTATTATAATATTGCAGAATCTTCACGATTATGCTTCGCATTTTTTTTAAAGATATTATAGACTTTACGTTCTCTAGGACATTAAATAATTGACCAAAGGCGTGGTAGGTTACGTATATGGTATGGTTTCGTCGCAGGTGCCATGCCATGTTAAAATGATCGGAAAAAAATCACACTACTCTTCGATGGTTTTCACCCTTGATCATTGCGATTATTCTTAACCGCGGATAGCCAATCATGTATATAAGCAATCCTTATTGGAAATCTGAAATGATTAACAACAATAACACAACAAGTGTCACGGGAGTGTTTTAAAAGGTACTGCTAATTAACCATTTTCATGTGAAAGTTTTGTTAGTCTAGTCGATATTTCTAACTTTTAGACCTATAATTTCATTATTTACCATAGAAATAGATTATACTAAAAACATCAAATGAAAATTAGTTTGAGCATTCAGTGATAACAAAATAACCGTTCCTCGCATTTGAAGGACTTTTTCCCAAAATACTTTTGGTTTATACCTGTTAAATTTTGATAAACTGTAAATAAAATAAAAAACCAACAATACTTGTACGGTACGGTACAATACAGTAAGTCATCAAAATGTAGGCTTTTGCCCAACAGTGGGACAATTATATACCTACCTCATGTAATAACTTTTATTAAACTGCAAACTTATATAAGTATCAAATTTCTTGGTCGAACTATCTAACTACTATAGTTGCAGTGATTACAAACATATTGCACTGTAACTATAATAAATCAAATTTAACTAAAACATAGGATAAGATAACATAATCCAAATCAATAAACATACGCTTGTTTAGGTAGAAAGTATATAAAGTTACTGCTACACGAACCGACTGTTAAAAACTGCATACTTTTGGAAACAACCTAAATTTTTTGTCTAGCAACACTTTACGATGGCACTGTTTACATTTCGTTTCGAAGTTATAACCTAAATTGCGTAGTATAATATTAAAGAAAGTACATTAAATTCAATACTTACGTGTGAAAAGTAATTCCAGATAACTTTTTCTTCACTGAATATGTTCTGTTTTTGCAGTGTTTTATTACGCAAGTGGGTATTTTTAGTTTATTTGTTCCGTTATGTGACGTGTGTTATATGCGACGGTGTATCGTGAATGAGGGCAAAATTGGCCGAATTTGGATATGTTTGTATGAGTGAGTTGTGTCTTACGCGAGGGTATCTTCCCAGAACAACTTAATATGTCAATTATCAGACCACTTCATAGAATGGGTGATAAAACAGACCCAAATAATTACCGTCCTATTTCATTTATCCCAATTATTTCAAAACTATTTGAGAGAGCTATGCTAAATAGATTAAATACATTTATTATTAAATATAATATTCTAAAGGATGAGCAATTTGGGTTTCGTAAAGGGAGCTCAACTGCACTTGCAAGCTTTGATTTATTAAAAACAGTGACGGAAAATATTAACAACAGAAGACCAGCCGTGGCTTTATTTTTGGACTTAAAAAATGCATTTGATTTTGTTAATCATGCGAAACTTTTAAATAAACTCGAATTATATGGTATAAGGGGTAAAGCCTTGGAATGGTTGAGTAGTTATTAACAAAATAGGAGGCAATGTACTCAAATAACTAAACTAATGTACAATGAGAAAAAAAGGCGAATAAAACAAAATTTTAAGTCTGAAATTATAATAAACAATAAGGGAATTCCTCAGGGGAGCATTTTAGGGTCATTGCTATTTTTAATATATATAAACGATCTCCCAGAGGTGACTTCAGATAAATGCATATTATTTGCAGATGACACCACTGTAGTTATGAAACCTAATGAAAACGAATCAATTCAACATATTATAAACGAAGATCTAGCGGATATTATAAATTGGACGGAAAAAAATAACTTTAACATAAATATAAATAAAACAAAATTAATTCAATTTAATTCGTATAATTCAAAACCAACACCACTTGACATTGGCTGTAACGATAAAAAAATACAAGAAGTAGACTGTTTTAAATTCTTAGGAATATATTTAGATAATCACCTTAATTGGAAAATACACGTAAATACTGTCTGTCAGAGGCTGAGTCGCTTTGTTTTCGCACTAAAAAGGGTGAGGCAAACTGTTTCTGCGGAAGCTACATTAACTGCATATCACGGCTACGTGTCAACTTTAAAACCGGCAAAAACACTCACGTTGGGGATCGAATACGTCGACCCGGGTTTCGAGCATATCAGATACTCATCATCAGGGCGAGTGCAAAGCTGCGTCTGCGAGCTCCCGACGGGCACGTGTCAACTGTTCTGAGTTACGGACTAATAATGTGCGGAAGCTCTGTAGACTCCGAGAGAGCATTCAAAGTTCAAAAAAGGTGCGTCAGAGTTTTGAAAAAGGCGTGGTTTTTAGATAGTTGCAAGCCATTATTTAAGAATTGTAGTATATTTCCACTTCCTTGTATGTACATAAGAGACGCATGTGTTTTTGTCAGAACTCATCCAAAATATTTTCAAAATTATAATGAGGTTTATGTAAGGCAAAAAAGAGCTAAGTTTGGTAATCTACTGTACCAGCTAACTTGCCATAGACAGATTTATATAAAAAAAAATTATTACATGTGCATAATTATTCATAATAAATTACCACAATGTATCAAATTATTACAAAACTATAAGTTTAGGATATAATTGAATGATTGGTTACTGGACAATTGTTTTTATAGTGTTAATGAATATATGAATTTTTAAATTATTGTAATGTATAATGTATTTAATTGTAATGAAATTTGATGTGATCCTGACAATAAGTAAAATAACATTTTTTTTTAATTATTTGTATAATATTTGCACGCCTGCCTGCAGGCTGAATACATGGACGGAAGTAATTTTAAGACCTTTTATATATCGAATTGTATTCTAGCAAATAAAAGATTTGATTTGATTTACATAAAATTGGCCGAATTTGATGCTTCATTTTTGATTTCCATTAGACTTCCTCTTTTTTATTCATTTCTCTGATTTATGTACGTACTTAATCACCCGGTACTACTATTATGACCCAGCTGATGTTTAATAAATTACCAAAATGTTTGACCACCTTAAAATATGGTTTGTTTAAATTAAATCTTAAGAATATTTTTGAATACAACTCCTTCTACACATTAAAAGAATATAATTTATGTCAATGCAGCTTTTATAATCTCTTTTTTTTAGGACAAGTGCAAGCGCGATAACTGCAAATTGTATTTAACTGTATTAAGTGTAAAAATGTTATGATTATTAAATTTTAATAAATTATTTACATAGACATAATTAGAATATAATATATTTCAGTAGTATAAATATGTATTAAATGATACTAGATAGTCTTGCCTGTAGAAAAATTTACAAAAGGGCTGATAAAACTTCTTTATATCTTTGTAAAATGGGAATAATATAACATAGTGATGTTTATGCGAGGCTGTTTCCATTCTATGTATCCTCTTCCTTCCTGTAGCCCAAGACGTGGGGTTGGCCTAATATATTTTCTATACCAACGTACATAAAAACAAAACCGTAACAAGTTTTGACATTGGTTTGATTACCGTCCGCCTTCCTGAGTATTTCTACTACCTTTGAGGCAATCTAGAGTAATTAGCTCTTTTCTGCGTTCAATGTGCAGTAACACCCCACTCACGTCATCGGTCAGGCTCTCTGCGGCCAGCTCGACCCTTTTGCACTGCGTAGTGAGTATTCTAGATCTATTAACGTATCTCACGTATATAATATATATATCACGGGTCAGGACCCGTGATAGAACGTACCTCGGAGGTACGTTCGTGGTTCCAGGATAAAATTTGCAGCTGCGTTTCGCTATCAGCCACCCCAATATAGCAAGAGGTTTCAACCATTTCATGTCAACCTCTTGCAGTCCATAACAGCGCAATTCTTATGGCATTTGTCACCTCGCACGCTACTATATTGAACGAGCTGCTATCGGAAGATTTCCGTACTGATACGACGTAGGATTCTTCAGAAAGAGAGCGTATCCCTCCTCACATGCCAGCAACGCATCTTCAAGGGCTCTGGTGTTGTGGATGTCCATGGGCGACGGTGATCACTCACCACCGGTGAGCAGCTTGCTCGTTTGCTCTACCATAAAATAATACCATTGTCAGTGGCAACATACTGTTCATTGGGCGCATCTTAGTCGTCTCTCATCACTTCCAAAAAGGAGGAAATTAAACAGTTCTTATATTCTTAAGCCGGGAAGTGTAATAAGTAGTAGATTATATATATTGTGGCAAGATATATGTTTATCCACTTTCATGCTCATTGTAATCTAATTAACATATTCTTAAAATAAAAATTTAGGTAAACAATTAATTTCCAATGATGGGTCAGTCTTTCATGAAGTGGATAAATAATAATACTTAAATAGATTCAGGCGATACATTGCGGAGATCCATATTTAATAATAACAAATATTTTCACAATTCCGCTCTTCCTTTCCTGTTTATCTGACGTGACGTCATAAAGGTCCTGTAGCTACAGCGTAAGAATTTTCGACCCTTCTGAGGATGCTTCGGTAGAAATGTCGATACATTTCTACCGAAGCATCCCCAGAAGGTCTTGATACTTAGAGCGCACGATCGAGATTCTGGATAAATTTGTTGAAATTGACACTAGATATATTTTTTTAGTGCCTTTCTAAAATATACTTTTACTTTTTTTATATTATAAGTATTTGTTAGATATTATTAGAGAAATAATGAGGTGCCGTCAAACGCGTGAAACAAAAGATGATGATGAATCGAAAAATTGTTCAGAACACCAATTACGGAAACCTTCCCATATCGAATAATAAGAGAGGGCAATTCGATAAAAAATACTTTGAGTAGGTAGGTAGGTACTATACTACATACTTATCTAATTCATGTAAAGTAGATAGGTACCTAGCTACGAATATAACTACATCCTCATATTCAAAGTCAAATAAGAATAATGAAAATTCCGTAGAAGCTAGACGAGCCTCAATTTATTAAATAATCGAGTATGATACATGTAAAACCTACCCTTTTTTTTGGAATTTGATTATGTACGTACTGTTTTTCAATTATCAGATAAGTACTTCTTTACTATATTACAGATGTACTTATCTAATGATTGAAAAACAGGTAGGTACATAATCAAATTCCGGTACGTGTAAAATTATGTGTCCATCATAGGCTAGCTAGACTACTATCTCACCTGATGGTAGGAGATAAAGTGGTCGAAGTTGAAAAATTACATTACGCTTCAAAATTTCTCAATACACTTATATTATTTACATTTAATCAATCTGATATTTTTAATCTGGTTATTATAAAAATGTATCTATTTATAGTAATTTATTATGTCAACTGAGGTAGATATCGTTTACCAACCCAGCGCCATCTGATCTATATGCTTGAAAGCTTAAAAGCTCACAGTTAATGGAACTTTTGCGCATGCGACACTGTTTTAACGCCATCTGTTAGTTTCCTTAAGGATCACGAAAAGATCTGATACGCTTAACTAGTTACGTGAAAAATTTGCAGGTGGCGCTCTCAACCAAAGTATAGAATTAGAACAAAACAATTTTATAAACTCATTTATGTATGTACATATATTGATAAAAAAATTAAAATATCTCTGAAGATTTGTAATTGATTCAAAGTAGATGGATTCATGGTGAAAAATCACCTTGGATTCGTATACGATTAGTGTATGCGATGGCAGAAGCAGCCATCTTTAAGTTACTGTATGAAACTGTTTTTAAAATGGCAGCGTGCGTATACGATGATACTTTGCTTACCTTTTTGTATTTCTGTGTTTGTTCAGTTTAATGCTCAGAGATGGCGTAAAACGTAAAATGTTAAGTATCGGGTAAGTAAGGTAAGTATTTTTTTTGGTTTCCATACTATTACTATTCATATTCATGTTTAAAAGGGTTTATAAAAATATTCTTCATCCATATTCAATGTCATCGATGCATAAAAACATTGCTCAAAAAAAATCACATTAGCTATCATCTTCATTGAAACTAATAACAATCTGTAGATATACTTATAAGTAGGTATGGACTAAGATATGACAAGTCTAAAAATTGAATTATAAATCGGCTTTTTTCAGTATTTGTGGGCGGAATTATAGATAATATGCATACGGAACTTTCATTCGGAAATTTCAGATTCCTACTTTTATTTAAATTTATGTTAAAGATCCCAAAAAAATGGTCTTAAATTGTTTTAATAAGTCAAATAACATAAGATGTTCATTTATAGGTTCCCTTCTCAATAAGCTCTAGACAATGACACTTCACGTCCTGAGGTGCTAAAAAGCTTTTTTCAACCACCTTCTCATTTTTGGACGCACATGAAAAATAATTTATCGAGATCGCTACACATGCCATACCTACAGACTGACGAAGGGACAGACAGCGGAGTGTCATTAGTAGCTCCATTTTCCCCCTTGGGTACGGAAACCTAAAGAGGAAATACATTAGAAACATATCGAGAGGAATAGGTACTAAACTATTGCGGTTTCTTCCCACGACACCATGAAACGCATCATCATCATCACAATTGACAAGTTCTATACGTGTTTAGAGTACCTACTATATGGCGTCAACACAGGCAAAACAGCATAATTCATATATGCGTAAGTATTCGTGGTTCAGATATGGAATTATACTGTGGGGAAATAGTGTATAATATGGCAGAATACCTTTTTATACAACAGAAAAAAAATGCAATCTTTGCCTACGTTAAAGCCCCCGATATTAACAGTTACTCATACAATCACAAACCAGTTTTATATAATACAAAATTTTATATACCTTTCATGTCCATATACATATTTATAATATTGAAAATTAGTCAAAAAAACCCTGTGTTTATTAAAAAAAATAGATTTTCCAAGTATACACAATAAGATATAATAAACTTAATATATACCTTCAGCCGAAATCTTTAAATTTTAAAATTTAAGATTTTCTTCTTTAACTCTTTAAAATATTCAATGAATAACCAGAGAAATTAGAAGAAAAAAACAGAATTTCATAGGAAAAAAATAATAAGTTTTGAAATGAAATTCTCGTGAATTTCACACATATTTAAATATTATAAATTAAACCGGCAAAAATGCGGGAGCTCCCAGACGCAGCTCGCCCTGACGATGAGCATCTGATATGCTCGAAACCCGGGTCAACGTATTTGATCCCCAACGTGAGTGTTTTTGCTAGTTTAGCTTATAATATTTAATATGAACAAGTTTCAAAAAAATATAAATGACAAACCTTTAAAAAAAAAATTTTGGTTAAGATGTTATGTTAGCTTAGCGGTCAGAGCATACCCCGGCTGTAACGGTAGATGGCGCGGGCACTTGGGCACCTACCGGGCCCGGTCACCGGACCCGGTAAGTAAACCGCGGCGCGTGGCGCGGGAGCACCAACTCGTAGAATATACGTTGGCATGTCATCCGCTGCGTTTGGTTGTATGCAGTATAGCCTAGCCTTTGTTCTGTATTCTGAGCCTAGCCTATAAGATTCCGTTATTTGCTCAATTAGGAATAGTAGCTAACACTCACTAGTCTTAATAGCCATAAACCAAAATTTAAGAAAAAACATACCTAATATTTCACTTTTAGGAAATAAGAATTTGTTTTGTTTAACAAAGCTAGTAAAGTTTATCTACTCGTATATAATTTAAGTTGTTATGTTATGTTATGACACGTTAATTACTGTTATTAGTTTCTTATTTGAATACTATGTTTTCAAGTAGATACTGTAAGGAGTAAAAGGGAAAGGGGAAATTAAGTAAAGGGGAAAAATTGCTTTTTTAACCAAATAAAAATGAATAATTACTAATACTAATGTTCCCCGTCCATAATTAAAAGTAATCAATTATAAAAACATATAAAGTGTAATTTTGAGACTTGAATGAGACTGTTATATATAGTATGTCAATATTCAGGCAGCACGGCTCTTCTGGGAATGAGTGCAGTCTGATGTATGGCACCACGAATTTATAACAAAATCCCAAAAATTGTTGATAGATTTAAATATCAATGTATTCAAAACAAGATTTAAAATAATTTTTATATCTTGTTTTATGTAGTGTATAAACATTATCTGTTTATAGTGATAATTCACAATAAAAAGGTAATGTTCTGTTTATTGTGATAATTGTTCATAAGCCAGTTATAAATAAATATTAACCTTGAATCATCATTGTCTTTTTCCATTCCTATTATAGACACTTTTTATAGAATACTTTAAAGGTTCCATCGCTAACACAACCCAGCCGGGCCCGGCGGCGGTGCGGTCTGGTTGGCTTCGAAATCGGCCGGTTTGAAAGACATACCTGGTTGCAATCTTTGGCTCGAATCCCACACATGTTGTTATTTTTTCCTCTCTTTGTAATTTTGTAATGTAATTCATATAACATGCGCTACTGCAAAAAATAAATTATTAAAAAAGTGTAGGTACTCTTTAGAGGAATATTTTCAAGAATATGTCTTATTAATATTATTATTGATTAAAAATAAACCGGCCTTCACCACACCAACATTGCTATCACTCGAGTAGGGTAGTTATGTGATATCAATTTAACGTTACGTTTAATTTAAGATCTGCATGTAAGACCACATACTTTTGCAACAAACGAGTTGAATTTGAATAGTAAGCCATTTACGACATGTTTAAGAAATTCAACAATAAGACATGGTATTATTTTTGTCAAGAAAACAAAACTTTAATTAGAAAAATCATCGTAAAGTTTGATCATCAACCTAAAAGGGTTTTTGAAATAGAACTCGAAAGCAAAATAGTTACTTTTATTCTTTACCAAATAGCTCAACTAACTTTCTTTCAAACAATGAACTTAGTGTCAAATGCCATATGATTAGGTAGGTCAAGTGTCAAGGTTTATACTCGTGTTCTTTAACCGTATCGAATAATATGACATCTAATTAGTAAGTGCACTCGACCTACTACTCGTTGCTATATATATATCGCAAATCTCACTGTTTTCTTTTATTACAATTCAAATTCAAACCTGGTTAATGTCTTTTAAAGACAATTTTTACAGTCTAGCTTTAAAAATGGCGTTAATTTCAATGTCAGTGTTTTTAATCGTCTTGATAATGTCTACAGCAAACTCAGATTGGCATAAACAAGCATCATCAGCTCAGAACTTCAAAGACTTCGTCACTAACATGATTAAGGAGCAAAGCACAAAAATACAGACATTGCTAAAGAAAATACAAACGAATGCTCAATCAGTTTTGGACAAGATAGAAAACGTGAAGCCACCTCCGAAAACACATACAAAATTAGCAGATATAATATTTAAAAATAAGAATGAAAATTTTGGACAAGTGGAAGCACCGATGTTGAAGACAAGTTTAGATACAATTGAATCAACTAATTCTAGAAGCTTCAGCAATTATCAAACGACCAGTTATGGTGTAAGTGGTAACGCAAATTATGCGACACCGACATACCATCATCATTCAATAGGTTTCGACCCAATCAACATTATGGTCTCCGTGTCTTTACTATCCTTCCTTTTACAAGCCTTACAAGGACTCCTGACCAGAACAAGACTTCCCACACCAATCGTTGAAGCGAAAAGTCTGAACGCTATAGAAGATTGGACTAAAAGTTTCGAAGACAAGCTGGGGAAGGATAAATATTACCTGAAGAAGAAGTATCTCCAGAAATATTACTAAGTGGTATAATGTTCGTTGAAGTTAAATTAAAATACTTTACTTATAACTAATTTTCTCGTGTCTGGGTAAACGGCGTCAATAACGGTGAGGTACGAGTATGTTTTGAGTTGTCAGGTTTCCAGGTTGTTTTTTTTCAGGTTTTTTTATCGCTAGTGACGAATTAGAAATTATAAAAAGTAATTTTTGTTTTAATCACGTTTAAACACAGTTTTCCAAAACCAACATCCATATATTATTAAAGTTTATTACCAGTTTAAAATAAAAGTACATATGATTAAAGTGATAAAAAAGTGCTCAGTACCGTACATTTTTAGTCTATTAACCAGTTAAATTACATGATTATAGCAACAACAGTGGTTATTACCTACCGTTAAGTAAGTAAATATTTGCTAAATTTACGAAAGCTTGATATAAGAAACAAACCAGTTATAATTGATTTTAAAATGTATACGATTATACTCGTATTTTTTCATATAAGCTTACCTCATATAATTCACATATGTATAGACGTGGAAGTGTTAACCTATCAGTCTTGACTTTTTTAGAACGTGGGTAGCAAGAGTTCTAAATGAAACATGGATCCCAGACACTTCTCTTGGCCCTTAAATATTTTTTTCACCTTATAAGCTTGGAAAGGCGTCGTTTGTTATTCGAAATGAGTGTGTAAAATCGCTTTATATCCACTAGCATAGAAATAGTTTCTTGTTATTCAAGTCTGCAAAGTAGTTATATGGCACAAGCGAGTGTGAGTGGCTTGGGCAAAAGTCTAAGAGTTTTGATCAAAGTTGATGGATAGGCTTAACCTAGAATGAAAACGACATGGTTTTCAAGTATATCTATATAATTCTAGGTTAGCCTGAACAACATCTTCGACCACATCATCACTTATATCACGATAGGATAGTGGTCAAAGAATAACCAATCAAGCATAAAAATAATTAAAAAAATAGCTATAGGAACACACCTTAAGTGCTTAGCATCAGATTTGCTACTTGATGGACCACTCTCAAGTACATTCTCATGAACGCTAGCTACCAAGCTAGTCTGCAAGCATTCATAAAATGACCTACCACCATGCGGAGAAGCTCAAGCCCTGGGCGGTATACGAGCCTTTGACCCTCTGCGCGGCAGTCCATACCTAATGCCACTAATTAATGTAAGGTATAAAATTAAACCCAAATTTCAGGTCACCTGATTGTAGAATCTGCAAATTTAACTATAATGAAATGTAAAGCTTCAAGGATTTGTAATATTACCTAAATGAATAAATTTAAATATTCCCTTTAAAATGGTGTAGTTATCTCTGCTCCAGTTTCAGTCACTTAAACTTATTACATTTTAATGTAGCAACATAATTTCCATTTCATTAAGTATTTTACGACTCATGAAAGTGAATTAAAATGATAAACTATGTTAAGTGAAGTTGCGTCACCATTTCAGACAAACAATTTTCCAGCCATGCTACTAGGCAAACAGGAAAACAAGGACTGTTCTTTATATCTAAGAACGAGTTGAAAAAGCACACCGAGGGTTCTGTACGAGCACAGAATTTACCGAAAATTGATTTTCTATTCATATAATTCCAAATTCTTAACAGGATTCCGACTTTGGATCTTAGACTATATTCATACTAAGTTTAACGTTTGTTTATTGCAAAAACAATTAATATTTTGAAAACAACACGTTTCTTTGAAAGACCCTTTATGATTTAATTATGTTATGTGATTATTACTTACTGAGGTATTCCGACATAATAATACATTAATTATACATGCTGTTATAATAATACATTCTGTAAAAAATTAAACTAGCTACGGACTTGGGTAGATTTTACGGACGGACGGACAGACGGACGGACGAACGGACAGACGTACAGCTGAAGCTTATAAATAGCGTCTCGTTATAAGTATAGAACCTTTAAGATGTAAGTTAATATATGTTAATATATATATATATATATATAATATAAATAATAAAAATAAACTGTTTATTATGTACATTATTTGTCGTATATTACGCCATACTAACATATATTCTGTGAAAAATTCAGCTAGCTATGTATTGCAGTCAAGGAGTTCGGACGGATGGACGGACATAGTGTAGTAGATATTTTTTAACGTGGGAATAGAATGAAAACTGGTTTGTTGCCAGAGAGTAATTGTTATAGGTTCTTATTACTAGAAGCGTCCCGCTGTTTCACCCGCGTATAGAGTGATAAAAATTGGTAATGATGAAAAATATCCATGTGTCAATTTAGAACCCAAACTACCAATATTCCAAGTTTCATCGTAATCGATTCAGTCATTGCACTTAAAGTAAGAGTAAAGAAGATCCAAACATCCTCACATCCTTATATATTAACTCACTTCGAAACTTTCGTAGCTTATCTTTATATATAAAAATTATGTGTCACGTTGTTTGTCCGCGATGGACCTCTAAACTACTGAACCAATTTTAAATTTGATTTGCACACCGTATGCAATTTGAAAGATTGAAAGATAGGATAGCTTACATCTCAATTTATAATCGTAATTACCCGTGCAACGCCGGGGCTGGTCGCTAGTATTATATAAGTTTGATAAAAATTTTTTTCTACTTTTGTTGATTCTATTACTATTTAGAGCAACGAAATGATTAAAGATTACGTCCCAAAAAAGTATGTCCATTCCATCTCGATGGTCCATTCACGGAAATACCGTTGACAGTCGAAAACAATACAATGAGAGTTGAGACTCTCTTGGCTGTTGGGAAATATGCTCCAATTCACAAGTCCCTTACAATGAAAAGAAATATCCTCCTTTTAATTTGTTATTGTTGCTCTAAGATTATGTTCCACTGTCATTGTATTTGTAATCCAGAAGTATAGGTACTTTTACTTGTGCTATGTAGTAGGTATACTTTTTTGGTAGCAATAAAATGCCTTATAAGACAGTGAAAGTGAAGTGGTTTCATACGGAAAAACGACCCTCTTATACTAAGAATACGCTATCCGTCCGTCCTCATAGCGAATGGTCAAGAGTTCTGACTTGAAAGCTCTTAAGTTCCGCGTTCACTTTAAAGGTTTAATGTATTCTGTAGTATATAGGACACACTGCGAGCGATTCTTCTCACGATTTTTCACGTACCTAATTATCCTATAAGGTTTAAATCATAGAATTTTTCTCGCACTAGCTTGATATATTTACATATTTTTTTTATATATTTTGCAACTCTGGAAGCTATCAATTACATCCTCAAACTATAAAAGACGTCTCTCGGTACGCTAGAGATTAAATCCAAGACATTAAAATGTATGAGTGAGAACGAGAACTTACCTTTGTTACAGACGATAGTTCCTTTTTGCTTTAGTAAGGTTATAGAACTTAAATATAAACAAACAATCATCTTCATAAGACTTCATTAGACGGAATCGATACCAAACATATTTGCTTGGTATATTATAAAAGTGAAAGGTTAGAACCTGGAAGGAATTATCCAACGCGGCGTTGCCGACAAAACGACCTTTTTATTATGTGACAATACCTCGGTAGTAGAATGATTTTGTTGGCAGTAGAATGATTTTCCCCGCACTGCGGGGAGCGGATTCTTGGCTATTTCATAAACTGAAGGTACAGTCACGGTAATGTTATCTATACTGTATTTCAACTTCATAGAAACGAACGAAACGCGAGTTATACCTACGCGCCTCGATCTCAGCCCGCGCTCAGCCCACAGACAGTCGCGACTGCGTCGCTGTGACGAATGGACGGTGTGTAATTTTCTTTCACTTAAAATAAGTTCATGTACATATTCAATATGACGATTAGGATATATTGTGCGGTTTTTGGTTCCATGAATTCGTCAATAACGCATCCAGAGATAACTTTTTTAAATTACCTGGAAACTCAGAAAGGTAAGAATATAAAATAAATTTACTTACTACTAAGTAGGTTACCTACATAATGCGTGTCTTTTTAATGGATAAGTGCATTTCCTTTTATCTCCCGAAAAAAGCTAACTGGATTAATAATAAAATAAGTGAATAGAGTAAAGGAATGACACGAGTGGAATAGGTAGTTATAGGCGGTTCATGAATCACGGTACGGTAGGTACCTCGGGGATGTGTGTTTTGTTTTGTTACTTTGTATAATTCAAAATAAAGACATGGTATTTTATCAGTATAAATCAGTACTTATATTATAAATACGAAAGTAACTCTGTCTGTCTGTCTGTTACGCTTTCACGCCAAAACTACTGGACTGGACTGAATTTATAAGACTGATTTGTTATTCAAAAATAAACATGGTTTTTTAATTAAATCAACCAATCAAAAAACAACATGCATTTTTATTGAACACTACTTATTTAATTCACAGTCTTTTATTTGTTTATACAAAAAAAGTATATTTACAATCACAAAACTAAATGGAAACACAAAGTAGGCAAATGTAATTAAAATGCTAGAGGCGGGCAGCCCTATCACATGTTTACGTACCGCGCCGTGGTAGGTAGTTATTTCGAGGACAGAGCCGAGTTAAGATGCTGTATAGATAACATTACCGTGGTACAGTTCACCTAATTTTATATTTAAGAAGTTATGACACATTTTCCATCATTTGGGGTCTCATCAGGCATGCTAAGAGATTGGTTAGATTATCACATTTCTATCGCGAATAAGTTGTGAGCATTCACTACTCTTCTACAATTATAAAAGAGGATGGCCTTTCTCTATAAAATATAGAGATTAAAATGTTCAAGGTTTATATGAGAGGTAAAAAAATCTTTAATATTGATCCTTATATTTCTGATTCAGTAATAAAGAAAAGATTGTTGGTCTGGAATCTGGGGCTGGGTCGCAATATAAATTCCTAGGAAATGCTCAAACGCTGCTATATTTGTAACACGCTATATACCATAAACGAATAACTTATGTTAATGTTTATCTATTCTAAGCAAAAAGCAACAGGGGAGTCTTGTTGTTCTATTCTAGAATTTTATTTCCTTGTTGCTTTTTGATTCTACGATATTATTAAAACCTGCAGGTTTAACTATGTGATCTTTGACTGTAACTGTTGAGGGTGGTTGAATAGCTAGTGAATAATCGAAAATTCATTATTCCTGTGTTTACTATGTATTACATTACCCCGTGGGGTGCCCGGCTAAGATTGCACCCAGCCTGGTCATATCTTCTAGCTGGGCAAGCATTTGCCCAGAAGATATGATGAGGTCGCCTTCAGCGACCCCCAAGACCCTGCCAAGTGTGGTAATAATGGCAAACCCCATCTGGGGTACATTAACCCCCAACATTTGTTGAACGGTGTTGACTGTTGATGTGTGATGTGATATTATTACTACAGTTTTACAACATATTATAGTGTGCATATAAATATGATAACAAGCAGTAACTCATGCTAAGCTAAAATCACCTTTACATATTAATGGAGTACGGCATTTATGTACCGGGCGGGAATCGAATCCACGTCCTTGGAATTTGCGCCGGATGCCTTTTCCACTCGGCCACCAGAAAATTTTCGTTCTAGCCGAAACTTTGTGCTCTAAGTATTACTTTAACCGTCATAGGGGACGGTGCTCAGCTACTTTGCTATTATCATATCACAGTATTACTATTACCGTAGACTTGATTGGAATAATTATTTTTTTACATTGGTATCCTAATGTACTTAATATTCTTGTAGCAAGGTTTCAATTTAAACGATAATGGCGTTAGTCTGTCATATTTACCACTGAGCGCTTCCGCGTTTCGGAGGGCACGTTAAGCCGTAGACCCCGGTTGTTGTCTCAGGATGACAGTCGTTACAACATGGTGGTAGGCCATTTTTTGAATGCCCGCCTGGCTATCACCCCCAAGTAGAAAATCTGTCACCAAGCACCTAACAGTCGTCAAGTTATTTCATACTTTTTAGTGCTGGAAGTTGGTTATATTTTTGCTATATATATATTTTTCATTTGGGCGTATCTCGTACAGCTCAAACTCAAGACCATTTACGTGTTCCGTTATCCATCTTCCAGCTCTATCTTCAGACCATGATGTTACAATAAATTTCATAACAATACGACAACTCAAAAGCGGAGTTAAATTAGTTAGATTCCATTTTACATAGTACACGTAGACCATATAAAACGTTCGTAGTAATAAAACCACTTGGGTATTCAGGCCCTAAAACCTAAAATGTTCATTATCATTAAGTCACTTAAAATGCTGTGAAATCCCGTAATGTGGCCACAAAAAATATTTATCAATTCATAGTCACGTAAAAGGGCTCCAGCATTTTTCAACTTCATTTTTAATTTAAATTTAAGCATTTAGTGTTGGCTTAGGGTGGTTTCAGTAAAAATCCCCGTATTATCCTCCGTCGGATACCAGACAAGCAAGAGCCTGGTTGTATTGTGACCATGATTTGTGGAACAAACTATACTAATATAAATGCGAAAGTAACTCTGTCTGTCTATCTATTTGTCTGTCTGTCTCGCTTTCACGTCAAAACTACTGACTGATTTGATTGAACTTTGGTATGGAAATAGTTTGAGATGCGGGGAAGGACAAAGGATAGTTTTTAACCAACTGCGCAAAAAGAGATTAATGATTTTGTACAATAGATAATACAATATTTCTTTTCTTTATTAAACAAAATACTATGAACTATATACAACACTACAGCTACTACAATAAAAGCATTTAGACACCTATAAGTCATAGCAGACTCATAGGCAGTCCAAATGCTCCAGCCCACTCCCAGTTGGCAGCGTGCCCAGCATGCTGGCAGCATTGCCCCGTTGAATTGCAATGCTTATTCGTTGAGCCAAATATGTGCCAGCATTTTGATCACGCGTCGCATCGACCAAGCGCTCAGATAGGTTTTGGAAAATACGATGAGCTCCCGGTCCCCACGGACCCAACGTCTCCACACCAAACGGCTCAAATATGTAACCCATACCGAGGTTAGCATATTTGCGCCGCTTGAGTTGCTCCGCCGAAGTAGCCGCAGCGCCAGCCCTCACGTTGGTTTCAGAAAGATGTGACGGCGCTAAAGTGTCCACGCACGTAGCGTCCCACACTAAGGGCCGTCCTAACTTCCACGGAACTTTTCTTAATTTTTTATATTTTTTTTTGTTTTTATATTTTTTTTGACGGAATTAATTCCACATTTTTTATTACTTTTCTCGATATAAATATCGAAACTATTCAAAGGGAGCATGGCGCGGTCCAATGTTGCCGCGACGGGCGCTCTTGACTCTGAGTATGCTTTATAACAAAAAAATAAAAATTTTTTTTTTTTCAAAACCAATTTAAAATCGTTTCCAAATGTTTGTTAGGACCAGCAGAAGGCAACCCTAAGAGGTTGTTAGTATTTTACCAATAACCCTGTATAAAACACCTCCTTCTACTAAGGTAAAATATGTATCAGTAATTTTATTCTTCTATTGTCATAAAGGTTTTTCTTTTAGATAAGTTCATTTTTATACGTGGTGACTCAATACATGGTTCTAAAAGCGTAAACGACTAACTGAAAGTTGGATCATTTAATTGTAATCAGAAAAAACTATAGTGCTTTTATTGTTCTTGGAACTTCAGCAGTTGTCATGGCATGTATATAGTAGGTAGATATATAATATAGACAATGAATGTACCTACACAAGGGCTTCTTCACACGTACCACATCCACAACAAGTCGTAACGACAAAATGCTGTCAAGCAGTGGTTACGTGTGAATAGTGTCGCTGCAGATTTTTGTAGTTGCATTGTTGTACTGACAAAATGTCGATGTGGTTGATTTGTCGCCAGTAGTTGCGATGCGGTTACGTGGTGTGCGGACAAAGTTTCGTCGACGCAACGTTGTGTTTGCGATGTGGTCGGCCACTAGTTCGCAGTGTCGCTGGTGGTTGCGATCTGGTCGGTATCACACACACGGTCGATAACGACTGCAAAATGTGGTACGTGTGAATAGTCCTATTCATTTTCAATGATAACGAGATATACGCCCGGCCACGTGGTGTGGTTGGGGTGTGGTTGTGATCGTGGTGTGGTTGTGGTACATGTGCGTTAACCCTAAAGGTATGGCATTTTGCGAATGCTCGCCTGGCTAGCCACTACACGTTAATAGAAATTTTGTCACCTAGCACCTGATGGTGCGTTCTAGCTGCTGGCTTTAGAAACAGTTCCATATTTATGCTCAGTCTGTTTACCATCTTCGATCATATCATCACATACAATCAGGTGATTTATTTATTTATAAATAAAACGGCATACACTACATTATTTATTGAAAATTCTAATACCTACACATTGGAATATATAATTTTAGATAGATAACACACAGATAACTGATAATTATACATCACTGTAAGCTGTTGTTTTCCCGTCTGACTTCCAGAAAGATACATATATGGGTAGTATCCATTTATACGAGTATACAAATACCTGAGAAAAACTTTCTGTACCTTCTCGAGCATAAGTGAATATTTGCTCTCGTGTGGGTTCCAGACGTACATAGCATTTTTTAATTTGCTACGGACCAATGCCTTAAAAATGTATCGTATAACATGGTGGTGATATTGTAGTCAATGACTATATTCGCAATAAATATAAATATGGTTATGTATCGCTCGTACCTGCATAATATTAAATCGTGTATAATCACAATCACAATATCTCCGAACACATGATAATTTAATATTTCTTGACTCATCAAAAAGATTTACGCTTCTTTAGGCGCACATGTGCATTATCAACATCAACACTACCTATTCTGGTATGGAATACAATATAGAAAACAAGTGATAGAAAATAATTACTAAGAGGTACTTTCACTTTACCCACATGGTGCCAAGCTAGAATGTCAACCCCCTAACGTGGCTGTCATAAGCGCCTCTTAGTCACTACTAAGGGTAACACATCAGAAAGTGGGCAGCAGTGCTTTCTGAGGAACTTTAATATCACACTGCGATCCCAACACAGCTGGTACAGTACAGCATACTAACTTACCAGCTGCCCCGTGGGGTGCCAGGCTAGAATTGCACCACCTATATCTTCCTGTGGTGTCGTAAGAGGTGACGAAGGAAGAAATACCAGAAGGTGGGCAGCAGCATCTTCTGAAGAACTGAAGATCGCAGTAGAGGCCATCCTCTACTGCGATCCCTAAGCCTGGGGGGTAGAGGGCAACAAGCCTCTGCCAAGCATGGGGGTTAAGACAACTCACCTTCAACCTTCAAGAAGAGAGCATCCTCGAGATCTCTGGTGTTGCGGATGTTTGTGGACGACGGTGATCACATACCATCAGGTGAGCCGCCTGCTCGTTTGCACTCCTATCCCATAAAAAGAAACTCACCCTTAATGTGGGAGGCTCTGTTCATCAGTGGACGATCCGGTTGATACAGTAAGTATACTTCGTTCGTGTGATATTTAAAATTTTTCTTACCCATTGTCGCCCTATTTATGTTCGTACTAAGCCCCGTGACGTAGGTTAATGTATCACGGCTTGGATTTTAGATCCTGCATAAACTATTCGCAGATGAAAGCAGGGACATCGTAAGAGTATGTACGAATTTGGAGATTTATTCCTTCATTTTACATTATTTTGTGGGAAGCGGGAACAGTTTTCAATCTGCTTTTGTAGTGCCTTTTGGATTGTGTTGAGCAAATAGTTGTACTTCCGTGCTATCGCATTTAGTTAAGGCGCGTAAGACTTTATTTACTTGAAAAAAGTGAATCACCGTTGATTTCAATGCATTTTTAATGTAAGACGGATTACTAATTATATAAATATTCTATACATATGGTTGTTACCCTTATTTAAGGTCGGATATACGTGTTTTTCAGGTTTTTTCTAATGATTTCATTAAAAATATCCGTAAGCACAAGCACAAGCACGAATACGCTTGTTTAAAATAGATATAATCTTAGTGACTATAAAACGACAAATAATTTTGATATTTAAATAGAAATTAAAGGAGTTTCTTATTGATAGGGTTTATTATACCATTGATGAATTTCTGACAGATAAATTATAAGTTAATGATTGACATGAATTCTAAATTTTTGTAAGAAAATGAAATGACATTGAAATAATAATTTGCTAAATTAAATTAGAGTAATTTGCACGCCTTTAAGGTTTAAATGTAGAGCCACATATTATCATAAAAAATAATTTTAATTTTAATTTGAATAATTATATTGTTGAATTCCAACTTTAGACAAGGATACATATTCTAGAATTATGTAGTAACAATGATGACTTTCAATCGCCGCTTCAATCAGGGCGGTCTAACCATTGAATTTATGACAAAAACAGTAACCCTTTCATGTCATGCCGAAAAAAAACAACTGTCAATCTATTGTCACTCTCGCACACCTCTACACCCTATTCGCGACCCGTCAAACTATATCAAATGTTTGAATCTGAAATCCACATTTCACACAATGCATCTGTCAAAAAGGCCGCCAAAAAAATCATCCTCGCGCCGACGACAACCCTTTTAGGCATTCCCTTTAAGCGATTTCTTAATTTAATATTCAGCTGCGTTTTCTTTGGACAAATCGGTTTTTGTACTAATTTGACAGCTAGTTGACAGGCGCACAAAACGCTGTATGCGACATTGTTAATTCAATCCAGTTTTCTATAAAAGTATGAGTCAACATTAAAAGGGTTGAACAGGTAACTCCTGAGATAGTAAGATTAACTGGGATAAGATGTTCTCGTGCAGGTAAAATAAATATTGCCTAAACGTACCTTTGTGAGTGAGCGGTAATCTTTATTGTATTCTTTATTCGTATTCGTTGACAGCAAACGGTTTGAAAACTGATCGAAAAATGGGCTTATTAAATAATAAGAAAAACATTTTTATCGTGTTCAAATTCTAGGATGTTTGTTCTGAATTTATTGACCGAGTGAAATAAAGATCTTCGTTTTTTAGATTTTCGTTTGATAATAACTATCGTTGGCCTTATTTAATCTTCATGAGAATTGGTATAGAAAAGCAAATAGGATTTTTTCGTTTTTTTTATTGTTGTTTGTTTGCCTTTTACTACGATCTCACCTGATGGTAAGTGCTGATGTGGTCAAAGTTGTTGTTCAGGCTAGTCTAGAATTACTGGCTCTCAAGTACAGCTACCGGAGCACACCGTTAGGTGCTTGGCGACAGATTTTCTACTTGAGGATGGTAGCTAGCCAGGCGGGCATTCGCAAAATGTCCTACCACCATGCAAAATGTAAAAAGTAAATGATATAAAGTAAAGCAATCATTTAAATTGGGGGGTTGTTGAGACATAAAGGTTTTTAGAACCGGTGAAATTTTAAAGTGACAAATAAGTCAAATGAGGTATAAGCTATTTTAAAATACTCATGGTGGAACTTGCACTCGTGGGCATTCGTAACGTGTTAGCGTATTTTGCCCAATACGCAATTTGTCCATATCGCCATTCGTCCATTACTCTGAAGCGCGCGTATCTGATAAGATAAGCAACGTCCGCTAGTAGCGAATCTCCAAAAGCTGGATTGACCAAAAAAAAATGTAATTATCGAACCTGATACTTACAACATTTCTCCAGAATCGGTTGCAAATTGCGACCTCTAAAGAAGAACAATCGAAAATCTGGGAATTCGGACAGACAAACGAACTAATTTTTGCTCAAGCTGAAATGGAGACCCTTCGCTCGCTTGGTCATTTATTGCAGCTTGTATTAAGGTTTTTTATTATGATTAAGGGATAATCTGATCAATATTTTCAAAAAGACATCAAACAAACCATTCATAGCATCATTATTTGAACACATGGCGCTTACTTGGTCAAAGGTTTGCATCAACCCTGTTGTCATCTGTACTAATTTAGATTCAAATAAATACCAACCCCTTACATCACACTATGACATTCGTATGTTCAAACTAAACATTCATTAGGAAAATTTGAAAAATTCCATTTAAATTCCATACAGTCCCCCTAACCGCCTTAGCTAATTATATAAAACATTGGCATGGGTACAAAGCTTACATTCTGCCTTTATAAACTGTCGCAAAATTGAAACGACGTGAAGGACTTACATTTGCGGAGGCTGATGTTGTTGTGAACTTAAAAGGTGAGTCAGTTTATAACGAACTGAAATATCTACCTTCTCTATTTAAACAACAAATAATTAAAACAACGATTTTAAACGTATTTTAATGCCGTGATCAATTCAAATAAACATTTTTCTTTTGTTGCGATGCAATACCACATGAAGCAAGACTCGATTCACACTTGGGCGTTAATTTTATCCAAAGTCTGTAGGGATTAGATACATTACACACATTAGATACATTCTATTTTATCATAAACATATTCACATCCTACGAACAAAAATTCGTAGTTCATATCCAAAATCTATACGATTTTCTAATACCCGTTCATCTCACGTCAGTTCTCTTTAGCAACACGCTTCACGTTCCCCTATTTATGCACATAATAAGGGCTCATTCTATCGGGATGTTCCCCTCCGCATATGTGTTTGATCTTCAAGCAAGTGATGAGGGAAGTAATCTGCAACGCAGAGAGGTAAGCAAAGAGTATTTTAATCTATGAATAAATAGAACGAAATGAGTTACTAGTATCTCAACCCTTAAGTAATTAATTTTAGAATTTTAACTGGTAATACTGAATTTTTTATTTATTTTAAAAAGAGTATGAAGGTTCTCTACTGTTTTTTTATGTACGATCAGGCATTATTTACTGGATCATCTAATCTTGATGTTTTTGATTGATTTACTATCTTTGCGAAGCCACTCTCAGTCACCTGTGTAATAAAAAGAAACATTGTAAATTGTAATAGTATTTTATTAGACTTATGTTATAAACTGTAAAAGAATAAATACATATAAAAAGAATGGCTTTATGTTTTACTGGCCCGTTCTTCTGGCAGTGGCCCTATACTATTTTTACTGAACGCGGCAGTCAAATATTTTAGTAGTAAAATTGGGTTCGTTGCATACGCCCCCAATGTCAACTCCCCCCGTGTCAGTCGCCCACGATTTCAGTTCCCCCCGATAAATTTGATTGAAAGAAATAACTACCATATACTAAATGTATCGTTAGCAAAAAGAGTTTCTCTTGATAATGATATATTTATTTCAATGTTATATTTCAATATCATAATTGCTAAAATTACATTTAGGCAATTGATACGAATGGTTTTTATATGTTATCCAAAAATCTTGCGTATTAATAATGCAATTGTGTTATTAAGATGCGAGATTCAAAATTCAAAATGTATGCATACTAGCTAGGTATTATATTGGGGAAACCGCAGCTGCCGGTATTATGAATGAAATTCTATTGTTCTCGTAATCTTTCAATCCTGACGGGCTTAAATTCAAATCACCAATCAGTCGATTGATAAAAAACGATTTCAATTTTTCAGTACAAAACGGCAATTTCATACTTAACCCCTTATACCTAATTTTTTCTTTTAGTAATTTTAAGTGTATTATGATTGTTGATTTCATCTGATTGAGTGTTTAATATTGTTTATGTAAAGTATATAAAACTTTGTATTATTTTAAGTGCTATTTTTGACTGCTTTAATGTTAATATTGTTGATTTTTTCAATGAAACTTTCAAATTAATAAAAGGTCGTAGAAAATCAGTCTTTCCTTTATTTTTCTTTGAATCCTTTATTTATTCTTATAATTGCATAAAATATACAGTAAGTTATTATTATAAGTTTTACAAAGTAAGCTTATTTATAACAAAAATCTCTTCGAACCAACCTAAACTTACGTGCCCTAAATTTTTTAAATAACTTTAAATACACTTTCGCTGCTGATAGTACAAATCACAAAAAATATTCGCTCAAAATTTATCGGGGGGAACTGAGATCGTGGGCAATAGAGACGGGGGGAGTTGACATTGGGTGCGTATGCAACGAACCCGTAAAATTTTGTAATTGACCTGCATAAGAAGGAAAAGTGAAAGATAGATTGTAGTGTAGACACCGTTAGGTCTTTCTTATTCTGTGGCTCAAGTAACAATTGAATTAGTTATTTTAACTTTGATTGAAGTCGTTCAGTATTATACGAAATCTTTCTCTATATGCCTTAAAGAAAACTTAATATTATACTACTCATGCTCTCATCAACGCCTTACGGCGCGCGAGGCGAGGCAACGTTGAATAGTTGCCTACGCAATACTTCCAGGCATCATTAAACCTATCAGAAACACAAGATCTATTAGAAGTAAACATTTAAAAATGTAGTAGATACTACCGAATCCCTCAAATCGATCTCTCATTCCATATAAATCATATTTTATTTTTAGTTTATACGTTATCTGAGGCCGTGTTAGCCTCATGAACGTTTTGTAAATGCTGAAAGCTTTCTCGTGGACGTTAATTTTTATTTATAGCCGATAGACTAGATTTTAACAACTATCTCACTTGTTCAGGCTAACCTACATAGATTTACTGGCTTTCAAGGAAAATAGCCAGAACATACCGTGAGGTGCTTGGCGGCGTATTTTCTAATTAAGAGATAAGATAGCTAGCCAAGCGGGATTCATAAAATGCCCCACCACCATGCTATTATGAATGCCATCCAAAGAAAACAGCTGGGACCGACGGCTTTACGTGCCCTCCTAAGCACATATGTCACTAGCGATCATTCATCCAAGTCATGACCGCAGTGGACGTTGTTATACTTAGTTGATCGGTTAAGAAAGACTCAGCAAGCTACGCTACGACTACTTTAATGATGTGGTTGAACACCTGACGGATAAGGCAGTTGGGTGCTTGTTGACAGAATTTCTAATGAGTGCGGAATGCTAGCAAGCTTAGCCGATTTCATAATAAACCATATTACAATGCAATGAAGCTCAGACCTTAGGCAGGATAAAAGTTTTGAACCCGCTTCGCTATATTTCATAGTCATTAGGCTATATCATCAACATTTTTTCATATTAAATCTTTGTAAAATAAACGGAATTATTATTCACACTAATGCACGTCGCACTTAATCTTATTTGATGTGCAAGAATCAAAGCGAAAATTCTTCTTTACATCCCTCAAAATAATCCTAAGAAACTCGCCCTAAACAAGCTGAAAAAATTTCAAGAGCATCTTCAATCAAAGGCCAACGAAATGTCCCTTTAGAATTCGTCAAACGTTCGCAAATATAAAATTCATTACTGCACCTCTCTCGCTAATTTGTCCCCTCTGGCAGGGACCGAGGGTACCTAATATCTTTTAAACCGTGAACACGTCAAAGAAGATACTCGAGACGGCAAGGCACTTGTCTATTTGTAATTGAATATGAAAATCTTTCGCGCCGTGCGAGGGCTTAAAAATGGGGTATAATATACTGGAAGTGACATCTTATCAATATATCGATAAAAGTTCTCAATTTTGACATGCCGTGAAAATCTTTCATCAAAAGTAAAATAATACGTCCATTTTAAGAGAGCAGTGGTCATTTTTGACCATTACTAAGCCATAAATGAGATTGTTTTATATTGCTTAACTCTGAATCGAATTTATGTAAGACAAGCTAAGAAGCTAGTGACAAGCACCAATGTTAACAAATGACTCCAGTGTCCCTATCCATACTGTATCAGCCGGATTGTCCACTACTAAACACAGCCTCCCTGATTTAGGGGGGTTTGCCAAAATCCTCACGCTTGGCAGGCGTCACGGTGGTCGCAGTTTAAGATATCAGTTCTTTAGAAGGCTCTGCTGCCCACCTTTTGGTGTGTTACCTTAAGTAGCCTCTTCGACGCCCATGGGTAGAGATGGGGCGGCGACATTCTAGCCCAACAGTCCATGGGCAATGTCCCTATCTATATTATTATGTAATCAAATAACAAAAGTTATATTGCACTCTAGCCCCTGAGGTGAGAGAAGGATGTGAGAATTGATGGCAGCCGGATTGGAGTGAACTGGCTGTCAAAAACAGCTGTCGTACATCATTAGGAGCATGGCGACAGATTTTCTACATAAGTATGGTAGCTATCCAGGCAATCGTTCACAATGCCTAAATAATGTGATGTAGCTCATGCCTGGCGCAGAGCTTAAACCATGTCCATGCTACCAGTCCATAATGCCTGCCATTTTTTCATCATTTACATTGCTTGCTATAAAATATAGATATATATATAAATATATAATTAACAACAAACTTAATTTTCGTTGCGGTGCGTTTAATCGTTATATAAAAAATTGCTTTGGTTTAGTGGATTACTTAATTTTATAGTGGATTCCGACGACCTTTTTGAAGATATTTTTGAGATTTTTCAATGCTATATTATTAACTGGGTTAATCTTATGTCCAAGCAGCAAAAGACACAGTAATTATTCAGATAAAATGACCATATTTTATTCACACCAGATAAGTTTCAATATTTGTAATGTTGCACTTCTAGAAACAAATCCCCGTTACCTCTTATGTCTGAGAAATAACTTGCAGTGAGCATCGGCCCTCAGCGTCTGAAGAGGCAAGCCACGTTGAATAATATTTTAGATGCTCCTTTGATGACATTTAAATTCAACATCGTATTTTGTGCTAGCAAAAAATAAACTTTAAGTAGTTAAATATGCATTGCTGATTGCATCTGTGTTTTCAAAAATATTCAATGAGTTAATTTTTTGATTTATATAATTGTCTTTATATAGGTACATAAAATACAAGAGAAGAAGCCAAAAAGTCTATAGGTACATACATGGAATAATAATAATAAATTTAAAACCCGTTTTTCCCGCCTGGGTGCCAGGCTAGAATAATAAACACCCTCCCATTTCTTCCGTAAGATGCGGCGAAGGAAAAATACCAGAAGGTGGCCAGCAGCGCCTTCTGAATTTTATGACGCATGCCAAGGATGGGAATTATGGAAAACCCTCCAGGATTGCCCTTTGTTGAGTGGGCGGTATAGCTGTTGTTGATGATGTTGAAGTGTTTTCAATATTTATATTTACGTTCAGGATAATATACCTCAAAATTACAGATACCTTATTAAATTGATTTGGTGCTTACAAATAATCGCATCCGATTGGTCGCGTCAAGGTCCAGTAACTGCGCCGCGCGGTACACTTTTTAAACCACGCTCGCCGCGGTAAAGTTTGCTTTCTGCTGTTTTTGAGCTTGACTTACATTTTTTTACATATGAATGTACTAGTTGCTACTTGATTCTATCACAGTATTTTTATCTTTATGTTAGATATACCTACATAAATTTTCAGACCTAATTACAGTTTTTGTTTAATTTATCATTCAAAAAAAAACTATTTATATTTGCTATTACAACAGTTGGCATTAATATTGTTAAGAGCAATGCTATAAATAGTTCTATGGGTTTTAACATTGAATATTATAGATATAAAATAGTATAGGTACTGCAAGGTAAGGCACCTTCGTGTAAAAGCATCTTTTTCAGTTATTTCATCTACATAGTTAGGATGTAAATGTATTAGAAATCTGATTTCATGCTTTTAAAAAAATTTAATCAAATATCTTTATACCTTTTTTAAGATTTTTTTGGAGCTTTGATGTTCCGCATTAACTTTATACGATTTTCGACTTGAGTTGATCAACAGGCATGTTTTCATTAGGCAAGGAGGAAGGAAATTGAATTTCTATAAAAAAATCCTGTAGCTCGTAATTTGATGAATCTGTTGTGCTTTGTGAGCCTTCTTTAAAGAGTCTGTTTATAAAGGAAAATTTGATTCAACTGTGTAAACTTACTCTTTGTAAAAACAGAGAAGCAGTCTACAAAATTTTATTCAATATTTAAAAATATAATATAAGAATGTACTAACATCTATTTACACTACTTAACAATAAAACTTACCTATCAAATTACGAACTATAAATAAAATACTCCATTTAAGGTGAAGTGGTCTTTGAAACCCAGACTGAGGGCGTTAGACGTAGAGAGTTTACCTACGCAATATTTAATACTATTGAACGATTGTTTTCAACATAAATTCATATATATAAGTTTTTTAATAACGGAAAAAGTCTTTCAAGTTCTGTTTTTTTAATAATGGAAAGAATCTTTCAGGTTATGTAATATGTAATAATTATAAATCAAATTTGTATTGATAGTAAATCTAGTATATGTGTAGCACAAAAAATTATGAAGCAAATTTTTAGAGCTATAATCATGATGATTTCGATCGAGAGAAATATATGGAGTCGTGTTTTAGGATCAGGCATAGTACTTGGAATATCATCTTCAATATTATATAGTTTATTCATATCTGTAACGCGTACACATTTTTTAAAAATACATGTTCAAAAACTGTCTTTTAATACTCACTTCAACCGCAGTAAGTTGTAGGGGCTCCTATATGTACAGACGTGTTCGACTGATTTGATTTGACTCTTAAAATTTAGGTAAAAATTGTCGCATGCATGGACAACGTGGATCAATCAAAAACTTTTTTACAAAAAAATTAAACCGACTTCAACACCCAAAGTGTGAAATAACTTGTTGAAACCGGTACCATGATATTGATAGTTGAAAGTACCTATATTAAAAATTCACGGACCCTGGAGTCTGTGGAGTGTAGATTTAAAATTAAAAAAAAAAAAAAAGTACCTATATTCACAATAATATTGTGCGTTATACGTTATTGCACACCTTTGAGTGTTGAAGTAGGATTTTTTTTTAATTTTTTCTCTTTTTTTGGCACTAACTACCTATTGGATGTATTACTAAAAAAAATTTTACCGAAAATTGGAGCCGAACTCAACACTTAAAAGTGTGAAATAACTTGTTGAAGTTAGCACCATGATAGTTCAAAAGTACCTAATATAATCACAATATTGTGCGACTTCGACAAGTTATTTGACACTATTGAGTGTTGAAGTCAGTTTTTTTTTTATTTTTCGCCCTTTTTAGTGACCCTTACTACTTACGGGATCGATTGTCATTCACTGTCAATGACTATATCATCAAAATAGGAAAACACTCTTCAGTTATTTGAGTGTAACTCAAAAACAGCTTGAACCATTTTGATAAAATTTAATTGGAACTACAAAAAAAGAATAGCAATCAAATCAAAAATAATGATCAAAATCGGTTCACCCAGTCGAAAGTTCTGCGGTAACAACATTAAAAAAAATATAATACGCGTCTTATTGAGAACCTCCTCCTTTTTTGGAAGTGGGTTAAATATTACGTTTCATTTTCATTTTATTAATAAATAATCGAATTATAGCATTTCTTCTCCTAAACAAAGACTTTCCACAAGATACGAGTAAGGAGGCTAAGCAGAACGAGAATGCGCAGCATAGGTGAGCGATGCATGCTTAGTGGACTCATTTACTTCCAAATATGGAGGAGACTGTCAATTCGCTTAGATTTTTTTTCTGTTTGATGAACGATTACTCCCTTAATTATAAACTGACTAAGATTATTTTTGTATTGGTGTAGTTTTATAGTAGCATACCTCCAAATTTGTCCCATTTAAATTTCATAAAATCGCTTGAGTAGTTTTTAAGCCATGGTCAATTAAATGAAAAATCTATTTGCATACCTTATGGATGACTTATTGGTAATTGCAACTCTTGTTGATGGTGAACAGTATCTTAGGCGAGTGATCTTATAAGCATTATTAAAAATTTAAAAAATAGACTTTCAACAGTGTAAAGTAAATAACTTGTGGAAGTTCGACCATGTCAACGTGAAGTCAGTGTTTTGAATCCGCATGGTATCGACTTCAACAAGTTATTTCATATTTTTTAGTGACGGAAGTCGGTATCATATTTTAACATATTTACTCCATTTGTGCTATTTTGTCGTGTGTTGTGTATTTTCGCTACACTGTCATGCACACATCTTCGCTCATATTTTTCGAAAACGTTCCTTGCACACTCGCTTTTTTGTATGTATAGGGATAAAAAAAATGTAATACTAAAGCTGCGGTCAGTGAGGATAGGAAAATGAAGTGATGCTAGTGATTTTTTTCTCATGCTCCACCTAGCTACGTTAAACATTTCCGATCAACCCGCAGCTTAAATTTTGACACCGTACAATCAAACTTATACACATATATGTTCTGGGACCAAATAACTTAATTAAATAAAATTGTCTCAAGAGCTTTTATCTTATATATTTTCATAGACAAGCTCATTTAATGTCACAAAGACCGTTTCTCTAAAATTTTTGATTTCAAATACAACATTTCATACCTTTATTTCGCATTTAACAACGAAATAAACTTTTACTACCGGAATTTTTATACCTCTAACCGCTTTTCGTAGCCAATTCCTGTATCCAGTATAAAGTTCAATTAATAAACGTTTTTATCGTAGATAAGAAACGACGTTGGAAAAGAGTTCATCTACTTACTCCTATCCCACAAATGTTGGGTTGATAAAATATTTGTTATACGCCCCTAGGTATCACAAGGACATTGATGAAAAGTGGTGATTAATAAAAAAATTACCCCATGTGTAAGTCAAGGACATCAACTATCTAAATTTCAAGTTTAATCCAAATTGCTTAAGCTGTTTCAGCGTGAATGTGTAACAAACATGTACACTCGCAAAAAATCGCATTTATTGGTATTAATAGTGTGATTCTCTACAGTCTATTTCAAATACATAGCTAGTCACATATAACCCTTCCAAAATGTCAGCTGCTAAACATACTTTGACAATTTTAATGATGTACTGCACCTATATTCGATTAGTAATAACCGATTATTATCTATTTTAAGTAGGTATCTATCTAATTCGATAGGTACATAAAACAGGTAATAATCGGTAATTACTAATCGAATATATTTCTGTATAATTTTTGAAGCAATGATGGCTCAGTGGCCTTAGCTATGGACTGCCGCGCAGCAGGTCCATGGTTCGAATCTCGCCGCGGGCTTGAGCTTCACCGCATGGTGGAAGGGCATTTTGCGAATGTCCGCCTGGCTAGCGACCACCCTCAAGTACAAAAAAGCACTGCACGCCGCCAAGCACCTAACGGTGTGTTCCGGCAGCAGTCCTTGAGAGCCAGTGAAATTACAGGCACATGAGACTTAACTACTATGTGTTAAGGTGACTGGCGCAGTGCAATTCGTCATATGACGGAATGCGTGTGTTATAGGCAGAGGACATCCGCTTAACATCCGGGGCCACAAAAACAACATATGGGCCTCGAGCTTATTCCGTCACAATAAAATAAAAAAATAAAAAAAACAACCTGAACGTGTTTTGTGAATTATATACAAACCCCACTGATAGATTTATATGAATAATAAAGAAATAAAAAAGTGACATTGACAGGTGAAAAAAATATTTCATTTGGGAAATAATGTCCTCGTGACTTCGTCATCGGAGCTCTCATCATCATGATTGTTTGACGAATCTTTCAGATTGATAATAATTTGATTATCGATTATATGTCTATATGAACATTCCTGTCTCAGTCGTACGCAATGCTTTTTCTTGTTTTTTCAACCACATTTCTCCAGTCTTGTAAAAACACGTTCGCGGTTCCCTTATTCCTAAGATTTTTATATTTCAACTCTCTGCCTTATTCGTGATTTCGGTATTCGCGGGTAAAAAAAAATGTGAATCGTTTCCTGTATTCGCGGATAAATATTCCGCTATTCGCGGATCCAGTCGGTGCATTAAATCGAAATCGGTGTCTTTTATAAACGCTTCGGCATCCTTCGAGTACTACAGGGCTTTTACAAAGGCTTTTGCGAGTGCACCAAATAAAAAAATATAAAAAAAATACATAGATGTCTTATTGCCACCATGCCTTCAGTTCGTTTTCAAATTTCTCGCGTACAAGGACGGATAGTGGCGGGTGCGAATTTTCCCTTTTTAGAATTTGAGAATGATCTATTAACCCTATACCTAAGAAACATAAGAAATAAATAATGTTTTATTTGGGCTAATCCTTGTCTGAAGGCATTAGATTTTCACGTAGGTTCTAGTTTGCGCCAGCCCAGTCTTTGCTTCGTGAAGTTTATTTACTCTAAGCAAAATCCAGGTTTATGTTATGTAGGAATATTGGGAATCTCGAATAGCGAACTAACTTGAGCGGATTTGTGCGTAGATGCCTGAATTGGCATTCAGGTTTATCTAGGGATTTCACGGGATTTAAAGGTATCTTAGGCGTTCTTGGCTTAGATCGATTTTCATATTGTAGATGTTGCATAGTTCAGCTACGTAATTATGTGGATTATTGCCATTTTGAAAATGTTTCAAGGTACCTCTTGGTAGTATAAGACGTATATTTTTGTAAAAATCAAAATAGTGTTCGAATAATTTTTTTTTTTAAGATTCAGATAGTCTCTTTTGTTGCTAAATAGTCACTTAACGTGTTCTATATGGTAGAAGTTTTGTTCCTTATTTGTGATGTTTTGTAAATACGATGGCTTTGTATGAATGATGAAAGACAGCATAACTACTCAGTGTCAAAGTAAAGATTGGACGTTGATATGGCAATACCGACCTACCTTCTTAATTCTCCTCTCTAACATATTGCTTAACTTTTATAACTAGAAAATATTAAGAAGTTCTTTAATAATATAGTAATAATTAGCAGATACAGTGTATTGGAACGGACTCGACAAGGCAGTGATACTAATGTGTAAAAGTATCGCCAAATTTAACGGTTATAAATATGGTTTGTGAGATCTAAGTCTTTGCACGATCTAATAACACCTCAATCACTAAAGTGGCGATAAAGACTTGTTACATTTATATTATTATGCCTTGGCGGCAGTATGCAGGGGGCCAACCCATGGAAGCCAACTCCCATGAGTTGGCCCCCTGAATGGGTTGGAAAAGGTGTCATAACACCCTCGTTTTGTCAGATATATCATGGTTTTATGTAATTTTTATAGGTTGTGTTGTCTTGGGATAGTGGGGCTTTATTTTACGAATGCCTGCTTGGCTAGCTACCACGTTGTAGTAGAAAATCTGTCGCCAAGAACCAAAATGGTGTGTTCCCGTAGCTTTCCTTGAGAGCCAGTAAATCTAGATTAATTGGAGAGAGATCCAGGGCTATAAAAGGACCTTCCCTCAGCCAAAGCCCGGTGGAAATGAACAGCCGACAGCGCCAGTCCAATTCATTGCTCTTAGCCCAGAGGCAGTGCTATGGATTGCCATGCGTGGGTCCGTGTTTCGAATATTGTCGCGGACTTAAGATCCACCAGGTCATGTCAGGGCATTTTCCGAAAGTTTTCCTGGTAAAGTCGCACAGTTGTTAAGTCCATTGTGTGCTGTTAGTTCTAGTTTTATTTTTTTAGCACCTTCAATGAAATTATCACATACCAGCAAAAGTAGTCAAACCAATAAAAAAAAACATTTTTCTGACTAGCGCACCGTCACTTTAGTCCGAAATTTCGTGTTTAAAACTTTCTTGTGTAGGGTTCTTTTGGAAGTTTATTCACTCCTGTAATAAATAGGAGTTGGCCGTTTTATTTGGGCTTATTTTCAACGTCAATTCCCTTATACCTATTGACATTTTCATCGGAAACTTTCCGGTTATCTCTCTTCGCAAACTCTTGTTTTGAGTTCTGCCATTGATGCTTGGAACTTATCTTTTGAGATGTTTCAGTTTTGCAGAACACGGCATTGAGATTAGTAAGACTCAAGCGGACTTAAACTTTTCTGATAACGCAAAAGAAAATTTGGTTCTTGTAAATCTTTTCCTTAGTGATGTTACAAAACTTTTATTAGAATTGGCGTCAACATTGAAAACACTGGCATTATTATTGAGCTACAGACTAATACTATGCATTCTATATATATTAAAGACATTAAACACGTTCAAGCAATAGCTCTTTAGCGACTGGAACTTTGATAAAATTTCTGCTGTTTAACTTAAACGATTACAAAATTTGTTAATCACTTCAGTCCCCGTTGTTACGGTCTTGCTAATAAAGCTGTATATTGAGTTAAAGTATGAATATGACTTGTGATATCTTCATTATTATGTGTTTCTACGTATTACTTACGAGTATGTTGGCACGGGGTAGAGCCCGTGAGGTGGCGGGCTAAATGTCAGCCCCCCATTGCTACCTATGTGTCGTGAGAGGCTACTAAAGGTAAAATACCGGAAGGAGCAGCGCTTTCTGAGGAACTGATATCCTAAACTGTCTTGGGGATCAGACGCCTGTTAAGCGTGGGGATTATGGCAAATCCCCTTTAATTGGGGAGGCTGTGTTCATCAGTGGACTATCCGGCTTATACAGTATGTTTGAACTTATGAAATTTTTTATAATACAAAACGGTAACTGTATTTTTGACTAGGTTGACATGTAAGAAATTGAATAGATTTTTGTTTATACTCGTATATATTGCCAAAAAGGTTTCTTATGCTCACCTTCCTCGGGAATGCCCTTCTTGTTACACACAGGGAATTTCGGTTAATATAATGAAGAGCCCCAACATCTCGATACGTTACATTATACTTTCGATAATATTAGGTAAATCATGATATTATGGTTGATTATCTTTGTTTTTATCATACTACGAAGTATTATATTATTTATTTGCTATTTGGTTTGAGAATATTATAGTTTCAAATTGAATTCGTACGGTTCGTACGCTTGTCTTTCAATAAGTATTTATGTTGCCTAAATAAAAGTCAAATTTCATAAGTTAAATTTCAACAAAAGTCCCAATCCAGTCTCAGTCATGTTGAAGTCGTATCAATAAGTCAGGTACATTCCGGGTAATGTTTTAGCAAGGTGAAGGGTACATATACCAGGTGGGAGGTCTCTATAACAAGGGTATGTCTTGTGTTGTGGGAGTCTAGTCTCTTCCTGTGGTACATATTATGGGTTATTTATTTGCTACAAGGAAGTAACTCCTAACTACTGTTAGTAAGTACCCACCCACTTATATATTGAATCTACTCGGTTACCTAAAACACCAAGGCGACATAATCTACATTGTAAGTACAACTACATACCTACGTACGGAATTAAAGAAGTACTTTTTGAAACCTATATTAAAGTTACTTTCAAAGAAAAAGAATCAGAGTATGACAATCTCACAAACACTGGTGACTTGTTTACATACGAACATAACAATAAATTAGCGATATCAATTTAATAACATACAAGGCCACGAACACAACCAAAGGCACAAATTAATTTACATATTATTAATACACAACACAACAACAATAATATTACAGATTCATAAAATTAATTTGTGTATACACATCAAAAAAGAAGGTACTCCCATTTTTTATGCGCGTACATCAATCCAAGCCTACTAGCCAGGTCCATTATCAATCAGCCAGTGCGTCAGTACGAGCCAAAGAGATATTATGCTTACAAAATTACAAATTTACGAGAGGAAAAATTTAAGTTATGTGTGGGATTCGAACCCGCGTCCATCCACCCCTTTAGCCATGGTATGCTCTAATCCAATTGAGCTAACATGACAATGACGATAACTCTATTTTTCCTATCGTTCTTTAACCATCGTAAACTTGTAAAAACACAAGTAACAATAAAATTATAGGGTTGCGTCGTCATTAACAAGTTTAAAGCTAATTGCAAAATTAGTCTTGTTACAACATCAGTTGAACTATAGATGTCGCTCCATCCCAAGAACGATAGGAAAAAAAATTGTTATGTTAGCTCAATGGGATTAGAGCATACCCCGACTAAAGGGGTGGATGGAAGCGGGTTCGAACCCCGCCCATGACTTAAAATTTTTCCTCCCGTAAATTTGTCATTTTGTAATATAATTTGCAGAGCATGCGTTATTGCAAACATAAAAAATATTAATTTATTATGATGTTGCAAAACGAGAATTAAGCCAACGACACACTCAGTTACTTCATTCTATGTGAGCCAAAACCTCGTTTGAATCTATAATGCGTGTTACTATTGCCACAAATAACAAAGCTGTTGCTAAAAGCTTCCATTGTTGTTTATAAAAACAAAACATGGCTTGAATATCAAACCAACTTCAAAGGAAGAGGAGGTTCTCAATTCAGCTTTACATATGTTTTTTTGCAAATTTGTTACCCGATTACTCTGCCAATTAATGAATTCATTTTTGATGTTTCTTTTGTTTGGCAGTTCATACGGCGAGTAGAAATTATAATATTAAAATCGATTCAGTAGTTAACTTTGGCAAAACTTATGTGTTCCAAGGAAATAAATCCAAATTCATACCCTTTAGTTGTAGAAGTCGATTATATTGTAAAATTTAGATAATGTGTATTTTTTGTTGTAAATGAAGTGAAGATTGTTAAATGGAAACTTCCCACTTTTTGCGCTTATAACAATATTGTAACGTTAAGCATCGCCACGCCTCTATTCCCCGAAGGGTTGGCAGGTATATCTTAATTACCTACGTTTCAACAGATATATTTGGTGCTATGTGATTGGAAAGCCTATCGCCATCAACCGGACCCAGTTCCAGACTCTGGACTATCACTAAAAATTTATTTGTGACAAAATAAAGTTTCGCTGTATTAGAAAAGATTACAACGAAAACACGATAAAACTACATTTTATCCAAAACTGAAAAGTATGAAATAACTTGTGGAAGTCGCCACCTTCCTGATTAAAACACTGATCTCACATTAACATGGTCCGACTTCCACGAGTTTCACTTTTCAGTGTTGTAAGTCGCTTTCGTTTATTTATAAAAAATATTTATTAACTCTTTTAGTCATGCATACTGTTTACATGATCATTGTCACTCGCCTAAACACTTCCGGTATACAAAACTTCTCTGTGGCTTAAATACTATTGACCATAGACAAGTGTCGTAGTTACCATTACATCATCCAGGTATGCAAATATATTTTTCAGTTAATTATATTGACTGTAAATTATATTGAAATCTACTCGTTCGTTGTTGATGAAATTTAAATAGGAGGTACGTACCAGCAAAAATACATCAAAATCAATTAAAAAATATGCGGAGTAATTACGTAATAAACATACATAAAAGCATACAGTAGAATTAAGAACCACTTCCTTTTTTGGAAAAATAAAAAAGGACCATGAAGATTGTATGATTCAGTAAAACATATACGCGTCATAGAAAAAAATGTACGGATTCACTTGATAACCCCTTTTCTAGTTAATTGGAAGTCAGATAATTGACACCAGAATTATTATTTCTTAATTTTTTAGTGCAAAAATGAGGCGTGCACTTTAATTTTGTATAGTCTCAAAGATGGGAAATATACCTTTCAATTAATTGGAATTCATCTAAACACCCATACAAAAGAATGTACTGTAAAAATCAAATTAGAAGTTATCTAACCAAAGCAATTTCAGGCCCTTCCTAACTCCACCGTCTACACAACTTATCATTAAGTCGTGTTCACTATTAGAGCAGCCGTAGAACTTTCCAGACGTTTAATCGGTAAACCAATGACGTTTATCCTGACATGTTACAAACACGTTTAGTTTGAAGACAGTTTTCGTTTGACAAATGTGAACAATACAAGGAGTTTGATTATATCACTGTTTTCGGTCCAACGAGTGGGAGGATGTGGGAAATTCGTGCTAAAATTAACTTAGTTTATTCGTCATTGGCCCGGGTTTTCATCATCTGTTAGTTTTTATATATATAAGAATAAATGTATACATGATTACCTAATACTCGTACATAGTAGTTGTTTCTGAGAAAAAAATGTTTGTTATAAATTTTCTCGGTTAACATTAAATTTATTTTTTCTGAAGGTTGAAAAACCACATCGGCGTATATATTTTTTTTAATTAAATTTATGGCAAATTAAATAATTTCATTTGCCTTAAATTTACAATATATGTTGGACGGGTTTTAGTGTCTTATATTTAAGGTATTAGTACATATTATACATTCGGGCATTGTAAGTAAAATTAGTAATTTATATAGCACAATGATTTACTAACCTAACAATACCTCATAACAATAATAAACGAATATAAAAAAAGGGGTGTGGAAATTAATTTTTACCCCTGTACTGATAATAATAAAAGGGCAATTATTTCGAATTACAAGCTAAACCGTAAAACTTATACACCTTAATCTAATAAACTTTTGCAGAAATGCATATTAAAAACCGCTAATCATTGCACGTCCACGTGTACTAATGGCTCGTTTTTACAGCCTGCTCAATACGCTACGACAGCTTAATAACCCGTTGAAAGCACCTTCGAGGAGTGCTGATCAAATCGCAAATCAATTTTGACAAGCTTTTACACATGGGTAGGGGAAATCAGCCCGGGGTTATAATATTTGTGGGTCATGATTGTGTCGATCATCACAAATTATCACTTATTTGAAGTTAGAAACCTCTCGCATGGGATTCCTTTAATGCTATTACCACTGGCACACTGAGTATCGCAATGGACCTTAAGTAAGGCTGAAATTAAATTGTCTGTACGGTACTGTATTGTAGTCACTTTATTGTATAAATTAGGAATGTAGGTAATTTTCCTTGGACATCACAATTTACTCGTAGATAAGCTTATGATTATAATATTTGTTTTTACCTAGATTTGTATAATTAACTGTAAATTTGACTCACCTAATATAACTAATAATGTTCTAAGGTCAATAAATGAAATATGAAATATAATATCATTATATTTTATATTTATTTCCATAGAATTGATGTTTTCAGTGAGTTCGTAGATAGCACAATAAATAATACATAACTAGACAAATTTCTGATTATTGCTCTCTCTTCAGAGGTCGCTGGTTTCCTTTAGAGGAACATGCAATAGCTATAGTGCATTGCATTATTTCACACCTCTACTGCATTGAAATGTAAAGCAGTGGTTTTAAAATAACGCTAAGAGCATAATATAAATCCATATATTTTTCTAATCATACTAATATTTTGTTTTTTGGCCACTAACGATCACTCTCTTCTGAAACGTCTGAATGGACGTAGATATTTTTTTTGCACATAATATATTGTTTAGATTCATCAAACTAATACGCATAATACTTCTATATATATGCATATACTAATACGAATTACTGAGTACATATGCCTCACAATAAGCGATGTTTAAAATTTTCCCCAGCTACTGTTATACTCTAATGATTCTGTAACTTGAAGAAACGGGAACTTGGAAATGTGTTGAGTAATACGTTAGGTAAGTACTTATATACGTGTAAATACTATGAAATGATATACCCCGTAAATAAGAAAATTATTCAACTTAAAATTAAAACGTATGTTTAAATTATTCCACATCACTCAAACCACAACTTTTCCAACACAACCACTTACATCGCGTAAATTTTAATCTCATCACCACAAAATTAAAGCGTTCAGGAACCGCTCAGAGCGTTTCTCGCGCCGAATATTTACAAAACATCGGCATTGATTGACGCGGGGTACTTTTAAATAACAGTAATTAAACGCCGGCTAACGATCGGTCATCGGGGCATCACGAACTTGACGTTTTAAGTGAGTGCCTATCGGTACGGGAGTGTACGGACGAATTGAATGAGGTCTTTACTCTAAGAATTTTGTGTTCTTTTTTAGCAATACCAATGGGCAATATTTTCAGTTTATAATTCTTGGAAACAATATACACTTAATTATAGTTACCATGGACCAGATTTATAAACCTCTAAAATATGGTTGAAATTACTATTTTGATATCACAGGCACATACAGATGAGGGTATCTTCACAAAAATAAATAGGTTCTCAAACCGAAGCATGTACATGTACAAGTATATATAATGGTTAATAGTAATGTAGTGACAATTAAAGGAAGAAGCATGATGCATTATGTCCATCGGTGGGCAGATTCCGGGTGAACAATGTATGCCTACAGAAAATCTTCTCAATCGTAATCTAAGCTAACAACGTTTCGACCGAACTGCATCGACTAGTGGACATAAAACTTGATTAAACCTTCGTCGAAAATTCTCGCAGGAGTTTAAAATCGTGTAAGTAAAAATAATATATATTAATAAATCATGTGCCCTTATAAAATAATGAGTACATGCTAATTGCAGTACTTACTAAAATATAATAATAATGAATATTAAAATAAAAAACATCAAATTAATATTTTAATAAAGACTTAAAGAATATATCTTGTGACAAAGCTGCCTAATTCATTAGATGGAGCCAGTGAGTTAAAATACTAGAGTAGTTATATTCGAACACCACTGCTCTAAAAGCTTACTAGAATTTACCTATCTACCTAATTTACCTACGCACATCTATATGCAGTTTGTAATGACAAGGAAAGAACGTTCAAATATTATGCGCCATATCTGTTGTAAGAAAGAGATAAATAAGCAATTCGTGTAACCACCGAACCGCTACGAGAATTTCCGATCACCATTACACTGCGATGTCTTTCACTCTCTCACACCAAACGATACACAAATCTCGCTCATCCATTTCATTGAGATTAGTTCCTAAGATAAAACAAAATGACGATATTTTCTATTTCATCAATAAAAGCAATAATTACGCGTGAAATGAATCAGTTTTCTTATCTCTCACAGTGCCTGTATAATTGGTGGACAGTCTAAATACACAAGGAAGGCAAATTGTTCACAGATTATTCCTGAAAAACACGATGAGCGGTGATGTATTCACCGGACGATCGGAAGTGCAAGACTGGTAGTGACTCAGGTAATTACCCTAAATTTGTCTAGTAGTTTTGAAGCGCTCGTAGCCAAGTTTGCTTAGCCATTCTGAATCGATCAGCAAAGTTAAGCAACGTCCGCCGCGGTCATGACTTGGATGGGTGACCGCTGATGACATTACTACAGAGCGCTTCCGTGCTTCGGAGGGCACGTTAAGCCGTCGGTCCCGGTTGTTGTCTTAGGATAGCAGTCATTACAGCACGGTGGTAGGGCACTTTGCAAATGCTCGCCTGGCTAGCTACCACCCTCAAGTTGAAAATATGTCGCCAAGCACCTAACGGTGTGTTCCGGCAGCTGTCCTTGAGAGCCAGTAACTCTAGGTTAGTCTGAACAACATCATCGACCACATTATCACTTACCATCAGGTGAGATAGTGGTCAAAGGCTGACCTATTAGGCATAAAAAAAAAGAAGTAAATATGGACGGCATACAACACATCTTCAGGTAAAAAAATCTTAGGATGGAGCTAAATTTATGCGAAATTTACGATAAATTAACTACAATTAGGCGCTTTTTTAAAAAGTGTTTTATTTTATTAAAATATAAATTTATTGTTTTCTTAAAATATTTTTTAAATATTTGTTATTATTAAATATGAATTTCCGCAAAGTAAGGCCTGAATCTAATCATCAAAAATATTTTTTCTAAGTAAATAACTTGCAGCTCATAGCCTATACAGCCTTTCATCATCATCCCACCAAACGTAACTCATAAGTCTTTTAATATAATAAATGCCTTAAATTCTTATACAGTAAGTAAAATATTTACTTTATGCCCTAGATTCCGTATCGTAAATCAACGAACTGTGAAAGTCACTAATTGGATTAAAACAATAGACCTCAATATTGAGGACAGGCGAGATAAAAGCTTGGACAGTGCGAGGCTTTATCAGTTGACTTGTTTGTAGCATGTTATAGCATTAAGAAAGAAGTAGTGGCAACTTTAGTAATCTTTTCATGTTGTCAAAAGGTGCTGGACCAAACACTAATTACTTTTTTATTTTTAACTTTTAACACAGTATGCACTCCTCCTTCCAGCAAATTCTCTTAACAGTTATTTGCTTTTGAATTAGTTTTCAATATAGATTATTATTGTTAATGAGTCATTTTGGACGGTAGACTTTTTGCACAAAGAGCATTTTTTTCACAAGTCTCTGTAGTTAGAACCTAATTTCGTTCCAACTGTCTTTCTTTATTCGCCTTCTTTTTACCCAAAAACTAAGCAAATACCTGTTTTTTACATCGCCCTTTGGTATAAACATAGGCAAGTTAAAATATGTCAGGTATTTACTATTTTAATGTCTTAGTTGTAGAATGGAACATTAATACAGTGAATGATAATTATTTATATTTGATCAAAGATAACGTCTACGTCAGGTTTTATGCGGGGTAAGATTTATTTATTTATTTATTTCATTTCACAAAAACCACAGATCTTAATTATTATATACAATAACATAATATTAAATCTTACATCCAATTACGGATTTACATTTTCTAGTGTTAATTTTAAAGAGAGCAACAACTTAAAAGTTAATAATAAAAAGTAATGTTGATTATACAAAGACCTTGTAAGATGTAAGTAGGATTGATTTTACTCGTTATAATACGTCGTTTACCAAGGATTTGTCTAGGTGGGTAGGTACTAACCGCAGTGCACTGCCAAACAATCTGGCTCAAATACTTTTGTGTTTAAAGATTGCAGGACAAGCAAGTGACATGATCCAGACTTACGGTCAGTATCACTCAGAACATTGCTACTGAAACTGTAAGGGGCAGGTAACGTATTCCATCAGGCCCGTGGCTTGTTCCTTTCGTTACTTCATATAATCTAAACGGAATTATAATTTTCAATGATATTTGTAATTTTAAAACAGTTCAACTAAGTCTGCATCATAACTTTTGTAGACACTCCTTTATATTATGTGGCAATTGTATTGTTTATTACTTGGTATAACTAGTTGTTTAATTTCATATGACCGTGAAGGTAGATGGTAATAAGATATTGATTGTTAAGAATAGAGTAATGAATGGATGATGTCCTAATTAATCAAAAATATATCGTTGACCCTCGACTATATATGTTATCTACTCATGCTGTTATACCTACATATTATATTATAAATATAACTAAATATGAATATACAGTTAAACATGAGACTAACAAATATAATAACACCGTGGCCAAACAAAGATTAATGTAACGGCAAAGTAATCACGTTACAAATCTATAAAAAAATACTGAAGAATTAAGAAACTCCTCCTTTTTTGGAAGTCAGTTAATAACCTTCAGCACGGGTTTCTTGCCAAAAGCTCTTTTCATATCTATTTTCATAATCAAAATATTCATCTTCTGAAGAGGGGTTAATCTTTAAAGTGACCTAAAAGCTGGGTATCGCCCCTCTAAATGCTAAGTAACAGATTTTTTTGCCTCAAATAAAAAACTCATATCATACTAGCTAGACAAGCATTCAATAATGCGCTGCCCTCAAACTCAAGCAGGATTCAAAACGTAGACCCACTGCGAATCAGTCTATAGTAATTTTGAACCATAATAGCTTCATATAAAAAAATACATTTTGATACATACTTACTATATTAAATATTTCAGACATATGAAATTAATAAGGAAACCCTAAGAATAGCAGTAAATTAATAATGAAACAAGCTCAAAATTTATAGTAAGTTTACACCAACTTTGAGGGTAAGGTTTCAATGATTATACTCGGATTTTTATCCGTTAAGAATGGAACCTTTATTTCATATTTAAACGTCGCTAAATCTTTCTCAGACAGGTGGGCAGGTACGAAGCCATGAAAGTTGTATGTTTTTATAATTACAACGTCCGCAAGTTATGGCTGGAAGACCCAGTGTAAATTTAAATCAATAATTACATTCTACCAGGTCGACGATTAATAATATTTCAATTGAAGTATGAAGAGGCTACTTTAGTGGGGGCGTTTAAGAGTTTTCTGAGAAAAACAATACTAATATATTTCTATTTTCTGTTTCTCAATACCGTCCGCATGTTTTATAGGTACACATCTTAAAGCAACGTGGTGAACGTATAATATAGTCTGATAATGGAGGTAATATTTATAGTTTGCAGATATATAGCAATTTCTTGTTATATGATGAGGTTTCTTATTTGACAAGTATTTATTATGCTTGTGAGCTTACATTTGTAAACCAATTTCTGAACCTGGAGGTCTATTAAAAACGTTGTTAGAAAAATAATCCATAATATTGGAAAACTGAGATTAAAATATCATTAATGAAAAGAAGATCGGCGAATAAAAAGGAACATAACCTTTTTTAAAAGTTTTAGGAATGCACATGACTTTAATTTATATACATTTGTAATTTTGTGTTATGTTATATTTATGCAATAACGCAGAGCATTGCGTATGCGTTATTGCAAAAATAAAAATATTAATATGTAATTATTCAATTTTTACTTATAATATTTTTAATTATTAAAATGTCTCAATTACTTTTACTATTTTCATATAACATAACAGGAGTGTCAATTGTAATTTGTAATGCATAGTTGAATCCAATTTTAAAATAATGATATTTTCCTTATACAGTGATGAGGCCAAGAAGTCGCTCATCCGGGCCCCTACTCTAATTCGTCGAAGTTTCGAACTTTGGATCCGAAAGAAAGGTATCCACAAAATACGTATTGGCTCACTTTTGTTTAACTTCGTTCGTAGCATAGACTAGCAAGCATTTGCCTGTGTAGATTCTAAATATTTTTAAAATTGCATTCGTACGGTTTGTACATTTTCAAAATATGAAATTATAATTTATTCATAGCTAAGTAGTCAAAGTCAAGTCCTAAATATGCGGAAAGGTTGTTTGTTTGTTTAGGGAGGACATAGATGCTGGCTACCGCCTGTGCGGTCGTCCAGCTCCACCGGGTTTTGGGCGAGGGCCTGGCCCTACAATAGCCCGGGAGGGAGAAGTGCCGAAGGCACTTCTCCCGAGACGGGCGTACAAGGCGAAAAGCGCTTTCTACCTCCGTCTCCTGCGGACGCCGAAAACGTGCCGCTACTATAGGAGGGGTTGACAGCGAGCTCAAGGGCACCACTGTGGTTCGGACCTCGGCTTGTCTCGCTGTCGAGAGACATGGGGGGGATCGGAGCAAAATGCCTCTGTGCAACTGCAGTGTTGCACAATTGGGCCCTACTGAATAATACTCTTTGACTATTTGAAGAGCAATTTATCGTGACCTTGTTTTTGCCTCGAGCTCGCCGGCGGGCTCGGTGTTTGATTGTGTGACCTCTAATTACCTCACACCTGGGGATTTTACCTCGACGACTTGCGGATAACGCTAAAGCTGCCAATGTAATGGCTGCGATGGGGTCATCCGGGTCGTCTAATACCTGCCGTGGTCGGCGACGGGGGGGTTTGAAGAATGGGATAGAAGAGGCAGTCGAGTAGTTCGATGCCTGGACAACCAATGGGTTCGGGTGGTGGGGCGCTCGATCAAAGTATCGGCGGGCGCAGTCCTTATTGAACTGCGCTAAAGAGGGAAGGTTTAAGTCGCAATGCAACTCGGTGTTCCGGATATACCACGGGGCGCCGGTTGCATTACGAAGAAAACGGTTTTGGATGACTTGAAGTTTATGAAGGTGGGCCTCACTAGCATGACTAAACACTACTGATGCGTAAGTCATGATGGGGCGGATGCAGGCAGTGTAAAGTGTCTTCTTATTACTAAGAGACATTTTACTCTCTTTGCGAATTAGGGGACCAAGGCGACCCATTACGAAGGCCGCTCTGTTACGGACGGTTGTTATGTGATCGTTAAAGGTGAGATGACGATCAAGGGTGATTCCGAGGTATTTTGTTCTAGGAACCCAGGGAATGGGTTCGTCGAATAAAATAAGCGGTTTCGGGTAAGGGGAGCGTGTCTTCTCAGTAAAGCACATAGCTGTGCTTTTGGCTGGGTTGACCGCGATGCGCCATTTTCGGAACCAGTCACCGATCTCGGTGACGGCCCGTTGAATGACGAAATAGGACTGTCTGTTGATATGCCACCCAGTGGTGTAAATGGCGGTATCGTCCGCATATTGGGCTAGGAATACTTTGGGCTGAGAGCGTGGGATGTCACTGGTATACAGTGCAAAGAGAATAGGTGATAGCACGGAGCCCTGAGGGACTCCGGCTCTCACTGGGTGGGGGGAGGAGAGGGTGCCTTCCACGCGATAGCGAAAGCTTCTGGCTTTAAGGAAGTCTTGTAGGATGAGCACAAGCCGTTCTGGCACGCCAAATTGGTATAGCTTGTAGATCAAGCCATTGTGCCAGACTTTGTCAAAAGCTTTCGCTACGTCGAGGAAGACTGCTAGCGTAGTCTGGGGTTTGGGGTACTTATTGAAGCCCTCAATGATGTGCTCCGTGAGGCGGTGCACCTGTTGGACGCATGAGTGTCCGGGTCTGAAGCCAAACTGCTCATCTGGGATAAGGTGGTGTTCCTTAGCATGGGACTGGAGACGGTTTGCAAGTAACCGCTCGTAAAGTTTGCCTAAGGCACTGAGGAGGCTGATGGGGCGGTAGCTGGTGGGGTCAGATGAGCTTTTGCCTGGTTTGTGAATGCCAATGACATTTGCACATTTCCAGGTGTCTGGGAATAAGCAGTGGCTCATAGCAGCATTGAAGATGCTGACTAAGAGATGGATGAGAGGAGGAGAGAGGGTTTTAAGAACCCTGTTGGAGATGCCATCGGCACCGGGGGACTTGCGCGGTCGGAGGGCCTTGATCAGTCTCTCCACCTCAGCGTAAGTCGCTAAGGTGATTGGTGGGAGTTCAGAGGTGACCACAGAGCTTTTACGTTCGACTTCCGCATCCACCGAATCGAGGTGAGCTTGGTCAACGTGATCTACGTTAGGGGAACACTGAGCCTCTAGGCTATCAGCTAGGCACTCAGCTTTGTCTTCGTCAAAGAACGCTGGGACTAGTGGGACTGGTCTGTATAAGGGAGGCATGTCGTTGTGGTTACTTCCTTTCAAACCTCGCGCCAAGTCCCAGTAAGCATGGTGGCTTGGCACGAGGTTTGAAAGTTTATCGCCCCATTGTTGATCACGCAACTCAGACATGCGACTTTGAACCATGCGTTCAAAGTGGCGTTTCTTAGTTTTGTTCTCTTTACTGGGGTAAGAGTCGTAATGTCGGGTCACTGCTTTACTCTCCGTCACCAATCGCCTCACATCCGCTGGAATGACAAGGCGCCGGTCGTCCGGCACTATGACCTCCTTTGCGGATGCACCTACTACGGTGGAGAGGTGATTGGTGAACGAATCGATCGCAAGGGTTACGTCATCTTTTGTCAGGATGTCGTCAGGGATCTTGTCTAGGTCCGGTGAACTGATAGCCTTTAGGGCATCGCCTACTTGCTTCCAGTTCACTATCGTCTTTGTGGGGCGGGGGAGGTCAGTCGTTGGGTCGGGACCTAGTCGCAGTATAATGGGTCGGTGGTCAGAGTGAAGCTCGTGAACCACTTCTATGGAGCGTAACCGGAGTGTTACGCCTCTGAATAGTGCCATGTCAAGCAAGTCAGATCGGTGGTCTTCCATATAAGGGTAGTGAGTGGGCTCAGTGGGCGCAATTATGTCAAAGTTAAGTTCTGCGATTAGGTTTTCAAGTGCAATACCTCTGGGATTGTTGACGTTACAATTCCATAGGATGTGCTTACTGTTGAAGTCGCCAATCAGAATGACGGCGCTTCCTAATGAGAATAGGGCTTCTAAGTCAGCTCGGACGATCGGCTTTTTGCAAGCTTGGTAACAGGATGCTATGACTATAGGTTGATGACCAGTCATAGCTAGGAGGCAACAAGATGCTTCCATATTAACAAGAGTCGGGGTAGGTAGGGGAATGCAGTGCAGTGTCCTTTTGTAATAGATAAGAGTGCCTCCCCCACGGGAGTTCACTCTATCATCACGTACCGTTCTGTAATTGGCAAACCTAGGGTTCGCCTTCCCCGGTTTTAGAAAGGTTTCCTGCACGCATATGATATCGATAAGGTGGGTACAACAAAAGTCGTGGACGAGGTCACGTTGTCTGAAGAGGCCGTCAGCGTTAAATGACGCTAACGAAACTGAGTACGGTTTCGTGCGTTCGGTTGTACTACCCATAGTGGTTGTACTGGGGAGGGGCCTGGGGAACGAAGCGCTTAAGGGCGCTAAGTAAATTCGCGTGTTCCAATGTATATTGGATCACGTCCGCTGGGGATTGAGCGAAGTGCATCTTGTGCGCTAGCTCGCGGACTTCGTTGATGTCAATAGACATCGCCAGGTCGCTGACTAGTTTGATGTCCTCTTGAAGAGAGGCATCCATCAGCGGCATGGGTGGGGCTTGTGGCCGAGGAATGGCGCGGGGAGGAGGGGCGCGAACGGAGTTGGCAACGGGTGCCGGGAGCGCGGGGCGAGCCGGGGCCGGTGCGCGGGCAGGGGCCGGGGCGCGGGCGGGAGCGGGTGCGGGCGCGCGGGCCGGGGCGCGGGCGGGAGTGATGGTCTTTACCATACTGGGTGGTTTAGACCATGCGTTACGGGCGGGGAGCGGCGCGGGTATTACCTGTGAAGCAGGTATTACCGACAGCTTAGGGCTGACCCGTTGGTAACGGTCATGTGAGGGACGGGTCGGCCTATGCCTTGCCACCCTGTGGTTTATGCGTGGTGCTTTTGGGCAGCCGCGGTAATTCGCGGTATGTCCTTGAGCACCGCATAGAACGCAGCTGGGTGGGTCCGGCGAGTCCCGAGTGCGAGTGCACGCCGCTGTCGCGTGATCGCCTAGGCACTTGACGCACCTAGCGCGAGCGAAACAGAAGCGGGAGGCGTGACCGTATAATTGGCAGTTGTGACACTGCGAGGGACTTCCATTTTTAAATGGGGCTTGTACGTCTAACCCAGAGAGGCCGCAGACCTTTTTTAAATTAAAAATGGCCTTGCCCTCTGGTGTACGGTCTAGTACTACGAGTACTAGGTCATATGGACTGCGGTCCTTCCCGCTGTACATGCGGTGAACCGCATGCACTGGGAAGTCTTGTGCTTTAAGGTCGTCACATACCGCATCGGTATGTATCTCCTTAGGCACACCGCGAATCACAACGCGAAGGACTTTCTCCTCTTCGAGCGCATAAGTGTGAAAACTTATGCTCTCTTTACGGAGGAGCTTTGTTAGCGCTCTGTGGTCGCTACTAGTGGGCACTTGGACTTTAATGCCCTGCTGCGTGGAGCGGGCATTAGTATAATGGATCCCACGATCCGAAACTAAGCGGGACAGCATGTCCCATTTGCTTTTGTCCTGAATGAACAAAAGCGGAGGCGGTTTTTCGCGACGTGCGCTCGCGTCCTGAGGGGACGCGGCGGTTGAAACCGGAGCGGAGGGAGGAGACGCGGGGCGCGGGGCGGGGGTCGGTTTTTTGCCGGAGGCGGGGGCCTTTGCGGGTGCCTTGGCGGGAGGGGCGGAAGTGGCGCAACTAGCGGCTTTGGGCGCGCGCTTGCGTTTGCGATCTACGACGGTGTAACCGTCGTTATCGGAATCAGAGTCCGTGCGTGAGGCGCCGGCCTGATCTACCTCCATGTCCGTTTCGGATTCCGAAACGGTCTCGACAATGGCGAAGGAGGGACGGGTACTCGCTGACCTCCCGATCGGTGAGCGAGAGCGAGACCGTTCACGGGGAGGGGCTGCCACCGTGCGTCTATTGTCGGGCCCGGGAGCGGGCGAAGTGGGACTATCCTCTCAATAGGATCGGGTCAAGGGAGGAACGCTGGCCTCCGGGTTTGAAGTCCCGGAGGGAGCGATGAGAGTGTCCGTGAGGCGGGCATTCTCTTCCTCTTCAAGGAGTTGCATATGTGCAACGTATAGATCGGGGTGGCGGAGGGCGAAGGTCTGAAGGACCTGCACCTCACCGTTAGAGGGACGGGACTGCATCCTGAGGGGAATACTCAGGACGCCCTATCAAGGGTTTGAATTCCCTCACACACCTTGTGAGCTCACTGTGTGAGAGGGAGTGTGTACCTAGGGTGTGCCCTAGTTGTGTACCCTCTCCGAGCTTTTTTCTCGGCGGAGAGGGGTGCTCCTAAGCGCTACTCCGGGGTTGACTAGGGGCGACCCCAAGGCCAGTAATCCCGGAGCCCAGCTTGCTTCGGCTGACCCGTGAAGCGGGAAAGGCCACGGTGCAAGGTTAAACCAAAACAACAACAGTGGCCGTTGTCACCGTAGGGTGTCACACTGCGACCGCAGCAAATGGCGGATTTGATCGTTCAGACGGGTTTGGCTGACGCTACCCCACGCCTGAACGACGTCGCTTAACAGCACAAAGTGTGTTGTTACGCGACTGTTACTATGTTGTGTCGGGTAGTAAAGTGGTGAAATGCGCACCGAAAAGTGCGGTCAAAACAAGACCACCAGCCCGATATGATGTTGTTCGTCCGAAACAAGGGACTTGGGTAGGTGGTAATGCCTGACGTCTTAGAGCGCCTCTGCGCGCCGGCACGGCGAGCTCGTAGCTCACGTTGCACGGCGGTCGGTGGCTGCTCAGCTTCTGCACAGAAAACAAAACTTCGTCAGGACTGCGTATTCCAAGGCACTGGTCTGCAACTAGCGTCGGAACGATGACCCGAGTGAGACGGCAATAGTGCGGGGACTATTGCGGTCTCACTGGGAGATACTGGCGGAGCTGTAGACAGGTGTGCACGGCGTGGCGGCACAGGTCGGAATGAAATGACGAACGACTGGTGGCGTATGCGGAAAGGACACTAATGAGGATATAAATACATATGGAGAACATAAAAATACCGTAAATTTTAAATACGAGTATCTAACTTCTAGAACAGTAGCGACACCTCAGGCTTATCCGTAACTACGTAGGACTGTCTCTCTTACCACGTGAAAATGTTCTTTGAGTTCTCTCAGTTAAGACTTAAAATTGATTGAGGCATAATAGCTCTATTCTCAGAGTAGTATGGGAGGTTCCCTAGAGGGCACGATTTGTGATGAACGATGCGATTCGACCATAGATATATGAAACAACGAACTTCGTACCGCAAATTCGATTTTCGCTGTCTAAAGTGTCACTCGTAACACGAAAAACGAAACTTCGTCGAATTGTAGTAGCGGCCCTGATAGTGGGTACTGCGTCTGCCCGTTACAGTTTTAGTGCCAAAGTTCTGAGTGACACTGCACTGCGTTTTTGACTTCGAGACATTCGTGTGTGAGTATAGTTTTCTTAGTAACCTCATGTGTGTTGTGTACTTCTAAAGCAACTTTACTAAAATATACATAAAAAGAGGCGAAACGAATTATACCCGCTTAATTTCAACCATATATATAAGGTTAAGAAAACCTGCAATTAAAATATAATTCAACGGTAATCACTACCTACTCGTACTACTAAACTCAGTTACTATAACTGGATTTTATTGTATTCTCCATTAGGGTAATAAAATAATATTAATCGGCCCTAATGCAAAAAAACAGCTATTTGGTTAGGTTTTGGCGATGAACACGTATGACAAGCTTTCAATGGATATACGGCGTATGCTTTCTCACATGCCGAGAGTTGCCTTCCGATTGCGCGGCATTCGGAGTAAAAATGCTCGGCAATCAACACAATAAACTTCATTTAGCGTTCTTAATATTAAAAAAATCTACGAGTATCGTTAACGTTATCGACATAAAAAAATTCTAACGTCTGAAGGGCTGTAAACATAGGCATAATAATTGAACATTAGCAAGCGGATTCGTGCGGGCATTCGGAACAGTCATGCTCACGAAAATGTGTTGGCAAGCGGTGGCATCGTGTGTCGGGTCGCTCAAAAATTCCCTCAAAAATGGTTGAGGAGGACGATGGCTGGCACGGGATTCAACTCGTGAACGAGTGCTCGTTCAATTATTATGCCTATGTTTACAGCCCTTTAGAGCTTAGAATATTTTTATGTCGATAACGTTAACGATACTCGTAGATTTTTTTTAATATTAAGAACGCTAAATGAAGTTTATTGTGATGTTTGCCGAGCATTTTTTTACTCCGAATGCCGCGCAATCGGAAGGCCACTCTCGGCTTGAGGACACTGGTCCGTTCGGAATGCCTGTGCAAATCTGTTTGCTACTATTTAGTAGTAGTATATTCCTTAAAACTGTGTTACCCCATTTAGTATGGAAGAATGCTCCCCATAGTAATGTAATTACTTAACAAATTTCTCGGTTAACTTAAAAAATGGCACGGACCCCGGAGTCTGTGGAAAATGAACAAAACCAAATAAAAAAATAAATAATTGAACATAATAATATTTTTAATATTTGTTTTTAATTCATTAGAAATATTGGCAGAAATAAGTACTAAGTTTTCTAAATTGAAAATGACGCTTTAGGAAATTTTTTTAAAATTTTCCATGGAAACTCTTTCTCTATTGTCTAGCCAAGAGTTTAGGCAATAAATTTGACCCAGAAGTAATAGTGATATATCAACGTAAAGCAAAAACAGCGAAATGAGAGAAAAGTCAGACGGACACAACGTTGTAGCACAAGAACGAAGTATTAAAAATCATTTATTCAGTGTTGTCTGCCCCAAGAGTGTGATCCAGTGGCAACATCGTCGAGGTATGACATCAAACGACAGCAATAACGCGAAATGGCCGAAATTGAATGGAAGGTACGAAGTTCAGGGATAATGGACAGGTTAAATAATTGAAGCCATTCTAGGTATTAAAAGGAAGAGTGGAAACAGTAAACAGTGGGAGCTTATTATTGTTCATGAAGATGTTAGCATTTCACCGATTACTGTCATTCTAGGCACAAAATCGACAATGGAAGACACGAAGCCTGATGAAATCTGTTGGCAATTGTCGAGCTTCTCGAGTGATTGACCTTGTTTTCATGGCATTGATTCAGACTATATACTTATCGTGCCATAGCTTTAATTATTCGCCCTTAATGTTGACATTTGCCTAATAATATGTTTGGCCCACCGCGGTTTAAATAAAAAAGAAAGTAAGAGTACGCTCTAATATAACAACAACATAATTTGGAGAAAATTTAATACAAGCATATAATGCATATAGCCACACTTCCATTGTAGAATGAATGACAAAGATAGGAATGATGAGCATGCAGTAGACGCACATTTGCATACAACTGAGACTCAATCAGGAGACGTCGCCTAATTTGACATTGCCATGTTTGAAGGTACGAGTGACGTTTCTCCCGTTTCTTATAAGTTCAATGGTTTGGCCATATTGTGTCTTGTACTATCAGAAATCCATTATTAGAAGAAAAAAGTGGTCAGTAAAAATGCGTGTAAAATCTTTTATTATAAAAATAAATTAATTTATCAGGTAAGTATAAATAATATACAATGGAAGAGTTTTGATTACATACAAACGGATAGATAGAGTGATGATAAATTGGCATTTTAAGTAGCCATAGTAAAATATAGATATATGTTTATAACTATAGATAGGTACTAATATTTGAAGCACTCGTAGCGAAATTTGCTTAGCCGTTCTTAACTGATCAGCTAAGTTAAGCAATGTCCGCGGCGGTAATGACTTGGATGAGTGACAGCTAGTTGCATCACTACGGAGTGCTTCCATGCTTCGGAAGCCGTTGGACCCGGTTGTTGTCTTACGATGGCAGTCGATAAAACATGGTGGTAAGGCATTTTGCTAATGCCCGCCTGGCTAGCTACCACTCTCAATTAGAAAACCTGTAGCCAAGCACCAAACGGTGGTTTCTGGCATCTGTTCTTGAGAGCCAGTAATTCTAGGATAGCCTGAATAACATTTTCGATCACATCATCATTTCCCATCAGGTGAGATAGGCACAAAGGCAAGCTATAACAAACGGTATTATATTTAGTAAGAAGAAATAGTCGAGATATGTTTTCGGACGTAGCCCTGCTTGTGCTGCCAGACAGATATTTTTAATAGCATTTTATCTGCTGATCTATGAACATTTATAATAATTACATCAGAGTATTGACAGGCCCATTAATACCTGATCTGTACAACAGAATCTATAATAGTGTCCAACTCAGATGTTAGAACAGACATACAGGGAGATTCTTGTGTTAACTTTTTATTAATAATTATTTTACTTACTTGGAGTCTATTTTACTTGCTTATTTTACTCTTGGAGACTATAAGATAGACTAAAATCGATGAGTTGACTGAGTTGCCACCTTCAATTTTTCAAAAAGCTGGCTAACCACTTAAGGACAGTTTGAACACTTGGTAAGAATCAGTACTAATATTATAAATGCGAAAGTAATTCTGTCTGTCTGTTACGCTTTCACGCCAACTACTGGACCGATTTCAATGAAATTTGGTATGGAAATAGTTTGAGACCCGGGAAAAAACATAGGATAGTGTTTATCCGACTGCGCAAAAAGAGGTTAATGTTTTTGCGCGATAACCGACATAGGGGCATGCGGATCCGCGCGCGGAAACCTAGTAAGGAATAAAAATTCTGGAGACCTCTTGCGGGATCATTATTCATCAGTCTCATCACACGGGCTTATTTTTTTTGTATCCCAATAATCACGGAATTAGTTTTTTCTATCTCAAAACACATGGAGGTCAGAAGACCCAGAATATGAAGAGCAAATTTCTCCTTCGTATTACACAAGTTTTACATCAAAATTTTCGATATGCGTGAATAGTTGATATAGGTACCCAACGGCTTCCATATTAATAAAGAAAGACTAAAATATTTAAATTTAACGTTGTATGTATCTACTCCATGTATTTTATTACTGGTGCCAACTTAACACGATCCTTTTTTATTTGTAATTACATCTTTATTCTTTAGATCACTTTCATTTTCATTACATAACTATCACAATCATTAGTGGTTCCAAAAAAATTTTTAGCTGTTCAGTTGCGTGCTAGTAATGGTGCACGACAAAATATGTTATTATTATGGTAGAAATATCTCAATTGCTCAATATTGAAGCAGTAATGACTCAGTGACATTGGCTATGGGCTGCCGCGCAGCAGGTCCATGGTTCGAATCCCGTCGCGGGCTTGAGCTTCATCGCATGCTGGAAGGGCAAGTAGAAAATCTGTTGCCAAGCACCTTACGGGGTGTTGAGAGCCGGTAATGCCAGTTAACACCTTCGACAACATCATCACTTACCATCAGGTGAGATTGTGATCAAAGGCTCACCTAACAGCAAAAAAAACTTTAAAACTAAAATTTTCTGTTGACAATGCGTTGTCTTTTAACCGACTTCAAAACAAGGAGAGAAGGTTCTCAATTTGACCTTTTTTGTTTGTGTTACCTCAATACCTCATTGCAGGGTGTACCGATTTCGACGAGTTTTTTCTACCTATTCAAAAGCATGTGATTGTCTGTGAAATTTTACTTGAAGTGGAATCTGACGAGTTGTGTTTGAATTATCTCTAATAATGTATTGTTAGCAGCTACTGGCAACACTGGAGGGGCGAGCAGCGAACCGGCTATATAAGCAAGGCAGAAGAGTGCGCGGGTCTTCTTTTTCATTCCGACCTGTGCCGCCACGCCGTGCACACCTGTCTACAGCTCCGCCAGTATCTCCCAGTGAGACCGCAATAGTCCCCGCACTATTGCCGTCTCACTCGGGTCATCGTTCCGACGCTAGTTGCAGACCAGTGCCTTGGAATACGCAGTCCTGACGAAGTTTTGTTTTCTGTGCAGAAGCTGAGCAGCCACCGACCGCCGTGCAACGTGAGCTACGAGCTCGCCGTGCCGGCGCGCAGAGGCGCTCTAAGACGTCAGGCATTACCACCTACCCAAGTCCCTTGTTTCGGACGAACAACATCATATCGGGCTGGTGGTCTTGTTTTGACCGCACTTTTCGGTGCGCATTTCACCACTTTACTACCCGACACAACATAGTAACAGTCGCGTAACAACACACTTTGTGCTGTTAAGCGACGTCGTTCAGGCGTGGGGTAGCGTCAGCCAAACCCGTCTGAACGATCAAATCCGCCATTTGCTGCGGTCGCAGTGTGACACCCTACGGTGACAACGGCCACTGTTGTTGTTTTGGTTTAACCTTGCACCGTGGCCTTTCCCGCTTCACGGGTCAGCCGAAGCAAGCTGGGCTCCGGGATTACTGGCCTTGGGGTTGCCCCTAGTCAACCCCGGAGTAGCGCTTAGGAGCACCCCTCTCCGCCGAGAAAAAAGCTCGGAGAGGGTACACAACTAGGGCACACCCTAGGTACACACTCCCTCTCACACAGTGAGCTCACAAGGTGTGTGAGGGAATTCAAACCCTTGATAGGGCGTCCTGAGTATTCCCCTCAGCATGCAGTCCCGTCCCTCTAACGGTGAGGTGCAGGTCCTTCAGACCTTCGCCCTCCGCCACCCCGATCTATACGTTGCACATATGCAACTGCTTGAAGAGGAAGAGAATGCCCGCCTCACGGACACTCTCATCGCTCCCTCCGGGACTTCAAACCCGGAGGCCAGCGTTCCTCCCTTGACCCGATCCTATTCAGAGGATAGCCCTACTTCGCCCGCTCCCGGACCCGACAATAGACGCACGGTGGCAGCCCCTCCCCGTGAACGGTCTCGCTCTCGCTCACCGATCGGGAGGTCAGCGAGTACCCGTCCCTCCTTCGCCATTGTCGAGACCGTTTCGGAATCCGAAACGGACATGGAGGTAGATCAGGCCGGCGCCTCACGCACGGACTCTGATTCCGATAACGACGGTTACACCGTCGTAGATCGCAAACGCAAGCGCGCGCCCAAAGCCGCTAGTTGCGCCACTTCCGCCCCTCCCGCCAAGGCACCCGCAAAGGCCCCCGCCTCCGGCAAAAAACCGACCCCCGCCCCGCGCCCCGCGTCTCCTCCCTCCGCTCCGGTTTCAACCGCCGCGTCCCCTCAGGACGCGAGCACACGTCGCGAAAAACCGCCTCCGCCTTTGTTCATTCAGGACAAAAGCAAATGGGACATGCTGTCCCGCTTAGTTTCGGATCGTGGGATCCATTATACTAATGCCCGCTCCACGCAGCAGGGCATTAAAGTCCAAGTGCCCACTAGTAGCGACCACAGAGCGCTAACAAAGCTCCTCCGTAAAGAGAGCATAAGTTTTCACACTTATGCGCTCGAAGAGGAGAAAGTCCTTCGCGTTGTGATTCGCGGTGTGCCTAAGGAGATACATACCGATGCGGTATGTGACGACCTTAAAGCACAAGACTTCCCAGTGCATGCGGTTCACCGCATGTACAGCGGGAAGGACCGCAGTCCATATGACCTAGTACTCGTAGTACTAGACCGTACACCAGAGGGCAAGGCCATTTTTAATTTAAAAAAGGTCTGCGGCCTCTCTGGGTTAGACGTACAAGCCCCATTTAAAAATGGAAGTCCCTCGCAGTGTCACAACTGCCAATTGTACGGTCACGCCTCCCGCTTCTGTTTCGCTCGCGCTAGGTGCGTCAAGTGCCTAGGCGATCACGCGACAGCGGCGTGCACTCGCACTCGGGACTCGCCGGACCCACCCAGCTGCGTTCTATGCGGTGCTCAAGGACATACCGCGAATTACCGCGGCTGCCCAAAAGCACCACGCATAAACCACAGGGTGGCAAGGCATAGGCCGACCCGTCCCTCATATGACCGTTACCAACGGGTCAGCCCTAAGCTGTCGGTAATACCTGCTTCACAGGTAATACCCGCGCCGCTCCCCGCCCGTAACGCATGGTCTTAACCACCCAGTATGGTAAAGACCATCGCTCCCGCCCGCGCCCCGGCCCGCGCGCCCGCACCCGCTCCCGCCCGCGCCCCGGCCCCTGCCCGCGCACCGGCCCCGGCTCGCCCCGCGCTCCCGGCACCCGTTGCCAACTCCGTTCGCGCCCCTCCTCCCCGCGCCATTTCTCGGCCACAAGCCCCACCCATGCCGCTGATGGATGCCTCTCTTCAAGAGGACATCAAACTAGTCAGCGACCTGGCGATGTCTATTGACATCAACGAAGTCCGCGAGCTAGCGCACAAGATGCACTTCGCTCAATCCCCAGCGGACGTGATCCAATATACATTGGAACACGCGAATTTACTTAGCGCCCTTAAGCGCTTCGTTCCCCAGGCCCCTCCCCAGTACAACCACTATGGGTAGTACAACCGCACGCACGAAACCGCGCTCAGTTTCGTTAGCGTCATTCAACGCTAACGGTTTCTTTAGACAACGTGACCTTGTCCACGACTTTTGTTGCACCCACCTTATCGACATTATATGCGTGCAGGAGACCCTTCTAAAACCGGGGAAGGCGAACCCTAGGTTTGCCAATTACAGAACGGTACGTGATGATAGAGTGAACTCCCGTGGGGGAGGCACTCTTATCTATTACAAAAGGTCCCTGCACTGCATCCCCCTACCTACCCCGACTCTTGTTAATATGGAAGCATCTTGTTGCCTCCTAGCTATGACTGGTCATCAACCTATAGTCATAGCGTCCTGTTACCAAGCTTGCTCCAAGCCGATCGTCCGAGCTGACTTAGAAGCTTTGTTCTCTTTAGGAAGCGCCGTCCTTCTGATTGGCGACTTCAACAGTAAGCACATCCTATGGAATTGTAACGTCAACAATCCCAGAGGTATTGCACTTGAAAAACTAGTCGCAGAACTTAATTTTGACATAATTGCGCCCACTGAGCCCACTCACTACCCTCATACGGAAGACTTTCGACCTGACTTACTAGACATGGCACTACTCAGAGGCGTAACACTCCAGTTACGCTCTATAGAAGTGGTTCACGAGCTTCACTCTGACCACCGACCCATTATACTGCGACTAGGTCCCGACCCAACAACAGACCTCCCCCGCCCCACTAAGACGATAGTGAACTGGAAGCAATTAGGCGTTGCCCTAAAGGCTATCAGTTCACCGGACCTTGACAAGATCCCTGACGACATCCTGACTAAAGATGACGTAACCCTTGCGATCGATTCGTTCACTAATCACCTCTCCACCGTAGTAGGTGCATCCGCAAAGGAGGTCATGGTGCCGGACGACCGGCGCCTTGTCATTCCAGTGGATGTGAGACGATTAGTGACGGAAAGTAAAGCAGTGACCCGACATTACGACTCTTACCCCAGTAAAGAGAACAAAACTAAGAAACGCCACTTTGAACGCATGGTTCAAAGTCGCATGTCTGAGTTGCGTGATCAACAATGGGGTGACAAACTTTCAAACCTCGTGCCAAGCCACCAGGCTTATTGGGACTTGGCGCGAGGTATGAAAGGAAGTAACTACAACGACATGCCTCCCTTATACAGACCAGTCCCACTAGTCCCAGCGTTCTTTGACGAAGACAAAGCTGAGTGCCTAGCTGATAGCCTAGAGGCTCAGTGTTCCCCTAACGTAGATCACGTTGACCAAGCTCACCTCGATTCGGTGGATGCTGAAGTCGAACGTAAAAGCTCTGTGGTCACCTCTGAACTCCCACCAATCACCTTAGCGACTTACGCTGAGGTGGCGAGACTGATCAAGGCCCTCCGACCGCGCAAGTCCCCCGGTGCCGATGGCATCTCCAACAGGGTTCTTAAAACCCTCTCTCCTCCTCTCATCCATCTCCTAGTCAGCATCTTCAATGCCGCTATGAGCCACTGCTTATTCCCAGACACCTGGAAATGTGCAAATGTCATTGGCATTCACAAACCAGGCAAAAGCTCATCTGACCCCACCAGTTACCGCCCCATCAGCCTCCTCAGTGCCTTAGGCAAACTTTACGAGCGGTTACTTGCAAACCGTCTCCAGTCCCATGCTAAGGAACACCACCTTATCCCAGATGAGCAGTTTGGCTTCAGACCCGGACACTCATGCGTCCAACAGGTGCACCGCCTCACGGAGCACATCATTGAGGGCTTTAACAAGTACCCCAAACCCCAGACAACGCTAGCAGTCTTCCTCGACGTAGCGAAAGCTTTTGACAAAGTCTGGCACAATGGCTTGATTTACAAGCTATACCAATTTGGCGTGCCAGAACCGCGACCCTTAACTTTGTTCGACCAACCCATCCCCTGGGTTAGTAAAACAAAATATCTCGGAGTCACCCTTGATCGGAATCTCACCTTTAGCGATCATATAACAACCGTCCGTAACAGAGCGGCCTTTGTAATGGGTCGCCTTGGTCCCCTGATTCGCAAAGAGAGTAAAATGTCTCTTAGAAATAAGAAGACACTTTACACTGCCTGCATCCGCCCCATCATGACTTACGCATCAGTAGTGTTTAGTCATGCTAGTGAGGCCCATCTCCATAAGCTTCAAGTCATTCAAAACCGTTTTCTTCGTAGTGCAACCGGCGCTCCGTGGTATATCCGGAACACCGAGTTGCATTGCGACCTAAACCTTCCCTCTTTAGCGCAGTTCAATAAGGACTGCGCCCGCCGATACTTTGATCGAGCGCCCCACCACTCGAACCCTTTGGTTGTCCAGGCATCGAACTACTCGACCGCCTCTTCTATCCCATTTTTCAAACCCCCCCGTCGCCGACCACGGCAGGTATTAGACGACCCGGATGACCCCATCGCAGTCATTACATTGGCAGCTTTAGCGTTATCCGCAAGTCGTCGAGGTAAAATCCCCAGGTGTGAGGTAATTAGAGGTCACACAATCAAACACCGAGCTCGCCGGCGAGCTCGAGGCAAAAACAAGGTCACGATAAATTGCTCTCCAAATAGTCAAAGAGTATTATTCAGTAGGGCCCAATTGTGCAACACTGCAGTTGCACAGAGGCATTTTGCTCCGATCCCCCCCATGTCTCTCGACAGCGAGACAAGCCGAGGTCCGAACCACAGTGGTGCCCTTGAGCTCGCTGTCAACCCCTCCTATAATAGCGGTACGTTTTCGGCGTCCGCAGGAGACGGAGGTAGAAAGCGCTTTTCGCCTTCTACGCCCGTCTCGGGAGAAGTGCCTTCGGCACTTCTCCCTCCCGGGCTATTGTAGGGCCAGGCCCTCGCCCAAAACCCGGTGGAGCTGGACGACCGCACAGGCGGTAGCCAGCATCTATGTCCTCCCTAAAAATAAAAAAAAAAAATGCGCGGGTCTTTTTGCTTCATAAGACACCGTGCTATGCGGACGTATTTTGTTAGGCTGTGTGCATTTCTGAATAATTTGTAAATTCATTTAAATTGTTTAAAATTTGTTAGTTCAATAATTTATTTCACTTGTGTATTAAATTTATGTTTTTAAAAAAGCCGTTTCACTTCTGATTCCCAAAAGTATATTTTATGTTTGAAGTCTGTTTTAATTGTAAATTGTTTTATAATATCAAAACTATAACTTGTCCCGTAAGAGCCAGTAATCGGTTCTATCTTATAATTAAAAGAATATAAAATATCTATATTTATGTCTATTTATGTACTCTAAAGTAGTTACGGTGAAATTAAACCTTTTATCTAAAAGATAGCGGTATTTAAACCGCCACTACAAATTTATACGATGAAAAGACTTACATGACTTAATCCAATCGTATACCTACCTGCAACAATGGCATAATTTCTGTTCGAAATAAAAAATATGGGTATCTCGCCCGTCAATTGATGTAGGTACTTATTCTGTACTTGAAAACTCCCAGCTTATGTCTTTTTGGAAGCAGGGATGCTGGTAGAGTGTTCCATACCTCAGCAAATGCATAAGGAAGGTGGTATTAAGCGCTTTATGAAGAATTTTCGAATAGCGTCAACGCCACATTCTTATTTATGAAAGAAATGTGTTATAGGAAAATCTCTAGCTAAATGTTTATGTACGTACTACATTTTTATGTGTATACTTATGTAAGTACTATTTTCATGATTTCAAGTTTATAAGATAAACAGTATTTTCCCACAATCTCTATTCCGGGACATAACAGCAAGTAAGAACTATTATTTGGAGAAACCTAACGCAATACGATAAAAAAAGAATATTGCTGTAACATTCCCAAAATTTCATTCGTGGAGAAATCCCTCGTAAAAGCTCAAGTGTTGCCAGTTTTACCATAAAAAGTAACCGTTTACCATCGCACAACAAAAACAAAGCAATGAACGAGTAAATTCTGTGCAGAGGCCATAATAGCCATAGTTTGAAAACAAAACGCCGAAACACAATAAAAAGTTAAATCCTACGGCCGTGTTAGGTTTTATCTCGCTTACATAAATAGCGCAAAATATAAATAAAGTCAGTATGAGCAATAACAAATGAAGGCACGTTTAGCTCATATCAATTCTCAAATCATTATATTCCTGCGACAGAACAGGTAATAGAGCGAGTACATGATTCAGAAAAACTCATTATTAAAAACGTATTCCTGGTTTGTGCACCTCTGCATTCCAATGACACAGCTGAATATCATCATAATGTCATTTTTTCAGTTAATGGATGTCTGGATACTCTGTAAAACTTCTATAAAACATATATTTTCTACAATTGCAACGAAAAGTTCTTCGTAAAACCAATAAATCTTGTAAAAAAATAAACCATAGCTACTTTGAAATTTTGTATGAACTGCATTTAAGTTCTTTTATTTTAAACTAGCTTTCCGGGCGCGGCTCCGCTCGCGCGTATGTCGGTTATCGCGCAAAAACATTAACCTCGTTTTGCGCAGTTGGATAAAAACTACCCTATGTTTTTTCCCGGGTCTCAAACTATTTCCATACCAAATTACATTCAAATCGGTCCAGTAGTTTTGGCGTGAAAGCGTAACAGACAGACAGACATAGTTACTTTCACATTTATAATATTAGTACTGATCACATTATATCTAGGAAGATTTTTTTGTGAACAGAACTGTATTGAGCTTGCTTACTGTATTTTTTCGTTGTGTAAATATTGCCCAAGTGAGGGGGTTTGCTTCGAACAATTTTAGTTTGTTAACGTAGCCTGGACAATATTAAAGCACGATAATAAATAGTTAATTATCGACTGACACAAGTGATCGAGGCTACGCGCCGCAGAGCTGCTCAGGGATCGTCTACCTTTTAAATTTTACTACAATTAATGATTTTCATACAGCAGACAGTACTTGTAAAAATAGGTACAGAGATGAATATAGAAAAAATATATGGTTAATTCGTATTTATCATAATTATTGTATGTATGTAAACGTACCTACTTACTTGAGAGAACTTACCCAAGTGGTGATGTCTTGCAACCAATAGTAACATTTAATACATTGTAAACAATTAGCGGCTCCTGTTTTATATAAGTTTTTCTTTTCATTTGCTTAGTCTGTGGCGAAGGAAAACATCATGACGAAAACAGCTTATTTTGGGACTATCACATTTGGATGCATTATACGCATTGCCAATTCATCATTTTTACTAGGCCTTATGACAGGCTTTTCCTGTCTGCGTGATAATGACTGAAAAAAACAAGATATAAGTACTTTTGTTTATTAATTTATAGCTTTGATACACCAAGATTGTGTAATTGATTAGGTATCATTGTGGTCTATATAACAGAGTAACAATATTAGTTTATAATTAAAGTGCCTGGCAATACTAATAATGGAAAATATACAAAGAAAATGACGGGTTGTGAAATTTTCAGAACTTGTTTCCACAAATTTCTAGACCACCTAGTTTAGCACTAAAACTGTTTTAAGTTTCCTGTCTTGGAAATTCTCAGCAGTAGAAGTTAAAGTTTTATGAAGAACAAACTAGAACAACAATCATTATAAGTAATATGGAGCCATAAAATATACCCATGTTATGGGAGTTGAAGTTTTCAACCCTTCTGACATAAAAATGTTGAATTTTATGTTCAAAGTCAGATAAAAAATTCTATCATAATATTTAAAAACCAAACTTATGTATTTTAAGGTATTGTAAGGTTTTAACTATAGTCGGATTGCTAATCAGACGGAGTAAAGTGACATTACGAGTGTTGCCACTTTTTGACGATACAAAAATAGTGCTATGGTAAAATGGTTTACTTACTTTTTTCACTTATTCACTTCAGTGATACTTACTTATTCACTTCAGTGAATAAGTGAAAGAAGTAAGTAAATCATTCAGTAAGTATATGCATGGTGGTAGGGCACTTTGCAAATGCCCGCCTGGCAAGCTACCACCCTCAAGTTGAAAATCTGTCGCCAAGCACCTAACGGTGTGTTCCGGCAGCTGTCCTTGAGAGCCAGTAACTCTAGGTTAGTCTGAACAACATCCTCGACCACATCATCACTTACCATCTGGTGAGATAGTGGTCAAAGGCTAACCTATCAGGCATAAAAAAAAAGTGCGCTGTTGCTTATTTTTTCATATTCTTAGGTAATATGCTTTATGCTATGGTTAATGTATTATGTTATGCAAATGTACGTATGTGGAATATGTCATTAATCCTTATACGATTAAGTACCTTAAATACATTGTGCATTTAATATGCATTAATATTGCCTTTACAGCATGTAATTAAAATTAATATTTGCGAATATATTACAGATTTAAATTTAGTATCAGTATTGCACCCGTGCGAACCCGGGTTTTCGTTATTTCTAAATAATTGAATGCTTTAGCTTGTTAATACATTTTTTACCAAGTTTGAACTATTTGTTTTATTTTTTTATCTAACGTTCATCACACTCATAGTTCCGCTCATAAAACTGAGCTAGAAACAATACTATGATTTGAAGTTGGCAACTTTATTTGGAAATTTGACATTTCGATCTGTCATTTCACTCCGTCTGATTAAAAATTCGACTATATGTGTTCATGTCGCGAAAGTGTTAAAGTTACTAAAACTAAACTTAATATTTAAAAAAAACAGCGATATTAACAACCGTACAGTTCAACCAAGTTATCTGTGAAGTGGCAGAAAAAGGAACTACGAACTTGCTTACGAAAATTAGAAAAAGAATTTGGTGTTTCTCAACCGACAGCGCCCTCTTAGAGTTCACACATAAGTTGGTCGAACTGTAGGGTTGTATGAACGACATTGGGTACCGCAATGTTAGATGGCAATTCTTCAGAAGAAAAGGTAAGGCTTCCCAAAGGAAAATAAGATGTGGGGGGTAACATAATCACCCTACGTAGAAACATGAAACGAGAGTAACAATAAAAAAATAATTGAAAAAGTAGTACGTCCATTAGGTAAATCAACTTTTGAATACCTTTGGATCATGAATATCTTCATATACTATAGGCAACCAGTAATACACGTTAAGGAAGTTGGAGACACCAATTTTACTTAATATTTTTCAACGTTGACAACCTCTTTCGAGATTTGTGCGTAAGTATGAGTCGGTGCGTGAAATATAGTGGCTCGGTGTAGCGGCAGTGTCCATGCACTAGCTCCGCTTGATTAGAATCTACCGCGGGGCAACGATAAATGAGTACGTAGGTGCACTATCCAGGATAGAAGTTAGCTAGAAGAGTTTACTTTAGCCATTATTAGAGTATAACATTTTGAATTTCGGTAATAACAAGATGAGATAAAGGATCCGGCTTAGAGCTGAAATAATTTATATGTGAGTAACGATACTCCCAAAGCATTTGTAAATGGCATACATAACATTAAAAACTTGTTAAGGGGATGAAAGCCCTTACACACTATCCAAAAGATAAGATTTTGAGATGCCTAAATCCAATAAAGTAATAATATGCATAACATTTTTTTTAATAGGTGCTCTCAATTTGGTTGTTAATTAATATTGCATTTCTTATTTTTTATTTTCTTGAGACTATTATAGGTTTGCACCTAAGAGAAGGTAGGTACACAAATAATTTAAGGAACACTGACATGATATATTGCTTACACTTTAGTTGCAATTCAATAGTAACAAGAGATAGCAACAGCTATAATTTTATTAATACCCAAAAGAAAAAAAAAGGTTGGTTATAAATGAAACACCCAACTCGACCACAAAATACTCGTATGATATATTATAACTATTATATTACCTAATTATGAAAATATGAGCACCATCCAGTGGCAATTTCTTTCGTTCTGTGTACGAAACTGCAGACCACAATTAAGGCCCAAGTCAACAAGTCCTAGATGTCATTGAGCTCGCTCTGGAAACGCGAAATTTTGTCTTGCAATGATATAAAGGTATATTTCCAGTTTGGTGGACATTAATTTATATCCTCTAATTACAGATTTATCGAAAGTGAAAGTATTTAAAGTAGACTCATGCAAGAAAACTCTTTAGTAGCTGATGAAGTGATATTATTTATTAATTGACTTGCTTTTGACCACAAACTCACCCGATGATAAGTAATGTTGAGGAGAATAAGTAAGGTGGTAAACCGGTGTTAATTGTCACAGAAACCGGCTCCCAAGGAAAACTGTAGGGACACAGGATAAATTCGGTACTTGCCCGTGGAACACCTCGTAGAACACCTGGTCCACGGGTGTAAAAAACATCGTCTCTATTTCTGGGTAAAGCTAGTCAGGTATTGGTGAAATTCCCGAATATCATATCAAGTGTAGGTTGCTCGAATGTCTACGACATGACCTGACAACTGGCATATTAAGACAGTAACCGAGCCCTCAGAAGGACATACAAGAGTTCAGTAGTAAATACCATTAGTGGTCACCCATCAAGGTAATAATGACAGAGAACTTTGCTTAAACTAGTTGATTGGCTGGGCAGCTTTGCTCTCATGGGAGTATAAATACACATTTTGCTTATACATTAGTATACATGCATAACCTATTATTTTTATGAAATTGTTGAATACTTTGTAAGAGTCATCAAAGAGCGGATACTTTAACTATTTCTTGTTTATTTTAGTCGGCTAACTTAGAAGGTTTAAGAAAAAAGACCACTTATATTCGGTAAACCAGTTATACTCTGCTTTTCGTATTTTTTGTCTGTCTGTTATTTCTTCATGACAAACTATTAAACACACACATTTTGTAACAATATGGCAGATCGGTTGTTGGCAGATTGATACTTCGGCTCGAAAAATATTATTGATTATATACCAGGTTGGAGGTCTCTTCAGCAAGAGTCTAGTATGTCGACTACTGCTTTTGTACTACCGCAGTGACAAAATATTATGCTTTGAACACATTAGTACTTGCACACCGCTGTGTTTAGTTGCGAAGGGTATGTAGCAAGTAAAAATACGGAACAAACAAATCATATGAACTAAAGTCTCGGGTGGCAGATAAGACGAGCCATCACAATGCAGATATCCTCAAACTTTGGCCATGGACCCTTCATGACCAGTCAGTGCATAGTTAGTTAATTACCACATAAGCGATTAAATATAGTGTCTTTGTTGAATGTATGTGTGTAAAAGTAAAGATAGATAGATACATAGATAATACTTTATTGTTACACCACACAAGACAATTAATAAGAAGTAAAATTAAAATAAGTGAAGCCTTAAAGTTCAGAAAGTTAAAGTTCATATTTTGGATGAAATTTAAGACCCATACTTTAACCCTTAGTTTACCCGGTGAAAGTATAAATCGTTGATTTTGTACAAAATAAAAGCAAAGTTTGTAGTTCAAAAAGGTATATTATAGATAAGAACATTACACTTACATTCTTTTATGTACCATTTAGTTCCAGGCAAGTAATAATCTTTCGAGAAACTAAATATAGACTAAAAACGTGTTAACAAAAATGAATACCATCTTCTGGTTGTTTACTAAAGTAGAATTATAAATTAGTTTTCACTTTTTTTTTATAATAGTGTCATACACTATGCGCGGAGTTCCTGGGACCTAACAGATAAATTAAGGGTTAAAAGAAAAAGAAATGAAATAAATGAGGTAGTTGCATCAAATTGTTATCGCATGACACAAACGTACTCTTTCTTAGGTTAAATAGTTTAGTTAAGTGGGTACGAGTATTATCTCTCTAAGACAATAGTAAATGCTAAAGCAAACATCTTTAAAATGATTATACACATATATCGTGCTGTTGCGGCATAATTTTTTAAATTGAGTAATTTCAAACTATTAAATTGTTTCCTGTTATTTGACCACCACCATAGAACAATGAAATGGTTCTTATTTTAAACTCATATAAATAATATATATATAAATAATTTCTCAGTTGTTAGTTTTGCTGTTGCAAGTAGTAGTATATTATATACTGTACTCTCAAATATTTTGAAAATAAAAGGATGACTATTGCTTCTATCCATTAAAAAGCTTAATAGTTGTAATTCAAAACGGGTAGGTACATTAATTATCAACGCTTTCAAATGATTATACGAGAAGATAAGATTGGTTATTACAAGGTATTATTGGTATCTGATATGCTGCCCTCTCATCGAAATTTTTCTTTATCTGTGTATTAAGACATTGCTTCGTGACAAATTTCAAGATTCTGAATTCATGAGAAATACCCTGTTCAAGGTATTGATTCCCTTGTTAAGGTCTAAAATTTGCGGCAGAATCAAAAGATACAGTCTTTTGATTGCGTTGACTTATAAGTTAGATTTTCTAAAAGACAGTAGACCTAGTAATTAATATGAATTCCAGCTTGATACCTCCACGCGTTCCTGATCAAAAGGGTCTTGATGGACATACAAGCTGACAACAGTGATCCTATAAGGGTTCTGTTTTTTTCCTTTTGAGGTACAAAACCCTAAAAAGGGTAAAAATATCCAAACAGCATTAAATTTGGACTACCGGCAGGCAGAGGTCCACGGTTGCAATACCATCGCGGATTTGAACTTCACTGCATGGTGGCAGCGTTTTGTGAATTCTCGCCTGGTTAGTCACCACCGTCAAGTAGAAAATCCGTCACCAAAAACGTAACGACAACAAAAAGTGTATGCCGAAAGCTATCCTTTTCTATTAAACCGGTTTATTATGTATATTATTTCTTACCAACGCATGAAATAGCCACAAATGATATCTAGTCATCAGTAAATAAAACAATTGTGGCTATCCCGTATCGATCACTGACTTTGTTCACGTTCAGTTCACATCCAGGTAGGCTGTATCTTAGCATAATTACTCCACGAACTGAGTAACAAACAAGTTTGATTTCTCTTCGACAAAATGGACTTAAAAGACCCAATTATCGGTCTGACTTTAAAAGTGGTAATTGACTAGGGCAGGGCTACTGAAGTTGGACTCGAACGATTTAGCTATAGACCAGAATGCTATGCCAAAGGCGTGGTAAGAATAAGAAGCAAGGTCCTACTGATCAGAACTCACTTTTTATAATACCCTATTGAACGACTCGTGAAAGGCTGTCAACTTTTGGTGAATATCCTTAGCTGCAGCAACCCAGGCTTATTTTGTGCTTCATGTTTTAGCGTTACGGGACTGCGTAGAACACAATAAAATATATTATACTAATTTGCTTGACGCAGTACCCGAGTCATAGGATCAACGTCGGTTGATTTGTTTGGGGATATCTTGAAGGAGTAGGTTCATCGTAGTGTTTTTATTTGTGATGATTGTGGCCAAAAATTAAGGCTAAGCTTAAAATGGGAACTGGCTTTTAAATACTCACTGAAAAGTGCTTCGCTACATATTTCCTACGTAAGTATGATAGCTAGGCAGGTAAGCATTCACAAAATACACTACCAAATGCGTTAAAGTTCTAGATCACTGCAGGTTTTGAACCATAAGCCATCTGGCTAAAAGTCCAAAGCCACCAAACACTGCACTATTATTATTTAAAATTAGTTGTAGTACCTTGATCGAATTCTACTGATTGTCAATGTTTTTTACAAACTAAAAATATCAAAAGCCTTTTACAGTCGTTTTTAGAGCAAGCCTTCCAAGTTCAGATTTCAAAACACCTGTGCGGTGTAATGCCAACAAGCCAACAACCGTGGAAAAAGAAAAATGGACTTCGGGGTAAGAAATCCGGTGTGTTTCCACAGCTAAATACTTTAGCCACTACTCGAGCAGTAAATATTTTATGTGCCCACCTGAAACCTGCCTTACCGGCGGCACTAAAGCCATTTAGTTTTCCTGAAACGAGAATTTATGTTGCTTGTGGGTTGATTTGATTCTTTCCTAGTTCAATTACAACTGATTTTTACGACGGGTTCCTTATTAGTTTTGTTCTTGATTAGTTTAATGGCGAAAAGTGCTCGATTTGGTGAATCGTTGATCTCAGTTATATAGACTTCGAATTGGGTGCGAATTTCTTAATCAAAACAGTTACATGTTCAGTTGTCAAATTGTGTTTTTATAAATCATTGGTGCATACAAAGTATTCTTAATTTTACTTTTGGGATTCAATCGATGTCTCAAATCTTTGAACCTTCGTGCGATAACTTCAAAGCTATTTTCCGAACCTGAACAGGCATTTAAGAGTTTAAACTATTTATAATACCACTTTATAAGTCTTTATTTGCCAAAGTTCAAAAGCGTCGCTAGATAATTTTCGAAATACTTCTAACATCCCCTACAAATAGCATTAGGTTTTGTTCCTTATCTGTTTTATTGCTCAACTCTCCTCTGCTTCACTTTCACAAAGAACTTTTGAAGCCGATGCTAATTAAACGAACCGACTTGATTAATAAGTCACCCTTAACTATTTAACAGGCGACTATTGTCTTCATAGTTGAAGAGTCCAAGTCATATTAAATTACGTATTAAGTAAACGTACGTAGCAAATAATCATACAGCTGATACTTGCATTGTGTTATTTCAAGATTATTGTTGGCAAACTTTACTGTGGTGATTTTCAATCGTTGTTTGCAGTTAGCTTACGCTTATAATCTATGTAATAAATAAAATATTATTGCTAGTATTACTCTTTAATAACTGTTTGCTCAGTGTGGCTGTAGTTGTGTCTAGAATGTAGTCATAGAAATAGATATAATATAATTTTAATAGATTTTGTGCATGAAGTAATTTGTTTATTTATTTAACAATTCATCATGAGGTTTTGGCTAGGGCTTGCATAATGTGGGTATCGCGCCCGTTCACAACTGTTTTTTTATAGTAGTTCTTCAAAGTAATTTCACTTCGCCTGATTTAAAGCGGAAATAAATCCAGAATCGATAACCATTCATGCAATCGTAAACTATGCTAATCATCATCCCTGTGATGATCAGAGAGAAGTTCCTTCACGCACCACTCGAAAGACCCACGGTCATAGCTGCAAAAAAAACGTACACCGGCAGAGTGTTCCAATTAATATTCAAATAAATGAAAAATAATAACTTGTGCAAGTGCCAGATTTAAAGCTCTTGGTTTCAAAATTTTATTAGATAAAATTAGTAGTATGGATAGTAAGTATGGATCATATGGTAATGAAATATGGCTATAGTAATTAAATTGAACCGTGACTCACTGTGTCCAATTGTCTTCTCATAAAAAGAGAAAAGGAAATAGCGGAGTCGGATTAAAAGAGCGGAGATGCTCAAGTCTTTAATTATACTCTGTTTAAACAAATCTCAGAGAAACAGGCAATGTAGCGGAATTCCGAATGGTTGACTGAATTGTGGATTTGAGAAGTTAGGTGAATTTGTAGCTTCTAATTGATGTTATAGAGTTTCAAATACTAAAACTTTATCAGTTCTTCTATTTTTTTCGATTAGCAAAGCAGCATTGAAATTTTGCTACTGCCGACTGTTAGTGAACTGAGGATCCTAGGTAAAAACCCCTTATAATGCCTTTGTAGCAGTTGGTTTTTGAAAAAATACTTCACAGAAGCAATGACTTCAAACTGTCTCACTATTTCATTTATTCATAATTTAAATTCTGACGCGGGTTAAAAGTTTACCGCATGGTGCTAGCTAATTTCGTTAATTACCGTATCGCTATTTACTACCATCAAGGAGAAAATTTAAGCACCCGAGGACGGCGTGTTCCGGCAGCAGCTGCCTTTGGGAACCAGTACCTTTTCTAGGTGTAACCGGTAACATGGCATTTGGCATTTAACTAACAAGTTAGATTTTGGTTCAGATAGCAAGTGAAAGACCTTCCTATCAGCACGTAAATAAACCTAATTATGCTTCCTTTTTATGACAGACAAATCAGCATCTCGGCGAAAAAGTTTAAAATGTAGTTCCTCTGAATGATGTTTATATCGTTTAAAGAAAAAATATGGTATAGCTGATTCTAAGGAACTGATATCTTAAGCTGCGATCCCCAAGACGCCTGCCAAGCGTGGGGATAATGCCTACCCCTTAATGGGGGAGCTTGTGTTCAGCAGTGGACAATCCAGCCGATACTATACCTATACCTATAGTGCTGGATCATAAATTTCTTACAAATTTTGATGTTCTAAGAAAATCTATCGCCAATATGGTACTTCTCGGTAGCTATCCTGAAGAGCTATTAATTATAGATCAGCATATTTTAAGCCTTTGACCACCACGCCATTAAAACTTAATGATAGGATCTCTCCTATTATTAAGTTTTATGAACAAAGAAACTTACTTAGCAATGAAAATATCAATAAATAATTATCTTCTTAACATTTTATCATTGACTACTAACTTTTGTTTTCAATTCATAAGTTGATTTTTATGCCTCAGTTCAGCATTAATCAGCTAATCTGAATCCATTAATTTTATCTGGGTCTCTTCCTCTCACGATTATTCCAGCACACTATAAAACTTCAAACACCTAAAAACTTTTAACTGCTGAATAAATTGTACAATTACAAGGGCATGTTATGAATAGAAGTTATCAGAGTGAATGAGCGGCAATCTCAAAGGCTACCGGACTACGTGGTTAAATTCCGATACACCTTACCGTGAGTGGTTAATAAAACAGTATGAGCAATCAAAACAATCGAATTGAACTCGACGTGCAGTTAAAAAAATGAATTATTCCTGAGATACTTTGAAAGCAACATTGACTCAGCTATGATTAAATTCCGAGCTTTATTGTTTTGATGTGACGGAATAAGCCCATCAGATATTATGCGGACTAACCGATGTCTGTTATAAAGCAGACCTTACAACAAATGTATTTCATCACACGTTACGTACGTAGGCTGCTGTAAAAAAAATATTGTCCATATTGATTCCCATGAGTGTCATAACAACAGAATACGCGAAATCCAGAAACCAGTTACTACTGGTTTCTGGATTTTAGAGAGCTTCTGCTATATCCAAAATGTTTGTCAAGCGTTGGGATTATGGCAAATCTTCCCTCACGACATTGGGTGAAAAATATATTAAGCATAAACATTTTTTTCTGTCAAAGTCAATGTCAAAATTATTTATTCAATTTAGGCGTCAACGAGGCTCTTATGAAGATCGATTACAAATTTTAATATTAAAACTTTCTACATTGTACTGCTACGTTCAGCAAGAAAAAATTATAGAGCCACCGCGAGAAGAACGGGCAAGAAACACGCTGGCACGGTACTTTTCATAACACATTTAAGATGGTATTTAAATCAATATTTAATAAAATATTATAGGATATACAACCAAGTGATTGCGTAAAAGTGAATTTGTATATAGAAACGTGCAGCGCCACTCAGTGCGCGTTAGCAAATTATGCATGTGTTAATGCGATAAGATTAAACAGGTGCTCGCAGGATATTGTGAGTGAAAGACACATTATGCAGCTGATTGTAAATATCGTTTTTACTTTTCTTCTTGCAGAGGTGTTGTATTTCATTCGAAATATGTGTGGAAAACTGCTTTTTATCCGCTAGGGTGAAAATTATTTTTGAAGTTCGATATTATAAAGTTTCGGTTAAAAAAATATACCTACGTTAAATTACCAATTTTAGTGATATTACTTTTTTTTTAAAATAACATATACCTACTTTAAATAACCAATTTTAGTGATATTACTTTTAAATTCTACTATGTATACATTAACGCAAATTGCCTACATTTTATAAACTGGTTTTCTTGCATCTAGCATTTCCACGCTATAGTAGGGTGAACAATTTTGTGTTGCGCTCGGCTGCAAAGGTATTTTGTGTCTCGTGCCTTTGAAACAATCACACGCTAAGGATTGCAAATGTTTCACCACTGTCTCCACAAGTTGTCTACTCGTAGCAAAATATGTAGTGCTCATACTGCTATATATTATCAGAAGTAGTTAGCAGTAACTGAAACATAAGCTATGTCTGGGAACAATTAGCGTATTTCCTCAATGATGCCGACAGAGAAATAAAGAAGCTTTATCGCCGACGTGCGATTATGGACCTTTATTATGTGAAACTTTATTGATGAACTTGAGAGAAATTTCGTAAATTAATGTTGGGAACATCACTTTTACGCAATCTACAATTAGATTCTTGTTATAAGTAGTTACGAATAGAAAAAGTTATTTAACCAGCCTTGCGAACAAACTTTCATCGGTTTCTTACACTTATCCCACTGTTGTACTGTTGGTAAAGTATATTTCTAACAATACAATTTGATCAATCATTTTTGTCTTTGTTTTTATAGCCAACTAGCTTTTGTACGCGGCTTCGGACGCATTTAATTTGGTCTACTTTATTTTTTATTCTACACATTGGTTCATGTCATTGTTTACCAGTTAACGTTACATTTAACTTAACATTATCTCAACATTGACCTGAAACGATATCTACGTCTACTTAGACCTTAACTTTGATTTTGAATTATATTGTTAGTATACTCACCTTAATTACCCCTTACCTAGATACCATACATTAGATACCTGTATTTCCATCCTTACTCCTTCCCCCTTCATTAATCCTGACCTTCTAAAAGTAATTTCTTAAGTTATGCCTATACACAATATTGTAAGAAATGTACATAGATACGCAGACGCAGTTTCAGCTTATACGTTTAAACTTTCATAATTGTAACCGTCAGAAGCATATGATATTCACACGAAATTTCAACTATGGTTTGACCCCCTTTGCTATTGTTTCATACAACCCGTTCGTAACTAATGTTGTCCCTTGATTCGTAAAAGTATTAGTAGTGTATTTTGTGTTTAAACAATATTATACTGATTTTTATGCTCCCAACTTGACGACTTTCTTTCAAACGTTCACCTAAAGTGAAACCCTTCCATTTTGGTGTTTAATTAAATCTGTTCTTAGTAAATAATGTAAGTAAACGAAAATTTCACCCAGCTTTGTTGACTCTATTGCAAAATGTTTTTAGTTTACGACTTCTACCCGTAAAGATATAAAATACTATTCTTTTCTGTGCTCCTACCTATAAACTACCTAGCTATCGTTCCAGGCAAATTTAAACTTAAAATGTCAAGTTGATTTCAGCTTAAACAGAAGCCTTATATATTTTAATACCTATTTGTGTCCCCTAATTCACTCTTATAAAATACTTAATGAAATATTTTTTCATTTCATAAAACGTAGGGCTTTCATACAAACTTTGAACCTTAGTTTTACCCCAATTATTCGGCACTGTTGTAATGTTGTTTCTTAAATGACGTCTCGTATCTATAACTACTTACCAGCCGAGTTTCATGCCCCTAACTTTTTTTTATGTTATTATGGCGGAACATGTACGTGGCCCACCTGATCTTAAACGGTAACCTCTGCCTCTTAAAGATGCATTTCTTCACAATTGACGAAATGCACTGGACCCATCACCCTAAGACACACAGCTGTTAAGACTCATGTGCCTGTATGTAAATGGTGCCTGTATGTCAAAGACTGCTGCTGGAACACACTGTTAGGTACTTGGCGACAGATTGACAAAATATAATAGCTGCTAGTGAAAAATATTTTTTTTATTCAGCAGGTCAGTATAATTGCTGATACACTTCAGAATAAATATTTTTAATTTATCTATATGGTAGCTTTGTAAGTTAAAAGTATTACAATACTGACATCGTTTATTTGCTGTCGATGGCCAATTACTCGTCTAGCTTCCTTCGTACCGGCTGCATTATTAACGTGTTCACTCGTTACGGTTTTTGCTGGCGGCTAAACCTTAAGCACAAGTTACTTGGAAGACAGAATTAGAGATAAGTACATTAGGTACTTACTTTATTTTAAGAGGTAAACCTTTCCTACTAAAAACTAGCAGTGACGTCTAGACTTGCAACTACGTGCAAACGTAGTGTATGTGGCAATAGGCTTGCTGTTTTTCTATGATACCTAAAAAATGCAAAAGCTAAATGATTACGATCTTTACTATCCCTTCGGGATTAAGTAAGGCGTGATGACTTTTTATGCTCTAAATTTTGGTTTGCTCGGATTTGAATTAAAAACCTTCATACAATTTTATACTGTATAAATTTCATATTATACATATTATGGAACTTCTCCGTAAACCCTTAAAATGTCGTTTTTTTTTATGCTTGATAGGTTAGCCTTTGACCACTATCTCACCTGATGGTAAGTGATGATGTGGTCGAAGATGTTGTTCAGGCTAACCTAGAATTACTGGCTCTCAAGGACAGCTGCCTAACTAGGAACACACCGTTAGGTGCTTGGCGACAGATTTTCAACTTGAGGGTGGTAGCTAGCCAGGCGGGCATTCGCAAAGTGCCCTACCACCATGCTGTAACGAGTGCCATCCTAAGACAACAACCGGGACCGACGGCTTAACGTGCCCTCCGAAGCACGGAAGCGCTCAGTAGTAATGTCACCAGCGGTCACCCATCCAACTCATGACCGCAGCGGACGTTGCTTAACTTTGCTGATCGATTCAGAATGGTTAAGCAAACTTCGCTACGAGCGCTTCTAAAATAGCTCCCTTCTAATAGCCCTTCTGATAGTCGTCCCTTATAATAGCTCCCTTTTATTCCTTGTACAACAATCCACTATTCCGGTACTTAGTATCCAAATTATGACAAAATTAAGTTTGTATAGAAAGCGTACCGCATATAGGTACAATTTGTTTATGCCTGATAGGTGGCCTTTGCCTACTATCTCACCTGACGTTAAATGATGAAGTGATCGAAGTTGCTGTTCAGGCTAACCTAGAATTGCAGGCTCTCAAAGACAGCTGTCGGGACACACCGTTAGGTGCTGTTGTTTTCTAATAAAGGGTGGTAGCTAGCCAGGCCGGCATTTGCAAAATGCCCTAGCACCATGCAAAAAAATAGTAACAGTTTATACTAATAGATTATATAAGTTTATATATACTTTAACTATCGGAAAGTAATTCATTGTTTTTCTAACATTACCTAAGTATCCTACCAAACTTGCTTGATAACGGTTCAATACCTTAGCATTGTGAATAAACTACTAATATATTAGCTGTTTTAAAATGAAAAATGTGCAGAAATACTTTTATTACTGTTAAATACATATAACATTTGGATATTTAAAAAAAAATACTCTTAGATCTCAAGGTATTGACATGATCAGATCGAAGAATGACGAACAACGCCTCACATTTTTCACCATCGTCACTTGCATGACACTATGTTACTGTCTTCTCCGTACATTGAACTTCAAATAGGCTTCCCTTCATTAGGTCAGACGTGCGAGATCGTACAATTATTGATGTGAAGAAGTTGGTATTTGCAAGTTATATAATTATTGTAATGGGCGCCACCTTGAGGCAGCTGATTTTGCGTGTGAGCGGTTCATTTGATGCGGTATAAATATAGCTTGGAATGTTTATATTTTGCAAAAAGAAAATAATATACAAACTATGCAATTTATAAATGTAGCGAAGACTCCAATATCAGATATTTTAAAAGAAAATGTATGTGCGTTAAAATTTAGTAGGTGTTTTCATTATTTTAGTTAATTAAATTGTTATTTTATAATAAAACCAGACGAATTGAGAACCTCTTTCTCTTTTGATGTTGGTTAAAAATAACTGTTTACGATTATAACTTTACTCTTTTTTCACCCAACTTTACCATTGCAAAGAGTTTATACTATTACAGGTAATCGGAAAGTAGGTATATTTCATTACCGTTTTTCAAAATGAAGTAGAAAGTTTGTCTTTTTTGTAGTTTTTGTTCGTAAAATTGCTTCTACGAACCATAAAGCAGAATAAACAATTATGATATGTTTTGCATATCAAATACGCTTAAATAATCAAGACTAAAAGAATAAACTAAGATAATTATTGTTCAAAGGTAAAAAAAAGGTGCCTAAGTTCTCTCAAGCTCTTGTTTGGGGCACATTGATAATATAAATTCTAATTAGTATGACACTGCATTAACATAACCGGCTGTTTTTACGTGTATTGGTAGTGATTGGCCACTCGACAGGAAATATAAGACCTTGTAGGAAACAGTTTGGTTGGCACTAAAAGAGAAAATATTAAGCCTGGGTTTCGAGTACTATTTTTTTTTTAATTTTTATAGTTATGTGCGGGATACGAACCCGCGTCATCCACCCCTTTAGCCGGGGTATGCTCTGATCTGACCGACTGAGCTAACATGACAATGAGTCATAATTCTATTTTTTCCTCTCGTTCTTTAACCATCGTATGGGGATGGAGCGATACGATTAGTTCAACTTACGTCATACTACAACAAGACTAATTTTGCAATTAGCTTTAAACTTGTGAATGATGACGCAACCCTATAATTTTAAAATTTTTATTTTTGAATAACGCATGCATTGCAGAGTACTTTACAAAATTACAAATTTAAGAGAGGAAAATTATAGTCATGTCGTAGTCTCTTAAATTAATAATTTGTAATGGTTTAGTAATAAGTTGGAAAAGTCAAAAGCGCTCAATGACTCATTGCCACGGTAATTAGGATTGGAGGAGCAAGACACAGCCTAAGACTCGGTTCCCACCGAAGTGGCAGCGGCTGTCAGCGCAGTGGCCGACAGTTTCACTGTCAAACCATTTTCTACTTGGTCCCTGTATACTATAACGCATATTATCGCTTAATAAACTTGCTAATATTTCCTGTCGTCGTGATTTTGTAAGAGGAAGCAAGTCATTAGCAGTATACTTTCAAATACAACTACTTAAACTGAAGAAGGCAGTCCGATAAACCCCTGAAACCATGAAAACGAGTTGGCAAATAACCAATGGAAAATGGCTATAGATTTCGAGTAACAGCTTTAATGCCCTATTGAAAACCGTCTTTGAACTGGAAGTAAAGGAAAAGAGAGACAAACACGTAGAATGAAATTTAACTCTTTGAAATAAAAAGGTTCTGAACTATCAAACAAAAATATATTCACTTGTTTCTGAAATAAGAACACATTTTGAATTCTCCACAATAATTTTGACTTCGTCATGTATAATGATGTATAGACATGTTATGATTATATATAAGAAATTTGTAGTAGAAGCTTTTTAGGGTTCCGTACCCAAATGGTAAAAACGGGACCCTATTACTGAGACTTCACCGTACGTCCGTCCGTCCATCCTTCCGTCTGTCACCAGGCTGTATCTCAAGAACGGTGATAGCTAGACAGTTGAAATTTTCACAGATTACATATTTCTATTGCCGCTATAACAACAAATACTAAAAATAAAATAAAATAAATATTTAAAGGGGCATCAAACTTGATTTTTTTACCTTTTCTTGCTCGATACTAATAACGGTGACAGGTAGACGCTTTAACAGAATATTATATATAAAACTATTCAAAGAATATTTAGTTTTATGTTTTCTTTAAATATAATTAGTTAAAAAAAATAAGCGGGCTCCCATACAATAAAAGAGGTTATCACCATTTATTTCCTAAAAATATAAAAAATGAAAACAGGTAGAAACTTGAAATATTCACCGAATATTTAATTGTATATTTACTTTAAAAATAAACAATAAGATAAATAAAAATAAATCAAATAATTTAGGAGGGCCCTATACCTACAGTAAACGTGATTATCTCGTTATTAAAAAGACCACGACCAATAACCTGGTTCATTTCCTAAACGTAGTGATGTGGTACCATAATAGTTTACAGATGGTACGGAACCATTGGTGTGCGAGTCCCACTCGCACTTAGCTGTTTTTTTATTCTTGTTCTTTTGCCTTTAATTTGCTTTTTTATTCTTTTGACACTTGGGGATTAGGGCGACTATTCCAAAGGACCCATTATTTATGTCTGATAAAATCAAAAGCCTTTGACCACTATCTCACCTGATGGTAAGTGATGATGTGGCCTAAGATGTTGTTCATGCTAACCTGGAATTTTACGGAACCCGAGAGATTAAAACACAGGCCAGCCTTAATTTAAATTAAAAAACTTCATCAAGTTTAATATCATATTCCTCTGCAAACAACTAGCGAAGAAGCGTTCGCGTTCGGCCAAGCCTCTTACCCCCTGTCTGGTCTATTGTTTGTCCGAGGAACCTTTTCGTAGAAATTTCCCTAGGGACAGTCCACGTCACATTCTTATTTCCATAGCGGATATGCAAACAGACTTATGAAAAAGGAAAAAAACTAGGGAAGGTATTAACGAGGTAGCTATATCAGAGAAATTTATGTGGACCAGTTAGTGAAGCCATGTATTTGCTCAGGAAATAACTACGTTGAGAAAGATATAAATTTAATTATTTTATAAATTATGAAACCCATTTTCCAAAGTCAAAATCAAAAACATTGATACAGTTAATTATTGTTACAATCGTTTTCACTATAAAATTTAACATTGAAATATTCTTCATTCTTCAGCCATGTTTAATTAAAATATGAAGGTTATTGAAACACTTTTTCAGTGGCTTATGCACTGGTTTCCCGGCAGTTATTAACCCCGACTCTGTTTTTTGATTTAATTTTGGTTTTTGTATTAATGTGTTCCAGCTGTGAAATAGTGCTGAACGGTTATTCAACCGGTCTTAATATTTTCCTATTAAGTAAGACCCAACTCGCCATTGGTCAGATTTTAGGTATCTGTACCTAAAGGGTAAACTGAAGCCGTATTAACCAGACTCCGCTGTCTGCCTTTTCATCCATCCGGATAACACAGGGCTTTAGATCGTGCCCCCTAGCATGTACCTAGTTTGCACCTAGTATGCAGCACCTATTATCTAGAGCTTATTATATAAAGTACAAAAAAATATTTGTTATATTTTATTTATCAAAATGTTGAAACTGTGACTAATAAACATCTTTTTTTCCTTTACGGGCTGTTGCAATGCATTTTGGAACACCAAGATAATGAATCATGACACGCACTTGGCCAATCTAAGGTAAAAAACTGTGTAATGACCCCAAATAAGTGGTGTATGGGTAGAGAACGTAGCTAAAGTGCATGATATAAGATATAAGATATATAAGCAATAATAACATATATAAGCAATAAGCAACTTTTAAAAGCAGCTAAAACAAAATCCTTACAAAATGATGGTACCTACTTAGTTCCAGACCGTCGGATGAGGATTACTCCTATCTGGTATTCTTGTTTCTGCATCATGAATAAATAAAGCTTATTTCGACCAAAAACATTGCAAGAAGCATGTCCGTCTGGAATATCTTGAACTACGGATTGCTAGGTTGAGAGCCAATGATTATTTTTTTACATGTAGCCGATATTATTTTTCACACAAAACAAAGTTCATTATCATTCCTGCACTTAATCAGGTAAAGCAACAATTATTTAAATGAGGGCTGATTGATTAGGTGTATCCCGTGGGGTGCCGGATTAGAAGAATATATAAATACTAAGGCTTGCCACAGAGATTTCACTTCGCTCAATCAAACGTTGCTACTGAAATTATCACGGAGCGCTTTCGCTAAAAATATTAATAAAGTTTTTGTTTGCACTGGCAAACAAAAATTTTACTGCGCAGTGGAATGAAAGTAGGATATTTCCTATTTTGAGAACATTAACTGACTGAGACCAATAATTATAAGTGTGACAAAGATGTGAGTACTAAGATGTCAGGTATAAATATCATCATTATCAACAGTCATCACGTCCACCGTTAAATAAATGCCTCCCTCATAGAAGGTGTTTGATATTATCCCCACACTTAACAGTCTCGGGAACCCGGGTATAAAATAATAGTGTAGCAGAAATACACTTAATGGTGACGCGAAGACTTGCTGTGTTAGGGCAGGAGGAAGAAAAACATAAAGTTTGTGTTTATTTTTCTACAAGTAAATTAATACTTTACTGGAAATTATCGTTAGCTCTCTGACTATTCTTGCTGCTGGCTGGTAGATAAGGGACTCGAAATTATACCAAGTTAATACTATTTTGCATTTAGGTACAGCGAGATAAGATTTATTTGGAAATATGTTTTACTGTTTTGTGTTTTGCGGTGAAATGATACTTCTTGTAACAGACTTGTTTGTTTAATAATGAAAAGGTTTTTATTAGTTCATTGCAATACAAGAACGCTTTGTATACTCGAGATCTGAAGGCGAGGGTGTGTGGTGCCAAGTGAATTCAAATCACTTGTGCCAAATATACAGGGTTATTGAAAAAATGCTAACAACCTCTAACAAACATTTGGAGATGAATGTTTTTTTTTTATTTTTATGTGTATTTGAACTAATAAGCACGAGGACCACCTTATATTAAAAATATCTTGCACCTGTTATTTATTACTTCGTATTTTTATTAATTTACTCCATGTAAATATTCTAAACTCTTTTCAAAGAGAGCGCGGCGCGGTCCAGTGCTGCCGCGGCGCGGCGGGCGCTCTTGGCATTGTCTTTTACTATGAGACATGTTATGATTATATATAAGAAATTTGTAGTAGAAGCTTTTTAGGGTTCCGTACCCAAATGGTAAAAACGGGACCCTATTACTGAGACTTCACCGTACGTCCGTCCGTCCATCCTTCCGTCTGTCACCAGGCTGTATCTCAAGAACGGTGATAGCTAGACAGTTGAAATTTTCACAGATTACATATTTCTATTGCCGCTATAACAACAAATACTAAAAATAAAATAAAATAAATATTTAAAGGGGCATCAAACTTGATTTTTTTACCTTTTCTTGCTCGATACTAATAACGGTGACAGGTAGACGCTTTAACAGAATATTATATATAAAACTATTCAAAGAATATTTAGTTTTATGTTTTCTTTAAATATAATTAGTTAAAAAAAATAAGCGGGCTCCCATACAATAAAAGAGGTTATCACCATTTATTTCCTAAAAATATAAAAAATGAAAACAGGTAGAAACTTGAAATATTCACCGAATATTTAATTGTATATTTACTTTAAAAATAAACAATAAGATAAATAAAAATAAATCAAATAATTTAGGAGGGCCCTATACCTACAGTAAACGTGATTATCTCGTTATTAAAAAGACCAGGACCAATAACCTGGTTCATTTCCTAAACGTAGTGATGTGGTACCATAATAGTTTACAGATGGTACGGAACCATTGGTGTGCGAGTCCCACTCGCACTTAGCTGTTTTTTTATTCTTGTTCTTTTGCCTTTAATTTGCTTTTTTATTCTTTTGACACTTGGGGATTAGGGCGACTATTCCAAAGGACCCATTATTTATGTCTGATAAAATCAAAAGCCTTTGACCACTATCTCACCTGATGGTAAGTGATGATGTGGCCTAAGATGTTGTTCATGCTAACCTGGAATTTTACGGAACCCGAGAGATTAAAACACAGGCCAGCCTTAATTTAAATTAAAAAACTTCATCAAGTTTAATATCATATTCCTCTGCAAACAACTAGCGAAGAAGCGTTCGCGTTCGGCCAAGCCTCTTACCCCCTGTCTGGTCTATTGTTTGTCCGAGGAACCTTTTCGTAGAAATTTCCCTAGGGACAGTCCACGTCACATTCTTATTTCCATAGCGGATATGCAAACAGACTTATGAAAAAGGAAAAAAACTAGGGAAGGTATTAACGAGGTAGCTATATCAGAGAAATTTATGTGGACCAGTTAGTGAAGCCATGTATTTGCTCAGGAAATAACTACGTTGAGAAAGATATAAATTTAATTATTTTATAAATTATGAAACCCATTTTCCAAAGTCAAAATCAAAAACATTGATACAGTTAATTATTGTTACAATCGTTTTCACTATAAAATTTAACATTGAAATATTCTTCATTCTTCAGCCATGTTTAATTAAAATATGAAGGTTATTGAAACACTTTTTCAGTGGCTTATGCACTGGTTTCCCGGCAGTTATTAACCCCGACTCTGTTTTTTGATTTAATTTTGGTTTTTGTATTAATGTGTTCCAGCTGTGAAATAGTGCTGAACGGTTATTCAACCGGTCTTAATATTTTCCTATTAAGTAAGACCCAACTCGCCATTGGTCAGATTTTAGGTATCTGTACCTAAAGGGTAAACTGAAGCCGTATTAACCAGACTCCGCTGTCTGCCTTTTCATCCATCCGGATAACACAGGGCTTTAGATCGTGCCCCCTAGCATGTACCTAGTTTGCACCTAGTATGCAGCACCTATTATCTAGAGCTTATTATATAAAGTACAAAAAAATATTTGTTATATTTTATTTATCAAAATGTTGAAACTGTGACTAATAAACATCTTTTTTTCCTTTACGGGCTGTTGCAATGCATTTTGGAACACCAAGATAATGAATCATGACACGCACTTGGCCAATCTAAGGTAAAAAACTGTGTAATGACCCCAAATAAGTGGTGTATGGGTAGAGAACGTAGCTAAAGTGCATGATATAAGATATAAGATATATAAGCAATAATAACATATATAAGCAATAAGCAACTTTTAAAAGCAGCTAAAACAAAATCCTTACAAAATGATGGTACCTACTTAGTTCCAGACCGTCGGATGAGGATTACTCCTATCTGGTATTCTTGTTTCTGCATCATGAATAAATAAAGCTTATTTCGACCAAAAACATTGCAAGAAGCATGTCCGTCTGGAATATCTTGAACTACGGATTGCTAGGTTGAGAGCCAATGATTATTTTTTTACATGTAGCCGATATTATTTTTCACACAAAACAAAGTTCATTATCATTCCTGCACTTAATCAGGTAAAGCAACAATTATTTAAATGAGGGCTGATTGATTAGGTGTATCCCGTGGGGTGCCGGATTAGAAGAATATATAAATACTAAGGCTTGCCACAGAGATTTCACTTCGCTCAATCAAACGTTGCTACTGAAATTATCACGGAGCGCTTTCGCTAAAAATATTAATAAAGTTTTTGTTTGCACTGGCAAACAAAAATTTTACTGCGCAGTGGAATGAAAGTAGGATATTTCCTATTTTGAGAACATTAACTGACTGAGACCAATAATTATAAGTGTGACAAAGATGTGAGTACTAAGATGTCAGGTATAAATATCATCATTATCAACAGTCATCACGTCCACCGTTAAATAAATGCCTCCCTCATAGAAGGTGTTTGATATTATCCCCACACTTAGCAGTCTCGGGAACCCGGGTATAAAATAATAGTGTAGCAGAAATACACTTAATGGTGACGCGAAGACTTGCTGTGTTAGGGCAGGAGGAAGAAAAACATAAAGTTTGTGTTTATTTTTCTACAAGTAAATTAATACTTTACTGGAAATTATCGTTAGCTCTCTGACTATTCTTGCTGCTGGCTGGTAGATAAGGGACTCGAAATTATACCAAGTTAATACTATTTTGCATTTAGGTACAGCGAGATAAGATTTATTTGGAAATATGTTTTACTGTTTTGTGTTTTGCGGTGAAATGATACTTCTTGTAACAGACTTGTTTGTTTAATAATGAAAAGGTTTTTATTAGTTCATTGCAATACAAGAACGCTTTGTATACTCGAGATCTGAAGGCGAGGGTGTGTGGTGCCAAGTGAATTCAAATCACTTGTGCCAAATATACAGGGTTATTGAAAAAATGCTAACAACCTCTAACAAACATTTGGAGATGAATGTTTTTTTTTTATTTTTATGTGTATTTGAACTAATAAGCACGAGGACCACCTTATATTAAAAATATCTTGCACCTGTTATTTATTACTTCGTATTTTTATTAATTTACTCCATGTAAATATTCTAAACTCTTTTCAAAGAGAGCGCGGCGCGGTCCAGTGCTGCCGCGGCGCGGCGGGCGCTCTTGGCATTGTCTTTTACTATGAGACATGTTATGATTATATATAAGAAATTTGTAGTAGAAGCTTTTTAGGGTTCCGTACCCAAATGGTAAAAACGGGACCCTATTACTGAGACTTCACCGTACGTCCGTCCGTCCATCCTTCCGTCTGTCACCAGGCTGTATCTCAAGAACGGTGATAGCTAGACAGTTGAAATTTTCACAGATTACATATTTCTATTGCCGCTATAACAACAAATACTAAAAATAAAATAAAATAAATATTTAAAGGGGCATCAAACTTGATTTTTTTACCTTTTCTTGCTCGATACTAATAACGGTGACAGGTAGACGCTTTAACAGAATATTATATATAAAACTATTCAAAGAATATTTAGTTTTATGTTTTCTTTAAATATAATTAGTTAAAAAAAATAAGCGGGCTCCCATACAATAAAAGAGGTTATCACCATTTATTTCCTAAAAATATAAAAAATGAAAACAGGTAGAAACTTGAAATATTCACCGAATATTTAATTGTATATTTATTTTAAAAATAAACAATAAGATAAATAAAAATAAATCAAATAATTTAGGAGGGCCCTATACCTACAGTAAACGTGATTATCTCGTTATTAAAAAGACCACGACCAATAACCTGGTTCATTTCCTAAACGTAGTGATGTGGTACCATAATAGTTTACAGATGGTACGGAACCATTGGTGTGCGAGTCCCACTCGCACTTAGCTGTTTTTTTATTCTTGTTCTTTTGCCTTTAATTTGCTTTTTTATTCTTTTGACACTTGGGGATTAGGGCGACTATTCCAAAGGACCCATTATTTATGTCTGATAAAATCAAAAGCCTTTGACCACTATCTCACCTGATGGTAAGTGATGATGTGGCCTAAGATGTTGTTCATGCTAACCTGGAATTTTACGGAACCCGAGAGATTAAAACACAGGCCAGCCTTAATTTAAATTAAAAAACTTCATCAAGTTTAATATCATATTCCTCTGCAAACAACTAGCGAAGAAGCGTTCGCGTTCGGCCAAGCCTCTTACCCCCTGTCTGGTCTATTGTTTGTCCGAGGAACCTTTTCGTAGAAATTTCCCTAGGGACAGTCCACGTCACATTCTTATTTCCATAGCGGATATGCAAACAGACTTATGAAAAAGGAAAAAAACTAGGGAAGGTATTAACGAGGTAGCTATATCAGAGAAATTTATGTGGACCAGTTAGTGAAGCCATGTATTTGCTCAGGAAATAACTACGTTGAGAAAGATATAAATTTAATTATTTTATAAATTATGAAACCCATTTTCCAAAGTCAAAATCAAAAACATTGATACAGTTAATTATTGTTACAATCGTTTTCACTATAAAATTTAACATTGAAATATTCTTCATTCTTCAGCCATGTTTAATTAAAATATGAAGGTTATTGAAACACTTTTTCAGTGGCTTATGCACTGGTTTCCCGGCAGTTATTAACCCCGACTCTGTTTTTTGATTTAATTTTGGTTTTTGTATTAATGTGTTCCAGCTGTGAAATAGTGCTGAACGGTTATTCAACCGGTCTTAATATTTTCCTATTAAGTAAGACCCAACTCGCCATTGGTCAGATTTTAGGTATCTGTACCTAAAGGGTAAACTGAAGCCGTATTAACCAGACTCCGCTGTCTGCCTTTTCATCCATCCGGATAACACAGGGCTTTAGATCGTGCCCCCTAGCATGTACCTAGTTTGCACCTAGTATGCAGCACCTATTATCTAGAGCTTATTATATAAAGTACAAAAAAATATTTGTTATATTTTATTTATCAAAATGTTGAAACTGTGACTAATAAACATCTTTTTTTCCTTTACGGGCTGTTGCAATGCATTTTGGAACACCAAGATAATGAATCATGACACGCACTTGGCCAATCTAAGGTAAAAAACTGTGTAATGACCCCAAATAAGTGGTGTATGGGTAGAGAACGTAGCTAAAGTGCATGATATAAGATATAAGATATATAAGCAATAATAACATATATAAGCAATAAGCAACTTTTAAAAGCAGCTAAAACAAAATCCTTACAAAATGATGGTACCTACTTAGTTCCAGACCGTCGGATGAGGATTACTCCTATCTGGTATTCTTGTTTCTGCATCATGAATAAATAAAGCTTATTTCGACCAAAAACATTGCAAGAAGCATGTCCGTCTGGAATATCTTGAACTACGGATTGCTAGGTTGAGAGCCAATGATTATTTTTTTACATGTAGCCGATATTATTTTTCACACAAAACAAAGTTCATTATCATTCCTGCACTTAATCAGGTAAAGCAACAATTATTTAAATGAGGGCTGATTGATTAGGTGTATCCCGTGGGGTGCCGGATTAGAAGAATATATAAATACTAAGGCTTGCCACAGAGATTTCACTTCGCTCAATCAAACGTTGCTACTGAAATTATCACGGAGCGCTTTCGCTAAAAATATTAATAAAGTTTTTGTTTGCACTGGCAAACAAAAATTTTACTGCGCAGTGGAATGAAAGTAGGATATTTCCTATTTTGAGAACATTAACTGACTGAGACCAATAATTATAAGTGTGACAAAGATGTGAGTACTAAGATGTCAGGTATAAATATCATCATTATCAACAGTCATCACGTCCACCGTTAAATAAATGCCTCCCTCATAGAAGGTGTTTGATATTATCCCCACACTTAGCAGTCTCGGGAACCCGGGTATAAAATAATAGTGTAGCAGAAATACACTTAATGGTGACGCGAAGACTTGCTGTGTTAGGGCAGGAGGAAGAAAAACATAAAGTTTGTGTTTATTTTTCTACAAGTAAATTAATACTTTACTGGAAATTATCGTTAGCTCTCTGACTATTCTTGCTGCTGGCTGGTAGATAAGGGACTCGAAATTATACCAAGTTAATACTATTTTGCATTTAGGTACAGCGAGATAAGATTTATTTGGAAATATGTTTTACTGTTTTGTGTTTTGCGGTGAAATGATACTTCTTGTAACAGACTTGTTTGTTTAATAATGAAAAGGTTTTTATTAGTTCATTGCAATACAAGAACGCTTTGTATACTCGAGATCTGAAGGCGAGGGTGTGTGGTGCCAAGTGAATTCAAATCACTTGTGCCAAATATACAGGGTTATTGAAAAAATGCTAACAACCTCTAACAAACATTTGGAGATGAATGTTTTATTTTTATTTTTATGTGTATTTGAACTAATAAGCACGAGGACCACCTTATATTAAAAATATCTTGCACCTGTTATTTATTACTTCGTATTTTTATTAATTTACTCCATGTAAATATTCTAAACTCTTTTCAAAGAGAGCGCGGCGCGGTCCAGTGCTGCCGCGGCGCGGCGGGCGCTCTTGGCATTGTCTTTTACTATGAGACATGTTATGATTATATATAAGAAATTTGTAGTAGAAGCTTTTTAGGGTTCCGTACCCAAATGGTAAAAACGGGACCCTATTACTGAGACTTCACCGTACGTCCGTCCGTCCATCCTTCCGTCTGTCACCAGGCTGTATCTCAAGAACGGTGATAGCTAGACAGTTGAAATTTTCACAGATTACATATTTCTATTGCCGCTATAACAACAAATACTAAAAATAAAATAAAATAAATATTTAAAGGGGCATCAAACTTGATTTTTTTACCTTTTCTTGCTCGATACTAATAACGGTGACAGGTAGACGCTTTAACAGAATATTATATATAAAACTATTCAAAGAATATTTAGTTTTATGTTTTCTTTAAATATAATTAGTTAAAAAAAATAAGCGGGCTCCCATACAATAAAAGAGGTTATCACCATTTATTTCCTAAAAATATAAAAAATGAAAACAGGTAGAAACTTGAAATATTCACCGAATATTTAATTGTATATTTACTTTAAAAATAAACAATAAGATAAATAAAAATAAATCAAATAATTTAGGAGGGCCCTATACCTACAGTAAACGTGATTATCTCGTTATTAAAAAGACCACGACCAATAACCTGGTTCATTTCCTAAACGTAGTGATGTGGTACCATAATAGTTTACAGATGGTACGGAACCATTGGTGTGCGAGTCCCACTCGCACTTAGCTGTTTTTTTATTCTTGTTCTTTTGCCTTTAATTTGCTTTTTTATTCTTTTGACACTTGGGGATTAGGGCGACTATTCCAAAGGACCCATTATTTATGTCTGATAAAATCAAAAGCCTTTGACCACTATCTCACCTGATGGTAAGTGATGATGTGGCCTAAGATGTTGTTCATGCTAACCTGGAATTTTACGGAACCCGAGAGATTAAAACACAGGCCAGCCTTAATTTAAATTAAAAAACTTCATCAAGTTTAATATCATATTCCTCTGCAAACAACTAGCGAAGAAGCGTTCGCGTTCGGCCAAGCCTCTTACCCCCTGTCTGGTCTATTGTTTGTCCGAGGAACCTTTTCGTAGAAATTTCCCTAGGGACAGTCCACGTCACATTCTTATTTCCATAGCGGATATGCAAACAGACTTATGAAAAAGGAAAAAAACTAGGGAAGGTATTAACGAGGTAGCTATATCAGAGAAATTTATGTGGACCAGTTAGTGAAGCCATGTATTTGCTCAGGAAATAACTACGTTGAGAAAGATATAAATTTAATTATTTTATAAATTATGAAACCCATTTTCCAAAGTCAAAATCAAAAACATTGATACAGTTAATTATTGTTACAATCGTTTTCACTATAAAATTTAACATTGAAATATTCTTCATTCTTCAGCCATGTTTAATTAAAATATGAAGGTTATTGAAACACTTTTTCAGTGGCTTATGCACTGGTTTCCCGGCAGTTATTAACCCCGACTCTGTTTTTTGATTTAATTTTGGTTTTTGTATTAATGTGTTCCAGCTGTGAAATAGTGCTGAACGGTTATTCAACCGGTCTTAATATTTTCCTATTAAGTAAGACCCAACTCGCCATTGGTCAGATTTTAGGTATCTGTACCTAAAGGGTAAACTGAAGCCGTATTAACCAGACTCCGCTGTCTGCCTTTTCATCCATCCGGATAACACAGGGCTTTAGATCGTGCCCCCTAGCATGTACCTAGTTTGCACCTAGTATGCAGCACCTATTATCTAGAGCTTATTATATAAAGTACAAAAAAATATTTGTTATATTTTATTTATCAAAATGTTGAAACTGTGACTAATAAACATCTTTTTTTCCTTTACGGGCTGTTGCAATGCATTTTGGAACACCAAGATAATGAATCATGACACGCACTTGGCCAATCTAAGGTAAAAAACTGTGTAATGACCCCAAATAAGTGGTGTATGGGTAGAGAACGTAGCTAAAGTGCATGATATAAGATATAAGATATATAAGCAATAATAACATATATAAGCAATAAGCAACTTTTAAAAGCAGCTAAAACAAAATCCTTACAAAATGATGGTACCTACTTAGTTCCAGACCGTCGGATGAGGATTACTCCTATCTGGTATTCTTGTTTCTGCATCATGAATAAATAAAGCTTATTTCGACCAAAAACATTGCAAGAAGCATGTCCGTCTGGAATATCTTGAACTACGGATTGCTAGGTTGAGAGCCAATGATTATTTTTTTACATGTAGCCGATATTATTTTTCACACAAAACAAAGTTCATTATCATTCCTGCACTTAATCAGGTAAAGCAACAATTATTTAAATGAGGGCTGATTGATTAGGTGTATCCCGTGGGGTGCCGGATTAGAAGAATATATAAATACTAAGGCTTGCCACAGAGATTTCACTTCGCTCAATCAAACGTTGCTACTGAAATTATCACGGAGCGCTTTCGCTAAAAATATTAATAAAGTTTTTGTTTGCACTGGCAAACAAAAATTTTACTGCGCAGTGGAATGAAAGTAGGATATTTCCTATTTTGAGAACATTAACTGACTGAGACCAATAATTATAAGTGTGACAAAGATGTGAGTACTAAGATGTCAGGTATAAATATCATCATTATCAACAGTCATCACGTCCACCGTTAAATAAATGCCTCCCTCATAGAAGGTGTTTGATATTATCCCCACACTTAGCAGTCTCGGGAACCCGGGTATAAAATAATAGTGTAGCAGAAATACACTTAATGGTGACGCGAAGACTTGCTGTGTTAGGGCAGGAGGAAGAAAAACATAAAGTTTGTGTTTATTTTTCTACAAGTAAATTAATACTTTACTGGAAATTATCGTTAGCTCTCTGACTATTCTTGCTGCTGGCTGGTAGATAAGGGACTCGAAATTATACCAAGTTAATACTATTTTGCATTTAGGTACAGCGAGATAAGATTTATTTGGAAATATGTTTTACTGTTTTGTGTTTTGCGGTGAAATGATACTTCTTGTAACAGACTTGTTTGTTTAATAATGAAAAGGTTTTTATTAGTTCATTGCAATACAAGAACGCTTTGTATACTCGAGATCTGAAGGCGAGGGTGTGTGGTGCCAAGTGAATTCAAATCACTTGTGCCAAATATACAGGGTTATTGAAAAAATGCTAACAACCTCTAACAAACATTTGGAGATGAATGTTTTTTTTTTATTTTTATGTGTATTTGAACTAATAAGCACGAGGACCACCTTATATTAAAAATATCTTGCACCTGTTATTTATTACTTCGTATTTTTATTAATTTACTCCATGTAAATATTCTAAACTCTTTTCAAAGAGAGCGCGGCGCGGTCCAGTGCTGCCGCGGCGCGGCGGGCGCTCTTGGCATTGTCTTTTACTATGAGACACAGAACTTATACGTGTCGGACAGTACTATAAAAACGTTTTGTTTTAGGTTTTGAGTCTTTGAGATTTAAAACGATCTGGCAAGCTCCGGTATCTGCACTTCTACATAAAATTAAAGGTCGGCTATGTGCGAGTTGAACACGCGCACGATGGGTTTCGTAGCGTTGTCTATAATATATTAGACTTTTAGTTTTCACAAAGGATACGGAACCCTTTGTGCGACAGTCCAATTCGCACTTGGCTGAATTTTAGTATTTGTTGTTATAGCAGCAACAGAAACACATACGTCATCTATAAACATTTCAACGGTCTAGCTATCCCGGTTCATAAGACAGGTGGCAGACATACAGACAGACAGACAGTGGAGTCTTAATAATAGGGTCTTGTTTTTACGCTTCGGCTACGGAATTATAACAAAATGATGAGATCCCCTTGTTATCATTGTATAAGATACCTTTCAGCGCTTTCAATGTAAGTGAAACTCCTGAAAATGTGGACCTCGAGCTTGTTTCGTAACCTAAACACTTAAAAAAGCTAATTAATAGATTCAGACGTTACTTTGCGGCAATCCATATTTAATAATAACAAATATTTTTGAAAGTATCTTAAAAGAACATTAAATAATATTTAAATAAAACACTAAAAAAGTACAAAAATATATATCAAGTGACAATTTCGCCTAATTTTCCTGTTATCTACGTGACGTCACAAACATCACGCAGCCTAACCGGAAGAATATCCGCATCTTCAGGAGGTCTTGACTCACCGAGCACACGATCGAGACATCTCGATGAGTCAAGACCTCCTGAAGATGCTTCGTTTAGAAGCGAAACTGGTCGGTTTGTGACGTCACGTAGATAACAGGAAAATTAGGCGGAATAATAAAAACAACCTTTAAAACAGCTGTCCTTATACTGAAAGATGAATACACCATGGACTATACTGAACAGAGGTAATTAACATTATTCGTAGGTATCCAATTAATGTTCGTAATTTTAAACTAACTCATTATTGCAAGCTTCATTAATATGAGCTAATATTTAACAACCTTTTGAGGGTAGAACAACATGATTGTTTACCGGCGTAAAACAGATAAAAATGTTTACGGTAGCACAACTTTGTACAAAACGCAAATTTAAAATCCTATGCTAATCAGATCAAAGATATAAATAGTTTTACCTATAGAATTGTTAATTTTTTTGTGATTATATTTGAATTTCGCATCTTGATTTAAAGAAGACAGGGTGCGGATAATTATATGTTTAAGTATATATAATTATATTATAATAAATTAAAGGGGACGAGTGGGTGGAAGAGTGTAATAGATTTTTTCTAAAATACTAATGATTTATTATTAAACAGGAATAAATAATTATAAACAACTAAACATAATTATAAAAACAAAATTTAATATTAATTGAACCCAAATTCGTATCAAGTATATGACTTTAGAAATGCATATGTGAACGTAAGATGACGTTACATAACTTCAAAGTCATGTAAAACAAAACTACGTGTTTCCGCAGGGTATGGAGAATGTCGTTTAAAAGGGGAAACCAACCCCTATAAAATCAACCCGAACCAACCCCAAATTCGAGATGCAAATAGGAAATGCTAACCCGCACTTTCCGATTCAGAACAACCAGTTTTTTTATTGTGTGTTCATTAAAATATTTCTTATACCGTTTCAAAATTTTGTGGAAAAATCGTAAGAGATGAGATACTGTTATAGCACTGTTTATTACCTACCTGTTAAAATATCTGAATTTGTCTACACAGAACAATTAGTAATAGAATAATTGGCAAATATTGTGTTTTGATTCGGGAAATATACTATATACTACCGCTGTTTTAACGCTATTCATTAGTCCAGATGGTTCACCAACAAAATAATATTTGTATTTCATTATTTTCATATAATGTTCACTCTCAAGTAAATCCTTATAATAGTTATTGAAATATATCATAATTATTATTGCTATAAAATCAAGAAACAAATAATGTGGTTCAGTCTCATGAATGCTAGTGAAAGCGTTCTTTTGATGAATATTCTACCTCCTTATATTTTATCAAATTCATGCAATATACATACCCATGTATGTTAATATGTAAAAATTATTGCCTTTTATTATTTTATATTATTACAAGCACTAAGTCCAGCGTTGAACAAAAGCCATCCCATCTCATCCCATTAAGAGCCGGGGCATGTTACCTAACCCCCACGCTTGGCAGGCGTCTTGGGGATCGCAGTTCTGAAGGCGAAGACCATCTGGTATTTTTCCGTTCGTCGCTTTTTACGAACCCACGGGAAGATATGGGTGGACACAATTCTATCCCGGTACCCCAAGGTGCGATTACTAGTACAGACTATTTAAAATAAATGTTCTAAGCACATTGTGCTAACTGACAGAGATTTCCTTTAGTGGAATATTTATCCGAGTATAAAGTGTCATATGTTATGCACTGGTTATGAATGTTAATCAGTACTAATATTATAAATGCGAAAGTAACTCTGTCTGTCTGTCTGTCTGTTACGCTTTCACGCCAAAACTACTGGACCAATTTGAATGAAATTTGGTATGGAAATAGTTTGAGACCCGGGAAATAACATAGGATAGTTTTTATCCAACTGCGCAAAAAGAGGTTAATTTTTGCGCGATACGACATACGCGCGGGCGGAACCGCTCTCGGAAAGCTAGTTTGTTTATATAATTTAAACTAAAAGTAAGAAACACCTCAAAACACAAAAGTTTTTCACAAACTTAGTCTATATTTTCCGTGCTGAACTCAATTCTCTCAGTTTTATTTTGAAGTCTTATAAAACCCGTCTAGTTGGAAACTTTCTTATCCGTGCCACGCAGCTCCTCCAAGTCGCGACAAATCGGACTTTAGAGCTTTTGAGTCTTCCGCTTATAAGTATCAACTTGTTCATGTTTTTATGTTGCTAATACTGATTTCGAAGTAGTTATTAAAAATAAGCTTGACTCGTTGTTTTAAACAAAGAAGTATTAATCTTCTTTTTTTTAGGGGATCTAGTGAATTATAAAAGAATATGGGTCATGAAACAGATGTTAACAGTTATCTAAGACTTGAACAGGATTTGGTTTGGTCCGAAAAAAGTGATTGAAATTTCAGGGTCAGAATAAAATGGCATCTGAATTGCATTGCGGTTAAAGTTAGTTCTCAAAACTTTTTGAGACCAACAATTCAACGGTCCTGAAAATTCATTGGTCTCAAAAAGTTTGAGACCAAACAGTGTTCATTTGTTAGTAGTCGCAGTATTTTTTTTATAACTGATAGGCTAGCTTTTGACCACTATCTCACCTGATGGTAAGTTATGATGTGATCGAAGATGTGGTTCAGGTAAACTTAGTATACTATGTATAGACTATTCATAAATTACTTGTAAACGTCTTAGGACTTAAATGTTGCTAAAGGTTGTTGTCGTTCTTAATGTTGTGAAAATGACAAAAAAAGCTGTTACTTTTTTTTTGTTGAAGGTTAGATTTTTAATATTTTTTGTAGTCTTACTTTAACACTTCATAAGACAATGTGTTCAAAGACAGTTGCAGTATTGACATAGAATGTTATACCTTTTTATCTTTGTTTGGAGTAGTGATGGCACAGGATGGCACAAAAGCTACGTCAATGGCCTGCCACAGACTTGTCCGCTTGGCCTCCGCTGCTTGTTTGATCCTCATTTCGTGGAAATTCTCCTGGATCCACAAATAAAATAAACGATAGGTGAATCATCTAACGGTGTTACGAACTACTACCAACAGGTCTAGCTATTTACTATCCTAACTCTTGTCAGTTACTTATTAATAGATGAGTTTGTGGACATCAATATATCAGGTTTATAAAAATACATCTGTCAATCAACACGATTCGCTGTTTAACATCGGATCTCTTGCAATGTTAACTTATGGGCAGGCGTACGCTTACCATCAAATGCTATTTTTTTTGTTTGTTTTTTTTTTATGCGTGATAGGTTAGCCTTTTACCACTATCTTACCTGATGGTAAGTGATGGTTTGGTCGAAGATGTTGTTCAGGCTAACCTAGAATTACTGGCTCTCAAGGACAGCTACCGGAACACACCGTTAGGTGCTTGGCGATATTTCAAATAACAAGCAAATTATTAAAAAAACAGAATACAAGACTGTACGCACTGCCAAAAAATCATTTAAAGTACTACGTATTGTGAAATAAAAAAAATCATGAAACATAACCTAAAACATAACACTATTTATGAGAAGTTTTGTAAAAATGCAATGCAAACACATTGCTACTACGTATGCTATGAAAATTTACAATGTAGATAGGCTCCAAAATCCTGGGTGTTCTAAGATAAAGTCATAATTTTAGACGCCTTTACGACTGACAACCCTCAAAGACTGACTGTACTGACATTCTAATTGGGGACTTTTGTTACACCGATCATATTTCATATTCTAAACAGTACAACACAGCCCAGGAAAATATACACTGAGCGCCTATTTTCACACTTCCCGCTACTAAAATTCAATAAAATCATCCCCAGTGTATAGTTATAAATTGATTACATTAATTGATGAACAATAAGCCTCGTTTGCATTCGTGAATCGCATATTTTCTAAATGAATCACTCAACCAAACGGCCAGTTATAAAATGGTACAAAGTGACTCGCAGACTGGAAAATTCGGTCGTTCAGTTTACATGCGGGTGTCGCAAACATTGGATGGGTATGTACAACATCAGCATTTGTAGACTTAGGAAACTCAATCAGAGTTGTAAGCTAGAACTACTTGGAAGTTGGAGCATGTATAACTAATCGATTAACGATCCTTTATCGTGTAGTGTAGCTTTGATACTATGCTATGGAAAAGTACTACAAGAACTCCAGCTTATTTAAATTAGTAACAGTCGTCAAACATCCTGTTCTTTACACTCATGCTTAATTATTTTGTTGTTTATACTTTAATATATTGTTGTGTTTGTGGAAAACCTTTGTTTCCAAATACTTACCTAAAAAAATCAACATGATGTCATTAAAATCCAATTACTTAGCTCTAACGCAATGTTATTATGTGCAACATTTTATATACATTTTATTTTGAGATAAAAAGACTTTTTTTCATCATGCTATACTTAATATACTTAATATAGTATGATACTAAGGGTATTCAGAATGTCCTAATAGTTTCGGGTTGCTAACCAACACATAAAATAACTGAATGATAAATATGACAGATAACATGCAGCGCGTTTCAAGCTTTAACCGATGGATAGGCCAAATCGATGACTGTGAAACGCAAAGATCGTGTTTTGTTTAGTAAATATGTTCTGGGTAGTATAACCGGAACTTACTCGAACATTCTGAAACAGGTCCTAATTGTAATGGAGTATTTTGTGTTCTCTAATACCGAACCTGGGTTAGAATAATAGTTTGTTAGTAGTACCCATAGAGATATAAAACACTATTTAGAGTGGCAGCCATGTCAGTTTTCTTAGAAAACGAGCGTAGCCAGTTTAACACATGTAAATGATACTTGACATTACATCTTTATTGTTCACTACAAACAATCCGATTCCCTGATTAGTCCCATTTTTACCCAATTGAAACGTTTAATAAACCAATTTATAACAGTTGAAATTACACCTTATCTAGAGAGTGGTAAGATTTAATTTCTTGTGAACATTGTCAAGCTATCCCTTTCAGTGAGAGAGACAGATATATGGTAATTCCCCTAATATCTGGTGAAATTTGCCAGTCGACAATATCTGTACAGTAATTGTGCAGTCTCTCAGTCAAGTAAAATTCAATTTTAAAATCGTTCCTTGGTAAAATCTGAGCATAGACAATTGAAAAATAGTTCACAAGTTACTGCACGCAAAATGATTACGAGAAAATAATTATTAGGATAGCTAGTAAAATTTCACCTTTATTAATTTATTTATTCGGAACAAAAAGTGGTATCCCATTGTCAAAGTAGCCAGTGATGCAGTACATTTTTATCGATAAACTTTTCCATAGGCTTAAAACGATTTAACGATTAAATTTTTAGGTAATGCGTTGATGTACTGTGCGTTTGAGCTATAAAAAGTTTTTATGCGGTTTTATATAATCATTTGAATATGTAGTAAGGACAGGCAAGTAAGCGTCTTGAATGAACCCTATAGCTTACTAGTATGTCTATACCAAAAGCTTTAAAGACCGCTGAAAACAGAAGCACGTGGAAGAGCATAGTACATCGAGCAATTAACACTACTTCAGACTAGACACGACCTTCAGCAGTGAAGATGCTGAATAAGAAAAAGACGATAAAAATTAAATAAAGCTATTACTGCGAAGAACAGCTTAATTTCGATATAATATGTTATAGGCTCGTTTATTTGTAGTAAAATTATAACAAACACATGAAATTCGCGTAGAGGGTGGTATTAGAGATAGGCACAGATAGGGATTCAGGAAAATCAGGGAGACCGACATAATAGTAACTACCAGCTTATTAAATTGGTAATCATTTTATTTCCATTGAAACGAATTGTAATTATCGTCTATGTCTTATCGCGTAATCGGCAATTGCTATTTCTAGATATTATTATTTAGCAAAAACTGAAAACAGTATATTTGTGTATTTCTCTATTAGACATTTTAACAAATGAATTGAATGGCAGCCAATGAGATATTCTCCTTATTGATGATAACGAAAATCTCCAAAATAGACTAAGTCATAACCTAAAAGTTCGCGTGTTCGGTTCTGTTCACGTCTACGTTGCTGCAACACACCCCGCGATGCTGCAACGCAGCCTGCTGTACATATGAACTAATCCAAACGGAAAAAAAAACAAAAAAAATCATGTGATGTTGTCAAAGTAGCTTTGGTCTGTCATGGTGAAAGAACACTGCTTGAAATCCCTATCAATGCCATTCAAGTTGAGTGTGTAGAACCTCCTCTTAGCCTTCGCAGACACTGTCTCTCCGATAAATTCCTTTTTAAATTAGCTTAAAACTCAAACTGTTCTTGAAAAAAACTAGATTGTTAACTGACATTATATAACTCATGCAATAAAGCCTCATCTGAGAACCTCCTTTGTCTCCTCCGCAGCTATTTACAATTCACCCTTCTTCCTTATTCCCTCCTTCAGAATCCTGTTATGCCTTTGTACTCATCATCCTACGAATCATTCGTTTTCAAACCTAACATTATTTTGGATTTTGGTATTGATAAAAACACAATAGAAGCTAATAAAGGTTTTAATAAATAAATTCTTCACAGAATACAAGGTCTGGACTGCCATGCAGATGCTTCTAAAAATCTAGATAGTCCAATTGGTGTTGTAGTTTGGATCCCATCTACGAGAATAATTTTCAATTATAAATGTCCTTTTACCACTTCCATCTTTTCAGGAGAAGCCATCACAATTCTGGAAGCCATCCTTTTTGTAATATCACACAATCTGAATAAAACTATCATATTTTCAGAAACCAAAAGCTGCCTCCAATCTATTCTTGCTAACCCATTTCGGTCCAAATCTAGGTTCCCAATTGTTTTAAAAATAGGAAATGCCCTTTTCGAATGTAGCTCTCACGGCAAAAATGTGATCCTTGCCTGGATTCCTGGTCACGCCGGTACAGTGCGCAACGAATCTCAAGATCAAGATATCTGTTCGACTTTAAAACCATCTTTAAAAAAACCTTGAAACCAGAAATGTCAAATTTCTAGAATATTAAAAGCTAAATTCTATGGTAACATTAAACCTGAGATGCCCAATAAACTCTGGTTCTCAATATTCCAAAACGCTGATAAAGTGACCACCTCTACAATATGCCGTCCGAGTCGAAACTATTCCTGTAACCCAGTCTTCCTGGCCAAACTTATAACTCCCTCTGTGAATGTAGTTTGGACGAAGGAAATGTGAAACACATATTCTTCTGTTGTCCCAAAATGAACTCTTCTCTCTACAATATTATCCCTAGAGATATCCCTCGTCCTTTCCCCCTCAAACGTATCCTCTCCTTAGTATTTATCCATATTCAAATAAAGCTGTAAATTAAATGTTCATATATTATATAACTTAACCAAAAGTTGTTCCCAGGTGTTCTATATTTCCCCTATATATAATGAATTTGTGTGTGTGTATGTTTGTGTGTGTTTATACATTTGTGTTCTTCCAGTAGTTAGATGAACTAACATCTAATGTTTCAGCACCAATTTTGGCTTGGGCAGTTCTCACCGGACATGACTCATTAAAACTAAAAAATCTCCTTTGTTTGATAGTCCATTTAACTTCGTGACATTGTTGAAATTGTGGTGGTGCCCACAGAAGCCACAAAACAAGAGTTGAAATTGAAATCACAACCTTGAAAGATTGCGTGTTCTTGAAAATATTTGAATAATTTGTTAATTTAATTCTGACCTACACGTGTATTTTTACGTCCAGGTAAAAGTTTTATATGCACTAAAAGCAGTGGGACAGATGGTGCTTGCTTTCGTAGGTCTAACAGGAAAGCTCCAAATTAGATATTGGAATGAGGTGACATTTAGTGACTAACAATTTATCGATAAATTTGTCGATAAAAAAATCATGAATCACTTATATGTCAGATTGCACCGACTTTGTTCATCAGCGAAATATAAAACATTTAGGAATAATTTATTAAGTTTTCCGGTGATAGGATATTCCTATTTTCTTTACTTTTGTGACATTTCTATTAAATCTGCAACTTATAATAGCACAACGCGGCATTTTCATATAAATTGACGGAGATGCATGCGGCGCGTTAACTGCGGGTCGACTGTTAGTAGCATTATAGTCCGTTGACGTAAATACTCCTGTTTAGGAGTATGGTGAGCTCGCGTACCACGCCCCCTTCACCTTTCTATTGCTTTCTCTTTTCTGTGGTAGTACCTAACAATATTGTTTTTCGCTCACATAATTATAATGTCATCTCCATAGAGTATGTCACCAACGGAAGCACATAACAAAATCGGACGAGGGTGAAATAGCTGGCAGATATAAATATAAATGTTATATAGGTTAGCATTGTATAAAGAAATTAGTATAGACATGTCTACTCCCTAGAATATTTAACCGTTGTCAGTGTAGAAAAAGAAGCTGAATAAAATATGACTGTGACAAAAAAAAACGCATTCTGAGCTCACATTTTCATTGTGACATAAGTTATTCCATACATCTTTTAGGTGTTGGAAGCCTCTTCAATTATTTAACTTTTTTATTTTTGCATACTTCATAAAATATTGTTTTTATTATTTTTATTATATTAACTATTTATTTAATTTATTATCAATTCAAAAAAATAATAATACAGTATTATTGCAATTATACATAATATAATAATTACTAAAATTATTCTTAGACAAATATAAAAATATATAAACATGCAATGCACCCTGCACAAACGTGTTCATTATGGCCGCAGCGTTGGGTCACCACCTGGATGTACTAAGAAATCTGCTGGGTCAAAACCCACCCCGCGCGAGGGTCCCTACCTTTCGCTCCCAGACGATGTCCAATGTTTCCAATGATTTCTTGCCCTATACTGAGTGTAAAATTAAAAACAACTACCTACTCAATTGATTTTGATGCCTTATAACTGTAAACAATATAATGTATTTTCTATAAAAAAAAACAAGATTGGATGATCCATTCATACCTTATCTAATATTCACAATAAAACAATTAAAACGAAACGAGTCTACTTACGACTTAACTTCTCATTTTTAATATATAAAAATATTGCAAAGAACCAATCCAAATAATAAGTATAAATCTGTCTCACAAAATTTGTGTTTTATTTCTTCATTTTATTTATAAAATCACTTATTTGCTCACTTGGCTTCGTAAAAACGTTAGACAAGTCGTGAATACCAAGAATTATTTGAAATACTTATAAACGTATAGGAAAACGTGCTATTTACAGAGTACACGTTTTAACTAGAAACATCGGCTTCCATTTGTTTATTATTCAACTTCTTTCTAAAAATAGCTGCAGAAGTTTAAGGAAGTCGTTAAAACGGCAAATTTAGAAAATAGCAGGTCTGTTGTAGTTATTTCTAAAAGCTATAAAGTTCGTCGTTCGTAGGGGGTATAATAAACAAATGCAGGGCGCTGATACGGGTGGTCGGGCATTATGTGCGATATGTTGACACGACGCCACCCCTTCGGACCCTTGTTCTATTTGTGTGTCTAGTGTCCACTGATGATATATCTACTCTTACTACGAGTATCTACGTCTACACATAGATATTTTAAGATGATCCCCATAACCCCATACTTTAATGGCTTGATATTTAAAAATTGTAACATTTTTGGTAAGGTTCAAACTTCTTACAATGTATAGGTACATGACGTAACGGAATACGCAAGTTTTGGTTACGATATTTCACCATCATCATCATCATCACATCAACTACACCGTTGAAAAATGGGTTCTTTATAATTTGCCTAAATCCCCATCATAGACGTTGCCAGTTCAGAAGGTGCTGCTTCCCACTTTCTAGTATATTTCCACATCCTCGGGAAGAAATGGGAGCTTACATACTAACCCGGCACTTCTATGGATTGGTATTGCAGGAAGTATCGATTCTAATATATTTTAAATAATTATTGAATTTATTGTATTTGTAGATAACCGTCAAACTATTAACCAGTAGGTAAATAGACGGTACTCTGAGTAATTTTTGTATTCATGTGTTCAATAACTTTTCAGATAATACGAGTATTATTACGAAAACATTTATATAATGTTAGAGAATGATTATCAAATCATTCTCTAACATTTACAGTTACCTAGTAATGGTTAACAAGCACGATTAAACTGTTTAAATTATTAATTTCCTGCCACAGCAGTTCTGTTTATAAATTGATTTTCATACTTTCCAGCAGCGAACTGTTAAATATGTCCTTTAAGAAATTCTTTATCTGGAAATATGATTTCAGCACCCTTTCTACACACGCAAAGTTTTTAAACAGATTCAAATGGTAAATTCAGCTCTTTTCAATGCTTCATCACATCAGGAGGGGAGCGAGGGGGTCCTAAATGAATTGGTTGTAATATGTAGTACAAACTAAGTCTGCCCGAGGAGTATCAGGCTATTATTGTGCCCATATCATTTACTCTATATCATGCCATGGAAGTTGTAAGAGGCGTCGAAGAGAAAAACCTGAAGGTATGCAACAGCTCTTCCGAAGAACGGCCATCTTACACTGCGATCCCTGAGACTACTGTAAAGCTAAGAATTATGGCTCTCGTAGCTTAAAATGAACGCAAAGACAAGCGTACAAACACAAGCGTTGAGCGCCAATTGAATCAACTAAGATATGACTGTCTTGATCAGTTCAGTGAGTGAACGGTTCACAAAAAATGGTGTGTCATATCCCAAAAATTTAACTAAAATATACCGTTGTCTTACCAGTTTCAGTAATCTAATTTTTATAAGCAAATTATATTAAGGCCTTTTTTCTGGTTTTAAGCCCTTTATTTATTTGGCAAGTGCGTTCAGTGAGGAACTCAATGGCGTACCAAACTGATTATCAAAAAGGATGCATGTTCCACGAGTTATGCAATATTTATAATAATGATGTAGACATAAAACTATACACAACAACTTTTATTTGCATGTAATTGGATGAATACATTTAAAAAAATTAAAATCATCCTACCTGTATAAAGTCATGAATGGCAGTAGTAGCTCTATGAATACTAAAATATGCTTTCCCGCTTAAAAATTACAATTACTTCCCGAGGCGATAGCGGGAAGGGAAAAAATACAAAGGGAGAGTGTGTGCTTGCAACAAAAAATATGACATAAAATACTAGGTTAGTAGAGAAAATTCCATAAGGCCCACTTGCATGCATAGTTGGTTTAAATAAATAAATATACAGTTAGTAAAATCGGGGTTCGTTACTAAAAATTGTAAGTCTCATTGTGTCTTGCACCGCTATTCATGACACCGGGCTAACTAAATTGCAATTCTTTATTATTAGCTGGCAACATTGAAATTTCCATAGGCTTTTATTGCTACCCTACTAAAAACGATTGAATAGACAAAATACTAAATTTATACGTCATCCCTTATACCCTACAGTACAATGTAGGGATTGGTCGTGTGTCTTTCATTGTATAACAATTGACGATGTTTTATTTTAACCGTATTGTGTTATTTACTTCTGTGTTTTTAAGTGACATCATTTGTTCGAGTATCGTTATATTGCTCGAGACAAGAAAGAAACAAAGAATAATGTAAAGAAGTTTGTAAGTCTTGATTCATAGGATTGATATTTAATTGACTCAATGAAACATTTTGAATGAATGTCTATTGAGCTAGGAAACAAAACTAGACGATTTTACACTCTGTCAAAACGTGTCGACTACATAATAATTTGATGACAGTATATCATTTTATTTCGAAAGATATATCCATTATGTAATTTTAATTTACGGATAATAATAATAAATCTCACTTTGCACTTGCTAAGCGGGACGTCTCCTTGAGAAAGACCACCGAATGTGGTTGAAACTATAGTCGGAGCTATATGACTGATTCAAATGAGTTATCCCGTATTATTTACTAAAATACACTTAGGTATACCTTTAATTTATTTTTTTGTAAATGTAAAATGTATTCCAGTATGTACATGACATTTACATACCAAAGCGAACCAATACCTAGACCAAATAAAAATACCTATTATAACTCCTTCGGATGATTGGCTGGAGATAATGATCGGACGTTATCTGATCCGGACGCATCGGATTTCGCATCACGTCGTGTTGATTGTGGAACGACAAACTGGGGCCGGCGGCGGGCCCGGTGGCGTTCCAATTATCGCAGATATAGATACAGTTGCAATATTCTGATGATATATCTAAATTTGCTTACTGACTCGGAGCCTCGGAGCTTTGGAATTCAAGTCGCCGTTCGTAGAGCGATCAATAAAAAAAATCTCTTTATTGATAGCCTTGAAAACTATCTCACCTGATGGTAATCTAGAGTTTTTTTTATACTGAACTGGGTAATACTTGTACATTATCCCACCTGATTAAGTGATGATGCGATCGATGATGGAGCGCGCATACCCAGAAGGTATCTATAATCACTCGCATTTTGACCTCCATACTTATATAGGAGTTACTGGTTCTCATAGTATTTAAGGACAAATCAGCTATTAATGTTTGTTTCCAATGATTGGCCAGAGATAATGATTCTCCGTTACTTAAGCCGGACGCATCGGATTTCGCATCACGTCGTGTTGATTGTGGAATGACAAACTGGGGCCGGCGGCGGCGACGGCGTTCCAGTTACCGCAGATTATGGGTACTTCTGCAATGTATGCAGAGTATAAAAATTGTCTATATGATCCTGTTTTGTATTGAATTAAGCGACAATATTATTCTGAAGTTCATATAAAAAGCAACCAAAAGTTTAAATCCTACGATAGCCTACGATTTTACACCATCGAGTTCTGATGATATTCGTAACGTGTAAATTATGTTCACAAATCACAACCAAGTGTTTAAAATAAATCATAATATAACAGTGCAGAGGCACAGAAGATATACACAAGGCAGAAGTGCAATGTGACAATTTGATATTGCTCAAAAACCACATATTAGATTGGTTTTCGCATTATTTATTGATTTTAAATAGGTTATCCTATTTAAAATACTGCACAAAATCTCTCATCTGTATTGGTTCGCATAACATTTTAAGTTATAAATTATATTGGAAATCCATTGTTTGTTCCACGCGTCAATACACAAAACAATACTAAATATAACTTTTTAGGCATAATAATGTTCCCCATAGCAATAATATGTATAATGATAAGGTACTTAAAATTGACACGCATATTGAGCGCATTATTATATCTTACCATAATAATCATCTTCAGGCAGTATTAAAACCAAGAAAAAAAGAGAATTAGTCCTTAAATTGTTTTGGTAAGGGCATATTCATTACAAATCATACGAACAGACAGACAGACAGACAAACATAAAGACAGGAGTGTCATTAATAGGGCTTTGTTTCGCCCTTTGGGTATGGAACACTACAAAGGAAAAATGTGCAATATAACGCACGATGTTATGTAGAACGCGGCTGATGTAGACAACAAAATTACAAGCTGAAAAACATTATCTTTTCTGTATAAAAGCATTCTTTGCCACGTTTCTCTAAACCCCCGTCCGTCACTTATCAGGACTCTGGGCTAATACCACCCGAAGGGCGCCGCCCAATCCGCCTTCCGCTTATCTCAATTTAATGGCTTCCGTATTAATACCGCCTTTGTCTAATTCAACCACTCTGGTAGCCATTGTTCAATCGACTGGTAAAAATTTATGCCCAAGTAATTAACATAAGGTTCAGTGTTTGAGAACTTATAAACTGTTTGACTTAATTTGTAATAAACAGTAAAAATGTTCATCGCCAACCACACCTAAATCACAGATTACTAGAATTTAGCAAGACTATGAAGGAAACGGTGCGAATTCTTATTAAGATTGGAATTGAGATGCACAGCTGTCGCCACGACGGCTTACATTTCGTTATATATGTTCAGCATCGTTCGCCGTGCGATTCCTAAATATAAGAACGGTTTCATATCCTCAAAAATAGTTTAGGGAATAAAGCACTGAATAAGCAGCTGCCACTACTCAAGTGGACATGAGTACGGTTTTGTTGCAGATTAGACTAATAACAATAGCATCTTTTGCCATCTAATTTTCTTTTTTCTCAGCCCTCATTAAGCAATAGTTTGCGGGTATACTACCAAAAAAGACATTCCCAAGTAAGGTTAGTGTTTTGTAGCAATAAAACCGAAACTAGGAACTTCTACAATATGTTCTTGTGTTGATTTTTTTATGTGAATAGAACATGGTTTTATGCTGTAGCATTTCCGGCAGCAAACTGCTGGAATAACTCCTTTATCAGCTGAATCACACAGTCTAACCCATCAAGGAGGGGGTTTGCCATAATCCTCACGCTTGGGGATTGCAGTTCCTCAGAATTGGCCACCTTTCGGTATTGACGCTTAGTTGCCTCTTACGACACCCACAGGAAAAGAGACAGGGGATAACATTCTAGCCCGGTGCCCTTAGGGTACCGTATTATAGGATATAAGCATGTATGCTAATATAATAAGTACTTAATAATCTAATCAACCGCATGTTAAAAAATCACATACTATACTTATTTATATGTATAAAATAGGATACATCATCAATTTAGAATGGTGCATCACGTTACGAGCATTTAGTGCACAGTGTCTCCAGTGTATGTGTTTTTTTTACATGTACAGGAGTAATTGCTACATTATTATCATCCTACTTTTATTCCACTTATGTGGAGTAGGTAAACAGCTGATTCCAGAATATTTCCAAAAAATAGGACGAATGACGTAGGGAAAATTCAGTTGCCGATTTGAAAGTATCCGCTAGAAGAAGTAGCTAACAACAATAATAAATCAAAATAATCATACACCTATTTAAAATGGAAATACTCTTCCACCACCGTGTCTACATTATGATCATAAATAAAACTTGAGCAAGGGTGCCTCATTTGGAGCGGTATCACGTTTACCCTCAAATCAAGGGAGCGATATAATTCCCGCATTTCCGAAAAGCTGGCGACAAAGAAATTGTGAGTCAAAGCCATTGTTTCCAATATCAGCGGAGGGAAACTTTTATTGGGCGCAAAGTGGGTATTATTCACGAGGCTCGCGGGCGGACGCAATCAACTGGACACGAGGCGTCTGAACAGTACCTAAGATAGTCACAAAGGAAGTTAAGTAGAATGTAAATTTTATTTAACTAATACTCGTACCAGTTTTATTCTTCCTGTCCTTCTCCCCCACGCTAAGTGATGTCACAAGAACATTTACTTTTGCATCACTCTGTTTTGTTGTTCGTCATCTCCCTACTCATCTTCCGCACACGTAGAAGAAGGAATGGATGGACTTAGTGAAGAAATATTTCTTCAATCAGTTCGTCCATACCTTCTTTGGTCTGCCCTATTCCTAAGACAGTCAACATTTATGTTCAACACATTTTTCGTTAGAAACTCGTCGTTCTTCCAGATATGCTCATACCACGCTAGCCTATTGCTCTTAAAATTTTCTTTCACTGTTGCTTCCAGCTCATTCCTTATCTTGTCCATTCTAGTATATCTAGTTATACCTCAAATTCATGTTGACATTCGCATCACTGTGACATGCATTCACCTCTTGCATTGCCCTACATTCAAATGCATATATTACGGCTGGTCATTAGACAGAAGGTAAGATACGCATTTGTCTTTCAAAACCTTCATAGTTTATTTATAATCAGAACCGTGATCAGATTATAAATAAACTATATAAAAAGATTTTTTTGTAAAAACAAACACATTTTTTTTTTTGTTTTTTATGTTTTTGGCGGAATAAGTACGAGGCCCATCTAATGTTAAAAGTCTTTTGTGCCTGAATTGTATTATCTCATATTTTTTATTACTTTGCTCGACGTTATTTACGGCGAAAACAAAACTGTATTCAAAGGGAGCACGGCGCGGTCCAGTGTTGCCGCGGTGAACCCTCTTGGCTCGTAGTAGGCATTACTGTAACAGCCGGCTCGTCCACTGCTGAACACAGCCTTAAGGCTATTAAGCCTTAAGGCTGTTATTAAGGGGGTATTTGCCATAATCCCCACGCTTGGCAGGCGTCTTGGGGATCGCAGTGGGTTTTCGCAGTTTAGAAGGCGCTGCTGCCCACCTCCCCGTATAATCCCTTAGTCGCCTCTTACGACACCCATGGGATCATCCCAGGGGTGCCAGGTTAGAATTGCACCTCCTCATTTCATCCCGTGTCGTAAAAGTCTACTAAGGGAAAAATACTATTGGCCTTCTTAAGAACTATGCTATCTGGCACTGCGATCCCCAAGCCGCCTGCCAAGCGTGGGGATTATGGCAAACACGCCCTACATAGGGGAGGCTGTGTTCAGCAGTGGACGATCCGGTTGATACAGTACAGTAACTCCAATTACTAGTTATTCACTGAATAGATAGTATATCCTATGTGAAGTATGTAATCTGTCGACTCTCAGGCTGTCCAAATGCTCCAGCCTAATACCAGTTGGCAGCGCAGCGTGCCCAGCTTGCTGGCAGCATATACAGGGAGACCTAAGAAGTAGTGATATACTGAAGCTGGGAGGTAGAGGACCCATAAGCCTATCTTAATTCTGAATCACCCCTATGTATGTTCCACGATTTTTCGTACTTTAGGAGTTATGACTTTTTTTTTTAATTTTTCACCTATCGCCGAGTACGATGAGATTTTTATTTACGGTGACGCATGACGTGAATTATTGCGGTAGATGCTTGATTTTTTTGTGTGCTAAGCTGATAGATAGGCCAATTCAGTATGGTAACATTAACTATCGTTAGATCTCAAAGCTGGAATAAAAAAAAAATTACAAGAATGATAAAATTACCCAGTATGTTCACAATTTCAAGGGCCCTTAAAAAATAAAATCACATTAAAAAAAATCTTTTAGCTTTTAAAAACTTGCTCTATCTATCAGGTAGCTTCCCTGAAAAATTCATTTTATTATTCATAAGGCTTCAATTAAAAACACCCTTTTTAGTGGTAAACGCTCGAATTTCATTCACCTATACTGGTCACCATCGATAAAACTTCGAACTAAGATCTTATTTTGCATGTTTCAGTTAGTTGAGTGTAACTTGAAAACTACTTGACCAATTTTAATTAAATTTATAGGAGACTACTTTAGAAGTATATATTACGAGTATATTCTTTTACCATAATAATTATCATAATTTAACTATTCTGTAAGACGTAGAAATGGTAGGCCCCCCACTAGGTGGACTGACGACCTCGTGAAAGTCGCCAATGGCTACACGTAGGTAATGGCCGTTCTTTGTGGCGTTATATGGGGGAGGTTTGTTCAGCAGTGGACATCTTCCGCCTGATGATGATGATGATGAGGAACTATTCTGTAAAAGTTATGAGTGGTCATACATATATGTATTATACTAGTCGAATTGAGAATTCTCCTCCTTTTTTGGAAGACTGTCAAAAATATATGAATGATAAAATATTAAACAATATTCGTTCAATTTATATTAATTTTATCTTTATTCTTATGAATTTTATTATCTGATGATTGGTAAACCGGGTTTTATTGTTATTTGTATATACTTTTATGGTAATTTTGTAAGAATCTCTATTTCTGTAGTACATGGCGGTCGTTGGACTGACCGAGCCGGATGCGTCGCTTCTGAATGTAAAGATATTTTCCCCAAATACGGGCAATTTTCAAAGGGTTTTTTCTCATAAGAAAGCACGACCTTTTTCGATTACCGGAGACGCGGATCAAAAGAGCCGCAATTAGGAGATGATCGTAGTTGATCGCGAATCACTTTGTAAAGGAAAAGTGAATAAATTGTAGGTTTTAAGTTTTGTACTCTGTTTTATTCCTTGTTTTAGGGGAGGACAACACGATGTTTTTTTTTAACACTAATAAAATTGTTATTTAGAAACAAACTTCTGCGCAAAGAATAATGATACGACACCAAATGAATAGTTATATGGTTTGCTATAATCTCTACTATTTTATATTGTATTTATTTAGGGAGGACATAGATGCTGGCTACCGCCTGTGCGGTCGTCCAGCTCCACCGGGTTTTGGGCGAGGGCCTGGCCCTACAATAGCCCGGGAGGGAGAAGTGCCGAAGGCACTTCTCCCGAGACGGGCGTAGAAGGCGAAAAGCGCTTTCTACCTCCGTCTCCTGCGGACGCCGAAAACGTACCGCTACTATAGGAGGGGTTGACAGCGAGCTCAAGGGCACCACTGTGGTTCGGACCTCGGCTTGTCTCGCTGTCGAGAGACATGGGGGGGATCGGAGCAAAATGCCTCTGTGCAACTGCAGTGTTGCACAATTGGGCCCTACTGAATAATACTCTTTGACTATTTGGAGAGCAATTTATCGTGACCTTGTTTTTGCCTCGAGCTCGCCGGCGAGCTCGGTGTTTGATTGTGTGACCTCTGATTACCTCACACCTGGGGATTTTACCTCGACGACTTGCGGATAACGCTAAAGCTGCCAACGTAATGGCTGCGATGGGGTCATCCGGGTCGTCTAATACCTGCCGTGGTCGGCGACGGGGGGGTTTGAAAAATGGGATAGAAGAGGCAGTCGAGTAGTTCGATGCCTGGACAACCAATGGGTTCGGGTGGTGGGGCGCTCGATCAAAGTATCGGCGGGCGCAGTCCTTATTGAACTGCGCTAGAGAGGGAAGGTTTAAGTCGCAATGCAACTCGGTGTTCCGGATATACCACGGGGCGCCGGTTGCATTACGAAGAAAACGGTTTTGGATGACTTGAAGTTTATGAAGGTGGGCCTCACTAGCATGACTAAACACTACTGATGCGTAAGTCATGATGGGGCGGATGCAGGCAGTGTAAAGTGTCTTCTTATTACTAAGAGACATTTTACTCTCTTTGCGAAGTAGGGGACCAAGGCGACCCATTATGAAGGCCGCTCTGTTACGGACGGTTGTTATGTGATCGTTAAAGGTGAGATGACGATCAAGGGTGACTCCGAGGTATTTTGTTCTAGGAACCCAGGGAATGGGTTCGTCGAACAAAATAAGCGGTTTCGGGTAAGGGGAGCGTGTCTTCTCAGTAAAGCACATAGCTGTGCTTTTAGCTGGGTTGACCGCGATGCGCCATTTTCGGAACCAGTCACCGATCTCGGTGATGGCCCGTTGCATGACGAAATAGGACTGTCTGTTGATATGCCACCCAGTGGTGTAAATGGCGGTATCATCCGCATATTGGGCTAGGAATACTTTGGGCTGAGAGCGTGGGATGTCACTGGTATACAGTGCAAAGAGAATAGGTGATAGCACGGAGCCCTGAGGGACTCCGGCTCTGACTGGGTGGGGGGAGGAGAGGGTGCCTTCCACGCGATAGCGAAAGCTTCTGGCTTTAAGGAAGTCTTGTAGGATGAGCACAAGACGTTCTGGCACGCCAAATTGGTATAGCTTGTAGATCAAGCCGTTGTGCCAGACTTTGTCAAAAGCTTTCGCTACGTCGAGGAAGACTGCTAGCGTAGTCTGGGGTTTGGGGTACTTATTGAAGCCCTCAATGATGTGCTCCGTGAGGCGGTGCACCTGTTGGACGCATGAGTGTCCGGGTCTGAAGCCAAACTGCTCATCTGGGATAAGGTGGTGTTCCTTAGCATGGGACTGGAGACGGTTTGCAAGTAACCGCTCGTAAAGTTTGCCTAAGGCACTGAGGAGGCTGATGGGGCGGTAACTGGTGGGGTCAGATGAGCTTTTGCCTGGTTTGTGAATGCCAATGACATTTGCACATTTCCAGGTGTCTGGGAATAAGCAGTGGCTCATAGCAGCATTGAAGATGCTGACTAAGAGATGGATGAGAGGAGGAGAGAGGGTTTTAAGAACCCTGTTGGAGATGCCATCGGCACCGGGGGATTTGCGCGGTCGGAGGGCCTTGATCAGTCTCTCCACCTCAGCGTAAGTCGCTAAGGTGATTGGTGGGAGTTCAGAGGTGACCACAGAGCTTTTACGTTCGACTTCAGCATCCACCGAATCGAGGTGAGCTTGGTCAACGTGATCTACGTTAGGGGAACACTGAGCCTCTAGGCTATCAGCTAGGCACTCAGCTTTGTCTTCGTCAAAGAACGCTGGGACTAGTGGGACTGGTCTGTATAAGGGAGGCATGTCGTTATGGTTACTTCCTTTCAAGCCTCGCGCCAAGTCCCAGTAAGCATGGTGGCTTGGCACGAGGTTTGAAAGTTTATCGCCCCATTGTTGATCACGCAACTCAGACATGCGACTTTGAACCATGCGTTCAAAGTGGCGTTTCTTAGTTTTGTTCTCTTTACTGGGGTAAGAGTCGTAATGTCGGGTTACTGCTTTACTCTCCGTCACCAATCGCCTCACATCCGCTGGAATGACAAGGCGCCGGTCGTCCGGCACTATGACCTCCTTTGCGGATGCACCTACTACGGTGGAGAGGTGATTGGTGAACGAATCGATCGCAAGGGTTATGTCATCTTTTGTCAGGATGTCGTCAGGGATCTTGTCTAGGTCCGGTGAACTGATAGCCTTTAGGGCATCGCCTACTTGCTTCCAGTTCACTATCGTCTTAGTGGGGCGGGGGAGGTCAGTCGTTGGGTCGGGACCTAGTCGCAGTATAATGGGTCGGTGGTCAGAGTGAAGCTCGTGAACCACTTCTATGGAGCGTACCCGGAGTGTTACGCCTCTGAATAGTGCCATGTCAAGCAAGTCAGATCGGTGGTCTTCCATATAAGGGTAGTGAGTGGGCTCAGTGGGCGCAATTATGTCAAAGTTAAGTTCTGCGATTAGGTTTTCAAGTGCAATACCTCTGGGATTGTTGACGTTACAATTCCATAGGATGTGCTTACTGTTGAAGTCGCCAATCAGAATGACGGCGCTTCCTAATGAGAATAGGGCTTCTAAGTCAGCTCGGACGATCGGCTTTTTGCAAGCTTGGTAACAGGATGCTATGACTATAGGTTGATGACCAGTCATAGCTAGGAGGCAACAACATGCTTCCATATTAACAAGAGTCGGGGTAGGTAGGGGAATGCAGTGCAGGGACCTTTTGTAATAGATAAGAGTGCCTCCCCCACGGGAGTTCACTCTATCATCACGTACCGTTCTGTAATTGGCAAACCTAGGGTTCGCCTTCCCCGGTTTTAGAAAGGTTTCCTGCACGCATATGATATCGATAAGGTGGGTACAACAAAAGTCGTGGACGAGGTCACGTTGTCTGAAGAGGCCGTCAGCGTTAAATGACGCTAACGAAACTGAGTACGGTTTCGTGCGTTCGGTTGTACTACCCATAGTGGTTGTACTGGGGAGGGGCCTGGGGAACGAAGCGCTTAAGGGCGCTAAGTAAATTCGCGTGTTCCAATGTGTATTGGATCACGTCCGCTGGGGATTGAGCGTATTGCATCTTGTGGAATAGCTCTTGTACCTCATTGATGTCAACCGACATAGCCAGATCGCTGACTAGGTTGATTGCCTCTTGAAGAGGGGCAGCCATCAATGGCATAGGTGGAGCTTGTGGCCGGGAAGCGGCGCGGGGAGGCGCGCGAATGGTGTTGGCGACGGGTGCCGGGAGCGCGGGGCGAGCCGGGGCCGGTGCGCGGGCAGGGGCCGCGGCGCGGGCGGGTGCGGGTGCGGGCGCGGGTGCGGGCGCGCGGGCCGGGGCGCGGGCGGTAGCGACGGTCTTAACCATACTGGGTGGTTTAGACCATGCGTTACGGGCTGGGAGCGGCGCGGGTATTACCTGTGAGGCAGGTACTACCGTTAGTTTAGGGCTTACCCGTTGGTAACGGTCGTAAGAGGGACGGGTCGGCCTATGCCTTGCCACCCTGTGGTTCACTCGTGGTGCTTTAGGGCAACCACGGTAATTCGCGGTATGCCCTTGAGCACCGCATAGAACACAACTGGGTGGGTCCGGCGAATCCCGGGTGCGAGTGCACGCTGCTGTCGCGTGAGCGCCTAGGCACTTAACGCACCTAGCGCGAGCGAAGCAGAAACGGGAGGCGTGCCCGTATAGTTGGCAGTTATGGCACTGCGAGGGACTTCCATTTTTGTATGGGGCTTGGACATCGAGTCCTGAGAGGCCACAGACCTTTTTTAAATTAAAAATGGCCTTGCCCTCTGGTGTACGGTCTAGTACTACGAGTACTAGGTCATATGGACTGCGGTCCTTCCCGCTGTACATGCGGTGAACCGCATGCACAGGGAAGTCTTGTGCTTTAAGGTCGTCACATACCGCATCGGTATGTATCTCCTTAGGCACACCGCGAATCACAACGCGAAGGACTTTCTCCTCTTCGAGCGCATAAGTATGAAAACTTATGCTCTCTTTACGGAGGAGCTTTGTTAGCGCTCTGTGGTCGCTACTGGTGGGCACTTGGACTTTAATGCCCTGCTGCGTGGAGCGGGCATTAGTGTAATGGATCCCACGATCCGAAACTAAACGGGACAGCATGTCCCATTTGGTTTTGTCCTGAATGAACAGGGGTGGAGGCGGTTTTTCGCGGCGCGCGCTCGCGTCCTGAGGGGACGCGGCAGTAGTGGCCGGAGCGGAGGGAGGAGACGCGGGGCGCGGGGCGGGGGTCGGCTTCTTGCCGGAGGCGGGGGCCTTAGCGGGTGCCTTGGCGGGAGGGGCGGAAGTTGCGCAACTAGCGGCTTTAGGAGCACGCTTGCGTTTGCGGTCAACGACGGTATAGCCGTCGTTATTTTATATTGTGTATTATGACTTTTTATATATATTATATAGATATTGTTTAATCACAATTTACTCCGTGAAGCAGAATATCGGTGCAGTTGTAGACCAACAATTAATGTAGGCAGTCACGATTATCTGCATTGAGGAAAGGATTAAAGAGAGATAACTTTGGTCTATATTTTGATTTTGTTTACAATGAAATTAGAGCAAAATTTTAAAATAGATGGCCTAGAAATGAGATAATATGCAGGGAGATTGACCAATTTATTTATTTTGTTTAATCCCAATGCTCTAAATTTTCGAAAACGAAATTAGGGGTGAGTTTCACAAAATAATCACCTATGCTATAATTAATTATGCTAGTTTACCTAGCAAAATATATTCAAACCGAGTGCGCAGAAGAAATGTGTTTCATTATTAGCGATAGCGTAAAAACTGTTAATCTTTAAAAAGTCAAACTTTCTCTTACAATAAAACATTGTAGTAAAACAACAGGTAGGTACTCAAAATCAGTCGAATTCCCACTGAAACCTGTATAAAATCGTTTCCCGTTTCAATAAGTATAAACCAACTGTGCAAAATCAGCCTTGAAAGTGTTTTTCATACAATTTCAAATATTACTACAAAGTAAGCTCAAGAGAAGAAATCTTTTATCTCCATTTAAGAGAGATATACCACCATGGAGAATGTGAAAGGATCTAAAGGACCGTCGGCTATAAACTTCGTATAACGATCGTCCACTCATCTACAGCTATTTCGATTATTGCCTGCGCCAATATCACGCATTAAAGCATACAGTACCTAAAGTCTAGCTTTATGTAAAGTTCAGACTTCAGATCAACACTTTATGCATAATCAGAAATATAACGCAGAAGCATAGTTATTAAACTCAATGAAGTACATGCAAAATTTCACCGAATTTGAACATATGGTACTTATATAAATTATGAGCATACTACGTTTGTATGCAATGCGTGGGGTGCCGGCCTAGAATGCCACCTATCCTATTGCAACCTGTGGGTGTCGTAAGAGGCGACTAAAGGAAAAAAAGCATAAGCAGCAGTGCCTTCTGAAGTACTGCTAACTTAAACTGCGATCCTCAAGACGCCAGCCAAGTGTGGGGATTATGGGAGGCTGTGTTCAGCAGTGGACAGTCCGGCTGAAATAGTAATTAACCTAATATTTGGTAGCTTATGAAGCTTTCGTAGCGGAACATGCTTTGTAGCTGTCTGTCCACGTTATTGTTTTATGATGGCAGTTGGTAGGGCATATGGCAAATGCAACCTGGCTAGCTACTACCCTCAAATAGAAAATCTGTGGCCTAGGGCAAGTGATAACCTAACCGAAAGTTTGTTAGCATCTTCCACCATCAACACTTACCATCAGGTGAGATTGGAGTCAAAAGCTAGCCTATTAGCTATAAAAAGTATATTTAAAAAAGAACAATACAAATCGGTTACTGATTTTGAGTCAATCAGAGGTCACTTCAGATTATTTAATATACGGAACACAGTAGCGGCAATTAAATTGAAGTAACGGTAGCTGATATTAGCACAAAAAAATTATAGGTCATATAATTTGCTTCCTTTACTTTTACGTCTTGATTGATGAAAGTCACAGTATCAAGCTTGAACACTTTGACAATTACTTTCTTCCATGGACCCTTTATAGTTGAAGGTGTTCTTGCTTGATACTGGGATTCTAGTTTGGCCTGAACAATGACTGACAATAAATTTCTTCCATTGACCCTATGCGGTTCAATCACATATCGTTATATAAACAATAACCACATACATAGTCTTTTTATTCTAATTTATAACTGATATGCCAGCTTTTGACTATCTCACCTAAACTAGAGTAACTGACTCTCAAAGACCGCTGCCAGAACACACTGTTAGGTATGCTGATGATGAGATTTTCTACTTGAGGGTCAGCTCAGAGCCAGGCGGGCATTCGTTCCATTCCCTACCACCATGCTTTAATGACTACCATCTTAAGACAACAACCGTGACTGACGAAGACTTCTAAACTTCTAAAGCACGGACGCGTTCAGTACTATTTTTTTATTGCTGATAGGCAAGCCTTTGACCATAATCTCACCTGATGGTAGGTGTTGATGAGATCGAAGGTGTTAAACAGGCTTAACCTAGAATTACTGGTCGGAACACACCGTCAGGTGCTTGGTGATAGATTTTCTACTTGATGGTGGTCGCTAGCCAGGCGGGCATTCCCAAAAAGCATTCACCATGCGGTGAAGCTCAAGCTCGCGACGGGATTCACCGTGGACCTGCAGCGCGGCAGTCCATAGTCAATGCCACTAAGCTATCACTGCTTTAAATGCCACTAGAAGCTAAGCTACATTGGTTTCAATTGATAACTGTTTCGAAGAATACTGTGCCAATATTTTCAAGCCCCGAGACTGGCACGCGTATGGAATCTCAATTATTAAAACTTGACCGTGCAGAACACTCTAGAAAAGATTTCAGTATTTTTCTGTTATTATAACTAGTCTTGAGATGCTTACGAAGTAATACGAAGTTGTTTTATGAAGGGTAACGAATCGACGTCTAGAGAATTTACTAAGCAGCAATCAATTAAGATTTAGGCAGTATCTATTAATTCTGTCTGGGTCAATATTTGAGTATTTGTTGTAAAAATATGAACATTATTTTACAAGATAAGCTCTTCGTTTGATTGATTGAGCCCAGATTTTTTCCGTTTCACGATACTATTTTTTTATGGGATTGTTACTGAAAACTGTACTGCAGTGCACGAGGCCGAACCTGATGTCAAGCAGTAACTTCTGCACAATTTCGTGCAGAAGTTACCGCTGTGTAATAATGTGAAGTGACCTGCATTTTGTCACTTTTGATAAACTGCACTGCGCTGATCACACAGTCGATCACGATTTTGATTTAACTTTCACCGACTCCTAAGTCGAAGTTAATGTAAACCAATATAAAAAATGTTCAGAATGCGAAAACTACTTTTGTAGGAATGCTTAGACTAACATACACACATACAAATACACTGATACCGTGCATTACATTGCACACTGTAACAGATTATAACATATGCGAATATATTTCAATTCCAATAATATGACATACACACTTTTTTTAATGTAACGTTAAAAGCACGCGCCCACTTGGTGTTAAGCGGTAACCACTGCCTATAAGAGATGCATTTCGGTCTGTACTACGGCCATCACCCTGATTCATAATGTTGTTAAGTCTCATGTGCCCATAATTACACCGGTAACCATACCCTTTAAACTGGTAAAAATATATTAAAATAATAAATATAATTGGTAGAAATGACTCAGATAGCAGTGTTACCCCGGACGAGCTCGTAAAAAAAATTAATCTTTCTGTTGTTGTGGTAATTATAATTAACAATAGTATCCATATGCCTAAAAGATATTATCATCATCTTTTACCCGTGATTGTTAAATAATATGTATTTAACTAGAAAGTCTAGTTTTGAGTAAAGCACGTCATCGCTTACTAAAGACTGTCCAGCAAAGAAGTCACTTGTTTGCAAACAAAAATGTATTTTAGGGCCTTATGATAGGGTTGAACGTCATGTACGACCAAGTGACTTCATGATGGACAGACTGCAACAGAAGAGTCTGCGGTCAGACAAATTAATGATCAAAGTGGTCAGCATGAAATTAATAAAATACCATTACACTTAACTATTACTATTAACTATATATTTTCACGTGCTTCTAAGTATCTTTCCTGATAATTATCTATGTATATTTGTGCACAGGAAGGCGGCATTTGAACGTGGTCGATATTTCCAAAATACCTACACGCAAAGCGTCTCCAGTTAACAATCATTACGCGTACGTATTGCTAATTAATTAACAGAATCTCCGTTTCCTGATCGATATAGTCTAGGAGTCTGTAGCAGATATGTTTTATTGAAACACCTATTACAAAAAATAATTAAAGCCTCAACTTACCAGTACCGTGGCTATCTATGGCTCAAATATAACCACTACCAAAGTGGTTATATTTGAGCCATTTGGTGAGAAGATATTGGATCCGCTGGGAGCCGGGAGCTCATCTTATTTCCAAAACTTTTCAGAGAGCTTGCTCGATGCGACGCGTGAGCAAAATGCTGTCACATATTTGTCTCAATGGTTATTACCATTGCAATCCAACGGGGCAATGCTGTCAGCATGCTGGGCACGCTGCCGACTGGTAGTGGGCTGTATGCTGGTGGATGCATTTGGATTTTGACTGTGGGCCTGCAATGATGTTTAGGTTGCCTTAATACTTCATTTTGTAGTAGCTGTAGTGTGTGGTATATAGGGTAGTTTTTTTTAATGGGATTATGACGGAATTAGCACAATGCCCACCGGATGTTAAGCGGTAACCTCTGCCTAAAACAGATTCATTTCATTACAGCTGACAAACTGCACTGCGCCCGTCACTCTGAAACGTATTAAGTTACGAAACGTGAATTAAATAAAGAAAATAAGAAACGTTATGAAGTCTGTTATTTTACTGACTTCAAGGACTCCTGCCGGAACACACTATTGGATACATGGCGGAAGATTTTCAACTTGAGGGTGGTAACTAGACAGGAGAATATTCGCAAACTGCCCTACCACCATGCGGTGAAGCTCAAGCCAGCGGTGGTAATCGAATTATAGACCTGCGGCATGGCATACCATAGCAATGCCTCTCGGCTATCATTGCTTCATAAAGTTTGTAGTGTTTTGGTTATTATAGTAGTACAGATGTTCTTACATTTTTTTTATATCTTATAGGCTCTGACCACTATCTTACCTGATGGTAAGTGATGATGTGGTCGAAGATGTTGTTCAGGCTAGCCTTGAATTACTGGCTCTCAAGAACAGCTGCCGCATGACACCGTTAGGTGCTTGATTTTCTACTTGAGATGGTAGTTAGCTAGGCGGGCATTCGAAAAATGCCCTACCACCATGCTGTAACGACTACCATCGTTAGCCAACATCCGGGACCGACGGCCCTCCGAAGCACGCAAGCGCTCAGTAGTAACGTCACTAGCGGTCACCCATTCAACTCCTGACCGCGGCGGACGTTGCTTAATTAAACTGATCGATAAAGAACGGCTCAGCAAACTTCGCTACGAGCGCTTCAAAATTTTATTTATATTTAACTAGCGGCCGGCTTCGTACGGGTGATTACGACACTATAAATTGAGAGCTATCGTATCTTTCAATTTGGATTAAATTGCACACAGTGTGCAAATCAAAATTGGTTCAGTAGTTTAGGAGTCCATCGCGGACAAACAATGTGACACGTAATTTTTATATATAAAGATTAGGTATGTTCCAGGGATGTTCGTTGCGTATCATCGCTTTCCAATAAGTGAGACTACGGTCAAACGCTTGCTTGTCTGTTCTTATGTTTTGTTAGTTTTCTAACAGTATTTTAGTTCCGAGAATGTATGTACATATATGTTTAGCGGGACCACAACATGGCACGTGCGCATTTGCATATGCGTAGGATTACTCGCTAAATTCCATAACTAACACCTTGTGTCCACGACTGGCTAAAGCATTGGCTTCACTAGCGGATAAGCGTATTAGTGTGCGTTTATCCGCTGACAGATACTGCACTATATAATTGTAGTAATCTCTTACTTCTTACTGCTTTAGTCTTGCAGTGGGTGAAAAAGTTGGAGAATTTTGGAATTCGCGGTAACAAGAATACATAAAAATTTTACAAAAAAAAAACAGAAAATATTCTTAAACAAAAATTCTCTTATAAGTTATATACCAAACCAACGTATACAGTTCTTTGGTTTATCGATAAGCGAAAATGAGGATATCATCAGTGTAGTCGAAGCCAAATAAATACTTACGCGTCATTAGGAATAACTCAAATAGGTACTACTCATCAAATTTCACTGAAATTTAAATGGGAATACATGACAAGCACCAGTTTTTCGAATATAAAAAAAACATCAATCATCATGTAAAAAGTTATAAGGCATATACAAAAAACAATCGAATTTAAAAACTCCGTTTTTTGAAAAAACCTGCCGTATGTCTTGAAATGCAGTCGGTGAATCTAGTGACTACCAAAATTAGTGAATTTGATCCCGAAAATGTTACTAAAGTAGGTGCTAAAACAAAATAAATGATTGCTTGGATTGGCCCCCGTTGGTATTCAGCATAACCATTTCACAGGAAAAAATAACTGTGGAAAGCAAAGATAGCATTGTAAAAAACCCTTAATTCTAAATATAATAATGTAACAATAACAGATAGTAGCTAATGTAGTCGAATATGTTGTTCAGGCTAACCTAGAATTACTGGCCCTCAAGGACCGCTGCCGGAACCGTTAGGTGCTTCGCGATAGATGTTTTACTTGAGGGTGGTAGCTAGCCAGGCAGGCATACGCAAAATGTCCTGCCACCGTATTATATCGACTGCCATTGTAAGACAACAACTGGGAACGACGGCCTTCCGAAGCACGGAAGCAACAATATGGGTGTCTTGAAATCGAGAGAAAATAGGTTTCTTCTAGGTAAGCGTGCTCTATCTCGGCGAACGTTGCTTAACTTAACTGATCCTGCTAAGCAAACTTCGCTACGAGCGCATCTAAATATAATCGATGATTACCTATCTGAATTATTCTTACCATTCATATTAAATACTTTGAAAGGCGATTATTTCTTGTTTTACAGCAGAAAAATAATTTTTACATTACAATTTTTGTTACCTGAAATTCCAATGATTGGTCCATAAGATACACGTATATTCTGATAATTTTTAGCTGAACTTTAATTCTGCTAGATTTAACTAGTTTATTTTTCGCATGTGTGTATAAATCCCTTATAAGCTTTACAATGTGCAAACATGTGTTAGTGTCAACCACTTTACATTATGGGCTCTCTACAAAGACAAGCGTTATTTCATAGATAATATTTAGTAACTGCTTTTGCAATTATTTCATACTGTCATCGCCACGACCTGCGTTAACTTTTCTGAATCTAAGATCAAACTTTTTGACTACATTGCTGGCGAATTTTCGTATGGATAGGTTCTACCCCAAGTATAAAAACAGTCGCCGAGTATTTACCGGTATGATAAAATGATAATTTATTACCAAGAAATATGATCAATAAAGGTCTTGTTTGTAATAGGATTGTTCTAGCACACTTCATCCATCTGACATGCAAATATGTTTTGTTGGTAATTGCTTAAAATAAATATTAAATGAAACCAGTTTATTAATGTCATAATAAATAAAAATTCAATAACCGATATTAAATTCTAAAATCATCCTAGCATTATAATCGTAACAAAATGTTTAATTTTGGTATAAATAATATGTATTAAATATTATTTAAAATAGTTCCTAATATTTTAACCTGGCATAGGTTATTATATGTTCTATACCTATGTTACGATATATTTTGAAACACTCGTAGCGTAGTTTGCTTAGCCATTCTTAACCAATCAGCTTAGTTAAGCAACGTCCGCCGCGGTCACAACTTGGATGGGTGACCGCTAGAGGCATTACTACTGAGCGCTTCGGAGGGCACTTTAAGCCGTCGGTTCCAGTTGCTGTCATAGGATGCCAATCGTTAAAGCATGGTGTGAGGTTATTTTGCGAATGGTCACCAGGCTATTTCGCACTCTCAAGTAGAAAATCTGTCGTCAAGCACCTAACGGTGCGTTCCGGTAGATGTTCTTGAGATCCAGGAATTTTAGGTTAGCCTTAACAGCATTTTTGACCACATAATCTCTGACCAGATGAAATAGTCGTCAAAGGCAAGCCTATCAGTAATAAATAAATATAAAGTTCCTGCAGTTGTTACACATATGAAATAATTCGCGGCTGAGTATGTTTACCATTGGTGACCACATCATCACTTATCTTTTCAACAAACAAAGCTTTAAGACTAACCTGTCAGCTGTTTAAAAAGTCAGTATATGTTTGTTCTCACAAAGGGCTACGATTATTGGATATTTTCTATCTACTTCCTAGCTTATAGGTTGTGTATCTCTTTGGCAGGAGTCCGTTTTGGTGGGTTCTACCGCAGTGTCAAATATTCTACCGAGAAGCAGTGTGCTAACACTTCTGTGATTAGGCGTGAAGAGTACTGTAGTAAGTGAAATTACTGGGCGAACGAGTCAAAAGCACTATCATCTCGGAGTGACGAGCGCAGTGCAATGTCATGTCATGCAGAATGAGGACGGTGACACTGCAACTGTAATGAACAGTTGTAACGTTTGCATCGGCGGGCAAACTGTCCGTCCTATAACTTCATTTCATAAAAAAACTCAATTTAATGATTTGCTTTTAAGTTACTTTATAGATATTAATTTATGTACTACATAAATTAATACGCAATAAAGTGTGTTCACAATAAATAAACAAAATATCTGGTAGTTCAACGGATATGCTCCGTTTATTATGTTATTATTATAAACAAATAGCTCTCGGATACGATACGATATAAAATCGTTATGTTTTACGGAAATGATTTATTTGTTTGTGTTGAATGTATGCGGAAATATTTTTGATAATGTTAACTTTTACCTATAAACATATTATAATAAAAACGTTAATTGTGTTGCTGACATTGTTTTCAAGTAATATATTTATTTTGTATAATTTAACTCGTGTTAAATCAAAGTAAACAAATCTTCCCCATACGATTGTTAAGAACGAAAGGACATATTAGAGGCATACGGCATTATGTCATGATGCCTTAGCAGTTAGAGCATACCCCGGCTAGGGTGCAGATTCGAATCCCGCACACGACTATAACCTTTCCTCTCGTTGTAATTTTGTGACAATCTGTTCATTCACTATATTTTCATACAAGGACGTGTACGTACTTACGCACACATCAAAAAACATACGTTCAGTACTTCAGTATTTTTCGTGATATCAAATTTCGACGTTAGAATCGGTAAATGAAATATATAACACGCAGCAACTCCGGGAAAAATCCCAAGACAATTTTAATTTTACAGTCATACAATGAAGTGAATATTTAAAAGTACTCTCAAAACGTGACTTCTAATTTGCACTTACACATTTTATTTCAAAGTGCACCCTTAACCGTGATGGGCTACTAAACATTTTCCGCTTACTGCACGCCTGACTTGCCTCTGTCTTGAATACCGCATTTCGCTGTGAGCTTCCACGTTCTCTTTGCACCAAACACTTGCTGTTCTATATTAGACTTTAGGTATAAAACATTAAGCATTCTTTTACTACCCTCAGACGAATTTTTAGTTACTCTTTGCAACACTAATTCGTAGTGGCTCCAGAATTTTTATGGGGCTCTAAGTTTGACTTCAATATTGTTGAAAATAGACGCTACGATGATAGTGGTAAGGTCGGTTTTGGAGTGTTACCTAAAGTATGTTGTTAGGTTTCTTCCTTTACAGCTAAAGGGGGTCCCTGGAGGCATGATCCCGAACTCCTCATTTATCATGCTTGTCACGTGTTGACCATCCTTCGTATACACTACATAATATAAGTATGTGAGCGTGGATATTCGAGTAAATCCATACTTTTGAACCCTGAAGATTTGACGCCGTTTGACTCCTTACTGTCTTATTTTAGCTGTCTTTGATCTCACTTTGACCCTTCGTTGATTTGGATTTTGCTTACTTTGCGGGTATGAATATTTTATAGCGGATAAATTGTTGAAATAGGTCCTAAAGAAATAAAAAAGCGCTGTGTTGCCGATATAAATTTCTGCGAAAATCAAGGCCGCCTACGTCGCCGCCGGTTATATCTCAAAGAAGCGTTTGTATCATATTTATTTCTACGAATGATCTATTCTTGCTACTAATCTTGTTTTTAACAGACTTCTATATAATCGAGGTGGTTCTGCTTCGGTACGAAGAAACAGGCTCTATACCTAAGTATATACGTTTATCCTCCCACCATCTGCACATCAAAGGAATATCTTTGAACCGTATTAAAGAACAGGTAGAAATTCCACTGAATATCTGTTATTACGCTGGATAATATAGATTTTTATTTGCAGACTAATAGTATTAATTGCAAAAATTCTATTAATTCTAAAGAACTGCCAACTTACACGCGATCCCCAAGCCGCCTGCCAAGCGTGGGCTAGTTGGCAAATACCCCCTTAATAGGGGAGGCTGTGTTCAGCAGTGGACGATCCGGCTGTTATAGTGGACTTTTGAGGTTTTCCGTTGATATTATATTAACTGGCCTACCACCCGACCAAAAGAACAGTTGGGAATACGAGGTACAAAAATTCAAGGGAGGAAAGCTGATCCAGCCGAAAGATTCCCCTTCTTCATATTGCTACGCATGATCACTAGTTTTATATTTTTAAGTTGGATTTTCAGGTTATCGGTGTGTTCAGACATTCAAACAGGTTAAAGTTGTTTCTTTTTCGGTCAACTACTTACATACCAAATGCAAATTGTCAATAAATTGTCCCCTATGACGGTTTAAGAAATACCATTGGAGTACGAAATTTCGGCGACATAGCCGACCCCCTCGGTAGCCGAGCGGTTTAGGCATCCGGCGCGAAATCGGAACGACGCGGGTTTAATTCCTGCCCGGGGCAAAACATTTTGTACTCCAATAATTTGTAAATTTATGATTTTCGCTTAGTACGCGGTAGTGCTTGTAATCATAATATTTAGAAATAAATTGTGCCTCAAGATATCAATCAGACTGTAAACACCGTTTTCTTTTAGAGTAAAATGTAAATACTTTTACTAAATGCATTACAAATAATGATTCCATTCTACAAGATAAAAACATGTTACTGATTTTTTCCACCTTCTCTTCATGTTGAATTCAGGTGCTAGATCTTTTTTTGATGAAAAACTCAGTGACCCGTATTTCAAAATAAACTAAAAATCAGGAAAATATCTACCATACCTACTATGTGCATGTAAATTTATCTATAAAGTTAACAAACAGCGCCATCTAGATAGAACTAGTATGACTGCAGTTTCTCCATTTCTACGATATTCTTACATACAAACAGCTTGAGATGAGGCAATATCGCAAAGGTGCCGATCACCATAAACCACCAACTAACACTTCGAAAGTGAAACTCTCAATCGACGTTTCGAAGTAAGTAACCACCCCGTGCTGATGGACCACCTTTTTATTAGGCAGGACATAGATTCTGACTTCCGCTGTCGGTCGTTCAGCTCCACCGGATTTTGGGCGAGGGAAGGCCTTCTTAGCCGTGAGGGGGAATTGCCGAAGGCACTTCTGCCCGAGACGGGCGTAGAAGGCGAAAAGCACATTCTATCTCCGTCTCCTGCGGTGGCCAAAAACCACTGTGGTTGGGACCTCGGCTTGAGTGTTTGGACCTCGGTTTGAGTGCTGATGGACCACCAGAAAAGAAAGAAGTCTGATCTCTAACGGAGTGTCTGCATTGATAATTATAGGATACGCAAATATCCAGTTGATTGCGCCTTAGGCAAGGGCTCTCAGCTTTATTATAGTGGAGATTTTTTTATTATTTTTAATTCTGCAAAGACGCTACACTGTTCACCTTCCGTCAAGTCTAATTTCCAGTAAAAGCCACAAAGAGACCAGGAAGAGTAGTTTTTCCACATCAAATGAAAGAGGAGGGATAGAGGTTCATCATATACGCATGATAAAATGTCTACGAGCTAATTTTTGAACTTTAAACAAATTCCTGGAGTCAAGTGACTCAGCAGTCTGTATTCATCAGCTTTAAGACACGACACAGTCGAGAAGTTCCGTGATCAAACTCACAGAATACTAATAGTACTTCCAAAGTTATAGGTCCGATGCAATCAATATTATTAAACTATCGCCATCTCATCCTCTGGGATCCTATGATGCATAAATCATTCAACGTTTCCATTAGATGATGTTTGACTTCGGAACTTCATTAGTGATTAAGATATTGGGATGTGAGCGGCTTAGGGTATAGATATTGTGTAGTTCAGTATAATTTAGTCATAGCGAGTACCTTCTTGTATTGACCTAGCTATTTATTGTTATTGATATATTATTAATTCTATATTTCATCTCTAAAGCAACACAAGAACAAAGAATACATTTTTGCTTCGGTTTTATAGCGGACCGTATCACTGTCGTAATCCTTCTTGGGTATGTTCTTGTTGGAGGTAATATACATGCTACTTTTTGTTTAATAGGGACGTTAAGATGGTAAAGAATTCTGTTTTGCGGCTGGTGTGCAGCAACACCCCACTTATGTAAACGTGTATTATACCTACTCGTGAATGTCCGAGTAGGTAGGGTGTTGAGTGGCATGCTGCGGAAATTATGTTTCAATCAGAAACATAATTTCCGTAAGTGGCTTTTTATGACAAACATCATAGGAGGAACAGTTCTTACTGAAGCCGGAAAATAATATGCCCGAACTCAGTCTCAGATGAGAAAGCAAATAAAAAGTCCACGTAAAATTTAAAGTGAAAATTTGAAATCATGAGGTCGATTAAAAAATTAATTGTATAAAGCTTACTCTCTTTGCAGACGAGAATGATTATAAAATTAAAATATCAGACACGATCCAATTAGGTACAGTTAAATTTTTAGATTTTATTTCATTAACATTTAATTTTTATTACATTTATTTTTTACGTTTTCTATTTATTAAAACGTAAACAACTTAATTGAAGTCAATATCTCGACGCCTCGGCGGATGTACCCAACTCATGATCCTGAAGCTGGCTTCCGGTAGAAGCCAAAACTATACAACGATATAAGCAACAGATTGATGTCGATTATATCATATTATCAATAAGTTGTATCGCTAATAAATCTCTTGTATTTCAATAATAAGGTATTAAAAAGAGCGTAAGTTTTAATAATACGAAACATTTTGTATTTGAGATTGATGAGAAACGTGGAAGGTTGTTTAGTGCTGAAACTCCGCAATAGTTGGTCACTGAAACGTAATGAAATACAGTAGTAGGTACCAGGGTTTAAGACAACCACAACCACAAAATTAGTAATATACCAAAGAGTACGCATGGTAGCATTTTGCTAATACCCGCCTAGCTAGCCACCACCCTTGGGTATAAAATCGTTCACCAAGAAATTAAAAGCGTTCCAGCATCTGCCCTAGCAACCTAAGGAGAGGATGTCGTTTGTCTGATGATGAAACGGAAGTAATAGCTGGCCAGACTACTCTGAGATGCACTGAAAATGTAAATGAATAAACATTTTTCATTATAATTTTTAAAACCAGCCATCCGTGTTTAACATAATCGACCACATCACCATTTACCATCAGGTGAAATCGTGATCAAGGCTAGCCTATCTATAATATTATTATATAAGATAAAAAATAGTTCTAATGGAAACAATCTTTCACCCGTAGGGTGCCGGGATAGAATGTCACCCCCGCATTGCTACTTATGGTGTCGTAAGAGTCGACTTAAGGTAAACTGAGGAACTGTATCTTAAATTTCCATCCCCAAGACGCCTCCCAAGCGTGGGGAATTATAGACACAATCCGTCTGATACAGTACAGTAAACAATCTTAACGTCACTTATTCTTTATAAATGGTCATATTAAAATCTAATGATTATTATTACTCGTAAGTTTAAACTGTCATTGAATTGAGAGAAGTAATTCTCGGTAAGCCTGAACAACATCTTCGACCACATCATCACTTACCGTGATAACGTGGTCAAAGGCTCGCATATCAGCTGTAAATAAAATCAGTCTTCCTGAAAGAGTTTCAGTAGTAAACAACCCCCCGCGTTTCTCATCAAACAATCTACAAGGTGTCGGAAGGAGGGCACAAAGCGAGAAATAACAACGTTCCTTACCACAATAGAAAAGCAAAACCAAATTAAGGATTCCAGCGCGAATGTCTTCTTCTGAAAAAGGCGGCTGAAATTACGGTGGGTTGTGATTTGAATTTATTACCCTAAGGCTAATTTTATTTTGGCTGTACAATGTTCTCTCACCCCATAAATATGCTGATAATTTAGTACCTTCTCGCAATAAAAGCTCTTATATTTCCTAGAAACACAACAGATGTGTATCTTGTGCTGTACTGTGATATGGTTTTTTAAGGAGTGTGATGGAATTAATTATTTTCAAAGACGGTATTGTTTCTGATGTCTTAATACAAAATACTTTGTGCAATCAAAATATTATTAGAATTGCAATGTGGCAATCTAGTCATGATTAAGGTGTAGAGGTTGAAAACTGCAACTCTATAGTTTTTTTGTCATGAAGTAACGAGACATAGATAAGAGTCACGTCTATCCATTACAGCTGCAGTGCTTGTAGTGCTACCGTCCCTGTTCTGCACGACACTGCATTGCACTCGTCACTACATTGGTGGACGTTGGTTCTTATGTCTAGTATGCTCAGTAATTTCACTTGCTACACGCCTAAGCAGACTGCAGAGTACTGTTTGCACACTAGGGCTTTGAGGCAGAATATCTGATGCAGCGGTGGTACCCATCAAGACGAACTCGTGCAAAAGAGACCTACCACCTGGCTCAGTAGTTCAGTTAGCACTGATTCCTTTATTTAGCAAAACATTAACTTGAATATAAAGCTTGAATAATAGGACTGCTTACTAAACAGCTCATTAAGTTTCAACCCCACATAAATTGTAGGTATAATAGCTAGGCTAAGTATGTCTTCACCTTTTTAGTCTAGAAACTCGATAACTATAAAAACCAGAAGCACCAAAGTACCGTCTGCGCATCGAGCGTACATTCAAAACTTACGTCCGCAGGTAAATGCGGCCTCTTAATAATAAAAAAGCGAAAAGAGGGAAAACTCCGGGAAACCGGGTAATGTTTATCGAGAAACAAAGGCAACTGAGGCATACAATATGCATAATGATTGTACTAAATTAGAGAACAACGGTCCCTTTTACGCTGACTCAAATTGCTTATTTTGTACCGCTTTTGTATACTTTAAATATTTTAGATGTAACTTGTTGGTGAATATTTTTATGTTAGGTGAAAATTGTTTAGTTATTATTACGCTTCTTGTATAGTTATTTTTGTAGTATATTTAATTAAATATAAATAAATCAATCAATCATAAAATCACAATGAAAAGTAAATTTTAATCCCCGTAAAAAGTCCGTCTTTCTCCGATTGCGAAATACAACTCACCACAGCAGCTTATATTGGAAATGTTCTGGCCTCAGACGGGCCGTGGGTTCCGCTCTTTGCATTTTCTTTTTGTTGTGATTTTGTAAATTTGCGTTTGTCAAACTTTATCTATAACAGAACAATATGCATAATAAACTTATCTTTTCATGTTCACTAGTCTAAATCAGAAAACTATGGAAAAATATGAACTAGGTGCTATTTGAGATACAAACCTTGATCTTTCCCGGACATGTTTCAATACATTTGTCTTTAGAATTAGTATCTGCCACAGTGTAACTTAATGTTTTTACAGACAGATTGAGTTATCTTGAAACACGAATATTAATCATGCGGAAATAAACAGATTTTGGGAAACAAATATTTGATTTTTTTAATTTTACATATTCTGTATTTTGCACCATAGATCATTAAGAGTTCTTGCTTTTCGTGACACGTATTTAAATAGGAAAAGTTGCATGACAAACCAAATAATTTACTTTTCTTTAAACCTTCGTGAACTAAACTCATGTTTAAAGTCATTAACGGGTCTATTCACGCACCAATTAACATCAAATTAATAAAAAAATTAATAACCTCGACGTTTCGGTCACGTTGCATTGACCGTGGTCACGAGTAGACTGAAGAATCGAGTGTCACCATTTTGAGGAGCGGCGGGAGCGATTTAAATCTACCCCCGTTAGGTTTTCGCTATTAATTACATTCTGATTATATGGCAAAAAAATCCGAGTGGTAGATTGGTACCATAGAGCAAAGAGACACCATGACGGTGGCCATTTTGTAGTCGTAAGGACTAAAAATGAATGCACTCTCCTCTGCTGCACTGCACATAACATTTGTTTGCAGTCGTATTATTTCTGCATCTTTGACTTTCACCTAAATCCCTGCGCTTTTTACACGAATGCCCAAAAAAGGAGTGTTATGTTTTCAGGGTTCATCTATATATGTTTGTGAGTCTCTTTATTCCACTATAACTTCAATTACATTCGTCTTGATAACCCAAGTGACACTAGGTATCTAAAAATAGTAAAAAAAAACAAACTGGCAGATTATACACGCAATACTGTGAGAAAAATATAAACATATATACATATATACATAAATATGTATATTTCGATGGGTTAAGAAGAATTTTTTTTATACTTTTCATGGGATACGTACAAGATTTGGTTTTTATTTAATTCCCATTACTTTACAATATACGTATAACAAATTTCAAAATAGAGAATAAAATACTAATAATAACTTCACTGACTTATTTCTCAAAAACTGCCGCAAGTTCAAATTTCGTGTGGTTATTCAAATTATTAAACTTTATTTATCTTTTGACACCAAACTAACTACAATTTAGTAAAATTAGATTTAGAAATGTCAAATGAACACTCCTTATTCTGTTGGCGCCATAGTATAGTGAATTAGCTCTAAAATTATTAAAGATACTAAACTTAGTAAAATGTGCAGTTTTGCTATTCTGTTTACATAATTTAGTCAGATTAGGTGGAACCATAGACTATTTAACCTAAACCTAATCACCATCGAAATTGGTGTTGACTAAAGCTGTAATGTTCTGCAATTATTTTATTTTCGCTGTTTTATCTTATTTACGGCTTTCTCAGTTGTATGAAGTATGCGGCTTAGTGGTTGCTTCTCTTAACAACTCTTATGTTCGAGATTATTCTTTTATTTGAGCATAACTAGAGATAAAGCTTTGTAATACAAACTGGTAACAACAAACTTGTATTTCCAAAATCATGTTATGCCTGTATTACTCGGAGGAATGGCAGGTGTGTTTAAATAGGGGATGAGCTTCTATCAGGCACAGTGCCAGACTTCAGTACTTATGCCTTGATCCTGGATGTGGGTTTATTCTATACCTAGGACCTATTTTTTTACTTAAGCGTATATCTCACCTAACCTAATTACTTTATTAGCAGATAGATTAACTATCGATAGTAATGCCATTCAAAGTGTAAGGAACATACCATAATCAGGCTTTATTATGAAACAAAGCTCTATAGATAAAAAACACGTACCACAGAGAAAAAAGTCTTGTAAAACAACTAGAATGGTGCGCCATCTAGCGTTGAGTAGCGGTAAAATTAATTCAATTCAGGATAGATATTTCGCGTTTATAAATTTAGTTCGATGTCACAGTAGAATAACTTTTAGGATTCCTAAAACTAAAATTAGATATTTTTTAATAGTTAGTGAGTGTACAACAGAATTGCTGCCAGTGGCATATATATTGTTTTTAAATTTATTATTTATTTGCATGAGCTACCGACTCTCGATTGCAAATATTGCTATACGGCGAGTGACATCGTGGGAACGATAGTAAAACCTTTATATTCTGTGGTAATATGAAAAGCCACATACTCGTACTGGCAATAAAATCAACCTTGTCAACAAGAGCGACATTTTGGGAAATGCCATATACAGAATGATTCGTTCTGGTCTCTGGTAACACAAGAAGACTAAAAACTACTAAGTGCATGTGTATCTCGGATGAGGGAAGGGCAACGTGACAGGTGTAAACACGTTGTTTCAAATGAATAATCATGAGCAAATCTTATCTTATCTTATCTTGAAATTAAATGGTGAGTCAGTGATACTAGTATAATATATTAGTATATTTTTCGCTTCTATTATTTAGGTACACCAAAATATTTATGACATATTTAACTATCATTCAAGTTTCACAAGAATTGCTTTAAAAGTTTGTATTATGACAAATTTTGTGCTAAATTTATCATCATTCGTCATGTTATGTTTTCTCAAAAATAAAAAACAATTCTATTCAGGATTCACACTTTAGCGACCTGCTCACGTTTATGACCGATTCTTTTCACTTGTTCTATAAATACAGTATATAAAATCATAATATGAAAAAATGCAAATTTCCTTTTTTTTAATGAGTTAGACACAGTAACATAATTATTTACCATTTAACTGACAACTTTGAAGGCAGTGGGCCAGTGGGCCAGTGGGTTGTAGAAAAAAATAACTACCTAAATATTCATATTTTACAACATATATTTAGGTAGACGACCCGACGTCACCTCTCATGCTAGCATACAAACATGTAACTAGGGTTTTTTGGCTATCTTTCATGAATAAAATAAATATGGGCGTAAAAATGAATTAGAAAATTTTTTTTTTAAATAATTTTTTCTTTGAATTTTTTCTTCATTTTAGTTTATTTGATTCTTCACAAAATATGGAAAATTCAAATTTGTAACTAGCCGTTATAAGCCAGAGAAAATGACACAAAAAGCAAAAAAAAAACCTGTGCCTCATCATGTATAAGACTCCCAGAAGAGTACCTTATATCTAATTCAATATTTGGTTTTGGCTCAACATTGTACACAAAATTTTAAATAATGAATTATTAAAAATTAAAAAAAAAACGTAATTAAATTTTTTAATTGTTTATTATCTAATAATAACAAATATTTTTAAAAGTATCTTAAAAAAACATTAAATAATATTTAAATAAAACACTTAAAAAATATAAAAATATATATCTAGTGACAATTCCGCCTAATTTTCCTGTTATCTACGTGACGTCACAAACATCACGCAGCCTAACCGGAAGAATATCCGACTAGTTTCGATATTCGTTTCGCTGTTTATTATCTATTAATTAATTATTTATTCGAGCGGGACTCCCGTGATATAATGTCAGATCTCATCATATCAGACTTCAGTGACAAACCGTTTCGCCCTTTGACTACGGAACTCTAAAACAAACTCCAAGATAAATCTATTTTATTACTTATTAAGTGACTCCGTATAAAATATCCATGTATGCAAAAAAGCAGGTCGTAAAATGTATTAAAGCCGGTGGCAATCAATTTTATTACTTAGTCAAAATGTTACTGACAAAAATGTTGAATGATATATTGCCTTAGCTATCTGTTTCTCGATAAATTGGGAGTGTCTAGTAAAATATATATGCCTTTTAATATCAAAGGCTAAGTTAGCGTTTTACACTATGAACTATGTGCCATAGTTGTAGAATTAACGTAACAATTGCTGAGTCAAGTAAAAGTATCATTTTCTATTACTTATCATTTACCTACTGGCTGAAAGATACACTCTCATCTCACGGTTTCACGTGCGCACAATAAAGAAAACTGATGATTATGATGATGCAAAGTAATTTATTTGTTAACCCATAATATCAACGATCTATATATAAATTTTCATCCAAATCCATATAGTTGTTTCAGCATGAACGAGAAAAAATATATACAATGTTGTCTTAGGTTTTCGCGATTGATACACATAGTAATTAAACAACTTTAAACGGTTTAAATCGCGTATATTTTTCATTATTTTATCCCGACGTTTCAAACACTTTGCAGTGATCGTGGTCACGGGGTGACTAATTGATTTTATTTGTCACATGAGTTATTAAGAAATTATTTGGTCTTGTGAATGTATATACATTCACACCCCGCTTACAAACTAACGCATTTATAACATAAGGATAATTTTTCATCCACACAGTAATACTCCTTTACGCCTTATCTCCGTAGTGTTTGAGCACTATCTCTTCGAGCCAGAATATCTGGTACCGCGGTGTTACCCTCCAAAACTGTTTCTGCTGAAGTGGCCTAACAACTGGTAATTTGGCTTTTATAAACAGAATTTTAACAGGCTTTTGCAATATCTGACGCCAAGCAACTAACGGTGTGGCAAATGACACTTAACAACTATGTCTCAAGGTGTCACGGGCGCAGTGTAATTAGTAACTTGTGACGAAAAGCATCTGTTATAGGCACATAGTCCGCTTAACATCAGGTGCGCCTCGAGCTTGTTCCGTCACAATAACACAAAAAAAAGACTCATAAAGTTCTCATAAACCTCAATTGTTAGCAGTATTTTATTTAATGCTTTAAAGATGAGTATATAGTCCACGCATTTAGATAACCTTATAAAAGGCATAGTATTATCAACTTTTAAGCTCATAAAACTTTAGTTGTTCTTTACAACAAACTATTTGGTATTTTAAGGTAATTCTGAATTTATTGGTAAAAATAAGTATTGTAAATCACTTTTTATTAGCCATAAGTACATCACAGTCACAGTGCATGCGTCCTCTAACGTGCCTTAGGTTCGGGGCACACTATGTTTTGACAGTCGAAGTAAAATTTACGAGCGCTCACCGGGCCGATAAAACCGCCTTTGTCACACGCCAGCTCGATACCAGTAACACTCTCCCGTTTACGACCAAATAAATTTCAAACACTATTATGATTCAAATCGTACCGGACCCACAAAATACAAACACCCCTTTTTATCGAACGTAAATTCAAGATTCACAAAATGTTTTTACAAAAACATTCTCCAACTTTTCCACTCGATCGTGTCATGGAACATAGTGCGAGTTTTATTCAGTATGTTTATGACTACCACTTGTGATTAATAAATTATATTGGAGTTATGATTTTTATTCATCTAGACTAGAGGATTAAGTAGTTTTGGAAGTGAGAAATGTTTATGACGTTTAACTGAATAGGAAGCATAAATAAAGTTAAACATCTGTTGTCATTTGTCAAAGTTGATGGCTTATTTCCGAGTTCTTAAAATATAATTGTTCTCAAAGTTATGATTTTTAAAATAAGAGTAGATCTATAACTTTTAGTGCGTCTTATTCATTTATGGTATCAGCAAGTTATAAATAAAAATGGTCGTATTATCTTGAAAAGTTTTGAACGGCAATGCACGGATTCCGTAAAATAAATACCCCTAAAGTATAATATAATAAAATACGTTTAACCACAACAAATTGTATGAATTCTATAAGCACTAAAATATAATTGAATGCCGAATCTCCCGTATGATTAGTAAGGAAAGTAAGACGACCTAACAACAATATAAATAAAAAGTATAAAATAATTAAAAAAGTAAAAAACCCGACTCCAAATTATTTATTTTTGTTAAGCACTTTATCGTTCCATTGAAATTAATACTGCAATTTATATATATTTAGGAATCGTTTTTTAAAGTCCTTCATTTTGATACCCCATCGTATGGGTTTGGAAGAAAAAATATTTTTCCATTCACTATGGCATCCAAAATCCGCCAGTTTGCTTTTTTTTTGTGTGTTTAGTGTAACTTGTACTATCAAAACGAATCTAATCTTATTTCATATATCAAAATCGGCTGAGCCGTTTAGAAGTTATGGTAGAATAAACAAACTCACAAACATACATACTCAATTCATTAGATTCCATTTTTTGGGCAGTCGTGTAAAAATGAATCTAACATCATAGACGAAAGAATGAGGTTCATCGTTAAGACAGTTTATGGTATTGTGTACCACTAGCTTTCCAGGCGCGGCTCCGCCCGCGTGTATGTCGGTTATCACGCGAAAACATTACCCTCCTTTTGCGCAGTTGGATAAAAACTATCCTATGTTTTTTCCCGGGTCTCAAACTATCTCCATACCAAATTTCATTCAAATCGGTCCAGTAGTTTTGGCATGAAAGCGTAACAGACAGACAGAGTTACTTTCGCATTTATAATATTAAAAATTAAGTACTGATTATTAGAATATGATATTACTGTCATGATTAATAACAATTTATTCCTAACAAAACTATTCTCAGATGCCAAAGTATTAATACAAGTTATCAAGAAAATCGTAATATCTGTGAACTAAGTTTGAAATGTTAGGTGTAAAAATTGCCTTCGTTTTTGTGAGCAATAATGGAGTTCATCAATGACAGCAATACTCTATCCATCAAGTGTCACGTTGGAGATAAAGTAAACATGCCTGCAGCGAGTCGAGAGCAGCTAAAGTGTCTAGTCTGCGAAAGACTAGCTCAAGGAGACCGGTGGAAGGTTGGATCAAAGGGCTCCATTGACCCGTTTGCGGCAGGTAGGCATTTGGTCTTACTATTAGTTTGTTATTCACATCTTTGAGCGCTGCTTTGCTATTGTTTAATGTAATTTGATTTTATCTGAGTTACGGAAGTTATCAAAACGTACTACTATTTTTTATACGACTAGGATTAGAATAAGCCACAAGGATGTTTTTAAATTGGGTATTTCAATTTTTTTAAGGCAATACCTTATCTTTGTTATCATAAAGTGAAACACACTGTTTCAATTGAATGCCGATGGAGAATCACTGCCTATAAAGAAGCTAGTTTTGATAAAGTCTGCTTAAGATGAAGACATTAAGCTTTTTCAGAGTAGCTTCGTAAGTTAATATTTTTCTGCAGTAATTTTTCTTTTTCTGAATAGTAAGGCATGTGTTTGTGACACGTTAAAATTTATCAAAAAAAAAAACAACTTAACATTCTCCACGCGCAAGCTAACTCGTACTGAAGTGATGAGTTTTTTTAGCTACATAGATCCTGGCTGCTACTGTCGGCCGTCCAGCTCCAGGATTTTGTGCGAGGGGAGGCCCTCATAAAGCCCGGAAAAGTGATGACACGATTAGCCTTTAATTGTCATAGTATTGGCTTGAGGGGAAGCGGTATGAGCATTCAAATGAAGGTACAGGTCAGTGATTTTTGGTATGCATATTTTTAATGCTTAGTTTTTTTTCAAATAGTTTAAACACATAAATAACATCTTACGTAAATAATAAATGATTACTTGCATTGGAGATAGAAAAAACTGTGCGTACCTACTATGTGATATACATGGCGTTACGAGATAGTGGACATTTTTTTTCAAGTTAATTATTGTTATATTTTGACAAACTACTAGAAAACGTTATCCAAATACAAAAGCCGCGAACCTCGATTTTTCACTGCGACTTCTCTCCCTGGATGAATTTATTATTTTAGAACTAACTAGAATACAAAACGTTTTTTCATAGCTAATTGACTAGCCTTTGAACACTATCTCACCTGATGGTAAGTGATGATGTGGTCGAGGATGTTGTACAGGTCAACCCAAAATTACTGGCTCTCAAAGACAGCTGCCGGAACACACCGTTCGTTGCTTGGCGCAGATTTTCTACTAGAGGGTGGTAGCTAGACAGGCGGGCATTCGCGAAACCCCCTACCACCACGCTATACCTAACTACTGCCACCTTAAGACTACGACCGGGATCGACGGGTTAACGTGCCCTCTGAAGTACGGAAGTTCTCAGTAGTAATGTCACTAGCGGTCACCCATTGAACTCATGACCGCGGCGGAAGTTGTTTGAATTAGCTGATAAAAACGGTTAAGCAAACTTCGCTACGAGCGCTTCTAATTTCTTTTAGATAGTTTTGTAGTAAGGGCTACGAACAACAATTTTAGCATAACAAACTGGGCTGACTCAAGATGCTCCATGTGAAGATGAAACTTCAGCAAAAAATAAAACTATGCCATAAAATACAAAGTTTTAGTTCTATGTTTTAAAAATATAATTTTACCGAGCGAAACAAACCTCTGTGGTAAGTTGGCACTGTAAATATAATAAACGGTCAAATGCCAGTCTTTACCCCTTATACACAACTAACTACTTCATCTTAGTCACTTTAAAAAGATTATTCTATGGATTTTATATTTGGTACAAAATTATCCATCACCCTAGTACAACGAATATTACTGCTAAACTAATAAAGTTATGTCAACCGCTATACTTTTTCTTTAAAGTTCATAAAACGCACTATCAGCTCGATTTTTTTCAGATTTTTCAAGCCCTCAGTTTAGCTTTTAGACAGGGGGGTGGGGGGGACCTGCTGGAACAAAAAATTGCATTTTAAAGTGAAATATTTCGTTAATGGAGCATTAAATCGAAAAACAGTGTTAGCAACCTCTAAGTAACTTTAAAAGACCTATTTAATCAAACCATACACAAAAAGATAGACAACGAAAAAAAATTTCATCCCCACATCACATGTATGGGAGGTACCCTAAAAAATATATTTTTCAAAATTTTATTTTACTTCTTTGTCGGCGTAATTGATTTATATATCCATACGAAATTACAGCTTCCTAGTACTAACGGTCTCTTAGCAAAACCTCGGACAGACGAACAGACAGACGGACATGACGAAACTATAAGGGTTCCTTGTCAGGACTACGGAACCCTAAAAATTTAGGTATTTATGCTTGTTCATCAATAACTTTCAAATGCCTGATTTGACCTCCATATGACGTAGGAAGATAACTCACACAATATGTGGCATTAAAGTGTAGTAATACTGTAAATAGTGCTTAAGCACATTTTTGGTTTCGATTTTTAAGTCAATGGAACATCAACCAAAACACCAAAGCGCAAACGTAAAGTAAAATTTTCATCTGTTGAACTGTTGTCAAAAATATTGTACTATTATAGTAACTTAAATGATTTTGTTAAATTTACTATTAAAATTCATTAATTCTTTTTAGTTTTGCAACCCCACCATAAGGATCCACGCCTCTGTTTACTTATTTTTGCAGTATTACTATAATTCCAGGATAAACATAGACGAATTAAACAATAACATTGACATATACTGAGATCCATCAATCTTTATGAACTGGATAGGTTGGCGTCTAATCCTGTTTTCGAAATGCAAAATTCATGAAACAGCTTAATTCGTGCAGCGTGTTACAAACACTAAATCAAAGTGATTTGTTATTGAAGCACTAAAGTAGTTTACGTCTGTAGACCCGCATAAATCTAAGTGGCCAAGGAAATTATATGCGCCTGTATTGCACTACTAACAGTAACTTATGTGTTTATAGATTATAGATTTAAGTGTTTATAGACTATCAACGTGTAAAAGATGTATGACTAAAATGTGGATATAGTACAATATCTAGAAACCAATGGTTGACCATGGTGATCCATTCCCGATAAAGAACTTGAAGATATCTATTTCGATGATAAATCATCCTGATCGGCTTTCAAACTTTATTTTGTGACTGTTAAGAAGGCTAGTTGTAGTGAAGAGGCTCAATCTGCCCTAACATTAGCTCTACGTGATGAAGAACTCTTAGTCTCGGAAGCGTTATTTATACGAAAATTTATACAAATTATGTAAAATAATTGACAAAAATACTTTCAGATGTCACACAGTCTCATATTTCTAACTTCTCTATTAATGCCATTGAGAATCATTAGAAAGAAAAATAAATTGTTGGTTACCAATCTAATGTAGTAATAAATATGCTCAAATTATACACAATATCTTAATTATAAGATGTAAAAACTAATTTACAATAATCAAAAGTTTGAGTATAGTTTTATTTATTAATTAATAACAATATATATCTAATAATATCATACAAAAGTGCTATTTTAGATATTTATATAGGTGAACTTTAAATTTCCGACAGCATGTATTGTATTAAAAAACATAGTCATGTCCATACTGGTAGTAACTTTGTGCTAGGATTCTGAGACCTTTCGATTGAATTCGAGTTAGCTACGCATGCGATTGTACTTTTGAACTATAATCCGAAAGTGTTTGGGTAAGTATCGATTTAAATCTTGGTTACTTATCGGAAAGCAATATATTGAGTTATAAATTTTCGACTTCCATATCTAAATGTGCTAGCGTTTGGTTGGACGTCGCAGTAAGCGCCTTTATTTGATTACATTTTACGGAAGTAGTAGCTATACTTCATATTTTACTTCTTTGATATTTTATCGATAACAAATTGATTATTGAATATTATAAGTACCCTCTTCTCCAACGTTTGGCAGGAAATCACTCAATATTATTATATATTATGAATAAGTCTAAATGTTTAATATGTATTTTAACTTTTATGAGAACATTTGAATACTTCTGTTCGGGTCGTAATTAGTGTGTTTTTTATGCCCGATAGGTTAGTCTTTGAACACTATCTCACCTAATGGTAATTGATGATGTGGTCAAAGATTTTGTTCAGGCTAACCTAGAATTACTGGCTCTCATGGAAAGCTGCCGGAACACACCGTTAGGTGCTTATGGAGACAGATTTTCAACTTGAGGGTGGTAGCTAGCCAGCCGGACATTCGCAAAATGCCCTAACACCATGCTGTAACGACTGCCATTCTAAGACAACAACCGGGACCTCACTGCTGAACACAGGGGAGGCTGTATTAAAAGGGTATTTGCCATTATCCCCACGCTTGGCAGGCGTCTTGGAATCGCAGTGTAAGTTGGCAGTTCTTTAGAAGGCGCTGCTGCCCACCTTCCAATATTTTTCTCTTAGTCGCCTCTTACGACACCCATGGGATGGTATGGGGAGGTGCAACTCTAACCCGGCACCCCACGGGGCACCTTACATATATAATTTGATCAAATGTTTTTGGTGAATTTGTTTACCTTGATATGTTAATTCTATAGATACATAATGTTTATCAGTAGGTACGACACAAAATATGCATCATTCCAAAAATACGTATCCGTAGTATGTTTAAATATGTTAATATTACATACTTATTCATTGGCACCAAAAGCTACACCCATACAATTACAATCATTACACAGTTTGAACGGACATTGTCAATAATGTATGGGTTTTATTATCTGATTTGGGTATTTTATGGGTGAAATCTACGACCATCATTATGTCTCGAGGCTTGAGGAGACAGTGTGAGACTGACACATGTCGCATGTAGTTGTCATGTTTTAACATATAGGAGGTTTTTATAAAGATGACAATTTTAAGTCAGTTATTTGAAATTACATTAGTGCACGACCCGTGCAATCTATATTGAGGCTAACACACACATTAAAGAATACGAAATTATATTTTTCCGTCACGAAAAATAAACATCTAACAAAAGTTTTTCTTTTACCTCCATCCAAAAGAATAACGTTTGTTTAGTTCCTTTCCTGCACTAAGATTTCCTGTTGTCTGGGAGCATGGATATACACTTAATTTTACCATGATTTCCAATTCTGAAAAACATATAAAATTAGCATTTTTCTTGTTTTTAATATTTTATTGTAATTGTGCTAACTTTAAGTGAGGACACTGCCTGCTGCAACACTTTGTAACACTAAAGCAGCAGTTAGGGTTTGAACTTGTTATATTGTAGCTTATTTATTTTTTTGCTATAAAATATTTTGTATTTTTGTATGATAAACACAAAAAATCGCGCCCAGATTTGAACGTGGAACCCTCTAGGGTTTTACATTAGAAAGGCATCAACATCTCTAACATTTAACGTTCTTTGTATTATTATTTTTTATCCACAGAACATCCTATATACGGTTAGCATGACAATTAATCACAATGTTTACGGTTTAAGCAAGCTTTTAGAGCCGTTTGTTGGTACGGTTGGTAAGGTTTTGTGATGAAAGGTGATACTGCCCTTCTGCAATTTGTATTCAAATAATTTTGCTGAGAAATAATCAAAGATTTAATCACTGTAATAGCAGGTATCATATTTCCAATGACACGATTTTTAATAATGTAAAGATTTGGTGTGTTCCTATTTGACAAATTCAAAATTAGGCCTAGTGATATATATATAGCTACATACGTTTGATATATTTAAGACTTTACAGACTAAAAAACTATTTTCATCACAATTTTTCTCATATCTTTGAATGCAAATGGTACTTATACTACATCAATTCAATACTATATAGTATATGATAGTTAAATACAGCTAGGTCTAAGTCTAAGCAAGTACTTAGACCAATAACTGTCAGGACAAAGAGTCTTAGACATCTGACACATGCTGAAGCGAGACCTTTTTGACACCAACTCATGAACTTTGTTTTCATTATTCGTTTGATTTAATTATAAGTTCTATGCCGTTCAGTTTCCTCGAAGCCTCGAGAGGTTTGCTTTGGTAGTAATAGAGAAAATTCTCAAAGAAGGTTCTTAAACATACCACTGAAATCAACACTTTTTATATTATGTACTTGTTTTTCTAGTGAAAACATGAGACTAATATAATGTTCTTGTATTGTAAGAGAAGACATTGTATCAACCGTTTGTTTGTTTGTTTAGGGAGGACATAGATGCTGGCTACCGCCTGTGCGGTCGTCCAGCTCCACCGGGTTTTGGGCGAGGGCCTGGCCCTACAATAGCCCGGGAGGGAGAAGTGCCGAAGGCACTTCTCCCGAGACGGGCGTAGAAGGCGAAAAGCGCTTTCTACCTCCGTCTCCTGCGGACGCCGAAAACGTACCGCTACTATAGGAGGGGTTGACAGCGAGCTCAAGGGCACCACTGTGGTTCGGACCTCGGCTTGTCTCGCTGTCGAGAGACATGGGGGGGATCGGAGCAAAATGCCTCTGTGCAACTGCAGTGTTGCACAATTGGGCCCTACTGAATAATACTCTTTGACTATTTGGAGAGCAATTTATCGTGACCTTGTTTTTGCCTCGAGCTCGCCGGCGAGCTCGGTGTTTGATTGTGTGACCTCTGATTACCTCACACCTGGGGATTTTACCTCGACGACTTGCGGATAACGCTAAAGCTGCCAACGTAATGGCTGCGATGGGGTCATCCGGGTCGTCTAATACCTGCCGTGGTCGGCGACGGGGGGGTTTGAAAAATGGGATAGAAGAGGCAGTCGAGTAGTTCGATGCCTGGACAACCAATGGGTTCGGGTGGTGGGGCGCTCGATCAAAGTATCGGCGGGCGCAGTCCTTATTGAACTGCGCTAGAGAGGGAAGGTTTAAGTCGCAATGCAACTCGGTGTTCCGGATATACCACGGGGCGCCGGTTGCATTACGAAGAAAACGGTTTTGGATGACTTGAAGTTTATGAAGGTGGGCCTCACTAGCATGACTAAACACCACTGATGCGTAAGTCATGATGGGGCGGATGCAGGCAGTGTAAAGTGTCTTCTTATTACTAAGAGACATTTTACTCTCTTTGCGAAGTAGGGGACCAAGGCGACCCATTATGAAGGCCGCTCTGTTACGGACGGTTGTTATGTGATCGTTAAAGGTGAGATGACGATCAAGGGTGACTCCGAGGTATTTTGTTCTAGGAACCCAGGGAATGGGTTCGTCGAACAAAATAAGCGGTTTCGGGTAAGGGGAGCGTGTCTTCTCAGTAAAGCACATAGCTGTGCTTTTAGCTGGGTTGACCGCGATGCGCCATTTTCGGAACCAGTCACCGATCTCGGTGATGGCCCGTTGCATGACGAAATAGGACTGTCTGTTGATATGCCACCCAGTGGTGTAAATGGCGGTATCATCCGCATATTGGGCTAGGAATACTTTGGGCTGAGAGCGTGGGATGTCACTGGTATACAGTGCAAAGAGAATAGGTGATAGCACGGAGCCCTGAGGGACTCCGGCTCTGACTGGGTGGGGGGAGGAGAGGGTGCCTTCCACGCGATAGCGAAAGCTTCTGGCTTTAAGGAAGTCTTGTAGGATGAGCACAAGACGTTCTGGCACGCCAAATTGGTATAGCTTGTAGATCAAGCCGTTGTGCCAGACTTTGTCAAAAGCTTTCGCTACGTCGAGGAAGACTGCTAGCGTAGTCTGGGGTTTGGGGTACTTATTGAAGCCCTCAATGATGTGCTCCGTGAGGCGGTGCACCTGTTGGACGCATGAGTGTCCGGGTCTGAAGCCAAACTGCTCATCTGGGATAAGGTGGTGTTCCTTAGCATGGGACTGGAGACGGTTTGCAAGTAACCGCTCGTAAAGTTTGCCTAAGGCACTGAGGAGGCTGATGGGGCGGTAACTGGTGGGGTCAGATGAGCTTTTGCCTGGTTTGTGAATGCCAATGACATTTGCACATTTCCAGGTGTCTGGGAATAAGCAGTGGCTCATAGCAGCATTGAAGATGCTGACTAAGAGATGGATGAGAGGAGGAGAGAGGGTTTTAAGAACCCTGTTGGAGATGCCATCGGCACCGGGGGATTTGCGCGGTCGGAGGGCCTTGATCAGTCTCTCCACCTCAGCGTAAGTCGCTAAGGTGATTGGTGGGAGTTCAGAGGTGACCACAGAGCTTTTACGTTCGACTTCAGCATCCACCGAATCGAGGTGAGCTTGGTCAACGTGATCTACGTTAGGGGAACACTGAGCCTCTAGGCTATCAGCTAGGCACTCAGCTTTGTCTTCGTCAAAGAACGCTGGGACTAGTGGGACTGGTCTGTATAAGGGAGGCATGTCGTTATGGTTACTTCCTTTCAAGCCTCGCGCCAAGTCCCAGTAAGCATGGTGGCTTGGCACGAGGTTTGAAAGTTTATCGCCCCATTGTTGATCACGCAACTCAGACATGCGACTTTGAACCATGCGTTCAAAGTGGCGTTTCTTAGTTTTGTTCTCTTTACTGGGGTAAGAGTCGTAATGTCGGGTCACTGCTTTACTCTCCGTCACCAATCGTCTCACATCCGCTGGAATGACAAGGCGCCGGTCGTCCGGCACTATGACCTCCTTTGCGGATGCACCTACTACGGTGGAGAGGTGATTGGTGAACGAATCGATCGCAAGGGTTACGTCATCTTTTGTCAGGATGTCGTCAGGGATCTTGTCTAGGTCCGGTGAACTGATAGCCTTTAGGGCATCGCCTACTTGCTTCCAGTTCACTATCGTCTTAGTGGGGCGGGGGAGGTCAGTCGTTGGGTCGGGACCTAGTCGCAGTATAATGGGTCGGTGGTCAGAGTGAAGCTCGTGAACCACTTCTATGGAGCGTAACCGGAGTGTTACGCCTCTGAATAGTGCCATGTCAAGCAAGTCAGATCGGTGGTCTTCCATATAAGGGTAGTGAGTGGGCTCAGTGGGCGCAATTATGTCAAAGTTAAGTTCTGCGATTAGGTTTTCAAGTGCAGTACCTCTGGGATTGTTGACGTTACAATTCCATAGGATGTGCTTACTGTTGAAGTCGCCAATCAGAATGACGGCGCTTCCTAATGAGAATAGGGCTTCTAAGTCAGCTCGGACGATCGGCTTTTTGCAAGCTTGGTAACAGGATGCTATGACTATAGGTTGATGACCAGTCATAGCTAGGAGGCAACAAGATGCTTCCATATTAACAAGAGTCGGGGTAGGTAGGGGAATGCAGTGCAGGGACCTTTTGTAATAGATAAGAGTGCCTCCCCCACGGGAGTTCACTCTATCATCACGTACCGTTCTGTAATTGGCAAACCTAGGGTTCGCCTTCCCCGGTTTTAGAAAGGTTTCCTGCACGCATATGATATCGATAAGGTGGGTACAACAAAAGTCGTGGACGAGGTCACGTTGTCTGAAGAGGCCGTCAGCGTTAAATGACGCTAACGAAACTGAGTACGGTTTCGTGCGTTCGGTTGTACTACCCATAGTGGTTGTACTGGGGAGGGGCCTGGGGAACGAAGCGCTTAAGGGCGCTAAGTAAATTCGCGTGTTCCAATGTGTATTGGATCACGTCCGCTGGGGATTGAGCGTATTGCATCTTGTGGAATAGCTCTTGTACCTCATTGATGTCAACCGACATAGCCAGATCGCTGACTAGGTTGATTGCCTCTTGAAGAGGGGCAGCCATCAATGGCATAGGTGGAGCTTGTGGCCGGGAAGCGGCGCGGGGAGGCGCGCGAATGGTGTTGGCGACGGGTGCCGGGAGCGCGGGGCGAGCCGGGGCCGGTGCGCGGGCAGGGGCCGCGGCGCGGGCGGGTGCGGATGCGGGCGCGGGTGCGGGCGCGCGGGCCGGGGCGCGGGCGGTAGCGACGGTCTTAACCATACTGGGTGGTTTAGACCATGCGTTACGGGCTGGGAGCGGCGCGGGTATTACCTGTGAGGCAGGTACTACCGTTAGTTTAGGGCTTACCCGTTGGTAACGGTCGTAAGAGGGACGGGTCGGCCTATGCCTTGCCACCCTGTGGTTCACTCGTGGTGCTTTAGGGCAACCACGGTAATTCGCGGTATGCCCTTGAGCACCGCATAAAACACAGCTGGGTGGGTCCGGTGAATCCCGGGTGCGAGTGCACGCTGCTGTCGCGTGATCGCCTAGGCACTTAACGCACCTAGCGCGAGCGAAGCAGAAACGGGAGGCGTGCCCGTATAGTTGGCAGTTATGGCACTGCGAGGGACTCCCATTTTTGTATGGGGCTTGGACATCGAGTCCTGAGAGGCCACAGACCTTTTTTAAATTAAAAATGGCCTTGCCTTCAGGTGTACGATCTAGTACTACGAGTACTAGATCGTAGGGACTGCGGTCCTTCCCGCTGTACATGCGGTGAACTGCATGTACGGGGAAGTCTTGTGCCTTCAGGTCGGCACATACCGAATCGGTATGTACCTCCTTGGGCACACCGCGGATGACCACTCGGAGGACTTTCTCCTCTTCGAGCGCATAAGTATGAAAACTTATGCTCTCTTTACGGAGGAGCTTTGTTAGCGCTCTGTGGTCGCTACTGGTGGGCACTTGGACTTTAATGCCCTGCTGCGTGGAGCGGGCATTAGTGTAATGGATCCCACGATCCGAAACTAAACGGGACAGCATGTCCCATTTGGTTTTGTCCTGAATGAACAGGGGTGGAGGCGGTTTTTCGCGGCGCGTGCTCGCGTCCTGAGGGGACGCGGCAGTAGTGGCCGGAGCGGAGGGAGGAGACGCGGGGCGCGGGGCGGGGGTCGGCTTCTTGCCGGAGGCGGGGGCCTTAGCGGGTGCCTTGGCGGGAGGGGCGGAAGTTGCGCAACTAGCGGCTTTAGGAGCACGCTTGCGTTTGCGGTCAACGACGGTATAGCCGTCGTTGTCGGAGTCCGAGTCAGTGCGTAAGGCGCGACTCGGATCTACTTCCATCTCCGTTTCGGAGTCCGAAGTGGGCTCGACAACGGCGATGGAGGGACGGGTGCTCGCTGGCCTCCCGATCGGTGAGCGCGAGCGAGACCTCTCACGGGGAGGGGCTGCCACCGTGCGTCTATTGTCCGGGCCCGGGGCGGGCGAAAGCGGGCTGTCCTCTGAGAAGGACCGGGTCAGAGGAGGGACGTTGGCCTCCGGGATTGAAGTCCCGGAGGGAGCAATAAGAGTGTCCGTGAGGCGGGCACTCGCTTCCTCTTCTAGGAGTTGCATATGAGCAACATACAGATCGGGGTGGCGGAGGGCGAAGGTCTGAAGGACCTGCACCTCACCGTTAGAGGGACGGGACTGCATCCTGAGGGGAATACTCAGGACGCCCTATCAAGGGTTTGAATTCCCTCACACACCTTGTGAGCTCACTGTGTGAGAGGGAGTGTGTACCTAGGGTGTGCCCTAGTTGTGTACCCTCTCCGAGCTTTTTTCTCGGCGGAGAGGGGTGCTCCTAAGCGCTACTCCGGGGTTGACTAGGGGTGACCCCAAGGCCAGTAATCCCGGAGCCCAGCTTGCTTCGGCTGACCCGTGAAGCGGGAAAGGCCACGGTGCAAGGTTAAACCAAAACAACAACAGTGGCCGTTGTCACCGTAGGGTGTCACACTGCGACCGCAGCAAATGGCGGATTTGATCGTTCAGACGGGTTTGGCTGACGCTACCCCACGCCTGAACGACGTCGCTTAACAGCACAAAGTGTGTTGTTACGCGACTGTTACTATGTTGTGTCGGGTAGTAAAGTGGTGAAATGCGCACCGAAAAGTGCGGTCAAAACAAGACCACCAGCCCGATATGATGTTGTTCGTCCGAAACAAGGGACTTGGGTAGGTGGTAATGCCTGACGTCTTAGAGCGCCTCTGCGCGACGGCACGGCGAGCTCGTAGCTCGCGTTGCTCGGCGTTCGGCGGCTGCTCAGCTTCTGCACACAAAACAAAAACTTCGTCAGGACTGCGTATTCCAAGGCACTGGTCTGCAACTAGCGTCGGAACGATGACCCGAGTGAGACGGCAATAGTGCGGGGACTATTGCGGTCTCACTGGGAGATACTGGCGGAGCTGTAGACAGGTGTGCACGGCGTGGCGGCACAGGTCGGAATGATGTTGTATCAACCCCACAGAATGAGATAAGTGTAGGAAGATGAGTCTGTCACTGCCATAATAAATAACAAAGCCCAATGTTAACGTTTGGAAACAATCACGTCAGCTAAAGATCAGATCAGCAAAGGTTATCAGTATAATCCATTAGGAAAGCCCACAACACAAGTGTAACACTGTCTTTGCATGGCGCGGCTGTTTCCAGAGTAAAAAAGAAAAAAACGTGAAGTAATAGGCTTCTCGAGGCTCAGGCAGTGCCAACTGGTAGTGAGCTGGAGCATGTCCACTGCCTTTAGGCCTGCAAACCTGACCTTTAGTTTCACTAAATGCTTTCGTTGTAGTCGTTTTCAAAAAAAAACTTAATTGTTCTTAAATAATAACTACATTACTAAGGAGAGGATAAATTTCGCCAGGAACTGTATAAAGATGATTATAATAAGGAACTAAGTACGCCCCCACAGGTAAGTACATTGTGAAATGTACGCCGTCTGACACAATTAAATTAAGCCAATAGCTTCCAAGTCATTTATAAAGAGCGGCAAGCCCTCTCGAACCAATTTATAGACAATCCTACTGCATCCAATAAGAAGCTACCACGCTACAACTAAAGGCATTGAAACGTTTACCGATCGCCGCTAACCATGTGAACTGGATCCAGTTAGTACGCACCAAAGAAAACAAAAGCATGTCGATTTTTACACCAGATAAACTTTTTCTTCCTGAGATATATCGCCAGTGGCAAAATATAATTGCACTACATTTCAGGCAGTTTTTCCTATAATTATTGCATTTCAACTCTCGAGCATCTGCCGACGCTTTTGAGGACATTTTTGTGTAATGATTTTGATGCCGTTTTTTGGTACGCCTTTTTGAATGGTATGTCGATGTAATAGGCGCTGTGTTACTTTGGCAAAAAGAAAGCCGTCGATATGCGTTCTGAGACCTATTTCATGGCGCGTTTGAAAAGTGTGGTAAGGTATAAAATTTTAAATAAGTATGTTTTTTTTTAAAAGCCAATTCTAAACATCCATTTTCATTTACGAAGTTTATGAAGCAAAATTTAAAATAACTTCATAACGAAACTTAAGATTTAATATAATGATCTATCCTACGGAAACTAATCTGCGCACTTAGCATGGACTGGAATATAGGCAAACTCGTATATGCCCGGGGAGAGGATTACTAACACATTAAAAATATTTTTTCTACTCTCAATCTTGGGCGTGTTTTACGAATACCTATTGTATTTTTTTTGTTCTTTGAGCTAGTCATTGACTGCCTTAAGCCAATAACAATACGCGCGTGATTTACATTAATCTGTTAAAATTATCTATCCTACGTCTTTGAACAAGGTTAAATTTTAAGTCTATCATAAAATAGTTTTAAAGAATTAACGTACAACATCGATAATCACTTTCTATGTAATTCTTTAAACAAAGAATTACAACGGATATATCAAAATGTAATAGATTTACTTTACTCTGTAAATAATTTTGCCATTCTAGAGTGGATATAATCAGTGAATAAACTAAGAGATAAAAAAACATATCCAGCCCATGCTAGGCCCGTTGCATTACAAGATTACTTTGACATTTAGTGGGTGCGACTAACCTAATGTAACTTTGCTAAGCGCTTGTACTACGATACTAATAATAAGTATTGTTGAAGTACTTAAGCTTTAATTTAGGAACATGAAGTAGCACTATTATTATAATGAACAATCAATTCAAACAGTACAGTTTAGTATTGTGCTTTTTTTAATGCTATAAAGGAATCCTAATTCACTAAAATCTCACTTTACCACAGTACAACTAACGAGTGAACGAATATTATGTTTTTCCTATAATACATTTTCTACAAAAACTAACTTACCTCCGTTTATTTTATAGACGCTGCATCAACCTGTCACACTGTATCAAGCTCGACACACCGATGTTCGAATGACTGAAGCGAAGTTAAGCCTCCGATAACAAAAAAAATCTTACAATGTTACGCGACTAAATTTATGGCCATCGACCATCGTCTTTGTTGGCAAATGTGGCATGGCTTTAAAAAGTAGCGATGCAATGGTCAAGTTGAACTGGCTACTAAAAAGATATTTTTTATAGGTTAAGAACTCTTGACACCATTATGCTTCAACTTTGACAGGTCGTTAAATTGTTGCACTAAGGGATAGGATTCCCAGTGATGAAAACGTTTGGATAGATTCATTTATTCCGCCAAGCAGTAATGTTGATGGTATGCCGATGATGATGTTTTGCGGATGTTGCTATTTTGCAGATTTTGCTGTTTTTCAGATTTTGCTGTTTTGCAGATGTTGCTGTTTTGCAGTTCTTTATTTTATATCTTATAGGCTTACCTTTGACCTAGTGGGACCTAGTCTCACCTGACGGTAAGTGATGATGTGGTCGAAGATGTTGTTCAGGCTAGCCTATAATTACTCTCAATGACAGCTGCCGGAACACACCGTTAAGTGCTTGACGACAGATTTTCTACTTGAGGGTGGTAGCTAGCGGCATTTTGCGTTTCATAGTGGTAGGTACCTACCACCTTGCGAAACAGAGAACAGAAAAAAAAATGAAATAACAGACATAGGTATAATAGATAAGATATAAAATCTGCTGAAGTGGCGGATGCAATGCAGAGTTATGCCGCAAACTTGCGTCCTCTAAACAATTTTGGCCAGGAGGGCTGCAGTTCAACATCAGGATTATTTGTTTTCGCAATTTTTTCCCTGGGATATCGTAAATACTTCATAAAACGGATAAAGGAAAACCAAATGGCATATTTCCGCAAAACTGGCTGCGATCCCGGATAAATTCTGTCATTGACATTTTGTAATTCTGTGAATTACATACTATTGATAGTCAGATTCTAAAATAAGTATTATACAATCCTTTGACACGGGAAAAATACTTATGACTTCCAATCGATTCATAAAAAAAACCTGCATATTATAAATATTTGTTCATTTGTACGTAATGTTTTATTGGAAATGTGTTGTAATTTTATTTAGGAAGGCAGCCAGCCTATTTTAATCCTGTAGGTAAATTATATGCATACACATGTTTGTGTAACATTGAGAGACATATTGTAATGTCGTTACTTCATTAGTCGGCTGAAGGTATTTTAAAAAGGAATTTTAAATATCTCGGTTCCTAAATAGACTCATATTTAGAAACTGTGATTCATTTTTGTTAGGTTATTTGTTTATAGTAATTAGTATGTATAATCTGAGTTTACACCGATTGCTTTAACACATTTATTTCTTAACTTTGTGATCATAATGAGTCTGTTGCCTGGAATAATATGCGAAAGATAATACATACCTTTTGTAGAAATACTTTAATTTGGTAAATCTTCGATAGAATGTAAGTAAATTACAGCATCGTAAATTTTATGCCAGCTTTCCTATATTAGAATGGTTTTATCCCCACCGCCGGCTTGCACTACACCTCATGATGGAAGGGCATTTTGCGAGTACTCTCCTAGCTAGCTACCTCCCTGATGTAGAAGATCTGTCGCCAAGCACCTAACAGTGTGTTCCGGCAGCAGTCATAGAGAGGCCATTAAGTAATAATAAATTTACAGACACATGCACTAACAAATATATGTAACGTAGTGATTGTCACTTGTGAAAAAATGCATCTTTTATAGTGAGATGCTACCGCTTAACATCAGGCAGCGTGTTCCGTCAAAAACAAAAAAATACCAAAAGCCTAAAAACTAAGTGTCACAGAGGCTTAAGCGTTTACCTCCGATTCGATGCCTAGCGTAGCAATAAATTGCAACCCTTTGCGATACAATGTAAGCTGTAGTAACAAACAACCTCCAAAGTCGCAACGCATCACAGTGTCGTCTAAAGTGCTTCCTAAATATTCTTTCATACGTCTTTAAGGCAGTGGTGGACCACTGGCAATGAAATGTCAAGTGTCAGTGTCAGCTTCACCCTTCAGTGTTAAGGCAGTTTGCGAATGCTTGCTTAGCTAACTACCGTAAATGTAAAAAAAAACAGCCAATTGGAAGTCGGTTCGCACATCGAGGGTTCCATACAAACCTTTCGGTATATAAATAAAAGTTATGCCAAATGTGGATTTCATTTAGCATAACTTTTGTGTAAATTTAAATTTAACATTTTAAAGTTATGAAACATATTTTTTTATTACATGATGTAAATAAAATGTATGCTTTTCGCCATTTTTCCTTTATTGTGCCATAAGCATAGAACATATTATAATAATACTACATAGAATACGTTCCTTCGTACCAAATTTCAAGATTCTGAGTTCACGGGAGGTACCCTGTAGGCTTTGATCCCTTGAGTGTCGAATATTTGCGGCATAAACGGCTGTATCTTTTGATTGCGTTGGCTCAGATATTTGATTTTATCACAGCTCCAAGTGACAGTAGACCTTAGCATTTGATATGAATTTCAGCTTGATATCTCCACGCGTTCCTGAGAAAAAGGGTCTTGACAGACATACATCAGTTTGAAGCAGTGATGGCTCAGTGGCATTGGCTTGGACTGCCACGCAGCAAGTCCATGGTTCAAATCCCGCCGCGAACTTGAGCTTCACCGCATGGTGGAAGGGCATTTTGTGAATGCCCACCTGGCTAGCGACCACCCTCAAGTAGAAAATCGGTCGCCAAGAACCATACGGTGTGTTCCGGCAGCTGTCCCTGAGAGCTAGTAATTCTTTGTTAAGCCTAACACCAGACCACATCATCACTTATCATCAGGTGAGATTGTGGTCAAAGACTTAAAAAAAAGACTGATAACATAGTGATCCTATAAGGGTACCGTTTATTCCATTTGAGGTTCGGAACCCTAAAAAACGTTTAGTTGATAAAATGACGCCTACTGAATATTGCGGATATTGTACTCACTTAGTCAACTGTGTCAAATTTGAAAATATTTGGAAGTTCAATTCCATTATTACAACAACAGAAGACGGAACTACAAATGGTCATAGAACTCTCACAACTTTAGTGGGTAATTGAATCTGATACTAATAGAGCAAAGCACTCATAGATTTGCCAGTTTACATTCAAAGCCCACATTTAAATTCACAACACAAATATTATCATATTCACTAAAGACAGTTTCAGAGCAAAGGTACTCTGATAACGATAAAAAACGGTATCTGTACCTGAATCAGACTTATTTTATTAAAATAATAACACCCACGTGGTCATATGTTCGCAAGTCAATGCCGCATAACCAACGTAAGATAAACCCTCTAGCTTTTGAGTTAGGTTTTAAAAATCTGAGAAGAGAGAGGTCAGGCGTTAAAAGATACACCGGCCGAGTTATCCGACCCACGCTTACTGCTTTATTGGCTGGAATTGCCTCTAAACGTTACCAATGAGACGTTTGTTGTTGTATATTTACGGCACCTTCATACTGCTTGGTAACTTCGGTTCCGATACAATAAAGTGCATGATATATGACGGTCCAAGTTGTGGTCGCAGTAGATTTCATCCAAAGAGCGTGTAAGGTCATGCTTTTCCCCATTCTTACAGAACATTGTAATGATTAAGCGTAAATCTTTTTAGTACCAAAATACCAAAATAGAACCCTATAGCTTTTCAAATGCTGTCTGTACGTCCGATGTCATGGGTCACTAGCTCGTAAAAGGTTTTTTTATGTTATTGTGACGGAACAAGCTCGAGGCTCACCCGATGTTACCTAACCCGATGTTACCTACCGACTAACCTGTGCCTATAACAGACGCATTTCGTCACAAGTTCGCACTGCGCTCGTCATGTTGAGACAGTTGTCAAGCCTCATGTGCCTGTAATTAAAGGACTGCTGCCAGAATACATCGTAAGGTGCTTTGCGACAGATATTCTACTTTCTGTTTCCGTATAATTGCAAACCTCATCTAAGTTTTCAATGGTTTCAACTATGTCAATGTTATACAGATCTGACATGTCGATATTTCATGTGAAATAAATCGGCCAAGTGCGAGTCGGACTCGCGCACGAAGGGTTCCGCACCATTAGCTATACAACATTAGACTTCATATTTTATCTTTTTTTTTGTTTTAACACGAGCGAGTCTGACTCGCACTCGGCCAACTTTATTGTATTTGTTGTTATGGCGACAACAGAAATACATCATCTGTGAAAGTTTCAACTGTCTAGCTATCACCGTTCTTGAGATACAGCCTGGTGACAGACGGACGGACGGATGGACGGACGGACAGCGAAGTCTCAGTAATAGGGTCCCGTTTTTACCCTTTGGGTACGGAACCCTAAAAACGATATATATACCGATACATGTGAAGAGAGCCACTTTGCTTTACTCTCCTAGAAAAATGTTGCCAGTTACTAGACACTTCCTATTCAGAGTAAGTTTATTTAGGATTGTAAAATTGGCGATCGGTTTTACCACCCTCCTTTTGGAGATACTCAATAATTTGGAATGAAAAGTATACCATGTCCAAATGAAAAACCTAAGAAAAAGTATCTACGAAATATCATCAACATGCCGTGTCAGTTGAGTGGCAACAAACACACACGTTTGCATTTATAATCACGCTGATCGGTTCAGAATGGATCGATCAGCATGATTATGCTCAGTGTGCGTAAATTTTAGTACAGGAACTATTTGTCGGATGTTATTTCACTGTTTTGTACTGCTACATAGAAACTCCAACCCGTGATTATAGGGACTGGCCAGTTTTCACAAAATTGGAAGCAAAAATGTTTTCGATTCAGTGAAAGAATGTCGCCATATTGACTATATTAGCCATTCAGGTGATCATGTTTAACGAAATGTGTTTAGATTGGATTTAAATTGCCTTTAACAGCGCTGTTTTACATTAACTTAGCGTGATATTACACGGGTGTAGGCTTTTGGGAAATTTTAATTTGATGTTTGGTTTCATTGAGCTTTGATTAAGTTTGACCATTAACATAACATATTTCTATTATCTCTAAGTTTTGGGTACTTTCTTAATTTATTTTCTCAAAGTATATGTTACTAATATAATGGTTCGCGATCTTCCACATAATATCCGTCAAATTAAACGCATATTTTGAAAAATAGGTGTGTTTAATTGGTAGTAATCTTTATTCTATTTACATAAAAAAATGCTTTTACATTTTATTTACAATAAAGCTAAACATGAATATATAATATACAATGAGTTCTGTTTTGTACTAACGGCGTTGTACTATATAAGTGCTTGTTAAAAAAAAAGTGCAAAACACCTCCTGTGGAAGGTCGACTGCCTCTATAAGTAATTTTAGGAAATTTATAATTAATCCTCTATCAGATTGAACTTCCTGAACCTGTAGGTCGTGCCCAATAGCGCCAAAGTAAAACAACTATTTTATTTACGATGACTCTAATAGCAAAGCAATCACAAAAGTAAGTGAAGCAGTGATGGCTCAATGGCATTGGCTATGGACTGCCGCGCAGCAGGTCCATGGTTCGAATCCCGCCGTGTGCTTGAAATTCACAGCACATTCACATTTGTTGAAGGTTGAAGGGCATTTTTCAAATGCCCGCTTGGATAACTACCACCTTTAAGTAGAAAATCTGTCGCCAAGCACCTAACGGTTTGTTCCGGCAGCTGTCCTCGAGAGCCAGTAATACTAGGTTGAGCCTGTTAATACCTTCGACCAAAAAGTTCAAAGATTTAACTATCAGCAATAAAAAAATGTAATCCATTGGTAAGTTATTTTTATAATAAGTTTAGGTATTTTGTAATAGGAAGTGAGTCTATTGCGCACTACCGGAGAATTTAAAAGGTCTGAGTAATTAGGTATATCCGTCCTAAGAAACCAAAGATAAAAAAGTCTTTCTGACATCGATGACATGTTTGTGCCATATACACTGGCCATTTTAAAATTTTTAAGGACATAAAATAGGATAACTACTTATACTTAGTACCAAGATTTTCTATTTTAATATATCGTACATCCTGAATAAACATGTCACGGTCTAAAAACGCCCATAAAGAGGCAAAAGATGTAACAAGGTATGTTAGGGGAGTTTAATGAGCAATGTTAAAACTTTATGGGCAGTAAAATTGCTTTGGGGTGTCAAAATTACGGGTAATTATACATATAAGTATAAGTTTACGAGTAAGACATGGCAAAGATATATGTTACGGCTGACCATAGTTCCTCAGAATGTATGTTTTGAAGCGCTCGTAGCGAAGTTTGCTGAGCCATTCTGAACCGATCAGCAAAGCTAAGAAACGTCCGCCGCGGTCATGAGTTGGATGGGTGACCGCTGGTGACATTACTACTGAGCGCTTACGTGCTTAGGGCTAAGCCGTCGGTCCCGGTTGTTGTCTTCGGATGGCAGTCGTTATAAGCATGGTGGTAGGGCATTTTGCGAATCACCGCCTGGCTAGCTACCACCCTCAAGTAGACAATCTGTCGCCAAGCACCTAACCGTGTGTTCCGGCAGCTGTCCTTGAGAGCCAGTACTCTAGTTTAGCCTGAACAACATCTTCGACCACATCATCACATACCATCAGGTGAGATAGTGGTCAAAGGCTAACCTATCATGCATAAAATAAAATAAAAAAATGTAGGAATTGAACAATCAAACCTGTTCAGTCAACAGGTCAATCAACAATTTAAAAAATTACTACTACCAGTTTAATTCTAGTAGTAGTAAACTTCATAATGCGAGTTTGTCTGGAGAAGTACTGTACTGTAACAGCCGGATCGTCCACTGCTGAACACAGCCTATATATATTTAGGGGTATTGGCCATAATCCCCACGATTGGCAGGCGTTTTGGGGATCGCAGTGTAAGTTGACAGTTCCTTAGAAGGCGCTGCTGCCCACGTTCCAGTATTTTCCCTTAGTCGCCTCTTACGACACCCACAGGATGATTTGGGGAGATGCAATTCTAACCCGGCACCCCATGGGGCACTGGAGAAGTACTGCTATCATATATATTTCTACCGCCAAGTATTAATGCTCACATTACTATGTTCCGGTTTGAAAGGTATGGGTGCCCGGAAATTTCAGGCCTTGAAACTTTACAGCTTTATGGAGCAGTGTGATGGGTGAGTAAGCCACTTCTGACGATGCATCTCTTATAGGCTAAAGTTACCGCTGCAAACTAGATGGGCCTCGTGATTCTTCCATCACGATAGCATAACAAGTATAAATTAATTTAAAAATTATAAGACCCGTCTGAAATTTTTTTTGTTAGGACTTTATCGTTCCATTGAAATTGAAAGTGCATTTATATATATATATATATATATATATATAAATTGCATCGTTTTTAGGGTTCCGTAGTCCTGACAAGGAACCCTTATAGTTTCGTCATGTCCGTCTGTCTGTCCGTCTGTCCGAGGTTTTGCTAAGAGACCGCTAGTACTAGGAAATTGTAATTTCGTATGGATATGTAAATCAATTACGCCGACAAAGTGGTAAAATAAAATTTTGAAAAATTATTTTTTTTAGGGTACTTCCCATACATGTGATGTGGGGATGAAATTTTTCTCTCTCTCTTGTGTGTGGTATGGTTGAATAGGTCTTCTAAAATTACTTAGGGTTTCCTAATACTGTTTTTCGATTTAATGCTCCATTTACGAAATATTTAACTTTAAAGTGCAAATTTTTGTTCCAGCAGGGCGTCCCACCGCCCTCTAAAAGCTAAACAGCGGGCTTGAAAAATCTGAGAAAATTCAAGCTGATAGTGCGTTTTTTGAACTTTAAAGAAAAAGTATAGCGGTTGACATAACTTTATTAGTTTGGCAGTAATAGTCGTTGAACTTGGGTGTTGGATAATTTTGTACCAAATATAAAATCTATAGAATAAATCCTTTAAAGTGACTAAGATGAAGTAGTTGGTTAAAGGGGTAAAGACTGGCATTGAAAACTTAATCAAAAAATAAAAAATCTTAAAACTATAACTATGCCCACTGGGTGGACTGACGATATCGTGAAATTCGTGGGTAGCCAATGGCTACAAGTGGCTAATAGCCGTTCTTTGTGGCGATTTATGGGGGAGGCTTTTGTTCAGCATTGGACATCTTCCAGCTGATGATGATGATGTCATACATATTAGACAGCTTTCCAGCCGCGGTACACCCGCGCGTATTGCGGTTATCGCGCAAAACTATAAACCTCTTTTTGCGCAGTTGGATAAAAACAATCCTATGTCCTTTCCCGGGTCTCAAACTATTTTCATTGGCATAGATATAGATATGACAGTACAAAGATTCGACTTATATATGTATAAAGTACTTTTTGGACCTCATCTTCGCCGTACACTAGAAGTGTTTGCTGTCTGTACCTGTCGTACCAAGGTCATCGAACGCTTCATTTCACACATCATCAATTTGCTGATTGTACTTCAAATGTGTAATTTTTTTCATCGATAAAGAGAATATTTCTGCGCCCTTCACTTGCGTATCGCAACGGAAGGCACTCTATTTAATTTTAAAGATTGATTTAGGGCATGTAGTGTATTACGACGATAAGCACCGACCTTCAGGTCTTGTTTTATAATACGCGACATTTTCCTAGCGGGAATCTTCATTTCTCGCCATAAGGTTATTGTTGAGTTATCATAATATTTTTACTTCCTAATTCGATAATCGACCAATTCTGGATTTAACAGCATTAATTTGAAGACACGCGGCTGCCCTGATCTTTTATGGTCTTTGACAGAGGAAGTGTTGTTGTATCTGTTGATATTACGATATACAAACATACCTACGGCTGATACCAAGCTTTTGAAGTGTCTGGAATATGACCGACGCGACGGCTCAATACCTACTTTGCACAAGGCGAATACTGCTATCCTATTTTCTTTAACACCTCATTTCATATTGTTATTTGATAATGAACACGAAATTATATATGAAATGGCGCGAAATTGAAAGAAAATTTTAAAGTAATAAACGGGTTCCAAATCAGTACTAATATTATGATTGCGAAGTAACTCTGTCTGTTACGCTTTCACGCCAAAACTACTGGACCGATTTGAATGAAATTTGGTATGGAAATAGTTTGAGACCCGGGAAAAAACATAGTCAGGATAGTTTTTATCCAACTGCGCAAAAAGAGGTTAATGTTTTTGCGCGATAACCGACATAAGTACGCGCGGGCGGAGCCGCGCCCGGAAAGCTAGTATTAAATATTTAAATTCAAGTTATGCCTTGAGAAGTAGGCAATGCTGCCAGCTTGCCTAAGTGCATTCGTTGTAGTAGATGTATTGTTGTATTGAGTTTTTAATGTGTTGTTAATAGTATATATCGTACTTACTAATATTATAAATGCGAAAGTAACTCTGTCTGTCTGTCAGTCTGTTACGCTTTCACGCCAAAACTACTGGACCGATTTGAATGAAATTTGGTATGGAAATAGTTTGAGACCAGGGAAAAAATATAGGATAGTTGTTACCCAACTGCGCAAAAAGAGGTTAATTTTTTTGCGCGATAACCGACATACTACGCGCGGGCGGAGCCGCGCCCCGAAAGCTGGTTGTATAATAACCCATTTATAAGCTTACTTGCATATATCAGTGCAGTGAAGACAGTGACAGTGACGCACGCGCCCCTACCCTGCCTGCGACTCCATTGCTGCCCGCCGTTCCTCAAGTTTCGGAGAGGGCGTTGCGAGCAGCCGCCCGCAGTGCGCGTCAAGCAGCCCTCGAGGCTGCCCGCATTCCTTGAGAATGAACATCTTTACTGTTCGAACACCGGTCGGAGATTTCGACTAAACACCGTGAGTGCTAGCCGGTATATTTAATTAATATTCCCAATTTCTTAATTTGACGCCTGCCATGCCGGGGGCTCATGGCACACCCCCCCACACACCACATGGGGGTAGACTGAGTTCAGCAGTTCCGGCTGATACACTACAGTGAATCCAGTAAAATATTATGTTTTATTTTCATATACTACATACTTGTACAAAATTAATATTTTATACTTATATACAGTTAAAAAACATGTTTTCATGTACTGTGGTTGTTTCTGAGTTTTTTGTGGTGAACTATTTTGATGTATCAACCTTTATTTTGAGACTGAGCAAATCTCAAACTAATTTGATGTAAGCCTTATAATAACAGAGTCAAAGTTAAAGTTCTAAGCCTTAGCTCGCCTGTTATTAGGCTGTGACATTAAACTTGGACAAGAACTAAGATTTAGACGAAATGAATTAAGTTTACGCCAACTTTGGCCGGATTAACTGTGCGCTGAACTGATTAGATTCGACAAAATTTAAGTTATTTTAGCCTATTTTCGTTCGAAACTTCAAAGTAGTTAAGAAAGTAGAAGACGCAACTGTATCCTCTTGAAAAGTTTTGAGATATGTACTAACAAGACAATAACAATGACAGATTATAGTTTAGACAACGAAATTACTGTTTAGAAATAATTATAATATATTTATTTTCAATGAATCTGAAACATAATTTAATAATTATATATAATATCGATTTATATAATTATAGAAAAAAAAATTATATATGCGTATAGAAAATCGACCTTCGAAACTTTAATGCATCCCGGAATAACAATTAAAAACATTTCATATCCTTATTATTGTATGGTGACTTACGGAAAAAATTACCAGCACGACTCACTCTCCATAACGATTACCGAATCAGCCGCCTGCAGCCGACAGCAGCCTGAGGACACCCTGACGTGCTTGGCGACAGATTTTCTAGCTCAAAACCCTGCATACTGGGAATGAGAGTAAGCCTTACTTTAGTCTTTCTAAAGTTAGGATAGGTTCCATACAAAAGTATCAGTTTTAGTAATATTTTTAATATTTTGGATAAGGTTGTTTTACCCATTTAGGAAGTAAATAAACATCTTTTTTATTCGTATGTGGGACTCATTTTTCATCGGAATATTTCTTCACTAAATTGTCTACATATGTGCTACATCCAATGGAATGTTATGATAACAACGCTCCAATTATAACTTAAATTTAAAATTACTTTGAACGACAAAGAGCGCGCGTATTCGAAGAATCTTAATAGTCTGAAGAATAATAGAGCACACTTTAACCCTTTATCTAAAGGGAATAAATAAACGAAAGGGATGCTAATATAAAACTATTTGATGTTCTCTTTGAGTCGGCTATTTGTTTAGAGTTCACAGAATATTTTTTGAGATGTTCTCCTTTGTTCGATCTAGTTGTTGTTTGCACAATTTAGTGTGTTTATTATTCAGAAGTGTTTGCATGCGAATGGGGTGTAGTAAGCACATTATAGGAGATCAAAGAAAGGTGTGGTTGAATTGGTAGCGGTATTTTAGTTCGATGTATTAAATATAGTTACATAATGTCACGCTTGTTGCCCTGAGGGGTAAAGAAAGATAGATTTTTACTTGCTATGATCTTGACATACCCCTCTTGCTTTCTTTACCCTCATAATATTATTAAGTCACGTCCGTAAGTGAGGAGTATTAATGCTATGGCCTTATCAAAATGTCTCCAATCTGCAAGAATACGACGAGGATTGAAAACTGTAACAGAACTGTTCATATTTTACTACATTTTTTTTTAAATATATATTAATTTTTCTAACTGTACCTAGGTATATATATATACCTAAGAAAAAATAGATTTTTAATTAGAAAAATTATAATATATTATAATTAAATAGAAAAATAATATATATAAATATATATATATATCTAGGTATATATAAATAATATTGAATTATACTGACATTGAATAGCTTCTCATTAATTTGTAAATATTTTCTTCAAATTTTCAATGTATTTAAAATTTGAAGCAAGGCAGAACATGATGGAAACTTTTAAATACTGAAATATCTACGTTTAATATTGAAATATCTATCCATGTGTATTCAATACATGTTGTCACAAATAAAAAATCTTTCATTCATTCACTCGGGCAGTCTGTATGAGGACACAGGCTTTACATGTTCTGGCCGGGCAGTCACGTTAATATTTTTTTATTTTTTTTATTGCTGATAGGTAAGCCTTTGACCACAATCTCACGTGATGGTAAGTGATGATGTGGCGAAGGTGTTAACAGGCTTAACATATAATGACTGGCTCTCAAGGACAGCTGCCGGAACACACCGTTATGTGCTTGGCGACAGATTTTCAACTTGAGGGTGGTCGCTAGCCAGGCGGACTTTCGCAAAAATGCCCTTCCACCATTCGGTGAAGCTCAAGCTCGCGGCGGGATTCGAACCATGGACCTGCTGCGCGGCAGTAGCCAAAGCCACTGAGCCATCATTGCTTCAAAATTATATTATGTTTAGTATGTAGTTAAGTGCATCGTGAGCAAGTAGGTGTAAAATGTACAATGTGTGCATTTATTTGTATACGATTATCGTAATTTTGGGATTTTATATTTACACTTAGCAAAATTTACTAACAAACACGATATTCAAATACATTACATTTATTTTTATTTGTTAATTCAAAAAGTATGCCAAATTTTTTGACGAAGTATCCATCACTTATTATTTAAATCGTTGATCGCTCTCTAACAGCTAGACAATATTGTACTGCTATTATTACGATAAGCTCCAGGCGTAACTTCATCCCTACGTAAGCATGTTTACCTTTTATAGTTTCCATGGTAACGATGTTTACTGATGTCCCTCATGTTTTGATTGTTCCCTAAACCATCCTTACATACTGTACTTGATGTTTCTGAACACAAGAATAATTTCTTGGAATTACTATTAGTATCTTTATGAGTGCGTGTCATTGTTATTAATTAATTTAAACATCTTTGACTGATTTTGTTCACAACTTCGTTGTAAATATTAGAAAATTAAAGTTTAAGACGTTTTAGTTTTAGAAGTTTTAGATGCCGTGACCACGATCACTGCAAATTGTTTGAAACGTCGGGACAAAAATAATGATAAATATACGCGATTGAAAACCGTTTAAAGTTTTAATATTTTTATGTTTGAAATAACGCATGCTCTGCGGATTATATTACAAAATTCGAAATTTTACGAGAGGAAAAATTTATGTCGTGTGCGCGAAAAAAAAAATCCTGTCGTAAAATTTGTAATTTTTACAGTTTAAAGTTGTTTAATTACTAGAGTTTAAGAGTTAAACCGCTGCAAAGGCAATATTAATGACCGCAACAAGACGATAATGTATGCATTGGTGCCCGTAACAATTAGTTGAGTAAGTAAAATGTTCAGTAGTCTCCCAGAAGGTCGGTCTCAATATGAACTTGAGCAAGACGTAAATTATGTCTCATGTCCATGTTGACCCCGTATCAGCCGCATGTGCACGATTCGATCACCAACATATAATAACATAAAAAAATAGCAGTTTTGAGAACAACACTCACGAAATTACGAACGATACTCACCTAGGACAGGGTGGCAAGTTTAGTTGGTCCAACTCTAACAAAATCGCGCCCGAACAATCCAACTCAAATGGGAAGCGTTCCGAAATTTTCGCGCCATCATCTCATTGAATACTCTGCAGAGCCTGCAGAACAAAGTCTTCAAACCTTGTAATAACTTATAATATTATATAGGTGTTAAGAGTCTTACAGGGTCGGCAACGCATTGGTAACGCTCCTGGTGCTGCAAATGTCCATAGGCGACGCTAACCGCTTACCATCAGGTGGGCCGTCTGCTTGTTTGCCACTAAGTTTAACACTAAGACGTGGCCTTACTTGTAGTCTTACGGCAATATGGATAATATACGTGTGGGCAAGCTCACATGCAACCAGCTATGGAAAGAGCTTTGCTCGGATAAAATCCGGAACGAGGAAAATTCTTAAGAGCGAAAGTCACCGATACAGCTCTCAGAATTTTGTTGAAGTGGCAATGGGCTCACATTGCCTGACGAACCGATAAACGATGGGGAAGAAAGGTTCTCGAGTGGTTACCACATTACACCAGAAATACGTTCGTGGATAAGAATATTTATATTAAGCACAATCTTATTAACATCATGATATCCTAATATTATTAGTGTTCGGGTGGTAGGTTAACCATATTATCCTGTTTACCCTTTAACCTTGCAAATAATGTATGTGAGAAAAGGACATGTCAAAAGTTTGAGGTCACAGCGACGTGAGGCAAACTATCGATATTTCCTGTTATGTCCATCAATCAACACAAATGGTGTTCAAAACACTACGCCCACACTTTGTGGCGGTAACTAATCGAATAGACGAAGAGCTGTTGGAGTTAAAAGAGACGATAAATGATCAAGTTTTGTATCGTAAGTATTCATTATCATTATCATTTTCGCTCGTAGCGAAGTTTGCCTAGTCATTCTGAATCGATCAGCAAAGTTAAGCAACGTCCGCCGCGGTCATCAGCTGGATGGGTGACCGCTGGTGAAATTACTACTGAGCGCTTCCGTGCTTCGGAGGTCACGTTAAGCCGTCGGTCCCGGTTGTTGTCTTAGGATGGCAGTCATAATAGCATGGTGGTAGGTCATTTTGCGAATGCCCGCCTGGCTAGCTACCACCCTCAAGTAGAAAATCTGTCGCCAAGCACCTAACGGTGTGTTCCGGCAGCTGACCTTGAGAGCCTGCAATTATAGGTTAGCCTGAACAACATCTTCGACCACATCATCACTTACCATCAGGTGAGATAGTGGTCAAAGGCTAAACTATCAGAGATAAAAAAAAAACATCAACAGCCGTGTACATTTGCGGTTGAAGAAATGCCTCTCCCGTATGGGGATGCTTGAATGGCGCTAACGCTGTGATAGCTCATAAATAATGTCATTTAATTCAGTACAAAGAGCTTATGTCATGTGATTCATAAGTACTTATAATAGAGACATAAATAATTATAACACTCTTGTCCCAAACATAAATATTAAATTAACGAAAATCACTTAATTTCACTATGCCAGATAAAGTTGAAATAACTTCCAAAATATACCTTAAAGCCACACTCCAATTGCATTTTTCCAATGCATTGTGATAAACCACGTAAAAGCTTCAAAATGGAGTACACTTATGGATGTATTTTTTGAAAATATGATGTGCCAAGCAAGGGGCAAATAATACCTAGTAACGCACTGAAATTTTGATAAGCATGAGGCATTGACAACCTAAAAAGGCACCAGAAAAATATACACAGAAATCTTAGCGTTGAACGTGTTAAAGAAATAGATAACATTTCTTTTAAGAAATCAATAACGTATATATGTAGTTTTAAAGATTATACTTACATAAAAAAAAACTTGGTTATTAATAATAAGAATTATTCTATGCAGATGTGTCACATTTTGCTTTTACAGCACTAATTTTAAAATTTAAAATATATGTCATTAGCGGCCAATATAGTTACTTATAATTATTGGGTTTAGTTTAAAATCTTGTAACTCTCAATCTAGTGCTGACACTGATAAAGACAAAAATGACACCGTATTTCAATTGAAATCAGCCGTATTCGATAATCCATTAAACCGTAACGTTGGAGTTCTGACAGATGATGTACGGTCATATCATCACGTGACTGATTTAACCTTGCGGCATCCAATGGTTATTGTTTGTTTCCGAATGTATAAAACTGAACGGAAATCATGATGTTTTTTATGTTGTATAGAATAACTTCAAAATATTGAATATTGAAGTTATTTTTACTAATAAATATATTTATCACTACATCTCCTAGCACTTATCTCCTCGAGTCGTTGACAAAGGTATCTTATATACCTTTGTTTTGCCGATATTGTTTATGCACGAATTGATAATCTATATCATTTTTTTCATTAGGCTATTGTGATGGAACAACCGTAAACCCACCTGGTGTTACACGGTAATCTCTACCTATAACATTTACACTGCACCCGTCACCCTGAGAGACAAAGTTGTCCCATGTACCTGCAATTTCACCTGCACCCTTCAAACCGGAACACTGTAATGCTTACATTACTGCAGTAAAAATAGTCGATAGTTATAGTATTAAGAATTTCAAACCATTGTAGATAATACTTCCAAATTACTTTATTCCAAACTTGTACAATTTCAAGCTAGTACTCTTCGTCTTGAAGTCTCTTACCAGAATCACCATTCCACGGACTGACTGGTTTCTTCCTCCTGTATTTTTCCCTCCAAAATGCGATACTGGTAAATCTTTTCTGATTGGTCGTTAGAGCTCAACAGTGATTGATCGATTTTGAATAACCGACCACGAGATCGTGTGTGTGTTGCCACTATTTAAAATACCGAAATATTGAATAAAATATTGGTTCAGATAAAATAATCTATAAATCCATTGAAAATCATGACAGTAGTACTATCTTTTCCACTGTGGCAGTCCAAAGCCATGGCCACTGGGTCAGCACTGCTTCAAAATATTGTAGATCTAATTGATGCTCTTACTACGCCTTTTACCAAGGGCCTCCATGATCAATTGCTTACAACATGTAGCAAAGAAAGCACTTGAGCTTATTTAAGTTGTACTTGAGGCAATGACATTCAAATTGTTTGATTATACCATGAAGCCTCACCTTTGACATCGTTTTGAGCGGGCTTTGCCTTTGTCATGTTTCGGTGAAGTGTCGTCTCGATATGAGAGTTCCGTGTCAATGGAACTCGACGTTTGACAGTTACGATAGAAAAAGTATTATATTCAGATTGATTTCAAAAGTACGGTGATACAGTGAGGTATGGTGACTTTGCAAATATATACATTTTATTTATTTCTTATAATTTTTTGTAAGAACTTAAAAATATCCTCGAAGAACGGGTTATAAGAGTATTTATTTATTCTAAGATTGTCAAAGAAAGTGAAATAAATGAATAGAAATTTTCAGACAACACATACAAATTTTAAAACAAAATAAATCACATATTTTAAACAGACATCTCCAATAACGAAGTTTAAAACCACGAGTAAAATAAATTTAGTTAGATTGTACTTACCACAAAATGAAAAAACTAAACAAGACAACCAGGAAGCAAAGTGTGCTAGATGTTGTTTACAGAGGAAACTTTAAGTTTCATGGAACTAAATAATAGAGTTCTGAACTTTCCCCTTATTTGTAACCGCACAACAACGATGGATAATGAAATATTAATATAACTTTATTTAAGATCTGAACTCCTATACACCGATAAAAATAAATGAAGTAAGAGCTTGGCTACAAATGACACTCCGTCCTCTTAAGACGGTTAAACGATAGGAACGCAGGGATATATTTTGAGCTATGACTCACTATGATAGTTAAATTGGAAGAACGGATGGTCGTGGGTTTGAATCCTGCTTATAATAAAATTTTTGCAGTACATAACGTAGTATTAATTTTGTTTATGTGAAAATTAATTATGAGTGATCACATTCAGTTATCGATTCTACTCCATCCCCCGCAGTATTGTTGATGAATTAATATACACGTTATATAATGCATTTAGATACTATGATGAGGCAGGGGCCTATTACAGTACATAACGTAGTATTATAACGTTGATATGTTTTATGTACGTTGATATTCATACTTCCACATATCATACACGACACTTATCCAATAATATGTTCTATCATTGATTTTACTCAATACTTTACACATACTCACACTTACATTCTTCACATTACAAAAAAAAAACTGGAAAGGATACTTGTATCACTGACATACTTGCATACTTATTATTACTGACTGAATTTTGCTAATTTACGGTTCGCAGTATCATCCTACTGCCTGTACTGTCTACATGTTTTATATTATAATATAGGTAAACAAACAACCATGTTTCCTACCAACCCGTGTCTACAAGGAAGAGACTGAACCTCACGACACAGGACATCCTAGTGATAGGTTTCAGGGAACAATGTGTATAAATTCTCATATTATGCTTATACCTACAAACAAATAATTGTATATAGCTCATGTTTTGGAGACAAATAAAGATTATTATTACGGTCTACTACGTCTGAGTGGTATAAGGACAGGAGAATGTATGAACAGACTTAAAACGACTATGTCGTTCGCTATAGTTGAAGTAACTAATAGTATTGATATGTAATAGTTTAGTTTATATATTGTTGTGTGGGGTATATAATTTATATTTTAATACACTTATTTCATAAGTTAAATCAATTTTAAACTGAATATTATAATTCCGACGGAATTCAGATACTGTCTCACTTTGTATGGCGTGTAGATATTCATCCATATTTTCCCTAGTGGAGAAGTGCAACTTACAACTTCGCTGTTAGGTCCTCAAGCACTAAACATTCAAAACGCCATTTTATGTTACGCGATATGGGATAAACGTCTATTGCTTTTAAAAGCCGATTTACGTAAATTGCGGAGCTCAAACTGTCGAAGGTAAGTTTTAAGTTCTGTTACTACTTTAGCAAGTGCATTGAAGCGTTAAGGTATTGAGTAAATAAGTGGGATCACTGAAAAACTTTCAGTTTGCGATGGTGTATGTAAGTTTTTGTAGTATTTTGTAGAAAATTACGTTTTCAATGTGTATAATATTGTCAGTAATAGTAATATTGTAAGCAATCTTGAGGAACTGTTGTCTTGAGAAGCTGAATTTGGCCATCGGACGTCTTGACATACCATGATGTTTCATCAATTTCGTTTGTCAAATCATTTATCGTCAAAATAATATCAAATCGGGTTTGGAAGTCAACAACCATATCTGGCTCGCACTACTATGAAATGGAACCAGCTGCCATGTGAAGTATTTCCGAACCGATACCACTTAGGAGTCTAGCAAGTCCAAGTCCAAGAAGAGGGCATATTCTCTCTTCAAAGCCCTCCTATACCATGAAAAAGTCACTCCAGCAGTATTTTCATTGGTTAGCCTTTGATTACAATCTTCAGCCGATTGTAACTGAAGATGCGATTCAAGATGTTATTCAAGCTAACCTAGAAAAAATCCTGGCCCTCAAGGACAGCTGTAGGGTTACACCGTTAAGTGCTTGCTAATTGTTTTTGTACATGAGGTACCTAGTCAGGCGATCATTCGCAAAATTACATAATCCCTTGTGCAAGCATCTTGGGGATCGCAGTAAAAGATAGCAGTCCCTTAGAAGGCACTGTTGCCCACGTTCTGGTATTTAACACTTAACCACTGCGTGCGAAACCCACGGGAACGAATGGGGGTGTTATGCTAGCCTGGCAACCTACGGGTTACCAAACGAGTAAGAACGGGTAAATAATTCAGTTTTGTCATTAATAGAGTCTGTATTCTTTTGTTTTACCACCACATTTATTGCTTTGGTGTTAACCACAGATATGTTTAAACACCTGATAATTCCTGTGTCAACATTTTGAAATTATTCTATAATACGAATAAGACCTATACAAAAACCAATGCCTTTATATCCCTGGAGTGTGGCACAGAGGTCTAAAAATATACCTGTAGATGGTAGATTTTTTTTTAGTTCCATGAGATAGGGGATTCTATTCTCGTGTACTGTGCTCATTGCCGAACACCGGTTGTTACAAAAAAATTAAATATATTTTAGGTCGTGTCCGACACGGGATCTCAAGACTTTAAAGCATAGTTTTACGGCATTCATCTTAGATAATAAAATCAATAAAAAATACCCTGATAACATGTTCCAAAAATGTTTCGCCATATTTAGGTATGTACCTTCAGGTATTTTTTATTGTATATTTGTTAGAACGCAAGTTGACATTGTTTATGACCACGATTACACTTTTTTACTTTACGAATGAATACGAGTTCCACCCAATTCAAAATTGGACGTCCCTACCCATGTAGTAGGTACATGACCGTTATACTTACAGGTAGGTACTCGAGTTTACATACAATACTCGGTGGGCGTGAAGTACACTGCTATGGGTATAATTTTAAATGTTGAAATTTTAAGAATGACATGGACACCAGTAAGCGTCCACTTGACATGGTCACACCATCTCACATTAATAAATAATCACCGGAGGGGTTTCAGGCTGCGTTAATACGCCACTCAGTTCCTCTAGAACTTCTTCCACATAGATATTTTGTACCTACCTGCCACAGTAATATTTAGCTCCATAGATTGGCACATTGAGCGACAACTGAGATGAAAACTCACCTTACCATGTGATACGAGGTAAATCTAATATTATCTTTACCGATATAGTTGTCTATTTCCGACTGCTACTAAAATTTTATGTGGTAAGAAACCACTAACTTTCTGAACTTCCTCAAAACATCTTTTTTGCATCATATGATGGCGTTATTAGACAACTTCGAAAAAAAGTAAAAAGGCGCAAAATACAACACGTATACAGTTGTCTATTTCCGACTGCTACTAAAATTTGATGTGGTAAGAAACCACTAACTTTCTGAACTTCCTCAAAACATCTTTTTTAGGGTTCCGTAGTCCTGACAAGAAACCTTTATAGTTTCGTCTTGTCCGTCTGTCTGTCCGTCTGTCTGAGGTTTTGCTAATAGACCGTTAGTACTAGGAAGCTGTAATTTCGTATGGATATGTAAATCAATTACGCCGAAAAAGTGGTAAAATAAAAATTTGAAAAATATTTTTTTTAGGGTACCTCCCATACATGTGATGTGGGGATGAAATTTTTTTTCGTCGTCTATCTCTTCGTGTGTAGTATGGTTGAACCTAAGAAGACCTATCTTCTAAAATTACTTAGGGGTTGCTAATAGTGTTTTTCGATTTAATGATCCATTTGCGAAGTATTAAACTTTAAAGTGCAAATTGCAATTTTTGTTCCAGCAGGGCGCCCCCCCCCTCTAAAAGTTAATCTGCGGGCTTGAAAAATCTGAAAAAATTCAAGCTGATAGTGCGTTTTATGAACTTTAAAGAAAAAGTATAGCGGTTGAGATAACTTTATTGGTTTAGCAGTTATAGTCGTTGAACTTGGGTGTTGGAAAATTTTGTACCAAATATAAAATCTATAGAATAAATCCTCTAAAGTGACCAAGATGAAGTAGTTGGTTGTCTATAAGGGGTAAAGAAACTTAATCTAAAATAAAAAATCTTAAAACTATAACTATGCCCTATGTCATACCACTAGGTGGATTGAGGATATTGTGAAAGTTGCGGGTAGCCAATGGCTACAAGTGGCTAATAGCCGTTCTTTGTGGCGATCTATGGAGGAGGCCTTTGTTCAGCAGTAGATGTCTTCCGGCTGATGATAATGATGATGATGATGACGTCATACATAATAGACTAGCTTTCCAGCCGCGGCTCCACCCGCGCGTATTGCGGTTATCGCGCAAAACTATTAACCACTTTTTGCGCAGAAAATAATTATCCTATGTCCTTTCCCGGGTACAGATATGACAGTACAAAGATTCGACTTATATTAGGTATAAAGTACTTTTTGGACCTCATCGTCGCCGTACACTAGAAGTGTTTGCTGTCTATACCTGTCGTACCAAGGTCATCGATCACTTCATTTCGCACATCATCAAGTTGCTGCTTGTATTGCCTTTCAAATGTGTAAATTTTTTCATCGGTAAAGATTATATTTCTGTGCCCTTTACTTGCGTATCCCAACGGAAGGCACTCTATTTAATTTTAAAGATTGATTTAGGGCATGTACTGTATATCGACGATAAGCTCCGAGCTTCAGGTCTTGTTTTATAATACGCGACATTTTCCTAGCTTCATTTCTCGCAAGAAGATTATTGTTGAGTTATCATAATATTTTTACTTCCTTATGGGATTTCGACCAATTTTGGCTTTAACAGCATTAATTTTTAGTTCAAAGACACGGATTCCTGATCTTTTATGGTCTTCGACAGAGGAACTGTTGTTGTATCTGTTGATATTACGATATAAGAACATACCTACGGCTGATACCAAGCTTTTGAAGTGTCTAGAATATGACCGACACGACGGCTCAATACCTCCTTTTTAACATCTCATTTCATATTGTTATTTGATAATGAACTCGAAATAATATATGAAAGGGCGCAAAATCGAAAGAAAATTTTAAAGTAATAAACGCGTTCCAAATTCTAAATAATTCTAGAGCTGAAAAGTTTTTATGTTACAGTATTTATGGCCAGACTAGTTATATAATATAAAAGCCCATTTATAAGCTTACTTGCATATATCGGTGTACACTTTTTTTCATATATAAATCAATTATTTTATAATAGAATAATTATTTATGCTACAGAAAATAAGTTAAATGACATTCAAATTCTTACAATGTATTCTGAATCGCGCTATCGTCACGTTTTCATTCGTGTACCTATAGAATTCACAAACGAATTTTGTTTAATTTTAGAGTTACAATTGAAATAATAACTTGGCGGCAATCGTACTCTTATTTCTTAGATTTAGCAGGAAGAAAGTGGATAGAATAAAGAACTACAGAATCGTTCTATATTATGATAACGGGCTTCTACGGAACCCTACATTGTGCGTGGCTCGACACGCATTTGACCGTTTATTGCATCATATCATGGCGTTATTAGACAGCTTCGAAAAAAAGTAAAAAGGCGCAAAATACAACACGTATAATTTTGCTTTTTCACGTGTGTCAGTCTGTGTTATAACTTTTTACAGTAATATTAAATCTTGCTTATTATTTGTTGTAGGGAAGACTATGCCTTAAAGTCGTCAACCTTGATTGAGTAGTTTTTGAATTAAACTCAATTAAATGAAAAAAGGATTGCCTACATCCCGATAGTTAGGAGTATTCATTAGCGACTCCAATGCTGACAACTATTGTATGCGCAATATACAATCGATCTTGTGAGCAGCACACCGAAAAGCGAGAAGAATAAAATCGCAACTCACATTCAACGCTGCAATAGTCTGAAACAGCTTGTGAAAGTCGAACTATGAAAATATTAGCCCACAGTGTTTTATATCAGCCTGGTATCGATTTAACAAGTCATTTCATACTTTTCAATATGTAAAAATTTTGATTTCAATTTATGTGTCTTCTAATTTTGCATTACTTGCTTACCATTCCTCGTGATTTATATCCGATTATATTGCTCAAATGCTGTCCACAATTGCCTGCATTTCTACTTGAAAGGCTTTTGATGTCTACTTAAGGATGCTAGAGGATAGTTAATACCACTTGTAGTTAGTACTACTTGTTGCCAGAAGCATTCTTGTGTACCTGTAAAATTGACATTAAATTGTTTAGCCTTGATCGTAGGAACAGTTTCTTTTTACTACTCGTTTTAAGGTGAACTGTCAGTTCTCCATACAAACGTCGTAAGGTAATTACTCCCTTATTTGAGTTAGCGTACCACTAGTCAGTTTCCTTATTTGTCAATTTCACTGATTCACCAGTTTACTTATTAGACAGTTTCGGTAGTTTGACAATTTTGCTAGCTAGACATTTTCCTGATTCGTCAGTTTCCTCCTTTGCTAGTTGTCCTAGGATGTCAGTTTCGTGAAAAAGTCCGTATTGCGATCCGCTAGTTTTGTTATTTGTCAGGTTCGCTGATAGAAAGGTTTACCTATTCGTCAGTTACGCTAGCTAGACAATTTTTCCAGTTTGCTATTTTAGTTTCAGTGCCAGGTTGTAAAGATATCTTACATATAGGTATGTATATATTATATATATTCATTTTAGCACGTTTTCATTAGTAGTTTGTATTTGTTTAGTTTGTTTGTAGAAGTCCAAAACAAAAGATATCGATTGATTTCTTTATCATCTAGGCTTGTATCGTAACGTTTTCTTAAAATGATGATTAACCTGAAAGTTGTGAGCCTCGAAACATTTTCATATAAAGTTTTCGAGACCCATAACTTTTAAATAATAATCTTTTTAAAATTTCGGCATCGTACAAGCTTAGATGATGACGAGATTAATCGGTATTATGCTTAATTCTGGACCTAAAATCTCAAATAAGGGAGTGATTACCCTACGACTTTGTATGGAGAAGTGACCGGCCAGTTCTACCTTAATATTTATTTTTTTTGGTGATAGGTAAGCCTTTGACCACAATCTCACTTGATGGTAAGTAATGATGTGGTCGAAGGTGTTAACAGGCTTAACCTAGAATGACTGGCTCTCAAAAACAGACAAAATTGACAGGATTTTATACTCTGTGCTAATATTTCTGGACGACGCGACGACTAGAATAATATCTTTAGATTGTAGATTGATTTTGCTACTAAAAAGCGATTCTACTATGTTTCAAATTAAAGGAGTGTGCAATTCCCGGTAAATGATCTTAAAAAACTCAAGTGTTGACAACTAAACAAAAGCCTTGGACTATGCTCAACTGGATTTGAATGATTCTTCTCAGACCACATGCGTTGAGAGATGTACTTGTTGTAGATATAGGCCATTAAAGTTAACAATAATTTAATGTTATCAGGTTGGCCACAAGTTTGTTTGATAGATAGATAGATAGAAACACTTTATTTGCATACCATGAAAAATCTGTTTGATCTGTTTCTTTTTGTGAATTTCTAGAAAATCTGTCGCCAAGCACCTAACGGTGTGTTCCGGCAGCAGTCCTTGAGAACCAGTGAAATTACAGGCACATAAGACTTAACAACAATGTCTCAAAGTGACGGGCGCAGTGCGATTCGTGACTTGTGACGAAATGCATCAGTTATAGGCAGAGGATACTGCTTAAAATCAGGTGGGCCTTGAGCTTGTTCCGTCACAATAACATAAAAAAATGCGATTATTTTTATGCATAGAAAGGAGGTATTAAATTAATATTTGGTTCTTTTTTGGTTACTATTTGTATGTCAAAACATGCATAGTTTTTCATACTACCCGCAACGAGCCGCGAATGATGCTTCGCTTCGCCGCGGCTGATCAGTACCACCGAGAGTCGTCGTTGGACCGCGCCCTGCGCCATACACCACGACGGCGACGGTGTCGCATTTCTTAATTTAAAATAGCTGCAAATTTTGCCGCATCACCGCACCGTGTTATCTTTAATTAACTATTAGAACTGTTTCACTGTTGCTACATGATATTTTGTGACGTGCGTGGAAAGTGACCGCACCGCGGCCTCTGGAAGGGAGACTCCGGCTACGGGAGATGGTGGAGAAAGCTATGGTATGTACATACATTTTACTACCCTCAATCAAGGACCTCCTTTGCGTTTGGGAAACTCTTTTGTATAGGACCCCCTGCTTCAGTTAACCTAAACTTACCATAAACAATTATCGAACAAGCCAGTAATTGTAGGTTACCCTGCGCGGTGGGAGTTCCTTAGTTTTGAGGTCAATTCTTTTAACTAAGAAAACCCACTAATATTTTATTATACTTTGTTAGTTGATCGACGACATTACTCAAAGCTATATTACTCGCAGACCTTATAGTCTGAAAAAAAGAAATAGAGACTTTATATTTATAGATGGACTTGGACACTAGAAGCTTTTTGTTATAGTGCTGTAGGTAAATGTGTAAATAAGTTTTGGTAACCTTTTTAGCTGGGATAAAAGGAATACTTTCAGGCATCTTTTTTATCTTTAGTAGGTCGTACGTTCTGTTATTTATATATTATATTTAATAAACTTTTGCCTTTCAATTCTGAGTATTTTTAGCTTATATAGTTACTATATTATATCGCAGATTCAACACGCAGTATCAAATAGAAAAATAAATTAACTCACAGCCTTTTAAAAGAATGTAAATATATCATTAAAGATTTTGGTCTCTTGCCAAAAATATATGTAAACTTTTAGTTGAATGCTTTTGAAGCAGTGATGGCTCAGTGCCACTGGCTCTGGTCTGCCACACAGCAGGTCCATGGTTCGAATTCCGCCGAGAGCTTGAGCTTCAAAGCATGGTGGATGTATGTCTCAAGGTGACGGGCGCAGTGCAATTCGTGACTTATGACGAAATGCATCTGTTATACAGAGGTTAGTCCGCTTAACATCATGGGCATCGAATATGTTCCGTCACAATAAGATGAAAAAAAATGCTGATTACAAACGACAGTTTTTATAATTTATTATGGACAAGAGCTCCATTCTAAGGTGACATTAATCCAATATAACTTTGTAAAAAATAATTTAATTCACAGGAAATGTGTAAATAAATCAATTCAAATATTAATTTGAACAGTGTGGGATTATTTGAATTGCTTAGACGTGTTGGAAATTTAAAACTAAATATATTTGTATGCAAACTTCACTCAAGCTTGCTGTGTGCTTTATTATACTAATTATTTTTTATGTTTATACGTTTTATTATATTTTTAACTCATTTGTTTATTGCAATGGACCAAAAATAAGATATTTTTTTTATCTTATGTACTTAAGAGGGTATAGTTTTTTACTTTTACTCGAACTTGATTTTGTTACTAAAATCCGCATTGTTGCATTTTTAATATACTATGTACCCACTGGATCATATTAGTGTTGTCTATAAATCGTAGTGTAACATGGCCTGCTAGTAAATTTTTGCATCCAATATGAATGAGAGTTTTTTTTTTCATTTGTTTGGCATCTGCTGAGGCTGATGGCAGTGGCGCGAATAAAAATGTGGCTTTCTTATTCGCGGTCATACACGAGACTACTATTTTTCGCCTGAATGAAAGAGAAATGTTTTGCAAACACTTAAACATTCCGTAATAGTTTTGCAACCTTTCTGAATATGTATCTAAATACGATTTTCAAGTATATAAACAATTTTTTTTTATCCCGTAGCCTATGACCACTATCTCATCTGTAAATATGCTGTTCAGGCTAACCTACAATAACTGGCTCTCAAAGACAGCTGCCGGAACACATCGTTAGTTACTTGACGACAGATTTTTCTACTTGAGGGTGGTAGCTAGCCAGGCGGGAATTCGCAAAATACCCTACTACCATGAAAAAACTGATGAATTTATATATTATAATTATGCCTTGTTTAGGTTATGTTAGGTGAAATATGTAAAACTAAGCTAAATCTAAAATTTTTACTCGTAGAATAAAAACTGATTTTCCGGTGAAGCGCGATGGTACGGTGATATGGATACGTATTATCAAAAATGTTGTATCGGCTACATTGAACCTTCACTTCTTCAGAAGCATTTAATGTCATACCGTGGTCATGCTGAGATAATAATATTGTTCCCATATAGCCATTCGAATAAACATAATCTTACAACTTTTTCTACTTCAATTTATTACTTTTCTTAACCAGTCCACTAAAAAACCAGATGTAGTCACTTAAAAAGCCATAAAATAACGAGGTAGTGGGCGTCGGTTTTATGTATAAAAAGTGGATTAGAGTCATAATAAAAGATGTTAATCCAAATGTATATCCAGACATTTGCAAAACTGTATGGCGACGAATACATTTTTTGTTTACATATGAGAACATCATAAGAGCTTTGACTGTTAAGGCTAGAGTTCTCGTGGAGGTTTATATACAAAAGGGATTTCGTCATATTTCGAATACTAAGTCTTCAAACTCTGTAAACTGCTTGTATGTCCTTGAGCTTGATCTTTGCTTCTGGTTTGCCAGATTTCCGTAAAATTGAGTATTTTCAAAACTCTATAATTCATTTTGTTTGGGAACTTTTATATTGACTTTTAGGGATAAAATAATTAATTAATCGAAAAACTAGCAAACTAGAAGAAGCGTAGGTATAAGGCTCAGCAATATGCATACGAGTTTGAACATTTGGTATTTAAAATGTGATGAAACTACTTTTGTATGGAAAACGTTTCGTGCACTACTCTTAAAGTTTGATATCGTATGTTACTAGCTTCTATCTAAAGCTAGGCCCGCGAGGAGTAAGGTTGTATAGTTTACGACATATTTTTTTTTTTTGCATGATGGGTTAGCCTTTTACCACTCATCTTGATGGTAAGTGATGATGTGGTCGAAGATGTTGTTCGGGCTAACCTCGAATTACTGGCTCTCAATGACTGCTGCCGGAACACACCGTAAGGTGCTCGGCGACAGATTTTCTACTTGAAGGTGGTAGCTAGCCAGGCGGGCATTCGCAAAATGTGCTACCACCATGCTATAACGACTGCCATCGTAAGACAACAACCGGGACCGACGGCCTAACGTGCCCTCCGAAGCACGGAAGCGCTTAGTAGTAATGTCACCAGCGGTCTCCCATCCAAGTCATGATCGAGGCGGACGTTGCTTAACTTTGCTGATCGGTTCAGAATGGCTAAGCAAACTTCGCTACGAGCGCTTCAAAAATTACTTAATTTCTAATACTCAGATGAACCAATATTTCATACAAATTCATTTAGCCGTTGCGATGTGAAGAAATGACAAACACTCACATTTACACCCAAACTTTGTCATTTATATTAAGAAAAAATCGGCCAAGTGCGAGTCGGAGTCGCGGACGAAGGGTTTCGTACCACTAGCTATACGACATTAGACTTCATATTCCAACTTTTTTTCGTTTTAACGTGCGCGAGTCCGACTCGCACTTAGCCAACTTTTTGTATTTGTTGTTATAGCTGCAACAGAAATACATCATCTGTGAAAATTTCAACTATCTAGCTATCACCGTTCTTGAGATACAGCCTGGTGACAGACGGACGGACGGACGGACAGCGAAGTCTCAGTAATAGGGTCCCGTTTTTACCCTTTGGGTACGGAACCCTAAGAATAGGTAGATAATAAAGTTTACACAAATGTTACTACATTTGTACGTCTCGTTAAAATCTTTTACATTGTTACTAGTCGGAATCAAGTAGAACATTTGTCGCCAAGCATCTAGGTGTATTCTAGTATCTGTTCTTTATAGCATAGATCATAATAGATCTTAATACTACTCAGTACTATTAATATTATAAATGCAAAAGTAACTCTTTCTGTTACGCTTTCACGCCAAAACTACTGGACCGATTTGAATGAAATTTGGTATGGAAATAGTTTGAGACCCGGGAAAAAACATAGGATACTTAGTTTTTATCCAACTGGGCAAAAAGAGGTTAATGTTTTTGCGCGATAACCGACAACGCGCGGGCGGAGCCGCGTCCGGAAAGCTAGTATAAAATATTTGTGTACTAATAGGACTTTCATATAAATTATAAACTTGTTTATTGTGTGTGTGGTATACTCAGGTTTTTAGCATCATCGCCTGAATCCACTGTAGATTATTATAGACAGCTGAAACAATTAGAGTGAGTTAAAAACAGATATTCATATTAATCAAAACGCGTTAAAATTTAAATTCCTCCCCCAGACGCTCAACTAACAAAATTAACATATCCACTGTTTCATCTCAACTGGTTCCCACTTTTGAATTTCTTATTAGTGTTTACAAAGGCAAAGTCAATATGCAGTAGCCAGAATAATTGACACACGTCATTCAAATTAAACGTTTATATCAATGTGTTAGAGTTTATAGTAACTTGGAATATGTTCGTATTGAAATGAAGATCCACACGGTTTCCTATTGTTGTGTTTACAGAATTTTCGGTATTATTGACATTGGCGTGAGAATTGGTTTCTTACGTCCGTAACCTGGTAGGTCTCGACGATCTTGCATACTACTGTTAAGAATTTTTAAGATGCATTAGCATGTTTTTTTACTCAATCACTCGTTGCAAGAGACTAGACTAAACAATATTTATATTAAATTATTGTTAGAATATCGGATACTAACGAATATTTCAAGACAACATTCGATCAATAGTCCAATCAATATTTATTATACAGCAACGCTTGCTGAAGAACTGCTATTTTCCCAAGAGCCAAGACGTCTGCCAAGCGTAGGACTATGGAAAATCCTATATAAGGAAACCTTTGTTTAATATTGGATGTTATGACAATTGCAGTCCTTGGTGTTCCCGGATTTTACTATACTGTATTATAGTACAATTCCATATTCTCCTGATGAATGTCGTAAGAGACGACTAATAAAAAATACACCCAATGAGCAGAACGCAATGACACATCGATGTGAATGGGGAAACAAAAACAAGCGCAAACTGTGCATTAATAAATGCACAGTTTGCGCAAAACAGGGTTTCTTACCCAGCCATGATTACCCTAGGGGTATTAGGTATACCCAAAGAGGTATCTCAAATGTATTCAGCCGTTAAGCCATAAAGAGAAAACAAACACATTTACACTCAAATTTTCGCAATACATAGGTACATCTTATTATGTTTTTTTTTGTAATTTGTGTACTTTAATATTATAACCCCCCCCCCCCACGCATGTGTGGGGTAAGGGTAGGATAATGATAATTAGGATTTAAGAAACCGCCTTCCTTTAATCGGGGTCTATGTTACTTTACAACCATTAGACACCAAGCAAATACAGTGTTTCACTGCTGTGTTCAGTTGAAAATATAGCCAAACTAAAAGTAAAAGTATTATCTCCCGTTGTTATAAAATTTGCGTGTTCTGCACTGTCCAAACTAGTTTTGGGCTAATGTTAAAGACATGACAGCCTCCGACTTTTTTTTCCCCAAAGAAATTTTCACTAATATTTCTACTGTTTTTAAAGTTATTAGAAAATTATGTAGTACTGCTTTCACTTATTTATAAGCTACAAATCGTACTAGATGACTAAATACAAGAGAAAGTACTCCTTGTTGTACTAACCAGGTAGTTCCGGAAGAAACAACTCTCCTACGTCCCTACATGGAATGTCGTCCATACTAAAAGTGTACCATTGTCATTAGTATCGTCTATATTAACAAGGTTCAAACAAGTTGATTATTTAGCTTCTGTACCTTCCCATTAACATGTGAGATGTATGGAGAAATGAGTACTTCGTGAAGTATTAATTGCTTCCAAAGTTAATTATGAGATGAAAGTTTGCTGTGATGATGTAGGGGATTATGTAACCGAAATATTACGCTTCTGAATTTCGATTTAGGCGTGACTTTGAAGGAATCCATATATGAGCTACAAAACATTTTGTGTATTTTATGATATGTGTTCTTCAGCTTGCTTTTTAACGTTTATAAAACGTATTGCTTTGATAGCACACATGCATTTCTGAGGTCACTTTTGAATTAAGAATAAAATCATTTTAGTATCGTTTTTTTAGGTAACGTAAATTTGTTTTTTGGTAATGTTTTTTATGTATTCACGTGAAAATTGCTGGGTCTGGGGCTGTCAGCTTATTTCCTAGGTTTATCTTGTTAAACTCTTCAATCATATGATTATTAATTTAAAAGCTGAAATATTAATCAAAGGCTAGCAGGTAATAAGAAACCTGTATTAAATAATATTTTGGCTTTAGTGTAAAATATATGCGTTTATTTAAGTAGATATAATAGGAATATTATTTAGGTGTTATTTCAATATTTAGGTGAGCAATTACGGGTATTTCACGACGTTGGTAAGTTTTGTAAAAATTTGTTCGTAGATTTCATTTATTTCGTTCATTGAAAAACATATGGTATAGTTTTTAATGAATAGATTCAGGCGTTACTTTGCGGAAATCCATATTTAATAATAACAAATATTTTAAGAAAACTTCAAATTAATATTTTAATAAAACACTTAAAAAATACAAAAATATATCTAGTGACAATTCCGCCTAATTTTCCTGCTAAACCGACGTGACGTCACAAACGCCACGCAGCCATACCGGAAGAATTTTTCGAAGCGTTTCGATTCTACACGAAGCATCCTCAGGAGGTCTTGACTCTTCGAACGCACGATCGAGAATAATTTAAACATATTTGTTATTGTTGGTATAGTTTTTATTCCAATTTCATGGAGTCATACGATGAGGGTGGTGGCTAGCGTTAAGTCCAAATTACAGATGGTCGATAATTAGTTACCTATGTGGTTAGTCTAAATACACAACTGAAGAAAACACATTTGATAGTATGTCCTGGTAAACCCAACATGATGGTGTCTATATCAAATGCTTTATTAAGAGAATTTGCAATGATTAATAAAATTGTAAGCATCCATCGTATTCTGAAATTAGTACGACCTAGTTAACGGTAGATAGGTTAAATAACAAAAACATTAATCATTATATATTTGTATCTTATAGGTACGTAAATAGCTATTCGTACTTTGACCCTATTTCTCATGAAGAGAGTACTCATAAGAATAAATATGACAGTCATTGCCCATTGAGAGACCTCTTCTTACAAAGTATTTTTAGACCAATTTCATGGTTGGTTACGTTACGTAAACCTACGCGTTTCTAATCAAATACATCTGTTTGCTTCCCTTTGACACAATCGTTACTAATTTACAACGGAGCTTCTGCGATACGAAGCTGTATATTGATTTGTTACGGTTTTACACCTGTGTTAGAAATAGCTAGATTTAGAAACAGAATGTTCCATAGCAGTGTCATTTTAATAAAATAAAATGGGTATTTGAAAAACTATACATACACTTCCTGGCAAGGGAAGTTTAATCATAGCATTTTTTTACAAACGTAGTTTATAACTGTGCTTACAATCTTTAAATTATTATAAGAATTAAAAATCAATGTAGTTTTGTTCCGTTGTTATATATCAATAAACTACGTTTGTAAAAAACACATTTGATGGTATGTCCTGGCACACTTTAGATATTATTAATTGACAGTATAGTGATTTTACATATAGCATTTTCACCAAAGATTTAAGCCCTTTAATAGAAAAATTGAATGTTGTCGTTAAAATTTCTTCAACATTAATTAACCAAATTTACGGTACCCTCACAAACCAATACTTTTAATTAATTAGACACATACATATGCACTACAAAATACATTTATAAATGCATGAAAATGCTTATGTGAAGTCCTCTCACTTTTGCAAACTCGTATTGGATCCATATTTATATTAAAAAAAAAGTTAATAAGTTATTTAAAAAAAAACTCAAAATTTATCTTTTATAATTTGTATATTCCTGCAGTTGTCCTTAATAGCGAGTACCTTTTCCAGGTTAAACTTTAGGTATGTAAAATATTTTTGTTGTGAATTAAGAACAAAATATGTACCTAACTCAAAAATATATTGATTTTTACTACTAATAAGATTTTTGAGGTTATAAACATACATGCGTGCAGTGCACGACAGTAAACTGTCAGTTTTCATTCACGCAGAATTATACCAATAACAAAAACTAATCAAAGAAACGAAAAAACGGTTTAACGAATAAAAACTTCGTATCCTACACGTGTACAGTTGTCGGCAGAGATGATTAACAAGGCCTGCGTTTCAAATCAAACAGAATTGTAGAGGAAGTCACGCTGATTCGACACTAATCCTATGCTCTGCGGTTGGTATACCTTTTTTCGTCATTTATTTTTAGAGGTAACGTCATATACATAAAATCTCCAATGTCCTGATCTTTAAGTTGCGTAGAATGAGTTTGAGATGTAGATCGTTCTAGTATCTCATAATATTTAGCTTTTCATAGTGAGTTTCCAACACTGTCCAGTCTTACATTGTTTTGTGTCCTGACGTGGATTTTTGTGAGACAGAGTCATTTCCAAGTGACATTCATTGGATTATAATAAAATATCAAACATTGCTACCTATTGCAAATTGTGATATGATAAAGCAACACTTTATTAGATTGATCATATTGTTTCAACATCTATTTAGCCTTTATCTTACCTATAATGCAGTATTTTAAAGCAATGATGGCCCAATGGCAATGGTTGCCGCGGCAGGGGTTCACTTTCTATTTCCTCCAAGTAGAAAGTTTGTCACCAAGCACTAATGGTGTTTTCGGACCGCTATTTTTAAGAACCAGTTCACAGTTTGGCTTATCGTTAAGACAGTGATTAAAGATTACTGTACCAGCCGGATAGTCCACTGCTGAACACAGCCTCCAGCCATTAAGGGTGGTTTTGCCATAATCCCCACGATTGGCAGGGGGCTTGGAGATCGCAGTGTGAGATATCAGTTCCTCAGAAAGTGCTGTTGTTCACCTTCTGGTGGGTTACCCTTAGTTGCCTCTTACCACACCCATGAGTAGAGGTAGGAGGGGTGACATTCTATCCTGGAACTACAAGGGGTTTGCAAAATTTTAATTTTGCTAGGATTTTTCATTTTGGAATAAATAATACAAGATTTTCAATGAACATAGCATATGATCACAAAACCATTGGATACAAATAAATTTAATACAGAGGATAAATGAATATAATATCAATAACTATATAGGTAAGTAGGTATGTGGATTATTTAAATTGTGCTATACAAAAAGGTCCGCGACATTTTTAAAGTGAGCAGACATTAATTTTAACGTTTACCTGAATTAAGATTACTTCATTTGGTTTACTTACAATTAAGTTTCCCTAATTCTTGAATTAAAGTAGCTCGTTCACATATTGATAAATGCTTTTTTTATGCCTGATAGGTTAGCCTTTGACCACTATTCACCTGATGGTAAGTGACGATGTTGTTCAGGCTAACCTACAATTACTGGCTCTCAAGAACAGCTGCCGGAACACACCGTTAGGTGATTGTCGACAGATTTTCTGCTTGAGGGTGTAAATAGCCAGACAGGCATTCGTAAAATGCCCTACCATCATGCTTGTACTTCATAAATTCAAACCTTTTATTTTCTTATAAATCTATTTTACTTTAATCGTCATTAAAAAGGTAATAAATCTCGTGATGATACTTGCATTTGCATGATGTGATATTTAAAAAAATATTTTGATAGGAAATCCGCGAACAGTTACACAGTCTTAAGACAGTACAACTTATTTTTATGACCAGATAGATACACATATAATGTACTAGCATGTTGCTTATTTGCAAAGGTAGCGGCTGTCTTTTTATGAAATACATGTAATTATTAGTGTATTCAACCAAAGCTAAGTTACTACTGATTAATGAGATGATTACAATTTAAATTTTCCATAAAATTTCTCAACGAAGACTCAGTCACAGCATTCAGATAGCTATTCCTGAAGAAATATCAATAACTCAATCCAATGATCAATATGCGAACGAACTAGAAGAAAAATTACATTATGTTACCACTCTTAAATATATGATAATAAATTTTGAGCATTCGATCTTGTCGCATATGAACTTAAAGTGTTAGACGATAAATATCTTAATAATAGAAATATCAAGTAAATATAGGTAGATAGTTATAGAGACAGATTAACGTTTATACAGCAAAGAAAATTTACAGCAATCGATACAAAAATATAGGTACATGTTTTAGGTACTATATATTAACGAAGATCTTCGTTGTAGGTACTCCTTTAGGTCCTCAATTTTTATGCCTTTTTATAAGATAACAAGGTTTGTGTTAAATTTATATGAAATCTGTATTGAAGCCACTTACATTACGAGTATATACATTTTATTTTGGTTTTGATTTTATATGCATACATGCATATAAAATTAAATTTCGCAATTTTTATATAACAGAAATTATAGTTATCTGTTGATATATAATCGACTTATTTAGACACATGTTTAACATAACCGTCATGTTTGAAATGCTTTTAAAGAATATTATATAAAAATATATGGATGAAAATATACGTAAATAAACGAAGACAAAAGGTGTGTCGCGTTTATTTAAATAGAAAAATCACAGCAAATATGATTATTTCTATCTAATTTCATACCAGTAATTATGTCTATCTAGATATTATATAACAATTAAATTATGATCTTATAATATTTACTCCTTCTAACTAGAGCTTTTAAATGAAAACCATACCTAATTAACAACAATTTATGTTTCTGTTTATAGAAAAATCATCAATATCTTAAAATGTAATAATTTTACTTTTATTTACATAGTGACTAGTATTATTAGGTATTGCAAAAGTTAGAACAGAAATATATCCATTCATCTAAATTAAAGGAAAAATAAATTTTCTTGATAAAAAAAATTCATAATTGGAACTTACGAATACCGCAGGGCAAGATATGCGTGATACTTTTACACTCTTCTAAAAAGAATCAACATTGATTATATCGAAAACATTTCCTGCTTTTATATATGTTACCTGCCTACAAGGAAAACAATGCCTTACGAAAAGAAGTATTCGAGGAGTAGAAACTCTTGTATCGAAACAAAGTACCTACTCCAGTGATCCAATTCCGTTCGATAAGTCGACGGAGTACATTCTAACTTTGTCCATAAATGGCGCATTACTTCTTGCCCGTCATAAATATTCATTTTCGGCAAGCAGGAGGAAGTTTTCACGGTACTCCTCGGGTTCGACTTGGAATATTAGCAAATTTATGAGCAAAAATATTCCATACTTAGCAAAGATTCCTCGCCCGCTGGACAAACTTCGTAGATTTCTTATCTATTGCTGAATTAATGTCGTATGGCTGTCGATATTGATTGAAAAACTTTTAGTTCTCAAATTTATATTTTTAAGTCTGAAACTCCACTTAGTCACAAAGAGGTTTAAGTTACTTTGTAACTTTTAAAATATCAAGGGACGTTTTATAACTAAATTTTGTTGTAGTTCTATAAATGACTTTGCAATGCATTATTTTACTGTGAGATTCATCACTTACAATCAGAACTTTTTAATAAGATAGCATAAAACAACTGTTTAGAAGAGGTTTGGTTATGCCCTAGTTATATAGTCACTTTATTGTAACTAATATTGAAGATATTTAACCTCTTTGCACTTTATAATAGTAGTAGTAGTATTATTATTATTCTTATTAGTTATGTAAAACAAACAAAACTTACACTTTATAAATTATACAATAGGAAGCTTATTTACATGACTAGGTCAACTTAGTCTAGAATAACTTGACATTTATATACTATCAAAGTCGATGTACGAAACAAAGCACAAAGTGTTCATGGTAAGTTCAATCACAATGACTTCAATTTCGCACTTTAGAACAGCACTGCACAGAGACTATACAAACACTATATCAAAATGTTCTCTCACTAGTGTATGTACCCTTGTACAGACATTGTCCGTTTATGTCTATTCTGTAATATCCTTGAAGCGATTTTTTCTCTATAATAGAGCCACCTCAAGCTGATCGGAGTGTTGTCAGTCGCTCTCGTAGACCGTTGAGTTTGAACTCTTCCGGCGATTGTATGGAGAGCAGAACTCAATCCTGGTGTCTGGCAGCCAGGTGTACGCAGTGCGCTCCGAAGACGCACTGTAACAAAAGAAATATAAAGTTAATATAAAGAAAACGACGCCATAGGACGGTTCGTTAGGAAGGCGATGGTTGCGACACCAAAAGCCATCCATGATTACAACCTCAAAATGGCGATCAAAGATCGAAATAGCGCGGTAATGGAGGCCCTGTTAAAATGTGACGTGGGAGAATAACAAAATAGGTAAATTTCTGTAGGTATATTATTTTATTGTAGTCCCAAATTATTTTTGTAATTTTAATCGTTGGCACGGGTATCCGGAGTGGTCATGCTCACAGAAAGGTGTTGTCTAGCGGCGGTGTTGTGTGTCGGGTCGCCATCTTCCCTCAAAAATGGTTGAGGAAGGCGATGGCTGGCACATGCGTCAACTCGTGAACGGGTGCTGCTAGAGGATACTGGTCTGCTCTGGATGCTAGTGCTAATGACATTAACGGAAAAAAAAAAAAACTTTTAACACTGTTCCCCCTTGGAATGTTGCATGTTTCCTATTTCATATTTCTTGTTTACTAATAAATTATGTCATAGTTAAAAAAAAGTCACGGACCCTGGAGTCTGTGGAGTGTAGATTTAAAATTAAAAAAAAAAAAAAAAAATATAACGTTAATAATGCATTGTAGGTAAGATACAGACATATACAGTTTGAAGAAAACCTTACGTGGTTTTAAAATTATAGTTAATTTTATAACAAAAAATAACAATTCATATATTTTTAATCTGCTTCATTAATTTACTAGTACTAAGTACTATGAAAAATAGTTGTAATGTATTAAGTCAGATACATTTTGTTGTTTTGGCGACGACTTTTAATCTTCTCACGACTTTAGTGCTAAGTTTGGTTGTTTAAATTATAGGGCCGTATATAATATACCTAATTACAAAACGTTTGTAAATTACATTTTGTCTACGAATAAAGCAAAGTTTCTTTTCATAACGCCACATTTCTTAATATCTCTGTCATATATTATTTGTGACTACTTATATTTTAGCCGTTGACCACTATCTCACACGATGGCAAGTAGTGTAGAGGATGGTGAACATACTGTCTCATAAACATAGCTGCCGGATCACACTGTAAAGTGCTTGATGACGTGTGCGAATACGGATTTGGACGGAATATAACCAATAATAGATTAGAAAATTATATGTTACAAACAATATTATATGTAACAAATTGTATGTCTACACGAAAACAAAATACTCAGTACCCTCTTACGACACACACGCGAAGAAATGGGGGATGATTTCTACCACGGCTAAAATATACATTATTTTTATTGGTTTTAATAGCCTCGCCTATTTCAAACAAATGTATCAACGGAAAAAATATTGTTTAACATTGCGTGTCCAATTAATTGCTATGTATTCCAAAGCTGGGCTTTCGACATCTACTCTATGCTTTAAATGGTAATCGGGAGCAACATTTACATGCTGCCACAATTGGAACGTGTTTCTTGGACCAAACAAAGGCGTAACCAGCGAGACACTATTGCAACCTCATTGTAACAATGCTTGTTGTGCGTCTATGCCTAATTTAGAAGCAGCTAAACAAATAGATGTGACACTCGCAGTAATGATGTTTTCAAATAGCTTACATATGTGGGTAATAGGTAAGATTTAAAATTTTATAGCTTAACTTAAACTAAGTTATAGTAACTATATTGCTTGGTAGTTCTTAATCCTGCTCGTTCATTACTGATAATTTATACACATATTGGCTTTTAACTTGATGATGCCTTTAATAATGTGTATGTCTCCAGCTTACTCAATTGAAATTTCTTAATTCTGAATATGCCAATATTTAGAGCCGATTTAGTGCAATTATGAATACCAACTCAAAATTTAGGTGCCAAATAAACTTCGATGCTACACGTGATTATTAGTGTGTTAGCTGGCGTTATGGTCTCCAGCTGACACATGCTGTATATACGAAACGGCTGAAGATGTGATTATATACTATAGCCAGAGATTTAGCGCATAATTTGTGCCAGTGGCACAAAAAAATTGAAACGCCCTACTTGAAAACTGTAGTAGTAATGACCCGATTACAACGTGTAAGCTGGAGACTACGTGTCCACAGCTGCTCATCTGTATCTTCTGAACGAATGGGCCTACGACTTTGTATAATATGTCAAAATTTAGCGCCAAATTTGTGCCATCGGCACTAAAATTTTCAAGTCTGTGGCTATTAAGGTTTTGGAGCTACAAGCTCAAAAAAACGTGTAAGCTGGAGACACATGTCCCCAGCTAGCACATGCTGTACAGCTCAAACGGGAAAGGCTAGACTACTTTTTAATAGCTTAAAATGTTGGGTAGAATTTGTGCCATCGGCATCAGAATTTTCAAAACAATGGGCTTCATAGTTTTTGCGTAATAAGCAAAAACATTTCTTCCCGCCTAAATATTTAAATATTTCGTTGAAAACGTTACTGAACGCGGCGTTGCCGTTCCGATAACTGTAGCTACAATCTGTCTTGAACCTTATTTCTATAGGGTTGGAACCTATTATCGCTTTCATACAAAATAAACGCCGTTGAGACATAGGCTAGGAGCATGAAGGTTTAAATATAATCTGACAAATATTTTATACTATGCATGCTTTCCGGATATCAAAGGTATTGAAGCCGTCACTATTTACGAGTGGTCGTTTTAAAACGTTTCTGGTTTCGAAAACTATCTTCCCATCGTTGCTATAGCGGTTTTTCAGTTTTCGTTCTGAAATGAAACTATTTAGAGTTTTGAAAATCCGACGTATTGAATAAGGATATATTACGCGGAAGTCCACGTTTGTAGCTAGTTAGCGCCTATTTCATTCGGCTGTATAAGTATAAAAAGCTCCCATCGGTTTCGGAAACATTCGGGACCATAGTACTCGAACACACTCGAGTTTCATCGGGTCGCTAACTCGCTAGTCGCTACATGCATGCGTACCTACTCGTATGTATAGCAGGTATGTACCTATCTCACTAGCTTGCTGTTGTTTGTATTATTTGATAAAGCGCGATGTTTTTGCAGTCTGTTTTTAAATTTAGGTAGGGAAGGTCGTAGTGTATTTCGTTAATGTGAACAAATAAAATGTTAAATATTAGTTTATAGATACCTACTTAGTAAGCACAGAATGTGTGTGAATGTGTTAGTATGGCAATCTGCCATACTAACAACATATTCAACAATTCTGTGTCGTCAACATATTCTGTGAAAATAAGCATTACTGTGTTTCACCAGGCAGCCGTTGCGCGTAGCGTATTAGAAAAAGATATATGGCTCAGTGGCATTGGATATGGACTGCCGCGCAGCAGGTCCATGATTCGAATCCCACCGCGGGCCCACCGCATGATGGTACGGCATTTTGCGAATGCCCGCCCGGCTAGAGACCACCCTCAAGTATAAAATCTGTCGCCAAGCACCTAACGGTGTGTTCCGGCAGCTGTCCTTGAGAGCCAGTAATTCTAGGTTAAGCCTGTTAACACCTTCGACCAGATCATCACTTACCATCAGGTGAGATTGTGGTCAAAGGCATACCAATAAGCAATAAAAAAAAAGTTGTATATATACATTTTCTTCGACTGGACTGATAATTTCTTATATATTCATATCCTGAAGGTCGTCCAATATTCCCAAAGGAACGTATTAAATGTCATCAATTATTTTAATAGTGCATTTGTGTTTGCATGTCATGATATTGTATGTATCTTTTATGAAAGCTTTTATCTTTTTTTAATTGCCAATTTGAAACGTTTCTTCAAACTGTCTTCTTTCATTGCTTCTTTGAACTGATTTCCAGATATATTTTGCAGCCATTACTAGTGCTAGGATTTTGGTCAGTATTATGTTTATATAATTTAATATCCTGTATCTTATTTCCGGCGGTAAGACGGAGTTTTTACTCTCCTGTTAAGCTTGGTTAATCATTATTATGTCCTTCTCTTAACTCGTTTCCTGTTTTACTGGATAAATCGGTATTCTCTTCTTCTGTTAATGCGATTCTTATTTCGTTTACACATTCGGTATTTTGTTGTCCTGTTAACCCGCTTTTCGTGTTTTTATACCAAACGAGAAAAAGTGTGTTCCACACACACATTAGAAACCACACAGACCAGAAATCAAAGCGGAAAGTTGTAACTATTTATTTATTTATTTATTATTAATTATTACGGACATACCATTTACAATAATTAATCAAAAAAAATCAAATTTACATGGTCCTAAAAATAAATTACATAAATTATAAAATAAGTCATTCAGTCAACAGATTATAAATTACAATATTAAATAAACATATAATAAAACATTTGTCAATAGCGACGTGACAGACACTTACTATCAAGCGGCAACAGAAAACATGACACCTATGTTGACCAATGTTTTACTAGAAGAAATATATGCTTAACGTATTATTATATGTTCTATAAAATTATATGATATAGCGATACATAAATTCGCTGCACGTCCGCGCGTGTCTTGCTTGCGGCTGCTTTATGAATCTTTTATTTTTGATTCGGTAAGTCAGCCCTAAGAAAGCGCATCAGTCTTATGATGGTCAATGGTGAATGCTGCTATCATCGTGGGCTGTACATAGCGAAAGTAACACTAAGTCTAGCGCATTAGACACGTATTTGCGTTTACTGATCTGAGAGTGGTAGCGATTAAATTTGTAGGTATTTTTTCTCTTTGAAAGGACAGTGTTATATATATTAGTAGGTAATCTGTGCCCTGGTCTTGATTAGTAAATATAAGAGAACTGAACTTACCATATTGCTTTCGATCAACGTTGCACCGTGGATCCACCTTGAAACTCGAAATGAGATTCAATGACTGACTGAATTCTTAGCCCGGCAGCACTCTTCATGCCGCAATCGGTATCCTACTAGATTGTATTATATATATGTATCATAATTGCAAATTCTACAACAACAGAACGTCCACATCGGCCCCCACCATTCAGGGCTGCCGCCGACTCCGGTCATTCACTCACTTTGTTACCGTTTTGGCGCATTTGGTGCTAGGTCTAGAATATTTCTCTCAAGGTCTTTAGCGCTTTTTTCTCATTACCATACGCTAAAAACGTCTAGTGAAATCTGGCGGAAAACTTTACATACATTACAAACAAGATTATCTTGATATTAGCTGGCAACTCAAGTTACATTGTGAGTTTATTATGTTCGCTAGTCTCACGGCAATGGACGAAGGAGAAAAGGCACATGGTTTATCTGATCGAAATAAAGTATAAATTTAAGGGCATGAGTTGCTTTTACTTTTCCAAATTCCCAATTTTTAATTTAAATAAAGAAGTATTACGGTTTTGGGTACCTAATCTACGTAACACATCAAGATGGCTTAAAAAAAATTGATACTACCTATGTAGTTTATAGTTTCTGACTAGGTATTAATTTATTGATTATTTATTAACTTATTTGAAAATGGCTAAAAAAATAAGTTAATATGGAAAAAACTCGCGATAGTTTTCAAAGTGAAGATTATATATTAAAACAAAAATTTTAATTTATTCTTTTAAACAGATTATTGGAGACATTATTTACAAAATGTTATGCCCAAGGCGGGAATCGAACCCGCGTCCTCCGATATCGCGTCGGATGCCTAAACCACTTCGGCCACCATAAAATCGCACAGTACGCGAAAGTGCTTGATGTAATCATATTTATTTTAAAAAAGCTGTATAAATGAAAAAATATATGAACTTAGTTTTCATGGGTGTCCGAGAAAAAATCTCACTTTCACCCAAATGTCCGAGTTTTTTAAGATTTTGTCCGGCTTCGGTGGTTAAAGTGATGGCAGCCCTAGGGCTGCCATCACTTTAACCTTTAACACTTTAACGGCATCTGTTATTGAATATGTTTACTCCGTGTTTAAGCTTATTTGATTAGACTCGGTGAGCATATTCTGTACCTAAATAAACTCCTGAGGTCTAATGACGGAAAAGAACTAGATCGTAGGGACCTGTGCATGCATATAGCAAGTACACTGTGTTTAGGTGTATTTGATTGGGCTCATTCACTTTATTCTGGACATGAAATTCTGTGATCTGATGAAGGATAAGAAAACATCGAATGGAACAGTAACCTTTGGAATTTCGCGACTTGAACACATAGTTATAAGTATTTAACAGGACTTAACGCTCGTACGTAAACTCCCGTCTTATGTAAAAGATTCTCGCCATATCTTCTAAATTATCAAAAAACTTACTCTTGAACCAGACGAGATTATGGTGAGTTTATTTTGACTAATGTTCCGGTAAAAGGAGGTTATTAACGTAACGGTTCGCTAGTCGCTCCGTCGAAGGGGGCTTAATGCAAAATACCCTAACCTACGTTAACTGAAGTTAAATAGTCGTAGATTAAGGAATTTTAATTTCATCAATCGTCCCTTGAGCCCGATGGTAACGTAGAGGCCCGCAGACAGGAAACCGTTGCTCCCTTACTCCCAATGAACGTCCGACGCCCAAAAAAACGATGACCGCACCGAACACAATCACACACAAAACAGCCGCTGTTTTGAAAATGGTATACATTGGCACGCCGCGTGCGTTTCTCGCGAAAAAAAATGTGCGTACACCCTCAAGTAGAAAATCTGTCGCCAATCACCTAATGGTGTGTTCCGTCAGCTGTCTTTGAGAGCCAGTAATTTTGAGTAAGCCTGAACAACATCTTCGATCAAATCGTCACTTACGATCAGATGAGATAGTGGTAAAAGGCTAACCTATCAAGTATAAAAGAATTGCACAAGCTACTATGTAAAGAAGATGTTTAAATCAATTTAAGATAATTCATTGGTACCCCAAAATCAAAACATAAATTTCACCTACTTTTATGAAAAAGCTTTTAATTACTGGTATCACATCTTTACCATCAGTGATGCACTCCGCTTCTAAAAACAATACTAGCTTCGCATACTGTTGTGTGCGTGATACATATACAATCATTTCAAACGTGGCCTGTTATTTTTTTTGCGATTGCAGAACTACTGTCTTTCTAGATCATGATTTGTAAATGCTATACCAATATGGACTTTTGCAAACAAACTAAGAACTTTTATATATCACTTAATTTTAGTTGGTTTTCCATAACAGAATTACGAACAATTATCTTTTTTTTGCCAATTATAAAATTACAGTATATTCGTAACCAGTTATCACTGATAGATGTAGAGTGTAGGATTAGATTAGAATGCAATATCTTGGTCAAACAAAGAGGATGTAATAAAGATCTAGTAAATATGTCAACATTCTGAGATAAAAAATACCTACCAACATTCAAACAAAGAGGATGTAATAAAGATCTAGTAATTAGGTCAACATTCTGAGAGAAAAAATACCTACCTACATATCTTGTAAATATTGGCATTATATGGTTGTCAAACTACACAACACCTCCTAGTCTATACATTTACTGTTTCTTTGTAACTTCTTCCACATATCCTTAACGTGAAAGCAAAAAGTAAGTTTTAACGCTATAGAAATAAGGTTCAAAACAGATTGCAGTTACAGCGAACGGGACGGCAACGCCGCGTTCAGTAACGTTTTCAACGAAATATTTAAATATTTAGGCGGGAAGAAATGTTTTTGCTTATTACGCAAAAACTATGAGGCACATTGTTTTGAAAATTTTGGTGCCGATGGCACAAATTCTACCCAACATTTTTAGCTATTAAACAGTAGTCTAGCCTTTCCCGTTTGAGCTGTGCAGCATGTGCTAGCTGGGGACATGTGTCTCCAGCTTACACGTTTATTTGAGCTTGTAGCTCCAAAACCTTAATAGCCACAGACTTGAAAATTTTAGTGCCGATGGCACAAATTTGGCGCTAAATTTTGACATATTAAACAAAGTCGTAGGCCCATTCGTTCAGAAGATACAGATGAGCAGCTGTAGACACGTGGTCTCCAGCTTACACGTTGTATTCGGGTCATTACTACTACAGTTTTCAAGTAGGGCGTTTCAATTTTTTTGTGCCACTGGCACAAATTATGCGCTAAATCTCTGGCTATAGTATATAATCACATCTTCAGCCGTTTCGTATATACAGCATGTGTCAGCTGGAGACCATAACGCCAGCTAACACACTAATAATCACGTGTAGCATCGAAGTTTATTTGGCACCTAAATTTTGAGTTGGTATTCATAATTGCACTAAATCGGCTCTAAATATTGGCATATTCAGAATTAAGAAATTTCAATTGAGTAAGCTGGAGACATACACATCTTTAATAGCTAAGGTAACAATAGTCTTGCAATGTATAAATAAAGTCTTTAGATACAGGTGATGCCATCTTATATAAAATATCTAATAGATACTTTTTATGTGATTGTGATGGAACAAGCGCGTGAACCACCTGATGTTAAGTGGACTAACCTCTGCCTATAACAGCTGTATTATGCCGTCACACTAAAACACATAGTTGTTAAGGCTTATGTGCCTTTAATTTTACTAGCTCACAAGCAGTGCTACCGGAACACACTGTAAGTTGTTTGGAGACAGATTTTCTACTTGAGGGTGATAGCTAGCCAGGCGAGCATTAGTAACAACCTTCCACCATGCAGAGAAGGGTAACCCGGCGGTGGGGATGCGACTTTGAAATGTTTGTTTATTAAAATATCGCTTTCAACGTCGAGGTTCTCTTGATGTTGAATTTGGAGATGCAAAGACAAAAGGCTCAATATGCATTTCAATCTAATGAAAATAGACTGCATTCGCGTCTTGAAATGCCACCTACGAGCACTTGAATCAACAGAAGCAGTATTTACATTACCTGAGGTAATGTTGTTCTATAGACCCCTTTGGGACAGAGGTCGTCGCTCTTGACACGCTTTAGAGGTACCTCCTTATAGACACTATGATTAATAATTATGCATTGTATTTTACTAGTAACAGATTCGGATTCTTTAACACAGTACAATCTTTTACTATTTTTGCTCCCTGAATTTATTAAACTATACTATGTTTCTTTTTATACCTTATGATATAAGTTAGCATTTGACCACTATCTCACCTCATGGTAAGTGATGATGTGGTCAAAGATGTTGTTCAGGCTAACCTAAAATTATTGGCTCTCAAGAACAGCTGCCGGAACACACCGTTAGGCGCTTGATGGCAGATTTTCTACTTGAGGGTGGTAGCTAGCCAGGCGGGCATTCGCAAAATGCCCAACCACCATGCTATGACGACTGCCATCCTAAGAACAACCGGGACCAACGGCTTTACCTGCCCTCCGAAGCGTGGAAGCGCTCAGTAGTGATGTCACTATCGGTCACCCATCCAACTCATGACCGCTGCGAACGTTGCTTAACTTTACTGATTGGTTAAACAGCTAACAGCTAAGCTAACTTGGTAACGAGCGCTTCAAGTTTTGATCCACATTGACGTGTTTGTGTCTTCATCATCTTTCTACATTTAACCCACTCATCGGTATATATCGGTATATCTGATTACCCGAGTGAGTACACGAGTAATCAGGGCGCTAAGGTGAAAGCCATTTTTCGCATCTAGTGTGTAATCTTGATGTGTGACGTAATGCTCATTTGGCACATTCTCCTTTTATAACATCCGACAAGAGAATATGAAACAGTCCTAGTCTTCTTAATCGCTGATAGGTTTCCCTTTGACCGAAATCTACAGCAAGTAGCTATGTTCTTAGATGTTAATATGGTAAACTACAGGCACATGAGACTTAACAACTATGTCTCAAGGTGACGGACGCTGTGCAATTCGTCACTTGAACGATGAACTGCATCTGTTATAGGCAGAGGTAACCGCTTAACATCAGGTGGGCCTCGAGCTTGTTCCGTCACAATAACATAAATACTGGCTCTCAAATAAAGCTACCGGAAAACACCGTTATATGCTTGGCGGCCGATTTTCTGCTTAAAGTTGGTAGCTAGTCAGGCTGGCATCGTTGATAGGTTACCCTTTGACCGAAATCTACAGCAAGTAGCTATGTTCTTAGATGTTAATATGGTAAACTTGAATTACTGGCTCTCAAAAAAGCTACCGGAAAACACCGTTATATGCTTGGCGGCCGATTTTCTGCTTAAAGTTGGTAGCTAGTCAGGCTGGCATTCGTAAAGTGCCCTAACACCATGCGGTTCAGCTCTAGCCCGCGGGGGTATTCGACGTACCATCTGCGCGGTGTTTTATGCCATATACATAAAACCTCTTTATCTTCTATAAAAGTTGTCATGTCCTTACATTCTCAAGATGAGACACTGTAAGTTTTGTTCAATATACTGCGGCAGATAGTATAGTATAGTTCGAAATCAATATGAAGTGAAACTGACGTACAAGGTAGAAATTCTTGAGAGGAAATGTTCTAGTTAGGTGGCACATGTCATACCAACTTGTCAGTTCCCTCGTATATTAAATGTTGTCAAACTGTCGGAAGATATGAGTATGTATACATACATTATTGGTCTAAACGTCTAATTTAGACATGGCGCCCAGTGAATCACAGGCATGCTGGCATGATATTAATTAATTATCTTATATCTTAATTGTTAGGCAACCATTCAGCTTAAAACAGAGGCCATTCTACCCCTAAGGCTAGCGAACTATTACTGTGTTTTGTCATTTTAAATGTCCAAAATTTTAAATTGTTTAAAATTATTTCAGTAACGAATTTCTCCAATTAATGTTAGTCTTTCAAATTACTTATACAGCAATAAAAATTAAACAGTCTACTGCTACAAAAATAATTATCAATTAAGTGAAACAAAACTTTTATACGCAGCAACAATTTATATAAAAGAGCTAGAAAATGCTTGAAATCAAGTTACCTTACAATAATTTTCTTTAACATCATTAATTTGTACGATTACTCAGCTTCTATTGAATTACGAAACAATATTAATGAAAAACAAATAAAAGACTATTATCAAAGCTAGTGCTGAAGTAGATGACTATTTTTCTATCTGGACACTACGGCTGATATTTTTTTGGGTAACGTAATAGAAATAAATAGTTTTCCACTATAAGTAAATAAGCAATTATACTAAATCGCAAGTTTTAATCGCTTTTAATGATTCATCAATATGATAAAGAAGTTATTGTAATCGGCTTCATTAGCCCAAAAAAATATTCGATTATGGGTCATTGGTTAACTTGTCAAATCTATCAGAAAATCTCAATAATAAGCGCGTGTGTATATAATATATAAACATCGACTATGTTTCTATTTAATATATTATGATTACAAGCACGACCGCGTACTAAGCGAAAATCATAAATTTACAAATTATTGGAATACAAAATGTTTTGCCCCGGGCGGGAATTGAACCCGCGTCCTTCCGATTTCGCGCCGGATGCTTTATCTATTAAGCTACCGAGGGTACGGCTGTGTCGCCGAAATTTCGTACTCCGACTATGGCTTGGAAAGCAAGACATTGAAACGATGATTATCAAACGAAACATTATACTGCCCAGAGGATGTTAGCTCAGATCTTCTCAGAAAGGAGTGACTGCGAAATTATAGCATCACAAATTTCGGCAGAGACCGAGAAAAACTATTCAAACAACACAGAGCAATCTTATCTTCATTCCTTTGTCCGATATGTTTCTTTATATAAAATTACATAGCTCAGCATAGAAACCACTGCCTGGCTTAGGCAGCGTGCTAGTTTTCATCATACCCCATGAGGGGGGCATACCCCCATCGAGCAGTTACAGCATATTATTATGTGACATATCTAGTTAATGCTTTTTATACAATAATAATTGAACGTTCTGTTAGTGAATAAATTGTATAAAATTATTTAGATATTATGCAAAGAGAAAAAAAAGAAACGTTACATGTAATTACATCGTCGCAATTTCCGCTATGAAGAGAACTTTTGGCTACCACACAAAATAGATTTGAGTTTGATTTTAAATATTGTTTTTGACATTGGTTTTCTTAAAGGCGATGGAAAGTGATGGTTCTGTACAATATGTGTTCTCTATTTACACGAAGGACGACGCAATAATATATAGTAAAAATATGTTGTATCACAAAAGATGACAAGAAATTAGAAAAATAAGTTATAAAAGGTTTCGATTTAATGAACCAACTACTGCCGTCGAAGTGAATGCATGATGCCATAGTTAGTGTTATATTCTCTTTGTCACCTTTCACGACCAACAATTGAAAAATTGGTACAAACATATTTCTTTACTATAAGGTATTTAAATATATTATCATCATATACTCAACATATATAAGCCATAACGTCCATCGTTGGATAAAGGTCTCAGGGGGATAAGGATCAGGGGGGATTTGCCATAACCCTCAGTCTTGTTACGCATCTTGAGGAACATAGTTTAGTCATAAGATGGCAGTTCCTCAGAAGATGCTGCTGCTCGCCTTCTGGTATTTTCCCTTCGTTGCCTCTTACGACATCCACAGAAAGATGGAGGGTTAGAATGGCACCCTCCTCATTTCTACCTGCGTGTCTTAAGAGACGACTAAAGGTAAACTACTGGAAGGTGGGCAGCAGTGCCTTCTCAGGAACTGATATCTTAACCGGTGATCCCCAAGACGCCTGCCAAGCATGGGAATTATGGCAAACCCCCTAAATGTTTTCCAGTGGACAATCCAGCTGATACAGAACAATAGGTATTGTACGGAGAAGTCTATACGAACCTTAATTTTTGAGAAAAGCAATAAATGAACTACGACTATCTCAGCTCTTTTAAGTATAGACATTTAAATAGATTAGGTACCTACAATAACCGTCCATCTTGACTGATTACCCTTCACAGCTCAGTCGGGTAAGACAAACTGACCGGTCGAATGGCTACAGACACTAGATTAACTAATGTTGACGATATCACTCCAATACACACTATATGGTTTATTACAATAAGTGTTTGTATAGATAGTGTGTTTTGGCTTACAGATTTGGGCTTATCCAGTGATGCGTGTAGAAAGTTATTTCAGTAAGTACATTGGTCAACCAAATATAAGGTGATACGATTTAGATAATATTTTAGTCAAGTGAACAGCAAAACAGGCAACCATGTCAACCGCTATGTAATTCAGGTATAGTAACCCGAAAACTTCAACATGTCATTTTGAAAATTGGATTGCGAAAATTTCAATTCTTGAAACAGCAAAGAAAATTCACATACATTTTAACCATGTTATTTTACACAATTTATAAATATTCTATTTAAATTAACACATTCCCCTAATTTTGTAGCATTAATTTAGGTTTTATTTTGTTTGGCTCATACCAAGAAGAACATGCACCGTTAAAAGTCCTTTTAACACTGTACAATAAAGGAACAGTACCTTACTGTTCCCTTTAACAGTGTGGAAAACCCGTGGAGCGTGAAAGAGACAGATATGATAAGAACAATTTTTTGGTTTCACTTGTGTCGTGCATCTGCTCTGAATTTCTCAATTTATCTAAGATCTCAGAGCTGCAAAACAGCTCTGACACTGCAGTGAAGCCCAACCAAGACAAATTTTTACTAAAGAGTTACAATAGAAACCAACTAATAAATAAAAGGTTTTAGCTTATCCTGTGCACAGTTTGGTAATTATACCTAGATTGATGTCAAATTCGAACCGATGTTTAAGTCCAGTCCGCTAATGTGTAACAAGTGAAACCATTGCGGCATGAAACGTTTTCTTTAATAATTCAAAGTTTAATAAAACACGATATAAGAATTATACTATATACATATATATACTATATATATATATACTATATACTCATGATATAAATACTAAATAAAATAATGTCTTTAAAACATTTTAACAACGTTCATAAAATGTCAAATCAAATAATTCAAATTCACTTCGCACCAATTATTTGCACCATAATAAATCGACATCTAAAGAAAACCAATAGATGGAACAAGTCGGACACTATTAAAAGGAAATGAAGTCGCCAGACTCGCCAGTCTCTCGACTTGAACGAAATCCAATTTGAAATAAGTGCCCTTTGAATTAATCCCGCTTCGGACTGGGACCGGATGAAATTTCTGGTATTTTTCACGTCCAGTAATAAAAACGAGCCCTCTACGCGGGAAAAAGATGAGTAATAGCTTCGCCCAACGCTCGGAAGAACCGCGAGGAATAATAATATTATGCTCATACGATGGAAACCTTTTTTAATCCGAGTGTGTAAGTATCCTAGTACGGGAAACGATAGCCGGGAATCCGTCGACAAGGGTGTGTTAACGCTGTCTGAAATCAAACTGAAGATGATGATAAATGGTCCAGTTTCTCTTCAGTCATCGTGTCCTGAATTTTATAAAGATGTTTCGTTTTTGAATCACTTATTAATGAATTAAATAAGTGATTACTAGGAATATGAGTTTATTCTTTTAACTTTTGCACATATTTTAAAGCAATTACGAGAAGGTTCAATTTGCAGTCTGTAATACTTTACTCACAATTGTTTCATCGCGCCTTTGAATCTCTGGAAGGTTCGGTAGTTACCACGTTTCGACTGAAATGTTTTAGCTATAGGAGGCGAGCCTATTGTCTTCTAAATTAGTAAAATAATTCGATAATCGTGACTGCTTCTGACAGTTTTCTGAAATAGACCAAGCAAGGAATCAAGGACCTCGGAATTTTAATACGACTGTTTCACTCGTGCAGAAACAAATGCTCATTCTGGTCATTATAAGAGTGTTTTTTTAAAAAAAACAATAAATGGACTACCTCGCAGTAAAAATGTCCACATTGGCCATTAAATGCCAGTATTATATTTACCAATATTTTTTCTGTTAGTAAAACTGTCGACTACTTTATATATGCAGTTAACCATATTAAATCGCGGTTATTACAGTTTGATTACTTGTACCAACAAGTTTGAGCTCTGCGCCACCTGGTTTCTAACAACTTTAAACTAGATCTGTTAACACCTCGTCTTAACGCTTCCGTGAACATATTTATGGATGTGGATTGTTAAGTTACACTTTGTGCGGTCATGAGTAACTTTTGGTTACATAATTAACGTATCCTTATAAGTTTGATTCATAATATATATGTACATTCATATGGTCCAGTTATTTATAATCGAATAAAGCAGAGACCAAGGAATACTTAAACCTTATGAACAACATGTCAATACTAACATCGTCATCTCTGTGAGAAAGTTGTTTGCACCACAAGCCTCTTCTTTTCATTTTTTATTGCTGATACAACCTTTGACCATATTCTCACCTACAGCGATGATGTGTTTAAAGGTGATAAATAGGCAGAAACTAGATTGGGATCTGACTCTTAAGAATATCCGCCGGAACACACAGCTAGGTGCTTGGCAACAGATTTACTTTTTGGTGGTATTCGCACAATACCCTTATTACCTAAAAGGTAGTTACTATTCTACCAATAATCAATACTTCCAATAAGACCATTCCCAAACAGGATTAGGCCAGAAAATCAGCGGATATCGCCAGAAACTTTCAATGATTTTATTGTTGTTAATAATAAAATACCATATATTTAATTAGTTACTAACGAAAATATATTTTTAATTTATTCTTTTATTTTCTTTTGTATTTTAATACAAAACATTGTAACCAACCTGTATTAAGGATAAGAAAAAGTAGATGTCGTCGTATCAAGATGTTCCTTCAAGTGGAGACACAAGATAGACTTTTACAAATTTCTGTAGAGATATTGCTATTTAACTGAAGGCCAAAACATACACGACATGGAAAAGAGAAAATCCACAGCATCAGTTTATAAGTATTTAGTTCTCAAAAATGTTTGTAACAGGTAACTAACTGCCCAAATTTAAAACCACACCTACCAAGCTATCATAAAATAAAGATGGTTAGTAATACATCGGTGGCATGAGCCGGTGCCACGAGAATTGTCTGCGCAAACACAGACTCAGCGGTCAAAATGGAAGCCCTATTGTAACAGAATGTATGTATTCATTTGTATGGCAAGCTCAATATTGACATACGGAACTCGTTCCGTGTATGTAAACAGTGTGTTGAAGCGAGTAACTGCGCCGCAGCTTTTTCCAGATTAAAATTACCTACATTTTAGTACTCGTTTAAGGCACCTTTTAGTGCCGAAAAATTAATTGAAATTTCATTGAGGAGGTAGTTTTTTGGGTTAATACGAGTCAATTTTAAGTTAATTACCTTATTCGAAATGTTACGCTTTTTCACTTGAACTTTACACAACATCAAAATATAATGAGTTTACGTTAAGTTAAGATTACTCTTAGAGCAACCAGGAACTGTGTTTTTTAACAGATAACCACGACTATTAATAATCAAATTTACGGAACAAAATGATATATAATTAATTATCATGTTTGTGCTGCGTAAAAGGCAATTATTGTTTCTCAAAGAGAGCATATATTATAAGTTAGGTATCCAACTGTGCTTATTTCGTTTAAAGTAATATGAATATCTTTCAATTCCTCCGGAACATCTAAGTAAAATTAAGTTCATAGAAGAAGCAGAAATGGAATCCGTACATATCGTACTATGCCAAATTGGAAGTGGCACAAGTAGCTAACTAATCGTTAATGCTAAGTAATACATTGAATTAACTAATCTCCAACTCACATCACGACTTCCAAAGTATTATTTGCTTCCTCACGCATATAATAACGCTATAATTTAAGCTTTTTAATCTGATTTCATCGGTATTAATGTCGACCTAATGAAGTCGAATCATCGGATCCACATAAATTTTATCTTAATAGTTTCCTTTTAATATATTTTATGACAATTAATGCGAACTTAATTTGAGTGTTAAGATGAGATTATCGATTTTGGCTTCTTTGGTGGTCCCGCTATATTTATTAACAAGTTTTTAATATATGTACGATGTTAATAGAATAATATTCTTAGCATGTTTTCTAAGTATGTTACTTCCAATTTGACAGAAATAATAACAATTTGTTCTATATTCGTTTTTTTATCAGTATTCTTACGTTGACGTATTAGTAGGGTGCTGCTGCACAATAGGCAAACAACATATCTCATTACCAACTTTGCTCCCTTATTAGTCAAATGGTAGGGAGCTTATTATCGACGAGAAGTGCTTGATGAGCAGTCAAAACTTCTACTAAGTGTTATATTGGTATAGAAATAAATGTTGTGTTGCAAGTAGTTGTATTTGGCTAAGAACAGAATAGAGGAACAGAGGCAGTTTCATAACAAACGGTTTCTTTTTGCTGTTATGTAAGCCTACACAACCTCAGCATATGAGATAGTCGCAAGTGATGTGGTCGTAGGTATCATCCGCTTAAAAATACTGCTTCCGTTACTTGCTTGTCAACAGATTTTATACCTGAGTGTGGTACCCGGCCAGTTAAGCATTACAAAAATGAACTATCATAGTGCGGATAAGCTGGCCTATGCACAGTTTTGAATCATCGCTGAATCACTTCTTCAATAATATAAGTCTATAGCTGTTGCTATCATATATTGTAACATATTATTGAAAATGACAAAGTTCCTAATAAAAGGTGTTATTTAGTATTTTTGTAATTTAGTCAATGCCTATATGCCTTATACATATATTTTCAGCCTTCGATAACTCAATTGATTTTGATTGACACCGAGATAACCTGTTCTTCAAAAAAGGGTGTTGATATTTTAACCTACATTCAACATGCCTTTCTTGACCAATCACAATTTAGGAAGTGTAGGGCGTATCAGCTAGTGGAATATAATTTTATGATACAGAAGAAAGGCCTAACAATAATACAATGACATCATAACTTTGTAAGTATAAGTACCTTTTTATAGGCTTTCGATAGGGACTTACGTAAAATCGGTTTTAACTTTTAACATCTAAATATTTTAATGTCTGATATAATGTTACTTTGTCCAAAATATGTACAGACATAGATGATAATGTAAGTTACACTTCGGACATCTGTTTTTTGGGATATATATTGACCGACTAGTACTGGATGTCATCCGATATAGAACCTAGCTTTAAATAATATATGTATTATCGGTGGTAGGTGTGAAAAGGAAAAGGTCGTGGCAACCTTAGCAGTTGAATATTTAAGAAAAAGACCTGCTTCTTTTGCCGGCTGACAATCGCCGCTATAGAATCTATTTAATTTGGAAGGTCGATCCTCGGATCGGAGGACCATTTGGTTTTTCTGACAAATATGTTTTCAATATCGGTCTAGAACTGTGTCCAAACTCCACGGTAGAAGGTTATAGACTCACACGTGTGACCAAAACATGTCTACTAAAACTTAAAAAATTTAATAATAGTATCGTTCATACCTTAAACTATAGTAAATTGAGCAGGTAGTATGAAAAGATAACCGACGCATAAAATACTGGCAACAAAACTATTAAAAAAAATAACGTTTGTATCAATTTGTTAGAATGCTTTCAGTTTTAACTCGGTGAATAAATAATGGCTTAATGCTTTTGCCGCATTCAAAACACTCTAATAGGCTACGTCAGTCGCAATTCCGGACAACTCATTAATAAATATACAAAATGTTAGTTTAGGACGTATCAAATTATTACCGGACTTATTTTCATTTCAATAGGTTTTTAAGAGGCTTAATAAGACAGGTTACAATTTCGACAACAGTTTATTGGTTATCCAAAAAGTTTATTATGTCAGACGTAGGGGATATATTTATTGTGTTATTAGGATTGTGAGAAAAAGTATATTCGTTCTAAGGATTACGTGGTTTAGTTTATTGATAATGTATTTATGGAGCATTTCCTTAGCGATAAATATTTCTTCAGAACCAGTTTTCCAAGATAATTTTGTTGTAAAGTTTTCTTCTATAGTCGGTTTTATACTGTTATTGGTATAAAATATGTGCAAGGGTTATAGAAACGTAATTACAGAACTGTTTTGTGTCAGAAATTAAATTAATAAGTACTTATTTACGATTATTATAAGCCAACATCAGTTTGAAAATTATCGCGAGTTTACTGATAATGACTAATAAGAAACCGGTTGTAATATTTACATAGGTACAAAATGATTTCAAAATAAACCAGTCGGTAAAATTCATGCGGTTATCGTGACGTGTTGACGAAGGACTTCAAAACTCTCTGACAATGGAAAACATTCTAGATATCACGCGAGCCCCATCCGGTTCCTATTCAGATTATAATTTCAATATCAGATACCTTGATCAGTCCACAGCTATGTTTAATCTACACTGTATATTACCTATATTGCTGAGTCCATATAAACTCATGGACTTTTCACTTTCTCCACAAGAAGTGTTTTACGTACAGTTTGCTGCGTTCATAACTTATTTCACTTTATATTTAGTCTAGCTTAGAGTTTTTCAATGCGAAGTTTAGTTTATCTACGTAAAGAATGATGCAGAGATGGTTTCTCGCTTGTTCTCTGTAGTGCTTGCTCTGTATTTTTTTGCAGAATTTGATAAGATTTCACATTCATAAGTGCGACTTAGACGTCTTATGGTCTTATGGACTTCGACTTTTAACTTTTTATTTATACCATCAGGTTACGGGTCAAGCACGAGAACCAACTTGTATTAAGCGGTAACCTCTGCTTTACCAGATGTACTTCATCATAAGTGATGAACTGCACTGCGCTCATCACCTGTGATAGGTACAGAATTGTTAGACTTAAATCAACAGTAATAAAGAGACTTCATTAATGTGCCTGCAATTTCACCGGCACCCTTTTACTTTGAAATCGGAATACAGCATTATGCGTACGGGGCATAGACAAAAAAATCTCGATGAGAATACTCTCAGAGATATGCAGTAATATGTTTTGGCTTTACTGTTGCTTTTACACTACGGACGATATCTGTAGACTTAAATGGAGTTTTATGTAACAACTAGCTGATCTGCCTTCGATTACAACCGTATGAGATTTATTTGTATTTCGATCTCATGGTATAGTTTCATATAAAAGTTTTACTCCAAATCGATCTTCATTTTTCGTCCCTGTCACAAAATAATTTGTCAGCTGACATTTACACTCCATAAAATACTTTCAAAATATCATCTTCATAGGTAGATTTATAAATTTCTGTTTAGTCAGTGAGTGAACAAATAGTCTTTCTTTGGCTTTATAAAGATAACAAGACCTTTTCATAAAAAAATACAACATAACAAAATAATCACATGACAATTACCTACAATGTTTGTTTTCGAATGTGATACTCTCACGACATAATACACAGCGTACTTACCAGTTAATATGGTAAGGGTGTAAATTAGGGAGTGAAAATGGCTTATGCCGGTTGCTACAGCATGGGAACAAAACTTTAAACAATTTCCAAACGTGATTGCCACGAATTAACTATCAAATAGATTGTAAACCATTCCACCCTTGTAATGGAAGAATGGTTACTGATATAGGGACGATAATATTGTTTGGGCGTATCTAATCTCTATAGCAACTGGGATTGCGGTTGGCAATTTATTGCGCATCTGATTTTCTTTTCCTCATTCGGGCATCCTTTGTCTTTTTATTGACGATGTGAATGCACTAAAAGGGAATATATCAATGCGACACGTTATCAAAATGCTGCTACTTATTTGGCTCAAAGAATAGGCATTGCAATTGGACTGGGCAATGCAGCTAGCATGTTCGGCACGCTGCCACGACAACTAGTAGTGGGCTGAAGCATTTGGACTGCCTGTAGGCCTGCAATGGCTATTAGCTTGCCTAAGTGCATTCGTTGTAGTAGATGTAGTGTTGTTTATTCAGTTTTAAGTGCGTTGTTAATAGTATATAGATAGATTATATTCTATTTTTCATTTAAATTTAAACTTTTTATATACTCGTAGACAGATATGGATACTTAAAGTATATAGATATTTAAACATATTAACATAGTAAAATCAGAAAATTAGTTTGACTGAGGGTTCATAGGAGATTCAAATTCCTACTCTTGTCTGTATACGAAGGGTTGAAGATATCTTTAAGTTTTATAGGTTTCTATGTAATTTATATGTATAAAGTATACTATAGCAAACTGGTTTGCCTACGATTAAATCCATGTACTCTGGAAACGTTAGATATTTGTCATTGCGTTTGGTATGCTTTGGTATCGTTCTATGAAATCAAACTACTTGTTTAATTTTACTATGGTATTAACGAGGAAATTCCATGGTTAACAATGCCTTCATAACAAATTACCTTTCGTTCATTTGTTATAAAATAAGTGATACCACATGCATTTTATTGATGTGGTTATATCATGCATGATCGTTAAATGGGATCTGTACTTTTTGCATTTCGCTTTATTAGTAACATACAACCTTTTAATTATGTAAGTACCAGTACCCCGACTACTTTTGCAATTTAAATCCGTAAATAAATGTGTTGAGCCAATGATATTACCATTCTGTGGATTTGATTGAATCCGCAAATAGCTTCCCATGGTTACACGCTAGAGAAGGGACTGTTTAATTTCTTTGAGTGCTTATCGACAGGTTTCTTAATAATTTATTTAGTTTTATATATATCTGTCATTGAATTGTTTATTTTTTTGTATTAATCATAATTTTATTTGATCATTATATTGATATGCAATTATACAATAAACGTAAACTACTAACAAGAAGCTAATGAGGGATTATTGAGTACTGGGAAATGCAAGACTTCTATAGCATTGTATAAAATCAATTAGCTTCACTTAGCTTTATTGATCTTTATTTTATTAATTAAGGGAAAACTAACAAGCCCCACATTACGAATGTAAAAAAAGAAAGACAAAATAATAAATTGATATCATCAGACGACTCAACAATATCTGACGCTGAATTGAGACAAAAAATATATTTTTGAAATGAAATTCTCGTGAGTTTCACACATATTTAAATATTATAAATAAAACCGGCAAAAACACTCACGTCGGGAGCTCGCAGACGCAGCTGTGCACTCGCCCTGATGATGAGTATCTGATATACTCGAAACCCGGGTCGACGTATTCGATCCCCAACGTGAGTGTTTTTGCCGGTTTTATTTATAATATTTAAAAAATATATTATCATTTCAGAATTATCTTTTGGGAAATATTTGCTTCGCGATTTATGTAGACAAATTATTCAAAGAATACCACTAAGTTGGAAAGAAATGAGAAATTATGGATTCCAATATTGCCTAATAATGTCATAAAGACATTTTAATATTATTTTAAAAAAAAATACAATTTTTAGTGAAATACAATCAACTTACTGGATGACTTAATTCTGTACAACAAAAAATACAACTATAATAACTGTTATATTACATGTATCCAATTATAAAACCTATATTATTTCAATATCTCGATTTAATGCGTATAATTTAAGGTGTATATCTTTTTTTTATGGGATAGGACGTCAAACGAGCAGACGGCTCACCTGATGGTAAGTGATCACCGTCGCCCACAAACATCTGCAACACCAGAGGTCTCGAGGATGCGTTGCCGACCTTTAGTAAATAGTAAATCTTTTCAAATTATTGATCAACAAATTTAAATGACTTATGTATGGTACAAACATTTGTGTTCCTGAAATAATAAATAGAACATATAATAAGCGAAGGACGTGATGGGCGTTTGTATACAGTCAGGGTGAAGTCGCATAGAGAAAGTTACATTGACTATACGTTATTTTTTAAAACATCGACATTTGTCACATGCTCGCTAAGTATGTAACACCACTAGCACAGGAAATGACATAGTGCGTGATATGCGGAAACGTATTTAATGAAACGCGAGGGGTGCCGCGTTATGCGTTGGGCCCCACTACTACGCAAATTAATAGCTACACGCAGTATTTCAACTCCACAAAATATTTTTCATTCCGAACTATTTTTTACTTTTTACAACCTTAAGAAATTAAATTATGCGATAAGAGTTTTTATAAGTATTAAAAGCGGTAATATCATAATAAAAAATAGATATGAGAAAGTAAAATATACGTTACTACGTATTAAACAATAATTATTGTAAAGCTTATTTCCGGATGTAATGACGCATTCTCTCTCTTAGACGCCTTTTATGACACTCTCTAATTGAGAGGATATGGATCAACACGAATCAGTGTCATTCTGAAACCATCCATATCTACTGTTATTTACCATTTACTCATTATATGTACAATGTTTCGAAGTAGGTATAGCTTAGACGGCGTCAGCACTGTGAAACTAAATTCTATGAAGATTTGCTACTGGATGTTTAATATATTGTTATCATACACACACATACAAATAAACAAGTCTATTGCGCTGACCCATATGCGTGAGTTCTATAAGTCTCAAAACTACGGTTAAATTAATTGCCTTGATTAAGATATAAGAAGGAAGCTACACGTTTTCTTAGTCGTGTGTGTAAAACTTAAATTCATACAAACTGTTTTTCTGTGAAAGTTAGAACACTTGGTATTTAAAATAAGACCTAACTACGTTTGTAAAGAAAGCTTATGGCTTAAGACACTATAGCCAGCAGCAGTACATATCAATAAAAAGATCGAAAAAAAAACGTAACAGACTCTCAACACTGACAAACTAAGTATGAAATAACTTATGGAAGTCGAATAATGATAATGTGAGGTCAGTGTTTTCAATAAACATGGCACTGACTTCTCACATTTCAGTTTTGGTAGTCAGTTCCATTCGTTTAAAATATTTTTAACGACTTTTTAAGGTTTTTCAAATACACGAGATGAAAATCCTCGGTAGATAATAGTGATAAAAATTATTAGAAAACGTAGGTAATACAAGCAAAAACTATCAGAATAATAAAAGAAAATCCGTTGTTTTATTAGCATACCTTTTAAGATGAAAGTACGAACAAAACAACACATCCTGCTTTCTTACTTTCAAAAGTGCTAATGGATAGCCTTCATTCACACATCATGCCCTTTAACGAAGTGATAATGAAGGTAATCCTAGTTTCCCAGATAGTAAAGTTATTGTACAGTTAATATTCCTATTATTTATCATAAGTATTTTGTTTTTAGATGTTTTAAAGTGAGAAAAAGTTATAGTCAGTGGCTCTATATACACATATATATACAGTAAAATGTAAATCATCTTAGTTATAAAAAGTTCATAATACTTGATCTGCAAAACACTGTATTGTGAATACTACCCGAGCTAACCGTGGTATACCCGAATACTTATCTCGACTTCACCCGCGTAGAAATCGTTCTCTCGGGAATTCATCATAGTGAATTAGGATAAAAAGTTTAGTGTCATTATCCAGCAATCAATCAAGGTGTGTACCAATAGTCGAAAATTTGTTTACAGGTTTGGAGGTGACTGAAAATAAACACACATTTGAAATTTATAATATTAGTAATACTCAATTGAACAATATAGCTTTTTTCGTCCTGCGATCCGTAACATTTGGTAAAAAGATTTGTTAATACAATTTTCCCCGGGAAAATAAATGGGTTACTTGAAGCGTCATCTTCAATTAAACAGGGTTATTGGTAAAATGCTAACAACCTCTTCGGGTTGACTTCTGCTAGTCCTAACAAACATTCTGAGAAAAATGTTTTTTGTTTTGAAAAACATTTTTTTTTGTGTATCTCCTGCTCCGAACCAAGAGCGCCCGCCGCGGCAACACTGGACTGCACCGAGCTCCCTTTGAATAGAGTTTTGAATATTTACATCGAGCAAAGTAATAAAAAATATGAAATAATACTATACAGGCTCAAGATACATACATATAGATACATCAGGTGGTCCTCGTACTTATTCAGACAAAAATAAAAAAAAAATATTATGCGATCGTGCGCTCGTAGAGTCAAGACCTCCTGAGGATGCTTCGTGTAGAAGCGAAACACGTCGAAAAATTCTTCCGGTATGGCTGCGTGGTGTTTGTGACGTCACGTGGGCTTAGCAGGAAAATTAGGCGGAATTGTCACTAGATATATTTTTGTATTTTTTAAGTGTTTTATTAAAATATTAATTTGATGTTTTCTTAAAATATTTTAAAAATATTTGTTATTACAAAAAAAAATATAAACAAAAAAAAATATATCTCTGAATGCTTGTTAGGACTAGCAGAAGTCAACCCTAAGAGGTTGTTATCATTTTACCAATAACTCTGCAAAATCAAAATAGCTTAGGAGCTGTTTTAGTAACTTAAATATCTGGTTGCGCTCGTGTTTTTTCTAATTAACTTAATTTTTAATGGTGTCCGAAATACTGCGCTGCGTTTCAACAATATTTACAACAGATGTAACCCTTAAGGTTTTTAAGCTAAACTGGACTGGGAATAGCCCCGTCCCATCTTTTGTTATGCCGTAAATCTATTAGATGAAATAACCATAGAATGGAATCCAAGCAGAGGCAGACCACTCAAGGTATGGCAGACAAGCTTGCCTCCTTCGACAAAGACTAGCAACAATTAGCGCAGAATTATAAAGAGAACCATAAACGTATGGAGGGGAGGCCTTTGCTATGAAGGGAGACAGCTCAATGTTGAAAGAAACGAACTAAAAATACCGTAATAAAATAAAAATAAATTATACCGAATTATACAATATTCTAACATGATAAATGACTAAAAACGGTATATGAACCTTAAATTAGATTTTTAAAGCATCAATTATGCTCTCTTCTCATAAGGCCAAAGTTATCTCAGTAAAAATCACGAGCTGATGATAAACTAGATTTATGTACAAGTTCATAACATTTGCTACAAAAGCGCTTTTTAACTCAGCTTTACTACAATTTTGCATATCTGCAGATTTATGATGATGATATGAAAAAGTATTTTGTTAAGCTCGAAAGCACTTTATTAAATGTGCCTTTGAGAAAGTAATGCGTTAGTAAAAGAAGGTATAAATACATAATGTACATGACTTGACAAAAAAATGGCTATGTACGAGTCGGACCACGCTTTAGTAGGGTTTATCAGTTTATTCTGGCTACACGTCATTTAACATCACTTAACAACATACAAAAGAAAAATATGATGCTTTTGGTACTACATAAACAACATTAGGAATTGTCATTTTTGTAAATTGTTGATTACATATAACAGTATTCTGGTATTATATTTATATTTATCACAGTAATTAGAGGTTAGCCTGAACAACATCTTTGACCACATCATCGCTTTACCATCAGAAGAGATAGTGGTCAAAGGCTATATCAGGCATATAAAAAAAAACCAATAATATATAATTTTAGGTTCATATTATATAGAAATCAGTTTGATAATAATATAGAACCCGTAACAAAAACGGTTGTAAACTTTCCACTTTGACGTTCCGCTATCTATATATTTACTAAAATAATAAATGTAAACAACAAAATTATTTTTATTATTAAGGAGATATCTATTTATATTAAAAATAATACATCGATATCGTTCAAGATGTAAAGGTATCAATTAAATGACTTTCTTTTCCTCCCCCTGAAAATATTATAATTTCATATGTACTAACTTATCTGCCAGGGCGCACGACCTAAAGTGAGTCTTAGCTTCCGACACTAAAAACGCAAGTCCTTGTCCACAGGTCTTCTTGCCACAAGTCAGCTTAGTTGAAACTCGTGAAGATCTTTCTAGAGCTCATATTGCCAGCAAAATGTGGGATGCCTGACAAGTTGCTGAGTTTGCCCAAGCCTGGGCTACTAAGAACGGACGGACTGGGTTCTTTTGTTTGGCCCCACACTGTGCTTTTGTTTGGCCTCAAATATTGTGGTAAGTGACCAAATCTTTGAACTCCTGGTTTTTCCGGAACCTTTATAGGTACGCCATTATCATATTTGACGGGTTCCAGAGATTTTTGCAATATCTTCCGCTCATTTCTTAAAATGGCACATGAGACTTCATTACAGAACTGTATGTTTCGAGTGACGGGCGCAGTACAATTCGTCACTTGTGATGAAATTCATATGCAATGCATCAGTACTAATATTATAAATGCGAAAGTAACTCTGTCTGTCTGTTACGCTTTCACGCCAAAACTACTGGATCGATTTGAATGAAATTTGGTATGGAAATAGTTTGAGACCTGGGAAAAAACATAGGATAATTTTTATACAACTGCGCAAAAAGAGGTTAATGTTTTTGCGCGATAACCGACATACGCGCGGGCGGAGCCGCGCCCGGAAAGCTAGTCTGTAATAAACATATGTTAGTCAGCTTAACAATAGGTGCACCCTCGTGCATGGTCCATCACAATAGCATTAAAAAATAAAAATTAATGCTAATGTTTTTTTTAGCGAATTACTCGAGCCATTTTAACAACACGTAAGATTATATATGCTGTTGGTTCTAGATCATATTTTGGAATTTTTCTGGGCCCTTTCTACTTATTTGTTTCAAATTTCGTCCAAACTCTTATTTAAACCTTTTTGGTGAAACGAATCTTTCCACAGCAGGCTTCCAAAAATAATTGTATTCCATTTCTACCCTTCTAAAATCAAAATTTTCCCCAAATGAAGTATAACACGACATATTTCCAATTCTAACTATCGAAGCGGACATAATCGGTTGTATTATTGTAACAATGGTTGACACTGCTTATTAGCGAATATAGTTTGGCTAAACAGCTTCAGGGCAAACCTATAATCAGAGAATTGAACCACTGGTGACGGTTATTTGAAACATTTCTATCGATTTACATGCTGTGATTCTCCCCTGGGTATTATCGGTGGTAATTTTAGACCGGTAATTATTGATGCTTAGAGCAGGAGTCCTGCTAGATTTAATTACTAACAAAGGTTATTTAAAAAAACAGTACTATTTTAAAACTAAATATGAAATATATACAATTCTACATGAGTTTCTCTGCGTTGAGTTCAGTCGCTAATCGTAAGTTTTTTATTATTTATTACTTATACATTTTTTGTAGGTACAATTAAGTATTTTCAAAAATGGATTTAGGCTCAGGGATGTGCAATAATATGCATACAAAATTTTACAATCCTGAACACTGGTATTTAAATTATGATGATATAACATTTGTGTAGAAAGAGCTACGGGCACTCTAGCCTAAACGGGAGTTTAAAGTCGAGATATTTGTACAATATATTTTAAGAAGCACCCACGGTATGGACATCCTTTGAGATAATTTTATTTCAGTGGCATATAGGTTAGACTTAAAAGCATATATATGTACAACAAATTCACATTAACTACTTTAAATAAAGCTGAGGTAAACAAATAATTAATCCGAAAATTATTGTGAATGAGAATAGTTTTGGCACCTGGCACATACGTTAGGTGTATAAATCTCCTTCTGTTTGAAAAATAAAGGCGTGACGACAATATGTGTCTTTTGTGATTAATTGTTTTTACTACAGCGTTTTGTTAAATGTATTAATTTCAGTGTAATAGTAAGAATTTTCAATATGTGCTTCCATACTAAGGTAGTCCGGCCAATTTACTGTTATACTATTATATTATTGGGTGCGATTAATTCAAGGCTTTTGTGATCGTTGGTTAATTATGTATAGTTGAAATTGTTTGGTGGTATAATTAGAGCATGTTCACTGGTAATATGGGAAATCTGAGCACCGGAGTTTGCTTTCAAAATTATTATATGAGAAGCAGAGTAGCAGTTGGTACTCGTAATCAGTTTAACTGCTCAGGCTATTATTTGGAAAGTGATGTTGTTATGGAAAATAATAGTACATTTTTAGTTAGGTTAGGTCACGTACTGAGCTCTTTGAAAAAATATTAAACAATTCTAAAGAAATCTGCTTCTATAATATCATACTAAAATACTGTTCCCACAAATAACCGCACCAGGGTCGTGAGAATAACAAACAACAGTAATGAATAACATACCCGTTATTTGTGCAGTAATAATGACCATTATGATATTTAATAAAAAATAATTCATAAAACATGTGCCATTGCAATAAACGGGTAGACTGCAACAAAATATTAAAGTGTAATAAATAATGGCACACCCCTAATTCCGGCCGTGGCTGCGCATACGCACGGTAAACTTGATTTCTACTTCGGACAACCCTACGTTTAAAGTTGACAATCAATTCATTGTCATACAAAATGTTCGCAGTACCGCTTATTATGACCCCGCATGTGTCAGTAAAAAGCACAAAGAGATATTTGAGATTATTACATCTTTCCACGTTTAATTGTACACAATGGGTAAACAACAAAAGCCGATGCCTACATTTGTAACAGTTGCACTCAAATTCATTTCAATAGCGCATATAGAGAATGACATTCGTTGCGGCCACGATTTTCTATTTCAAAATTTGAATGATAAAAGTTAGACGAGTGAAGCCGACGTGCTGGAGCATGTGGATAAATGAAGATATATTAATCCAGTTGGGGTTAAATTGTTATTAAAACTATGATTAATGATTCCTGTTAATGGAGCTCAGATTAAGAAGCGGGCTACACGCAACTACGCTCGAAATTAACGTCGGTTACTCCGTGACATGGTGTGGATTTATCTTCATCATCAGCACGTTAGTTCCGATCAGAAAATTATGAGTTTCACTATTATGACTGCTTTAAGCGTCGACCACGCAACTGCTATGAGATAATTAGCTAGAGAGCAACTGAAGCAAATTCATCTTTATTATTATCAAAATACACTAAAAAATTTGGTTTGTGATTACCACGAAAAAGAGAGGTATATTATAGTGCTTGAACACCTAAACGGTTGTAAAACTCACTTCCAAATTACTACCAAGAAGGTAACAAATGTAATTGCTTATATCAACAATCTTATGGAACTCGAAGACAAACCGAAAGCAATTGCTGCTGAGAAATGTATATGGATAGCAAACATTGAAGTAAGTATGTTTTATCAACTCATTATTGCTACAATTTCATTTCACGTCCAAATTCTACCGCCTGTTTGTGTACAAACAAAATTATCCTCTTTCATAGCCCCAGGGTGGCTGGTTCCCTTCGATTTTCTATGATAAACAAACTTACATCGGTGTAAGGTAAACATGATCGTAAATTTTACTACACCGATTCGCGGTTCCGGGAATCCTTCGAATCAAATTTACCCACTTTCTCATCTTTACGTCTTTCAATGTTCGATTCACTTTCATCTGATGGAATTGTGGCATTGTTTGGAAAGAGTTGCTAGGTAGTTTACTATTTCCTTATTGTATGACATTTTTATGAGAGTAAGGAACTGGCAACAAATCAGCCTGGGAAATTTGTCTCAGACACGTCTATTTTACGAGGCTGTCGTTATTTGCTAGAGTGTTTTTACAATAGTCAAGAAACTTCACAAATCTTATACTCGTATTTTAATGTGTGTCAAAAACCCATAGCTCGGCACTTACGAGTTCTGTGAGATTTTAAATTGTTGAAGCTAAAGATCTTTATTGAATATCATTGCAGTTGTTTTATCACCCTTAAGCATGTTTTTTTTTAACTCTGTATCTATCTGCTAGAAAATTTTTAGAGTCCGCTATTACAAGCATAAAATGTATCATAATGCTCCTTTGTGCTGTTTGTATAACCTTTTTTAACAAATACCATGAACATCCGTTAAGTTGATCCAGAGTCGAGTCAAGGCACCGCTAACACATACATGATTGATTGGAAAAACATAATACTATTGATATTGTTGAATAATGAAAAAAATCTTCAGTTTATTTTTCTTTACTAAGTATTCATTTAGAATTCCCCATTTTAAAAACTGCCTCATAACCTCAAATGAACCCTTTTATTGGCTTCCAGTATGTTACACGATTTTACCAATTGAATTGTATAAATTGATAAAAGCGCTACACGAAGCGTGACGAATTCAATTTCGATAATAAAATTAGCATAATCAATACACCGAAGTCAATGACGTACCCCTTAAACAGCAGAGTTGTATATTAAATTTATGTAGCGGTAGTTACGGTTCGAAAATTCGGGGTTTTTGCTAATATTAACAAGTTTGTATTTAGTTAATGCAGGAAATTGATATTAAGCATTATTTCATGCAAATCACCACTTATGATTCTATGCTATCGAAGCGCTTAATATGGCGATTATAAATTACTTTTTTCGTACTTTTGGATGATGGGACTTGTACTTGAAATTTTCTTGGGTATTATTATTTCAATGTTGGTCTGCCTTCATTTTGGCCCAAATAGCAAATTAACAAATTAGAACATTTTGCAGACACAATATAATCAGTAATACAAACAAAAACAAATTAAAATCTATTACGTTGTATTGCAAGTTTAGGAGCAACTAAAGGTGGGTAGCTTTACATTATCTTTGGATAAATCTTGCAAATTGAGCTTACATGAAATTTTTATTCAATTAATGTAAAATTTGTAACACTTATCTACGTCTTATCGTATCATTATTCATAGCGTCGTACATTCAGCTATAGTCGTTATATAGGCCGGTTTGTGTACACAATGTCTAGAGGAACCTCGTTACCGTGATAGACATAGCCCAGAACTGGCCTAACCTATATCATTGTCAAGGCTTACAATACGCCGATGGTTCGCAGTCTCTGGCATTGTGTTTCAATTACTCTATAGTGAACTGTTGTGGCAGAGAAAGCTTGTGCGACTATCAGGTCCTTCAGTATTGTTACATTATGTATGCGTTTCAAAGAAATGCTCAAATTGAAAAATAAAAGCATAAGAGTGTTAGCTTTTTTTAGCCTATATATATATATTATAAAATACTATACAAACTATATATAACACTACAGCTACTACAAAATAAAAGTATTAAGGCAACCTAAAAGCACCTTATAGGCAATGTAGTTCAAATGCTTTAACCTCAACCAGTTGGTAGCATGCCAAGCATTTTTTTTAATGCTGATAGGTAAGCTTTTGACCACAATCTCACCTGATGGTAAGTGATGATGTGGTCGAAGGTGTTAACAAGCTTAACCTAGAACTACTGGCACTTAAGGACAGATTTTCTACTTGAGGGTGGTCGCTAGCCAGAAGGGCATTCGCTAAATGCCGCCACTATGCGGTGAATCTCAAGCCCACTGCGAGATTGGAAGCAGACCTACTGCGCGGCAGTCCATAGCCACTACACTGAGCCATCACTGCTTCAAAATGCTGGCAGCATTCGCCTGTTGGATTGCAATGCTTATTCGTTAACCAAATAAGTAAAGTTTCGCTAGAATTACTTTTTAAGGCACATATTACATACACTAGATAGATACTATTACTATGACTAGATATTATTACTAGAGACGATTAAATAACCTAAGTATCAGAAATAGAACTTTATTCATTGTCATGCTAAGCATACCTGCTATCCATAGATCAAGTATTCTAGTATGCCTCTTAGTTTATTTAGTATCATTCTCATCAGAGTAGAATAATGTAAACGAATAGTTCTGAATTTGAATATCGCGCGAGTCTCTACACTAAAATATTATTTTTACTTTTTGAACTCTCATTTCCATGGATATTTGAAAAATTACACAAACTGAATTGACAAAAAAGTTAAAACGAATTGCTCAAAAAAAATCAGTAGATTTGGTTGAGAAGTGCGACATGTAGAAGAGAACAACCGTAAATCCAGTCACGCATACAGAATCATTTTTGCTCAACCTGAAACGGAGACCCACGCGCTCGCTCGTTTAGGTCAATTATTACGTTACTTTTTTTACGTTAAGATTTCGATTATATAATCTGCTATCGTTTATATTTTAAATCATCCACATAAAACTTAAAAGCAATCACAATAGATTCAAAAATTAACAGAACCATGTTTTAAAGTTATTTCTTCAAGAAAAATCATGTACGTAGCAAACTACACCTTCGAACTAAAACAACAAACAATTCAGCACAACATCTTGTACGAGTACCACAAATTCAAGTTAACTGACCTAATAAATTTATCTTGCCATAACTAGCTATATTACTGAGTTATACCCGCGCCCGTCTGTGACTGTTTCCATTGCAGATACACTATTTATTGACTTATGCCTAATCTATTCGAGCTTGGATAATGAATTTAGGATTTAAGACTTATTGGCAGTGTTATGACCATTATTGGTATAGGAATATATGGAGGTCGATTCATGTCGCATGGAAGTTACTTGCATTATATAATTGTATTTATATTTAGTATGTGTATTAAGATTTAGGATGCAGGTAATTTATCTAACCTGCTGCCTATTGCTTGCGCTGAAAGCGTTTATTTGAAATGCTGACAATTTTGTTGTACAAAATGACTTGTGACCAATATAAACCAGTAAAAATTTTGAGTCTAAACAAACCTTTGAATTGCTTTCGAAAACGTCACACCTATCAGTAAGTTTTTATGATCATTAAATATCAATATGCATTATAGGACTCTGGAATTTGGGATCACGTTTCTAAACTGACTTCTAAACGGTTTAATTCCAATATATCTTCAATAAAAATGTACTTCCTAGCAGTTCTTGTTATAACGCCTTTAGAGCAATATTTTTTACTTAAAATCTAGGCTTTAAAGAAAATAAGATCCTATAATTACTTAAAATATCGTGTTAAACCGCAATGATGCCAGAAAAAATTAAAGGTTTTACCTAAAAGTAAATATTACTAGCCTAGATGTACTCTATCGTGAAAAATTGAATGCCTAAGTAATTGGTACAGTTTTTAAGAAGAATAAAAAACGGAGCCAAAACTTTAATTTCGAGACGTTTCTTCAAATTCCTTGCTCTTTCCATATAAGATAAAGCGAGAACAATACTAAACCCTTAAAAGTTAACTTAAAAATAAACCGTCTCCTTCACGAAGTGGAAACGTACCGAATCTCTTCCTTGTATGTTTAGATGAAGATATATGTGTATGCTAAATCACACGTTACATTATTCAAAACAACACAACAATAAGCAGTTTATTCTATTTTTGGTGCACATAAATAGTTCGAAATGTTTTCGGTACCAACAAACTTTTCAGTGTAAAGTTTCCAAATAGGAGTCATAGAGATGATATTTTCGTTACTTGGCTAACCGGTTCATCATAAAGGCTAGTTTACATTTGAAAGTGTTTGTAATTGTTTCACCCGCGTGTAATTTGGTTATGGCGCACTCTTTAAGAATCTGCACATTAAACTGCATTGACACACAGCAACCTTATAAATACATCTGTATTAAAAATCACGCCCAACCATTGCTATGTAAAACTAACAACAAAGTTTCAACTAACAATCTATGTTACTATTTTTTGGGTTTCACAACACAATAATTTTAGTTTTTTATATATGTGCATACAAGCTGATGTGGGGATTGCATATTTTGATAGTTAGCTAGCAGCAGTGTATCATTCAAAATCACTTATTCAATTTAGGCATCTACGACGCTTTTATGAAGGTCAAGTACAGATTTTAATATTGAAATATTCTACGTTCTACTGCGATGTACGGTAAAGAAGTACGGGCATAAAAGTCGGGGCCATTATTTTTAAAAGTCTTTTAATAATGTGATGCAAAATAGAATATGCAATTGTTGTAATATTTATTTAAATTGCGTAGTTGACAGGTGATAGCTTGGCTGAATCGACCAAGCATATTTGTCGTTTAAATCAGAAACTATAAATATAACTACCTCAAGTATACGCTACCTTAATAAAAATGGTGTTCTCGTATATTTTTCCATTATAATCAATCACTTAATTTTATGGTAATTATCATTAACCATTTCGTGTCACTAAAAATACAATGTGAATGTGCCTTAACTAATCACATTATTTCAGAAGCGCAACATTTCTGTCCGTCAAAAATTAATTTCGTCCAAGTTTCGGAGTTGGACGGCAACCCGAGAACTGCTGAAATGAAAATAGATGGTCGGCTCCAGTGACTGATAAAGCCTTGAGTAGAAAGTTTAAAATAATAGCGAGTTCATTGTAAACTTTTTCCAGGGCAATATTTGTGTAAGAGCTAACTTTTGCTTAAAATATACTGCTCGTTTGGATCTAGTTCTATTTATTTTGTATGTAATCATTATTAATTTAAGAGAGCAGTTTTTGGAAATTATAAAACTGTTGTAAGTAGTGGAAAGAGCTAAGCTGTCTGGCAAGACTAGTATGGCCTAAGCGGTTGTATGTTTATCTGTATAGCTTTCAAATGCATATCTTATCTTCAATAAATTTGGTAGGTATAGAACTAATATAGATATAAATTTGAAGTTCGTATATTAAGTTTATCGGTCGAGAACGATCAGTGTTTAATCTAATTGCTCTATTAGATCTATCACATCAACAGCCGTTTTATACGTCAACTGTTGATCAAACGTCTACCAATTGCGGGAGGATGGGGGAGGTTGCCATAATCCATAGTTTCTAAGCCCAAAAAAATAAAAACAAAAGCAGCATAATTTTTGTACACAAAACTAGCACACCACATTCATAAGAAAAATAACATAATAAACAAACCCCAGTTCGTGTCGTTTTAATTCAAATGAATCAAAGGACCCCAATCATTAAACTCGCACATAAATAAATAAATACCAAACTTTGAATAAATATGGGACTGTGAGCAAAGTACGTCGCGTAAAAAACTATTGGCAACACTGAAGTATAGTTCAGGGAAAACTGGATATGGCAACATTTTATAAAATATGTAATATCCACGATTTGTAGTTTTGTATGTTCAATATTTAGGCTTTACTTTTTGCCAAGCAATCCGTCAGTAATGTACAGACTACACTTGTATAATAGAAACATTAATTACACATATTTTGAATATATTTTAATAATACATTTAATTATATTATAAAAACTACTTATACAATATAAAAATATATCAAGTGCAATTGTTTTGCCGATGTGTTCCGGCAGCTGTCCTTGAGAGCTAGTCATTCTAGGATAGCCTGAACAACATCTTCGACCAGATCATCACTTACCATCAAGTTAGATAGTGGTCCAAAAATAGCCTATCAGGAGTATAAAAAAACAATTTCTTTCCAACATGACGTAAATGTCCATTACACGAAGCATTAGCAAGTATAAATTTACTCTTCGAGTGCACGATTTTCGATCACTAATATTTAAATTCTCGGTGCTTTTCTTAACTATTTATTCAATATTTTCTTAAAAGTGTGTTCTCATTAAATGTTGATTTCCACAAAGTAACGCCTGAATCCATTTTTTTATGAAATATAAAATACTGTACATCGATAAATAAATAAGTAATATTAAAAACAACCTTTCAATATAATTTAAGGTATTATAACACTTTTGAGAGTATTAGTAATATAATATAACAAGCTATGTAGCTAATATAATACACAATTTGCAAGCGAGTTTGCTACGCTCAATAACCAAGATACCATCCAGTATTTTTTTTATTATTTGCTAACTCAGGTACCGTCACACCCAACACTTCATGACATCGTAAATAGCGAATCGTAAAGCCGACCACCCGTTGTATCACTGAAATTAAACATTTAATGAGCTAATGAATTACCAACTGTTATGAAACGTTACGACCTCTACGCGAGTTACATATATTTTTATTATCACAGCCGTGAACGCTACAACGGCTATTCATTTATTAGGACTGACAGCGAATTGTCCATAAATAGCGGAATAATATTACCGAAACAATTTTTGCGCGCGAGTGTACTGGCGAATATAAACGCAAAACGCTCACATAGAAATATGTTTGTGTGTGTTTCCAAACTTTTGATCCCTGACATAAATCTCCATCTGAAAATAGGGAGGGCCGTAACCGGCTTAAGCTTAACAGTGACTAGTGGCCCCGAACCTCACTTTAAATATATTGTAATAATGATAAAATATACTAGTTAATTTAGACCTCTATTTATTTTGCAGTAAAGAGCTTTTTATCATAACATCCCGCTGTTTGTACTACTAGGAACGCAGGGGTTTGGTAAATATTTGTTTCATATTTCGGCTCTCTTTGCTGTTGTTTGGGTAAATAGATTTATGTTATTGGATCGGGTAATCTTATTTAGTTACTTAGCTAATCTGTTCTAAGCGCTAACTAGCTAGTTGGCTGTTATTTCATTATGTAACTCTTAGTAGGAACTTAAGGAGGTAAATAGTCAAACACTTTAGACAGGAAGCAAAGTAAGTTGATCCTTGATTGCAATGCTTTAACCAATTTATAATTTAGAGTTATTTCTATCAGTTGGACAATTTTAGGTTAATATTTTTTGGTCATCATAATAAAACGAAGCAATGATGGCCTAGTGGCTCTTGCTATTGATTTCCGCGGAAAGGATTCATTGTTTGAAATCTGGAATGAGCTTGAGATAAGAACATGAGTATTTTACAATCACCGCAGGCATAACTTACTTGACGTGAAGAGTAGCGGAACACAAGGTACGATAGGTGATCTAACTGTTTGTAATGAGCCAGATGGCAGTAAAAGCTGTAAAGACTATACGCACATATCCGGATGGAGGATCATAGCGGGGTTTAGGCGCTCCTTTATGGTAACGCTTTGGATCACTTTATCTCCTCTTTAGATTCTAGTATAGATATTTTGTGTCGGTTCATTGCAGAAGGAATGGAGAAGGAAAGAGAGATGAAGAAACATTTCGGATCAACTACCAAGTAGGTGGCTAACGAAGCTCAATACGGGTACTCATCTCGCCTGGTTTTCCTAATATTAATACCCACCATCCGGGAAGGAATGTTAAACATACTAGTACAGAGACGTCAAGGCTTGCATAAGCATTATCTCACTGCTCATAGTTCTCTCTGATCTCTTCAAATAAAACCAGCTGATCGAGGAACAACTCTAGTATTTGAAGTAGATTTGCGCACAGACATATCGTTTGGGCAACTACATGAAACGCAACACAAATAACATTGATATTGTAGTCACACCACATTTTTTCTACTATACTTTTAGTCAGATATATATTTTCACAGAACTTCAATGCTTGGTTGCTTCATAATCACATAAACTGTACAGATAAGATCCAATCTCTTTCCAATAACTATCATCCTTGCTGCAAATTGAAAGAAATCGATTCCAGAGACTGGCAATATTGCTCATGGCGTAGCGGAGAGGTCATAAATCAAACAATGTCAGAGTGATTTCGCAGCTAAATCCTTCTTAAACTTTAGTTTACTCTTTTCGATAGACAAAAGATTGGGGAAAACGTCCTTCGTATTATTACAGTGGAATTCTTTACGCTCGATTGGGAGGCTGAGAGTATTTACGTTGATTCTCTCGGATGGCACTCGCATCAGTTTTCTGATGTGTAAAATCGGGTTTACGCCTGCTTGATGACGATTCATAAAAATTTGATTGCTTTGCGAAACGTTTTCTTAGTACTTTAACTTAGAAGTGAATCGAGATTGGTACGTGTTTTAAATGCAAGCATAAAAATTGAGGCCAGATAAGTCCTGGAAATGATTGCATTTGTACGTAAAACAGTAAGTAAAGAAAAACAAACTTTCTTCGTTATAATGGTGTAGGATCAAAGTAAAAGTGCTATAAAGCCACAACCACTACAACGTAGTTCTCTTCATTACACTGTAAAAAATAATTGAAAAGTAAATTATTTTGTTAAGAATATTGGTAGATTAATATACTAGTATATTCAAGTTATTTGTCACAAGAAAATGGAGTAGTTTATGGAGTAAAAGTTCAATTATGCAAGACATATGATGATTATAAGTAAATAACCGTTATTGATATAACGATTTTATGGTTTTGTCTATGTTTTAACAACACCTTCATGCCTGCGCCAAATGTTTGCTGTTATCCAGTTCTATCTCTGTACAGAAGAGAATAACGAAATAAATAGTAAATTATTCATTTGAAACCAAACTAATATTAACGTATTACAAAATATATGTCACTTGTTAAAATTTCAACCCTCACAATAAGTACTTAAGTACTAATATTATAAAAGCGAAAGTAACTCTGTCTGTCTGTCTGTTACGCTTTCACGCCAAAACTACTGGAACGATTTGAATGAAATTTGGTATGGAAATACTTTGAGATCCGGGAAAAAAACATAGGATAGTTTTTGTCCAATTGCGCAAAAAGAGGTTAATGTTTTTGCACGATAACCGACATACGCGCGGGCGGAGCCGCGCCTGGAAAGCTAGTTTAAAATAATCAGTACTAATATTATAAATGCAAAAGTAACTCTGTCTGTCTGTCTGTTACGCTTTCACGCCAAAACAACTGGACCGATTTGAATGAAATTTGGTATGAAAATAGTTTGAGACCCGGGAAAAAACAAAGGATAGTTTTTATCCAACTGCGCAAAAAGAGGTTAATGTTTTTGCACGATAACCGACATACGCGCGGGCGGAGCCGCTCTCGGAAAGCTAGTTTAAAATAATTAAACATTTTATCAATATCAGAGCCTTATTTAATGATTTTTTGTATTAATTTGTACGAGTAACGTAAAAATTCGATTAAGTTTTGCGAGCAATTCTATTATTTTACAGCGATAGCCTTATACTAGTACTAGAAGATGTATTACTAGAAAATGTTTTTCTTCTTGATTTTAAATTATTTGGGTTGTTACGTTGATGAATTAATGTATTTATTATTTACTGTATAAAATAATAAAGATAAATATGATAGTTTTGTTACGACAATCCTGTATATTATATTTAAAGATGCTATGATAACGTTAAAACCCTATTTTAACCAAATTTAAAAAGGGGGAGATCCCCAATTAGACTATATTTTTTGGGTGGGACTGTGTTTTGTATTATTACTCTTTACAGGATGTACCTATTTAATAAATGTTTTTATCCTTTCGAATTGGTGCTTGTCATCTGGTCCCATTTAAATTGAGAGTGAGCGAGATCTGAGGAGTAGTATTTGAGTTATCCCTAATAATGATTATTTTATGTTCAAAATCGGCTATTTGTTAAAAAAAAATGCATTCGTTTAACCTCTGTCCCGCCTGATGGAAATCGACATCAACGTCAAGAATGCACATGCTTGCCTGAAATATACTATATACTCAGTACTTGAAAGGCTGAGGCTGAAAGGCTGCAAATTTATAAGTCGCAGGTCCGGCCTCATATGGAGTACTGCTGTCACCTGTGGGCGGGAGCACCTGGATACCAGCTTGGGCCTTTAGACTCGGTTCAGCGACTTGCCATCAGAATTGTCGACGATCCCGAGCTCACAAGCGGTTTAGAGCCCCTTAGTCTGAGGAGAGACTTTGCCTCCTTATGCGTGTTCTACCGTCTGTACAACGGAGAGTGTTCTAAGGAATTGTTCGACTTGATGCCCACAGCTACCTTCCACCATCGCAACTCTCGCCATCGACGGGGAGTCCAACCTCACAGATTGGAACCAGAACGGTATCGAACTGTGCGGGCTCAAAGGGGTTTCCTTCCGCGGACGCTTCGATTGTGGAATGAGCTCCCTGCCGCGGTTTTCCAGATGGAGTATAGCATGGGGTTCTTCAAAAAGGGCGTGAAGAGATTTCTTCAGGATCGGCAACGCGCGAGTGATACCCCTGGTGTTGCAAGCGTCCATAGGCTACGGTAACTGCTTACCATCAGGCGGGCCGTATGCTTGTTAGCCACGTTGTATAAAAAAAAAATATTATGTTTGCAAGAACGCATGCTCTGCGCATTACATTACAAAAATACAAGTTTACGAGAAGAAATAATTAAGTCATGTGCGGGAGTCGAACCCGCGTCCATGACAAGTGAGCCCAACATGACATGTTAGCTTAATTGGATTAGGGCATACCTCGGCTAAAGAGGTGGATGAACGCGGATTCGAATCCCGCACATGACTTAAATGTTTTCTCTCGTAAATTTGTGAGGCATGAGGTTAGCTAAATGCTTTCGTTGAAGTGGCTGTAGAATTGTAGCAGAATAGTCTATATCGGCTTTGAGAAAAAAGCCATATCACTATAAAAAAGACTTTGAAATTTATAGGTAGCATAGAATAAAATAATAAGCCGTGAGAGACGAATACATAAACAGACATGTAGATTCATGATTGTTCCAATAAGGTTGTTTCGTAGAATGACCTAAACCCAACAAAGTAATTTTATGAGTAACACTGTTTACAGTTTTGTTACAAAGCCATATGGCTAATGTTGTCTTAGGTTTTCGCGATTGTAACATATAGTAATTAAACATTAAAAAAATATACGCTAATATTAAAAATAATAATAAATATAAGACTAAACGCGATTTAAACCGTTTAAAGTTGTTTAATTACTAGGCCATAATAATATTATACATCAACAGCCATAACTTCCACAGTTGAACAAAAGCCTCGTCCATTAGGGGATTTGATTGCCATAATCTCCATGATGAGCATCTCTAGCATCGCAGTGTAAGATGGCAGTTTTTTAGAAAGTGCCCACCTTCTGGTATTTTTCCACAATGTCTCTAAAGACTATCACAGGTAGATAAGGGAGAGTGCAATTCTAGTCTAGCACCCTACGGGGCTAATAGTTACAACATATTGTAACATGCGAATATTTAATATATATATTTATATATACCTATATATTTATAGACACTAACATAACAAACACGGTATTTGACGACACATCATAATTTCAATCCAACAAGGAAACTATTGAAACAAGAACCTATAGGGAACTATAAAAGTATTGCAACCTTTAGAATTAAATCATTCACATTGCAATACTTTCATTAAAAATATAAGCAGCTCAGCAATTATCATGGGACATGGGAGCCTGTGATGTAACACTTATCATCAAATGCACTACCATAAGTTTCGGTACCTCTTCGTAACTAACAGTAACAATGTAGGTGCCACCATTTTTAGATAAAAAAGTAAGCTTTCCGCTGGATATTTTCGCGCCTGACTACATTGTGACTCCCTTGCGGTGTATTATTGAACTTAATGGCATCATTTACCGTTTTTCGAAACTCGAGGGAACGTGGTGTCCGTAATGGACTTTTTAGGGTACCGTTTTAAATGGTGATTGCTATAAACGTCTGTTTTGGTTTATAAATAGTCTGACTACTGTCAAAATAGGTACGATTTAGTACTGGAGTCATCGCATTAAGATTTAAAATATTTTTACTTATATTATCATTAAAATTTATATTAATGCGCATTACTGTAGTATGTACTATATAATGTGCTGTATCAGCCAGATCGTCCACTGCTGAACACAGCCTCCCCTATTAAGGGGGTATTTGTCATAATCCCCACGCTTAGCAGGCGGTTTGGAGATCGCAGTGTAAGTTGGCAGTTCTTTAGAAGGCGCTGCTGCCCACCTTCCAGTATTTTTCCCTTAGTCGCCTCTTACGACACCCACGGGATGATATGGGGAGACGCAAATCTAACCCGGCACTCCACGGGGTGCAGTCCAAATACTCCAACCCACTACCAGTTCGCAGCGTGCTCAGCATGCTGGCAGCATTGCCCCATTGAAATGCAATGCTTATTCGTTGAGCCAAATAGGTGCCACCATGTTGATCACGCGTCGCATCGACTAGCTTCGCCCCCTTGAAGCACAGAAGCGCTCAGTAGTAATGTCACTAGTGGTCACATATCAAAGTTATGAGTTATGACCGCGGATAACGTTGCTTAACTTAGCTGATCGGTAAAGAACGGCTAAGCAAACCTCGATACAAGAACTTCTTATCTCAACTAAAATTCATGACTATGTCCATTTTGGTTTATTTAAAATATGTCAAAACATCAACCCCCATATTCATAATGGTCTGCTAGCTTAAAACAGCTGCTATAGAGTGTTATTTTTCATTCTGACTTAGGTCAATAGAAGAAGACAGAGTGAGAAGAGATTACCATCGCGTTAAAGCGTTAACGAACACCAAAACATCCCACTTACCACCGAGACTTTGCTTCACTTGGTCAAAAAGGAAACTTCAAGCATGAAGTGTTTATAAAACCAAATTTACCGACTCGAGCTGAAACAATAATTTCACTGTTGTTAGAGAAAGTAAACATAGTACGGAACCTTTGTTTTGGTTATGGGACATTATGAATACAACCAAATTGTTTTTTCCTACACATTTGACAAATATTGATGCGGTAAGGATGACTGATCATTCACAAAATGTTGGTAACAACTGGCCTCAGAACAGTCTATTGTTGTCAGACATAAAAATGGTTTCTATGTTTCAATCACTATCCAAATTATTATTTATTGACATTAGTTTTGGGTAGTGAACATCACCCCACTATGCATCACAACTAAACTTACCCGCAGTTATAGTGGGTTTTATTCCATTCGAAAAGATACGTTATGACAAATCGTAAAAATTAGCATAATATACAGTGCTACACTTATAGAAATACACAAGAAGCTTTTTGGTGCTCTAAGTTGAACGAATTGAATATATAATTGTATAAGATTATTATGTATATTTATAAGTATATAATTTGAAAATACCATACATCTACATTTGAAGCACTCGTAGCGAAGTTTGCTTCGCCTTTTTGAACCGATCAGCAAAGTTAAGCAAGGACCACCGCGGTCATAACTTGGATGGTCGGAGGGCACTTTAAGCCGTCGGTCCCGTTTGTTGTCTTAGGTTGGCAGTCGTTATGGCATGGTGGTAGGACATTTTGCGAATGCCCGCCTGGCTAACTACCACCATCAAGTAGAAAATTTGTCGCCAGGCACATAACAGTGTGTTGCGGCAGCTGTCCTTGAGAGCCAGTAATTCTAGGTTAGCCTGAACAACATCTTCAAGCACATCACCAATTACCATCAGGTGAGATAGTGGTCAAAGGTTAACCTATAATGCTTAAAAAAAATATCAACAGTAGGGCAGGCAATTGTTTAAAGGACGTCAGGTCCTTTAAACAAAGGCCTGCTCTACTAGGGGGTTGCCGTAATCCCCACGCTTGGTAGGCGTCTTGGGGATCACAGTGTAAGATAGCAGCTCTTTAAATAACATTGTACTGACCTTACACACCTGAGATAAGGGTAGGAAGATGACGATTATGATGGCATATAAGTACCTAAATGCCTCGTGCGGTGCTGGGCAAGAAGCGCAGGGCAGGAAGCATATCTTCCTGTGGGATTCATAGGAAAAAATACCAGAATGTGAACAGCAGAGCCTTTTGAAGAACAGCTACCTTACATTGGAAACTCAAACTCTCCTGCCAATCGTGGTGTTTATGCAAGTCCCTACTGTAATAAAAGAGGATTTTACCGAACGGTGGGAGTCTTCTAGCTTTTGGTGTATATTTATGCGATGTGAAATGTATGTAACTATAATAGATACAAATGTTGACCGTTTAATATGATTTAGTATGTTGAGGAAAATGGAAGCAAATATTATGGAAATAAGCTTTCTTAAAATCTTTATATTAATACTTAATGGTATTCCTTCTGGACTCATCTATTGGCCCACCTTGTATTTTCAGTTTCGTTTGGTCCTAGCTAAAATTTTATATTAGGTCGAGCAAAAAGTTTTTATGCAGTTTTGAACCTGGCACATTTTACCATCTTTTTCGATCGTATTGTTTTAAATTTGAATTCAGAATACCATACGACATGGAGCTACGCCTAACAAGTCGGATATGCGCCTTGTTAAAGGCAATTGATTTTTGAATAAAAAACATGTTTTATCAAATAAAGGTTTAATTTAATAACGCGTGTTGCCTCCATGGGCATCTACCACAGCTCTCATACGATTAGGCATAGAGTTTATCAACCGCTCTATGAAATTTTGAGGGATCATCTCCCATTCCTCTTCTATGGCAGTTTTCAACTCCTGCATCGTCTGGGCAACTGGCTGACGAGCCCTAACACGTCTTTTTAGCTCGTCCCACATGTGCTCAATAAGGTTCATGTCTGGGCTTCTGGCTGGCCAGTCCATAACTGTGATGTTCACATCCCGAAGATATTCCCTGACGATGCGGGCCGCATGGGCTCTTGCATTATCATGCATAAAAAGGAAATTTGGGCCCACATAGTCCGCGTATGGTATCACGTGAGGTTCTAAGCACTCACGAATGTACCTTTCAGCATTTAATGTTGGCAGCCGTGGTCCTGTAACAACCTCAAGTTGAGTTTTGCCGCTCGCGGATATACCGCCCCAGACAGTCCATGAGCCACCGCCATAAGCAACCCTCTCTTCAAAGCAGCATTGTGCGAAACGCTCTCCCTTACGTCGGTAGACCTTCTTCCTTCCATCATTGCCATGTAACACAATTTTAGACTCATCAGAAAAGAGTACACGGCTCCAATCTTGCTGTGTCCAATTTAAATGACTGCGTGCGAAATGAAGGCGCACTGTTCGGTGGGCTCGCGTTAGTTTGGGCCCATTAGCTGGCTTGTGTGGTACCATATCGCGTTCTTTTAACCTTCTCCGAACAGTTCGAGCGCTCACAGATACTCCGTGGAAGTCGCGAAGTTGGTTTTGTATCTCAATGGAGGTAAGGTGACGATTTCTCAACCTGGTCATCATGATGAGTCGATCCTGCCTTTCAGTTGTGACCCGAGATCGTGGCCTTCCTTGGCGACGAACAAAGCCGCCAGTCTCTAGGTACCTCCGATAAACATTTCGGACCGCAGATCGACTTAAATTAAGTTGAGCACTCACGTTTCTTTGGCTGTGTCCGGCCTGAATAAGTGCCACAGCTTGGGCGGCGACTTCAGGTGAAGTATCCATAGATTATTGATAGAACCTCACCTTAATGTTAAGAATAAGTAATGTTTGTTGCAAAACCAAAGATATCAATCACTTTTTCATGAATTAAATCCAAGTAAACCAATAAAACCAAGTTTTCTTAGTATTCGATTGTTTGATATCAACAAACAGGCTCCAAATTGTCTTTTGTTTCTTTAAATTCTGTGTTCGAAATTCAAAAAAAGACTATTGAATGAAATTGTGAATGTGCCAGGTTCAAAACTGCATAAAAACTTTTTGCTCGACCTAATATAAAATTTTAGCTAGGACCAAACGAAACTGAAAATGCAAGGTGGGCCAATAGATGAGTCCAGAAGTGTAGCTTAGAGATAATAAAGCTCAGATCGGAAGAGTATGTCGTGGACCAAAGGATGGATCGGTGACGGGTTCAAATCCCGTTCAAAATTCTTTGTGATTTCGTAACTTTATGCGTTTAGCAAGCAAAGGCAAATAATATGATAATAATTCAGTTCACAATAAAAACAAATTCATATTAATTCAATTATTGTAGGGATGTTTGTCAAAAAAACTATTGGTTGTATTATGAGTATGATTAAATAGGAACTTATTTAATATATTCATTAAAAACCAGGCATTTTATTAAAAAGTCAAAGTAATTTATTCAATGTAGACGTCTACGATGCTCTTATGAATGTCAATCACAAAATTTTACTATTAAATCATGCGTTCACAAAAAGGGTACAGAGCCATTGCGGGAAGAATGTACAAGAAACTTGTGGCTATTCTTTTTAAATGTCTTTTCAATTTGTAACTTATGTCATTAGGAAATTATTACAAAAATAATATTCATTTTTACGATCCATTAGTGAATGGTGTTGGCATGAAAAATGGAATGTTTCAAGCACTTTTTTCGCGTAATTATCAACGATTGTAATATATAATGTTTATATTGAGGGTAGACTCTCGCTCAAAGTCTAGTGGAGTTGTATTGCCGCTGCGACAAGCAGCATCAATTTCCATTCTACAAAATAAACAAATAAAAAACATTTTATACACATTCAATATATCGAATTCCATTGTACTTATCGTTATTAAAGGGCTTACTCATATTAATTTTTCAATTAATAAGTATATTATCATGAAAATTGTACATTGTCACGTAGTGGTACATTACTGTAATAATTTATACGGAACAAAGAACGTGACCACCGAAATGGAACTGTAATGCGGGACAATTTAATTTTACAATGCTTACAATAAATATTTAATTTTATATGAAGGGTGATTTAAGTGCAGTTGATGGCATGTATAAATAGACTTTAAACTAAAATGCTTATAAAAATAATTATTGTCTGGATATGTAAGCATCATCAAGCAATTTTTTTTATCACTTACGGGATTTGTACCGTGGCGATTTTTATTTTTGAGCTCCCGATATTTCGCCGCAGTGACATGCATCATGATCGCGGGGCGACTGGAGAGACGAGCGGTTGACAAGAAAGAGGGTAGACCGTTTCGTCTGCTCGTGATTTGTGTCAACCGCTCGTCTCTCCAGTCACCCCGCAATCATTATGCATGTAACTGCGTCGAAATATCGGGAGCTCAAAAATAAAAATCGCCACGGTACAAATCGCGTAAGTGATAAAAATATTTATGATCAAAACCGTGATATAAAGTCGTCATCAAGTTATTGTTGAGAGTTAGTTATACTGGACTAGTACACAAAATAGTCTGTATTTATATGGCGCTCACATGGTATTAAGTTGTATAATTTTAAAATTGCATAAATATTAGCAGGTATAAATTAATTTAAAAACCCGACTGTAAATTATTAATTTTGTTACAGGCTTTATCGTTCCATTGAAATGAAAACTGCAAGTTATTTATACCTATTTATGAAATATTTTTTCCCAAACATGCTTGGAAATGTGAGCATTATTTTGACAACCTTCTTCGAGATAAATCGAAATTGCTGTACTGGCCAAATACATGCACGCCGCGGCTGGCAAAAAATGTATGAAAATCTATATCTGTCGTGTGTATAATGTGTGTAAATAAATTGCATAGTAAACGCAAATCTGTCGTGTATTCATTTTCGAATCAACACAATGGATTTGGAAGAAAATATTTTATATTTCTTACATTATGGCGTCTACCTCTACTTTGTTTTTTATTTTTTTATGTGCCTTAAAGTCACTTGCGTTATCAAAGGGAATCTATCGATAACTCATAAATTGAAATCGGTTAAACCATTTAGAAGTTATGGTGGAATAATTAAACTCACAAACATACACACATACATGAACCCGAAACAAAAATTCATTCCTTTTTTGGGTAGTCGTGTAAAAAACACGACAGTCCTCCTAATACAATTATTACCAGTGTCACTCGGGATGATGATACGAGTATTAACCTAACGATTGCGCATATGCATGCGCAATCGTTAGGTTAATACCAAATCTGTTCAGACATACATAAGTGACGGTGAAATAAATAATAATAATAATAAGCTTTTATTCAAGAAAAAGGCACAATTTTACAAACTTAAATATTGTTACGCCAGACAAATTTAACATTTTTTTTCTTGGGTATCTGCTGCCGAACTAGGCTTATGGCCTATGCTTCAGCATACAGGGCCTTCCCCTATAGTAGTGTAAATCTAGCATAAACATAACAATATTTCACATCAAATTAGTAGTGTAATAATTACCAAAAAAACAATTCCAATGCTTAGCTTTAGCAGAAATGAAAGTTAGTTTTTATCATATTACCGAATGGTATTGTTATACAATTACAAAAGTTCGTGTATTTTAATTATAAAATTATATTTTAAACGTTTTTTTAATTCTATGTTTAATGAGTGTAGAATTAAAAACATTTAAAATATAATTTAAAAAAATTAACTCATAAACACACTCGTACATGGACTTTAAGAACGTTACACACCATACTAATCAAACAAAATCAAAAGAAATCGTGTAAAAATATGCAGAAACGGGTGCTGCTATAAAGCTTACGGGTAAAGCGATATCAGAGGTTTGCAGTCGCGGGTATAAAATCCAAACATTTTTCTGTACTAATAGTGTTTTTTTAAATTTTAGCAATCAACCTTGTGCGACATATATTTTAATCTATTCGTCAGTATCTATTTATTTATTAGTGATAAGCCTTTGACTACTATTTCATCTGATGGTAAGTGATGATGCAGGTGATGTTCAGGCTAACCTAGGTAGTAAATGGAAGTTAGCCAGGTGTGCATTCGCACAATGTTAGACAACAACCGGAACCGAGGACTTAGCGTGCCCTCCGAAGCACGGAAGCGCTCAGAAGTAACGTCAACAGCGGTCACCCATCCGAGTCATGCCCACGGCGGACGCTGCTTAACTTACAAATATCGTAAAAAAAAACTTTTATACCCTTTAAACTTATAACATGATTGAGTACAATAAATATATTTACGTTTTAGCACCAAAAATATAGGCATCAGGGTACACCTCAAAAATAAATGCTTATGTATGTATATGTGTATAAATGAGCATACAAAAGCATTCAGCATCTGATACCGCAACCACAAAGAAACTCCTATTTTTGTTATTTAAAAGTAAGATTCAACATTTTTAGCTCAGATACCTAAAAAGTCTTACCCACCCACACAATTTCCCAGCAAAATCTTTTTTGAAAACAACCACAAACAATTCGAAACACCTCAAGATATCCAGCGGGGACTGTTAAATTTGCGTCTACAAGCAAAACGCGTAACGTCGGGGTGAGTCCGCCAAAATCGTATTTAAATTCACGATCGGGTACCAGATAAGCAAAATCATGAGTTCGTTCGGAAGGGTTATAGAATCCTGCCGCGTGAGGCTGCATAATTCCAAGTCCTATAGGGGTGTCCACGCTTCGGCGTTGTTGCGCACCAATAATATCGTTACGATTTCAGACATTTTTTCTTGATTTGCTCTTATATTCGATTTAAACACCATATATATGCAAAACCAAATATCATTTGACAGAAACATAAGTGGAGATCACAAAATAATTCTCTTAACCATTTCAAACGTTAAATAGGGTCGGTATGTACAGCACAAAAATATTGTATCAATACAAAGAACGTTTTTTTTTATGTGATTGTGCCGGAACAAGCACGAGGCCTACCTGATGTTACGCGGTAACCTCTGCCTATAAGAGATGCATTTCGTCAAATGACGAATTGCACCGCGCCCGTCACACTGAGACATGCAGTTGTTAAGGCTCATGTACCTGTAATTTATCTGGCTCTCAAGGGCTGCTACCGGAACACACTGTGAAGTGCTTGGCGACAGATTTTCTACTTGAGAGTGGTAGGTAGCCAGGCGGGCATTAATTATAATATAATATATTATAAGAATATATTGGGGAGAATTTTAGCTTCGTTGTCACAGCCGGCCTCTTTCGGTCCCAATTCTTTAAAACAATATTTTTAAATTAATGAGAGCGTTAAGTTGCTGAAGAACCAGTGCAGCAACGCTGCATTCTGGCCCTTAGACGCGTTTATTTATATCCAAAGGATTTATTGATCATAATTTTATACTACTTTATATTACCTAGTGCTGAAATCTGTAGACTCAGTCTGTTAAACACCAGCTTCACTGAGCCTTGGAACCTATTTAGAGGCGAAGTAAAAGATTCATTATATTTGAAAATGGTATAAATGTGAAAAAAATAGATAGAATAATCAACTTCATTAACCAGAAGTCGTTAAGATGATCGGCTATTAGCTACTTGTATCCGTCGGCTCTCGACGACCCTGACGATGTCATAACTAGAATAATACCAGTTTAAGAACCAACCATAACAAAATGTTGGTCAACGTAGTACACAATCACAAAGTGTCAGTATATCTCGAACTTGAATCGGAAAGCTCTTTAGCGTCTTTTACCGTAGATTCTTTAAAATGTCCGCAAACGACACCCTTATCGAGAAATCGTGAATTTGTTTAGTCGAAGGAGCGTTAAGACGTTTGTAGATGTCTACGAGAACACCTAAGTACTTACTAGAGTAGAATCTGAGTGTACAGTGCATTTTGTGCAAGATATAGTTGTTCGATAAACCCATGTTGTAGGGAGTTTTGGTTTTCGTTTTACAGCCGACCGCCTGCTGTTGTTTACCTTCCTAGGGAACTATCGCTGGTGGTATAACTGCTACATATCGTCTGCGGGAGCATGAAATATTGGGATTATATGTATATAGGCCACTATCATCAACAAAAACACCTTTATTTTTGCCAGCCATGAAAATGTTGTTTAACATCACGACAGGTCTTAGTATATTCTTATAATTTTATTGGTATATAAATAGAGGAACGCTGTCTCACCTTATGGTAAGTGATGATGCCTTTGAGAATGTTATTCTGGCTAGCCCAGAATTACTCGATTTCAAAGACTGCTGGTAAACGCTGTTATGTGCTTGTGACTTTTTGGTGTAACGAGAAAGGAAAAAACTAGGATTGAGTAAAAATATGTATTACTACAAAGAGTTAGGTTAGGTTAAGCCTGGACCACTCCGGAATTTTGGTACACAGCTACAAGCACTTAAGCATATCCGTCCGAACCGGCATCTTTTACAGTAGGCTGTCGATGCCTAAATTGACTGAAGATTCGGAACGTTTTTCGCTCTTCTTACTTTGAAGGATATCGAATAGTAAGGAAATATAAGTCTCCTACAATAGGTATCAAATGCTGACTTTCTCAATCATTACAAGGTAGTAAGTATAAAAAAAGTGTAACGTATAAATATATATATATGTATGAAAGCAGATGAAAACTATTAGTGTGGATTGATTGCGTGAAGAATTATGTGTACCAATAATGTAACGTAATATGAAAAAGAGGAGTACATAATGAGCTAAACTTAAAGGTGGGATAAGAACAGAGAGAGTTTATTGATAGGAGTAAAGGAAACAAAAGGAGTTGATTGATACCTGACCTTTACTCAAATTATTGGTTATATTACAAATAATATGATTTGTTTTTCTATTTCAAACATTGCACTAGCTTAGGATGAAACAAATTTTTGTCTTGTCGGATAATAACCACCAGATACTGCTTGTAAAGCATGTAAGTGGTCAAAAAACATGACAATAAATCATGTGGTGTCTGCGTGACATTAGTTTTTTATTTTTTATTATACCTGATAGGTTAGCCTTTGACCATTATCTCACCTGATGGTAAGTGATGATGTGGTGGTGGATGATGTGGGGAAGATGTTGTTCAGGCTAACCTAAATTACTGGCTCTCAAGGACAGCTGCCGGAACACACCGTTAGGTGATTGGCGGAAGATTTGCTACTTGAGGGTGGTAGGTAGCTAGGCGGGCATTCGCAAAATGCCCTACCACCATGCCATAACGACTGCCATCCTAAGACAACAGCCGGGACCGACGGCTTAACGTGCTCTCCGAAGCACGGAAGCGCTCAATAGTAATGTCACCAGCGGTCACCCATCCAAATCATGACCGAGGCGGACGTTGCTTAACTTTGCTGATCGGTTCAGAACGGCTAAGCAAACTTCGCTACGAGCGCTTCAGAATCACTACCCAACGTCTTCTGCCTGTTCTTATACTACACTAGGGTTGGCACTAAATTTATTTAGTTTAGACTCTATCAGGTTTTTTTAGCCTAATGGCAGTGCTAAAGTAATTCAAAATGAAATTTAACGGCAATTCATTTAGACCTGTCAGATTTTGCCTTCTTTATCCGCAACCCTACATTAATTTAGGTACCCTAATCCACGGCACGACGGGGTGCCGTTTTTGAAAGGGGTGGAATAGGGAAAAAGTAAGGGTGATTAAAGATAAACAGTTACGTGAGGCCATGACTGCTGGTGGTATAATTTGCAATTGTTCCTATTATCTTTGTCAGTTAAACGAGATGGCTTGAAGGTGGAAGATTGCGTCAAAATAAATCGTTTAGATGGAGAGTGTAGTTGGTAAGGGATATATTATTTTAATCGTTAAGATTATTTTAAAATTAATAGGACAGCAAGTTTGTGTATTCAAAAAAATATATTAATTTATAATTTAATGATACTTGTGAAAACGCATATTGAGGACAAACTTTTACTCAATCAATCATTTATTTACAAGAATACAAGGTTGTAAAAAGGTCTTAAACATTATGGCGATTTATTCTTGTATTCTGCCCATTAAAAAATATTTTAGTCACTTAGATCTAAAAATTCCTTTAAACTATAAAAACATTTATACAAAATCCAGTCACATAATCGATTTTCAAATAAATTAATAACAATTATTGTTAACTAGCTTTCCGGGCGCGGCTCCGCCCGCGTGTATGTCGGCTATCGCGCGAAAACATTAACCTCTTTTTGCGCAGTCGGATAAAAACTATCCTATGTTTTTTCCCGGGTCTCAAACTATCTCCATACCAAATTTCATTCAAATCGGTCCAGTAGTTTTGGCGTGAAAGCGTAACAGACAGACAGAGTTTCTTTCGCATTTATAATTTTAGCACTGATCACGATATAAATAAAAAAACATAAAGTTAAGTCGCTTGCCTGATGGTAAACGTCAGGCTTGTCCATTATGATTACCGTTCTCGTTCTGTTCGATACTGGATTGTGCTCGTCACTCTCTGAGACGTTATTTCGTACGTCTCTTGTTAGCCCAGTAATTTCACTTGCTACAGTGCCTTTCACGCCTATCACAGTAGTATCTGCACACTACTGCTTATAGGCAGAATTTCTGACACTGCTGTGGTATTCACCAACCGGGACTCTCACCTGGTGCACTACATTTTCCGTATACCGACACTAAGGTAAATCTTGGTTCAAATAAGCGACACAAAAAAGTATCACTAGTCTAAATAAGTAACAGAATAAGGATTTTCTGTATTATAAAATCAGTAAACTGAGTACTTTGAAATTTTACAGCAGTTACGGCACTCGCCGCGCTGTGCCAGCTTTTATTATATTCCACACCAGCTGTTGTATGATGCGTATCGTATGCGTATCCTCACTTATTAAAATGAATGAATTACGTTTAGTATTAAAGTCCATAGTCTACTTTTGATTTGCATGAAGCCGTTTTGTTGTGATTTTGAGTACCTTTCTCTCATTGCAGAGAACTGTTTCGGTTTCCAAAGCGTGTTCGTTTTTGAATGTTTCTTCCTTATAAGAACTCAATGGCTACGGATATGCAATAACTACTGGAATAAGTGAGGTTTTGAAATGAGCCTACGCACATATTCTGCACGAAAACTATTATTTGACGCTTTGCTTTTGTACCAGGCTTTCATGTCTCGCGAAAGGTAACACAAATAACAAAGCAGTATACCTAATATAATTGACGTTTATGCGCATCACACAAATGTCTCTCCAATATGCTCTGAGAAGATAATTTCTGTAGGAAGGATTCATTTTAAGCCTAGTACTGTGAAGGTTTTGGATGGCCATATATTTTAAACTGATGTTTACTACCGTTATTTAATGCCCTGTAATAAAAGTCCCTTGTACGTACACTCTATTAGAACAATCAGAACGGAGTAATATTAGAATATTAATATCAGACTGAGTAAGGATTGTTGAAGAACAATCCTTATTATTTATGGACTAAAGGCCATAATGAAATATGTATATTCGTATTATAGGTATTAAATTGCGTCGTAAGATTATTCATTAGTATTTGACCAGTAGTACTTTTGCATCGCCCCGTGATGGGTTAGAACTGCACCTCCCCATATAATCCCATGGGTGTCGTAAGAAACGACTAGGGGAAAATACTGGAAGGTGGGCAGCAGCGCCTTCTAAAGAAATGCCAACTTACACTGAGATCCCCAAGACGCTTGCCAAGTGTGGGGATTATGGCAAGTGTTCAGCAGTGGACGATCTACGGGTAAAGTAAATGGCTATATAGGCTGCTACTAGTAATAAAGGTTCAGTATTAGTACTTTTTTACTAACACAAAAACGCGCAAACAATATATAATGTATTTTTTTTATAATTGCCAATAGGTTAGCCCCTAATAACAAAGTGATTAGCAAACTGAACCTAGAATTGGAACCAGCTCTCAATGACACTTACCGAAACACACCATTAGGTGTTTGGCGACAGTTTTGCTACTAGATGCTAGCAGGTAGCAGCACGAAAGCGATCAATAATAAATGCAACTAGCAGTAGCCCATCCAAATTGTAGGTAGATCTTTTAGGAACGATTAAGTTAACTGCTGCGGTTTAGACGGACGTATTTGCTTTTGGCTACCTGTCTTATAACAGGAACTCTCTATAGGAATATTCGTTTTAGGCTTCAGTTTTATAGATGTCCACTCTCTAGTAGGTCCTACTTGAATATACCGAAAGCGGAATTTACTTGATGCATCAGTGCTTCTGAAGGCACGGCAAACTGGCAGTACCGGTTGTTATCTTAATTTGGCAGTCGTAAGGCTATGCTGCATGTTTTATTTTCAGCGTTTTGACAGCAGCTCCAACTCCACCGTTGGCTACTTACTTGTGTACTAACACTTTTATTACTCGGAGAAGAAAGCCTGTGTCGCAGCAGAACGTTATATCTGATTTTAAAGCGCTCGTAACGTAGTTTCCTTATCCGTTATCAACCGATCAGCCAAGTTAAGCAACGTCCGCTGCGGTCTTGAGTGGGATGGGTGACCGCTAGTGCCATTACTACCGAGCGTTTCCGTGCTTCGGAGGGTACTTTGAGCCATCATTCTCGATTGTTGTCTTAGGATGGCATTCGTTAAAGCATGGTAGTACGGCAATTTGCGAATGCCCGTCTCGCCTAGCTACCAACCTCAAGTAGAAAATCTGTCACCAAGCACCTAGCGCTGCGTTGCGACAGCTATACTTAAGAGCATAATAAGCTCTTAAGTACAGCTAGGTTAGCATGGACAACGTCTTCGACCACGTCGTTTACCATTATGTGAGATAGTTGCCAATGGCTAAACCACACATATAAACTCACTTGCATCTGTTTATAAATATTCAGTAGTAGAAATACGTTAGTCACTATTGATTATGTCTCGCTATTGACTATCATGTTTATTTTACACAATTTTACTGGGCTAACTCAATTTATCACTTACAAGAACATCGAAAAGTAACTTACACTGTAGCAAAATTTAGCAGTCATAATTATACTATTATCTATTTTACTTCGTATTTCATAAATATTTTATTGACATAAAAAGTCTTTATACAATCGCGTAATATAAAATGGTTACTCATTCATTATTACATGATCCGAAAGGTACACAAGACTTCATAAATTAGATACAAAAATAAAGGCAAAGATAAACATTTTGTGAATATTTCTTTGTGTACATTTCATCAAGGCTCGTCGATTCCTCCTGAGAATAAGTCCTATGAATATTTTTATATGTATATACGAATTTGTGTCATAAGCAACGTTGATGTTTCATATTCTACTTTTACTAAATACCGTATTGTAAACCTTATTTTATAGTGACAAAGGTTATATTTCTATGCTTGTTGTCTTCAGGATTGCCTGTAATATTGTAGCTGCATTATTTTTGTAAAGAAGTAGGATTATTCGGGTGTTTCTTCCCTCTGAGGTTTGTCTTTTGTTCTTGTTAGGGAGGATTTATTTGGGCATTAGGATAGGATGGTTATTTTAAGCAAAGATTTTGGTTCCATTTTATTGCGTTGTTTTTATTGACCAATTTTAGAACTGTCTCATTGAAATAATAGATAATATAAACATTAAAAATCCAATGTAACAGTTTTTACACATTTGTCTTGTACTTGCGAAGGACGTTCAGCTACTTTCGTTATCGAAGTCAAAGATATAATAAACATTATTACAAAGAACATAATTGACGCAAATAGTCTCGCCTCATCTAACAAATTTTTGGTACAACCAGCACGTTGCGTTGTAGCAAAAATGAAGGCGACAAATAGAATACAGGGGTATATATTTTTAAATATTAATGAATATAGACGTAATAAGTAGATCAATTGTGAAGTGTAAAATTTATGACTCGACAATGTGCAAGGTATAGATTTTTGCGGCAAATTCTTCGATCATTATGCCATAAACATAACACATTTCGTTCCGGTCTAGGGCGAGCTTGTTAGTGAACCAGCATACAGATATCAACACACGGCCACAGTGCGGTTACAGTCGTGACTATCTGTGAGATGATAGCAGAACGAACTCAGGGAAGAATGGGGCTGTGATCCCGACTAAACATTTACTAGTACAAAGTCTTCAAATAGCTGATCATGATGTTTGGATGAATCGTGCTTAGCTTAATACTCTGTAATAAATTGAGACGAAATTGTATTTTTCTGGCCTGTAGACTATCTTTGTGAAAAAGTTTGGATTTGAAACAAACAGTTTTTGTGTAGAATACCTAATACAATATGATTATATCACAATCACATGTTTTATATGATAAGCTACAACTATAATATAAAGGGGTACATAGTCAGTAGGATTAAAATATGCTCCTTGAGGTTTATTGACAGTATTATTTTATGTCGAGTATACTACGTTATTCCGTGGGGTGCCAGGCTAATTGGCAACAGCGTTATTTGAAGAACTGTTGTCTTACAGTGCTGATACGTTACTTGGTGAATTAATTGAAGCTGTCCTATACTTTTAGGCTTACGTTTGGGCTTAATCTCCGCAAGCTGAATAAACTACTTACCTTCGTTGTAGATATGAAATGTAACTATTTACACTTTGATTTTTTTTTGGTGATAAAATAAACGTGTAGAATGGACTGTGATAAAATTAAATATTGCAGTTCAATCTATTGCCCGATTCTACTTGTCACTATTTGTAAAACCAGGGTACTTTTTATGTAACTTTTATTTGAATCACAATAGACAGGTGCTTATAGGTACTTAATATAAGATTATTATATAAAACAGCGCTAGGAAGCGATGAATAGGCCTACGTCAAACCATACTTGGTTTTCTACGACTTAAGAAAATGTAAATGTTAGAGAGATATATAAATAAATTTAAAAAACGTTATATATCGCATGAGTTTATAAGAAAACAGTCATTAAATAATAAGGGGACATATATGAAAATATCAAAGCAAAAACAGAAATAAAGTAATATTGACTTTCTTTACAAAAGCTAGCCCAAATATTTTCATCCTGATTACGACCACTAAGATGAAGCATATTAAAAACCCATTTGCAATAGGTACGACGTTGTACGCTATACAATAAGATATTTGTTACGTAATGACTATTACCTGTATCAAATTTGAAAACAATTTAAGGCTATGTACGTCATTACTGATTTCCACACCACATTTACTGGATACTGTTAAAAATTAAGTTATATTTTGTATAGGTGGATTTTTTCATATTGTGAACGGTATATCTTATATAATTATTAAGGAAACTAGAACTTCTAGGTAATTCAGTAAATAAACAATACCATAAACTGTATTGTACTGTACCAGCCGGATTGTCCACTGCTGAACACAGCCTCCCCCATTATGGGGGGTTTGCCATAATACCCACGTTTGGCAGGCGTCATGGAGATCGCATGGTGAGATATCAGTATCTCAGAAAGCGCTGCTACCTACCTTCCGGTGTATTACCCTTTGTCAAATTTTACGAAAAACACGGGTAGAGATGGGGGGGCTGACATTCTAGCCCGGCACCACAGAGGCATTTATGTCTCAAAAATTGTACTTGGTGCAATTGTTGGTGTGACTGACGAGTATCTTATCCTATCCTGGATACAATATTAATACAAATATGTACGGTTTATCAGTTTTTATGCCATGCTTTTAGATTCTATTGTATGACTCGTGACTTAGAAAGTGAAATTAATAAAATAAATTACTGATGATGTAATTGTTACAAAAATTTAGAAGGATTATAAGCCAGCCTTACCCTTAATATGAATAAAAGCAATGTCCGGTCGATTTATGGAGTAAAAAATGTTTTTTTGATTGGACCTGCTGTAATAGGCGTTATAAGAAGGTGCGATCTATACAGAGCTGTCAAAACCTGTTCGTAACGTGAATAGCTTAAAATATTTTTACAATAAAATTAGTATGGTTGTGGTCTGTTTAGTGAAATGCTTTTGATGGGCTTTTTGATGCATTTAGAAAATCTGTCGCCAAGCACTAAGTTACATCCTTGACTACATACTGGATGAGATAGTTGTCAAAAGCTAGCTTATCAACTATAAAAAAGCAGCATTTTATTCATCTTATTCATGCTACCATTATACAGACTGATATAACGTCAAACTAAATACAAAATTAAAAATTGTTCTGAAAATAAGTTGAGTAATGTTTGGAAAATTCTCAAATTATAGTCATGTGCAGGATTCAAGTCAGAAGTCAAATCATTTATTAAATTTAGGCGTCTACGACGCTCTTATGAAGGTCAATTACAAATTTTAATATTGAAATATTCTACATTATACTGCCACGTTCAGCAAAAAATAAATGTATAGAGGCACTGCGAAAAGAACGGGCAAGAAACTCGGGGCCATTCTTGTGAACGTCTTTTAACAATGTGTTACTTACTAACTATACAATAAAATTATTACAATATTTGTATAAATTACGTAGGTGACAGGCGATAGCTTGGATTCGAACTCATTGGAATGTAATTAGTAACACAATAATACAATCTGATATTAATGCAGTATTGCAAAATTGTGTTAGATATTTACCAAATTTTTGTTGTTATAGTTAAGTTTTCTCTTATGTTTTTCTTTTCTTCATTTGACTATGTATACTAATACTATATTATTATATACTATTACTATGTTTGGCTCAAAACGTTTTGGTCGTAGACTGTAAGTTTTTGATGTTATGGTAAATAAATAAAAATAAATAAAAAAGATGTCAATACAAATGCCCATAAAAAACATTGAAAACTTACGCTAGCTTATTCATATGGATTATATAAATCGTTTTTTTATAGCTAATAGGCTAGCCGCTAGCCTATGACGCTAGCCTCGCCTAATCGCAAAAATTATATTCAGTTAGTATACAGTGAATTGTAGTATCAGCTTTGTAAAGATCCTATGCGAGACAACGTAGTCAGGTCATCACGATTCCAATTGGGACGTCCCACTGACGGATGCCTGCACATGTTATTGACCTTACCCTATTGTTAACCATATGGTAAACGAAATTACCTCGTGACTTAACGAATTAGCAAAAATTTCCCTTGAAGGCTAGCGTGCACGTAGCCTTTCTTACACTTACCTAAATTTGCAGAAAACTGGCAAACCATAAGCATAGATATTTGGCTCAACGACGTATTGTATGCAAAATTTCACTGAGTTTGTACCCTGAGTGTGTAGTATCAGTACTCATATATTGTTTTAATTACTACGGTTATTATTGTATTAAACGTACCGAAAATAAAAACAGAAATTTTGAAAAATCTTCCCAGTAAGAATCTTGAGAACCTCGATATAAAACCGAAAGTGGGCAATTTGTATTTCCCAAAAACATAACAGTCATCATTATGAACTACTATCAAATCTTACATTATATGTACATCGATTAGATGGGTTAGAATATTATTTTAATTATCAGTTAGTTAGGTTTAGTACAGTTACAGCTGCTAAACTCGAATATTGCTAAGTATTATAAGGTTTTTATTTTAAATTGGCTCTAGGAAGTTATCTCCTAGAGCCTATTTAAAATAAAAACCTTATAATACTTAGCAATATTCGAGTTTAGCAGCTGTAACTGTAACCTACAGGTCAGCATTATAATTATTATGGTCTTTAAATAAAGTAATTTTAATAAACGGATATATGTACCGATCGACGAATACGTTGATATGATAGAAGTTCTGGGATGTTAATGTCTGATTCGAATGGTAATTAAATCGTTCTTCTTTTGAAATTCGAAACTCCGTAATGGAAAGTGTCAAAATTATGTCAAAATTCGCTTATCTCAATTGCCATTGTTAAACAATTAGGCCCCGAGTTTTGAGCAAAATATGTCAAAATTTGGGTGTGGTAAAAGGTTAAAAAACCCCTTTCACAATGGGTTTTTTTTTAACCTTTTACCACACAGGAACATACAAAAACCAAAATCTTTACAACCTTATGTTTCGTAAAGAATTCAAATAAACCATAGTGGCTACGTTAATTGTAAAATATTGTATACTAATTCAAAGGCAACTACTTATGACATAGAACAAACATTTCTGTAACAAGTAATACAATCTCTGTAAAAGTATATGTATACAGAAAACACACTTTGCACCTATGGCAGTTTTTATTAACAACTTGTCAAGAATATATAGTATTTACACGTATAAACTACATAGTAACATTCATGTTATCAAATATGTAGTATCAGATACGAGTGGGTTGTCTCTTGCTAGCCAAATGGCCATCCGCAACATGTGCTCCCAATCATAACGATGCGGAATTATGGTCAAACAACGGTCACCAATTACCAGCGAATAGACAAGGGTAGACGTGATAAAAACAGATCTTCTAACACATAATTACGTAATTGTGAGCCCTTGCCGCCTCGAGTACGACGCCACACGAATATATCCGACCGAAAAGTAAAATTGTATGTTAACGTTAGATTTGGGTGGATATGACTCGGTATTAAATATTTCTGTAAGCTCTAACGGTTAAGACAGTCTCAACACTTCGAAGTTTTTAATTAGATATTTTTATGTTTCTATATAGTCGCTATACATAAGGTCTGTTATCGGCAATTGCGTGATTATGAATCGGAATTGATTCCTTCAAAACCTAGCCATTTTCATCTTGCGTACCGGCAGCTGTTAAAGCATCAGTTTTTTCAAAAATATTATTCGCCGTCTTTGGAAATTATGCTACAAACTTGTCATTCAACCCGTAGAGCCTAGAACAAAATGATACCTGTGTGCTACCAAAAATACTTATGGCACTGACGCGTGATGTTTAACTGTGGCCTATTTGAACAATATCAGAGGAAAGTGCGCTATGTTAGAAGCTATTAAAATATATTTATTTTCATATGTCACTTAGCTGCTACAATAACGAGCTCTAGCAGTTTTTCTTGAGAGGAAAGCTGCTTGGAGTTTTTTTAGCAATTTAACTTCGGCGAGATTGTGGTCAAAGGCTTGCCTATCGATATAATCAGAAAAGAAACTAATTATAAGTCGAAGAACAAGAGTACGCAAAACTAGCTGTCACAGTTCTTTGTAGCCTGAAATAGGCAGATGTTTGATATTGGTCCTCTTCATGTTTATAACAATCAGGACGTCTATAAAATTCAATTAATTTTCAATTGCATAGGGTTTAGTTTATATTAATTAAATAAACTTTTTGTATCAATAATTTAGTGCTGTGGTGTGTATGTCAGAACCAAGCAGTGATTGAAGCCAAGTTATATCCCTGATCACAAGTATTAATTTTTCCAAAAGAAAGTTTTCAGTTTTAGACCGGAACCTGGTAACTATACTCGGTAGATGGCCATTAACCCCACTTCCTATACATGTAACCTAATTACCTAAAAACATTACGTGAAACGTTGGTATTTGCCTTTGACTAACTATTCTGGTATTTGCAAGCTTAATGTTTATGTCAAAACAAAACAATTTAAATTATGTTTTCCTTAACAAAACCGCAATAATTTTTTTCATGTTGTTTTCAGTTGGGTTACTGTAATGAGTCAATAAGTGATGCAATATACCGTACGTTTTCTAGAATCACATACAAAACAATTTGTAAGAATAGGTAATATTATAGTAAAAGCATCAGCTGTTTTATGTATATTGATATTTTTTAGTTTTTGATATTCATACTCTTCGCTCATGTCACGCGTCGCTAGTTATTTAGCATTAACATTATATTACCTGTATACTATCAATATATTTTAGACTCGTAAAAATGTTGAGCAAAATTTTATCCATATTTTGATATCCATATTTCATCGGCGATGCGTGAACGGACAAAACAGAAAGGCCCCAAAACAAGTTTAATAAGAATGTGGAAGTAAAACATTTCAGTGCCGGAATAGTTAACGCCGCCGCCGTTGCGGTTTGATGTTCCCCCCGACGATTTCTTTTAATTTGAAGCCTGCGCAGGAGTTAACAACCTGCCTAATTATACCTTAGATCAAAAACAAACAAGATCCGAAGGCTTGTTATACGAGGATTGTTATAGCAAATAGGGATGGTAAATTTAATTTGTCGATATTTTTTAGTGTTTTATCTCTATAAGAATGGTGGTAAGATTTTATACAATAGTTAAGATCTGGACTATAGCTTAATCATTTAGTTCAGTAATCCCCCGTGGGATGACGGGCTAAACTTGCAACCCACAATTTTCCCGTGGGAGTCACAAGAGACAATGACGATAGGAAAAATACCAGAAGGAAGATATAATGACCTTCGGAAGAAATGCTATCTTGCACTGCGATTCTCAAGACTCTTGGCAATCTTAGGGATTATGGCAAACCCTCCTCCTCCTCCGTAATGGAGGATCTTGGTTCAACGGTGGACCTTATGGCTGTTGAGAATATTATGAATGGCACTGAAAAGTATTCTTCTGAACAGAATCACATACCGAGCCATGAATAAGCCTACCTACCTAAAACCTTAGATTGACAGTTATGGTTAATCGGTTGGATCTCATGAGGATTATGGTAAACCTCTCAGGGGAATCTCCCTGGACCCCCCCTCCCCCCTTTACCATCACGCTTGGCAGGCGTCTTGAGGATCACAGTAGACATTGTCAGTTCTTTATAAGGCGCTGTTTTCTAACCTCTGGTATTTCTCCCTCACTTGTCTGTTAAGACAGCCTGTCACGAGACCCACGAGATGAAATGGGTTGCTTAAATTCTATCCCAGCACTCCATAGGAAATAAGTATATATAATAAAATAGCGCATTATGAATCACGTGTAATGTGTATCATGTAAATATTTGAAATGAGTGAAATATCTTTTATTTTATGAACGCGAAAAAATATCGTGTTATTAGGATGTCAGTCGCCAAGAATTTCAATATGAAATATTAATAAACATATTTATCGACAGGTTATTTAAAAAAATATTGTGGCATCACTACTGGCAATTTAATATCGTTATAACGCCATGCCATATGTTATAAATTGGAATATTTTGCGTTATTATCTTTATGCAGCTATTAAGTTTTGTATTCGGTGAGATGATTTTATGTCAAGATTTATAACTTGTATCGAGAAATATTTTATAACTATTGAAAGGTCATTAAATTAATAATAAAAGACTTGTAAACATAGGCTTAAGTCATCTTAAACTTGTAATTTTTCGTCTCGAAGTTTCAGTCATAACGCCAAATTAACTTACACTGAGAAAAATTTCATGTTTTGACATACGTAATTTTAGCCTCAACATACGTATTTCTTGTTTAAAACGTGACTAGCGTACATAAAGATGAGACAACATGACGTACAATGGCCTTGCTGTAAAGAGCATTGTACATTACAATAATGTACGAAAATCATTCGTTCATTCATTCATTCAATGATGTACTGTCATGCAAATAAGTATGTAACATCTTGACAAAGTAAGGATGTTACTTACGTAGATCCTGGTGCAGCCTACTTACGATAAGTATGTTTCCTACGTTTATTATGTTTACTATAAGGAGGTAGTCTACGTCAAACTTGCTACAGCCTATTAATGGTAAAGGTGATTCTGACGTTTAACATGCGTCAGCTTACGTACTGTAAGGAGGTTGCCTACATCAGCTTTGGTACAGCCTATTTATGGTAAAGATGTTCCCTACGTTTACCATGTATTGAACTACGTACAGTAAGGTGGTGGCCTACGTCAATATTGTTGCAGCCTACTTATGGCAAAGATGTTCCCTGCGTTAGTCATGTATCGGCCTATGTACAGTAAGGAGGTACCGTAAGTCAAATCTGATGCAGCCTACTTATAGTAAAGATGATCCCTACGTACCTCATGTATCAGCCTACTTACAGGAAGGAGGTTACGTACACCAATCTTGATGCAGGCTACTTATGGTAAGTATTTTCCATACGTTTGTCATGTAGTGGCCTACATACAGTAAGGAGATTGCGTACGTTAATCTTGATGCAGCCTACTTATAGTAAGGATGTTCCTTATATTTATAATGCATCGTCCTACGTACAGTAAAGAGGTTGCGTACGTCAATCGTGGTGCAGCCCATTTACTGTAAGGATGATCCTCATATGTATCATGCATCGGCTGTATTATAGTAAGGAGGTTGCCTACGTCAATTTTGGCACAACCTACTAATAGTAAGGATTTTTTATATATTTATCATGCATTCGCCTATGTAGAGTATGGATATTACATATGTACATAAACCTGGACCATTATTACGCTTAAAATGTTATTAAGAGCACCATTTGTAGTATACAAAGGTAAACCTCTTTACTATATGAAGGTTGCTCCTGGTTTATTTATGCGCATTGGATTACAATTTGTGCACCCTACTCTACATAGATTGATGCATTCTATACGAAGAAAAGATCCAAACCATTAGTAAACTGCACTAAGGTTTACGTATACAACCTAGCTGTACAGAGGCTGATGCACGATTTAAGTAATTATTCTATATGCAGGCTGCACCTGTAATAAGACAGTAAATAAGCATATTAAATAAATAAATACATAAGGTTAATAAAAATTTATTATCATCAATTTGTGATCTATTTATTGAAAACAATATACAAAATTGTTCTGAAATAAAAATAAATATTTAGGTTCATTATCAATTATCAATTTAAGTTGAAAGACAGGTGAGCGTAGCCAGCCTAAGGTGGTACATGACATTATTAAGGACGTGGTGGAAAACTGTCAAACCTCAGATATCAGGCTTAAAAGACATGCGTACAACATTTCACGGAGTTTGAAAAATTTATCTTCGACATGGTCTCCATATACATTTTATTTTTCTATGCGGAATCAACAATGTATGCGAGGATCAAAGCAGTGCGGCGCACAGTTACAGTTTCAGATTCACCATCTGGAATAAATAAATATTTTACGAAATTTGTTAAATAAAAATGACACTCCCTAAAAAGTATTACCAAGAAGTTAGGAAACAATAGCTTATTAATGTCAGACTACACTCGCTATACCACAATAGTTAATTGTGCTGCACTTGTAGCGTTACGTTTCCAGCTTATTTGTAGTCGTCGGGTATGTTCTAAGGGTATTTAAAGTACTTACCACTAGCACTAGTCCCTGGAGTTATAAGAAAAGCCCCTCATTATTTTTTGGATATATATGGTTGAGATCTTGTAAAATCTGCAATCAATAACAGATCATTCGAATAATTCCACTTTGAAAGTAATATGAAACATAAATATGAATTATGAAAGTAAAATATCATGTAGGTTTGAAAATTTAACATACCAAAATATACCTTGGGGTTATCGGAGAGTTGGATTGTCATAGGTAGTCGGATGTGTTCTTTATTCTCATAATATTTCTTTAACACCAGTATCAGCAGTCTTTCTCGAGGTTTTTTGTACTCAGTGTCAGGTATCAATATTATTTTTAGCCAAGTCAATTTGTCTTCTAATAAAGTAGCATCTGTAACAATTGTGTAGACTTCATTTACATAAATATATTTGTTTTCAACCGGCCTTGGGATGCCCGGATAAAATTGCACCATCCATATCTTTCTGTGGGAGTTGCAAGTGGCGACAAAAGGGAAAATATCACAACTTAGACAGCTGCCTTTTCCGAAGAACTGTCATCTTACAAACGAGCTCCCAAAGTTGCTTGCCAAGCATGGACATTATGGCAAATGAAATGAAATAATTTTTTTGCAATTATAGCCCCCTTTCTTAATAGAGGGAGGCATTTGTTCAACGTTTGACTAAATCATTTATAACTAAGACTTTAAAAAAACAACAAAGTCGCTTACCTGTGAATGTTGCCGTTTAGCATTTGAATTCACTGGTTGCCGGATAGCCAGGCTGTGTCTTTGGCCTTTCTTTATACACACAGACCCACTTTGGGGCGACTGAACCCCTTTCTTCGTTTATTCAAATTTGATTGGTGATAAATTGATGTTGGAAACTTTGTAATAAAAGATTTTTTATAAATAATCACTGTTGAAAACATTTACATGCGCGCGTGACGCGATTGCCACGGTCTCGCAGAAAACTAATATTATAGCTGTTGCATTACGCTCCAGCCAGTATTGCCAGTGTGTAAATCAAAATCAGCCGAGTATTCACATAAAAATATTTTAATATTAATAAAATTAGATATTAACTTTGATATCATTGATGCATTGTTTAGACTTTTCAAAAACTATTATAATAACAATTGCTTCCCGCGGTTTTATCCATGTAGACAAAACAATCCATGTTTAGTAGTATTAGATTAAATATTTATAAAAAAAAACTGAACACTTGCTTACAGCCTCAAAAGCTCTGTTTTACAATTAGTATGGTTAGATTAGGAAATACCAAAATCATCAGGTGAGAATGTGGCTAAATGCTGTTATAAATAAAAAAATATGTAATTTTTCCTGGTCAAGAACAGTAACATTAGTAATGCTAAGTTTTAATAAAACACTTAAAAATATAAAAATATATCCAATGACGATTCCGCCTAATTTTCTTGCTAAGCCGACGTAACGTCACAAACAACACGCAGTCAAACCGTTTGACGCGTGTCGCTTCTACACGAAACATCCTCAGGAGGTCTTGACTATACGAGTGCACGATCGCACCTTCTCGACTCACGTGTTTGTGACGTCACGTCGGCTTAACAGGAAAATTAGGCGAAATCGTCACTAGTTATATTTTAATAGTTTTTAAGAGTTTTGTTAAAATATTAATTTAATGTTTTTTTTTAATATTTTCAAAATATTTGATATTATTATATTTCCGCAAAATAACGCCTGAATCGATTCATTAGAAATACTAAGGTTTGTAAGTAAGGACGAGAATGTATATTTGTTATATTTGTATATATATATATATATATATATATATACGCTGAAATTGCTGGACCACTTTGGATGAAACTGAAATATAAATAGAAATATAGATAGTTTAGGTCTTAGATAAACACAACGCAAACTTCTTACTATCATAATCATCATGACCATCATCACTTTTCATTATTGCCTACGTGAATGATACTGCGGGATGCAGTAGGTATATACCAAATATATTTTTAAAAATAACAGAAAAAAAACCTTATATCAATTTTTTATTCTATATAGTCAATAGTATACTATAAATCATCTCATCAATGTATTACTTTTTATTATTTCTGTCCTTATTGAACTATTATGATGAAAACACCACGTGACGATACTGATACAAGCAACGTTATATATATGTTGTATTTGATGTAAAAAATGAGGCACAAACTAAAAGTACAAATGCACATAATAGACATAACTAAAGAAGTACCAAATCGAAATATGGGGTTTCAGTGCAGAGTAACTAGTTTTTATTTATTTGCACGCGTATAACAATTGATTTTTTTGTATTTTATACGAACATGAGTACGAGCGCAAAATTGATTGTAAATGAAGAAATATTGAAATAAGCAATGGTCGAAAATCAGCGTTTATGAAACACTGCTTTCGTATTTTTTTATTCGGCATCTGGCAACACTAATCTTCTGTCGTAAAACAATCTTTAAAATGTCGAGGGAACAGTATATTATTGCGCCCGCAACATTTAAATAATGTACAAATGCAGTATGTCTAAAAACGTATAATGATGTTCCCTACGTTCATCACGCATAGGCCTACGCGCAGTAAGTAGGTTACTTAAATGAATTTTACGTAAATTTATTGCGCATAAATTCACGTACGGTAAATAGTTTTTCTACGTCAACCTTGAAGCTACTCACTTGTGGTAAAGATCTTTCTTACCAAATCATGCATCAGCCTACGTACTGGAAGGAGCTTGCATAATTCGCTTACTTATATCGTGCATCGGCCTACGTACAGTAAGGAGTCTTAGCGCAGTCTACTTAAATGTAACTAATAATGTTTTCTACGTACCTACATCATGCATCAAGCTACGTACATATAGGAGATTGTTTACTTATACCTTGTTGTTGCCTACTCACAGTAGGAGTCTGTTTCCAAAATACTTACAATAAATAGACGATCTACTTATAGTCCCGACGCAAACTACTTGAAACATTATTTTTTTTAGTCAAGACGTTTGTGTCATCCTGTTAATGTTGGAGTACATTTATAAAGATGCGACAGCATAATGTAATGTTCTATCTGTGACGTCATATCCATGGACTACTTCCTAGCATGTATCTGCCTATATCGGTTACGTATGTTGAGTCTTGTTGACGGACCCGACAGACGGGTACGTATTTAACGGCAATATCAGTACACAACATGTTGTAACTTAGTGACGTGTTGATACGCTTCAACATTATTTTGTATTATCCAACATTTTTACGGCTGTAGATTACGTATTTTAGATAAAACTACACATACATTGTGAAAAGACTTCGCTACATTTCATTTTTTTCTCAGTGTACAAATACTATTTTCTATTATTATTATATATTATATATACTGTACTGCACTGTATCAGCCGGATTATCCACTGCTGAACACAGCCTTCCCCATTATGGGGGACTTTGTCATAATCCCCACGCTTGGCAGAAGTCTTGGGGATCGCAATGTGAGATATCAGTTCCTCAGAAATCGCTGCTGCCCACCTTCTGGTGTTTTACCTTTAATTGCCTCTTACGATACCCACGGGTAGAGATGTGGGGGTGACATTCTAGCCCGGCACCCCACGGATATTTGCTTATACAGTATATTTTGCTTTTATTAATACTATTTTACCGTTAACTTTAAGACAAAATAGTCTGTGTTGAGGTTTATTTATTCTTTATTTAGAATTTGTTCGAAAGATAATAAAATGTTTGAGTATAGTAACAAGCATTTTTATAAAACATACATTAATAATCTTTTTCTATATCCACTGCTCGCTTCACATTTCATAAAAGACATATTATTGGCGAAATTGGGCCTAAGGGAAACAATGCGCGGAATAAGCAATATGCTACTACTGTTTTTGGTGTATTTATAAAGATGAAGTATTTTTTTTTATGCCTGATAGGTTTGCCTTTGACCACTATCTCACCTGATGGTAAGTGATGATGTGGTCAAGGATGTTATTCAGACTAACCTAGAGTTACTGGCTCTCAAGGACAGCTGCTGGAATACACCGTTAGGTGCTTGGCGACAGATTTTCAACTTGAGGGTGGTAGCTAGCCAGGCGGTCATTTGCAAAGTGCCCTACCACCATGCTGTAACGATTGCCATCCTAAGACAACAACCGGGACCGACGGCTTAATGTGCCCTCCGAAGCACGGAAGCGCTCAGTAGTAATGTCACCAGCGGTCACCCATCCAAGTCATGACCGCGGCGGACGTTGCTTAACTTTGCTGATCGATTCAGAATGGCTAAGCAAACTTGGCTACGAGCGCTTCAAAACTGTTGTTGCTGCTCATTGGGTGCACCACAGGGTTCTTTATCATCAACTGAGGGGTAATTGAAGAAATACAATCAACAATATCGTTCCTAAGGAAGCAATGATATCCGAGCGGTTATAGCTATGGACGGCGGTGCCGCAGGTCTAGGTTTCAATGCCCGCCGCCGGCTTGAGCTTCAATGCATATTAAGGGCATTTTAGAAATGTCCGTCTGGCTCGCTACCCCTCAAGTAGAAATCCTGTCGCCAAACACCTAACAGTGTGTTCCGGCAGCAGTCCTTGAGAGCCAGTAAAATTACAGGCACATGATTAGATATAACAACTTTATGTCTCAGGGTGACGGGCGCAGTGCAGTTCGTCATTTCTGACAAAATGCATCTGTTATAGGCAGAGGATACCGCTTAACATCAGTTTGGCCTCTTCACAATAACAAAAAAAAAAATAGCTAGGCGACAGGAAGACGACCGGCCATAAATCCGAAAACGCTATCGGTGATACGTTTTTGTATCATTCGTTAAGTTCCTAGAGAAAAACTCCAAATACAGCGGTTGAAGGTTTGAAGATGACTAAGTAATACTTCTCCGCACAATTTCACATTTGTCACTCTCAAAGCTCAAGCTCATTGCAAATTAATGCAGAAGCACCACATTGCTGGAGGAATAAGCCGAGCTCCATCAAAGATTTTGAATTCATTACCAAGTTTCCGACTAAAATTACTCGCTCGCCGGTCTATTGACGATAGTTGGCTACAAGATCCATGCTTGTGTTATGCATATTAATGAACCTGCATGTTATTAAGAAGATATGATACGAGCATTGCATGTTCTCGGGGCCTTTGACAAAGTCAACAGTGAATATCTAGAACACATAAATACTATGGGAAATACATTGGTGTAACTTATGTAAATGTAATTACTAGCATTCCGGGCGCGGCTCCGCCCACGCGTATGTTGGTAATCGCGCAAAAACATTAACCTCTTTTTTTCGCAGTTGGATAAAAACTATACTATGTTTTTTCCCGGGTCTCAAACTATTTCCATACCAAATTTCATTCAAATTGGTCCAGTAGTTATGGCGTGAAAGTGTAACAGACAGACAGACAGAGTTACTTTCGCATTTATAATATTAGTACTGATATGAGCTTTTTATTTTATAATGAATAATTAAAGTTAATCTTCTGAATAATAAATATACATATGTAAATGATAAAAATTGAGATCTCTGCGTAACGATAAATATACAGGTACCTACAGATATACTCCTTCAAGCTTTTTATATATCTGATTCCATATATATATTAAAAATAAACATACACTAACGAAGATTTTCTCCTAAATCATTTTATAACTAGAACTTAACTCGTCAAAATATCGGCTCTGAATTACAAAATAAGAACATAATTCTAGTTTATTTACTTGAACGAAATTTTCATGAACATTAATTAGGCCATTTAAGTTTTGATGTCTGCGGACGACCCGCAAAATTACAAGCTAACAAAGTACTTTAATTATCTTTTCTCGACACTTTTTAGCCTTTCGAGTAATTAAGAGACGGCAATAATTATACAGACGGTCTGTTCAAAAATATTTATTTTATTCTTGGACTACAGATATCAAATACTTGACTATGGAGTCAACATAAATTCTAAGTTTTCTTGGAAATCAAATAACAATTATGATAATTATCACGCCGTCAAAAGTTCTCTCTTCAACATGACCATAACTAATAATTAAGACCGTAAAAACGTTATCTCCAAGAACCAGTAAAGTACAAAAGAAAAAAATATTGAAACTCTCAATTTCAAATCTATGGTCTATGAAGATAATGTTCATTCAAAATTGTTGCCCAATGCGATACAAATACAGTTGAATTTACTACAGCAGATTTTTAGAAAACTGTCACGTATTTGTGTTGGTCCATCGTGTCTTATAAGACAGTATCAAATTCTCACAAGAACATTACATGATCAAAATAAAGAAGCGGCAACAGGTTTCCTTTCAAATTCAAATTAATTATAATTATAAACAATTACTGGCTGATTTAATGAATGAACAAAACACAGTAGTAGATTAAGAGAGAGACAAAGTATCGGATATTGTTGATGTGAAATAAGGACATACTATAGATTCGGAGTAAGATAAAAATCGACGGTCTTATTCGTCAGACTTTTTTTAATTACCGAGGGGTCCTACATGTGAACTGACAGCGGCCATTGTGTGAAATAAATACGACATACATTCGAATCAAGGCACGGACTTTACGACGAACATAGTATTAAGAAAAAGTGCAAATCTTGGATTAAACTTTGTTTGCTGAGTGACAATAGTGTTAACTGAGGCTGGGCTGTTATAGCCATTTTTCTTGGACGAATGCTGCTGTTTAGCATTTTGCAAACTAATAAAGAAAAAATGCATACAATTTTTTTGTCAAATCAATAAAAATAAAAATCAATAATATTCTCTATTATATTATCTCAATAATATTAAAATGTCTGGCTAATAACATATCTGGATAAGAAATAAATAAGTAGTAAGTGGATCAGGCTGGTAAGTACATAATAATTATTTTTTTTATTCCATTATAGGTAAGTTTTTGACCACAATCTCACCTGATGGTAAGTGATGATTTGGTCGTGTTGCAGGTAGGTAAACGATATTTATGACAAACTTAATTGAGTGCTGTGCCACTTTGTAGATACACTATTTTGAGACTATTTAATACATATCTTGTGTTGTAGGCGCTTAGATTAACTTTAGTCAAACGGATCCCCTGCACGATATTTTCACATCTCTGTCTTCGTTGTCATCATTATTGAAGATACTTATTAGGCCTGAATTGATTTATAACAAGAAGTCATCATATCCAATTTCCTTTAATGTACGGTATAACTATATAATAATTCTGTGAAAATTTTAATCAACTATACCTATTAAAAGATACAGCCATTTTGAAGTAGAGCAGGTGGATAAACTGACGGCGGCAAAGTCTTAGTAGTAGAATCCCGTTGTATTGTACTTAAGCCTAACAACTACTAAAAGAAATGGAATAGCCGAAAAATATGTAATAAACTTTACTAGTCATTTTTTTCCTGATAATAAAAAGATATAACAGAATAAAAAACTTGATTCAAATTAATCTAATTATAAAAAAGATAATTAATGTAAACACCTGTTACATAAGCTATCATTAGTAAACTTTATCGGACGATGTTAATTCCTCTTCTCTTTTGCAATTCAACAGCTATAAGTAGTCTTTATTTCTGTATAACAATTTACATGAATTATACGAAGGTTAACGCCATGTAATTGGCATTCGGATTTGTCGGCAAATAAAATGATTAGCAATGCTAATTCGCCAATGAAATCTTTAGTTTTGTTCTGAGGTGGATGGTTCTTTTTAGGGTTCCGTGTGACGAGACGGAAATCTTTAATCTAATACCGGGTGAATGGCGTAGCTTACGCCAGCCATCCGTTTTCCATCAGAAGGGATTATCTATATCAAATCTTTAAGCTGCAATAGATAAGCATATTATTTTTTTTATATAGCACATTATTTTATTATAGCGGAAACAAACAGTTAAAATGATGTGGGGCCCCCAATGATATTTGATTGGGGGCGCCCCAAACACAATAGATGTTTTTATCCACCTTTTTTTTCAGTCTCGTAAAATCTGTAATAATATATACAAACGGTATTGCCTTAATTATCACAAAATATATAAAAGAACACCCCACGAGGTGGACCTATGATAATTATGTATCATGAACAGATTAACAATAAAAACTAGTTCCCCCTAAAGTAGAAAATCTGTCGCCAAGCACCTAAAGGTGTGTTCCGGCAGATGAGCCACAAAAATCACAGACATACGAGACTTAACAACTGTATGTCTGAAAGTCACGGGCGCAGTGCAGATTTGTTCGAAGATGTTGTTTAGGCTAACCTACAATTACTCGTTCTCAAGGACAGCTGCCGGAACACACTGTTAGGTGCTTGGCGACAGATTTTCTACTAGAGTGTGGTAGCTAGCCAGCATTCGCAAAATGCCCTACCACAATGCTATAACGACTGCCATCCTAAGACAACGAACGGGACCGATGGCTTAACGTGCCCTCCGAAGCACGGAAGCTCACAGTAGTAAAGTCACCAGCGGTCACCCATTCTTCTTCCTCTTAGCTCTTCAATACAGCTGTCGGAATACACCGCTAGGTGCTGGCGACAGATTTTCCATTTGAGGGTGGTAGCTAGCCAGGCGGGCATTCGCAAAATGCTCTACCACCATACGAATGGTGTGTGAATGCATCACATACAGAATAAACCTTTTATTGGCAAGGAACCCTCATACTTAGGGCTTTTTTTGCATGGTTAGAATTTGCCCTGAGGTAGATCGTATTGGAAATTAGATTGATTTTAAATTATGAGGATTGTGTTTATAAATTATTAACTGTCATATATACGAGTACATTTTATTTTGAGTTGTACAATATAGTTTCTTGCCAACGAAATAAAAATGAATTATAAATGATATATCTATTTTTATGAAGTTTTTCGTAAAATAAGAATATTGAAAGTCCTTCCAGACGACACCTACGTAACCGAGCCTTTTATCTTTTTATTTTGCTATAAAATCATAGTATCTTAGGTAATTCCCACGAAGTCCATTCAGGTAATCTTAGGCAAACATTCGAACAGCCACTGTATAAAGGCAGGTGTATAAACTCTTTCATATATGGATCATACATTAAAAAATATATGGATCCAAACCTATTGAAGTAAAATCACAATAGAGAGGATATGTGACAGACCAGAGGACCAATACACAAAAGTTTTTGAGTATACATTACCCATGACATATTTGCGGGTAGAACTGTTTTAAATTCATCTTATATATATATTAATAGAGTTTAAAATGCCGTAACAATACCTTTTATAATTGACATGAATATGCTTTGACACGAATGACATGTTCAAAAATGTCTCCGAGATAGATTTTTGACAATGCACAGTAATTGGTGGGTTGGGTACCTGGTTTCGATGGTTTTGTTATTAACAATGCCTTTGGTTATCACAAAGGAGCATACGGAACCAGAATATAGAAGTAATTTGCTCATTGAATCCCTTGTAATGAGCACCGTTGGTTTATTAGAATAGTTGATTGCGTAGTAGCTATATATGAGCTTGATTCTAAGGCTTTAATAACATGTATAATCAGTACTATCAGTACTAATATTATAAATGCGAAAGTAACTCTGTCTGTCTGTCTGTCTGTCTGTCTGTCTGTTACGCTTTCACGCCAAAACTACTGGACCGATTTGAATGAAATTTGGTATGGAGATAGTTTGAGACCCGGGAAAAAACATAGGATAGTTTTTATCCGACTGCGCAAAAAGAGGTTAATGTTTTCGCGCGATAACCGACATACGCGCGGGCGGAGCCGCGCCCGGAAAGCTAGTGTAATATAAACTTTATTATTCATCAAATATTTCATATATTATACTCTGTTTTGGTATTCAATATGAAACAATCTTTTTTCTTTACGTTTATTACTGCAAATGCTGGATGATTACTGTACAGCCGAATCGTTCACTTCTGAACACAGCCTTTCCCATTATGGGGGGTTTTCCATAATCCCCACGCTTGCAAGGTGATTTGGAGATCGCAGTGTGCGATATCAGTTTTTCATACAGCGCTGCTGCCCACCTTTTGGTGTGCAATATTAATTCGCCTCTTACGACACCCACGGGGTAGAGAGGTGGGAGGTGACATTGAAGCCCGACATACCATGAGGGTGCTGAATGATTAGTTTCCAAATAACGACGACTTAATGTCACCGAAGGGCTAGGCAAAAGTGTTCAAGCACCATACCTTCCAGGATATGATTTATTTAGACCCATTTACAGACACCAGGCACAGTTCTTGTTACCGGACTGTAAGATAAAATTCCTTTGTCATAATATCACATTAACTATTCAACTCAGGGATCAAATCCAGGACATCAAGAGGCCGAAGAGATGCTTTATGTACTTTACCATCCAGGCAGTTATATATATATATGTTTTTATTATATTAGTACGAAAAATATATACACCTGTAATTCATCCATAACGGCGATCATAAGACATGAAAGGAAAGACATTGCTTTATAAGTTTATCAAAATATTGTTAGCATTATCGAGTACCGACAGAATATGAATAAGCAAGCCATACAAAATGCAAAGCAGGATTTTAACGAACACAAATTCTGTTTACATATCATGATTGTAAATTAAAAGTTTATATTACGCTAAGGTCTCTTGTTGTTCCTCTTAAGTCTAACTACATAGTATAAAAGCTTTTAGTTACGTCGAAAATCGCAGACCGCAACATCTGGTGTGTCCTCTACCACCGAAATTCACTTAGATTGCATTTCGTCTACACACATTTAATAAAGTCCTATCTTTGTTATATCAACTTTATCAAAGCTGAATAAAGTTTATTTTAGATTGACTTTATATGTCAAATTTTAAAAGCAGATAAGATCTGTTACTAACAATGTATACAATCTGTTGTATCGTCTGGTTCAGTACTACTTTGTAGCTATTTGGTACAGGCATGAATTACGGAAAGAGGTACTCAACTCAGACTACACTTTCTCCTACCCATTTTGACAAATTGGAGAAGTAAAAATGTTATAAGGGCGATGTGTCATAGATAATGTAAAGAAATGTTCCTTTACAAGAAACACTTTGCATCGAATGCAGAGGAGAACGCTAGCGAGTCTTGTTAAATCCTCATCAATACCTCGTAAGCTTCCAGCAATTTTGTTCTATAATCAAATTCCATGAGAATAACGGTATAATTAACTACGCAGATTATGTTGAACACGCTCTCACCCACTGATTTCTCTTAACAGAAACACACGCACTAAAACAATAGTTCAATACGCCCATCAATTTTCTATCGTATATGATATGTATCTCCACCAGAGGCCTTAATAAATCAAATACTATACCGTATGCGATTGTTCCAATTCGTTATTGTCTCAAGTCGATATGTATGCTGTATTTACACAAGAACAGTAGGCGTGTATGTCTTTTAGGCATGAGTGAATAGGGAATTGATCGTGTGTTTAATTTTGTTTTTTTTTTTTGAGAATCGCCGAGTGTTCTGTACAATTATTCAACTAAATGTCACCATCATAGCCTTAGCACAATACTGGCCTCCATCCACCAGAAAGCTCATCCACATATTGTTAATTGACTAATGACGTTACAATACATGGTACAATTTCCGCGATCTTCATTGCGAGTCTATTGCCATTGACGGGGCACAGTTTCAGGGTCATACAAAATGTTTTCTCTAACACACTCGACGAAACACAAAAACATATTACGTATAATATTTTTACGCTAACAAGATAAAAGACACGAATACAAAAACTTATTGTACCTATGAAACATTAGTATACAGCCTTGTTGTGCATATAATGCACAAAACACCCTACTCACATCCACGTGAGAATTGGCATGCTGCTCATTTGGCGCACTTTTACTTAAGTCACCTCTTATGACACTCTCAAAAAAGGGAGGTGATATTCTAACTCGACACCCCACTGGTATCACTAATAAAGTCTGAAAATTATTCGTCTGGTAGTTGCTTTTTAATAAGGACACAACAATTCAAACATTGATGCTGTAATTTATAGAAACATAATTATGAGTAAAGCACTTTACAGTTTGGTGCGTAATTTTCTTAAGCGGGCACTCACATCGCCATTCCGAGATACTTCAAATATATCCAGCCAAAGACACTCCACTTTCTTGGTCCTAAACAAACATGTTACCATCGTAGTAATTGCTTACTTTGTTTACAGTCTTTTATTGTATATTGTAGTTCAAATATTATCTTTGGATGCATCAGTTGTCTTACCTACAGCTGTGATGGATATACGAACCGAATTTTCGGTAGTTAATTTAGCGTTCATTTCTTTTTTATTGTATTTGCAAAGGATCATCGGCAAACAATCCTTTTTTGTTGATAGACAGATCACGGCAATAGTCGCAAAAAATTAACACAGGAAAGAATGTTTGCTTTTTCCTGATCTGTGCCTATAACTATATGTTATATAAGTTCCTTCTCCCAAAATGATGGTAATACTTTTGAAATAGTTTAATAGTTAAATTTTTTTAAGTCATTTTGTTATATTTTAACAGATAGGCTGGTAAAATAAAAAAATAGAGAACCAAAAAACTCAGGAGTTAATGATGTCTAACAAAGTTGCAAAGATAACAATCACTCCGCAGGTGAAGACAAAGATGTCTGAACAAGTTATGTTCCCGTTTAGAGAATTTATAGCTTCTTGACTCCAGATACCATAAAACCGATTCCTATCCGCCCATAGTTACACCCATCAACAAACTGATGAGTGGCCGTTCCAAAATCATCCAAAAAAATAGCGTATAGTAACTTAATACATGAATGAACGGCACCTACCTTTGAAATTCTAAAGTTACAGGACTACAAAGACGCTACCGTGTAATTTGAGTATCTATACGAAACCAAGGCGACAGTCAACTGAGTGAGACAATAAAAAACACTCTCAATCGAGCGAAAAAGAAATTCAATATGCCATTGCAGCAGCGTGAATTAAATTTTGCACAATCTTGAGCCGCAATCGACAGATGTTAACAAAATTTTAGCCGACCATTTATGTGACGAAATTTCTCAGAATGCTTTGATTTTCCACAGCTTTGAATGAATTAATAACAGGTGAGTTACAAACTCGAGAAAGTAAAAGCAGAAACAATAGCCTTTATGAACAATGTTAACCCCATTACAAGTAAACAATTTAAAAATTGGCTGCGAAAAGTGTGCTGGAGCATTTGGACTACCTTTGAGTCTGCTATGACTTAAAGGTAGTCTAAATGCTTTTATTCTAGTAGCTGTAGTCTTATATACTATAGTTCGTAGTATTTTAGTAAAAAATCATCTTAACATTTAACTGTAAACGGATTTTATTTAAGATTAAAAACAAAGCGACGTCTATATCCCCAAAGGATAGGTTAAGTCTAAGTACCCACGTCCTGCTAGACATATTTTGGTTCTATTTAATATGGTTCGAGCTTATTGCCATCTACTGAACAGTGCCCAGATATCGTGATTTTTGTGAGATTGCCCATGTCACGAAAATAATTATATAATGATATTTTTATATGTATTAGGGAATTTTGTTTGGTGCTTAGAGTAACAAGATACCAAAAATGCTCTCTAGTTACTAGTCTAGTAGAATCTGTCTCCAAGGTCCAAGCTGAGGGTGAATATGTACACAGCTCTTGAAAGACCTTACAATATAACTGATTCATCTTTAATAATCTAACCTGATACCATCTTTGATGATATTATCAACACTTTTGAACAGGCAAGATCAAAATATTCACTCAGACAAAGAAAATGTACAAGCTATAGTTTAATTCATTCAAGACATTTAAGTTAGTTTTCAATGTAGGGATTGTAGGCTAAAATGCATTAAAATCGTATAAGAGTTCAAATATCTCTAAACAGAATAATAACAAGGAAATTGCTCTATAAAATATCCATTAACTAAAAGCACAGTATGGTGGTGTACTGTTTTTATATTAGACGCCGTGGATGCCAGATTTTATGGTCGTCATAACTTCAGTTTACAATAAAAATCACGACGTCAAACTCGTATACAGTAACAAGAAGTTAAAAATTAGCATAATAATGTATACCGATACTAAAACAGAAAAATAGAATTGAAACTCAAAAATTCCACACATTTACAATCGGTAATGTTTAAAATGCTAAAAAATCCTAGTACAGTAACTAAATTATTAATTTGGCGTTGTTATTTCTGTTTAATTAATGAATATATAATCCATTTTTGAGAGTTTGAGTTATTTGATGCTGATTATAACTATGAACAATATTCTACAACAGCAAAACCGAAAGTATGTAGTAACATTAAATAGAATAAAACTAGCAGATACAACTTGTTCTTATAAAGCCCAATTGATTCCAAAATTCTTGATTCTCTTTGTCCAGTAACTTAAGTCCCTGTCTCTGAACTACTACGGGGAAAACATGAAGCGAGTAAATAAAGAGAGGAACACGGTACGGCAAACAATCAACCAGTCTTTGCAGACGTGTAATCGGATACAAAACGGCCCTTGCTAGCACTCAAGACTGCGGCGACACTGGCGACTCAACAAACAGTAGCCCCTCTAAAGGGAATTACTATCTATATATCAGTGAAACTTTAGCAAGTCGTGGACGCAATTTGCAATATCGGAGATTTCTCATGAACTATCCCTGTCGACAATTAAGAGTAAGATATGAGCCGGAAGCAGAAGGTATCAAACTATCTGTAGATAACTGTAATCTTCATACTAAAACTGAGTTTTTTGCTGATTTACTTTGATAAAATTTAGCTTAGAGTTAGCATGCTTCTAGCTTCCATGCTTCGAATCCATGCTTTCTCCAGATGACTAAACGTTTGTATGACATTGTCTAACCTAATGGAGATTATTGTTACTTTTTCATCGCTTACAAAGGTATTTTATAGCTGAGCCTTATCTGAGGATTTTTATCTCACAAATGAAATGACTTTTCAGTGACATAATAACTGACGAAATAAGCTGCTAAATAATAATCTTATATTTTCAATTTATCAATATGACATATGTGTTTTTATTATTTCTAAAAATTTATAACAATTTGTGTTCACAACAAATTAATGTAATCTATAATATCAAAAAGTCTAATAGGTATTTTATTAATAAATGAAAAACCCGCCACCTGACAACTCAGCGATTTTTTATATCTTTCAAATAAGAAACGTCAAAAAGTCTGTAGTCAGTAGTCAGAGACCGTCGTCGGTTGCCTTTATTATTTTTCTCTCGAAAGCTTTTTACTCCAAACGCTCTCTTCGTAACGACATTGAGTATCCTTTGTCTCGAATATAAGAGCAATTTTTATTCGAAGTTGAAAAATTTTTCAAATATGGGCAAATGATTCAGCAGTACGAAAGTTTCTCTGCTTCGTATTTTGTGTCTATCTGCGGTCCACGCTGAATATGCAATTTTATGGTTATTCGTTTGAATGGTTCGATTTGTGGCGTAATCTGCGATGATGGATGGCCGATGTGACTCGGGAGATGCAGTGAGTGACTCTTCAAAAGGATGCCAATTTATTGGTACAAGGCATTTCACTGATTTTACTTTTGCACAATTACGCTTCTAGTTTTTTTCTGTCAACTCAGTTCTATTTATAGATTGCTGGAACACGGGCACGTTTTAACCTTTCATGTTTCTCACGAACTGTTTTTGTAATCAACTAAAAAGGTTACTCCTTTTGTTGAATAAAAAACCAGTAGACTTTGGTGACATATCAGAGATCTTATCCGTACTAAACCTTCGCACAATGCCCGTTAATAATGGCCGCACAAAAAATGATCGGTATCAAAAAGCAGCAGTAAATGGGGACAAAAATATCACAATGCACACATAGGAGCACAACTGGTGACAAAAACTTAAAATGTTTACATGTGTGAGTGTCGCTAAAGGGTTTGGAACCTATAGATCTTCAGATTGAATGGGATCGGTAAAAAACGAGTGTATAAGAGAGAACGCATTTATTTAAAAATGTTTAATAACCAAGCGGCTCGTAAAACTAGCTCTATTTTTCTTTTGCGTTGTCAATCTGATCTTTAGATGTGATATCGTCCTCGCCTCTCGGGCACTCTCGTTAATGGGGTACCTATGAGGCCGAACCCGCATTGTATGTACACGGGAGATTTCTATACCAGCGACCCAACGTGACAAAACTTTGTCCCTCCCTACATTCAAATATCTGAAGGAGCAATTGAAATCGGAGATGTTAAAGAGAATTAGAGCGGGGTCTTTTTCGAGCGTTCGTTTTGTTTCGTGCGCGTTTCAAAGCGGGGCTTCTTTTGAATCTCGATCAGCCATCCAACTGGAAGTGGGGGGACGTTTATTAGGATTCCCTATGGCCTACCAATCGGTCGATGCGACAACGTAATCTAATAGCTTATTAATGAAGGGGAAGTTTTTTGGGCCCCTATTTTCTATCGTAGTTGAGTTTTTTTTAATAATCGATGGCGTCTCGCTCTTTTTATTTATTATGGATTCATTGAACGATATTGCCGTCTTGTTTCTACGACGAGTACACATCGTGAAGTGGGAAGGTGGTCGATAGCTCCTCCCACTAAATTTATAATACAATAAATGAGCGAAGCCGCGGCGCGGAACCGGCCGCGTAGATAACACGTAATGTGAGGTTATTGCGTAAAAACAAACGGCAAAAAAGCCGTCAGTTGAGAGATATACTGTTTCGCTTAGCGGACCTTTATGATCCGAGCCGGCGCGAATATACGAGTGGTAGATTCACGCCGCGGATTATATTATGTGCAATAAAGAGGATAATTTAAAATTACGTTCACCACAATCTTGCTATTAAACATTGCCTGATGAAACATATGAGTTACAGGATAGCTAACATCGTTAGAAATTACAAGGCTCGACAACTGTTATGTATGACTCAGGCGTCCATATAAGACTGTAATATATAGAGACTAAATCAATTACTACTATATTTTAGGTTATTTTTGATTATGTAAACGAAAATGTGAAGATTTTTTTTCACAACAAATACACTCAATATTTTAATAAAATTGTAACAGATTCTTTGTAGCCAAGATATTTCTATGCATATTGATTGTTTAATATTTTTTTTAACAATCATGTAAAATCCTCAGGATCCGTATATTCTAGAGGAAAAAGTTGCAGATATCTAGATAGTTAGTAATTGAGAAAAAGCTATGTAAAGAAATAATAATTAAAAAACTGCAAGAAACAAAATTTGTTTTTCAAGCGCATTTAAGACCAATTTACCATAATACTTTCCTAAGAATGCTAAAAGTGAACCTATCTTTTTGTCTGTCTGCTACTTTTGCAAGCTTAAAATAACACTAGCTTACCGGCCGCGGCTCCGCCCGCGCCTATGTCGGTTATAGCGCATACTCATTAACCTCTTTTTGTGCAGTTGGATAAAAACTATTCTATGACCTTCCCCGGGTCTCAAACTGTTTCCATACCAAATTCATCCAAATCAGTCCAGCAGTTTTTAAGTTTATTCGTTACATACAAAAATCCAAAAATACAATTTTTTCCTCCTAATATTAGTGTAGATAACCAATTTTGTTGAAATTTGGCACTAAGATAGCTTGTCCCCTGTGAGATGGACACAGGTACTCTTTATCCCAAGTATAGAAATCAGTAAGTATAACTAATTTTAATACTTGGATGACGTTGCAAGTGTCAGCTAGTATTTACTATGGTACCGTACGATAAAATAGAGCCTATTACTAAATAATGGTACGTTCTAAGCGTACGGTTTGTCATTGCATCCGTCGTTAAAAATGGGCAATTCTCTTGAATCGTATTGTGAGTGAATCGTGTTTTTTTTTTAAGTTTCCGAAGGATGTCATTGTGGTGGATATCTTTACAAAACTTTCACAAAAAAATTCACAAAACAAAATTCAGAAAATTTAGTCTTATTGTTTTGTCACTAACGCTGTATTAAATTAATAAAACCGTTGACGTTGGGCAACCTTAGTGTGATTTATTAACGGACAAACTTAGTGTTATTGATTAAAATAACAGATAATTAAGTCCTCCAGCCAAGTAAAAATCGCACTCGCGCTATGGATCCCGAACTCAATGAAAAAGTTCAATTTTGTACCGGCTTTCCAAAAAATGAGCCGGTTCTGAAGTGGAATGAATGTTTTTTAAGCTTTTTTTATAACTTTGACTACTCCGACAATTATGAACTGATTTGGCGGCTCCGATTTTATTACAAAACTGCGTTGTGTAGTTATTGGCACTGTCTCAACTTAGAGTGAGAGTCCAACTCACATTTGGCTAATATTTAAAAACTAGTTTTTTTTTTTAATTTAGACTCTAAAGATAAAAATCAGTCACCGTTCTGACACAAAATTAAAAGTAAAATCATCTGGTATCAAAAACTAATTTTATTAGGAACGGTCGAGTTTCGGAGGAAATGATTCGTATTTTGTTTCGGTACCGTGAAATTGTGAACTGATTTCTTGTTGTTTTCGATTTGAAATACTTTGGTAGAAAATTAACCATGACATTAAAGTTAATCATCGACCACCCTTTGATTTAAATTCATTTTTCTAACCCTTTATGGGATGGGTTTTGGTTGACGCCAGTAGTCTTACTTGAAATATATTAAATAAAAAAGTAGGTACGTATTGGCATACAATAGAGTTAAAAAAATATTGTTACCTATAATAGAGTATCTAATGAAAACATATTGGCGTAATATTTTGTTTTATTAAAACAATATCAGCGTTGTATAAAAATATTATTATATAAAAATTAAATATTAAAACATATTGGATTAAAATACTAAATCGGTGTTATGTGTGGATAGAGATAATAATATTTTATCAAATGATATCATAGGAAATTTTGTATATATCGATACTTTGACACTGCAACTATCATCTAAAGGTGTAACGCTTACCATCATCCAGTCAGACTTAAGTTCAATTTCAACATCTATCATTTAAATACATCAATCAATTAAAAGAAATCCCATTTTATTTCAGATAATTAGTTAGATATTTAGATTGTTATAAAGTGAATTCTGTGTTACTTAGGTACTTAGCTATCATTAAATCAAAATTTTTACATTAACGTAAGATGACTCGCCAGTTCTGGCAACTTTAAGTTGAACAATGTACAATGTGTAAGTAAACAGCGGTATAGTAAAGAAGCCTTGCGTGCAGAGGCTTAAGAATAAGTTACCATACTATTATACTCGTTTTCCTATTTTCTTTCATCCACTAATCCTTAATGGACTTGTCATGTTATGGTAATAAGATACACAGCGATAACGTCATGCATCATAATGATGGTAAGTAAGAAATACCACCTATGCACAATTCCAGTAGGTCCTGTCTTATCGAAGGTCTTATATCAGTCATTGATTAATGTTTGGGAGTGTTGTGGAACTGATATAAAAGATTAGAGAAAAATATTTCGATCTGATTCTCTTAGTTAGTTTGTAGGGTTCCATGGTAAAACGGGACCCATATAAGTTTCTTAGTATTTTATTATTTAAGGTTTTTGTTTGTTAGTATTTTATTGAGATTATGGGTTCTGCAACGCTGAATTTTTTCATTTTTCACCTATATAGTATCAATAGACAATTTTAACCTCTACTTGGAACAATATTTATACATAGTTTTTTTCCCGATGGTTATGTTTTGTGTAGGATCAGTTTATCTAATGCTTTATGACGCGTTGGATTATTTTTATCACAGGTCCAGCTAAAACACAAATTTAATATCTTTTAATTCCTTTACTTGTACAATAATTTACAACAATGTGTGAATTAAACTTATATGCTATAATTCTACAATTTATAAGTAGAAAATAATTCGCATAGCATTTAATAGTGTTCCTGCATAACACTTTGAGAGCCAGTTAGATAAGCCAGCAAGCTTGACATCATGGACGAATTCATTACCTTACCTAACAGTGAGTTATGAGTATATTAGGGCTAGCCTGACAGTTTAAATACAGATAGACCTATATTTTGGGTATCACGTCAATAAGTATAACTTTACAATGTTCAATGTTGAAAGAAATTTTATGGCTTATTTTTTGAAAAAGCTAGTTTAAATTCTGGAAATGAGTACAACACTATCAATCTACTAATAGTCACTAAGGAGTTTCATCATCTATCTTCCGACTCCATCGTCAAATCAGTTCGCTGTCACCATACTATTTTAACTTGATTGGCAAGCAAAATTTCACCTCAATCGGAACCGCCAACGTAGCCGTCAATGGCCGATAATTCAATCGCTATATTTTGCTGCAAAGAACTAGAAAATAATAAAATGAATTTGTTTACCAATGGGCCGTTCAGTACCGTCAATAATTACTAAGATACAATAAAACATAATTATTACGTAGCTTGTGAACAATTTATGGAATGTCGATAACAACAGACATTTCTTAAGAAAAAGCACCATCCCTTATCAGCCAAATAGTGTTAGTGACCTGGAATGTTCCGATGTTATCACTTGAGCAATAAATAGGTCAGTTTTATTGTTTTCGGCAGTAGAATTATGTGTTGACTATATCACTTTGAGGAAGATAAACCTTTGTGATATGTTTACTATGACAACATTATTCTACGTTCATACAAACATATTATTATTATCATAGGATATCATCACGTTTTTATTGCCTCAAAGGATAAAAAAATATGTTCGCGAAATATGCTACGTCGCACGTAATAATGGGCGATTCTTTTGCCTTCTATCGTGTATCGTTCTATTTTATGAATGTAGAAACAGGAAATCTCTGTGTCAGAAATACAATACCTATTTGAAACGGGTATTGAACCTAAAACCAAACTACAGATGCCAAAATTTCGAAGTTCCAAAGTAACGCATTAACGCTTTGACTGATAACAAATACAAAATAAAACGGTCAAATGCGTGTCGAGCCACGCACAATGTTGGGTTCCGTAGAAGCCCGTTATCATAATATAGAACGATTCTGTATTTCTTTATTCTCCTCCACTTTCTTCCTGCTAAATCTAAGAAATAAGAGTACGATTGCTGCTAAGTTATTATTTCAATTGTAATTAAACAAAATTCGTTTATTTGTGAATTCTATAGGTAGAGACTCGAATGATAACCTAACGATAGCGCGATTCAGAATCCATTGGTACATTGTAAGAATTTGAATGTCATTTAACTTATTTGCTTTATCATAAATAATTATTCTATTATAAAATAGTTGATATATATATATATACATAAAAGAAAAATAAAAAGTATACACCGATATATGCAAGTAAGCTTATAAATGGGCTATTATACTATATAACTAGTATGGCCATAAATGCTGTAACTTAAAAACTATTCAGCTTTAGACTTATTTAGAATTTGAAACGCGTTTATTACTTCAAAATTTTCTTTCGATTTCGCTCCATTTCATATATTATTTCGTGTTCATTATCAAATAACAATATGAAATGATGTGTTTAAGAAATAGGATAGTAGTACTCGCCTTGTGCAAAGTAGGGTAAACTAAGGTATTGAGCAGTCGCATCGGTCATATTCCAGACACTTCAAAAGCTTGGTAACAGCCGTAGGTATGTTCGTATATCGTAATATCAACAGATACAACAACATTTCCTCTATCGAAGACCATAAAAGATCAAGGCAGCCGCGTGTCTTAGAACTACAAATTAATGCTGATAAAGCCAGAATTGGTCGAAATCCCGTTAGGAAGTAAAAATATTATGATAACTCAATTATTAACTATATAAACTTATTGGGAGAAATGAAGATTCCCGCTAGGAAAACGTCGCGTATTATAAAACAAGACCTGAAGCTCGGTGCTTATCGTCAATATACAGTACATGCCCTAAATCATTCTTTAAAATTAAACAGAGTGCCTTCCGTTGCGATATGCAAGTGAATGGCACAGAAATATCCTTTTTACCGATGAAAAAATTTACACTATTGAAGAGCACTGAAATTAGCAAATTGATGATGTGTGAAATGAGGTGACCTTGGTACGACAGGTACAGACAGCAAACACTTCTAGTGTACGGCGAATATGAGGTCCAAAAAGTACTTTATACCTATATAAGTCGAATCTTTGTACTGTCATATCTATAGTATCTATACAAATGGAAATTATTTGAGACCCGGGAAAGGACAAAGGATAGTTTTTATCCAACTGCGCAAAAAGAGGTAAATAGTTATGCGCGATAACCGCAATACGCGCGGGTGTAGCCGCGGCTGGAAAGCTAGTCTATTATGTATGACATACTCATCATCAGAATCATCAACAACATCATCATCATCATCAGCCGGAAGACGTCCACTGCTGAACAAATCCTCTCCCATAGATCGCCACAAAGAACGGCTATTAGCCACTTGTAGCCATTGGCTACCCGCGACTTTCACGATATCGTCAGTCCACCTAGTGGTATGACATAGGGCATAGTTATAGTTTTAAGTTTTTTATTTAAGATTACATTGTCAATGCAAGTATTTACCCTTGAAAAAGAACCAACTACTTCATATTAGTCACTTAAAAGGATTTATTCTTAGGATTTTTTCTTTATAATGAAACTATTAATTGTTGTTCTCATGTAAGTGGCGCAATGATATCCGTCCCAAAGAAGCATGTCATTATGGCGAATAGCCATAAAACGTGGTGTTAGCCATATACGAGTATGTTTTTACGACATTTTTGTGTTTTCTTATTTGCTTGAGAAGACACAACTTACCCACCCTACATAAGAGGAAGCTGAAGAAGATGGTGAAGATTAAAATCTTACCCGTGGCTGAAAAATATAACATAAAAGCTTCTAAAACATCACAAGCTTCTTAACATTTTAATGCAAATAGAGAGACACAAAACTACAGAGATACATATTCCATGACTATAGGCTGAAGGTATTTTCCAAAACGCTCACGTACTCCTTTCATACATTCAAGAACGAATAATTTTCGTGCGTGTTAACAAAACTCGAACAAAGACAAAACGGTTACGTACTCCCAAACAGTACCTACCTGTTACAATGCGCTGTAAGTGCTCACGCGTACTCTTTGACAAATATACAAGCATTGTGGATTTACTAAAGAATGAGAAAAGACAAAAGGCGCACGAATTGTTAAAGGGGTCGTGTCTCCCTTGGAATAACGGATACAGTTCCCAGCTTAAGATAAGGACTGCTCCATATCCTGTTGTTCGGTGTGGAAAATGCTATCCAAAGCCCGGTTGTTGAGTCATCCAGTAGTTCCTATTCATTAGAATAAAGGTAGTCTAGTTAGGTATTTCGTTTAGGGTTACCATTACATTAAATATAAGCCACACACTTACCCTAAAACTACTACTTGAGCAACTTTATAGGTTTCCGTCTATGTACGGTATCGGTTATTGCACAATCCTTTGGAGGATTATATATATAGCGCATACTTCTCCATACAAAAAGAAAAAGCTCTTTTCTACTTCTTAATGTTGCCCGATTTCGGTGATTTTTGTGTTATTTAGAAAACTGAAATAAATAAAACGTACAAGCCTAGTCAATGATATGTTCAATACATGAACACAAAAATCACCGAAATCGGGCAATATTAAGAGGTAGAAAAGAACTTTTTCTTTTTGTATAAGTACGCGCTATATAATCCTCTTAACACCTGGGTGAATGCACTCTCAATCACTCCCAAAATCACTGTTACGAGCAAATTTAACCACAACTAGCACCGAGCTTCGTCCGAGGAGCACTAAAAATCATGCACTTATAATTTGCAATCACCGTGTTTTTAGTCACAAAACTACCCTCTTCTTTGCCGCTCGTTCTTATCTCATTTTGTGACTGACTGCATACTAAACTTTATAACGCCTGCACACTACCTATTGACTTGAAAACGACGTAGCACGGTTCGCTAAAAGTGGCCGCAATATTTAACAAAACAAATGACGGATACATTTTGAAAAACAACGCAACTACTATAACATAACTATTGGTTTTTTAACTAACTAATGGAAGTTCTTGTCGACTCGTATAATTTTGACCACGCATAATTAATTACCGAGTTGTCCGATTTTGATGATTTTTTTTAATGAAAAGGGTAGTCCTACATAAATTTCATTAAAATCGGTTAAGTAGGTTATAAGTAACGCTCAACTAACTGAAAAGTGCTTGACATATCTAGATGACCTGGTGGTTGAAGTTTTGTTGATGGTGACCTGTATTGTAAGTAAAATCGTATTAACAGTAAGTATTATTTTATCACAAAACGGGTGAGAAGATGATTAATTACTAAATATGGAACCAAATAACTTGTTGAAGTCGGAACGTGAAAATGTCATCTCTGAGTTATGATTATCAATCAGCATGGGACCGACTTTAACAAGTTATTTCATATTTTTAGGTGTAAGAAGTCGTTTCCATTTTTTGTTAGAATTTTTTTTCAACAGAAAACAATTGTTTTGAATTTGTCGGTGAACATTTTATTGACCTGATATTTTTGTCTGATGATTGAAAAAACGTGTCTAAAGGAAAAATGTGTCTAAAAGCAGCGTACTGTCACATATTATATCGATATGACTGAACGAAATTTACTATTAAACTGTCATAAGGTGTAATTACAGGCATATGAGATTTAATAACTACGAGTATGTCTCAAGGTGACGTGCGCACTGCTATATTCGTGTTTTGTTACGAAATGCATCTGTTATAGGCATAGGTTAGTCCGCTTAACATCAGGTGGGCCTCGAGCTTGTTCCGTCAAAATAACATTTTTTTTTAAATGGACGGGGCTGAATGACATCTATCTTCTTAACTCTAACCTTTTTTGGGAATGCTCTCGTTGATAATATTATAGGAAGATAGATGTCACTCAGTCCGTCCATATGTCAGTTTATTAGGTACATTTTGTGCGGCTTAGAACATTTTCTGAAGAGAAACTTCACCACTATAGTCATTTCCACTAAATGTCTCAACCTCAGGGATAGGTAAAGAGATACAAAACTGCTCGGCAGATAAAAAAAAATATTTTTTTAAATCTGGCCTTTCTTTACAGTTTTGTAAACGTCTTCATAATATTATTACATTCACAAAATGTTCATCTTTTCTTTCAATTTCGTGGGATCATGAAAATCAATAAACAGGCTATTTTAGAAAGATAATTGGAACGAGGAAGCGACCAGTTTGAAAGTAAATTGCTTTCTCACGTCTTTATTAAAAATAAGGTTAATATAAGCAAATTAGATTTTCCGAACAATTTCTTCAACAAATTCCGGACCGATGACCTACATTCATAATACCATACCTACATATCAAGCGCTTTTGAATCGCCGCGCCAAAGTAGTAGGTAGAGTTATCTAAAGCCACTATTTAGATAGACCCCCAGATATGCTACTAAAATGTTTTATCTGAAAAGTCAGCACAGTAGCATACCACAACTAACGTTAGTATGCAATGGGCGCAAAACAGGGCTCTTTACCATCGATTTAAAAGCAGTAGAAGTATTGGTCAATAAGTTCATCTGGGGAAGTACCTGTACTGCCACTGTACCTATTTCTACCGCCAAGCAGTAATGTTCCCATTACGGGATCTCAGTTTGAAGGGTATGAGTGTCAGAGAAATTACAGGCACATAAGACAGCAAGTTTATGCCTCAGGATGAAGAGCGCAGTGCAGTTTCTTACTTGTAACAAAACGCATCTGTTATAGGTAGAGGTTACCTTGTGCATGTTCAGTCACAATTACATTAAAAAAAAACAGAATGATAGTGGTACTAAGGAGGGCATTCCTAAAGAGGGTTGGAATCAGAAAAACCTTTGCCCTTCCTATGTTACAAAGTTTTTTATAACGTTATTAAGCTGACCTTTGTGTTATTAGATATGACGACCCTACATGACTGGGATGAAGGTAGGGAGAAGGATAATTGAAGTAAACTGATCAAATCCGTTTAATACACCATGGTCTTTATTTCAACAAAAAAAATCATCTCAATATTTACAAGTGTTGATTTAGGTACTTGAAATTCTCATACACGTGCCGTAAGCTCCACTCAAAGTAAGCCTATGAATATATTCGTAGAAGTAAACTCATTGATACACGTGCCACATCTTAAGATAAATCGCTTTTCCACACAAATAACTTCTAACAAAATCTATCGTAAGCTGTACTATGTATACTCATCTTGACTGTATAATTTATTATGCTTTTTCGCTTCGATCCATTGACTTTTGTGGCTATCCGCAGCGGCCTTTGTCATCGTGTCGAGAGCAAACGGCCGTGTAATATGAATTAATAAGCACAAAGAATGATTTTATATTATATGTTTTATTTGTCGCGAGATACCGAGATGGTTTTGGTTGTATTGTGTAGACTAGCCTCACTTGTCCGGAACGAATTTCGGTGTATCGCGTGCGCAAGAGCACGTTTGTTGTTTGATATAGAAGAGCAGATGAGATTGTAACAGATGGGAAACTTGTGCTTACTATGCCGTACAGTCCGGTTTCAGAATAAAACTCTTCCATTTCCTGCTCGATGTAAGGAGGGTCTTGCTGCACAGTAGTCGCGTATAAAGGCGCTTTGTCATTTTACGTCCTTATTAAATGAAAAGAAACGGAAAAACTGCGTGAGGATTCCGAAATATTGGTGGGAGTCAGCTGGCGGCTTAAAGGCTGATGCCTATCACTTGATAATAGGACGTTCTTGTGTTTTTGTCTTTTGGGCTGTTGGAGAAAACACATTATAAGGGAACCTTGTACGAACTGTCATAAAAAAGTACCTATTAGTACCTACTACTCCTTAATATAATTACATTTATTAGGTACATATTTTCTTAGAAGCAATGATGGCCGCGCTGTAGTAGTTATGGACTGCCATGCCGCAGGTCCTTGGTTCGATCCCTACCGTCGGTTTATGCTTCACCGTATGATGGAAGAGCATTTCGCGAATGCTCGCCTGGCTAGCTACCACCCTCAAGTAGAATCTGTCGTTTTAAATAGTCGGAAGGAAGTTAATATAAACAAAGGTTACAATACAATATGCTTCAAAATTGGCTCTTAGCTAGGATATACCATATTAGACCATAACTTCACCTACCACCAGGTCAGATCGTGTTCAAAGACCAGCTTAGGTACTATTATCTATACAAAATTGGCTGTCTATTCTCACCGCCATTGGCTGCGGCTGTTTGTGCTCGATTATTTTAACTAAATTATTGTTCACCCCCACCGCAATTCAACATTAAAAAGTAGTAATAGTGAAGAGATTTTTTATCATCCTTCTAAAATTATGTCGTTGTCTTCCAAAATTTATTGGTAGATTAGAGCGAACTAATAAAAAACTAATTTAAAAGTAGCTTAGCGTCACATGTGTTGAAAGACCGAAATAAGTTGATGTCTTTTTATGATGAAGCTGTCATTGTAACTTAGGGAGGTTTTAATACGATTTTGGTTAAGTTAAAATATGGTATTATAACATTTTTCACACAAGTGTTTACTTATGGAAAACCCCGAGTTTTCCAAGAATCCATTAGATAGTAACGATTCGGAGAATGAAGTGAGAAATTTATTCAAATAAACAACAAAGTCCTGATATTATATTGAGTCCTAAAATACATCATTTTGGAAGTAAATTACGGCACGTGTAAGTTTAGCTCCTTATATTTCCAGGATAAAATTCTGCAGGAATGACACCTTTTTATTGAGGTGATTGACATAGACCATACATGAATATTTACCACTTGCTTTTGAATATAAAAACGTAGGTATACACTTTTATTAAAGTTTATCAATTAACACATTTTAATATTGTCTAAATGCTAAATGATTTAATAACACTATGCTGTTTAGTTTAACATTTTTTTTTTGTGGCGAATCAAATTATTTTTAATTATTAAACAAAGCTAGTAAAATATATCTGAAATAACGCTGATGGTTGCATCTCTACAAATGAAGTTTGGAATAAATTAAAGTATTGTTTGCCATACAATGACAATGGATGAAAAATGATCTTTGTCATCAATGTTTTGAAGAAACAAGTTAAAGACGACGAAGAAAATTCACTTATTAAAACAAAAGACACAAACTGCTCTATGAAAACTACAACTGCAACTGTTTTACTGAAGTTCAAATCATTGGAAATTAGTTCTGTTGATAGTAATTTCCAATGATTTGAACTTCAGTAAAACGTCTGATCAAATTTGATTTGTCTGTATTTGCTTTAGTGTTAGCATACTGAGCTTTAATTAACTAAGTAGGTATGCTCGTAATCAAACTGTTTCCAAAGTGAATCAAACACAGGTACCGCTCTCTCAAGCAGTCAATTAGTTTAATAAGAGGAATAGGGAAACAAACAAATCAGAAACTTTGGTTTTGTTATGTGAATTATTCAAACGGATCATCAGAACGGATAAATTATTTAATAGAGAGTTTGTTGTAGTATGTTAGTACTTTCACGTTTTTAGGGATATATTTATAAAATAACTCTTCTTTATACATTTGCCGAATGTCGCGAATATTGATTTCAATATATTATTATGGAGTTATATACAACCATTTATAGAAACAGATTGATCAGTTGTCTCCCTTTACTAGTCGAACAGGTTATCTAAAGACCGAAGAGATAAATAGAGTTAGATGAGATTTTCTGGTTATTTATTTTGAGAATTTATTATATCTTTACATATCTAAGTATGACCATCATCACATTTTTTTTATCTATGCCTAACTACACCTTGTGATAGGTCTCTTTTTTTTAAAGAGTACACAATAGTGTCTAGGCATGAAAGGAACCGTAGCAAGTGAAACTATTGGGCGAACGAGACATTAGACTAAATTTTCGCAGTCACGAGTGCAGTGCAGTGTCATGCAAAACAAGGATGGTGACACTGCAACTGTAATAGACAGTCGAATTACTTACTGTCAGGTCACGATGGGACCACCTAAGCACTTCTTAAAATAAAATAAAAAACTAGTCAGTTAAAACATTTGAAATCTGCTCCTTAAAAAATATACTTGTTTATGCCACTTGAAACGTGTAGATATTAGGTAATTGTCATCATAAGTTATGAATGAATATTTCCATAATATTGGTTAAAACAGAAAACTAATGAGCAATCATTTAGAGTGTTGCATTTATTGCTAGCTAGACAAAAATACTACCTTATTACGTAAAGAAATCAGAAGTTAATAGGAAAACAGCAATCAAAGAGATAGAAATAGAATCCAATAAAAGTAACTGGAATTAATTAAAAAACATAATTATCAGAACATGACGTTAACCGATTGAAATTTACGATGCCGCTAAAACAGGGAGAGGTAATAATTCAAATCATTTCTAATAAGAAAATTATGTAAAACGAACCCATTATAATTAATAATTCAGGTTGAAATGAGAACATGGGACTTTAATGAGAAAAGACGTTACATTCTCTTTTATTTAAAGGTGTTATAGCATTTATGTATCAACTCGACGTATACTATGTTAGTTACGTCGCCACTTTGGACAAAAACATTGAAACGAAAATTTCAAGATGTATAGTTAGATAATTGACAAAGCTTTTCTCTTTATTGGGTACACGCAAGTGACTTTAGTCTGGCCATATATCCCATAGAACAAATAACCCCTAAAGATGTGAAGTTCTTTAGCTAAAACTGCAAACGTTATGAAAAAACCTTGCGACCTGGTGAAGCCCTTGAAAGGAAACTGGCCATCAAAAATAGCTCTGAATGCACAAATAGGCGATTAGCAACAGATTCCCTACTTGAGGATCATAAGTTGCTAGTCAGGGCAGGGCAATAGAGAAGTGCCTGCATGAAAACTACAGGCCTGATGGCAAGACAAAAATATTTTGACCCTATAGAGTCTTATTTCTAATGAGCATGGTGGTAGGGCACTTTGCGAATGCCCGCCTGGCTAGCTACCACCCTCAAGTTGAAAATCTGTCGCCAAGCACCTAACGGTTTGTTCCGGCAGCTGTCCTTGAGAGCCAGTAATTCTAGGTGTATATCTAGCCTGAACAACATCTTCGACCACATCATCACTTACCATCAGGTGAGATAGTGGTCAAAGGCTAACCTATCAAGCATAATAAAAAAAAAAGAATAACTACATATTATTTTTTTTTTAAAACAACTAGAAATACAGTACACAAATATATTATAAACATACTTTGTAGATTTATAACTTATCTGCAGACTGAATGATTCCTATCATCAAATTTATTTGGCTGTTAACATTATCAAAAACGAAAATTTAACCAAGTCGATACTTAAAGGTTGTAATTAAACGAATCTCATATCTCTTTCGACAAACTTAATTTATCGAATCGAATTCTTTGGGAAAGCACACGTTAAATGGAACCAAACAACTTATACAAGATAACATAAGTACAGCTGTCAACGTAATGTTAAGTAGCAATAAAATTATCCAATAAATAATTGACGTCAGATTAAATTAATAACAGAGTTCAAATTGATTGAACAACAAATACCGAAATAGATTTTGCCAAGGGATGGTTAGTTGAATCCGATATTCGATAAAGATGCATTTAATATTAGTAATAACCTTTTGGATTTTCCTTAACCTAATATCTCATTAATTCTTTTTATAACCGCTGAGGATTGGCCGTGAAAATACTCACAAGACAACAATACATTTCGACTTTTATGAATCAGATACGATATGTATGTTAAGATGACTAGGTAAAAAACTGATTCTCATCAATTACATGTTGTACATTAGGTAAAAAAAACAATTTCCTATCACAATGCATCATAGTCATTAGCAAAAGAGGATGTAGCCAGACCTTGGAATATTCTTGTTAGTATACACGAACACTTCGAAGGTTTAGCGTTTGGCAAAAGTCCGGCTGCAAAATCGAAGCCTTTTAAAATGCGAGACCTATGTTATTGTGAAATTGTGTTTGTACCGACTACACAAATGTAGGATATGGGTAGGAAAATTATGAACGCACTAAACTGATGATCCACAACATATCCAATAAAACAAGTTCTACTAACTTGCTAAGTACCTCTCAGAAGTACAATCACAGAATCATGTCGCCATACAGTATAAATCATACTTCCATAAAGTAAGGTAATAATTCAAAAAATTACTCTTTAATTTCATGCTCGAGGCACAATAAAAAAGTTGGGATCGTAAAAACACTCCTGTTGCGGCCATCTTGAATCGGTCCCGACCGTTGCGCGCGCGCATTTTGTTCGCATCCAGGTGTTTCTGACAAAACAATCGACTCTCGAGCGCGAAAGGGGCGGAGGGCCCATTCATAAAACTTACAAAATCTACCAAAAATAAAAGTGAGAACGAAAGAACACCGAAAGTTTATTTTATTCGATACCTGGTAATATTTCAAAATATTAACTACTTAGGGATGTGAAGAATGGGAGTGTTAAAAAATTATGAAAGTGGCCGTATTGTATAGCAATCTGTATTTTGATGAAGGGAACACCTTAATGATCAAAGTTTTTGTAGCGTGTTCACTGACTTATAGCAATTTATGTGTATACATATGAAGATGGCGTTTATAGTTTAGTTCCTTGTGACTTCGAGGTACAAATCCTGACTGCGCTCATATATATACAAGCTGACTTTTTGGATTTTTTCGAATCTTCTAATGTGTCAAATAAAATATTTGTTACAATATGTATGCTTCCAGAAAAACAAGGACGGTACGGGAGTGCGATGAGAGTCATTTACCTTCATGTATGATGATGACTCCCACCGCACTGGTTGTGGGAAGAGTAGTTTGTTAATTTTATGACATTATTTTCGTTGTGACTGTTACACATTCTATTATCTATGTATCTATTGCTACAACATAACAGGGTAGAAAATATGTTGATAAGCTATATTCCATGGTATAATATTCCATAATCTAGACATATCACTTTAGCAAAACTACACCTACCTGGCCTTAAGTTTCTGTTCAGTTTCCATGAAATTCAATCGAGATAACCTACCGTAACATCAGAGCACCTATCACAATAGTCCAGATCACAGATACTACCGTATTGTTACATGTTTTCATAAGCCTCAAGAACCGCCTTTATTCCGAGCCGAAGATCGCCACGCACCGGCGAACTTCAATGCTAATAATTAGATGTATACCTTACAATTTGCCAAAGATCTCCATTGTGCACATTATGTTCTAAGTGGATTGGTTCTACAAAGGTTCCCGCTTGACACAGCTACCTTTCGCTCTGTATGTGTATAATGTTATTATTCCCAGCCGCATCTGTCACAAAAGCCGTTGCGTTGTAATTTTACAGTTTAATCAGCGTTAAATGTTCACAGAGTTACCGCTCGAAAAAAATGAAAGAACCCGCAGAGACGCTCAGGAATGTAGGGTTCATAAATCATTCGGCTGTCGATGACGATTCATAAAGAGCACTCCACTTGAAGTTGACAAAAACGGGAACGTAAAAAATCAGAGAAATTGCGGTGATAAAATTGCTAGTTTTTGCGATATCTATACCTATATTTCTATGAAAAATTTTGTTAAAAAATGAATCTCAAAACTTGACATTAAAAAGCTACGAAAGAAAAAATAAACATATTAATTTGGTTCGAAATAAGATTTTGGTTATAAAATTAAAATTGTTGACCACATACCCATTTTTCGAGATAAAATAACACTGAATGTTATGCAAACTATGAGATCGCATTACTATTTGACAAAGCACTACTATTTCTAGAACGATACAAACAAACCGTCGTCATAACGAATATACATCATCCTTGTCCGAACAAAATTCACTTTCTCAGTATCATTCAGTAGCTATTACAGCGATAGATCTAAATAGTCACATCAAAGGCTCAGTTTGTAAAAATAATAATATTAAACGACTAGACGTGAGTTCATTCATACACAAAGAGATATGTCATCCATTATGTCTCATTGTGAACTGACCACTTAGCGTGGAGAGGAAATAATTTATTCAGAGCGCACCGCGGTCTATCTTCGAGCTCTGTGCCACTTGAAGATGATACTCTGAGACGTTCTTATTTTGTATTAATGTATAAAAAGGTAAAAAGTTGAACAGAAAACTGACACTTAAATTATTATTGGTTTTAAGTTTGTAAGACTGAACGTTAGGTAGATTGAAAACATTAGTACTTTAGTAGTTTTCAAGATTTTTCTACCAAATTGTGTGACAAGTTTTTTTGTATTGCTGATAGGTGAGCCTTTGACCACAAGCACACCTGATTGGTAAGTGATGATGTGGTCAAAGTTGTTAACAAGTTTAACCTAGAATTACTGGCTCGCAAGGACAGCTGCCGGAACACACCGTAAGTTGTTTGACGATAGATTTTCTACTTGGTGGTTTCTACTTGGGTGGTTGCTAGCCAGGCGGGTATTCGCAAAATGCCCTTCCCCCATGCGGTGAAGCTCAAGCCCTCGGCGGAATTCGAACCATGGACCTGCTGCGCAGCGGTCCATAGCCAATGTCACTAAGCCATCACTGCTTCATAATATTTAAATAATAATATAGTAGCACAGTTTATAAAATATGTCTGTAATTGAGTGTTAGTATTTGTTTAATAGTTTGTATATTTCCCTACTCGTACTAAGTATAAATAAATTAAATCGTGTAAAATCTGATTTAGAATATAAAGCTGCAAATAACATATATATTGTTATTCGTAGCTATGAATTGTTGAACGAAAGGGTTCTATATTTATTATAAAATATAAGATTATTCGTATCATTTTCCACTTTAATTTATTTTCAATAGTTAGTATAACATAAGTTCAAATTAATGATTCCCTTTACAGAACATAATCATATTTAAAAATATTACAATTTGCATTGTTATAGGTTATAAAATCGAATTAAAAAAAATATTACATAATGCTGTATTTAGTGGTTTTATGTCAAAAGTACTAAATACTTAACATGCGTATTTTCACTTTTATTTGATAAATAGCAGACATTAATTAACAACAGTGTTAAACTGATGAACAACTAAATTAAGACCGATACACATATATTTTGCAATATTAATTATTGCACCACGCCTCTTCCTAATTGATTTGTTATTACTAACAAATTGGTGTAAAGAATCAATTAACGCTTGGAGCAAATATTAATTAGATTCCTTCGGTCTGGTTCACAAAAACAGCAGATGTAAGGTTGAGTATACAAGCTGCATTATTAGCTACTCAGTAATGCTTTTTTTTCGGTTTTCCAACTGACCGTACTATAACACCATCTGTGTTCGGCTATGGCTTGGTATGAGATATCGATACACACAGTTCTTAAAACCGGCGAATATTTCTTTTTTAAATCAAATCATTTATTTACAGAGCACAGGTAATACAAACGTTGTCATAATAATAAAATTGTTCGCCATACTCAACCCTGGTATCAAATTATAACATGTAAATATTCGTTTATAAAATTGTGATTTTATAAACAAAAATAATAAATAATATCGTTATTTGGATTCCCATTTCAAAAATTCAAAAAACTAAGAAATGTGGTCTTGGATTTCTTTGAACATCCTCCTCCTCGAGTTGTAGCTCACTGCTGAGCGTCGTCATGATGTCCCGATCATAGTTATATATCTCTGAACATAGTTCAGTATTATATCTAACGCTTTTAAATGTCCTATAGTTATTTATTTTTGTCCGAACCAAGGGATCGTAGATCGTAGATATACCTAAAAAGAAGATAATATTAAGATTGTAAGTCTTAAAATAAAGTCTTGTGTAGCCCACATATAGAACTAATACTGTATTCGTTGAATACAGTCTTCCCCTCATTTAGGGGGGGTTTGCCAAAATCCCCACGCTTGGATGGCGTATAGACCAAATGCACTTTTAAAAATCATTTCCTGAAAATCCTGTCTTATTTTTTTTCTTTGTAACTACAGAGGGATCATATTGAGAATACAGAGCTACGGAAAACTTTACTTGTCGTTCATATACAGCTAGTTAACACGATTATAGATTTTTATTCAATATAATATGCTATACTATCACCCAGTTTCTAATACAATTAATCTTATTAAAACAATTTATTATACTTAAAAATAGTACCTAATGACCCTGAAATGATGTTTTGGTTATAACAATTTATTCAGATGCTACCCATTTCTTTCAAGGAATGGAACTGGGTACCAGTAAATTTCTTTGTCTGTGTTTGTCCAGGAAAGTACAGCAACCGTACCTATTTCCATCGCCAAGCAGTAATGTGTTCCAAAGGGTTTGGGTACTGGTGAAATTACAGGCACATAAGCCTTAACAACTTTACGTCTCATATGGCAGAGCAGTTTGTCACTTGTGACAAAATGCATCTGTAATGGTCAGAAGTTACCGCAATCCCAGGCGGGACTCGTGCTTGTTTCGTCACAAAAACATAAAAAAGTTTAATAAAAAATACATTTTTTTTTGCTTAATCTTATGTAAATCTGGCACACAACGTAGATTTCAATTAATATTAAACTCCAAAGAACGTTTGTAAAGTTAATAAACATTATAACCGGTATGTAAGATTGAAGCTCCTTAATTATAACACTTGTCTATATCCAGAATTGTATGACTGTATAGATCAGAGATTTATAGCGTACTTGCCGCTTGTGGCTGCCCGACTTTTTGTTCTGAACTGTTAATCACTGGATGATCTTTGGGTAATGTGTTTTCGGTACCATTTGTAGCCAGTGTTGTTATTGTACGTGTTTTATTTTCTTGTGCATTATGAAATTATACTTAAAATTATTATTTGGATTGATTGATTCTGTGTAAGATTATTTGTTTAATTTGAATATAAACAAAATATTATTTAAAATAAAAAAAAAATATCTCATAATGTCTGTTAGAACTAGCAGAAGTCAACTCTAAGAGGTTGTTAGCATTTTACCAATATCCCTGTATAACGTTCTATAGATTTGACGAGTTCATGACATTGTAGGTAGTATTTCGTAAGTCCATATCATTTCTATTAATAATTATTATTATTATTTACGTATAATTATTATTATTGTAATTGAACTTTAAAAGCTTTTATTATTATGAATTTATTGTGATTGAATAATTATTATTTATATTTACACATGTATACCCAACATAATATGAGTTGACATGTAAAATTTATTTTAACAATAAATGAGTATTTGAGTATATAGAATATTGGAATTAAATACACGATCTTTATATGTGAGCAATATTAAAGTAAATATTTTAGAAAACGCCTTAAGCATATGTTTTTTTTTTAAATAACTTGGTTTTAAACAAGTACAAATTTTATTTTGTAACTCCTCTTTATTGCTGCCAATATATTGATAATTACGTTTCAGTTTTGTATATCAAGGCGCCATACCGGATGGACGAATGCCTTTGTTTAATTATGTTTGAAAGCAACCCAGAACATTTCTCGATTAGTTGTCAAGGAAATCGTTACATTGATTGTATGAAATAATTGTCTAAAATTTTATTTCTATACTAACTGAAACTTTTTTGATGTTCATACCGTGGGAATCAATAATAAAAATACGAAAGTATGTTTGTTTAATTGTCCTTCTAGAGGCATTCTTCAGTAATTATTCTAGAAAGATATAAAATAGTATAAATACCTATTCTCATAATTTAAGTGATATTTCTAATAATTTGGGTCAATGAAATGAATTTCTGGACCTAACAAAATATACGTAGTATACTTTTTTCATGATTTGTGATAGTTGCTGAGAACCAAACAACACAAGGGCTCCGTCGTGCGCATTATGAATAAAGTTTGTTTAATCAATAATCATATATCAAAATAAAGAATTTGCTCAGCATTGTTATCGAGACTTTATAAATCACGAATTGTAACAAGACAAGTGTAGCCTAAACAATACGCCATAGGTACATCCATATAACTCAATCTCACAGTATTGATGTACACATAATTATCATCGATGACTTGTAACATGCCATACTGTTTCTTGCATTTGTTACTACGAATATAGGTAGTCAATAGATTAATCAATACACTACTATCACAGTAAGTATAAAATATCAACCGGAATTGTGAGTGGAACATACCGCCGGGATGGAAAACTGTTTTGAACATCTGTGACTCCAAAATTGTTCGCCTGGATCGTGAGACTGATACAGTTAGTGTGGTGTGTCATCAACCCTATTTTAACGATAACAGTGACAGTGAGACAAGTGACAGTTCTGGCCGTGGCTTGACAAATGCAGCTGAGCCGGGGCAGACAGCGCCATCGTAAGTTCAGTTACGCGCTGAGGCCCGTGCTCGTAGCTTCGCGCAACAGTCACTCCCAGACGAAGGACTTCAAAACAGTCCGAAATTGGTCGGAATCTATCGTTTCCTTATAATTTAATAAGTACAAAATGTTATCTAACCTTTCTCCATCGTAAGAACCATTGTAAAGTTTGTAAATTTTATTTGCAAATATAATTTTGTCACCTTTTGTGGCCTTTTCTATTAAATATGATGTTTGACAAAATTATCTTTGATTTTAAATAAGAAAACAGTATATCTAAGGAGATCGCTGGGAACTACGAAAATCTCTCAGCACTGTCAAATTGTACAAAGGTTATTAGATCTATTCTCTGTCATGATTTGGTGCCTGTAAAAATGTGTGAGTGACGTCATTACCACAAAACTCATTAGGAGTAAATACCTTCGACATATTCATCCTTAATATAAAAGACGCATTTTTTCAACGCCTTTCTACCATTATTCTGTTCATCTTGAATGCTTTGAATGTCCTTGTTACTCCTTCGTCCATTTAGGTTAGGTCTATTATGGATGTTGTAGCAGAAGCCAATCTTAATTTAATCTTCTAAAACTGCTTTGAACCATTTAGTTCTTATTCTAGTTATATTCATGCTAACACTGATTTGAAAATTTAAAGGCCGGCAACGCTTCCTTGACACCTCTAGTGTTGCGGATGTTCGTGGACGATGGTGATCACTTACCATCATGCAAACGAGCCGCCTGCTCGTTTGTCCTACTATCCCATTAAAAAAATGAACGCTACCATTCTAATATTTGTATCATCATCACTAGCTATTGAGTCATTATAGGCTGAAAGTAATATAATTCAAAAAGTATGGAACCCTAATGGTTGAAATAATTGTGACAACGAAAACCAAATTTAAATCTTTCAGTGTCAGTGTCACTACCAATTTTCAGTTTAATTTAATATTAATTCTATTAATATAGACTGAATACTCAATATCTTGTGTTATTATTACAAATTATCTAAGACATGCATTAGTCTACAGCTTAAGAATTTTAATCACCCGTATAGAACAGGAAGGAGAAAGAGATTAATAGGTTATATATTAGATCTCAGGTACTGGTTTCTATTTATTGAAAGAGGCTACTCACGTCCTTGTTACTCTTACTCTTTTTTCACATTAGGAGGGCAACAAATAGACAACGCATTATCTATTTTGTCTCACGTGACAATAATTAATGAGTGGATTTAAACGCTTCCTCACGCCCGTGACATTAACTTAAATAGAATGATTTTCGTTTGCTCTTGCCATCCCCTTTGATTCGTTTATTTTTAGCTTTGCAGTCTCTTGATTTGTATATTAATTTGTTTGTCGTGATGTTACTGTTTTCAAAGCTTTGATGTTTCGGGTTGTTGGGTGTCTGGTGATCTTCAGATTAACAGGTATTATGGCCTGGATAGTGTTTAATGCTTTAATTGATCGTGATATGTTTGGTATAATCCTTACTGCTTTTGATGGTATAATAATATTGTTAGTTAATTGCTTTTATTTCTATTTGGGGTTCCTTTCGTTGTTCCTTTACTGGGAACTAAGAATTACTACGTTCGTTTAAAATATTTACATTCGTCTATTATCACTAGAAAGGTCTACTCTAACGATGTTCTTATAATATTGTTGGTATATTTATAATAGCTGCCAGAAATTAAACTTTATTTATGAATGTAACTTGCGTGATAACCAATTTTCTTTTGATTAAATAACGTACACATACAAATTATTAGTTTTATTAGCATAATCAACAAAGTGATAAGTAACAAACACAATCATATAGGTAGTAATGGGGGTGACATTCTAGCCTGTCACCCCTCGGGATACATACGAACTCTTTTATTACTCGTAATTACTGAATATTCTACAATAAAGAGTCAATCCAAATTTATATGTGTTACAACTCTAATCATCCAATAGAATGAATAACATCTCATAAATTTAAACTAAAACATGTCAAGTAACAATAATGTAAATAAACAGTTTACAGATTGACATGTTTAGTTCGTCACAAGATGAACCAATAACAAGCACAACTGATGAAAATAGCGACGAATATCCAAGACAAAGAGACAATAGAGTTTTAAAGTTATGGAGAGAAAATGCAGCTTCGAAGTGAGACTGAATTATAGCAATCAGGTGCATAAATACATCACGCTTGTTTATGTTTATTGTTTTAACTGTAATTGACTCATTATACTCGTAGCCAAAAGCATGGTCTTAAGATAATGAATAGATTCAGGCGTTACTTTGCGGAAATCCATATTTAATAATAACAAATACTTTTAAAAGTATCCTAAAAAACATTAAATAATATTTAAATAAAACACTTAAAAAAGCATAAAATTATATATCTAGTGACAATTCCGCCTAATTTTCCTGTTATCTACGTGACGTCATAAACATCACGCAGCCTAACCGGAAGAATACCCTATGGTCTTAAGAGTTAAATATATCGATGACTTCGATACCTAATGATATGGTGTTTATCCTTTAGCTTAACATTATCTTAGGATAAAAGCATTGACACACTTTATATCAAAAGCATCATGATACTATTTTAAGTTTAGCACTTATATGTGGTGTTTTTTAAAGTGCTATGAACCCAAACGGCTGTGAGAGAGAGAAAGGGCAATGAAGATTTTTAATGAGACTGCCCGTTCGCATAACATGTGTCTCTAAGGCTGAAATTTTAATTTTTGACAGAATGTTTACCCGAAGATGTTTTTTATGCTGTTTGGTGGCTTTTCAAAGTGATCCTTCTGGTCCTTTTTAATCTGTGTCTCTGCCTATAACAGATGCAGTTAATGGATGCACTGCGCCCATCATTTTGAGACATTTAGGGCCCGTTTCAGAATGTCCTAATAAAGTTTTGGGTTGCTATGCAACACATAAAATAACTGAATGATAAAAATGACAGTTGACATGCAGCGCGTTTCAAGCTTTAACCGATGGATAGGCTTAATCGATGATTGTGAAACGCAAAGATGGTGTTTTGTTTATTGAATATATTCTGGGTAGTGAAACCAGAACTTACTCGAACATTCTGTAACAGGCCCTAAGTAGTTAAGTCTCATATGCCTGTAATTTCACCTACACCAATGCACTTCAAACCAAACACATTACAACGTGAGGAAAGAGTATAGTCACGTCCGGGGTGTAATTTTTTGCAAATATAAAAATATTAAAATACTTAAACCAATTTGTCACTGGGTTTAAAAATTAACTAAGTAGGAATTTAAAATTTCGGTATTTTATGAATTAATTAAGTTTCTTAGCTGCGAATCATTGCAAATAACAGTAAAAATTTTCTACATAACTATCTCTCTGTATATTAAATCATTTCTCTTGAAATAATAAAAGATATAATTGTACACATTAAACAAAATAAATCTCTCAAATTTCAGTATTTTATGAATTAATTAAGTTTCTTAGCTGGGAATCATTGCAAATAACAGTAAAATTTTCTACATAACTGTCTCTCTGTATATTAAAATCATCTCTCTTAAAATAATAAAAGATATAATTGTACATATTAAACAAAATAAATCTCATAACTACTATATACGTCACGTATCACATTCACGACCGTTATACGTCCATCACAGAACAAATGCCTCTCCCATGATGTTCTGCCATAATCTACACGCTTAGGAGGTGTCTTGGAGTTCTTAGTAAGAATGGCAGTACTTCAGAAGGCATTACTGCGCCCACCTTCTGCTATTTATCCTTAAGTCGCTCCAACTCCAACTGAAATGGTTATTTTCAAAAATAAAATTAAACTAAAGCTATTAAAATATTTTTAAATACTCCACATTTATAAATTCTAAATGTGTCAAATATGATTACAAATTTTAAAGCGTTATTCACAGCAAGTTGAATGGTCTGTCTGGAAAATGGTGTTACAAATCATAAAAGTATGTGCGCGTCGTGCATAGAACGTTTTCGCAGAAACATTAATTAGCTAAACTTGACATCGTATGACAGGAGAGATCTATATCTCTAGGTTCGCAATAAAACTAACGAGAGACATATCTCACGATGAGGTCACAGCAAATTTAACGCAGTAAATCCGTTTGAATATGGACGTTTATAGACCTCTGCCTATCGCTTTGGGTATATACGTGCATAGTTTTTTTAGTTGGATTATATCTTCAATCTCACAAAACAAACCTAGTTGCTTGTTCTTAAAAAAATGATTAGAATAAGAAAGAAAATATATGAGTCACATTTTATATAGCAAATGTAAAAATCAAAAGACACGTTATTATTTGAACTCCTATTACCATAATGACATATGCAAAAAAATGAGTGTCTATTTGACTTTTTGAATACAAAATCACGCTCTTCAGTAACAGCTGAATAAATTTGATGATTATATATATAATTTGCCATCTTGAGGATCTGAAATAGTTTTTTTTGTGGTTAGTAATGTTACATGAGAGACAACGAAAGGTGAATCAAACGAGAATTATTAAAATACTAGTAGTTAAATAAAATATACATTCATAAGAATGGGCAATACACGTATTGTTTAAGCTTCAAAATATTACAGTAATCATTATAAAACTACAATAAAAAAAAATGAAGCTACTCAATGTTAGCAATTTTTTAATTTTTCCTGTATTTTGACATTTGTTTTCTTTTGTGATGCCTATTGGTTAGATAGAAAGGTACCGCTGAGACTGTTTTGTTTCTGGTACTAACTTTGTAAGTTTGCAACAATTTAAGGGTCTAAAAATCACCTACTAAACATTATTATACTTGTGCAGAGTGCAATTACAACTACGTGTAGACTACAACAGAAAATAAAGATTAACTGCGGTTATATGTGATAACTATCAAGGTGACGAATGATGTTGTATTTTTCAATTCTGACTTAGTATTCAAGAAAATTAAATTAAAATACTTGACACCATATAATAGATGTTAACTGTCATATCTAATGACACATAAAGCAAAACTGAACAATAAAACAAGAACTGTCAAAGTCATAATACCTCTTATTGTTTAGTTTTCTTTGAGATGGTGTGTGTGTAAAAGGGCCGATTTGGAATTATGTAGGGAAGACCGGGGATGGTTGACTATAAGTGTAAGGTAGAACTGCTAAAAAATTGTTGGCAGTACGAGTGTCATCTGACCACAGAGGAGTATCATTATACTTTGTGTCTTTCTCAGACGTCCGATGCTCCGCATCATAGTTTTACGTCGTTTTCAAAGGGTGATACCTTTATCAATTGTTAATCGCGTAATATTAACATTTAGTGATTTTCTACATCTAATGTGTACACGTTTTTAACCGACTTCCAAAAAAGGAGGAGGTTCTCAATTCGTCTGTATTTTTTTTTTTTTTATGTTTGTTACCTCAGCTCTCTGGACTCGGTGAACCGATTTTGAAAATTCTTTTTTTGTATGAAAGCTGATGCTTGTCGTTTGGTCCCATTTTAAATTTCATCAAAATTGGTCAAGCCGTTGTTGAGTTACACTAAAAAGATTGAAAAAATTTTTAACAAAAAATGGAACCAACTTCCACACCCAAAAGTGTGAAATAACTTGTCGAAGTCGGAATCCTGTAGAACTTTGAAAGGAACTACCAAAAGTACTATAAAATATAATTAATACACAATTTTATTATTTAGACAACAGATAACACTCTTCTAGTACTTCACTGTCTAGTGTCACTTTACACAAGTAATGTAAAGTGTTTTATTAATTATTTTCTTCTAATAATCTTTGACTTTTGAATCTAGAAACAAGAACTTTACCGTAACTGTGGTATAACCAACAAGAGTTCACAGCAAGAGCTCAAACCACAGATAAAGCTATAGTTTAATCACCAGAACCGCTATTTTAGCATCTCACATGCAAAAGTCGTGGTAACTTTACGTAGGAACCTGTTTCTTGATCGCGGCTGATTTGACGGGAATGTATGTTTTGAAGGCTATCAGTATAGAGATGGCGAGAACGGTCTTTTTATAGCACATATTTTGATACATGTTGACGGGTTTGACGTATATTTATTAGAAGCATTAACAAGTAAATATAATATAGTAAGTATACCCACGTAAGTTTTCTATATTAGTAAATCACGTTCACATTGGTGGAATACGGCCCTGTCTCTCAGCGAGGGTCACAGAAAGAGAGAAAGTATTGTCCAAAATCACAATGCGAACTCAGTGCGACTTGTGGATTGGCTTACAAAATAGCTCAAAGACATGATCGACCAAAGCAATGAAGCACTTTGTTGTAAAGATATTACTAGCGCACCCTATCCAAATTGTGACCGTACTGAAAACAATTTTGTGTAAAAATAAGGCTCAAATTCAGAACCTCAATCTTTTTGAAAGTCGTTTAAACATATGATGTATTCCTTAGAGCATTTAACTCGTCGTTTAAAACCGCAAATTAGAAGTTTATGGTATAAACATCTTAATCTATAATCTATAACAGCTGAAATGCTGATCCTGATGAATCAGCCTTAATTTATTTTTCTATATTATTCAGAAACAATTTTTTTACCGAAATCTTAATTAATGTAAACATATACGTTATGGTGGATAAACAAAACTTATTATTGAACTACATGAAACATTACATAGCTTGGTACCGCATATAATTTATTTCTTTAAATCAGCTGATTTAAAGAAATAAATTATATGCTGGTTTAAACATTCGTACATCAGTGCTGAACAAACTATTAAAAATATTATTAAGAATATACACATTTCTTTTATACATTTAAAATAAATGTGTATTTTTTTACGTTTAATATTTTTTCCATACCGTAAAAGGGGTAATAAAACAGATATCAAACTTGGTATGATTGTTGTCCAATATCTACCCTATAATAAAAAAAGTATGCAAAGTAGTTAAGATACAGCCTGGTGACAGACGGACGGACAGCGAAATCTCAGTAATAGGGAGTTTTTACCCTTTGGGTACGGAACCCTAAAAATGATTACGCGTGTTGCAATTTATTTTAATCGATTTTTTATAAACGATTACATGGTGTTATATTGATGTTATGTACCTGCATATGTACCTGCGCAGTACAAACAAGTTCTTGTAGACATTGTAAAATATTTTATTACTCTATAAGCATTAATAACTAAATCACTGCACACAATACAATGAGCGTTAAATTAAAATAGTGGATTTGTTATGATCATGTATTAAGAGGTTATGAAAGTTACAAGTATATAAGAACCAGTTGAGGGTTAATTTCATAACATAACATACAAGCACTTGTGAGAATAATTATTTTAATCGGTCGCAATGCAGAGAAGGAAAATGAAACTTCAGTTGATAATATTTATTGCAATATTTATGATCATGTTTGTCGTTCAAGAGAATGGAGCTGCAGCAATTGTTGAGAGGTTTGGATACATATTTTTATTTTATTTTATATTTTAGGCAGATTTTGACTACTTTCTCACCTGTTGGCAAGTGAGGTTGAAAGATGTTGCAACAAGATAAACCTATAATGGGAACTGGTTGTCTGGGTCAGCTGCCGAAACACATACCTTGAGAAACAGTATTCCAACTTGAGAGTGGCAGCTAGCCAGGCAAGTATTCACAAAATTGACAACCAGCATGTGATGTACCTCAATACCGCAGCAGAGTTCCAATAGTGGACTTCCTGTGGAACAGTGTAAACTGTCACAAGAGCATCATTGCTTTGTTTCAATTATTTCAAAGTCAATCAATCATTTTCATACTCTAAAAGCACCGCTTGAACACCGTTTACCCAATTATCAGACAACCTTAACCGAATATCCAAGGGGAATGATCTTTATCGCATGGTGGAAAAGCATTATGTGAATGCTCGGCTGGGCAGCTAGCACCTCCATGTTGAAACTCTGTCGCCAGGCACCTAAGGGTGCGTTCCAGCTGTTTCTTTTTGTGCCACAGGTGGCAAACAGGTAAATGGGCCGCCTCATGAAAAGCGATCACCATCGCCTGGGGATATCTATAAAATCCGGGGCAACACACATACGTTCTTGACCTTTTAAGGATTCTGTGATTTCGCTTAGAACTTCTTATTATATTTATTAGAAATTATAATATCATGTTTGAATATAATATAATATCAAATAGAATCCCAAGATGATGACGATAAAATTAGTTTTTTTTCATCATTATCGGTGTAATTTACATGGTGTTCGATAACGAATCTGTGATCTATATCCAAGATTCTGTGATCTATATACATAATGAAGTCGGCCCTAATTTAAAGATCATCATAATTAATCGAACAAGCTCAAACTCAATACCATTAGCACCACCTATCTCGGTGGTCCAGAAGTGATCTTCAGAATCTACTACCAGGTCAGTTTAGTAAGTTCAGAAGAAACGTTTCATTATTACTAATAAAAGGTACAAAAACGGTAGCACCACCTATCTCGGAATTTCCAGTTACTGTGTCAGTTAAGTTTAGTCATTATAGCAGAAAGATCTTATCATAACTAATCAAACGAGATTAAAGTTGATACCACTAGCTGTACCTATCTTAGAGTTCCAGTTTTGAGCTTCAGAATCCACCAGCAAGTCTGTTCAAACTGTTTAGCAGAAAGATCTCATTATAACTAATAAAAAAACCCCAAACTCGATATGACTAGGACAACCTATCTCAGAGTCCCAGTATTCGGTTTTTATTATTGTGGATTTTGGACCACTTCAGAATTTACCATCATAATATCCGAGGAATACCAAGCTTCTCTTTATGCAGTTTTGAGAACGATATCTTCACAACTCCGACAAGAAAAGTCAATCTACGTCCTTATAGTAGTTCCAGTGACAGAGCCTGAAGTACACCACCATAATAAAAGATAAATAAAGTAACTAACACAAACAATATATTTATAGTAAGCAATTATAATAAAAGTCTCAAGACACACTGATTTTACTAATATTTCCGGGCACCGTTTTATCGCACTATGTGCGCACTATGTATGTGGGCATGGCGCACATAGTAGTAAAAATCAATGCAAATGCAGAAAGTGTCGTTAAACTATTTTATTATAGTGACTTAAAATATAAGGTTAGGTTACCCTAGAACTCCATAATTTATAAACAGATTTGTATATTTTTGTATTGTTACCATATACTCGTACTTTCTGATTGGTATTATAGAATACCTGTTAAAATCAGTTCGGTAATTTGGTTTTTGAATCGAAATAGCTGGTAAAAATATGTTATCCAAGTTAACGAAATTCCGTAAGTATATAACTTTGTTGTTTATATATACACATCATCATCATCAGCCGGAAGACGTCCACTGTTGAACAAAGGCCTCCCCGATAGAACGCCACAAAGAACAGCTATTAGCCGCTTGTAACCATTGGCTACCCGCGACTTTTACGATGTTGTCTGTCCATCTAGTGGGGGGCCTACCAACTCTTCGTCTTCCGGTGTAACGAGGTACCCACTCGAGAACCTTTCTTCCCCATCGGTTGTCAGTTCGTCGAGCAATGTGGCCTGCCTATTGCCACTTCAACTTGCTAATTCTGAAAGCTATGGCAGTGACTTTGGTTCTTTGGCGAATATCCACGTTCCGGATTTTATAGCGCAAAGAAACTCCGAGCATAGATCTCTCCATGGCTCGTTGAGTGACTCAGAGTTGCCCATAAGGGCCACAGATAAGGACCACGCGTCGGTGCCATAGGTCATCACTGGCTACACACACTGGTTGAACACTAATTGGTAATTAGTTTATACATCGTATTTGTTTTGTCTTTTTTTAAACCGTGTTACCCTGTGGGAGGTGTCGTAAGAGGCGACCAATGGAAAATACTCGTTATAAAAGAATCTCTTACAATCTGACCTCCAAGATGCCTGCCAAGCATGGGAATTATGGTGAAATCATGGGACGCTTTAGTTCAACGGTGGTCGTCTCCCAGCTGTTGATGTGATGTGAACGAAAATTTTCTTACTTTTTCAGGTTCAATAGAGACTTAGTATATAGAAATATGCCGTTAAAACATGAGGAAGAAGTTTTCAAAGGGGACAAATGTCCGACTGGAATGATCCGTGTTAATGGTATATGTGTGTTGAAAGATTAAAAAATATATAGAAAAAATAATTGTAGTTTCATTTTGATAATTTTAAAAAGCCACTGTATAATTAAGCGTTCCGTGAATGTTTATAAGGCTTAAGCAAAATTTGAAATTGAAAATAGGCTGATGTGGCGAGATAAATGAAAGACATTAGAACTACACGGAAATTTGGATAGAAGGAATCGGTTCTATATAAGGAAGGGGCACAACGCCTTTCTAGCTCGATTGTTTATGATGTATTCAATTTTTCAATAGTTATGATGCATCCCACTTCACACAAAATCATAATTTCGTACGAGAAGATCGTGGGCGCGTTGGTATCGGACTTACTCGCAATCAATTCCTGACACTCAAGCGCCACTGTTGCAGTTGTGTGAAGTAGTCTCATTCCCACTTATGCAGAGGAGTATGTGCAGGAGTGAATAGATATTTAGGTATATAACCAAAACCCTTACGTTAAAGTTAGACTAACGTAGAAATAGCCTGATAACGCAACCCATGAAATTATAATGAATTTATTGCCTTATCTAAGAGTTGCCAATCAGTCTTTTCAACTTAATACAGGTATAATTGAAAAAAGTACATATTCTATCAACATTATAAAAATAATATTTATAAGAATAAATAATCGTTGTTATAAGCAATTGAACTTAATTTAATTACATTTGCTACATTTTTTTATCTATATAGACCGCAATATAATAACAACAAATACTTTAAAATCGATTCTTAAACCGAAAGATTGGGAATTTTATAATTTATAAACCGGCTACATAACTATTTTTTTATTCCGTAGTTCTTGTGTTTAGTAATGTATTGTGTGATTCTCGCGCATTTCGGGGAAATTATTCTCGCAATCACCAGGTCGCCGCCGGGGTGCGTGCTGAAATTATCTTTCTCTCAACAATTGTTTGTTTGATTTTCGCACTCGGTCACAGTGAGCTCCTAATTAAGCAATTATTAAGAACGAATTAGTCATACTAGTAATAGTTAAGCGCTGGATAATATTGATTTACTACGGGGTATATTATACAAAATTACTTCCACCATTCATGCTCGGAAAGTAAGTCTTATTTTACTGAAAATTTCTGAGGTATATTCGATATCCCACCCTCTGGTGTTCATTAGTTTGTGGGATTTTGGGTGAAGCAGTGATGGTCCACTGGCAATGACTGCCGTGTAGGAGTGCCGTTCGCAGTGTTCCAAATCCTTAAAACTTGAGCCGCATGTTGGAATACTAAATTTGTAACCGAGCACCTAACGGTGTGATCCCAGAGCTGTTCTTGAAAGCCAACTTCTATTTTAGGGCCGTTTTTATTCAGTGTTTTAGGTAAAACCATATAATTTAGCAGCAGTGGATAGCCGAGCGGTACTAAGTATGAACTTCAGTTCCACGGGTCCATGTTACGATTTCCGTGACTGGTTTGAGCTTCACCATATGGTGAAGGGTGAAGGGACATCGAATTCACTCGTGACCAATTGCATCTGTTATAGGCAGAGGTTAGTTTTCTCTAAATTCAGATGAGTCGCACGTGTGTTCTTTCACAATAGCTTAAAAAAGCTTTATTTTACCCTATTGTCAGTTTTCTACAAGCAAGATGGTGACCAACGGCTAACTTATCACCAACAATATGATGATTCCTCCCGAGTAAGACATCTGAATGGTTACCTCGGCCTTGTTCTATACTATCAGCAGCAAGGCAATAATGCCAGCAAACCAACATAAAGTTGCTCTTGTGGTTAATAGGCAGAATTATATGATTCAATCACTAATAAACTCATTTGCCAAATGCGCTGCAACAACCACATTGTTCATTTAAGTACCAACCAGTAGGTTACATCTTATAAAGTTCAAAATAAACAGCACATTACGGAAGGACTGACGAAAAGTATATTAAGTTTATTAACAGGGACCGATTACCTGTTCAGAAACTAAGAAAAGATTAGCGTGGAGGAAGGCTATAGGAACATCGCCTTACATACAAATGTATTCGAATTATTCGACCTTCTGCACAGCATTCTATATTGCCAACAGAGAGGCCATCAATAGTACAATATGGTCTCAGCATATAATTCTAATCCCGTGTAGTGCCGGTCTAGAATTGCACCACCCCATATCTTCCTGTGGGAGTCCTAAGAAAAAAAATACTAAAAGGTTGTCTAACTTCAAGTTTTTATAACTGAACTCAACGATGACGATCAAACCTTAACGATGTCATCTATAATATTTTTTGGCTATTTTATAACGTCTTCGTTTTGTAGCGTTGTTTAAGGGACATAAGAAAAAACTGTTGTAAGGAATGGCCGGTAAAATAATAATAGTCGATTAGGTGTTGAGTTAAATAGTTTAGAAGTTTTTACATACAAAACATTATGTATCATTTAAATATATAGACGATAAGTATAATACAGTCATGTCTTCGCAAAATCAGTTAGATAACCTTGAATTAGTAGTGAGATTTAAAAAAAAATGTTTTTAGTCTTAAATGAATTTTTCAGTAACTTTATTAGCGATTATGTTGTTATCCATATATCTTGCATAAAATATTGGAACAAAGCCAATTGCCAATTCAGAAACCGGGAATAGATATGCATTATTTTTATCGGGATAGAATTGAATGGTATATGTATATTATACCATTACCTATAAACTTAGTTTTAACACAGACCTATAACCCTATAAACTTAGTATAAGTAACAACTATTTATTTTTCCCTATTGGTTATGGAATTGTTGATCAATGTGGCCTGCTACTTCAACTTTAATTTCTGAAAGCCAAATCTGTCGCTAATGTTAAGTAAATTCGTCCAAATTACTCCTTCTGGATTTTATCGCTCAAGGAAAGTCCGACCTATATGCCTTTGAGCGAATCTGAGCTCGTCTATGAAGGCTGATTTATGTTATGCCTGAAGAAGATAGAAAATCTCCTGTCAAGATAGAAAATTAAACTCCTTCTTCTTATTCTTCTTTCGGGTCGGCGCTACCATTACATTAAATTTAGCTTGACCAGAAAGCAGCCACTTCGATTGCCTATAATATAAAATATATCTCCTGGCTATGCTAGAGCGTCCCTATTGAATTCTGGGCTTAGCCTGTTCAACGTCTTCGGACTATATTATTATTTATCAACTATTTTATCCAAAATAAGAGAGGGCCACTATAAGCTTTCAAGAAATCATCTAATGAATATAGTACCCTATTCTGTATATACTTTTCAGGTACAATGAAGATTCATTGGCACAAGGAAGAAGAGGAAGTTGTCCTACGGGACTAATCAGATTTAATGGTATTTGTGTTTATATAGATGAAAAATAAACAAATTTTATTGAATATAATTTAACCTAAGAAATTGAGACTTTCCAATTTCCATATTTTACACAGAAATTGCTTAAAATCAAGGAAGGCGTCAATAAAATAGTTATTGCCTCACTATTATTAACTTGCTTACATCCAAAGGACCAAAGAAGTTGGATACTGTGAAGTAGGGCTTGATTACGCTTTGTTACATATTAAAGCTTTTACTATAAAGCAAACAAAGAATCCTAGAAAAAATATGAGTATTTATAATTTTAATTTTAGTAGTTGTTTGTAACGGACTGACGGACAGCATAAGTTTAGTGATAAGGACACTTCTTCTTGTACGGAAACCTAAAGAGAACGGGATACGAAGGTTTCATCCTGTAAAACAACGCCTCACCCTATTTTTTATGAAGTGACAACGAGCTGACTCTTGCTTCATAGAATTCAATCAACCTAGCCTCAGCCTAGATACATATATGATACATATAGTGTCATGATCCTCGTTCTGCTTGACACTGCACAGCGCTCATCACTCCGAGACGTTAGTCTTAAGTGTCGTTTGCCTGGTAATTTCACTTGCCTTTCATACCTAAATACAGAAGTGTTTAGGTATGAAAGGCAGAATACTGCTTCGAGGCAGTATATTTTACATTGCGGCGGTGATCAACCAACAAGACGGCCTCTTGCTAATGACACCTGGTTATCACAATTATTGGAACTACTACTTAGGATTGAAATCTGCCATATGCCTGTATTTCCCGAATTAGTAGTTACGATGGTAAATGATCTGAAGTTATGTTTCTGGTTCCATGGAAGTTAGGGCGAAGGCTCCTGCTGAAGTGACCTACCACTTGGCATGCATTAATATTCGAATTCTCGACCTTCTGCGCAGCATTCCATAGCCATATTGCATCACCAGTTCCATATAGCCTCAGCATACAAATTCCACAACAACGAAAGTATATCCTCACTCACTCTGCATTGTTTTGTTTTCATTGTTGGTTACTACTACACTACAAGAATAAATATACAATCAAATATGTGCGTACTATTAATTTTAGATCTTAACTTCTAAAATTTAAAAATAAAATAAATATGTTATGGTTTTTTTAACTTGTTATCAGGCTGCTTCTATATTAATTTTAACTACGTAGTCTTAGTATACACCTTTTGCACCAAAGACAGTACTCACTCTGCAAGAATAAATATACAATAAAATATGTGCGTAATCTCAATTTTAAATCTAAAAATAAAATATAATTGTGATTATTGCTATCAGGCCCTAAATATTGTTTTAGTTCCTTTTATATTGTTTAAACTGACACTGAACCTACTTCTTGACGCTCTCAAAATATTATTTGGCTTTACACAACGCATTTACACAACGGATTTGAGCTGACTAAGAAAAAGGTTAGATCTGTAGATTTATGTGTGAGTGACATAAGAAATAATAATTTTGTGTTGTAAGTAATGGAACATATACACTGTATTTATTTATCATGGGAAATTAATAGTCGATTAGGTATTAAATTGACTTGTTTCGTAGTTTTTACATACAATACATTATGAATTATTGATTATTCATACGATAAGTAAGTGTTTAAATAAAGTGATTTGAATTAGTAGTGGGTTTGGAAAGAAATTGAGTGGCTACTAACGAAGAAATATTTTTTATTTATTTTCAATGAATTTTTCAGTAACTTTATTAGTGATTATGTTGTTATTACTGTCTCTAGCACAGAATATTGGAACAAAATCAATTGCCAATTCAAAAACGTATCCGGTAACAAGGTATTTATCCGTTTTAAGGATAATTCCTTATCGAGGTAAAATCAACTAAATATATTACAACTGACTTCGGTTCCAAAATTAAGTAAAAAGGAGACTGCTCGAAAAGAAAATTTCACAAAATATAAAGTTAGTGAAAATAAAGTTGCACTAGTTTTACATGGTGGTGAGGCATTTATCAATTGCCTGCTTTAAATGACCACTTCATCACAGAGGCAGACAATTATGTCGCCAGTCACCTAACGCTACCTATGTTGTGCGAGTTTTGCTTGAGCCTCAGCTTCAAATTCTAGGCTTAGTTTATTCAACATCTTGGACATAACGTTTTGGTCGTGGATTGTAAGTTTTTGATGTAAGGATTATAATAAATAAATAACAACAGATCGATCCATTGTTGACCACTACCGGATATTAAATATCTTTCAAATAAAATGTATTCTGTATTTACTTTTCAGGCACATTAAATTGTCAATAGCACTAGGAAGAAAAGGAAGTTGTCCAACTGGACTAATCAGAATTAATGGTATTTGTGTTTATATAGATTAAACAATAAAGGAAATTTCTATGAATTACATAAGTCATTTAGTGTTCCTTTTATTATTACTTCTATAATATAATACAATGAAATAGCTAAAAACCGAAGAATGCGTAAGTAAAATTTTCATTTTAATTGGGTCAATGTTATTTGATGGCTTTTATCAGACGATTTGTCTGTTATGGGCAGAATTTTATGAATTTTTGTTTGAATGAAGAAATTTGCTAAAATATCGTAAATTGGGTGAGTGGCATCAACCATACAATTATACACACATACGATACTTATACTTCATAGTCATGCGAGTCCTAACCGGTTCCTAATTTGTAAGTTTCTGTGGATGACTATTTCGCATGATTTTCAATACATATTCTCATAATATTGTTTACTGACTTTGATTTGGAGAGCCTAGAATCGGGACGTTAGCTAAATAAATATATAATACAGTAGTTGTAGAACTCTTTTAGAGAGTTAGTTCTTTTAGAAAGTACTGCCACCAAACCTATTTTTATAGCCAAGCAATCATGTTCCCATTACTGTGTTCCGGCTTGAAGGTTATGAGTGCCGGTGAAATTAAAGGCACATGATACTCAGCATCTGTAATAGGTAGAAGCTAAGATTTTTTTACCTGTAGATGAGTTGTGTGCCCTCCATATTTACTAGACGAATTCTGGGTAATTACCAGAGTCACTACCAGTCTTGCACTTCCTAGCGTCCGGTGAATACATCGTCGCTTATCGTATTTTTAGGAATAATCTGTGGACAATATGCCTTCCTTGTATCTTTAGACTCTGCACCAATTATACAAGCACTGTGAGAGATAAGAAAAATGTTTCATTTCATGCATAATTATTGTTTTTATTGATAAAATAGAAAATGTCGTCATTTTGTTTTATCTTAGGAACTAATCTCAATGAAATGGATGAGCGAGATGTGTGTATCGTTTGGTGTGAGAGAGTGAAAGAGATCGCAGTGTATTGGTGATCGGAACGTGTCGTGGCGGTTCAGTGGTTACACGAATTGCTTATTTATCTCTTTCTTACAACAGATATGACGCATAATATTTGAACGTTCTTTCCTTGTCATTACAAACTGCATATACATGTGCATAGGTATGTAGATAGGTAAATTCTAGTAAGCTTTTAGAACAGTGGTGTTTGGATATAACTACTCTAATATTTCAACTCTCTGGGTAAAAGTTACCGCATAACTCCGGATAGGCCTCGTGCTAATTTGATTTCTCTCATTGATCATAACCAGTGCCACTGAATCCATTCTGCTGAACAAGGACATTTACTTAGCAACTTTATATTATCAGGTTGTTATACCTTATCTTGGCGTTTATAGGGGAGGCCTCACAATAACAACAATCTTGCTCATCGGTGCACGTTTTCCGGCTAATGATGATCAAAATTAGTTTGTGAATCAAAAAAATTAAATACCTATATCTTTTAATTATTTATACCGAAGGTTTTGACTCTCAAGTTCCTGAAAGTAAGACAGCATGGTGTCTCGTCAGCTAACATGCGTGGTGCCATTCCCGAGGTCGAAGATGCATGGGGTGACATTACCGAATCAAAACATCCAACTTATCCAAATTGGCATACCGGAGACCTCATTTCAGGCAGACGTTTTGAATAACACTTGCGTGCTGCTAAAGTTATTTTTTGTAATATATAAGTAATATAGGAGGAATAAGGTAATACTCGTAATACTCGGAGATGCTGTGACGATGTGCTCGATTTGAATATTATGTTGAAAATATAATATCATACAGAGCCTTCTTTAATGTCTTATTTTAACCAAACACGATATTTTTATTTACGATACGACGTTCATATTTGAAGATTTTGCATAGGCCGCGATTCCTTAACTCACCAGCAGAGCGTAAGTTACTGTTTCCAGTTTAATTATATAAAAGAACTCATTTGTTTTTTGAATATCTGGGCTTTATTATTATTAGGCGGAGTGATAACTTTCCCAATCAAAAAGAATACTTCAGCGTAGAGGTAGAGTGTATGAACCTGTCCCACCTTTTAATTCCAAATCAGTAAACTCATTGTTCCTTGCGTATAGCTCTCTGAACCGCCCCAAATTCATACTTTATTGAACTGACCCCAATATCTTACGTTATTGTATATATTTTATTATTCTATCTACAGCTAGATTACAAAACTAAATGCTGTCACATTTGTTGTGTGAAAACTGTGGTGCTGAGTTTTTGAAATGTTAGAACAAGTGACAGTGAATAAAGTTATTCCCGAAAAATTATTCGTACAGACAACTGTTGCCGCAAACTAAGAAACACTTTCCAATATTATGTACCTAGTACATAGAGTATGGTTCATATATTTTGGTACGTTACTCTCCTGGATTGTGGGACTAGAATGTCACAACCCAAGACGCCTGACAAGCGTGGGGAGTAATGCAAATCCAGCCTTAAATACCAATTTTGAAGGTACTTATGATAGTCTGTGGATACTTCTTTGCTGAATATATTTAAGTTTAATTAGGGTAATATTGTCTATATAGTTTAGAATCCCACTATGTGGACTATTGACATTGTATGAACTGTGTGGATCGATGAATGCCAATGGCTATAATATAATAGGTATTCTTTGTGACGCTTAAAGAGCGAGCTAATAACCATCTAGTTCAACATTATACATTTTCCTGAGGATAATCATTAATTGTTTGTAATTTAATTGCATTCTTATCTTCGATTCATCTATTCTAACAACGGTTTTTTTATCAAACGGTATAAGGTCACCCCAAGTTGTCGCATGTGGTGACATTTCCGAGGACGAATATGCACGAGGTGACATTCCCGAATCAGAAATTCCAACTCCAACTCCAGACAAGCGTGCCGGAGACGTCATTCCAGGCAGACGTTTTGGCAAATAAAAGCGTGTTCATAACGTAATTTTATTGTGATATAAACAGAAGAAAGAAGGTAAACGATGCTAAAACGATGAGTTCCGGATCTCGATCTATAAGCAAGAATGATATTTTATGCTAAAAAAAAAATTTAAACAAATGGAAACGACTTCAGCACCCAAGAGTGTGAAATAGTCGGTACCATGATAGTTCAAAAGTACATATTATCACAAAACTTTGCGCACGGTACCGACTTCGACAAGTTATTTCACACTTTTGGGTGTTGAAGTCGGTTCCATTTTTTGCATAAAAAAAAATTTTCACACTTTTTACTGACCCTTGCTACTTACGGGATCGATTATAATTCATTTTTAACAACTATATCATCAAGATAGGTATAAATATTTTTCAGGTATTTTTGTGTAACACAAAAACGACTTGACCGATTGTGATGAAATTTAAAATAGGACCAAACGACAAGCTTTACCTATCAAAAAAAAAGAATTTTCAAATTCGGTTCACCCAGCCCAAAGATCTGAGGTAACAAACATTAAAAAAACAGACGAATTGAGAACCTCCTCCTTTTTTGGAAGTCGGTTAAAACATTTATTAAAACGAGTATTTTGTTTATTTAAAATAAGATCTTAATGTAGACAGATTTACCAAAGAAGCCGTAATTCCTTCTCTCACCAACTAAGTGTTAGTTTGTGTTTCAAGATACAGAAAATAAAAATACTTACAATTTGTAAATGCTTCTTAATTCAACAATATTCAATTATAATGGACGAAAAAACATCTGTGTCGCTTGTAACCAATAAGAAATTTAAGATACAAAATGGACATGTTAAATAGTTTTGAATTATTGTACTCGTGGGCAATAATATAATTAATTCTGTTAATTTCCTAATATGTTGTACGTGAGTCTATGGCTGATTTATGAAGGCAAAGGTCTGAGAAATTTGCCAATTGGTAGAATAATAAATCAGTACATTATATCTACATCCCATCAACAGCCATGACTCCTTAAGGGGGAGGCGGGTTTGGCAAAACTTAGGGATCGCAGTGTGCCTTGGACGGAGGACCTGGCTCCACCGGTCCCTGGACAGAGGACGGTGGATGCCATTCGCCCGGTCCTCCGGAGGTGGGTAGGGCGGCGATTTGGGTCACTGACCTTCCGATTGGTGCAGGTGCTTTCCGGACACGGATGTTTCGGAAAGTACCTGCATCACATCGCGAGACGGGAGGCGACCCCCGCCTGTCACGTGTGTGGAGCGCCAGAAGACACGGCGCTCCACACGCTGGAGGAGTGCGCCGCATGGAGTCCCATGCGGCACACCCTCACAGCGGTCATTGGCGCAGATCTGTCGCTGCCGAGCGTGGTTAACGCTATGCTCGGCAGCGACGGATCGTGGCAGGCGGTGGTCTCTTTCTGCGAAGCGGTGATGGCGCAGAAAGAGGCCGCGGAGCGGGCGAGGGAGGACGACGTCCTCGCGGACCCGCTCCGGCGTAGGGGTACCCCCCCGAGGGGGTAGTAAGGCCCTTCAGGCGAGGACTCCCACATAACCACTCCGCTCCCCCCGGGGCGGGTGGTATCCATAAAGGATTTTCCCGGGTGAAAAAAAAAAAGGGATCGCAGTGTGCCTACCTTTTGGAATTTTTCTTTTGCGACTCCTACAGAAGATATAAAGAGCTGCAATTCTAGTGCAACAAGGCGGCTGAGTACATTAAATACATATAATGTGAAAATATTAGTAAAAAAACGAATCAATAACAGATTATAACCCTTTTTTCTACATAATGTGCCTTTAAGGCGGCAACGCCTTGAACACCTATGAACAAAAAATTAAAAATGGAACCGACTACAACACTCAAACTGTGAAATAACTTGTTGAAGTCAGTACCATAATAGTTCAAAAGTATCTGTTATCACAATATTGTGCACATGGTACCGATTACGACAAGTTATTTCACACTTTTGAGTGTTGAAATCGGTAAAAAAAACTCTCTTTTTAGTGACATACTTACTTTTAGGCTACATTTTTTTGCCTGATAAGTTAGCTTTTGACCACTATCTCACCAGATGGAAAGTTATGATGTGGTCGAAGATGTTGTTCAGGCTAATCTAGAATTACTGGTTTAATGTAAAAAATCTTATAATGTAAAATGTATCAAACACAAAGTTTCACAAAGAGATTAGTCACAAAAAGTATATACAGGAAAGACAACTTTTACTGCATTTAAAGAAAACCTTTCTATACCTTCCAGAAAATATAAAACCATGTAAAGGTATCAGAAAAATAATATTCAAGGTCTAAAGCTCCTCAATTCAACATTATATGAATAGAATATGAAGTTACATATTTTAGACCATCATATTTTCCTCGTGAATTTTCCTTAATTATAAACACTCTGATAAACACTCTGTGGCAACATTTTCACAGGCCAACTTCGACAAGTTATTACATATTTAAAAGTGCAGAAAATTAGTTACTTTTCTAATTATATTATAATACTTTTTTAATTTTTCTTTGTTCTCAATATGCATACTGCTTACCAAGATCAATTGTCAATCTCATAAATCATTTTAACCATTGGCAAGAGTTGCAATTTCAATAAAAATATCCAAGTATAGACATATTTGCTTTACATTATATATAAATACTTATTTAGTTAATTGAGAGTAACATAAAGACTATTTGAATAGTCGTGATGAAAGTTAAATGAAACCTAGTAGTTGCTAAGAATTTCGTGATTTTTACACATAAATTAAACAACTAAAAGCGCGTTTATACAACATTTTTTGTCCTGATGTTTTAAATTCAAATTAAAATACCTAATGATGACATTCCTCTGCGCCCTATTGTAGGTTTAATTGAAATGCCAACATTTTAACTTCTAGCCAAGCCTAAATAATGCCTCAACTAAGGTAAGAATCCATGATAAGGATTCTTACCAATTTGTCAACCAAATGAAAAATCTAAAATTGACTGATGATGAAGCAATGGATAGCTTTGATCTACAGTCGTCATTCACAAGGTTATTAATACAATTTTGCCTTGAAATTTTGAAGAAAATGAACTTATTTAACATGGCAAAAAATTAATCAGAATTTGGATCAAAAAAATGTATAAAAGCCGGAAGCAAAAAATACAAAAATAGAAGATGGCTGCTTCAGTGAATGATAGTCTAGAAAGAAAAGAGCAACTTAAATTACAGTTGTAAACTTTTTTTAATTTAAACTGGCATCGAGTTTAGTATTATGGTATACTGGCATAGAGTTCAAGTATCAATATTAGATATTTAAATCATTGACTACTATTAAATTTGACTCATTTATGGCTGGGCTCTCGCAAGAACTCTCCGCTTAAGACCCTGATCCACTTCACGTGATGGCCTCCTGTGGTACAGGGCATCACACAGGAGATGGGAGTTATCCCCAGAGGTAGGGTACGCGTAAGCGTTGGGTTGGTGGGGGCTGCGGCTCAATTCGTGGTAGTGGTGTCCCTTTTGACTCTCAGTCCGACATCAACCAACTTTCCAAGCTCCCCAGCGGGAATGCGTGAATACATTTTCCACGTAACATAAAAAAGGGTAAACATGGGAAATGTACCTCATTTTTCGATGAGTATATATAAAAAAACTTAGTCAAGGTTATAAAACTGTAAACATTGATTTTAACGTATAACAAACGGCTAACTTGAGAAAATGGATAAAATAATTTCATATTATAAAGTATCATAAAGCTTGAAATTAACTTTGATTTTGAAATAAAAAATGTACATTTAAAATAATCATAACAGAATCGGCGCATTACAAACAGGAATTCCACTCCATAGAAGTTGACGCCTAAGCTAGATTCAACATGAAAACTCATTTTAAAATCTTTTTGTTAATGTTGATATCTATTCTGGTCCAAAACATCGAAGCCCAAAGGTAATTATAACCATTTAATTTAATCGACTAATATAATTCAAAAGACATTTAGAAGACCAGAAAGTTAACCAATTGACTTTCAAGACCTGGTGTAGTAATGGTCATCTACTACTCGACTAATGTGGAAATCATGATTGGGTATAAGCATCATGATTGAGTGCTTCGGTCCTGAGTAAAGTTTTTCACCAAGCCACTAACGGTATATACATGTATCTATATACCGGCTCTCTGCAAAAGTTAATATATATTCTAAGTCTTGCCAGTTTTTCATAATAAACTTCATTGAAATTACTAACCAACAGTAATCAACACCCCGTGCCAGTGCACTTAGAATTGCACTTCCCCATATCATGCCGTGGGTGTCGTAAGAGGCGACTAAGGGAAAAATACTGGAAGGTGGGCAGCAGCGCCTTCTAAAGAACTGCCAACTTATACTGCGATCCCCAGGTCTCCTGCCAAGCGTGGGGATTATGCTAAATACCCCCTTAATAAGAGGCTGTGTGTAGCAGTCAACGATCCGGCTGTTACAGAACCAACAGTAAAGACACCTTACAGTAAATCTGCCTATGAGCTAATTTTTTTAACCATATCTACAAATGAAAATATTATATCAAAGAGAAAGTCATACAAGCGATTTTGTTCTTTTCTTTCTATAATGTGAGTGAAGTGAAATACAAATGTTCAGGAGATTTAGTGAAGGGAGTCATAGAAAGCGTAGGGTATAGAAGCAACAGCTTTTTTTTATGTTAAAAAGTAAAGAGACGGACATGTTGCCTACCTGATAGAAAGCGTTACGACTGTCTATTACGGTAGCAATGTCGCAGTCTTTGTTCTGCATAACACTGGACTCCCTTCACTCTTAAACGGTAGTTCTTATGTCTCTTTCACCTAGTAGTTTTACATGCTACAGTGCTCTTCAAGACTAAACAGTAGTGAATGCACTCCACTGCTTCGAGCCAGAATATCTGTCACTACCGTTGTATCTGCCAAGGCGGACTTTTGTTCAATAGACCAACCGCTTCTAAAAGCTTAATTATTTTTTTATTAGCACGGGGACTAGCCCTAGAATCATGACTACACGATTCTGAACATTTTGCAGAATCTGTTCGGTGTGGTTATTGTCTGTGCAACTACTAACAGTAGTTCGTATTAGGTATTTATTATTTGGCAGTTCAAAGACAAGGCCCTGACGAATACATCAAAGTTTTTGTGTTTAACAAACATGTGTGTGTATGGTATCCTATCACGTATCCCACTATGTGTGTAGATGATATTGAGCTGTTTGGAGCTGATGAATGCCAATGACATTATAATAGCTGTTCATGGGGCGTTAAAAGAGGAGCCTAACAAAAATCTTTGGTTAACAGTGTTCGTCTTCCAGCATTAGTTCAATTCGTTTGTTCCCAGTGCTTAAAGCCATCAGCCAGAAGGCTAATAATGTTTAATAATACTTTAAAATTATATTATATTATCATCTATATATAAAATATCTGTTTATTCGTTATTTGACTTCCCAGTTCAAGAATGTCAAAAAGTATGGAGTCACGCCAAGCTGATGCTTGTGGTGACATTCCCGAAGACGAAGATGCACGTGGTGACATTCCCGAATCAGAGCATCCAACCAATCCTGATTGGCGTGCCGGAGACGTCATTCCTGGCAGACGTTTAGGGAAACAAAAACATGCTGACAAAGTAATTTATTTGTGATATAAAAAATGGGAAAGAAGGTTAAAGATGATGAGTTCCGGATTTCAATCATAAGCATCAATGATAATATTATGTTAAAATAAATCATGAAACCGAGTGTTTTGTTTAATTATAATTAAACGTTGATATATACAGCTTTTCCAAATGTGAAGCCATAGTTCCTTCCCTCACCAACTGAGTGTAAGTTTGTGTTTCTAGTTTCAGCATATAAATTAATATTTATTTGCTTCTTCTTTATCCTATATTAAATACAATGGACGAAGAGGAAACTATGTCGTTAGTAAGTAATAAAAACTGTAATATTTGAAATTTACCATATAAAATAATATTGGATAATTGTACTCGTAATTTATGTTTTTAATTCTGTCAAAGTTAAGCATAGTTCTTCAAAATTTAATTTTTTGACTAAAGGGGATTCAGCTCTGTATTACATGTTCACATGAAAATCAGTATACCAAATAAAATGTATTTGATTGACACGTTTTTATAAAGTAGTTTTCAAGATACCAACGTTCAAATATTTGTGTTCATATAAATCAGAATGTGTTACAGATGATTCAGAAACAGAAACAGAAATGAAAAACTTTGTGGACACGGGCTCTGTACAAGGAAAATAGTCATATATTAACAACAATACATAATCTTAATTATTATACTTATTGACTAAGCTTTTATTAACCTATAATAATTCAAAAATGACGGAAACTATTCTTACAATGGCACTTTTGACATCAGTCGTAGTTAAGCAGTCTTAATTTTAGCATACGCTCTTCTAGTACTTTCTCTCCTTTTCTTCTAAGCTAATTTTCGTAATTAAATATTTGTTTTTTGTTTTGGTGCCAAATTCTGAACTGATACGATTTTATCTACTCTCTTCTTTTCAAATATACATCTTTCATTTTCCACTCTTCTACGTTCTGCGAGTCTGTTTTTCTCCTTTTTTATCCGAACTTTGTGGCATTGTTATGAACTGCAATATTAAAATAACAAAAATTCGATCCAGACTTTGACTTATGAATAATAAGGTTTTATGATTTTCAATGAGGAAGATTAATATCTTTTTCATTTACAATCATGGATGTTGCGGATATTTATTATTATTAATTTTTAATACTAAGATATATCAAAAGTGTCATTATGTAGGATAAGTTTATACTCCTACATACTCTTATGATTTTTGAGTTATAAAAAAGGTTATAGCTAAGTAAATATAATAAATAGGATCTATAACTTCTGATTAATTCACGGTCAAAATTGATTATGAAGAATTACGCAACAACAAAGCTCCTTTCGTGCTGGATTAAGGAAAACTAATTTAATTTATTTTATGATTCAAATGGGGTTTTAGCCATAAATTAATAATTGAATCAGGATTTTGACTACAATCAAACATAACTCATCATACATACAAACTTCAGTATTGTCATTTTTTTACACAAATGTTTAAATTATAATAAAGGTGAAAAAAATACCATATATCCTACCAAACTATATTTATAAGGAAGAGACTGAACCTCACAACACAGGACAGTGTCGTGAGGTCGTCCTAGTGTGAGGTTTTAGGTAACAATGTGTATAAATTCTCGTATGCTTATACCTACAAACAGATAGTTGTAAGATTTTTTTTTCTCCAAAACATGAGCTAATGGAAAATAAGAAAAAAAAATCTTATTATTATCTATTACCCAATAGCATGAAAGACACGAAGTTCAGATTAAAGTTATAAAACAATAAAATATATTTTATGCAGTAGGCATTGTAATCAGAATAGAAAAAGAGCTCGTAGAAAAAGTTTAGAAGCGCTCGTAGCGAAGTTTGTTTAGCCATTCTGAATTGATCAGCAAAGTTAAGCAACGTCCGCCGCGGTCATGACTTGGATGGGTGACCGCTGGTGACACTACTACTGAGCGCTTCCGTGCTTCGTAGGGCACGTTAAGCCGTCGGTCCCGGTTGTTGTCTTAGGATGGCAGTCGTTACAGCATGGTGGTAGGGCACTTTGCAAATGCCCGCCATGCTAGCTACCACCCTCAAGTTGAAAATCTGTCACCAAGCACCTAACGGTGTGTTTCGGCAGCTGTCCTTGAGAGCCAGTAATTCTAGGTTAGCCTGAACAACATCTTCGACCACATCATCACTTACCATCAGGTGAGATAGTGGTCAAAGGCTAACATATCAGGCATAAAAAAAAATAAAAAATAAAAATTCTACCTGCCTGAACCAAGCACAGATGTTAGATAGCAGCATCAGATATTTAGCGTAAGAACAAGATCTAAGCCAACCAGCCGCACGTTCGCCTTCTAGCTAGTCCGATAGATGACGGGCTTGCTCCCGCGCGGAAAGCCAGACTCTAGTTATTATTTCCCGACCAAGTACGGTCAAGCGCAGCTTACGCTTCATTAATCAGTATTATGTCACCTACCTACCTACGGTTGGTAGAAGGGAGCATAAAAGAAAACAAGAAGGAAAGATTTAGAATTATATTGGGTAGAGAAAAAGGGTCGTGGATTACAGACAGGTGTGGCAATAGCGAGCTTCCTTGTTTGAGAACTTATCTCCGGTCCGCTAGCAACTGAGTTAATGCTCAGCAGCAGGTCTGCCGTGCAGTGGCTCAGCTCCAACACTGCCGCGCCGGTAGGCTGTCCCAGCTAGGCGCTGTAGAGACGTGGAGTTTGGCAGCGGTCTGCGCAGGAGTTCAGGGGACGGCCGGAGTCAGGGGATCAGCCTCGTTAGGTACTGGGTCTGGTAGTGGAAGCCTGGTACAGGAAGCCTGGAGTTGGAAACCCGGTACTGGAAGAACCCTGAAAGGATGTGCTCAGGTCAGAATCCTATCAGTGAAGGTGTTGAGCTGGTGGGTCCATTGTTCCTCTGCTACTGAGCATGGCTAGGAACGCAGAGGTCTCAAGGATGTGACCCGCCAGCAAACAACAGATGCCTGAAGGGCTTAAGTAAAATTGTGTGTTGTGAAGCAACCAAGAAAATACAGAAAAACATAGATAAATAGAGATAGGTTACACAAGATGTTATATGCTTATAGCTCGAATAGCTATTAGCAAGGTTAGAACATAGGGAAACACAGTAAATACAATGGGATAACATAGCAAGAATTAAATACACAAGTTAGAGGTTAGTTTTGTGGTAATTATTGGTTAAGCACATATTCACTTACCCGTTAAATGGGGTTTCTTATAGCTTGGATTGAGGTTTAAATTATTTAGAACTGGTATAATAAAGTCTGAGCTCAACAAATTGTAAGGATCTCAGTTAAGTTTATCTTCTGGAGGTCTCATGTAAAGTGAAGCTAGTTTGCCGTTTTGGCGCCTAGCCACTCAACCCCCGGAAGTTTGCTCCGTAATCCATTACCAAATATGGTAATGCTAGTGGTGACTAGACCGTTTAGAATTGAATCCACCAATGGCTTCACTTTTATTTTACTAATTTAAAATTACAACGTGCTTCTGCATTAGAAAATCGGAAGTAAAAACTATAACGGTGGCCATGTTGACACTTGACAGCTGTAACAAGCCAGTTCTGTCAGTTACTATATATGGACCTATAGTTATTTTATTGTAATTTAGACCTATTAAAATTCGTTATTTATTTTAAGATATTATTATTATTTATTTAGCAAGATATACTTAATATGAAAATATTATTTTACTTATTGCAACACATCACCAGATTTTTGGTTTAAGAATAGGCGACCTCTCTCGGATCATTGATGTACTACTTCAGCGAGCAAGGCGTTCACAATTGTATTGAGATCTCTTTGAGAACGGATAGATATTCTATTCTGCTCCTAATGGTAGATACATGGTTAGGTGGCGCTAGTAGTAAATTAAGTAATATTTGTTCACCGTTCAGGAAGGTGACATATCCCCTTTCGGCGAGAAGAATTTTTTGTTTTACTAGAAACAAAAAATTCACTAGCCTCAAGCAGATCTAAGAAAAATACCTCACTTAAGACATTACTTGAGTTACATATATACACTATAGAAGCTCCAGCATATGGTCTTAAGTATTAACATTGTCTAGCCGCCATAGCGATGTGCATATACATATATAAGAACTCCCTAGAATTCCTCCCCATCGTTTGGATTCAGACATCCCAAGAAACGATTATTGACAGCAATATTGGGAGAAATGGAAGATTGTAGGGCTGAAAAACAGCCTAGCTACATTATAGGTATAAAGAACACACTAGAACAATAGTTAATTTAAGTACATAAAGTAAGCATTCATGGAATTAATTTTATTATAGGTTCCATGATTGCCTAAGTTAAATAAAATATTATGACAGATAGAAGTTAATCAAAAGGAAATACATAATGGCTTATTTTTTGAGTTATGTACCGCTCAGGACAATAAGGCTAAGTTAAGACGAGGCTGCGGAAAAAATACTCACATTCGACTGGTTTTTTTAAGCAACTGAAATATGCAATCAACACGAAAACTTAAATATTTGATATTTCAAACCTTTTTCTATCAGTTGTACAGTCAGAAACACATTTGAAAGAAATTTACTCGATAGTTTTAATTTTTCAAAATGAAGCCTTTTCTTTAAATTATTGGAGTTTTCTTGGAAACTACATCAGTTACATATTAATAATAAACACACATAGAAAGGAAATGTAGTTTATTATCCGCTGTATAAGTAAAATTTACCTAGAGTAATTAGTATTGTCATAATAAATTAATTAGTGTTTTAGACTTACGACCTTTAGTTCTGTGCAGGATTACGGTCAATCGGAAGATTCGATATTCAACCTTATTAGCTTAGGATTACGAAATAAAATCAATGCGTAAGAGCTGTCCTTCAGTGCCGCGCTGTGCGCCGTTGGACGTGGACCTATCGCTCGCGCGCTATCACCTGTGCTGTGCAGTATAAATACGTATCTTGGTAGGTATATCAATCAATATGGGAAATAAAGATAACTAAAAAATAAAAAACGAAGCAGAAGAGTCGATACAAAGACTTTGCAAGAATTATGAGAGAGCGTATAATATTTCAGTTTATTTTTACCTATGCAAATTTAATATTCGTTTGTGTTTCGGTGTTTATTCTATTCATGAAACATATTATCTCTATCGAACTAAGATATTCTATACCTACTAGGTTCCTATAGTACTGTAATGGAGCTATAAAATAACTAAATGTCGTACTAATCTAAGTACGATTAGTTGGATACTATAATAATATCTGGTAATGTATAGTTATGGTCTCACCTGATGGTAAGTGATGTGGTAGAAGGTACCAAACAGGTGATAACTAAAATTATCTGGCTCTAAAGTACAGCTGCCGTTCAACCTTAAATGGAGTTGAGTGTTGCTAAATAATAATAACACAAGCGTAGCAAATCAAAGCATTTGGTTTGGTGGGTATATCGCAATAAAACATCGAACATTGTTCATGTCCCTCAAGACTAAATGTAGATTTATATCAATGAAAGAATATTCAGAATCAGGCAAGTAGGTATATATTCAAGAGATTATCTACAAAGTCACCTGCATAGGTACTTTTAAATATACATTTTATCACTTAGACATGTACATATAAGTAACGATTTATACAAATATAATAGAGTGGAATAAATAGATTCTGTACATATATATAATAAAATAGACTGTGCTCATAAAATGCACCTTCTTTCTCAGGAAAAAAAATAATAAATCAGTCAAAGTCCGAGATTACTCGGAACAGGGAGAACTGTCGGAGTCGCCATCTCATATAATAAATTTAGACTGTGTTCTTCCACTATATGAAAATAAGTGAGTAATCTTTGAATAAAGTATTACTAAATTTGCACATTTTATTCACAGGAAATTTCGTAAATGAAATATATTATTTAAATATTATAATACCTATATTAGGCAAAAAAATATTTTGACCTATCCATAGCAGAGCAGCAGGTAAACTTAAATAACAAAAACGTATAAATGTATATATACATTTTTTTTTTATTGCTGATAGGTAAGCCTTTAACCACAATCTCACCTGATGGTATGTGATGATGTGGTCGAAGGTGTTAACAGGCTTAACCTAGAATTACTGGCTCTCAAGGACAGCTGCCGGAATACACCGTTAGGTGCTTGGCGACAGATTTTCCACTTGAGGGTGGTCGCTAGCCAGGCGGGCATTTGCTAAAATGCCCTTCCACCATGCGGTGAAGCTCAAGCCAGCGGCGGGATTCGAACCATGGACCTGCTGCGCGGCAGTCCATAGCCAAAGCCACCGAGCTATCATGCTTTTTACACTGAAAAAAAAAACTTTACATTATTATCGCCCTGCACTTGTCACACCTCTGTAGGGTTTTTTTCTGAGTACCTTCACAAAAGACAACGCATTGACATAGTTGTGCGGAGTAAGACTTAAATTTTATGGCCGGCCTCCTATCTGAAGCAATATGCCTTTGCGTATGCCATCGTTGATATGTATTATACTCGCCTTTGCCCCCTTTTCGGTTATTAGTTAGGGTATTAGATAGATGGTAAAGAGCGATGTTTTACTCTTGACGTGCAAAAAATCTGACGTGAAAATTATCTGAATTTATGTATTTAAATTCATTTATTCATATTCACAACACCCCCTTTCTGAAGGCCGAGCTTCAGCAGGGGCGGAGCAGTTTGTATGGTGGCCGTCTTGAAATCGCCATTTTGGATTTTTGACAGGTGTCATTCGACTGCTCTCCCGACATTTATCCTTACTTCTACCTTTTAACAAATTCTATCTACACATTCTAACAAATTGTGCGAAATTGATTGTCGGACAAACAGAAATGTACAGTTGCTTTTCTGAAGGCTTCAGGTAACGGATTGTCTGTAAAATGTATTTTGCAGGTATATATATCAATCAAAAATTTGATTGATATTATCAAACTGAAGGCTAAATGCACATTTGTAATATAACTAAATGCTTAGGCCTTGTACGTGGCGATGGTAAAAGGCCGGACGGCATGACTTTGGTTCCGTGGAGGATGGGAAGGCCTCTGGTATGGGACGCTACCTGTGTCGATACCTTAGCACCTTCTCATATTCCTGCTACCCAAAAAGTGGCCGGTGCGGCGGCTGAACTAGCAGAAGGCCTCAAAAGGCGCAAATATAGTAATCTCAGTAGTTGTTACATGTTTGTGCCTTTTGGGGTCGAAACGCTGGGACCGTGGGGACCGAGCGCCAAACTATTATTCAAAGACGTCTCAAAACGTCGACGCTACTTGTGACCAAAATGCTGGCATATACTTTGGACAAAGGATAAGCATTGCCATACAACGTGGCAATGCGGCCAGCATTTTGGGAACACTGCCTAATGGTAGCGGAATATTGGATTAGTTTGTAGTAATTATTTTTTTTTTTTTTATTTAAATATGTTAATTTTAGTCATAAATATCTGTTACCACATATTATAAATAAAATCGAGCAAAACTAAATGCTTATTTGCCGTGTAGTATGGAGACAAAAAATAAAAAATAGAAATTCTACAAAAAGATGAAGAATTTTGGAGGGAAAAAAATGGAGACAAAACCAGTCATATTCTATATGGACTGCCTTCTTCCTGAGCTGGTCGATCCCCGCCACCCAAAGAAAAGAATGATCGGGATCAAGAATTTGCGGATACTTCTAGAAAAAAAAATTCAAGAGGAGGCTGTCGAGGGTGACTTGCAACATCAAAGTGCAAATCCTTCAGTACTTCCTCCCGCCATAAAAAGAAGACTTAAGAGCCTCTACGCTTTGCGCGATCGGTCAAGTTTAGGCATTTATTGAAGCACGGCGCAAACGGGCACACCGTTAGCAAGGATCGAGCGGTCAACGACGATGTCGCATGGAATAAAACATTTTGATCCTTTTTGCAGTGTTATTTATTTTTGATAAATAATGTGGAATGTTATGTAACTTTGTAAATTCATTTCTCATCTTTACTGTTTACAAACAAAGTAGACTTAAATGAACCTAATAATAAACCTTGAGGTATCTACTCATTGACTAACTATAACTATAGTCCATTAAAAAGTTACATGAGCTTTGCATTTTTAGAGCACGCAATTTATTTTTGGGACATCTTTTTATATGTGGGGGTCTGAAGAAGCTTAACCTCAAGTTTGTGGGGTCGCCACCCTTGTCCCCCGGCCGCCATCTTGGAAAAAGGGGTGAAAACACGTATTTTGCAATATCTCAGACACTATGCGTTTTATAAAAAAATTGTAAGAACATAATTTGTAGCAAATTGTGTTGCCCACAAACATATTAATATAATTTTTTGCCCTAAATTAAATATCAAAGAAGTTATAAGCAATAATAAATTTTTTTGTTCCATAACTTTTTTATACATTTTACAAAAAAAATACCCTAGAACAATCTCGTAGATGATCTGCTCAGGGTTTTTTACGAAACTGGCAGGTTTATTGATAAAACTGAAAATAATATCCACAATTTTCAATACGTTTACACGTTGCAAAAAATGTAGCACAACTAAGAGAATAAAATGAGATAGAAGAAACAGCTAAGCCTACGTATAATAATAATAGTCGTAGCAGGCAGATGTTCCTTTGAACCCAAACGGTTACTCAGACCTTTTCTACCTGCTTATCCTTCCGTAAGTTAAATTTAGTAAGTTCTATGGTAAGGAAAACAGGAATGAAGAAGTAAATTTGTACGAATTCAACAATTTTTTTTAAGAATATATTTACAATAAAAAATATAATAAGTTAAACATTTCTTTTTGACCGGATTCTCATGAGCATTGACGAACCTGGTCAACTTTGGAGCGCTGTAACAGTGTGTTAAATGAATTGAAATAAAATAAAAAAATCCTCAAAAGAGAATCAAAAATGTTGGTCTGAGGTATTATATTGTAAAATAAGAAAAAAAAGTTATAGAGCAAGAAAAAAATATGAAAATTTTCTCACTTTTTTGCTTATAACTTCTTAAATTTTTAATTTAGGGCAAAAAGTTATAATAACATATTTGTAGAAAAATAATTTGCTACAAATTATGTGCAGTGGAATTTTTTGTAGGACACATCGTTTCCGAGATATCGCGAAATAAGTGTTTTCACCCCTTTTATCAAGATGGTGGCCGGGGCACAAGGGTGGCGACCCCACAAACTTAGATTTGTCTCAAAAGTAAAATTGCGCCCTCTAGGAATTACAATATTCGGTCCATAAATTGTAACATTTAAATGGACTACTATGTAGGTATCTATATTTGATTATGTCCTTCTAACCATAATTGTATACATATAGGCAAATAACTTAGTTTTGTAGTTTGTATACCTGCTTTGTGCATGCATACCTTGGTTCATTATATTTGTATAACTGCCCTGTTGGCGGAACGGCTTTAGATAGATAGATACATATCAAACAAATTATTGGAGTACAAAATTTTATGCCCAAGGCGGGAATCGAACCCGCGTCCTCCGATATCGCGTCGGATGCTTAACACCATCTCAGCCACCTGGACATTGGCATTTCTGCCGAAACTTTGTGCTCCAATTGTATTACTTTAACCATCATAGGGGACGGTGCGCGGCCATCAACCAGACTACTAGACTTCATCTGATCGAAAGAAGTGTTTTTTCAAACACTTAACGCTTTCGTGGGAATCGAACCCGCGTCCTCCGATATCGCGTTCGATTCCCGCCTTGGGCATAAAATTTTGTACTCCAATAATTTGTTTGATATGATTTCGCTTAGCACGCGATAGTGCTTGTAATCATATTTAGAAATATAGAAGGGTAGCAACATCATACCGAGAGATTGTTTTGGCTAATGCACTCAATTACAAAAACAATAAACTTTCTTCCTGCATCATTTAAAAAACAAAAACTTTTATACTTTAGCCGCACCAGCCTTGAGAAAAGGGCTGTAAAATGGCTTTGCTGGAATAAGGGCTCTTAACTTAATGTTGTCTTAGGTTTTCGCGATTGTTACACATAGTAATTAAACAACATTAAACGGTTTAAATCTCGTATATTTATCATTATTTTTGTCCTGACGTTTCAAACACTTTGCAGTGATCGTGGTCACGGGGACTGCAAACTTGAAAAAAAACTTGACTTTCCGTTTCCGATACTCGTTATTTCTCACGCACACTTTTGCATATCATTAAAACTGTATAAATTGAAAACAATATATTTTTTATTTTATAAATGATTTTTGTTAATTTATATACATCTTAACTTAATTTGTCGATAACCTCTGTAGACTATACCACTTACTAACAATCTAAGAATCCACTATTTTTATTTTAAAATCTAATTTAGTCACCTGTTCCAGTACCTTTCACTTGTCTGCCATGTTTCATTAAAAAAGCCTGTATAACATGTTCCCTACAATGTTTCTGCAGCTGTGTGTTTTTTTCATAAAATATCCCAAAGTTTAAGGCCCTTACAATTGCGTATGTAGACTCTTCTGCAAGTTTGGTAAAAAAAAAACTTATCCTGCTGTTTAGAAGTGGCTAGATATATATCTGGTTGGTCTAATTTTTACCATAGTTGGTATATGAAAGCAGAGTGGTAGTAAAATAACACCTTTCTGTTTACCACTGTAACTGAAAAATTAAACGAAATAAGATGTATACGAATTACGAACATATTTTCAACATAAGTAATTAATAGTCAAAAATTATATGATAGCAATAAAAAAACAACCTGCATTATATTATTATGGGAACGTGTACAGTACACATACAGTGCACAGTTATGAATAACTATATTTCATATTTGTATGACGAGTCGTGGTAAAATATATTGCCCACAACTAACATTTAATCAAATCAAATCCATTTATTTCAGGTCAATTGTACCCATATTCACCGAATATAATATAATATTTTGCTCATTTAATTTGATGGTATTTTACTTCATTCTAATGATGTGTAACATGTTATCTGATTAATCACATTCCAAGATACTGAGAACAATGTTGATTCATTCATAAATTATCGTCCACGCGGATGCCAAGTAACATTACTTTCGTTACTACGGAGAATTTAAAAACACCCCATTTATCAATATATATCGTGCCGTTTGGGCTGTTATGTACCACCATCATATTCCGACCCTTGTCTCACTTATGTTGGTTTGGTGCAGTATGTTTTTTTCTATAAACACGGAGACTGCGACACAACAACAATTGCAGTATATACAAAGTTACTTTATATATCGATATTCGTCACATGAATAAGATTATAAAAAAAGTTGAAATCGTCTCAATGGTATCTGTGTTCGCGAATCTAATATCAAGTATACAAATATGTTTATAAGCGAGACGCGTGCGCCGCTGCTGCACATCGCCTCGTTCGGTGCAGCGGGGATCGTTGCGCCGCATGGGCGGAGCTAGCGTGGGAATTATTTTTGACTGCTTGCTCTTAAAGAGTTTGAACAACCGCTCTGAACAATAAGGCTTAATTTAAAGAGTTTGAACAACCGCTCTCAATGGAAGAATTACCATATGGTATGTGAAAGAATGAATTTAGCAATGTTACAACACTATTCCATTCAAACTGGATAGTGACAAAGAGTATTTAAGGAAGTTACAATTAATTTAGTATATAAGTTAAGATGTTTAGTTTGTAGTACATTATAGGCACTTGAGTTAAGTTATAATATATCTTATGCCATTACAGTTGTATATAAGATATAACTATAAACAAGGATCAATTTAAGAAAAGATCACAAGTTATTTGAATTACAGAAGTATATAAGATACTGTTACATAGTAGATCAGTAGTATATAAGGATTTATTTATCCTATATAGTTAAGGTTATAATATTAGAATTTATTAAAACAATTTATTCTATAAGTGGGCTAAGGTGATGACTTACTATCAGGTGAGCCGCCTGATCAGTTTTATATAAGGATTTATTTTTCCTATAAAGATAAGGTTATATTAGAATTTATTAAAACAGTTTATTCTATAAGTGGGCTAAAGTGATGACTTACTATCAGGTGAGCCGCCTGATCAGTTTTATATAAGGATTTATTTTTCCTATAAAGATAAGGTTATATTAGAATTTATTAAAACAGTTTATTCTATAAGTGGGCTACGGTGATCACTTACTATCAGGTCAGACGCCTGCACGTTTTTTCTTATTCTATAAAAATATTCTATGAGTTTGGTTTTATTTACCTACCATAATTTAGTTATTTATGATATTCAGAATATGTATTTTAGTTGTAAGGTTGTATAAGTAAAGTTTTATTAAATTAATTCAAAGTATGAATTTGGTTTTATTTGAGATTTATTTAAATTTTAGGTTGTCAACAATCTATTCAGTAGAAAGATTTGCATATAATAATTGTTAAGTAAGGTGAAGTAATTACTAGAATATGTATTTATTATCATCCCTGATATGCCAAGAACCTAAGTTTATTGTCTTGCATATCAGTCAATTCAGAAACAAAAAGAGAAAATTTAGTTTTATTTGCAACACATTGTATTTAGTTAAATTTATTAGAATAGCTATTATCTATATAACTGTGATAGAAAGTCATAGTATGACTGTAGTTTTATTCAATATATTTATGTCAATTTAGATTGCATTTGAGACATTACTTAGTAAAATTTTGTATTTAGTCAGTCGTTAAAATAAAAGAAGTTAAATACTGAGATAAGTATTAACTAAGAAACTTTGATATGTCATAAGTATAATCTATGTATATCAATAAGTTCAGAGACAGCAAGTAAGAGTTTAGATTTATAACGACATTTACAAAATTTACAGTTCAGTTGAACATTTGAGTATAGTATTCTCCGTTGCAAGTTTTTAGAAAATTTCAAGTTATAAGATAGTGCCACTTCATATGCAAATTCAGCTTTTTGCATAGATAAAAAGTTAATATGTTGACCCATGATTATTGGAGTGAATATGTACTTGACCTATACCCAATGACAACAGTGTCATACAAGGTCAATGAAGGTTAGTTAGTAAGTACAAAATATTTCAGAAAAAAATGTGGGTACATAGAAATATGGTATGTGTGCTATTTATAAGCTGTTTTACAGATTCAATTATATTAAGTGCAAGTTATTAAATTAGAAGGAGATATGTGTAAGAAAAAATATATTAAAAAAAAAAAAACTAAAATTTAATTTTAGAAAAAAAATATTTAAAATTTCTCGTTGAAGACGATATGGCTGGTTCTATGCCGCCAGAGGGTGTTACCCGTTGGCTATTAGTCGCCTCTTACGACATGCAGCTCTGCAGCAGGCCTATTCTAAATAGTACCCCGAGCCTACACAGGGCTTGCCAACTTATAATTAACACACACACAAGAAGAACACAATAAAATACAGTTTAGAGAGTACAGAAAATATGTGGCAGAGCCACACCCAAGAAAGTTTGCCACACCAACCTGTCTGATCCTATTTAGTATGGGCGCCAATGTCACCTACCTACCTACGGTTGGTAGAAGGGAGCATAAAAGAAAACAAGAAGGAAAGATTTAGAATTATATTTTTTTTTTTATTTGTTTTTATACTTTTTTAAGGGCTTAAGTAAAATTGTGTGTTGTGAAGCAACCAAGAAAATACAGAAAAACATAGATAAATAGAGATAGGTTACACAAGATGTTATATGCTTATAGCTCGAATAGCTATTAGTAAGGTTAGAACATAGGGAAACACAGTAAATACAATGGGATAACATAGCAAGAATTAAATACACAAGTTAGAGGTTAGTTTTGTGGTAATTATTGGTTAAGCACATATTCACTTACCCGTTAAATGGGGTTTCTTATAGCTTGGATTGAGGTTTAAATTATTTAGAACTGGTATAATAAAGTCTGAGCTCAACAAATTGTAAGGATCTCAGTTAAGTTTATCTTCTGGAGGTCTCATGTAAAGTGAAGCTAGTTTGCCGTTTTGGCGCCTAGCCACTCAACCCCCGGAAGTTTGCTCCGTAATCCATTACCAAATATGGTAATGCTAGTGGTGACTAGACCGTTTAGAATTGAATCCACCAATGGCTTCACTTTTATTTTACTAATTTAAAATTACAACGTGCTTCTGCATTAGAAAATCGGAAGTAAAAACTATAACGGTGGCCATGTTGACACTTGACAGCTGTAACAAGCCAGTTCTGTCAGTTACTATATATGGACCTATAGTTATTTTATTGTAATTTAGACCTATTAAAATTCGTTATTTATTTTAAGATATTATTATTATTTATTTAGCAAGATATACTTAATATGAAAATATTATTTTACTTATTGCAACACATCACCAGATTTTTGGTTTAAGAATAGGCGACCTCTCTCGGATCATTGATGTACTACTTCAGCGAGCAAGGCGTTCACAATTGTATTGAGATCTCTTTGAGAACGGATAGATATTCTATTCTGCTCCTAATGGTAGATACATGGTTAGGTGGCGCTAGTAGTAAATTAAGTAATATTTGTTCACCGTTCAGGAAGGTGACAACTGCGGACACTTCTTATATCCATATTTATAAAGGAAAACCCTCCATATTGGAGGAGGCCGTGTTCAGAAGAGGACTATCCGGCTGTCAATACAGTACAGAGCATGTATTCCTCACTTAACTTCGCTTGAAAAAACTCAGACAGTGTACTCCGGTGTCTACAGTCATAATGGTGTACCACGCCTATATATGTTCCATTATCCCATATAACATAAAAGTGTGGGGAAAATACAGAGATACTCAGAGTATTTATTGCCCAACAAAAGTGTATTCGCGCTATGTTCGGTATGCAATGGACTGATTTTTGAAAACCAGTGTTTACATTTAAAAACTGCTAACAGTTCCCTGTATATATATTTATGAAATGTCTAAGTTTGTAAGGGGCAATTTGTATCTCTTTGAAAGAAACGACAATGACAATAAAATAACCACTACTCATGTGCATCATAAGATTCCTATTGCGTCATAAGCCTATTCCTTCCCTACAAGTATTTAGGAGCAACAGCTCCTACATAGCACCATTAATATATAATTCACTGCCCCTTCACATAGTAAACCTACCTTATAATAGGTTTTGTTTTAATTTAAAGAACTGGCTGGTTGAGGAAAGTTTTAACACAATCGAAGATTTTCTAAATAAAATGTCATGTCGTTTTTACGTCTACGGAAGTTCATTGAAGTACTCGTAATACCTATTCAAATTTTATGGGATACAAACACGATTATGCGTTGTATGTTTTAGTATATAACATGAAATATTGAACCAAGATTTGCATATCAGGATTTTGACTGAATATAGAGAGACTTATTATAAGATTATATATTACTTATATAAGACCACAATTGTACCTATTTCAGCAAATAAATAAATAAATAAAATTTTATTCTTGAAAGATTGGGGTACGGATGACCCCATCGCAGACATTACATTGGCAGCTTTAGCGTCATCTGCAAGTCGTCCCGGTAACATCCCCAGGTGTGCGGTAGTCAAAGGTTACACAAACAAACACCAATATCGCCAGCGAGCTCGAGGAAAAAATAAAGTCCGATTAGTGTCTTTCCAAATAGACACAGAGTAATTTTCCGTAGGGCCCATTCTCAACGGTTGTGACACTGCAGTTGCACCGGGGCATTTATTTCTGACTCCCCCAATGTCTCCCGGCAGCGACTCAAGCCTAGGTCCGAACCACAGCTTTGAACCCTTGAGCTTGCAGTCAACTCCTCCTTTATTATAGCGGTATGCTTTCGGCGACCACAGGAGCCGGAGGTAGAAGGCGCTTTTCGCCTTCTATGCCCATCTCGGGAAAGAGAAGCTCTCCCTCCTGGGCTATAAGAGGGCCTACCCTCGCCCAAAATCCGGTGGAGCTTAACGTCTGAAAGTGATAGTCAGCATCTATGTTCTCCTTATAAGTAAGTGAAATTATGCTGCCTACCTACTTCAAATGCTTTGATCACTAAGTTCCGGCAAGTTTAGACCTGGCAGACCTTTTGATCCATAATCAGGCGTTTCTTGGCTATCATTTGGCGCAAGTCCCATCGGGGTACTCGATGAGGTAGGTTGAGCGTGTCGGGCGTGTTGAGGGCATATTTTTGGGTTCTGCCAAGTACTTCCGGCAGGGTGCGCAATGGCAGACCAACTTTTTATTACATAATAAATCAATGGTTAACTGTTGTCATCACTTTAATTCGGGTACCACATGAAGTAATTTTCACAAAAAAATTACGTAAAAAAATATCGATTATTTCCATGACCCGGCAGGATCGGCTCTGGCAGACCTAATTTTTTTTACGTGTTTGATGTCGGTTAACGATCTAAAGATAGCCTATTGTGGTACCCGATGAGGTAGGCTAATTTGAAACCGGCTCTCGCACTATTAAAACGGGGTACGAAGTGTTACCATTGATGTAAGATCTTTTGTCATCCTCGTGTATGTCAACTGTTGCATTTGTTTATTACAAATACTATGATTTGTCGTGTTAAAAATATTTATTTAATCGTGTTTTTATTGATAAAATGTTTATTGAATAATAAAGAGCGTAAAATCAACCACAGTTTTTAAGCGACTATAATTTTTTATTAGACCATGGCTAGATTAATTATAAAGGAAGTTATATATGGCAATATTTTAGTTCATCCATATCGTTAAAATATCACAAGTTATCAAAAATGAACGTCCGATTGAAAGTATTCGCGATATTTGCTGTAGCAATGATAATGGTCCAAAGCATTGAAAGCAATCCGGCTGGTTCATCCAACAGGTATTTTTTTTCTTGATATTCACCAAATTTTCATTAAACCATTTTGTTGATTTCCTGTGGTATTTTTTACATAAAGTCTTTAATTTTTCATACTTAATTTTATATTGCGAGAATAGATTTTCTTTCGATCAATTGAAAGTAAAATCTTTTTTTAAAATAATAATTGGTGTGTATTTCTATACTCTTTTAATACCTTTAACCCTAATTTCAAAAACAGAAGGAAATTTCTGAAGTTAATTTCTATAATTATATAACTACGTATACATTTTGACTGGGTCACTCGTTCTTGATGACTGGATTTTAAAATGTGCAAATTTCATTAACTTCAGATAATTTCTAGTTTTGAATTACGCTCAATAAACTGGAAAAATAATGATACAATGGTTATAACCAGTATTGCAAACGATACGCTTGGAGGTGTTGACTATTATATTTACCTGGAACATACTGTCCAGTTACGTAGGTCCAACATCGACAACAGTTTCAACACTCACTAATATCAAATAATTTCGTCAGGATCAAAGTGTGAGCAAGCTATAAAAGTTATTTTATTTTTAATTTGTAAAAAATAGCTCACATTTCGAAGAAATTATCATTCTGATAGGGAGCCATGCCTACGTTTAGATTTTCTAGATACAATTTAGTCAACAATACTTTTCTCTATGTATTCTATATATTTGCTCAACATATTGTTTTCAATACGTTTTAAATATTTTTACTATACTAATTAAATGTATGTTCATAATATTTTTATGTTTGCAATAATGCATGCTCTGCGGATTACATTATAACATTACAAATTTACTAGAGGAAAAATTTAAGTCATATGCGGGATTCGAACCCACGTCCATCCAACCCTCTGGGGTGCTACATGACATAAATTTTTCCTCTCGTAAATTTGTAATTTATAAAATGTATATATTTATATGTATATTTTATATACATGTATATAATGTATATAATTATATTTATATTAATTTGTTTATTTGGTATGTTAGCAATACATCCATATTTTTCATTCAAAATTTTTCCAATTCACAAACGCAGTTCGTCCAAATTGAAAATCATCTTTTACCAGTTTGTCAATACCGCAGTTCACAATCCATTCATTACGTGGTTCATTAGGAATTCTTGTGCTGATTGCGCATCAAGTAGTTTGTCTGATAACATGTTTTAGTGTATTCAAAACGAAAGTACAACCGAACCTCTGAAAGTGATGTTCGATAAAACCTTTATCAGGCTTATGTGTTTTATTATACTTAGGTTTCATTGGCCGACATTTTATACTCGAAACTTAGTCATTGTGAATTTACTCTGATATAAACTGTACTGTTTTGTATTGTATTAGCCGTAAAGTCCACTGCTGTACACAGCCTCCTATATCTTTATTTTTTCTTCGTTTGCCATAATTCCAACGATTGGCAGGTGTCTTCGGGATCGCAGTTTAAAATATCAGTTTCTCTTTGACTTGCTTTTTAAATGAGTTTCACCAAGTTATGATAGTACCAAGTGCCTGATTAGCTGCCATTACAGTATGTTAACAACATTTTTTTTATAGGAAAAAAAGGTGCGCGAGTGGGAGAAGATATGATGAGTTTGAAGAAATCCTTGGTCCTGTACCTGGTTCAGACAATGATAGAACTTCGAATTCTACAAATGATCCAAAATATGACGGGACTGGAGTAATAGATATAAGGAGAAGACATTTTCAAAAGATTTAATAAAGAAAACTAAATGACTATTCTTTTTACTTGATACTAGTACTTTACCGGGCTTGGCTCGGTTGGTAAAAATTAAACCTTTCTAGTTTCTACATCAACTCTACAGACCTATTTTTTGAACATGGACAGGATACCGCTGGCCCTAATTGTGTGATACAGCTCTAACATCATTATCACATCCACAGTTGAAGAAACATTGGGGCAATTTGGCATAATTACCAAGCTTGGCGGTTGTCTTGGGGATTGCAGTAGAAGTTGCCAGTTCTTCAGAAGGTGTTGGTTTCCACCTAGTCGTCTCTTGCAACACTCATGTGACGAAATGGTAGGGTCACATTCTAATCCGCTACTCCACGGGTTAAGAGTTCTACCAAACGTTCAGCGATAAATGAACAGCTTATTTTTAACATTTACGGCATCTTTTGTGAATTTTAATTTAAACAGGCTTTTGAGTAGTTTAAAATGGAAGGACATTTTGCGAATGCTCGCCTGGCTTGCTACCACCCTCATGTAGAAAATCTGTGGCTAAGCAGTTAACAGTTTGTTCCGGCAGCAATCTTTGAGAGCCAGATTATGAAACTACAGGACAATAAAAACGTAACAACTATGTGTCAGAGTAATGAGTGCAGTGCAGTTCGTCACTTGTGATGCCTTTGTGGACTTTGCTCTATTTGCAATAATTTCCGCAACGTACGACATATAACGATTTTTTTGGATTTTTTTCGCATTTTGGGTTACATTATCGAAGTTTTCAAATGGACTCAGGGATAGTGTAGGATTCTAATGATGAAAAAAAAATTCTAATCAATCCAGTACTTTCAAAGCCTATTCAATGCAAACAAATAAACAATCAAATCTTTCCTCTTTATTACATTAGTTTAGGTAAACACATCATTTTACATATTAAAAAGTTAAGTGTTGTTCATAGACATTCTATTGCAATAAGCACGGTGTACCTATAGATCTTGATGTCCCCGTGGGGTACCAGGCAAGAATTGCTCGCCCCTATCTATTGTGGGAGTCCCAAGAGATGATGAAGAGAAAAATACCAGAAGATGAACAGCAGCACCTACGTTAGAAATTTCATTTTATACTGCGACCCCACCAACATACCGTTAGGTGCTTGGCGACAGATTTTCAATTTGAGGGTGGTAGCTAGCCAGGCAGGCATTTGCAAAGTGCCCTACCACCATGCTGTAACGACTGCTATCCTAAGACAACAACTGGGACCGACGGCTTAACGTGCCCTCCGAAGCACGGAAGCGCTCTGTAGTAATGTCACCAGCGGTCACCCATCCAAGTCATGACCGCGGCGGACGTTGCTTAACTTTGCTGATAGATTCAGAATGGCTAAGCAAACTTGGCTACGAGCGCTTAAAATGCATGGGGACCTCCTTATTTTTTAAATATTTTGTATTTATTAACACATTTTGTTAAGCAATCCAAAAAAAAACAATCTAAAATTTCATAATATCTTTCTATTCAGACGGACTGATGGACAGTGTAGGATTTAGTAATAAGGACCCGTATCTGATATGAAGACAAAAAAATGGTTTAAAAATAACAGTTTCCCACAGGAATGTAATGAATACTTTATTTCCTCCTATTGCATAATCGTAAAACACGGCTATAATAGAATAATACTCTTCAAAGTAATAAAAACATAAGTACTTCTTAAACTAAAAAATATTAACAATAATTAAGAACTCCAATCTCCATGTAATGATCAATATATATGTAATTGATTAATTATATTTACTAGAAGGCAGATTGCAGTATTTGTTTTGGAAGAAAAACCTTCATACGGTTTTTACGATCATACCACTAATCATCATACTCGTACTATGTAAAGACATGAAACAGTCCTCAACTCTATGAATATAAATGAATGATATTTCATAAGAAAATAGTAAATTTTTTATTGCCACGAAACAAAATTGTCTCAAATTAAGGATGAACATCCAGCCACAAATTTGACCCTGAGGGCTCGCATCCCAAGATGATTCGTTTTTATCATATCCTTGAGACAAAATTCCTCTATTATTAAATTCTAATCCTTTACTTCCAAAGAATGTCTCTTCAAAAGACAATAGTCCAATAAGAAATATTAATAATTAAGTTGTATCTTTTGTAGATATTGAAATGCTTTTTCTAGATCGATTAATACGAATACTGATCACATTTAGAGTCAATGATCATTATTAATTAATGAAAACATAATTTATGAATTATTTATTTTTGGAGCGCAGCTCGATTGGAATGCCATGCATTGTTAAGTATTAATTTATTGAATGCTTTGACCATCGTAAATATTATTGGAATCGAATTATGTTGAGCCTAAAAAGTTAAATGAAGTTTGATTTGTGATCGGGCTTGTATTATCAGTATAATATTCTTTTGACTTTTCATTCATTTGTCTTTCATATCGTGTCTATTTCTTTCCATCAGGTGAGATTGGATGGGTAATATAAAAATATTAAAAGATTTGTTTTCATCACGTTTATATTATAATAATGATAAAAATTATGTTTCGCATTTATCATTTTACACATATGACATTTGTTATAGAATATTGTTGCACCAATTGATAAGTGACTTTCTGTTCTGACTTGCGGCCAGGGTCTGGAAGATTCTCCACACTATTACCTATTCTCTCAATTATTATTACTATTATCATTTATTTGGTGGCAATACAAAGTTTTCGTATTGAATACTATCGTATTTGTGTGCTTTAGGGCCTAAAACAGTGTGCTGCAAAAGTCACTCATAATAAGGTGCATACTCTGTTTTACTCATAACTACAACGAATTAAAATAATAATAATGAAGTGAAAAAATTAATGGAAAACAAGTTAAAATATGGAGGACCCAAATATTTTAGTAATAAAAAAAACCTATATAGGTATTTTTAAATATTAGATAGTAATTATTCCTAGATTCAATATATATTGAATCTGTTGATTAATTTCAATTATTACCAAAAATCCTTTTAGTTTTTTTTTAAATTTTTAAATGAGTAGCTTTGCTGTTTAATTAAAACCTTTACACATTGCCAAAAGTGCGTTAGGGTAAGGAAATGGTCCCTACAAAGTTGGACTTGACTTTTGGTGTAATTATCTTCTCTATGAAAAAGTTTTAACCACTTTACTTGGGCATGATTTTTTGCTTTACATTGCTTAAAATTAATCTTTTTTTTGCTCCTTTTGCTTTGATAGTTTGAATTGATATGAAAAAACTTTAATAAGAAGAAAAACAAATTCTTCCAATGTTTCCGCATAGTTTCCGTACTATAAGCACAATAAACGAGTATAATCGCATATATTTTCTAACTGTATTTGTTAAAAGAGCATACATATTCTGTTATGTGCTTCTGTTTTCAGCTATCGTTTTCACCGTACTCGTAGAAGTTCGAAAAAACATATTAATTTTACATGTACAGTGTCAATATCAGTTAGTCATAAATGCGTAAGCTTCATTTTCTATAATGTAGAAGATACAATATGCAGTGTTTATTTTTTATAGTTTTAATTTTCAAATATTACACTCATTGATGCGAATCAGATGCTGCATAAATAGCAAAATAATAATATTATGAAACAGAGGTTAACAATTTAAATCATGTATATATTTAATGATAAATATACGCGATTTAAACAATTTAATATTGTAGAATAATAAAACTCCTACTAATATAATAAACTCAACAGTTTATGTGTTCCGGCACATAACGGCTTAACGGATTTTCTATTAAATGCAGTCGAAGTAGGTGAGGATTCTTTATTTCTTGGAAATACAGATGACAATTTTATCCTGAAAACTGAGAAGTTATCAAAGAATTTCCAAGGTGGAAAAGCTATAAATAAAATAGGGAAAACATTTTTATTTTTTTTATTTAATGCTTGATGGGTTATCCTTTGATCACTATCTCACCTGATGGTAAGTGATGATGTGGTCGAAGGTGTTGTTCAGGCTAACCTAGAGAATTACTGGCTCTCAAAGACAGCTGCCGGAACACACCGTTAGATGCTTGGCGACATATTTTCTGAGGGTGGTAGTTAGCCAGGCGGCAATTAACAAAATGCCCTACCACCATGCTATAACGTCTGCTATCCCAAGACAACCGGGACCGACGGCTTAACGATGCACGGAAGAGCTCAGTAGTAATGTCACCAGTGGTCACCCATCCAACTCATGAACGCGGCGGACGTCGCTGAGCTTTGCTGATCGGTTTAGAATGGCCAAGCGTACTTCGCTACGAGCGCATCAATCATGTCAATGTCAAAATCTTGATACTTGAGTAACCATAAGGTTAGAATACGTTTATAAACGCATGCCGTGTTTGCTTTTAATTGGTAGTGCACATAGTATAAAACCATATTGATAGTATAAAATATCTTGAACCCGTAACTAGTGTTAGCAAACCTATTTAATAAATAAATAAATAAACTTTAATGATAATAAGTATTAGTTTTCAATGAAGTTTTAGTATCACTTTTCTTGATGATTTATTCAAGATTGGTTCAAAGTCAAATTCAAAATCATTTCTTCAATTAAGGCGTGCGGTTGAGACAGAGAGAGGTAATTAAAAATTTAACTACTATGAGAACGGGTAAGAATAAAGTTAATCTTTGTTCAGGCCTTTATTTTTCAGTCTTTCATAATGTGTTACAGATTATAGTACAGCAATATTTGTTTTAATTACTTAGGTGCCAGGTGCAGGTAGCTTGTCATAGGCGACCTTGGCCAAGATTTTTGTATCGTTTAAGCTGTATGGTAGAAATGTTTTAGACGTGCACATGTTTCTGTGAGCATTATAATATCCTAAAATACTATTATACTATAGGACACGACTTTGATATTGATGACATTTTTGGAATGCTTATCGAAGATAATATAGTATTTCAAACATAAGCATCTCCATCCAAAAATAACGTAACCTACTCGTACAATCCACTAACTCCATTTTCATATTTTTTTTGCTGGCATATGATGGATGATAAATCACTGAAAACGTCAACTGAATGCAAATCGTTGGAAGTGGGTCACCTCTTGGACTTTTTTTACAATGAACTACTGCAGAAGACTCTTCCAAAATGATTGATTGTTCATTGTATAGTGACATTTTTACGAGTGAGGATGTAATAGAAATTTTTAGTATCTTGAGTGGCCTTTGTGTGTGGCTCAGTATAAGATTATTGTGAATGAATAGTTTTTTTGCAGTTCCGGGCATTGATGAATTAGTTAAGGTGTTGTCGGGAATAAGAATTCTGGATTTATGCAACTTTGTTGTTCAAAAAGTTGAAGGCGATCGATGGTGTTTAGAGACCTTGGTATTCGTTTTGTGTGTAACATACAAATACATATTGTAAAGATAGCCAAACATCTTCCCATACAGCTCTCAACTTAAGGACTGAGGACTGATCCCTAACCTTACGTAAGATGATTTTAAAAGGCGAGTACAAGAAGAAAAATGTGGCAAAAATGAACAGCATTCTCGTCAAAGTGAATTCGATATTGCTAAGCATTAACGTATAACACGTACGCTCTTTACCATTTAATTAAGGTTATTAACCCAATTCATCGAAGTTATTAATGACGTATAAAAACCTGCTCTAGGTAAGTTTTAATTCCCATTAAAATGATTAAGATCAAATTCAAATATAATCATTTTTTCTACAAAATGGTAGACGCATAGGTTAAGCTCTTACCATAATTATTATTGAAGTTTAAAACCGCACGGAATCCGTTTCCCTTGTACCAATCACGCCATTAAGTTGGTAAATTGTGAGCTATAAAATGCAAAAAGTTGGTTTCTGAGCTTTCGATGTAAGACCGAGAGCATAATCATCCTGATGTTGGTTTCAACGAACTTTATGTATTAATATGGGCTAATGCATGCCCTTAAGGTATTTTGAGGCTATATAAGAAAAAAGCAAACAAAACATCTAGAGAATTTTGTAAGCGATTCGAATGGCTCGAAAAGTGGTTTGGCAAAATATCTGTTTTGATCTCCATCTCATTCGCATAATTTTATTGCTGCAGTTATTTTTAAATAACAATGCAGGATGGGATAGAAGATTATGCTGCTAATCGGTGGCCATACCTCGCTTAATAAGGTCTTTCTGGAAAATAAATTTAATATTGGTGCTATGTTGAGCTTTGTGCTATATTTCTTTTACTCTAATTTTAAGGGTTATTTTCCCAACAAGCTAAAAGGCTATAGCCTCATTCAATTCAATTCATTTATTTCAGATATAGTCCATAGTTTTACATTAAATAAAGCGTATAGTAATAATTATGTTAATAGCAATAATAATTAATGTCGATAGCTATTTAAGAGACTCCGCTGAATTAGTGTTTGTCTATTAATTAAATATACCGGCTAGCACTCACGGTGTTTAGTCGAAATCTCCGACCGGTGTTCGAACAGTAAAGAATGAACATCTTTACTGTTCGAACACCGGTCGGAGATTTCGACTAAGCACCGTGAGTGCTAGCCGGTATATTTAATTAATAATCATGACAACTCACGTAAGTTTTTATGACAATATAGTGTTTGTCTGTCTGCCAGTCTTCTGTTTGCTTGTATATCATGGGTTCCTGACATAAATTAGTTACAAAACTGAATTTTGATATTTTGTGTAGAACTTTGACCCTGATGTGGATATTGGACTATAGGTAAATATTAAAACATTATTTTTAGGGTTCCAATATATGAGAAGTTAACCGAATAAATATTTTTTTGCAACCTACAATGTTGGGTGTTATTGAATAAAGAGTATTGAGCCGAGTTCTGTAATCATTAGGTAGATATATTTTTTTAATAAACGTCCCTCTAAGTTGTCAATTTGACGGCCCCCCAGGTCGTTAAAAGTTGTCAAATTTATAACATTGCTGTAAGTCCATAGCAAAATCCAAATTAGTGATGAATCTGTAGATTTGGTATATTATGAACAATATCTTCTTTATAACCAACAAATAATGGAAATGTTAATTTATAATATTTTTAATAATATTTTTTTTTCGTTTAAGAGCTTTTTCTTTAACCACTATATTTTTAAGTGCTAGTAGTGAGGAGCTTGCCTAGTCATTCCTAACTGAATATCTAGTTTAATCAACGTTCGCTGCGGCCGTAACTGCGATGGGTAACCGCTATACACATTTATTACTGAACACTACCTTACATCGGTACGTAACTTATTTTTCTATTCATTCAAAACATTGCGATAACAGTTTTAACAGGTGCCAAAGAATACATTTTTTAATAGCTTAGCCTTAGACTACTATTTCAAGTGTTGTAAAGTAGTGATGTGGTTGAGGATGGTAGTCAAGCTTGACCTAGAAGTACTGTTGAATTAGGATATAACCGTAAAAGCAAGAAACCCGTACGTTTTACACCGTAAATAGTTTTTTACTCAGAGTGATTTTCACTAATCTAGGGTATAGCTATACGGGGATAACTTGATTTAATCTCTGTATCCAATAAAATGCGATAGACCTTTGTCACAATAAGTTGTAGTATTTTTAATTACCTTATGGCAAATTAAATTTAATTAATATTAACTTCTATGAAAGGTGACAACAGGCAGCTTCATCAAGAAAATATAAAAAATATCTGATGGAAGATTTCAAAAATAGACCGTCGGATTTGACGTCCATCATTTTGAAAACAAATATGACTACTATGCTACAGCTGATAATTTATACTATCTAAGACAGTGTCATCTTTGTAAGTTAGTGAGTTTTCCTTTTTTCAAGAAAGTAATCAAACAAATTCAAATAACACAATATATGTTGACCTTGTATGCTAGCAAAATCCTATCACATTTTAATGTCACTACTAATGGGTCAATCCATAGTAAAAAGTTATCCGGGTATAGATTAACCTTAGATCGGTCAAATTCACCCAAAAATGGTAACTATTGAGGCGATCATTCTCAAAATGCTCCCCCACCATCTGCTGCAATATTTGAACTATGATAGCTCTGCACGGCACTCCATAGCTATTCCCAATGGATCATCACTGCTTCAACGTTTCTCGTGAATTTCTTCAAGAAAGAATTCTACTACTTAGTGAAACAGTTTGTCTACATGCTAAAGCCGTGGCTATTTAACGACATGTTGAGATCTAAAAAACGTTCAGTTCCCGTCAAAATGATACCTCATTAACTAGACCCAGAGCAGGAATTCTAATTTTCTCTACATTATCATGCTCTCGTCGCTGTGGTACATCAATCACAACTCGGTTTGTAGGCGAGAGCCAAGCGGGGACGTCATCTATTTTTGTAAGGTTCCGCATTAATGACAACATAGTTCCGTCATATTTTACGGAGATGTTGAAAGAGTCCTGCGTTTGGCAGCACAGATAAATCTTTTTCAATATTTTTGACAATCAACGAAAATAAATACAGTTGTGATTCAAAAGAAATACTTCTAAATGTTTGAACAACTTTGCTTGCATGCATCAATTTTGGATGTTGGTTATTAGCATAACCTTTTAACAACTAGTTTCTTCGTTTAGATCATGTGGTTTAGGCCTATAACATTAAATTTACTGCCTTACTGTTTTTATCACTAAAGTTAGGATCACTTCTACTACGGTTTTATTTTTTGAGAGAGTGAACGTTTGGTCTGAGCATTTGTATGTATGCACCTCTGTTTATCTCTTGAGAACTTGAACAATTTGATGCTCTAATATTCATGAAATTGGTATGGTTTTTGCAACATGAGAATATTTTAAAATATTCCAACAATTCCATGATAAGTATAATGTTATTATGACATTTTTAAATATTAAATAATTATCAAAAACCTTCTTTTTAAAGAACCCCAATAGTGTTGTTCCTTTACGAGAACGGATTCACAAAATATGATGATGATGAGTTATGTAACGTAATCATCTGTAACATTTGACGCGGGCATTGCCTCATATAGTACAGTCAACAAATAAACTCGCTCGGTTTTATAATTTTATTAATTCTATTATTATTGTTATATTCATGTTATATAATAAATAATAAAAAAAGCAAGTAAGTTATCTGTAACGGTCAATATCTTTTTAAAGTTTTTAAAACTAACAAAAAATTATTTTGTTTGCTGAAAATTTCAATTCAAATCCGAAGCATCTTCTTTATGATACTATAAATTACTTAAATATTGATTTAGGATTATGTATTCAACCCAAAGCTAGTATTTAGTTCATTCATACCATAAACTGTATTTCATAAAAGACCGGACTTATGCTTTATTCAAAATTAGAGGAATTGAAAGCTTGCTTGATATGAAATACTATTGAATATATTTTTTAAATCGGAATTCAATGTATAGTTTTGGTAGGCATTACAATCTGCTGATCCTCTGTAAAGTAAGATTAAAAAAACTCGGCTTAGCACTTAATAAACACGCCTGAGTCTTCGATTTGGTTTTGTGAATCTATTTAAAGCTATAATTAATAATATATTTGTAAATTTTAAAATTAACAATATCACTGTTGCTTGCGAAAACAGTATAATTTAAAACTTAGTTCTTCTTTTTTCGTTCCTCATTTCAAATAATACAAGTAAATGGATAATCGAATTGATCATCTTGTGATAAACAAGAAAAAAATAAGGTCTTTTAAATATTACTTTGCTGACCCTACCATGTGTTGATGACGATTAAAATAATACAGCGTAACATCAGAACCGTTATTATTTCGTCCCGTACAAATTTGTGACCTTAACTGACAAACTAACTGCTTTATAATCTGTGGTTTTACGTACAGACCCAGGTAGCCGGCGAGATCTTTGATAACATTACGATTTCTCGTGGTGATGTTATGAGTTTCGATACATTATTATATCAAATAATGTCAAAATATAACTGTCATATTAATGAGTCAAGCAAAACTCGTAATATAAACTATGGTAATTTTACATTTAAAACCTGACTTAATCATATTATTCAATGTCAATACGTTACGCAAACGAAAATACATTGGTTTTCAAATTGGGTAGCAATCCTCGGGCAAGTAATTTGGGGTATCCAAAACACCAACACTTACACTTACTATCAAATGACATATTGGTTGAAATCTAGTTTTTCAGTTTGACAGCATACAACAATCCATAGAACTATGAGTAAATATAATGCATATTGAATTATATCATGACGAATGTACCAATAGGCAAAGACTTTTATATTACTGAGATAGCCATCTACTCAACAAACGTCATTCTAAAATCAACAGACAACTGATGGTATCAATTATCTGCATCGGTGCTAATTAACTGTTCATGTCTTACCACGTAGTTCGCGTCTACGAAGAAAACTTTGCCAACAGGTGATAACGTTACTTATAAAGTCTATACCACCAATATATAGATCTAATAGTAACAAAAATCAAATACTACACAGAAGAAATGAGCATCCACCGTTGAACAAATGCCTTCAAAGTCCGATGGAGTTGTTCAGCCGACAGCAATATTCTTGTTCTCTCATATTAATAACATATGCCTCCCTCGTTTAGGGGGTTGGTTTGCCATAACCTTCACGCTTTGCAGGCATCTGGGTTACAGTGTAAGATGGCTGATCTTCAGAAGACGCTTTTGCCTACTTTCTGGTAAAACTGTTACTAAAATTTAAGTATAATTCGAACAAAATTTCAAAAACTGTTGACGATACAGAATTTTTATTGTTATCTCTGAAAATTGCCTCCTAAGAAGTACAGGTTGTGCAGAATCATACTTCTTATTACAATGCCGCTTGACTTAAATACGAGTATATAACAAGTATTTGGTACTCGTATACAGGTGAACATTATGTTACAAAAAGTACCCTACCAAAGCTCCAAAACACCATTCGAATGTCAATTCTAGAATTTGATTTCTCGTAATACTTAAGCCATTATTTTTATAAGTATGACATAAACCTGCAGCGGTCGGATTCAACAACCGTAAGCAATAATCATTACGCTCCTTCCCATCAGCCTTGAAACATGCTTCATTGTCTCGATTCGGCTTGTTCTTGACTTGTTACTACACAAGAAAAAGTAAAAAGATATCATCAAACTTGTACGTATATTAAAAAGCTCACGCAACCATGTCAAGAAATGTTCGTAGTAATGATTTCGTTGAACAGCCTATAATAAATATTGTAATGAATAATATACTCGTACGTACAGAATTATTTGGGCTTGGTTTGGTTTGTTGTTATATTTTTTCGATAGCATAAAATGAAGCGAAAAACAATACGTTTATTTAAGCTATATAATTTTTTGTTCAAAAATGCATGTTTTTCTTAGCTGTTAGTCTAGCCTTTGCATTATCTCACGTAAATGGTAAGTGATGATGTGGTCGTACATTTAGTTCAAACTAGCCTAGAATTAATGTCTCTCAAGGACATTTGCTGGGAAACAGCGTTGGGTTCTTGGTGACAGATTTTCTAGATGAAATTCTAGAGATTGAAACTTTTTTTTCAATCTGTGTGACATCTTCATACATTACCTATATCTACAACAGCAGCCATTTAGTTTTCATCAGTGAAACAAGGTGGACTCAACATAATAATTAATAATAAACTTTATCACTCTAGGAAATTATATCTGCAGTAAAATGACATTACTGCAATTCTAAAAACTAGTTAATAGAACATTAAAACTTTTTTTTCTTTTCTACTAAGTGTAAGATCGTTGTAACTGTTTGGGATATGAACAATTTGAACATATTATTTAGTAAAAAAAAATTATATTGCAACTAAAATTTCATTGAAATTGATGTTTATTATTGACTTTATATTTATAGAATGCCCCAATTGCTACCTGTGAGTGTCGTAAGAGGCGACTTAAGGAAAAATACCGGAAGGCGGGCAGCAGCGCCTTCTGAGGAACTGATATCTAAAACTGCGATCCTCAAGATGCCTGCCAAGGGCGGGTATTAAAAAAAAAACCCTAAGTGGGGGAGGCTGTATTCAGCAGTGGACAATCCGGCTGATACAGTTAAGACTATTATTGCAAATGAATTAAAACTATTATTTTTAAATTCATTAATTCAAATCAAAATAATGTAAGTACTTATTTGACTTGTAACATGAAGTTTAAAAAAATATATTGTATGAAATTGGAACTTTTTGAATTCGATAATTTCACGCAACGCATCAAGGTTTTTCATAAACTTAAATTGAGTAATCAATGCAAAAAATCTAAAACCACTAACACACCAATCCAACACATATTGTGGTACAAAACATTTCATTTCCTTTCATAACGATATTTTCAATATACTTCCAAAAGCTTATTCATAACTTAACTACAATAAAATATCACATTATGTTATTATTCCGCCATACCTCCGATCCAAATCCTCTGTACGAAACGAATAACCGTCGAATAAAGTCCAAGCCAAGTATATTTTCCAACGGCAATAACTTTTTAGGGCCACCATGAAAGTAACTTTTACGATTGTTAGAAATTAATATCTGAAAAATGGTTTGGAACCCTCATATCTTATCGATAAGGTTCCAATATCGAGAAAATATGTTTCAATATTCTTTTTTGATACTTTGTAGCGCGAATTTTCCTTTTTGCTCTAAGCTTTTAATTAAAATTTAGACACTTCGCAGACGATTGGGGGTTAGTCGTTGTTTTAAACTCTGTTGTTTGTTAGCTGGACCGAGGTTTTTCAATATCATTTGTAAGTAATGTGTAGTTAAATGTTAAGAATAATTAATGTTTTTCACAGAAATAATAGATTTAAGCGTTATTTTGCGGAAGTCCACAATTAATACTAACATATATAATAAAATACCAACATACCATCAATATTATAGAAAAATAAACTATAAATTGTATATTTAGTGACAATTCCGCCCAAATGTCTTACTGAGCCGACGTGATGTCAGAAATACGTATCCTACTGGAACAATTTTCGTTGTGTTTCGCTTATACACAAAGCACCTTCAGAGCGTTCAGACACTTTGATTTTCACTTGAAGATGTTTCTGTAGAAGCAAACACGTCGAATACTATTCCGGCTAGGATAGGTAGTCTGATGTTAATTTGGGTTAGCAAAGACATTTTGGCAGAATTTTCAATAGATATAATTTTTGTGTTCCTTAAATATTTCCTAAAAATATAATGTTTTACTTTCTTAGAATATAAAAAAAGTTTTATATTCAAGGTTTTTCTGCAGCTTTCTCAAATATATTCATGATATATTTACACAGATCTATTCGTGCACTGATTGAAATCAGAATGGAACAAACCTCCACGTTTCCATCGCGTTGCATCGACTATGGTCACAATGGTCCTAAAGAGCATGGATGAAAAGGTAAAATCACTTCAGTAAAAGAAGGTAGAATTAAATATATTACGTAATGACGTGCATTATAATATCTAAATATCATCGAAAATTTACGATAACATTTAGGTATTCATTTAATATTTAAGAAGTATACGTATTTTTCGTATTAAGTGACCTTTCAAAAGTAGACTGCATTGTGAGGCTAATACATTTTTAAATTGAGTTCGATAAAGATTTTAAGAAGCTATCGTAGCCTGAAAGATTAAAGCTAATTCGTTTTGATAATAAATAATTTATTTCATGATGGAGGAACGGGTGGGGATTTTTGAATGGTCGCCAGCTACCTACCATTAGAAAACCTGTCGAAAATAAACAATGTGTTCCAGCAGCGGACCTTGCAAGCCCGTAAGTAATTATGAAAATATAGAAATGAAACCTAACATTTGAATGTCTCAGGGTGATGGGCGCAGTGCAGATGAAATTACTCTGTTATAGGTAGAGGTTATCACAAAACATCAGATGCGCGTCCCGTCACAATAACATAAAAAAAGAATAAGCAATTGTATTTTTTAAAAAAAACGGAGAATTTATATGGCCTTTCATCTGAATAATACATACATTAGACAGGTCTTTCGTTTTTCTTTTAGCACTTGTTGGTATGCGATGTTGTGTTTGGTAAATAACCTAACATGTATTATTATATGGTCTATGCTCATATGGAAACTAGATCTCACGGACAGTTGCCGCTACACACCGTTATGTGCTTGGCGAAAGATTTTCTATTCTTTTAAATGCCTACCAAGCAGTGAAATGAAGTAAATGCCCACGGCGGCATTAGATATACGAAACCCATAAATATATATTGATTGGTGTTTTATAATTAGAGTGTTATTCTTTCAGGAAAACAAATTAAGATAAATTATTTCTAGACTAAAACACTTTCTCTAACTAAATTAAAATATCATAAGTCACAAGTTACATTTTGAAAAAATACCCTCCCAACACTTTGTACACGGCAGAACATTATTTCTGTTATTACAACCAGCCTGTTCTGGCGTCCGAAAAAGGTCGCCTAATTTGTCTGCCGGAATTCGACATTATTTCTCTCTTCCATTGTTTGTGTTACGATTACCACAAGGGTTAAATAGCTCGTTTAAACGTCGACTTTTTCGTCCAACTCCGTTGCTTAGGGGAGTGAACTTAAAAAGGGTTAAGCTGTTTTAATTGTAAACTGCTTGCGTTTCTCTTTTGTTTTCTAGATTTGTACCGCTCCCCAACGTTGAAATTATTCAGTTGGCAAAGATTACGCAAGGAAGCAATACGTTTGGGGTTACAGAATTAAGATCGGAAAGTTGACTAATCAGTTTTTTAATTTTTTGGGTAAACTTGGTGGTCTAGATTGTATTGAATATCAGTATTCAAATCATGTTACACTGATTATCTTAAAGAATGTTATTTAAGTCCAATACTTGTCTATTCGAATCTCTTACAGAGTAATTTATTATTTAACGGAACTATTGTCTGAAGGAAATTCGTTTAAGTCGTCATTCAACTCTTGAAATCACTTCTCTTTGTCTTCTTCAACCTATAAAATATTCCAATAATCGTTTTAAACTAAAGCATTCTTTATCTTATGTAGACTGGAGACAGCAGATAAGATATCGCATGCCTAGGCCTTCCATTGTGCTTTGCCAAGTTCCGTCGGATCTTACGCGAATCTCTAAGACTGGAAGCATTATAGAGATAAGCTCAATGCAAACGATTCAGCCTCTACATTCGAGTAATCTTCCTTGAGCGTGTTGGTACTATTACTAAAGTAGATTTAGGTAGAGTTGGGAGGTAGAAGTGACTTTTTAATGCCAGTAGATGTTTTTTTCCTGCGACAAGAATATAAGTACTAATCAAAATATTTGTTAGAACAGAACAATAAAGAGCTTGTAACGGAAAATGAAAAAAAATGTGAATTAAATACGGCTCAAACTACACGAAAGCGCACTTCACGTGGCGGATACGACCTTTTTTTTGTACGACATTTGCAAAAAATAGAGAAAATAATACGTTTTACATGGATGCGATTGACCAATCATTATTTTTTAACACAGATTTGTTAAAGCCTAAGTCAAAAAAGTTGAGGAAAACTTCCAAATATAATTTTAGAACAACTGCACCTCGGATTTTTTAACCTATTAATCAAACCGTAATGAAAACAACTTCAGTGCAAATTTGTCGCCAAAACTTCCGTATATGGCATATTTTTTTTCTGAATCCCATTAATGATTCTATGAATAGGAGATTACGAAAGTAATATAATAAAAAAAAACTCTATACGTACGAGTATGGTCAGGCAATATTGAAGATCACTGAATTCCAAAACAGAGATGGAATAAATTTTTTTAACGCTTAGGTATTAACGTTTCCGAGGTTTATATGTATGCTTATTGCTTTTTAATTTTCGTTACATGAAATTTACGTCTTTGTTACTTGTAAAAGAAAGAAAGAAATATTTATCATTAAACTCCTTTAGATAAAATCACCAAACGTAAATTGAATCGGTAAATAGGGCATTATTAGGGAATCGGTAAATAGGTCCTTATTTTAACTTGCTAAAATGCATCAATAACATTTTTATGGAAGCATTTTCGTATTTTAAAACATAAATGTTTTAAAATACTTTTTATTTACCTTCGGTATGCTTTTATTAACAAAACACTACAGACGCGGGTTCAATTTCCGCCCGGGGAAAAACATTTTTTACTCCAATAATTTTAAATTTAAACCACTACAAACTTTATATAAAACTACAGCTATTACAATGACCATACTTAGGCAATCTAAAGGCCATTGCAGACCCAACGGCAGTCGAAATGCTCCAGACCACCACCAATTGACAGCGTGGCCAGCTAACTGGCAGCATTGCCCCGTTGGATTGAAATGTTTATCTTAGCCCTCTTACTGATAATCGGTGCATAAGTTTATCAAATGTCGTTCAGCCTACTATGCACTTCAAAGCTATTGTGGGCAAAACAATAGAGTTGGAACTTTATAGATAGATAGGAAACTCTTTATTGTTACACCACATTTAAGATATAATATATGAAATAATAATATAACATAGTGTGACAATGGGCGGCCTTATCTTATATATAACACTAAAAGTGATATCTACCAGGCAACCTTAGGATGGAGTTGAAAAAACGAAACAGTTGGGGCGGGTATATTCTAAAAATAAACAATGAAAAAAGTACAAACTCATACGTCCTAAAAATATTTAAAAAAAAACGTATTTTAGTATAATTTCTAAACAAATGTATAAAAATAGTATGATGGTTTTTATAGTAATTAAATAAATACAATATTATATACGTGTGTCAATAAAAGTCAACTATCAGTACTAATATTATAAATGTGAAAGTAACTGTGTCTGTCTGTCTGTCTGTCTGTCTGTTACGCTTTCACGCCAAAACTACTGGACCGATTTGAATGAAATTTGGTATGGAAATAGTTTGAGACCCGGGAAAAAACATAGGATAGTTTTTATCCAACTGCGCAAAAAGAGGTTAATGTTTTTGCTCGATAACCGACATACGCGCGGGCGGAGCCGCGCCCGGAAGGCTAGTAAGTATATATTTTGGTATACAAGTATATAATATTGAATTATCAATTTAATTGACTTATAATATAATGTAATGGTATTCATAACAATGTATATTTGACAAATTAATTAATTTCATTTAATTATTATAGTAATTATATTAATACTACAGGATAAATCTTAACTAAATTTCTATAGCAATGAGATATTAACTCATGGTATTATTTATGAAACTAAAATCAAGCTCCGTTTTTTCTTTAATTATAATTAATGTATGTTAACGGTGATGTTTGCTGTGTTTATCTCTATCATCGTATTTAACGGCCATACAAATTTTATTTAAGAATTACTAGAGGTGTTCATATTACTCAATGTGATTAAATCGGGTATCTCCTTACTATAATTAGCTATTACCTTCTCCTAACCAGTTAATTATAAGATTTATAAGTGAATATCTACGGTGTCCAATTACTTATAGCTTCTATGGCATACTATAGCAGCAGGTATTTAAACGTGATGGTAAGGAACAAGTTTGGATACGAAACTAAATGAGCGTGTCAAAATGATGTCATGGGACTTATGAACATTTTTTCTAATAAGTATGTAAAATATTATTATCATAACATTTCATACGTAGCAGGAATTCGGAGTTATTAAAAAAAATAAACGAATAAAAGTGTTTATGGCCCGAAAAATTGGCAGGAGAACTGAAAAACATACTTTTACGTAGAATCCATTGTTTTTGTCTTTGCGGATGATAGCGTGATAGCGTAGGTATAACCACTGTTTCACCTAATCAAAGTAACGATGTGTTCGGAGATGTTATACAGGCTCTTATGAGTATGATATATTATATATATTAGTTTTTCTTATCATTACTTCTTTATTATTATAACTTTCTTACTTCAGTTAAGTTTTTATTAAGGCATGCCAATTTTCATTGAAGCAGTGATGGCTCAGTGGCTTTGGCTATGGACTGCCGCGAGCAGGTCCGTGGTTCGAATCCCACCAGCGGCTTGAGCTTCACCACATGGTGGAAGGGCATTTAGCGAATGACCGCCTGGCTAGCTACCACTCTCAAGTAGAAAACCTGTCGCCAAGCACTTACCAGTATTTTTCGGCAGCAGTCCTTGAGAGCCAGAAAATTACAGGAGACTTATCAATTCTTTGTCTCATTGTGACGGGTGCAGTGCCATTCGTCACATGACGAAATGCATCTGTTATAGGCAGAGGTTATTCCACTTAACATCAGGTGGGCCTCGAGCTTGTTCCGTTATAACCACATAAAAAAATCCAGTCTAAGGAGTCAGCATATCTACAAACATTGCAACATTCAATCAAAGTTTGTGAAAAAAATATCTACGAGTATTACATAGAAATACTACATAATATTAAGAAAGGGCTGTGAACGTACTCAAGGTCCAATTAAACCTAATATAGGTATTTAACAAAGCCAAAGTCTTAATAAGGTGTGAACTTTACAGATCTCGCTATCTCGAGACCTGACTATCAATTCAAGGGCTTATCAACAATCGAGTCTCTTAATTGTTGTACTGCGCATGTTGGCCCTTAATTAGTGAAAATACTCACTCCCTATCTGAGCAGCCATCTTTGATTTTGAATGCAATTATTGTTCTTTGATAAAAGGATGATGTTAAGCCTGATGGAGGTAGTAACTTTTATTGGCGAATGAAGAAGGCCTATAGTTACCCGGAAGTCACTGTCTGTTATACAGGGTTATTGGAAAAATGCTAACAACCTTTTAGGATTGACATCTGCTAGTCCCAAAAAACAAATTATGACGATTTATTTTTTGTTTTGAAAAAAAAAATGATTTATTTTGTTAATTATTTTATCAACTTTACTTCGTGTGTTGCCAATCTTCATACAAAATATTAGTACTGCATCCACCATGCTGGTCTATCTATAATAGCAATATATATACACTCCAAATAGTAGTAAAAAGTAATAAAGTAATCAAAAAAAAATATTTGCGCACAATATTGTGATAATAGGTACTTATGAACTATCATGCTACCGACTTCAACAAGTTATTTTACACTTTTGGTTGTTGAAGTCAGTTCCATTTTTTGCTATATATATTTTTGGTCATTAGAACTTTTTACTACTATTGGGACTATATATATAGCTATAATTAATAGACCAGCATGGTAGATGCAGTACTAATATTTTGTATAGAGATTAGTAATTTTCTGAGAGCCAGTAATTCTCTAGGTTAGCCTGAACAACATCTTCGACCACATCATCACATACTTACTATCAGGTGAGATAATGGTCAAAGGCTAACCTATCATGCATAAAAAAAAAACACAAACTAAAGTTGACTGCTTTGTGCTTGAGTAAAGACAAATACATTCACTTGAACACTATTCTAATACATAGCGGTTAATAATCCGGTAACAGTTACATGCAGTTTGGATAATAAAGCTATCAAATATTAAAAAAAACTATTTAAAATTAACATCATGCGAGCTGAAACTCGCCTATTTCTGTGTATTTGGTTGTTTTTCTGAGCTGTCTACTTTAGATAGATAGCAAATCACTAATTGAAACACCACTCAAAAGAAAAACACATTAAAATCAAATATCAATACCATGAAAGGTTTAGAATTGGCGGAATTATTCCTAGAAGCGATCTCTTGCATACAAATCTTTGAATGTAGAGGATCCATTAAACTAAGAGTGACGAGGGTGTACCAAATTACATTAATGATGCAAGAGCATTATTAATTATTAAGACTAAGAAGTCTAATAGGTGTATATAATTAAACAATAATTTAAATAAATATTATTAATATGTGTAATAATAGGGTTACAACATTGATAGTCAAATAAAATTAAAAATGTAATTCCTAACTAACTAAATAACCCATCCCTGACTGCACCGGGTGGTAAGGTACCCATAACGCTGGCGGCATTGCCGCGTTGTATTCGTATAATGGCAATGGCCAATCTTTGCACCACGAACAATCCAAATCGGGAGTCGATGTAAGTAAGTCAAAGTAAGGTGTAATAATAATACATATATGAATATAGGTGCACATAGTAACACAGTTCATTTAAATATATACAAATACAAACAAACAAAATAAATAACTAAAATTAACCCATATAAACATTCATACCCAACAGGAAGAAATTTAATACCAAATGTTTTAAACACATTGAATAACCAGTTACTAAGTTAGATGCAAAATGTTTTCTACGTATAAGGTGGCAAAGTTACATTCAATTTCATAGACGACTGAAAAGTACACCCAAAGGAGTTCTTCCTTTCGTGAGGTTATTTAATATTTTCATCCGTTTGGGAATACGCAAGCTTTCTTTTGATATTATATAAACGTTCAGAACACATATATTTAACTAAAAAATACAGCAGCAAATTTTTTAAACAAATATAATACAGCGACATAAAAAACACTGTTTTTGGGTACATTCTACTCGTACATAAGCGGACCTAACAGATGTTGCATGGCACAAAAAAAATCGCAGCAGCACCTACCGTATAACATTTTGTGCATCTAAACAATTTCAAGCTTCAAAAATATTTTTCAAAATTGTTCTAGCCGTTTAGGAGTTCAGTGACATACACACAAACGGAAGAATAAAATTGTCGGCCTTATCGCTTATAAAGATCTTTTCCAGGCAACCATGTTTGGAAAGGAGCAGTAAGTAAATAATTATGACGGCTTGGTGCACTTAACAGTAATATATAAAATTGTGCTAAAGTAAAGTTTTCTAAATGATTATTTCTATTTCACACCATTTGATTTTATTAAAAATACTCACATATACCGCAAAACTAATATATACTTATATATATCAACATAGGAACACAGTTTCATAATTTTTCGGCTATATTGTTTACTTGTGCTCTCATTAATGCTTATATTAGAAAATCTATTGAGTAGTGATGTAACGCAGTTTGCATGGAGGTATGGCATTTTGCGAATGGTTAGCTGCTTACCTCAAGTACAAAATCCGTAACTAAGCATCTAATAGTCTGTTCCGTCATCTGACGTTGAGAGCTACTTCCAATTCTAGGCTAAGCGTGTTTACAATCTTCGACTACATCATATCTTGCCATCATGTGAGATTTCAATAATAGGCTAAGCAATTAGCATCGGTAAGAAAATACCGTACAGAAAACCACACGAAACACTTCATCAAGTTTTAATATTGTAACGTTACAAACACGAACAAAATGAAAATTTAATTCCGTTCGTGCATTCCGCATAAACCCATCCGAATTATCTAACGTGGCTGATCTTTAGTTGCTCACTGAAATGTGTGGCTGATTCCTTTTAATTCTGCCACTGCCGCGTAGAAAGCTGATGGGCTTAAATTTTAATTAATTTTTTACTCCAAAGACTTTCTTTAATAAAACCAGAAGCTTAATTGCCAAAATATTTCACAATCCTTTTAGAAGGGCGCACCTTGAGACGTATTTAATAAGGAACGTGGAATACATTTAAATTGCATTTCTGGTACTCGGTTAATAGGATTACGTTGGTTGGTTTATAATTAATAACGTTTGAGAGTAAACCTTTAGCGCAAACAATTTTTCATCATTTCATAATTTGCTTGTGATTATAATAAGAAAAATACAAAAAAAATGTCATGTCATTATATTAGGTAACAGTTAAAAAAATAAGTCTAAGAGTTTAAAACCATTTCCTTTAAAAAAAAAGTCGACCAACTATTCCATTACATTAAAAAGACGAGTCTATTAAGTAAAACATATATAAAAAACTAAACGGGTTCCAAAACATTATCCATTATATCCACATTAAATACCGTCTAACAAAACTCTTCCAATTCATTTAGCTATCTAGTTAAAAAAGCGGGCTCCCATCACATTCCAAGCCAACGAAGCTTAATGATACAAACTGTCAATATGTTTGCTTAATGGTAAAGATTTTCCGTTAGCAACCAGTAAATTCACAAAAACTCACGTACGAAACCAAGGAATAAATAGAATTTATTCCTTGGTTTCAAGTCCTGAGGAAAGACCGAGACAAGAAAAGTGGCTGTCCACAAAAATAAGCGTTTTAATTGTTTTGGCCACAAGAAAATTATGCTTAAGATCCCTCTGCTCTCCGGAACTAGCCATCAGGATACGAACAATCATGTCTAATTTTAGTTCAATCTGGTAACGCAACTGTTTTGACCTTCGTGTTACTACACCCGCCATGATGTCGGAACACTACTATTCACTTGGCCACTTGGCGAAACGGTTTTTGTTTTAGTGTGATAACCAGCCACAGCCGAAGCTAACTCCCAGGGTTTTGGCTTATTTAGTACCACCCAGGGTCTTTAAGCCCCAGGTTACAAACATGGATGATACATAGGAAGAATTAATGCTTGAGTATTATCTTTAGTATTCTCGGTGTTATGTTAAAAAACAGCTTAAGAGGATTATATAGCGCGTACTTCTCCATACAAAAAGAAAAAACTCTTTTCTACCTCTAAATATTGCCTGATTTCGATGATTTTTGTGTTCATGTATTGAACATGTCATTGACTAGGCTTGTACCTTTTATTTATTCCAGTTTTCTAACTAACTTTAAAGTTAGGAGAAACTTTAATGTTTTAAAGAAAGCAGAATATGCTTCTAACTTAAAAGTTATTTAGAAACTGGAACAAATAAAACGTACAAGCCTAGTCAATGATATATTCAATACATGAACACAAAACTCACCGTAATCGGGCAATATTAAGAGGTAGAAAAGAGCTTTTTCTTTTTGTCCTCTTCATGGCTCCAATAGTAAACCACGCAATGCTGGAGCAGGCAGTGCCATGAAACTCCTCCAGAAGACTTCGCCATCTTCTTAGGCTCAGGGAACTCATCATGTTAGATAAAGATTGTCAAGCTGAGGCAAGAGTTGAGAACAATAGGGTATTATGGAATTTTGCAGACATCTGATGAGAGGGAAGTTCACGATTATTCTTAATTTGTAATATTATTTTACACCCAAAAATCTATCAGAAAAGTGAAGATGGGGTTTCTTACGTTCCAACCCCTTTGTAACATATTATAGAAACTTTGTCGAGTAGGACGGTACATCTACTCAGGAATGAATCTAACTAGGAATGTATAAACAACTACAAATGATTATGATTTAAAGTACATATAATCCAAGATGCTTTACAGAAGTTTCGAATTTGTTAGCTTTTACTACATTAGCAATAACAATAGTTATTCTATTATGAAAAATTTTATCTTCCGATATCACTTTGGAGAGGTAAAGATAAAACTGACAAAAGACAAAAACTTTTATACACTCAAAGAAAAACTTTCGAAGACACTTCGCATTGTGGGGAAAACTTACTTTACTGTATCGGAAAGAAATTTCCTGTCTTTAAATTCAATTCCTTCGGGTTACCCTTTTTGCCAACAAAATATTATTTGAATTTTATTATTCATGTACATACATTTTATGATGGATCTTTTGGTAATTTTTAATGTGCGTGTAGCGTTTTATAGCAGTTACTAGAGCTAAAAACGCCAATGACACGGTCAGTGATAGATTCTGATTTGTAGACCTGATGAAGAAAGCTCAGTTCAACGGTAAACATTATAGCCGCTGATGATGATACATTCTATATAAATACTTAAGTGTAAGTTTATCGTGTTGCTCTTATTATAATTTTTTGAGGATGAACATTTTCACTAAAAAAACGTGCTTCTAAAACATTAACAATGCATCATGGATAAAAAAAAAATATTATGGTATTGGGACGTAACAAGCTGTTAACGGGACTAACTCTGCCTATAACAGATACATTTCGTCACTTGTGACGAAATGCATCTCCTGTGCCTGTTATTTTACAGCCTTTTAAGGACTGCTTCCGGAACACACTGCTAGGTGCTGGGTGACAGATTTTCTACTTGAAGATGGTAGCTAGCCAGGTCATCATTCGCAAAATGCCCTTCCATGCGGTGAAGCTCAAGTCGAACTATAGACCTGCTGCACGACATTTCATAGATATTACCGCTAGGTCATCATTTCTTCAAACTAACATAAAAATAAAACTCAGGTTCGAGATTCCAAAGCAACGTTTTTGCTACTCCACCAACGTAGAAGTGAAAAATAAATACATTTTTTTGCCGATGGGCTAGCCTTAGATCACAATCTCATCTTTTTTATATAGGTTAATCTAAAATAGAACCCGACTTCTCTAACAAGGGAGAGTCTGCGTAGCAGTACATAGTAATTGTTACTGGGCCATTACTGCCTGTTTAAAATTATACAAAGGCCCAAATACATTCTGATTTGGCATTTTTGAAATCACGCTTTGAAATGTTTAACTTTATGTGAATTCTAGGCTGGCTAGCTTACGACCTTAAAATGCTTCATACTCGTACTTTATTTATTCTCGAAAACACATCAGACTCAAAGGCAACTAGTTTTATAAATATATACTGCGTTGGTCGTGTTACTTTTATGGAATATCAGTGTAAGTTGCCAAATGTTGTACTTTAATATCAGCCGCTGGCAACAAACCATTGGCAACCGGCAATGGGTGAAGGCTTCATGAATCTGCCGGAAACATAAACGTTATATTTTACTCGTATGGAGTATTTGAAGTACTTACTAAATGTTTTTATTGTCTATCGTAAGGTATCGTAGGTATCTTAAGCTAATTTTAGGTCAAATTAAGTATTAGAGTGTCAGTTACCATCATTATAATCAGCTGGACATATTTCGCTAAAAAATTTGAAGCTCTTGTATCGGAATTCACCTAATCGTTCCTAAACTAAAGCAACATCTACTGTGGTCATTACTTGGATGGGTAACCGCTAGTTACGTATGCTTATTACTTGAGCGCTTCTGTGCTTCGCAGAGCACGTGAAGACATCGCCAGACCCGTTGGTTGTCGTGAAATAGGAGTCAATACAGTATAGTGGTAGGGCATTTTGCGAATGCCCGCTTGGTTAGCTACTACCCTCAAGTAGATAATCTAGGTAGCCATCGCTTACTACCAGAGAGATAGTGGTCAGAGGCTAACCTAAATAAAGCCAGGCTAAAATTGAAACCCTCTCCCACCCTCCCATATCATCCTGTCGCAAGGGGCCCACGAAAGGAAAAACCAGAAGGTGATCAGCGTCTTCTCAAGAACTGCTATGCCAAGACGCCTGCCAATTATGGAGATTATGGCAAACGCCCCAGTATGGGGAAAGACTTAGTTCAACAATGGAAGCTATGGCTGCTGATGATGATGTTGATACGTATAGTTTAACGATAGGATGTCACATTACAGAATAAATGAATCTTTTGCCACATATATCTCATTTGTGACATCATATAAGTAATGGTGTAATTCCATATTTCTGGAATCAATAAATTCAATCAACAAGAAAAGTTAGTAGTGTTGGAACGTACACTAACACTTATCTGCACTTACATATTCTGTCTATTTGTGCCACAAAAGAAATAACATTTTGTTATCTAAAATATCTTTTATCTAGCAAGGTATACGAAGTCGAATATTGATGGTGTAATATGGGGAAATATTTTTGCACAGACTTTTACGTTTGTCTCGGTTGCGATAAAGAAAACAGTATATATCACACTTAACTTAGATAAGCCTTGTTTTCTCAATTGTGAACGGTGTAGAGATTGTTTTTCTTTTGGAAAATAGAGCGTTTGGGCTTATAGTCTTTTGAATCAAACAATTTTGCGTGTTAAAGAGTTCTTAAGCATAGGGCACTCATGAACGGAGAATGGAACGTATAAAGGAGATGTTATAATGAGAAGGAATTCTAGGCATTCAGTGAATAAGACTGAATAAAAATTTCCGTTTTAATTGCTGAGGTTAGCGTTTGATCACAATCATACCGTATGTTCGGATGTGTAAACAGCTTAAAACTTATAACCGGCTCTCAAGCAAAGCTACCGGAACACACCGGTACGGTCAACAGATTGACTACTACAAGATAGCCAGACTGGCATCCGAATAGTGCTCTACGGTGCTGCATATGCCCTACCATCATGGTCACAACAAAAAAAGGAGGGCCTCTATACAGGAGAATTGTTTTATTAAATTTTTTTGTCGATACTGTTTCGTTATAATGGTAATGCAATCGTCAAACTTCGTACAATTTAGTTCAAGCTAGGTGTGATGTTGGACATTATCTAACCAAGTGCGGGTCTGACCCCTGCTAAAATTTCGAACAGTACCTACTCAATATTTTATTAAGGTACTCAGGTTTTATTAACATATAACTATATAACTTTAGAATATCAACGAGTAATTACGTCAAGTAGTAATAAGCTATTTACGCGGAATCATCGAGTGCAAAATAAAACCGTGTCGATTATAATAAAAAACACCAACATTATACCCTGAGCAATAATGCAACGGAAGAATTGAAATCTATATTCAGTGGCTGTGCTAAGTGTGAAATAGACAACAATCCATCTTATCACTTATGTCAAGAGTTCTAAAACGAAAACATGACCAGTATAACAAGACCTCAAAACTCCTGCTGAATACTCACTTCTGTAAGATTTTCAATAAACATAGAGGTCTGCAAAAACTGGCAGCATCATTCTCGTGCTAACGTGGGAGGTACGATTGGAAAGAAATCAAGATGGTTGCAACGGAAGCCAGGTGATGCATTGTCGAGTCTCGGCTCCCTCAATTGCCAGATTTGAGATTACTATCGAGTTCACTTGCGAGTGAACCTTAGTAGCTTACGGGTTTGCTTTTTAGCGATCAATCTTGTGGGTTGATTCTCAAAGGCTGAGTAAAATATACAACAAACTTACTAAAGTGTTTTTTCAAATATATGTTGCTCGATTTTTTGATTACTTTGTTTCCCTTTTCAGACTTTTGAAACGTACGTTAGCTTAGGAATCTTTGCGATACAGTTACTAGCTTAAAAATATAAGATCTATTCTATATCTTCCTGTAATCAAAAGGCAACTGAAGAAACTAATGCGTAAAATGGGTGGAATGTCACTACTAACGCCGTTGTAACCCGAGGGATAAACGGGTATACCAACAACGAGAACTTTCCTAAAGCAGGTGGTATATGATCTTGTGCTGCTGGTATTTGTGTTGTTAGCGGAAACATAATGTACCAACCCTATTTAAAATGAGGTAAGTGTCGAAGACTATTGGAATCTTGTCTCATTAACACTTTTAGTCTGACAGGACTCTAAAGAGGCGACAAAGAAGAATATACCAAAAGGTTAACAGAAACGCCTTCTAAAGCTACCATCTAACAGTACGATTCCTAAGACGCCTGCCAAGCGTGGGAATTATTGTGAAGCCTCGTAATGGAGGAGAATTTTATTCAACGGTGGACGTGATGGCTGTAGAAGGTAGTAAGTATATAGTAGTTTATAAACATTTTTAAATCATTTTTTATAAAAATCAAGTCAGTTTCTATAAGACGAGTAGCTGAAAATAAAAACTTATCAGTGACTGATTTAGCAAATTCTTTAGTAAGTACGATGTTTTTTTAAAATTTTTGCAAAAAGTTCTAGTAATTAACATCATAAAACTCCCACATTACATAACAACCGTTGATGTAAAAAGTTCTATAACAAACTCAGTCGACAACAAAAATTAAGCAATATCCGATAGAACGGAACACACTTCCACGAACATACTCGTGTTTCCATAATTTCCTTCCTAACCAATTAAACTTTCCCCAAACTCGAGATCATTAAAGTATCAAAATATTCAACAACCGAACGTGATCAATATTTTCGACTGCCTGTTAGTTAATGCAGGAAGCGTCTGATACAATCTTGATTAACGTTTGTAATACAACAATCCATTTATTTTAACTACGAGTTAGAACTTTCGATAGATGAACTTCATTTCTTTAATTGGGTATCTAACTCGTGTTAGTTAGAAATGTTAGAATACTGTGCATCATATAATAGCTTACAAAAGAGTATTAGCTTGATATATTTCTGTGTCCTCCAATATTTGCTTGCACGTTAAAGTTCTTATAACAAACTCAAAAAATGATAATATTTATTTATTAATTTCGAAACACACTCATTTAATTCTCTTATTACTAAACTAGGCTGATTGGTCTGTATTATAGTATTTACACCTGATTTATTTTACATCTTGGATCTAATTAAGAACAAAAATACAATATAATAAATAAATTATTAACTACTTACAAATCTTACAAGGTGATTAAAAGCAAGCACTATGTGTGTATATTTTCAAATTAAATTAACACGATACTTTTTTGAATTTTGTAATTGAATAAGTTAAGTATGATTGAGGTTATATAATGTCTCTTTAGTGTATCTTTAGTATGTTTGTTTGTTAATTTCACAATGACATCTATTGACTTAAAAAAATAATGTAAGTAGCAGCAAACAACTCTGATCTTGATGGGTAATGTAAATACAATAAATTTTCTCTACTAGCCTAAATTCCCACAAAGGTTAAAGAAAGATAACCGATCATAGAAATAAGAGCTGCTGAGAGGACAAGGGCTTAGAACATTCAGTGTTTGAGCAAGCCTCATATAACTATATCAAAAGAGTCTAAGGGGCAGATTGGGCATATCATATTTAGTATGTAGGAGTATGAAAGCCAAAAGTAGGTGTGCGTGTATATTTTTGTTACCAAGTTGTAGTCACCAAGCACCTAACGGTGTGTTCCAGCAGCTGTCCTTGAGAGCCAGAGTAATTCTAGGCATGTTAACACCTTCGACCACATCATCGCCATCAGGTGAGATTGTGGTCAAATGCTTACCTATCATCAATTTAGAATCTTAAGTAAATAACCGTAACTTTCGCATGGACAAAGAAAATTATAATAGAAGTTTAATACCAGCATCTAAAACTAAAAATATCGCAAATATATCAGTGCAATTTGATAAGTGTTCCAGTAGAACTGTAACTACCGATGTTGCAATCTCAGAAATGATTAGGTTTATTTACCTGTCCGCCGACGCGTTTCATTAACAACTAAGATTTGTTTGACACGGACGTGTGTATTATTATATATGCTAGTGTGTCTAATGATGAAACATGTTGCCTCTCACGGATACGCTTGATAAGTAAATTTTAGTCAGTAGTCTATTTTTTTTATCTCATTGTGATGGAACAAGCTCGAGGCCCACCTCATGTTAAGCGAACTAACCTCTGCATATAACAGATGCATTTCGTCACAAGTCACGAATTGCATTGCGCCCGTCACCTTGAGACGTATTTGTTAAGTATCATGGGCCTGTAATTTCACTGGATCTCAAGGACTGCTGCCAGAACTCACCGTTAGGTGCATGGCGACAGATTTTCTACTTGTGGGTGGTAGCTAGCCAGGCGTGCATTTGCAAAATGCCCTTCCACCATGCGGTGAAGCTCAAGCCCGCGGTGGGGTTCGAAACATGGACCTGCTGCGCGGCAGTCCATAGCCAATGCCACTTAGCCATCCCTACTTCAACTTTACTTGAAATCAGCTTACGACAGAAGTCTTTTTAAATAATTGATAATTATTACTAACATTTTTTTTTAATGTTAGTAAGATTTAAACCTTATAGGCTGGTGGTGACGCTTTCAAAGCGAAGAACCTTAAACGGCGCAAATATGTAAAACAGAGACAAAGGATATATTATAATATATGTATGTGCTGTTTGAGGTAGAAACTTTGAGGCCGTTAGGACCCAGCCCATCAAATATTTAGGAACTTGTCAAAACGTTTGGTGGAGGCGGCATTCTTATAGAATACTGGCTTGTACCTCGGCCAAAAACTTAGCATTAATATACAGCGAGGTAATGCAGCCAGAATAATGGTTACTTATCTTTCCACCTGACGTTTTACCGAAACCTTTAAGTTGTTAGATATATTTAACCGAAGATTATTTGTGTCTAATCTATTGACCATTGGAAATAAAAGACTATATATATATATACACACCCGTGGGGTGCCGGCTTAGAATGTCACACCCCATTGCTAATATACCGAAAGGTGCAACGTCTTTTGAGGATCTAATATCTTAAGCTGCGACTCCCAAGAGTCTTGCCAAGCATGGATATTATAGTAAATCCTCCTTTAATGGGAAAGGCTGTGTTCTTTATATTTTACTAGTGCTTGCTCCCAAAATTCCACATTTTATTTTAAACTAGCTTTTCGGGCGCGGCTCCGCCCGCGCGTATGTTGGTTATTGCCCAAAACCATTAACCTCTTTTTGCGCAGTTGGATAAAAACTATCCTATGTTTTTTCCCGGGTCTCAAACTATTTCCGTACCAAATTTCATTCAAATCGATCCAGTAGTTTTGGCGTGGAAGCGTAACAGACAGACAGACAGTAACATTCACATTTATAATATTAGTACTGATTAATTATAATATATTTGGAGAATAAAGTGCCATGGTAATTTCAAATACACATACATAAAACTAAACAAACATTCTACGACTTTCCTCAAATTACAACACACAATAGAAAAGCACACAATGATACAAAATAGGTCACGACCTAAAATAATGTGAAATACGACGCAAAACGAAGATTCCGTAAAATAAAATCAACCCCCATATCAGTATTAAACAGGTCACCAAGTCAAACAAACAGCCAGCTCCGCATCCGACATATAGATATCCAAACAAGCATACGATATAACGTGGGTGTCCGTTACTTATAGGAACAAGATGGTTCATCACGATCGGTTACAGTTCTGAGCTAAATTGAAAACGTTTTATGACGCAGCTCATGGCGTTGATTGATAATGCGTTTTCCAAACGTTTTGAACTTGTTAGTTATAATTGTTTGTTCAAGAAGGACTATGGTGTGACGAAACGAGTGGGAATTGATTAAGGTGAATCATGGGATTAATGAGGAAGATTCATGGACAATGTCATGTACAAATGGTGTACGATTTAATTAACAGTTATTATGTTTCTAAACTTCAATGGTGTGTTCCTATGTATAGTATATAAACTTTTGTATTACGTTTATACTTTAACATTTTTAAAGTGTTCATAACAGTTATATCGAACTTCTATCTGAAATTTGGACAAATGCAAGTAGACGTATTTTACTGAACTTATAATGAGACAGACTGATCATTGGTAAATCGAAAAAAGTACTAAGATAATACAATTTTATGAACCGTTACATTTTTTTTTGTGTTTGATAGTTTAGCCTTTGACCACTATCTCACCTGATGGTAACTGATGATGTGGTCGAAGATGTTGTTCAGGCTAACCTAGAATTACTGGCTTTCAAGGACAGCTGCCGGAACACACCGTTAGGTGCTTGGTGACAGATTTCCCACTTGAGGGTGGTAACTAGCCAGGCGGGCATTCGCAAAATGCCCTACCACCATGCTATATGAATTGATGGTTAAATAAACGGTCAAATGCGTGTCGAGCCACGCACAATGTAGGGTTCCGTAGAAGCCCGTTATCATAATATAGAACGATTGTAGTTCTTTATTCTCCTCCAATTTCTTCCTGCTAAATCTAAGAAATAAGAGTACGATTGCTGCCAAGTTTTTTGTCAATTGTTATTCGAAAATTAAACAAAATTCGTTTGTGAATTCTATAGGTAGATAATCGAATGAAAACGTCATGATAGCGCGATCCAGAATCCGTTGGTACATTATAAGAATTTGAATGTCATTTAATTTATTTGCTGTAGCATAAATAATTATTGTATTATAAAATAGTTGAAATATATATGAAAGAAAAATAAAAAGTATACACCTATATACGCAAGTGTGATATAATCAAACACCTCAGATACATACCTTGATACAATTTCTTCTGCTTTGCACATTTCACTTATGGTTCAGACAGTAATTGATCAATACGTATCACACTGTAAACTATTAACTTCAAGAATACACGGGTAATAGATGTTACTCCATCGAGTTCTACCGACCGACTGACTTAGACGATCGTTCTCCCCACCCAGAAAAATATGTCATCGGAAGATATCCATATAGTTGGGGCCGACCAATCAGAAGGCAGCATAGTACTTAATCAATAGACTTACTGGTAATTCACAATTCGATAAAAGACAAATCAGCAACTTAATATTTGTAAATCTTAAAATAATACAAATAATTATAAAAATAACATAAAAATACTGAACATAATTTACAAAATCATCACACAAGTAAGCTTATAAATGGGTTATTATACTAGATAATAACTAGTATGGCCATAAATTATACTATAACATAAAAACTTTTCAGTTTTAGAATGATTTAGAATTTGGAACGCGTTTATTACCTTAAAAATTTCTTTCGATTTCGCGCCATTTGGTATATTATTTCGTGTTCATTATCAAATAACAATAACAATGACTTTGAGGTCATTTGTGGTGTTAAAGTAAATAGGATAGCAGTATTTGCCTTGTACAAAGTAAGTATTGAGCCGTCGTCGCGTCGGTCATATTCCAGACACTTCTAAAGCTTGGTATCAGCCGTATGGTCGTATATCGTAATATCAACAGATACAACAAAACTTTCTCTGTCGAAGACCATAAAAGATCAAGGCAGCCACGTGTCTTCGAACTACAAATTAATGCTGTTAATGCCAGAATTCGTCGAAATCCCATTAGGAAGTAAAAATATTATGATAACTCAACAATAATCTTATTGCGAGAAATGAAAATTCATGGAGGATAATGTCGCGTATTATAAAACAAGACCTAAAGTTTGGTGCTTATCGTCGATATACAGTACATGCCCTAAATCAATCTTTAAAATTAAATAGAGTGCCTTGCCCGTTGCGATGCGCAAGTGAAGGGCACAGAGATGTTATCTTTACAGATGAAAAAAATTACACGATTGAAAAGCACTACAACCAGCAAATTGATGATGTGTGAAATGAAGTGAGCGATGACCGTGGTACGACAGGTACAGACAGCAAACACACTAGTGTACGACGAGGATGAGGTCCAAAAAGTACTTTATACCTATATAAGTCGAATCTTTGTACTGTCCTAACTATATCTATACTAATATTATAAAGAGGAAAGATTTGTATTTTTGTATGCAACGAATAAACTTTAAACCTACTGGACCGTTTTGGATTTAATTTAGCATGGAAATGTAATTGAGCATCAAGTTTTTATCCAACTGCGCAAAAAGAGGTTAATGGTTTTGCGCGATAACCGCAATACGCGCGGTTGGAGCCGCGGCTGGAAAGCTAGTTTATTATGTATGACATAGGGTATAGTTATTGTTTTAAGATTTTTATTTTAGATTTAGTTTTTAATGTCAGTCTTTACCCCTTATAAACATTCAAATACTTCATTTTAGTCACTTTAAAGATTTATTCTATAGATTTTATATTTGGTACAAAATTATCCAACACCCAAGTTAAACGACTATTACAGCTAAACTAATAAAGTTATATCAACCGCTATACTTTTCCTTTATAGTTCATGAAACGCACTATGAGCTTGAATTTTTACAGATTTTTTAAGCCACCAGTTAAGCTTTTAGAGGGGGGGGGGACGCCCTGCTGGAACAAAAATTTGCTCTTTGAAGTTTAATATTTCGTAAATGGAGCAATAAATTGAAAAACAGTATTAGCAACCCCTAAGTCATTTTAAAATACCTATTCAACTATACCACACAAAAAGAAATAGACGACAAAAAAAATTTCATCCCCACGTCATATGTATGGGAGGTACCATAAAAAAAAATATTTTTCAAAATTTTATTTTACTACTTTGTCGGCGTTATTGATTTACATATCCATACAAAATTACAGCTTCCTAGGTCTAACGGTCTCTCTGCAAAACCTCGGACAGACGGACAGACAGACGGACATGATGAAACTATAAGGGTTCCTTGTCAGTACTACGGAACCCTAAAATGTATTGAGATTTTTTGCGTTGCGGTTGAAATTGATTATTATTTCGAGTTTACCAGGATAGGTATCTCTTGACATATTAAATATCTATGCAAAATTAAAGTGATAGTCACTGATAAAATATTAAACATTTTCAGGTAAAAAAACAAGTGAATAACTAAGTAAAAGAAGGTCTTTTACTTCGCTATTTATGTTTTATTAACGTCACAACAAAATATTTAAATGAATTTAAACAATCTTTGTCTCAAAACAACACAAAAAAGACCCATTAAAATAAATAAAAAATAAACTTTGTTAATACAAAATTATGGAACTAATCGTTTTATGAAGGGAAACATAAAACAATAATTTTTCGTGCTACTATACAATGTGGAACTAAGCTAAGATCTCTGTTCATTTAGGAATACCTAGGTACCCCTTTTATGCGCAAACGCGTTTTGTGTATATAATGATTAACATTTTGTGTTAAATTTGCCGCCACCGACCTGTTGTATTCCTTATTTGTCTATTTTCCATACAGAGGAAGACTGGAAGAGATCTACTTATACGATTAGTCTACCCACTATTTCCTTACCTCTGTCACCACCCACCAATTAGTTTACCTTTCTTTTTCTTAAGGGGTTTAATTAGGTAAATGTCTCAAATGCCCCATAACTAGGATATGCACAGTGAACGTATATAAAAAACATAATAAGTAGTGAAAATGTCTGATTCAGGAGCAATATTACAAAAGTAACCTTTCCGATTTCGAACACATTTTCGTATAACACTTTAAAGTTGTAATCTTCTCATCGTTTGACCTTTAACAACTTAATTCAAGCTTGTGTCTAACAAAGTAACAGCAGATAAATCTTCGGTTTTAAACTCCGTACCGCGTGAATATAAATAACGTTCCTTAAACATCCCTAGGTGCGTTAAAATACGCAGTTATTTGAGATAAGGATACACTGTCGCCCTTACAAAGGTTAGTACGCAGTCTTAACGCAACGTCTTCCTTAGGCTGTGTACAGACTCATTATCTTTAACATAGCGCAGAACTTATGCACAATGCTTTTCGTATCTTGGCTTTTAAACAACACTTTCATGCGTTGCGTGCAAAATAATGGTATAGACAGTAACCAATGTTTCATTTTATATGGAGATTACAATCCACACTAATATTATAAATGCTAAAGTAACTTTGTCTGTCTCATTTTCACGCCACAACTACTGGGCCGATTTGGACGAAATTTTGGTAAGGAAATAGTTTGAGACCCGGAGAAGTACATAGAATAGATTTTATTGAACTGCGATGGTTTTGCGCGATAACCGACATACGTGCGATCGGAAAGCTAGTAGTATATATTAGCTTTAGTTGCTGGGTATTTTTTCTGGGCTAGAGCAATAAAGGTTTACCTTTTTTACGAACATAAGTTAAAATTAGCCAATTCGATATTATTTTCAGTTTCACATAATGCAAAACCTCTTGAATACAATATGTGTATTGATCTAAGTACACATATCATCTAAAACATCCTTGATAAATAAATATATTTTTAATTTCCTGAATATTTTTTAAGACACGAAGATACTTACTGGCTAATAGTCAAACATCTGATGTTGAACGTCCCTCGTGTTCGTAACAATTGCAGTGCCACTGCCACCGTTTTGTTTGACACTACACCGGCACCGCGGACATCACTCCGAGACATTGGGTCTTCTTTTTTTTTTGTGATTGTGACAGAACAATTACAAGGCCCACATAATGTTAATATAACCTCTGCCTATAACAGATACATTTCGACATAAGAGTGACAAACTGTACAACACCCGTCACCCCGAAAGGTAAAGTTGTTGAGTCTCAAGTACCTGTAATTTTACTGGCTCTCAAGGATTGCTACTGAAACCTGCTGTTAGGCGCTTGGCATCCGATTTTCTGCTTGAGAGTTGTAGCTAGTCAGGTAAGCATTCGCAAAATGCCCTTCTACCATGTGGTGAAGCTCAAACAGACCTACTAAAACTTACTGAAATATATTTTTTGTTTATTACATGGAGTACGTTTTTCTTTACATATATATCGATGAAGGAGAGAACAACGAATGTGATCGTGTTGTATAAATTAATATCAAACAAAATAATGTTTTTGGAAATTGCTGTTGAAGCAAAATCATATTTCAAAAGTTTACACACTGTTCTTAGAAAATTTTAACGCTATACCCAACATTCTCGAGTCCGCATCAGATAGTAAAGTCCATACGCTTATTTATTTACCATTATTTACGGTGCAACGTGTAATAGCTTGTGGTATCTCGTTTTTCTCCTCACATGCATCATTTGCGAAGAGATTCGAAGATCTAAAACGCAAATAGGCCTTCCTTTTATATTCGCAGCAGGGAGCTGTTTAGCATAAGAAGGCGATTTAAGCAAATTGCCCTAACGATTTTTGTTTGCGATTCTATGTTTTTGTTGAGATGGATTGAAAGTTGAAGATAAAAAGCGAAGTTATTGATAAATTACCCTATATTTGTAGAATTTAAAATTCTAATGCCGATTCACCACATATTATGCAGACGACGACTCTTTCAATTCGATGATGGAATCAAAATCTACTGTTATGCTTCTTTAAGTACGCGTAAAAGACAAAACTCTGCAAACGTTACACTAAGTCGTTTCTAGCAATTTGCTTTTTTTGCATATGTTGCTTTTAGGAGTTATATTTGGATTATTCTAAAAAAAACATACCTACATAAGCATTTCATATATATGTTACATGCGTAATAAAAACATTGAGAAAATAAACTTTGGCAGTCGAAAAATTCTGCTTAATTAAAATAACATGAGAAAAACATCAAAACTTGAACAGGCGTGATCTTGCGTAACAGCCATATCTTTGCTATTCGATGCAGAATAAGGTAGTAGGTATGAGTTTGTTGAGCAGCTGTGGTAACAAACATGCTCCATCGCAGCACAATCTCATATGACACAAGATTTGCAAAGAATTATTGTGTTGAGACAGTTCTTCCATCAAATTATATGCAAGCGCTTCATAAGATAAGAGGTACCTATAAACTAGCAAGTGTACAATATTATAGAGAAAGTTACTAATGAAACCACTTAATATAATGTTCAATATTGGTTTTATGTAAAAATAAAGCTGTAAAAGTGGATTGGAAAGATATGGTATGAAGCGATCCATAAAAAACTTACCGAAGTTTTTGGCACAAAAGTTTAGTCATATCGACGAAAGGGCGAAGAGATTAAATACGTAACTTTTATCATTTTTTTCACGCTTTTTTTTTAATAATTAGCTTGGAGTTCAAAAAACTATTTGAAAACGAAGATTCTTCCCCCGTCTCTTCATTGATTTTTGTATAAGTATGCCACATTGTTTTATGATTCCTAAGGAAATTCGATTAGATTTATTTTATACGGACCCAGGACTTGATAATATACTCATGTGTCATGAAAATATTGACAAAATATCATAAAAATGTTCATAAAGATAACTCTTTTCATGCTATCGTAAAATTCGGCCAGTAAATTTGACTCATGTTCCCGCAAAAATGGTTTTTGGATAATGTCCTACCATTACAGGTTAGGTAAATGCTTTTTATAAGAGTTTTGCTTAGTGAATTGCGTTTAATTTCAGCCTGTCTATATTTTATGACATATTGGTCAATAATGAACGATAGAAAATTACTCGATCGTGCTTTATCCAATCCATGACCAGCCTGACACGTCGTTAAAAGTGCAAAAATTAGATGTATTATATAGTTAAAAAAACAACATACATTTTAGGGCAATGAAAAAGACTCTTGTAGCTTGAATCAAGCCCATTCGAATTCAAGTAAATTAAGCTTTACCTGAAACATACCCAACTAATTTTATTTATCTTGGGCCAGAGGTTTAGCTTATGCTCGTTTATATGTACGAGAATCAGTCAGTACTTAAAATATTAAATTAAACATAAATTAAACAATTTGTTGTGATTAGCTGTATATATTTATAAATTATATTATGTAGTATATATAAATCACTGTTACTGTTGAGTAATATATAACAGTTGAAGCTAATTCAATATCTGTCATAATAATATCACTATAAAATAAAAAGAACACAAAAGATGCGCAGGAGCAAACAATATCGCCTATCACATAAACAAACGCCGTAACCGGGCAACATGGCGTCTCCAGTCCACAGTTTACGTCGTAAACCCCTTTTTATCTTTTGTTTTTGTGTTTGATGAGTGGCCGGTATAATATAAAAGCTATTTATAACACGCTGAAGAAAGTGTTTCGGATAACATTAGAGGTAATAAATATTAATAACCAGCCCGAACTTTCGTTTGTAGCTATCGATGCCTGGTAGAACAATGAAAGTGAGGAAACCAAATTGTCCCTTGGTTCTACAACTTTTGCTGATATCTTTACGCTTTACAAAATGTTTAAGGGATACTGATCAAGAATCTGTTAATATCATATTAATTGGTATCACTACTATGTCATAATCCTAAATAATATACAGTATACAATATTTCATTTTAGAGGACTGAATTAAACCACTTCTAAATTAGTTCAATCAGAATCATTTGTTTCATAGACTTCAAGGAAGGATGTCAGTTGGAGTTAATTGTAGGCATTTGAACATATCAACAAACATGTTTAACATAATAATTCTGCTTCGTTATTTCAGTATTTAGACATTGTATTGCTTCTTTACAAGTACGTTACATTATTGAACAGACAAGAGAAACATAAACACTTAAGACACACTTCAGTTTCTAAAACAATTTACCTTCATTAGACTTAATTGCTTTAATGACACAAAGAGTCGTGCCAAAAACAAAAACCACAATGCAAAATCAAGACAATCTTCTTCTCAATTCATCACCAAACAATAAAACAAAAGAAACGTATGGATATAAATAAAATTAGATTAGCTTTCCTTTCCTCGCCTATAAATCGCTGCACGTAACCCGCAAATAAATCCTATAAGAAAAGTTCCACACCCGGCGAATCTTGGTAGGTACATGTAGGCATTCATTTGAATTTCCCCTAGCGATTGAGACTGACTCAGCTCATGTGAACGTCATTTGTGACCTTTGAAGACTTGACTTGAAGATTGAATGAAGGACGATAAATTTTCTTGTAAGGATATGTATGATATTCTATAAAATGTGGTAAGACAGGAACCTGCTGTGTACCAAACCGACCATTAAAATACTTTAAATTTTTTTTGGAGTATATTTTTAAGGTTTCGTACTCTAAGAGCATGAATCTCTCTTTCCATATGTCATGGGTCAGCGAAGAGCAGGAGGTATATATATAGCTGATTAAATAATTTTTTTGGCGTAATGCCTTTATTAAACAAAATACTACGAACTATATATAAAATTACAGCTACAACAATAAAAGCATTTAAAAAACCTATAAGTCATAGCAGACTCTTAATAAAAAAAGTATAAGTATATATATATGATATAAGTATATATATGTATATACTATCATATTATAAGTCATAGCTCAGGCGCTATCTGGACTATCACTATGATAACAAATTATGAATTTGATAGCGTTTTAATTTATAATATTTGTCCATCCTCTCAAAAACGTTATAAGGTTTTCAAGTCGACGCTTATATATTTTAAATTATTAACCGACTTCCAAAAAAGGAGGAAGTTCTCAATTCGTCTCTATTTTTTTTTTGTTTGTTACCTCAAATCTCTTGACTGGGTGAACCGATTTTGAAAATTCTTTTATTGTTTGAAAGCTGATGCTTGTCGTTTGGTCCCATTTCATCAAAATCGGTCAAGCCGTTTTTGAGGTACACTAAAAACATTGAAAAAAAAATTTAACAAAAAATGGAACCGACTTCAAAACCCAAAAGTGTGAAATAACTTGTCGAAGTCGGTACCATGCGCACAATATTGTGATAATAGGTATTTTTGAACCGTCATGGTACCGACCTCAACAAGTTATTTCACACATTTGGGTGTTGAAGTTGGTTCCATTTTTTGTTAAATATTTTTTAAACAAAAAAATACTTGAAATTCCAATATTCCACGTATTTCTAAGTTGTGATAACAGTCCAAATTTTATATCGGTTGTTGCCTAGCGGATCCCTGGATCTGTTGAACGATGTCTGTCTTACTTAACAGGTTTTATTTTGTCTGACGTGCTGACGTTTGATCAATTCCTTACCCTTTTGGAAAAGAAATAAGGCTGAAGAAGGCAAATGGCTAGATCAGTTACCACAACATCATTAGGTGCAAGAAAATATATTTTATTGAAAGCAGATGAGCATTTCAAATGAAACTGCATTAGAATTCAAAACCAAAGAGTGGCCGAACAAAAATTACGCAGCGTGACTTACGCAGAGTGAACTTTACTGTCGGAAAACCGGCCGTTCAAAGTTTCAAAGAAGAAATTATATGCTTCTTTGGAGTACATTATATACTTGGGGTATTTGCTTTATTTCAGCAATATATATGAGGCAGATATTGTCTATAGAGCAAAGATGTGATATTTTAGCAAGCCAATAGTAAAAACGTTTGATAAGAAAGCGTTTATGTTGATAAGGGTCATTTTTGTGCTAAAATTAGTATTTTTTCCATAGAGCAAGAATGATTCAATAATGCTAATATTCTCTTGTGGGGCCAGGATTGAATTGTAACCCACATATCTTCACGTGGAAGCTGTAAGAGGCAAAAAAGGGAAAATATCAGAATGGGGCAGTAGCGCCTTCTGAAGAACTGCGATACTTAACTGCGAACCGCCAGACGCCCGCCAAGCATGAGATTAGCCACAGATCACAGAAACTAAAGGATCTAGGAGAAACAAGATCTCTATGAGATTAGCAAGCAAGGGGATTTGCCATGTGGGTAAGTTTTAGTTCAACGGTGGGTAAGGATGACATGATAAATTGTGCACAAGACGTAGCGTCTGATAAGCTTATATGCCTTGTTCATCCACACTAGTATTACAAATAGTCATTAAATAGTCCATTACTGAGCAGTGATTTTAATGTAATCAGGATTGATGAGATATCCTCTCAAACGAAAAAAAAATATCATGACAGATTTTTTTTTTACCTCTGACTTTTTTGTTTAATTGCCGTAGTGGCATGTGAGATTCCTTTGAAAATAAACTTTATTTTTGTTGTGATAGCCTACAAAATTGTTTAGCGCTTTCGTTATTTAAATAATTCCAGTAACCTGCATGGTAAAATTGCTAACCATAATAAACATCCCGAAGAAGTCTTCTTACTTGCAAATCGAATATATTACGAGTATTCTTCCAAACAAAAGTCACCTAACAAATATTCCCACAAAAAGATTACTAGCCGCAATTCGTTTCAGAAGGCCAAACCTTGCTTACGATGTGGCAGAGAAAACGTTCCTCAATCCTCTGGCTTCCCTTTAAGCAAATCCGCATGAATTCCTAATCTTTATACGGTTGTAGTCCCGAACAACTTTCATGAAATAAAGTAACTGGATATACCTTGATCTTTAAATCCTTTATATACTGGGGTGTTTGCCTTATCAATACATAATGTTAATGTTGCAGGTAGAGACTGAAATTGTCTACAAAAAAGGAAAAGCAAAGTTGTGAACGCAAAATTACAAATTTACGAGAAGCAAAATTTAAGTCATGTGCGGGATTCGAACCCGCGTCCATCCACCCCTTTAGCCGGGGTTTGTTCTAATCCAACTGAGCTAACATGACATGAGTCCATAACTCAAATTTTTCTCTCTAATAAATTTGTAATTTTGCTTAGTAATTCGTAGAGCATGCATTATTGCAAACATAAAAATATCAAAGCAAAGTTGTGATATTTTAGCATAAAACAAATATCTCTTTTCGTTCATTATCGTTCTTTTCGTTTCATTACTGTTTGCCCATAGTGAAACTGTTTTACAAGAAAGTGTTCATATTATTAAGTACCAATGTAGAGAATTATATTTTGTTTTTGACCTAAATCAAGAAATATTCACTACCATATATATGACATAATAATATCAATATATATATATATATATTTTCTATTACAGATGGGACAGTCCCACTTGATGGTAAGTAATGATGCGGTTGATGATGTTCAAGCTATCCTGCATCTACTGGCTACCAAAAACAGTTGGCGGAAAACATCGTTAGGTCATTGACGATAGATTTATACTTATATGTGGTCCTTAGCCAGTCATTTACAAAACGCCCTGTTACTATGCATCAACTATTGATGTCCTAAATCAACAGCTGGGACTGACGGGATAAGGTACCTTCCGAAGTACGGAAGCGCTTAGTAGTCAATGCTTGGTTTTCTTTATCCAATAGGATATTCTATCACTGAGCACCAATTTTACGTAATCGAGTTTGATGAAATATACCGCGTAAGTAAAAGAAACTGCTGGGCCAGCATTTTCAAGACAACTGCCAAAAAAAGTGTGTTATGTTATCAGGGTTCATATATGTGTGTATGTTTGTGAGTTCCTGAATTCCACCATAACTTCTACACGGCTAAACCAATTTTAATGTATGAGATATCATTTGATTTGTCTTGATAGTGCAAGTGTCACTAAGTACATGAAAAAAACTGACGGATTTTGGACGCGATTTGTGCGAAAAAAAAATGTTTTCGTCCGCCTAATACCCGCCGTCCCACCTAATAATATCTCAAAATGAAAGGCTTTAAAAACGTTTCCATAAATATAAACAATTTGCGGTTTTAATTTCAATGGAACCAAATAAATAATTATCCGTCTGAATTTTTAGTATCTTTTACATGTTTACCTTTTATTTTTTGTGAGATCGCCGTAGTAGCTAGTCGCATTGTTTAAACAATTATTTTTTTTGTTAATTATTGTGAATTTATATATATCTATCTCCTATTTACTCTTGAGAGAAGACATAAAACATCTCTTACCGAAACATTTTTCGCTTAGGTACTTCTTGGTCACAGGTTAACCTACCAGCGATACCTAAACTTTGATAAAGATAGAAGATAAAAAAGAAAGATAGAAAATACATTAAGCAATAATGCAATATAAAATTGTATTGCAGCAGCGAATTGAGGTCGAAAACATTTTTTGGTAATCATCATCTCCAGGGTGGCTATTAACTTTACAAGCAAATATTTTGAATTTATATAATGAAGCATAATGATCTGCCTGAAAATCTTAAGTCTATTATAATAAGGACGTAAAATAGCGTATATTATAATATACTTAAATTTTCATAAAATAATATTATTCAACTAGGTTTAAATTGCACGTTTCTCACTTTACTAACTATAGTAAACTATGTACTATTATTTTAAAAGGGATTAATCACACACCATTATATAAATTGCTACTTCTTATAAATATCTTAAGACCAAGTGGTCTTTAACAATTTTCAGGCTGAGGGAGTAGGATGGAGCGACGTCGTTTCTCATACGAGTGAGAGAAACAACACTACGTAATATTAATAAAGAGTGAGCGATTTATAAAAACAAATTCATATACATATGGAAACATTATTTCAGGTATTTTATCATACGATGGCTACATAACAATTAGAAATACAATTTGTATTAATAGGATTTACTATATGGACACAAAACTTGAGTAAGCAAAATATTTAAGATGTATACATATTTTTTTCTATCCATTGAAATAATATATGGAATCGTATTTTTGTATCATACATTGTCATTGTCATATCCTCTAAGTGTAGAATAATATATATCTCATTAATATTTGTAAGGCGTGCACTATTTGTAAAAAACATGCTCAAAAGTTACCTTTTTGAGACTCAATGCAGTTTAAGAAAGGTTTGAAACAAGAGTTTCGTATTTAGCTCATTTGTTGTACATGATATTTATAGGTATTCATAATCAGTATTTAGCTGAATGTTTCGAGCAACAACCAATCAATGAACATTGATATTGCAGAGGTAAAATGCATAAAAAACTAATAATAATCACTCAAACGCATTACAAATTTGCACATCGAGGAAGTATGAGATATGTTCTAAGTCTAGGATTCTGCACAGACACGCAATTTACCAACAATTATAACTTTTCATACAGTTCGGAATCCTTCGCAATAGTACGACTAGCACTTCGTAAATTTTAAGAACTTCATAAAATTAATATCATCATATTGTGTTTGACGCCTGTATGTATCATCGTTAACAATATATATTTCTTGTATATGGAAACCCTATATTGATATATTTTTTGTATTTATTACCTTCAGTTATTTAGGTAGGTTCTAAAGGTACAATGACGGACAACAGATACGTAGTAATAGATATTTAACTTAAAAATGGTCCTCGAAGAAATTTTACTTTCAACTTACGTTGTTAAGAACGACTCAGCACACTCCGCAACGAACTCTTCAAAGAGTAGTACAAAATATGCTACATAACAGGTATAGAAAGGCAAATATATATATATATATATACATATATATATATATATATATATATGTATATAGTAAGTTTTTGAAACAGAATTTGTAAATGCAAATGGTGGAAATTGAAAAAAAATGGTAGCCTGCCAATTTTTAGGTCATATTGTTTATTTTTATTTATAGCTGATAGGTTAGCCTTTGTTCACCATCTCACCTGATAGTAAGTGATGATATGTTCGAAGATATTATTAAGGCTAACGTAGAATTACTAGCTTCAATGGACAGCTGCCGGAACACACCATTAGTTGCTTGACGACAGATTTTCTACTTGAGGGTGGTAGCTAGCCAGGCGGGCATTTGCAAAATGCCATACCACCATGATACAACGACTGCCATCCTAAGATAAAATACCAGGACCGACGGTTTAACGTGCCCTCCAAACTACGGAAACGCTCAGTAGTAATGTCGCAAGCGGTCACCCAACCAAGTTATGACCGCGGCAGAATTTGCTTAGCAGATCGGCTCAGAACGGCTAAACAAACTTCGCTACGAGCGCTTCAAAATATAATTAGATAATCAAGGTAGATATTTTCATTTTTATCGTTAATAATCAAGCTGAAAGTTCACATTGTACCGTGTGCACTACTTGTACCTATACTTTTAGAGTTGAACCGTATAAGTACTACACAAGTATATAAACAAAAAATACAGCGAAAATACTAGTTTTGAGATCAAAATGAGAAACTTACAATTTTTATAGAAAATTATGTTGTAAAGTGTGATTCAATTAAAATCAACAGTTTGATCAATTAAAATGATTGGTGAGTTACAATTATTGTAAATTATTCGCTGTGTTTTGTTTTTATTAAGGAATCACGATTTTGATCTGACCTGACACCTCATTTACAAATATTGTAAGGTTAATCCTATTTATATGTGATATAAGTAGAATCAACTTAAAAATATGTACATAAATTATGTGAAATGTGATAGTAACTCTTGTTCAGTTCCTGACTTAGTAGCCTTTCCATATAGGTACTGCCGTTACAAAAATGCTGTTGTTAATATTTGAAAGAGAAAGATCGTGGCATGGTTTCACTATGGACCATGCCTTGCACTATGGATAGTTTTTTTTATACCTAACAGCCTAGCCTTTGACCACTATCTCACCTGATGTGATGATCGAAAATGTTGTTCAGGCTAACCTAAAATTACTGGCTCTCAAGGACAGCTCCCGGAACACACCGTTAGGTGCTTGGAGACAGACTTTCTTCTTGAGGGTGGTAGCTAACACGGCGGGCATTCGCAAAATGTTCTACTACGATGCTATAACGACTGCCATCGTAAGAAAAGAACCAGGATCGACGTGTTAAAGTGCCCTCCGAAGCACGGAAGCGCTTAATAGTAATGTGACTAGCGGTCACCCAACTAAATAATGACCGCGGCGGACGTTGCTTAGCTTAGCTGATCGATTAAAAACCGCTAAGCAAACTTCGCTACGAGCGCTTCAAAAAAAACTACAAGATTTTTTCCATTTATCAACGCCTTCCTGCTGCGGGTAAAGAATACTACCAACAAGAGCATTATCACGAAGGGTTACCGACAGGTGGAAGGATTATATTAGTATACAGCAAACTGAATAAGACCCACAATTTCTCCTCTCCTTACCATTGTCCCTCATATGATGTGCAATCGGTGCATTGTATTTTTCTAGCATCACAAAGGACATTAGAAGTAAATAACACAGAAAGTTTTGCCAAGTTGACTTTCAGTCGATGACTCACCTTAGGAATGTTTTTGTTGATAGCTGTATACTTATCACCTTTAAGTGAATATTGCGTTCATTTGCCTTGGTACCATTAGATAGTTCCTTTGGTTGTACCACGAAAATTATGATTTCTATTAACCGTGGTATCATTGCATTGTTAGACTAAAAATGCCCTTGGCCTTGCATAATTCAACGGAAGAAAGAACAATATTGGCGTTAAGATAATAACGAGCCTTGGAATTCATCGACACTCTACTCACATAAACGTAGTAGCATATTCATTTGGCACATCTTTTCCCTTGGTTCTTTTTATAACATCACATTAGAGGATATGGAACAATTCTTAATTATTAGTAAGCAACTGGCTAGGAATCGCGTAATTTTTACCTACCGGATATTTTTCCGACCTTTTTTGCACTTTAAGTTCTTCTTCTGGGCGTCACAATTGTGCACAGCGTCGAGCGCGGGTCTGAGCTGATCACTTAACTGGCGTTGAGACGGTTGCGCTGTAGCTGTCAAAGTCAAAAATCCTTTGTCCAAACTGTCACCTCTGTCACTATCACTATTATTGTCAATGTCAGAACCGTTTTGATGGGTACAGCTCCGATGCCGAATCCAATTATTGAGGATTGGTATCCAGGCTGGTGGAATGATCCTGCCACGATCCAGATTGAAATTAAGGTGACGTTTTGGAACAATTAATAAATTCTATTAATTATAATTACCCTGATATACATGATTTGTATAAGTAATAAACCTACAAATTTAGTATCGTGTGTATCTTATTTCATTTTTCTTGCTAGCCATATCCAGTTGAATATTTATCTTTCCTTTAGAAACCACAAGTCTACTTTCTCTTTCCAACGTCAGTTTGTACAGAGTATATAACAAGACAACAAACGGACCTTTCCTTAATTACCAGGCCAAACTGGACCAAATAAAAGATTCAAGTAACCGTCCCTGCTCATTCATGGTACAAAAGTTTAACTACCTTACTATAATCACAATATAAGGAAGAAATGCTATAATACTCGTTGCATGTTTTGTCTTATTATGTATTGGGTATAATGTTTCGCATTACGTGTACTTAACTATCTTTGATAAAGGTATAAAACCGTTATTACGAAGTAATTTAGTTCTCCTTCTTTTTTAACGAAATTATACATTTAAATCCCAAATTATAGCGGTAATTATAATATAGTAATAGTATATTTTAAATAACTAAATATTTACTGGTGTTTTATAGAAAACAATGTTTCCGAAAAAAATATAGTTTAGAGATACCTTCGGATACAAATCAATATACCTTCTGCTTCTTGAACGACTAAGGGTAACTAACGTTCAAATGACCAAATGTCAAATGCATATAATATTACTGTCATACCTTATGCATTCAAATAAAGATAACCTCAAAACACTACATCAGTAAATAATCAGAACATGCTTACATCAAATGGTTAACATAGCATGATGGTAGGTTTGCGAATGATTATCTGACTACCTACCACCTCTAGTAGAAAACGGTGTGTTCCGGCAGTTCCCATTTTAGTTAAAGTAAAATTAGTTAAGCTTGTTTGCCATCTTTCACCATATCATTACTTCCACCAGGTGAGATTGTGTACAAAATCCACCCTCTTAGCAAAATAAAGAATCTCTATAGCGTCTTTTTTCTTTTAGATTAAACAACGCTACATGAGCGATGTTATTGGACATGCTCAGAACATGATATAAGAATAGCAACAGCTCCAGGACTGCTGCTCGAACACACCGTGAAGAACATTAAGCAGTGATCTTTTGAATGTCAGACTGTTTAGTAGGTTGGAGATACCTAGTTTTGCATGCGAATTAGCGAAACAAAACTACTCAGTATTTCAATAGCGAATTGTTTTTAATAAAATCATAAAGAGTTTTTGTAAAACCGGGAAAATCTATCGAAATCTCTCAGGTTCTGAATGGCTGCTACATAATAATTAGGACAAAAAATTCATTGACACGATTTACTATATACACACAAAATTTGATTAAATGAAATATGAGAACTGTATACATTTTTTATGTAGAATAATGTAAAGAATTTTGTTTTTCAATCAAGCATCATATATGTCCTATTCTTTAGAATAATACATATTTTATTTATATCTGTAAGGTGTAGACTCTTTCTGAAAAACATGTTAAAAATTTGCCTTTTAAGACTCACTTCACCTTATTGTACGAGTATCAGCATTCACCGTGTATTAAAAAAACATTTTTTTTGGGATTGCCACTAGATATATTTTTGTATTTTTAAGTGTTTTATTAAAATAATAATTTGATGTATTCTTAAAATATTTAAAAAATATTTGTTATTATTAAATATGGATTTCCGCAAAGTAACGCCTGAATCTATTCATTATTCAAAACTTGAAATAAAATTATACAAAATTTACTCACGTAACCATACGTACTCGTATCATACTTTATTTTAAGTGTAGTAGACAAGATAGACTATGAATACAATAAAATATCTATAAGATGAACATAGTTATTTTTTAGTTGCTTTTGTTTTGGAGTGATTGGTATTGTCTCAAGATGGTCTTAACTTAATGAGCCTTTGGGAGATACAATGTTGCTACTAATGAGATACTCATTAAATTTTATTCATGGGTTTTTTATTTGTATGACGTAATAAGAGGAACATACATTTTGGTGTTGTTTGGTTCGTAAGTTTCTGTTCCAAAAGGGCAAATCGAAGTCTCCTGTATAGATTCCGAAGTCTATCTTTCCATTCGGATACCACAGGTCTCTAGCTCATAAGCTAGTTAGTTGTATTAAGTGTTTATTGTCTACAGTGATTATTATTATTGTATGAGCAAGTATTGCTAGAACTTCTAAGTGGCGTATTCCTTGTTTCCAATGACATAAGACTTCGGACTATTAGTGTCCAACTACGTAGATGATATGTTCATTTCCCTGGATCGAATTTAATTACACAATAAGGTTTCAAGAGTGTTATATTCTACTTCAGTGTGTCGAGCGTTTTCACCCAATATAGATTAGATATTGAAGGAATGGAAGAAAATTATTATATATATTATATGCGACTTGACATTTTTACGTAGACTTTAAGAAAAGAAGTATAAGGCCCGAGCCTAATATTAAAATAATAAATTAATAGCTTAAGTGAAAGTACCCAATGAAGTTGATATTATTTCAAGATTAAACTCTTCAGTACTTTCTTTGAAACAACAATCATCCTATAAATCTACTAAAATCTTAAATAAATATCCCTTACACAAAATTTAAAGCTTGAAACGCAATTTGTTGTTAACAGATGAGCTGCCACCTAAATCAAATGTAATAGCAGCCTCTAATTTATTCATTGATTTATTTTAAACGATACTAAATAATTGTTGAGCTTCGACACCATTATTTTTAACTATTGTTTAAGTTAACCATTGAAATATGAGCTTACAGTTTGATTTATACGAAACTGTAGGCGTTATGTTGTTGAGACCAAATTCTGTATGAAGTTTAAAAATCAATATAAACATATCGATTCTGGATTGTATCGAGTAAAATTTTGATTTTTGTTCTGGAAAAATTGTTATTAATGGCTTAGGCAACAAATTCGCCTGCTAACGGGAATTTAACTGCAGGTGGTATTTTATTTTTAGGGTAAAAAAAGTTAAATGTCCAAAAAAGTTCCTTATTCATAATACTTTTATGTATGTTTATTATTGGATAATTATACTCGCAATCATTAATAAAAAATATCTGTAGATATGCAGTTTTATTTATATTCAGTGTTATAAGTATAATTATTAACACCGTAACGATTGCTGTCATAATATTCACGATGTGCTTTTGAGACTTAATTTTTGAAATATACATTCAACGACCTCGGACAGACACTTACTTATAACAAAGAGTAATTGAAGAAAGACGAACGAGTTAAAGATTCTTTAAAATTAAATCTTGCAAAATTTAGTCTAACGATTCATCTGTTAAAATTAAAAACATATCAACTATGTAAGTAAATCAACCTTCTATTATATTATGTCGATGTTCATACTTAAGCTAGAAGTTTTGGTCAATCTATAACCACATGTGAGTACCAGAGTTGCCTCTATTTTCAGACGCAATTGACTTTTATTATTTCTCAAAAAAATGGAACCAACATCAAAACTCAAAAGTGTGAAATAACTTGTTGAAGTTGGTCCCATGATAGTTCAAAAGTACCTATTATCACAAAATTGTGCACATGGTACCGACATCGACAAGTTATTTCACACTTTTGGGTGTTGAAGTCAGTAATTTTTTTTTTTTTTTTTTTTTTTTATTACTATGTATTTTTATTTAGAGATTCAGGTGTTACTTATCAAGAAACTTTACTTTTGACTAATACAAATAATATATCAGATAGTCACCACACCACATTAGCCTATATTTTTAACCAACTTCAAAATAAGGAGGAGGATTTTTAATCCGTTTTTTTAATATTGTTATTTACCTCAGAACTTGTGATTGGGTGAACCTATTTGTTTAATTCTTTTTTTATTTGAACACTGATGCTTGTGGTGTGGTCCTATTTAAATTTCGTCAAAATTGGTCTACCATTATCACAAAATTGTGCACATGGTACCGACTTCGACAAGTTATTTAGATGGTTCCATTTTTTGGTAAAAAAAAATGTTTTACTCTTTTTAGTGACCCTTGCTACTTACGGTATCGATTCTCATTCATTGTTAACAACTATGTCATCAAATAGGTGAATATTTTTCAGGAGCGTAACCCAAAAACGGCTTGACCGATTTTAATGAAATATAAAATGGGACCAAACGACAAGCATCACAGCTTTTAAACGAGAATAATTTACAAAATCGGTTCACCCAGTCAAGACTTCTGAGGTAACAAACATAAAAAAAAAACAGACGAATTGAGAACCTCCTCCTTTTTTGGAAGTCGGTTAAAAACTAAAGAGTGTAGATATTTCTAAATAAGGGTAGTTATAACAAATAAAATTTAGTAAAAATTCATATCAATTTGAAACAAAACGAGTATCGATAGTATCGTGAATAAAAATAGTCATATCCCTAGACGTCATACAAGTATAAGATTTGGACTGTTTCCATCTACATGATAATTAAATATTAACCGCAGGCGTTAGGCAAAGCTTTGGTATTTACGACTTGGAAATTTGAAGTATCTTTGCAAGCAGGTGTTAATAGGTTTTCAGCTTAACAGTTAATATATTTTAGGTTTACTCGCGTGATGATTAGTTTATTAGTCATATTGTGGTCTTTTAGGAACTACTCATTGAATTGTGATAAAAAGTATTCTATTTTCTAATCTAGGACCTTGGGCAAATCACAGACTGTATACACCTAAAGATACTTCTACCAATATCTGAAAAGCTAGGAAATAAACACATACATTTTATAATTATTATATTCTTGAGATATTCTGAAGATTTTATTTGAGATTTTTTTTTACTCTCAAAAATATCTCTTAGTAGTTTGGTTCGAAGTAAACTATTTAGATGTGCTATTTATTGTAACATCATAAATGAATGTTTTCTTTAAGTTGGTGGGTCAGAATTTGATATTCATTTTAGAAAGAGAAAATTTGGTATACATAATCAAGTCCATAGTAAATAATATAGCATACAAATTACATAATTAAACTTGCATTGTATAACTTTTTAACCACCGTATAATAAGAAAGCACCTACTATATAAACTTACAATCATATATATACTGAATATTCATATGTAAAACAAAATATGTTAAGATAGATACTTATGTAAACAAAATATTTTACTTACAAATTTTAGTCGAATAATTGTACAAAAGTATTTTTTTTTTTTTTTAATTGCCAATAGGTAAGCCTTTGACCACAATCTCACCTGATGGTAAGTGATGATGTGGTCGAAGGTGTTAACAGGCTTAACCTAGAAATACTGGCTCTCAAGGACTGCTGCCGGAACACACCGTTAGGTGCTTGGCGATAGATTTTCTACTTGAGGGTGGTCGCTAGCCAGGCGGGTATTCGCAAAAATGCCCTTCCACCATGCGGTGAAGCTGAAGCTTGCGGCGGGATTCGAACCATGGACCTGCTGCGCGGCAGTCCATAGCCAAAGCCACTGAGCTATCACTGCTTCTGTTTATAGATTTTGATACGATTATGATACAATTCTAAAACCCAGCAACGTAAATATATCAAAATTAAAACGCTTGTAATATACATATTTGTATATAGGTATTATACATTGATCAAAAAAATTTTGAACAATGTACAATCTTGTATCCACTATAGTACATAAGAATTTTGTTACCGAACCGTATATTTATACCAATTTAAGAGTTCTCCGTTATAGTGCAGTGTCTAATCTACCAAAGAACCTCTCATAAATTCCATACTTATTAAATATTACGATTCCGACGATGATCTCAATAGTAAAACTAGCAATAAATAATATCGAAACCAGAATCAACTGTTAATAAGGAGACCACACCCACCGAACCACACACTAGCACCTATAATAAACAATAATAAAAAAATTAACGCGGTTTTGATTGGCCTCGTAACCATTACTAGTGTTAACTGTCACATAAATACTTTCACAGTTATATTAATAATGTAAAAAACAAAAAGAATCTTTGATATTCTGTGAGATAAGTTGCCGGATACAGAGCTATTAGAACGGAGCAGTAAATTTTACAAATTAGTAGTGTATGACAAACTAATATTAATGGATTTTGTCGGCCGTGAGCGTTTTTTTTTCCATTTTCTCGATTTGTAGGTGCCCTAATGACGGAGCAGATGTCATCGTCGGGACTGAAAAATGAGATGGATTCATATTTTTGGTGGCAAGTCTGAGTTCGTTGCTCCTTAAAACTACCAACTGTTTTTTAACGATGCTAAACTACCTTCAGACTATGATCTGATATAAGTGATAATGAGTTCGAATATAGAGCAAGTTTGTAAAAGCTACCTGTTTCATACGGATTTAATTCCTTGTAAGTTGTTTCAATCTTTTGCTGTTAAAATAGTACTACTCAACAAATATAATTTTTTATTTGCCTGATAGGTTAGCCTTTGACCACTATCTCACCTGATGGTAAGTGATGATGTGGTCGAGGAGGTTGTTCAGGCTAACCTAGAGTCACTAGCTCTCAAGGACAGCTGCCGGAACACACCGTTAGGTGCTTGGCGACAGATTTTCAACTTGAGGGTGGTAGCTAGCCAGGCGGGCATTCGCAAAGTGCCCTACCACCATGCTGTAACGACTGCTATCCTAAGACAACAACCGGGACCGACGGCTTAACGTGCCCTCCGAAGCACGGAAGCGCTCAGTAGTAATGTCACCAGCGGTCACCCATCCAAGTCATGACCGCGGCGGACGTTGCTTAACTTTGCTGATCGATTCAGAATGGCTAAGCAAACTTGGCTACGAGCGCTTCATAAAGCTTCAGGAAACTAAAACAATTGAGCATCACTTAAACGGAACCGACGGCAATGGATACCTCAGATCCTTCACAGCTTAATATGTAATTTGGTGGGAAATTTATGGACGAGGTGTCAACTTAAGTACTTAGGAAGCATCAAAGCAGCTAAAGGGGTAGCTTTTTTGACGTCGAGATCATCACGACTGGTGTTGCTTCATCTGCTTTGGTTACTTTGATTCTAGTGCCCAGTTTGATATGATGATACGGCATCTCCGGTTCGATCCATTGTCTACCGAATATTTTGTATTCTAGCGAGAGATTGTGCTGATACCGTTGATATAATAAGCATTATTGATAGAGTTCATCTCAGATGTCTCTAAAACATTATGAAGACTAAAAGATCGGGTTGGGAACAAAGTTAATTTTATTTATTTCATTTTACTAAGTTAGTAGACGATAAAGTTGCCCACCTGATGGTATGCATCACGCCTATCAATAACAGCTTTAGTACAACAATCCTCATTCTGCATGACACTTTAATATTTCTTATGTCTCGTTTGGACAGTAATATCACTTCCTACAGTGCCCTAAACGGATAAACACAGTGTTTGAACATTTACACACGACTACTGCTTTAAGGCACAGTATCTGACTGCGGTGGTACCTACCAAAATACGATTACTACAAGTCTACGGTATTGAATCATAACTCAAACATCGGCAGTTGCAGTGATGAAGACACATGTCTTGTACATGCCTGACAAACGGATAGCAAAGCGAATTTTGTTATCGGACTCCAGCACGATAAGCCTAAAAGTGGAGGCCTATTTCTAGGGTAAAAAGACGTGAAGAAATGAAAAATTGAGTCCTTTTGCTGGGAATCATTAGCTGAAAACCGTCCGGAGTAGCGACAGACATGTACATAGTAGGAAAATCAAATATATGAACTTGATTTAAAACGCGACTAACTTGAATTGATACCGCTGCAATTATGTAATTAAAATCAAAAGCACCTTAACATATAAAATATAAAGTGTTCTTGCATATTTACCGCCAAAATAGGGTACATTATTATAGTAAATTGATATTTAGAATAATAAAAATTAAACAAAAATAAAACTTAATTGTATCACTTTTTCATACTTAACTACTTATTAGCTATATGAAAAGTTGTTTCAATATACTTAAAACAATCATTCGGTAGGTATAGTATTTATTTAATACACCACATAAATGATTTTATATATTTATGGATGTCTGGGTTAATTATATGTCAGTGTGAGCTGCAATTTAAATTCTACATAATCTAGTTATAAATATCTCAAAATCAATTAATTAACCAAATTTAAAATACGTATACACTCAATGTGACACCAGGCTAATTGCACTCGCTACTTATAATGATTATCAATCGCACACTTAGATCGAGGTAGCTCTTATCTATGCTACACAGACAACTCACACACTCAACTCACGCACACCATTCTCTATAAACTATACAAGAAATTTGCGGCTACACATGCTTCGGGATGCACAACACAAACTGTTTATGTAAACCTACGTGCAAGGATGTTGACAAGTTTTTTGTGAGCTAATAATTCACATTATCTGTGTATAAGTGTGATACGAGTGCAGGTACCTACACTGTAATGGGTATGTTCCAAATTTGTGTTAACAATTCAAGTAAGCTTATATTTTTTACATAATATGTTTATTATTTTGTTGATCCGTATTTTTAAAATAGGTACTTGATGTGCAGTTTCGTAACAATGTATATTTTACAATCCAAACAAGATCTATCATAAATTTTTAGTTTCTAATTAATACTTAAATTAATTGTAATGACGTCTTATCCTTAAATAAATGTTATCTGGGAGAAACTAGTCCACCCACAACACAGGGTATCCTAGTGTGGGGGCTAGTGTGATGCAAGACAACTTGTATATTGGCTATTTTATTGCATAGTATTATAGTAAATAGACAAATGTTACTCATCTATTGTTAAAATTCATGTCTTCTGTCTGATCTATGTACCTGTTTTTTGCACAATAAACATTATTATATTATTATTATTATAGTAAATGTCATATTCATGTCCACATTATTTAAAAGGATTTGTTACTTTTAAAACTATAACATTAATTACTTATAACTTCTGGTTAATGTATGTAGACGAGTATGACCGAAAGAAAATTGACAGAGCAAGCAAGAAGAGTAAGACAAAATGGGTGATGATTAGAAAAAATAGATAAGGGTAAACAGAGTATAGCATATATACAATGTAACGGGAATAAACACAGCAAGCGACATAAGCCAAGATAAAATCCGTGGTATTTGGCTTGTGCTCCAAGAAACACGCGTTATATTATGTACGTACAAATATACAAATCCTTGCTAATATTACACCAGAAGGGAGCCTACTCTAGTCATTTACATGAATCAGTGCTTAGACTGCTGTTATGAAATTTTAATCAAAGTTGGTGGCCCCTAGCGAATCACCGGAACAGTTTTAATGGTTTCGATACAGTTCCTCTGTAAGCAATTCGCGTTTCAAACTTGTTTTGATCACAGAACTTTGCCTTGTTTGATTTTAAATTACAATTTTATAGCAGTTTTTTGTAACGAGCATATATTGAGTTGTTTGCAATTGCTAATGGGTTTTGTTTTTGAAAATTGAACTTTTTATGCCGAAAGTTAGCGTTAGTTGTATAATGTGAATACTTTCATGTTTTTTATTTCTAAACTGCTACTCGAAAGGTATGGTATGGTTAAAGATGTTAATCATGACAATGCAATGGAAACTGGCTTTAAAAGACAGCAGTCAAGACCTCCGTTTAGTATTTAGTGACAGGTAGGTATTTCTATTTGAGGGAGTACAGTAATTCGAGGAATGTATTTGTTCTAGCATCCCGTAGTCGTACCAGGCCATTGGGCTATAATAACTTCGAGTCTATTTAATAGTGGAAGGCAGGTGCAATAATTAACAAGAATGTACTAAATTTTAATACCTGTTACCCGATAAAACTTTGTTTTAGAGACATCAAACATATCATCAAGACTATACCCCCAAAGAGATAGGCAGAAAGAAGTGTAGATAGAACATATTTTATCAGATATGTTTTGGTCACATGTAAGGCGAGTCTAGGTGACATCTATGCAGGAGATCGACTACTGAATCGGCTACTGAACATTTTGCTGTTTAATAGAGTTTAATTTGATATTTCCAATAATCGAACACCAAGTTTTGCGTAACTTCCTGTGATTCCCTTGAGAATAATAACTCATTGAGCACGGTCACAGAAGCTGAAAAGCTATACATCATATTAGATACTCAATTATTGGTGCCCCAGAAACCGTCTTCCTTGTTTTATCTGACCTTGTCACTGTATTTTGAATATCCGTGGGTCACAGACTAACAAGAAAAATATTAAAGCATTATATTATCGGCAACAAATTAGTCTTCTTAATATATACGGAGACAAATATTTTTGAATCGATTTTCTATTAGTTTATTGCATATTGTTTGTGCCATTTATCACTTTTGATCGCTTAGTAGTTATATTCTTATTTACTACTATTGGCGAAGTCGACATCAAAACATCACATGTTGTAAAGATTTTGGCTATATTTTTATTTTAACAGTAAACTTAAATGGAATTGCTCTTTTGGTATTTTAGTTATGTGAACATAATTCACTTAATTTGCTGTAGCACCTGACTTAGACATTATATTAACTATTAGTTGATAGGTCGGATAAAACATTATATCAATACAACGTTTGATTCAAAAAGTCTTTGTTTGGAACGTAACATCTGAAATATGATTTCAAAAGTCACAATTTAAATTTAAAGGTAATTTTCTCGAAGTTAAAATAATATATTAAGGCCCTGTTTTAGAATGTTCGAGTAAGTTCCGATTTTACTACCCAGAACATAATTAATAAATAAAACATTATCTTTGCGTTTCACAGTCATCGATTTAGCCCATCCATCGGTTAAAGCTTGAAACGTGCTGCATGTTAACTGTAATTTTTATCATTCAGTTATTTTATGTGTTGCATAGCAACCCGAAACTTTATTAAAACATTCTGAAACGGACCCTAAGTGTGATATTAAAGTAGTCCAATATCAGAATACAACCGTTTCAATATTATTACACTTCGTGCCTCTCAATTACAGAATATCCTACTCATCAGCCACATAAAGGTCATCTCAAGGGAGGTTTTGATTAATAGACTTATCTGAAAATACAGAAGGCGATACGAGTTTAATGTGTATTAAGACTGTATTTTAAATGCTTCATACTTGGCATCGTATTTGACTCCTTATGCCTTAACAATATGCCACCATTGATGACAGTATGATTGGGGTGTTGCTTACGATTGTGTGCTTAACAGAGCTTTTTATCATATAAGCTTTGATTAACAACCAGGTAGAGGGTACCACTATTAATGTATTCCCAAATAGAGATTAGATACATACTTTTAAAATCACAAAATATACAAAGTCTTTCTCAATATGATATTAAGCACTATCACGTACTAAGCGAAAATCACAATTTACAAATTATTGGAGCACAATTATTTTTCCCGGCTGGAAATGAATCCGCGTCCTCCGATTCCGCGTAGGATACCTAAACCTCTCGGCCACCTCTTTCGAGTGGAACCTAAAATTACGCTCCAATGGTACAATATTACCTTAACCGTCACCGACATCATTCCGAGAGTGAAGTGTTTGATTAAATACTTCTTTCGATCAGAGTAAGAGCCTTTTTCAGAATGTTCGAGTAAGTTCTGGTTTTACTACCCAGAACATATTTACTAAACAAAACACTATCTTTGCGTTTCACAGACATCGATTTAGCTTATCCATCGGTTAAAGCTTGAAACACGCTGCATGTTAACTGTCATATTTATCATTCAGTTATTTTATGTGTTGCATAGCAACCCGAAACTTTATTAGGACATTCTGAAACGGGCTCTAAGTCTAGTAGTCTAGTTGATAGCCGCGAACTATCCCCTCTGACCCGGAGACAAAGTATTTTTTAATTATTTTACTAAGCACACTTTTCATTTTCCTTAAAGAATTAATAAAAGGTACAGAAAAATTAAATTAATGATCCCGCTCCCTTTGTAAGTGTGTTATCAAATTTTATAGATAATCAAATTACTATAGCAAAGTTTATGGTGAACTTTATGGACATTTTTGTTTTTTAGCTACCACAGATCGCGGTGCTAGCGTCGAAAAGACAGTACCTAAATCACTCGTTACTTTCTGTAATTCGTATTACATACTTAAAGTCAATTCCTGTATACCTAGTACTAATAACTGTGAGTACTTTTCAAAACTTCGCATGAATAATATGCATCGTCTTTCTACACATATCCCACTCATATGGGGTCGGTACGACTTTGACAATGCAAAGGAAAACACAACAAATTATCAAAAATATGTTGTCTCTACCAACACACTGGACAGAACAAAGAAATAATTGTACAAACTTGGCTTCGGTTTAATAGACGATTACTTCCGTATGCCTAAACTCATTTAATAATGCTTTTGTGGTATTTTTATCCGTTACGTTCGCGTAATCAGGGCACAAAAATGGTAGGAAGACCTTTTGCGCGCTCAATATGCCGCAATACCCCACTCACACTGTGGTGAGTGGTTACAAGCTCGTAAAACGCATTTTTCCCTGCGCATTTCTTCAAATTTAACGCAATCTAATAGGAGGATTTGAACTAGAGAAACTGTACGACAGTACGACACTGTTCACATTCTTCAAAGTAATTCAGACAGAATTAACGACACAAAAAGTGTACAAAGTCACGGATTCCACACTACAAATTAACTGTGCCGAAAACCCTTGTACTAGACGCGTCCTAAACAGCATTCTCTGAGCTTATTCAAATTTAGACAGCATCGTTTAGAGTTTTAACATTTTGACAACAAATTCGAGCTGTGTTGTAAGCCAGTTGTAAACGCACAAATAGATGTTTACTGAAATAGATTTTGTGAACGTGTGTGACTAACAAACATTTTTTCGAGGGCACCGGTGCATGTGATTAAGGGATGGGACATTATCTGAGTCGCTTTTGTCCTCGTTTGCCTCGTTTTGCGGTCTGTGGTCTACGATTCGAGCAGCCAATATAGTTCCTATGCACCTAGATATAAAGCTTCAGTATTTATACCACGGTTATAAAATGTATTGAGTTACGCAAATCCAATACCGTTGGCTAGACGAAAGCTGATCTCTGGCGATGACATCTCCAGAGTACGTAAAGGATTATCGAATGACAATGTGGATTTTTTTCCTAAAGCATTTTAGAAGATATTCAAAGGGATCCGCTGCTTTTAAACTAGGATGCTATTAAATTGCGCATGCGTCTTTTGTCGCGCCACATGGCATTTTCCAGCAGATGGCTCTTTTGTGCTTACTTATTTGAGTAAGCCAATATATTTGAGTACGATTATTTGAACCTCGGTAAACATTTTAAGTATACATTACCTGTGCCATTAGTAAAGTATTTAATGCTATTAGTACCTGCATTTAATATTCAAAATATTGTTATATTTGGCACATAATCCAATAGTACTATCAAAATAAAGCTTTGTTTCTATATGGGTTGTATTTTATTTAAAATTCAATTAAAAATACGATTTAATGGATTTTGTGGACAAAAGCAACAATCATAACATTTACTTTTAATTGACGTGCAGTCTCTCACTGCTGAGCAAAGATTTCTCCCATTTTCTTCCACTCATACCTATCCTTCGCCTAGTCTTTCCATCCAAGTTGGTAGACGTTCATATCATCACTCCACCTGTTTCGAGGACTGCCGTCGTCGACGACACGATGTCGTCTGCCAGTTGTAGGCTTCTATTTTGTAACGAGTTTTGCCCATCTCGCGGGATGTAGGTATACGTGCCCAGCTCAGACCTATTTCAAGGCAGAGACTTTACACCTGGGTCAGTAATGCCTGTCTATGAATGAAGAGTGTGAATAGAGTAAATAGAGGTTGAATGAATATTCCAACATGTATTCACATTTTTATTAAAAATATGTGGTTGATTTTCACACATATTTTCAATATTCTTCTACATCTATATATTTATTGGAAAAATAATCATGTTATTGAAATTATATGAAAGTAAAAAGAGACATTGGCTAGAAGAAAAATGCGATCGGTAGAAGTCGCAAATAAAGGGAACAAAGATCCTTTGAAAAAAAAATTGATGATGACAACGAATAAAGCTATGCATAATTAACTTTATCAGTAGGCACTATTGTTATAGTCACGGATTTAGGAAATTTCACATAACGATAGTCTAGATCGCGACGCGTAAACAATTTTAAAATTTTCAAACTTTGATACAACGCCTCCTGAGTAATATTTAAAGAACTGTGCCATACTTACCTCCTGCTTAATTCCTAACAAGGAAACTTAGGGAGGAAAAAATGCATACTAAATCCATAGTTGTCGTCCCGTACAGCATTCTTTTGTGTGCTTAAACGCAACTAATTGAGAGAAAAAAATGTGTTTATAGACAGTTATCATGTATACATAGTTATATGTGTATGTATTTATCTGTAAAGTTTCACGGCCGATGGTCATAAATTGCTTGTGACTTTTCCTGGAATAGTCTTAAAACGCAACAAAGATACGATCTCTAAGAATTAGGAATAGTTCGTTAAAACTCTAAATTAGATGGAACATTAGTGTTAGATTAACATCTGGAAAGGCTAGAGCGACATCGCTGCGCCATTAAAAGATAATCATAATTGTAGTTTTATTCCTTTTGTAAAGATACATCTGCCCATAAAATCGTTGTGTCACATAAAAGTCGAAGATTCCCGCATGACATTACTCATTAGCTACTATTTTTTTATTGCTGATAAATTAGCCTTTGACCACAATCTCACCTGATGGTCAGTGATGATGTTCTCGAAGATGGTAACAGGTTTAATCTAGGATTACTGAGTCTCGGGGACAATTCCCAGTACACAATGTCAGGTGCTTTGCGATAGATTTTCTACTTGAAGGTGGTAGCTAGACAATCAGGCCGTCGCAGAATGCCCTTCCATCATAAGGTGCAACTCCAGTCCACGGCGGGAATTAAACCATGTACTTCTAGTTCTAGGTTAGCCTAAACCACATCTTCAACCACATCATCACTTACCTTATTCAGTATATGCTTGGTGCGATAATGGTTAAAGGGTAACCAATACGGCATAAAAAAACCTAATCCACGGCAGTCCTATTTGCTATTTATCCAAGGCTATTTTTTTAGCGCTCGTAGCGAAGTTTGCAACCTACAAGATGTTGTTCAGGCTAGCTTAGAATTACTGGCTACTTACTTGAAGATGGTAGCTAGCCAGGCGGGCATTCGCAAAATGCCCTACCACCATGCAAATATTGCTTTTCAATCTAAATTAAGATCCTTGATTCAGATCATACTTATCCGTCCGGATTTTTTGCAGACAGGAAATACATTTCACTAGACCGAATAACATTAAATATTTAACTTAAATTAAATATTTGGCACATTATTAGTTGGTGTTAAAATGATTTTCGAATACAATATTTAATCGTAGGTGGAGTGATTATTTAAATCACTGTTTATAAATATAAACTCAAACACAAATCATTATTACCATTTCGAATATCAAAATACCCCAAACACCATCAACTTATCTTTCTATGACAACCATTCAAAACTAAAATTTTATATGTACTGTCCCTTCCCGCCCATAAAACTTAGTTAATTACGAAACTAATTCCATTATATGATCCTTGTCCGCTAACATTTTGACCCGAAACGTAGGGTCACTAATCGCTATAATATTTGTTTGAAATTTTAGTTTTGGTTTCTGTAACTGTATGCTTCTTTTTAAGGCTCAATAATGATAACAAAAGCAGTAACGCACTAACACTTTCAGTTTTTCATTCCACGGTATCATCATAACTATTGTCACCATTTTAAAATAAGAACGATAAAAAGTTAGAACACAGAATGAGACTCGACTGGAACCAACAAAACGAATCGATTCATATTTCCAGGATATGTTCTTTCAAATTAAGCTATCGTAGTGACGGATTTCATGATTGATTCTTCTTTTGTTCTTATTAAGTATTACAAAATCGCGAAGAGATGGATGCATCATCAAAATTTCGCCTAAAACTTTTAATTATGATGTTATAGCTCGTTCTGTAATGTCTATGGAAATTTTACCTCACGGTAGACGTTTAGCGGAGTATTTTGCAGAGACGAGGAGCTAAAGCTATAAACCCATATGACACCAGCCTCATAAGCCACCCAGTTATAATAATCTGTAAGCTAGTCAGCTGGCTAAAAAAACCTGATAAACCTATACGGGCAAAATAGCAGGAAGGAGTACTTTTCTAATGGCACATAGGGATAAATTACTGGTTCTAAAAGAACATTCAATGTATTGAGAACGCTAAATATACCCAAGACATCGGTGGCTTCTGTAATTTTGCATAATGCACACATGTATACATAATCATAGCGAGTTCACGCGGTATGTATTCTCAAACCTATACATAAGAACATTTATTAAAAGCTTATGAAAGTTTTACTAGTGCGTACTTAAGTCTATATTATCTGTATATTATATCTGTATCGTGTAGAGGATACAAAATACAAAAATATTTACAAAATATTTATTTCAGTAAACTTATTCTAATTTACAGTTTATATGTTTGAGACTCTCTTTTAAGTATTAACATACCTGTGTTAGAGGGTCTCGCTCTTCCGTATTAAGATAATTGTGATTAAGTGGTGAATTAATAGGAATTATTAGGATATTGTATTAAACTTTTGCATCACTCTAATATATCCCGTATTAGTTTCTCAAGATGAAAATAAGAGCGTTATAAAAGATGTTGATTCACTTTTGATTCACCCACAAGAAGATAATGACAGTTTCATGACTTGATCGCTAGATGGCGGCACTAGTCACGCCGGTAATAACTAGTCAAAAGCCAATAAAATTGGATACAGGGTGGAAAATATGAGGATTTATTGCAAGCAGTGTGTACGAAATGGAAAAATAATGGTGAGAAGAAGTCGAGGGGCGAGAAACTGATAAGGTTCCGTTTTGATATATGATTTTTATTACAATTCGAAAATGGGGCACTTTAGCGTCGAATGTATAAAGTAGGGATTATTGTAAGCTGACGGCTTTAATACACAATAACTTTTTAACCGACTTCCAAAAAAGGAGGAGGTTGTCAATTCGTCTGTTTTTTTTTATGTTTGTTACCTCAGATCTCTTGACTGGATGAACCGATTTTGAGAATTATTTTTGTTTGAAAGCTGATGCTTATCGTTTGGTCCCATTTTAAATTTTATCAAAAACGGTAAAGCAGTTTTTGAGTTACACTCCAATTACTGAAAAATATATACCTATCTTGATGATATAGTCGTTGACAAAAAGATTGAAAAAAAAAATTTTAAACAAAAAAAGGAACCGACTTCTAACCTATAAGTGTGAAATAACTTGTCGAAGTCGGTACCATGCGCACAATATTGTGATATTAGGTACTTTTGAACAATCATGGTACCGACTTCAACAAGTTATTTCACACTTTTAAGTGTTGAAGTCGGTTCCATTTTTTTTTTTTTACTCATATACAAATATTTTGATCAAACATTTGTATTAATTATAGAAATCATTGATATAACATAACGTTCAAATTTAAAAAAAATGTTTAAAAAAATTAATAGCATAGTCCTACTTCCACGAGTTATTTCATACTTTTCAGTGTTTTCTTTGATTTTTGTTTTCTCTTTATTGTGATAAATATTGCTACAAGATCATTCACTCGCCTAAAATAGTATTCATCGTCGACAATAGCAAACAGCAAGGTTAGCGAATACATTTTCAGGTAATTGAGCATAACTTATAAACTGATTTTGATGAAATCTATATGGGACTACCTCGAAAATATACCCTTTCTTATGAAGAAAGATTTATCAAAACAAAACTAGTCTGTAAAAAGTTATGATAAGTATATTATTAGTATATATTATTACTTACATATACTTTATTTCCCTTTTTTCCGGCGGTGACCTTTATTAACACAACACTACAAACTATATACAACACTACAGCTATTACAACGAAAGCATTTAAGCAACCTAAAGGCCATTGCAGGCCTACAGATTATCCAAATGATCCAGACTTGTTGAGAGCGTGCCCAGCACACTGGCCAGTATTTTGATCACGCGTCGCATCGAGGAAGCGATTTGGAAACTAAAATGAGTTCCCAGTCCCAACCGATCTAATGTCTCTACACCAAACAGCTCAATTATGTAATCATTATTGAGATCATCATTAATTTATATCCCTTATTTTTTTTTACACAATTTTTCTTCTTCTCATAGTTAGAAATTTCAAATCATTCGAAATTTGCATGGCAGTGCGCATTTTATCCGCTTGCATGGAGAAGGGTTTTGTAATCCTTACCTTTACATCATTGTCAGAGAAATAAATATATTTTCAATAATATAAGTAATTTAACTTCAACTTTTTAATATTACTTTACAATAATTTCCTATCATATTTAACCGTTCGACTCAGAATTTAAATATATCCTAATTCAGTCCAAATGGAAAAATAATAAAAAATGTAATAAAAAAAATTACAATAAATTGTTAATACAGTAAAAATAATCATAAAATTAGGATTTTTATAAATTCGAAAATATAAAGGGTTTCCAATTTTTTTTTTGTTATAGCATTTTCCTCGCTGTAATGAGGGGAAAAATTGAAAAAGTCTTGCTCAAATTATTTTATGTCTCGTACCTTTGAAACTTTGTTATGATCAGGATTCTATTTTAATCGTAGACTTCGCTTCCTCAGGTTCCAATAAAATAACTTCCTCCAATTACAACTTAGTAGCAAATAACTATTATTTGTTATATATAATATCGCAGTTATTTTCTCAAGGTGTAGATTAAATCAATGTTTTCCACAAGAGTAGTAGGTATTTAGGTAGGTAGGTATGTAGGTATTTGCATGGTGGTAGGGCATTTTGCGAAAGCTCGCCTGGCTAGCGACCACCCTCAAGTAGAAAATCTGTCGCCAAGCACCTAACGGTGTGTTCCGGCAGCTGTCCTTGAGAGCCAGTAATTCTAGGTTAAGCCTGTTAATACCTTCGACCACATCATCACTTACCATCAGGTGAGATTGTAGTCAAAGGCTTACCTATCAGCAATAAAAAAGAAAAAGGTAACAATCTTGGCGTATTTTTCTTGCTAAAAACAACTTCGAATACTTCATCACCTACCAGGTGAGATTCAGGTCAACAGCTAGCCCATCAGCCATAAATAAAAGTAAATAAAAACAACAGATATACAGACGGGTCTATTGTATTACGTCAAGAAAGGTACGTCTTTTAACCCTCAGATTGATAAAATACTATACTATATTTCTAGGTTAACACCTTCAACCACAACATCACTTACCATCATGTGAGATTGTGGTCAAAGGCTTACCTATATAGTATGCTCTGATAGATAGAAAAAATTGGAATAAATAATAGTTTGATACTATGACAAAAAACAGTTTGTAATTGAAAGCTGCGTATAACTGCGTATATCAGTACTAATATTATAAATGCGAAAGTAACTGTCTGTCTCTCTGTCTGTCTGTAACGCTTTCAAGCCAAAACTACTAGACCGATTTAAATGAAATTTGGTATGGCGATAGTTTGAGACCCGGGAAAAAACATAGAATAGTTTTTTATCCGACTACGCAAAAAGAGGTTAATATTTTCGCGCGATAACCGACATACGCGCGGGTGGAGCCGCGCCCGGAAAGCTAGTACCTAATAATGTGAATTTGTAAAACAGATTGTTAATTGTACATACGTAAAACTAAGTTTGCAATAGAAGACGTTCTATTTCTGAATAAAGCAACAGTTATACCGTAAGTACATATACCCTTAAACCTAAGTAAGTTAAGCGCGGCATTAGTCTCCTTGATCGATCACCGGTTAAATTGATGTCGAAGGAAACTTACCTCGTCTTTACTTTGCTCTGTTCTAATCCAATTTTGCTGGTCCCTAAGACATTACCGTGACAAACAGTACTCTGTGCGGTGGAGCTTAGTTGAGTCAATGTGTGTAGAATCAAATTAAAGGTGGAATGTTTGGTCGTTACCACCGAGTCCTACAGACCCTTAGGTTACTATGTGGCTTGTACTTTTTTTTGTCGACACATAAGTACTCGTATATATTCTTTATATAACTTTGACAGGATCTTCTAATCTAGGTTATTACTTTTTCTTGTCGTGTAGAGAGTATACCTTGAAATCCGTCTTATTGAAATGCAATGTACGTTGGTCAAGTTGATTGACGAAGTTACACTTGATTAACTGAAAAAAATAAGCCAATACTTGTGTATAAACCTGGTAATGGCAAATCTATCCGGTGGATCCAGTATTGTGGGCGATAACTAATCGATGTAAGAAGTATGCATCACTGTATATAGTGAGAATAAATACGAACCGACTTCCAACACTGAAAAGTATTAACTTGAGTTAGTCTTGAGAGCCAGTTATTTTAGTTTAGCCTTATAACCATCTTAGACTTTAAAACCACTTACCATCAGGTGAAATAGTAGTCAAAAGGCTTACCTATCAGCAATAAAATAAAACTAATTTTGATTTACAACTTTATCGACGTAATATTTTATTCTCTGTATATAATAGAATATTACGTATTAAAACCTCGAAGAATTTCTGTGAACAGTAACTAGCAATAGTATCAAATTTTGTGAAAGATTACCCTACGCAAATTGTATAACCATTTAAATTTTAGTTAATGATGTTAGTGAGGCATTAGGTTCTAACAACGTAGGGCTAAACTATTTAACTCTATATCTGGATTGATCTCTAGACTTTGGAAATATGAGAAATTAATTTAGATTAAGCCGATTATCCTTTCCCTATACTAACTCTTGTGATAGGCCCATATACAGTCAATAGACACAAATATTCGGATAAAATATCAAGTAACCCTTTTGTTACTTAAAAATATAATAAATAAGTTTTTCTCAGGACTCAAAATTGATCAATATCAAATCAGACTTTTCGATAAATATGCCCGGTACCATGGCTACCGACCTAAGAAAACAATTATTCTGTATTTTTTATTAAGATTTTTGTAGTTCTTTTATACCTATAAAGTAGTTTACTAGTCTTATGACGTCGAAATAAGTAAAATAAAGGGTTCAAAAAACAACCGTCAGAAAAAATAAAACATATATTGCATTGTTGAACGCTTTTAGAACTCGCTTCAATAATGTATCCGTTTATTACCACTTTATAATTATTGGGCTGTATGTTATGTACGATACATTATGTATTATATCATGTCTCTATTTAACTTAAAAAATCGATTTATATTGTAGTTATGAAATTGTAAAACTAGCAAATATTTTTTACAGGCTATTGAAACGCAGAACACTAAAAACCAAGGCCGAACACGCAAATGACCAGTTCTTTTCTGCTCAACTACGATTGAGGGGAGATTCTAGTTTTGAAAAATAATAACGTTCACATTGTGACTGTTGAAAGCGGCGATATCATAAGTAATACCCTAGCCCAACTTTGCCAGAGTGACTTTCAATTTCCAATATGTTTGCATATTGGTTAAAAGCGTTAGAACCTACTTCTACTGTAACATGCTGGGTACCCTACATATAAACTTCCTGAGTGCCGTAACTATGTTTAGAACTAGCGGAAAGTGTTTTTATTCATTGCCTGGGTATAAAGTTTATCCCAAACTCAACAACTTCTAAATAACCTGTATAAAACTTTAGAAAAACTTCTGTGAAATATGGAAAATGTTAATTGTGACTCTTGAACAACCTACGTATACTTTGAGTAGTTTATTATTTGTGTAAATGTAAAAACTGTATAGCACCTGAAAAATTACGATGTAAACAAACCATCCTTTTTATTCTATAAGTATGCTTTTTGTGTTAGGTAAAAATAACGGAAATAAAACAAAACAAAATAAAATTTTGAAAATGTGTATTTCATTTTTCTTTTCAGATATTATCTCCTCATCACATATTATATACATTTTATACAAAATAAAAACAAGGTATTTACAGTCTCTTTCAATGACAATTATATGCGGTATAAAATTAAAATAAATGCATCTGTACATAGATTTAACTTTGGCATTATTATAATTATTTATGCGATCCAAATATCGTAATCAGTGATATCGATTATAATATTATTATGATAATTAGTTATTTGTATATTATTTACAACAGGTTTCAGATATACCTACCTATCTACACGTATAAATTACTATCGCAGAAATTAGGAAATGAATCCGTAACAACTTAATATTACATCTAGCATCCTATTTCTATACAGTAAATGCGTACCGTTTTAGCACGATAAACCTTATTCTAAACAATAAATATATGGAACAACCTTATGAAATAATTATCACTTTTTATTGGACTAATACGCTTAAGCGTTGCAAGTATCAGTGTCTGGTTACCTGCGTTGGAGCATACGCTACGCCCAAAGAGGCGCTTGTGGCGGCATGCGGTGTGCGTGTGGATCTCGTGCGTGCACGCCGGGCGTGAGGGCCAGGCCGTCACCCAGCAAGGGGGGCAGCTTCCCCGGCGGTGGGGGAGGGGGCGGCGCCGGCGCCCGCCCTGCCCCCACTGGTGACACCGACGCGTAAATATTCACTGTTGAACGGTGATACTGACACTTCCGCAAGTCCGGCATCGCGAATCTCAACTTTTGCCAAAACTGTCTATCACCCCACTCTACACACGTGTTCGCTTTTAAACACAACCTCAACTCCGGATCAATGTCTCTATTTGGAATGTCACCTAGTAATATTATTATCAGTCTTCTGCGTCTCTCTTTCAGTACTTCATGCAGTGCCGTTTTGAATTCGAAGCGACACCATTCGTTGTTGATGAAATTTTTAGACAAGACTATTATCGTTCTTTTAGATGATTCTACCGCTTCTATTATTGTGTCAGCCACGTATGCCGAAGCGTTAAAATCGCGATAATGTAGACAAAGCCGGAAACTTGGGTCGGTGGATTCTAGGCCGGGCGCTAACATTTGTGCAACGAACGCCTCGTCTTTCACGCTATAACTAATGTAGGCGTCAAATAGACGGTCTTTATCGGCCTCTTCGTCAAAAGCTGTGCTTTTGTAGCACATTCTGAATCCGCAATGGAAATAAACCCACACTCGGAGCTCTCTCCGCCAATAAAACACGCCGCATATTAGCACAGAGCTTAATATGAACACGCACAGGGATATCAGTAGCAATGGAAGATAGTCATTGATTACTTGATTTTCAATAATCGATGAAACTCCGCCGACGTGGTTCGTGCAAATTGTGGAATTGAAATCAGACATAAGTGGACCCACAGCATTCGTTACGTTGTCGAAAACGCACGTGATCTTATTAGCATCCTCTACTTTCCCCAGGTTGTTCTTAAACCAATTTCTAAATTTATGCATGTACTGGCAGTCGCACGACCAAGGGTTTCGCGAGAGACTTATCTCCACCAAATATGGATTCATCGTGAATTGCCACACCGCAAAGCCGTAAATGTTATTTCCTTCTAGGCGCAGCACCTCTAAATGCCTCAACTCCATGAAGGTCCGATTGTCGATATAATGTATTTTATTGTCTTGCAGATGCAATTCGCGTAAATTCTCCAACGGTGACAGTTCAAAACCGAGTAACTCTTTAATATTGTTCTTTTCCAAATGCAAAACGGTTAAGCGTTTTAGTCCACTAAACGTGTTGTTATACAAAGCATCTATGTTAGAATTGTTTGCGTATAATATTTTTAACATCTTACGACCGATAAAAGCATGACTTGTTAAACCACCAAAGTTATTACCATCTAAATAAAGTTCAGTAGCGTCCATGGGTATGCTGCTAGGTATTTCGGCATACCCAGCCGCGGAACAGTCCACAATGTTTGCTGACCATGGTTGGTCATGATAGCACGTACAGTTTGACGGGCACGTCATTTCACAATCACAAGCGTCAAAATCACAACATTGGCACAACGTGAAACAGTGAGTTTTATATGTACACAAAAACTGCGATGATTCTGCTTCAATAAGCGGGATATAAGTCCTTTCACGATTGTACAGCAACTTGCAATAAATGCTTTCCAAGTCCATTACGCGCGGGTGTTGCCTCAGGTGATCCAGTTTGTTTATGCGTTGAAGCCACTCCATAGTACAATCGCACTGGAACGGATTTCCTCCAATATAAAATTCTGGCAACGGTCGCCCCGGATCGACTGGAGTGAGTCGGAGAGCATTGAGATCCATACTAGTTATCTGATTTGCATACAAATCGACTCTCGTTAAATTGGTTTTTCCAACAAAAGTTTGAGCTTCAACTTGCGTAATTTGATTATCGTTCAGAAACAGAAGCTCCACACTGCTAGGTATTGAGTAGGTAGATATTTTCGTCATTTTATTAAAACTTGCATCTAATGTTTGGAGTCGAAGTTCTTTGTCCAACCGGTAGCTATTTGCTAGTTCTTTGATGTTGTTACTGTGTAAATCTAACCACTGTAGTCCCGGGGGAATGACAGTGTAATCAAACCATCCTATTTGGTTATCTGACACGTTTAACCACAACAGAGAGGGAATGTTTACAAATAAACCTTGTATATCTGTGAGCTGATTAGCATCAAGCCTAATGGCTTGTAGGGTGGTTAGCGTTTCGAATGCATTCATATCAATGTGCCTTAGTTTATTTCGGGCTAGATTTAAAATTTGCAAAGAAGGCAAGTCTGAAAACACGTCTTTGCTTATGTTTTCTATTTTATTTCCAATAAGACGTAATCCATAGACGTTATGCAAACCAACAAACCCCGGCTCTTCGAGTGATGTTATCTGATTTTCGCCAAGATCAAGAGTTCGTAGCAATCGCATATTCCTCAGCGCTATGGGTACTTTCTTCAAGCGATTTCCATTTAAATTTAAATCCTGGAGAGAAGATGTATTTCTGAAGGCCTCAGGGTGAAGTTCGTCGAGATGGTTATTGTCTATTGATAAGAGAGACAAAACGTACAGGCCATTTAGAGCATATGCATCAATGTGAGATATCTTGTTGTACGATAATATCAAAGTGTGCAGGTTATTCATAGGTGCAAATGTATCAGCGGCGATACTCTCCAAGCTATTGTGTTGAACATTTAAAATTTGTAAAGTATATAGGTCTTTGAAAATTCTTGGATCGAGCTTCGTTAATCTATTGTTAGATAAGTTCAACAGCACCATTCTTATAAGTCCGGTGAAAGTATTCTCATTTATCCAGGTGCTTGTTAAATGATTATTAGATAAATCCAACGCTAACAGCTGATCTAAGTTAGCGAAAAGACTTGGTGAAAGCACACTGATCGAATTATTTTGTAAGTATATTTCTTTTATCACCGGCCTGCAATCTTTAAATAGATCTTGAGGAAGAGCAACGATTTTGTTATTTGAAAGATCAATTATCTGTAACTGTTTCAATCCAGACAACGCTTTGTCAGCCACCATAGAAATTTCGTTATCGTGAATGTGTAGTTCTTTTAGTCTACGTAGAGCCATGAAGCCATTTTCTGGCATAAGCACAAAGTGGTTACTCGAGGCGTCTAGCACTTCAATGTCTAAGGAGCACGACGAATGCGAAATGGGCGATGTCGGAACTGGTCCATCTTGTTCACTTATGAGAGCCTGATGCATCGCTCGCTCTCTGAACCCGAGATCACTTACGTCTTGTAGTCGATTCGAAGAAACATTCAAATACACTAAATTGGTTAACGGGCAAAACAAGTTTTCGGGAAACGACCAAATGTTATTAAAACTCAGATCCAACTTTTCCAACTGCCGAACAGCCGTAAAGCTTTCCGATGCTATCTCTAAACTCATAGCGGCCCATTCTGTGTTTTTCGTTCGGATCGTTAAGTTTCGGAGATCTCTGAGGCCGGAAAGTACACCAGGCGGCCATCTTCCAATTTTACAGTTATCTAAAACAAGTTCACGTAGTTTCATCAAATGCGCAAAACTACGATCATCTAGTGAACTCTTGTACATCATTTCTTCATTGCATTCAATTCTAAGTGAAGTGGTATGCTCCGACGGTATGACACTAAAATTCGTTGTATCGAACTCACTGTTTATAGTGCGAAGTTTACAAGTGAGAGATACTTCGTGGGCATCGTTTGGGCCTCGCAGCCACCACTGGCAGTCATCAGGAGCTTCGTACTTCAGTGGCAGGGAGCTTTGATCGGCGACATTTACTCCTACGAAGAACCAAAACACAATTTGGCTAAAAAAGCAATTCCTTGAAGAAGTGTGCTGAAGAGCCATAATGGGGAAAATCAAATATCAAGGAAGAAAGAAAACAAGACACGGTAGGCTCAGTGTCATGTTTTTTCCGTCGGCGTTCGTGTGTTTCGTCCCCTTGCCGGATGTTGATTATCCATCAATTTATAAACTCTATTTCGGCGTCAATTTAACAAATGGTCCTTGATACGTTGATCCACATCATTATTTTACGATTCACAGTCCGATAATTGCTTCGATGAAACGTAAACAATTTTCACAAAACAGTCCACTTTTACGTAAATGTCCGTAACGCACTAATTAACGTTTGTTAGTAATCAAGTATACGATTAAAATCTAATTTGTTTCACAGTTTTTAAGTTTGTGTTGTTGCGTGAGGTTGTGATGAGCGTGTTTTCACAGTCACGTAAGTTCCGATCGAAGCGTCGAGTGGCGCGACCGATCACCGACGCTGCTTCGGGTAGACTGAACGCTAGTAGAGTAGAGCATTGCAGTCGAGTAGTGTATACGTTCCGTGAGGGGGAAAGGGCGCGGGACGAGATGAGCCGAGTGGTGGCGAATGTTCACGACGACTTATTACAATAAATTATTTTTTCCCGGAGCTTTAAGCGATTGGCTATACGTAACTCCACGCAACTTTGAATGAAGGGCAGGCATCAGCTGTTTTAAGAAATTCTGATTTTAGGATTTATCAAGATAATATGCGTATGCATGTTTTGTAACTCATATTTTTTTAGATTAATTCGGAATTAAAAACAGATTTTTTTTTTCCGTGCAGCTTTTGAGATTGAGTGGCCCGAAACCTTTTAAGTTAGAAACATTTTGCATGCCTTGACTTTATCGATCTCAAGCCCTACTATGACTATGCAAAAAATACTAAACGAAGCCTCTGCATTTTAGGATGTTGCGGCTTGTGTGAGCTCATGAAATTCCAATAGAAGAAAAATATGTTGTTGAAATGTCCATGCATGAATGACTTTAAATATAAAATTAACGAGGATGTTATGTATTTTAAAAAAGCGCAATGAAGCCTTTAAACATAACTGCATAAGTTTTGTTGAATTAATATAATATAGGTATGGGAATTATTTAAGTCTAAGTATATGATGTTGTTTTCAAATAATATTTTTGATGCGGTTGGCAATTATACCATCAAAGGCGAAGCGAAAGTAAAGTCACCTAAACTTTGGTGAATACAAATAATTTTTGTAATTTTTTACCCCATAGCTTAAGCTCTTAACATGATTAATTAACCAAAGAAAAGAAAACAATTTTCTAAGGTGCTCAAATAGGATCAAGTAAATCATAATAAATCTATTTCAAATGCTATTATAAATAAAAATTCCCTTTCATGAATCGAAACCACAAAAAAGAATGGTTTGCAACAAAAGGGAATCTTAAACGTTGCCTTCACGTAATCGGGATTAAAAATCAACCCTTTGGACTTTAATGCTAAAATTAAAAAGTGATGGCATAAAGGTATTAAAAGCTTAAGGTAACAGAATTTTTGAACGCTTCTACAAAAGATTCTTCTGTTAACGCTTGGCGGACCACACTGGCTGTCAGACGACGGAAGATATCATTTTAATCCTTTTAGTTAAGTTGACTATGAAAAGACAGATGCCTTGCCGGCATCCGTGTTTTTCTTTTGTCACTCTGCTGACGGTTCACGCTTGGCGGGATATAAATTAATTGGAACTTTTATATTTTACTCTAAGGTTGTGACTTACGGGTATAAATGAAGACTTTGTCATATTGCTGTTGACCGTTGTTTTATATCATTTATAAAGCTTTAAATATTTGTAGATAATGTTATGCTTATATATAGGAATGGCAAGACTGTGTTTTTTATATTACTTGATTTACATAATTACAAAAATCTTTTTTTTTTAGATTAAATGGAAGATTATGACAGGCTAAGCCATTACGTATGATACTGCATTAGGTTTACACTCTATATGCTATTATATACCTGAGAGTTATACCTATACTACGTAGTATTATTATATGTTGTATGCCTATACGGTGATTTTTTTGTTCATATGGAAGCCTATTTGAGACTGCGTTTTTATACAATTTATATGGATTTTTTTTTGTTTACAATGTATAAGAGTTTTCTTTATCAACTTTATTTACCAGTTTTGATCTTTTTCTTATTCCGAAACACAGAAGTAGTGATACAGTGTTACATAAAGAGACTATTCGTAATGAAGAATCATGACATTAGAAAATTCATTAGTTAATGACTTGTATTAACTGCAATGCTCAAGGCTAGAGTGCACATAGCTCTTTCCATATAAACGTAGTTTCACCATATTTTGAATGCCAAGTGTTCAAAATCAGTGAAAAATTTGCTTGCATATTACTGAGTCTACTTATGTGATGAACTTATGTTAATTTAATTACTAGTTTTTACGAGTATATATCTCATTCCGAAACACAGTGTTATATAATCTGTTTAGAAAAATAGTTTAGTCTATGGTTTGAAACGTAACTTCCGTCTTCCATATTATTCAAGACTCAAGAGAATGTAATCTTTGCGATAAGCTAATATAGTGTGTGGTTCTGTTTTCGAACTGATATTGCTGCTTGGGGTTAAAAATGATGAAAATTACATTTTTCAATGAAATTAACAGAGATTTAATGAGGAAACATCGGCTGATTTGACATTGCCATGATCGAGTTAAGGGCGCCATTTATTTCATTGTTTATAAGTTCAATGGACGCAACTCATAAATTATCAACATACATATAGGAGACAAAATCGATTACCCAGAAACTGACAACGTATATATCGAATAGTGCCATAAAAATTTCATTTCACCAAACTATATCGCTTATGACAACAATCTGATAGACATACTAAACCGTTGACGTAATTATTTCTCCAATTCGTTAAACAAAAGAAACACGTTAACATCTATGTCGGTACGTACATCTATCAAGAAGATGTCGAAGAGTGTTAAAGTTATTATGGTGAAGTGTTTCACGTCCGAATCTGTCAAAGAAATGAGTAATGATCGATTCCGTACGCGGTATCTCTTTGAGTGCAGAATAACGATAATGCAAAAGTATGTTCGATATTTTTTGACACTCAATTTGTACGAGCTGCAGTCAAAATGTTTATGAGAAAGTTCATTGCTTAGAATGTACACTTAGTACATGAAAAGTGTATATTTATACGGTTAATTTAATGACATATTTGATTGGTATCTTTATCATCTTCATATCACTATCCCATCCTATGTGGGATCGGTACATTATATATTATCTGACAAAACAAATGAAAACACAAATACATGTTTAAAATAGGTTTGCGTTAACAATTATACATTAGGCACCTTGGTTTTATAACATGTTTTCCTACTCTCATTAAGTTCTCGTGATATATTCAAATGTGTAGTCCCTTTTGTTGTTAGACAAATCATATTTTACCGACGCTATTGATATAGGATTAAGAGTAAGTAGATATTTGATAAGACGAGATATATGATGATTAATAATTAATATCGCATAGTACCAATTCCAAAATTTAAATGTTATTTCGCAGTAGATAGATGGATAACTATTTATTGTACGCCAAAATAACAAAAGCATTATAAACAATAACATTACCTTTGTAATGTTGTACAATCAAGTATTACTTAAATTTGATTAGTACCTTAATAATTAATCTCGTTAATTGCATCTATAAATTTCGTCACAATAACTATAGTATATATAACTGTAGTCACATATACAATTTCTGGATACAAATCTTAAATTACTTTCAAATTTAAGAACTATGCACATAAATATTTCTTGATGTACCTACTTCGTTATTCTAAAAAAAATTTTTTGCATAAAATGGAATGGGTGTTAAAGTCGGTTCCATGTTTTGCAAAAAACACCCTTTTTAGGGACCTCACGGGACTTATTGCTACTTACGGGATCGATTATGATGCATTGTTAACAACTATATCATCAAGATAGGTAAATATTTTTCAGGTATTTTAGTGTAACTCAAAAACGGCTTGACCGATTTTGATGTAATTTAGAACGGGACCAAACAACAAGCATCACCTTAAAAACAATAAAAGAATTTTCAAAATCGGTTCACCCAGTCCAGAGTTCTGAGGTAACAAACATAAAAAATACAGACAAATTGAGAACCTCCTCCTTTTTTGGAAGTCGGTTAATGAAAATTTTACCTCCATTGCCAAACGCATGATATACATAAACACATATATAAAGTATATCTACCTACATTATGAGTATAATATTCACAGCTAAGAAGCTGAAAGGTATGAAGCAACATCCTACGCCTGGAGATATTACGAAGGTAATCATAATATCCTTCGTAACATGTAAAGTTCGATACAGGAATATAAATTTGTTTATCTTGAATATAACGTTTCTATATCAGATAACGGGTTACGTTATTAGAGATAGGTACGTAACAAGGGTTGGACAATACCAGCGGGATGCCCTATGCGTAACAATATTTCTTACTAGTTATTATTTCGTTAGATTTAATGCTGTTTCTATTTAAGTTATCGATGGTTTATTTATGAGGCTCGAAAAGTTAATTATAAAATTATAATTAAGTAGGGCATTAAACAATAAGCTATACGTAAAAAAAATATATTTACTACGTGGCACAACTCAAACCTCAACTCTACGAATGGGAATGACGTGTGTTTTCTTTTGTAATACTTTAGTTTTGTGATTATATGCTATAGATATACTTACTCATAACAACTGCAAAAATAGTTATTAAGTGAACGTAAATGGGTATATTCCATGTTTCATTTTAAAGTTTTGAGTTCTTAGATCTGTTGAGTTGGTAGGCTAGGTCGACTGGCGACATTGTTAAAGTCAAGGGTAGCCAATAGTGTCAAGCGGCTAATAGCTTTGGGGGATACCTTTGTTCAACAGTCAATGTCTTCCAGGTGATGATGATGAGTTGAGTCTATTCAGCCGTTTCGAGGAGTAACAAACATACACAAATCCTCACTCACACATCTTTAGCATTTATAATAATATATTAATGTTATTATGAAAAGATTTCTTAGGTACCTAAATATTCTTCACACGACTATGAATAGATTGACAAGTGCAAATGGAATGGAAAATGCGACAAGGGCAAAATGATACATTAAAGCTATCTAAAAATCGTTTACCTCAACTGCAAACCATTTATTTTAGCACAAAAAATACCATCTTGTTAAAATTCTAATCACTTGAAAACCATTTAAGCTCAAAGAATGATCATGCATCTCAATGAATTTGGGGGTAGAAAAAGCTTTGAGCATTGTGGTAAAGATGCCGAAGGCACACAAAAAAATATTGTCTTTTTATCTTTCACCAAGAACCCTATTAAGTTATCTTAAACGATCTTTGTTGTTGGAAAATCGATATGTTGAATTTAAAACTTTAGTCTGAAACTTATTTTAGTACTTATTCGATGGTGCGTTAAATTTTTACATTATTTTTCACGAAACGTTCTTTTTTCTTCAGTAGGTATACAAAAGATCGATGCATGAGAGAAATAAACACTGATGGATATATTTTTTATTACTAGTGTTTGAAAGGCACTAGAGCTAATTTAATTTGCGGGGTAAATATGACTGTATAATGAATGTGTCGGAGTTACGTAGTTTTTTTTTTGTTGGATCATGATGGGAAATCATAAGGCCACCTAGTGTTAAGCCGTAATCTCTACTTTTAGTCACAAGTGACGGAATGCACTGCGCCCTTGTTGTCACAATGCACTCCGTCACTTAATTTAACCAGTGATTTTACGGCACCCATAACCCTTCAAAGGTAACGGTAGTACTTCCCCGGATGAACCAGATTACGCAAAATGATAAATATTACTGTGTCTGAATTGTAAGTGCTGTAAATACCTGATGTTCTCTTAAGTACAGCTGCCTAAACTTATCTATAGGAACTAGGCAACTGATTTTTTACGTAAAGTTTGTAGCTAGCTAGGAAAGCATTCATTTTGAATTATTCATAGAATGCCTTAAAGCTCAAACCCGCAGAACGAATCATACCATATGGACCTCTCGTCCAAGGCTCAAGCCATTGGACTATCATAGCATTCTACTTATGAATTGTTGAAAAATCAATGAAAAAAACCGTCATCGTATCCTGATATATACAGAAACTTATAATAAAACAGCTGACCTTAGGTTAAAAAAAACTTTTAAAGTAAACTTCCTTCCGCCAACTAGGCATAAAAGTATTTTTTATGATAAAATTGAATGTGCTAATATTTCCTTCTTGATTTTTTAACACTGTGTTGACAGTTACGGTCACTAATAATGGTATAAAGATAATTTCACACAATACCCAAACCTGAGAATAGTAAACATTCCTTTCATACGAAATTCTATATTTCATACCGTAGAAAATCACAAAATATGAACCTTGACAGAACGCGTGAATCACTAAATTAATATCCTTGAAATCTAATCAAAGCAATTAAGAACGCGTCTTAGAGATTTCGCAGGATGTGTCTGTCCTTTTTTATTTATTGGGTTATATCAGTCCATCTCGTTCTTGTTATATTTTTAAAGCCAATATGTGACAGGGGTCGGACTGCAATATTTCACAAGAACCGGAGAGGCATTCAAGCTCAGGTAGCAAACATTATCACTCTAAGCGTTGTTCAAAACTCTAAAAGACAGTGTTGAAAAAATAACCGGACAGAGGAATAGAATAGACATAGCTTTAAAATTAATAATATAATGGTGATAGTACCGCTGGCGATAGGTATCGCCGACGTGACGTTCAAAAACTCACAACTCAGCTGAAACAATTTTGGAATTTTCACTTTTTAACAAATATTTATTTCTGGAGGTAGTACTAGGGCCTAGAGCACAAGAAATATATATTTTTTGATTCAAAATAAATTAACTCCTAAACAAATTAATAAGAACAGATATTGACTAAACACCACTGATTTATCTTCTTATAATTCACTTATATACATTTTAAAATACTTAACGATGATTATATTTTGAAGCAGTGATGGTTCAGTGGCATTGGCTATTGATTGCCGCGCAGCAGGTCCATGGTTCGAATCCCGTCGTGGGTTTGAAGTTCCTTAGCCTGCCTGGCTAGCGACCACCCTCAAGTAGAATATCTGTCGCCAAGCACCTAACTGTGTGCTCCGGAAGCTGTCCTTGAGAGCCAGTAATTCTAGGTTAAGCCTGCTAACACCTTCGACCATGTCATCACTTACCATCAGGTGAAATTGTGGTCAAAGGCTTACCTATCAGCTATAAAACATAAAAAATTAAATGTGTTTAATTTTAAGAGAGGCATCGAGGCTTAAAATTGTCTATAATAACTTATATATAGATATACTTATTGTTAATGTAACCATAAATAATAAGTTTATCGTGTGCTTAGTTTAAAACTTTACTGAAAATAGCTAAAAATATTAAATTGTAACTAGGTGGTAAATTCTAACGACGACGCCCCCGACAAATTTTTATTTAGAGTAAATTTGCATGTACCTCCACATCTTTCTTTAGTCCCCTTTCCGTTAAACTAGGAAAAAATATGTGCAAGGTGATACTGTCAAGAAAAAGCGACTTTAAAATATGAATCGTTAAAAAATATAAAAACGTCTATAATGATAATGAAAGCATCTATTGTGCCATTTATTAGCTGTTCTCAGTCATTTCTGCACAAAAAATTATATGTGGTGGGTGGGAAGTTGTGGACAAATCTTTGCTTTGCTGTCACTTTTAAATCCTTTAATATATAAGATTAACTTTTTTATTTTTTTATGCTTGATAGTTAGTACTATCTCACCTGATGGTAAGTGATAATGTTGGCGAATATGTTGTTCAGGCTAACCTAGAATTACTGGCTCTCAAGGATACCTACCGGAACACACCGTTAGGTGCTTGGCGAGAAACTTATATGCCGCCGTCGTCGCCACGACTTGTATGCCCGAAGCGTAGGTCGTCAATTCAACTTTCATGTACTCTACAGCCAGTTATTCATTACATTGATAAAAACCAAACAGAACCGACTTCCAACACCAAAAATTGTGAAATAACTTGTTGAAGTCGCCATGCTGATTCAAAACTATAATCTCACATTATCAAGGTCTGACTTTTACAAGTTATTTCATACTTCGCAGTGTGTGAATTCGGCTCTATCGTCTTTTTTAATTTATTTTTTCTCATTATAGATGCATTTTATGCATTTTTTATCATCAATGGTGCACACTGCTAACATGATTATTCACTTGCCTACAATATTTTTCACCATCGAGAAGAGTTACCATTAGATCATCCAGGTATGAAAATACATTTTATAACTTAAAAAATACTGCACTGATTTTGATGAAATTTATATAGGATTTAGATAATCATCAAAGTTTATTCAAATCGGTTAAAAAGTGCTTTCCTTTGTTGGGCGACGATAATACAATAATGACTTGAGTAGGGCGATGCTGCTTATTTAGCACATACTTGCCTTAAGTCGCTTTTTCGATATCAGGATTACATTTAAAAGTCCTTCTATTCTTGATATGAAGTAGATTATAGAAAAATATAATCTATGTCACTTTTTTATCGCCACTAATAAGATCGTCAACCGCATAAATTCTCATTTTAAAAACAAGTTTAAAATATTATTCCTAAAAAACGCTGCACACCTCGATTAGACCTAAAACATTAGCGTAGTATCCGCCTACACGAACTGATAACTCTGTTGATTAAATGACCAATAAAAAGAGTATTTATTACTTGCAAAAAAATTAAAGTCGTAGGTATACGATAACAATAACGACACAATTTGCATAATTCTTCTATTTGTAATGAATTATATGAACATTCAGAATCATTACCATTGCTCAAGAGTTGATTTGGTTATAATTTTAAATGTACATTTTGCTCGTTTAAAATTGAAACAAAATGCTAATGGTCGTTACAATATCTGATATTGTTGAACAAATGGTGCTAATACCGCTCGAGGTTACCATTTTCCTATATGTAATTATGTATGATTTTATATTTAGTCCCAAACAATTTATATGCTACTACATTATTTTACATAGAAGTCCATTTAAAAAAGTAACATGGATGTATCTTAACCCAATTATTTTGAATTTTAAATTCGATTCATATAAAGTATTTTGAAATATATTGAATTAAGGCAAAATATTAAAAGTGAAGTATTTTAAATTATTTAATTACTTCAAAATACTTAGTTTACAAATTTGCAATGATATGATTATAATGGATATATAATCATTGTTACTTTTTTTAAATATATTATTTAAACATATAAAGTATTGTGTTTATATAAACACAATACCTAGTTAGAAGTTACTATATTAGAAGTGTCTCATGTTTTCCCAAAAGGGTAGGTGTAGATGTCTTAAGATGATCATTTCGCCATATTTGTTTTGGTATTATCTAAAAGGGCCAGTCAGATATCAACCGGATCATGTCCAGGCTCTAAACTACTACTGAATTCTGATTCCATTGTAAGAAACCCGATAATTGACCCAGGAATAGAATCATCGAGATTTTCGTCATTTTTTCTACGTGGCAGTCATAGAACAACTTAATTCGTTCTTTAGAAACATGCAATAACTCTAAAAATGGAGATATTAATATTATAAATTTAAATTCATACGGCAAAGTGTAGAACTACCTTTAACACCGCATGGTTCTAAAGAGGCGTGCAAGCAAATTATACCGCTCTCAGCGGGACAGACGGCCTCCTTAACGCAATATCTAGAAAAGTTCTCTCACCTGCTTATCGGACTGGTGTAGTCCAAAATTAATGATTTGTTTTTAACTAGGCACAAAAATATTAAAAAAAAAAAAACGAAACGACTTCCAACACCGAAAACTATGATATAGCTTGTGGAAGTCGGACCATGCTAATGTGAGGTCAGTGTTATGAATCCCCACTTCCACTAATGATTTCATACTTTTTTGTGTTTTTATTCTTATAAGTGATATACACTTACAACAATTACAAAATCATTCACTCGCTTTAAATATTGTTCATCGTCGACAACAGCAAAAACCATTAAAACATCCATATATGGGTTTTATAAGTTAATTGACTATAATCTCTGATGAAATTTATATGGGACCAACTCGAAGGTAGCCTTTCCAATGTAAAAATCATTTTGAGTATTGGTCCACAATAGAGAGAAAAATCTTCACATATTGATTTTCCCAAGGAGTATTCCTCACCACAGTTAGTGAAAGGTTTGTCTAAGACTTGATTTGTTAACTAACTGAATACTGAACGCTCATTGGGCGTTTGTCGCGTCATTTGTTACTGTGACCAATGAACATTCAATGTTTAGTCTGATACAAAGACTGATTAATGTTCCAGAAACTGGAGTTTAGCGATGTATAAACACCCACACTCACCAGATATATACGTAGTAAAAGGCAAACATACTGCCAATTACCTATCGGGAATAGCTCATCTTTCGTTTAACTCATTCCTTATACGAGCTAGTGACACGTTACATACGAATAGTAAGGCGGATTGACGAAAACACTGATAGACATATAGATATCTGAGTCTCAAGCGCTCCATTTAGCAGAACCTTTGAGTACGGAACCCCAAAATATAATTATATTTGATTTACTCCCGCTGTTTATGTTTTTATCATTAATACTTGTACTAATATTTCATTATTGATCCCTTCATATGTAAAAGGTTTATCTTGACATAATATTTATATTTAAATAACATGGCAAGAAATAATTATATTGGTAATATTAATTGTAATAAGAATTTATTTCATTTCATTTTCTCATCCTATTTAATTAGATATTTCTCAACCATAAAAGTCCCACATATGTAGATGGAAAAGTATCCTTTATTAAATCATCTCAAACATAATACAAAACAGTGATAAAATTAGATCAAATAAATCAAACCGAAAGCATTTTTAATCTGACCTTTTATTTACGAAACGGGCCGGACCCTGGACCCTTTGGGGTCCTTAGTCTACTTTACAAAACTCGATCCCAACGGCCACGAACAAAATTTCCAACATTCGTTACATCCACAAACCTAATTTCTTTGCGTGCTTTTGTTTGTACAAACTCGTTAAAATTTACAAAAGGTAAACAGGTAAAGTACGGAACCAATCTTGCGAAACACAGATTATCCGAGTTAAAGATGAAGAAGATAACACTGAAAGGCCCGACAAACATTGAATTAGCATTACAAGATTACAAATGGAATTCAACGGGATAAGAGGCTTAAATAAAAAGGATTTTCATATACAAGAAAATCAATTCATACGCGCACGTTTTTACTTACTTTCGATTTGTAATCATTTGATTTTCATGAGAATCAGAAATTCTAAATCAAAGAGTATTTGAAAAGTTCTACATGTTTTACATAATGTTGTCGCCTAATTTATGTTTTACGTTCTTTGTAAATATGCGATGGCCAACTTCGTAGACATGCTGAAAGTTTGGTTTGAGAAATGATGATCTTAACAAATATGCCTCGTACCTAAAAGCAAAACTTTTAGTTTCGCTTTAACAAAAATCTTAAATGGCCTTTGATATTCTTTAGTTTAAAATGTCTGATACGGCGAGTTTGAGTGAGTATATTACCTCTGCAGAAAGATGGCAAAGTTACCTCAATCCAAGCGATCGCTCATTTTAAAGCTGCCTTATATTTTTTATTGTATTGTGACGGAACCTGCACGATGCCGACCCAATGTTAATCGCTCATCTTTGCCTATACCAGATGTATTTTGTCACAAGTGCTGATTTACCCTGCAGCCATCACCTTGACCCATACAGGTGTTAAGTTTCATGTGCCTGTAATTTTATAATTAATTAATTAGTACAAAATTTTTCGCCAAGCACCTAACAGTGTGTTCCAGCAGGAGTCCTTGAGAATCAGAGAAATTATAGGCACATGAAACTCAACAACTGTGTTTCTCAGGGTGACAGTCGTAGTTCGTCACTTGTGGCGAAATGCATTTGTAATAGGCAGAGGTTACCGCTTAACATCAGGTTGGCACTGTGCTTATGCGGTCACAATGTCAAAAATCACATCAACAAAACTCCATTATTATTTGGCAACAGTTCCATTATCACTACCTTTTTCTTCTGAATGTCTATATATAAAAAAAAAATATTGTAAGTAAGTACTTCTGAATATCTATGTATAAAACAAATTCGAGTCGGACTCGCGCACGTAGGGTTCCGTACCATTAGCTATACAACATTAGACTTCATATGTTAACGTTTTTTCACGTGCGCGAGTCTGACTGGTACTTTGCCAACTTTTTGTATTTGTTGTTATAGCGGCAATAGAAATACATCATCTGTGAAAATTTAAACTGTCTAGCTACCACCGTTCTTTAGATACAGCCTGGTGACAGACGGACGGACGGACGGACAGCGAAGTCTCAGTAATAGGGTACCGTTTTTACCCTTTGGGTACGGACCCAAAAAAAATGCGAAGACAGTGTATAAACTTATTCACTGTCTTCGCGTTTCTAGTATAAACCATGTTAAAAAACTTCCAACGTCGAGTTAATAATTTGTAATCACAGTAATCAAATACTCAAAGAGTAAAGTCAAATTTCAGATCAGTATATGTAACAAATTAATTTTGAAAATCAAGATTTTAACGATGAAACTTTATAGTTTTAGAGTTTAATGGATATTTTAGGTACTTTTCTATAGCAAAAATTTATTAGCTCGCGCAAATCATTCATCCTTATAATAATTATAAAATATAGTTATTAGTTAGTTTGTATTTATATTATAAACAAAAGCTAAATAATTGTGCTTTATTCAGAAATACTTTTTAACCTACATACGACTATCCACGATTGTAAGAATCATAAATTCTAGGTTTGCCTGAACAACATCTTCTACCACATCATTACTTACTATCAGTGAAAGAATACAATCTCAGAGACGTATGCCTTTATTAAGCAAAATACTATGAACTATATACAACACTACAGCTACTACAATAAAAGCATTTAGACACCTATAAGTCATAGCAGACTCATAGGCAGTCCAAATGCTCCAGCCCACTCCCAGTTGGCAGCGTGCCCAGCATGCTGGCAGCATTGCCCCGTTGAATTGCAATGCTTATTCGTTGAGCCAAATATGTGCCAGCATTTTGATCACGCGTCGCATCGACCAAGCGCTCAGATAGGTTTTGGAAAATACGATGAGCTCCCGGTCCCCACGGACCCAACGTCTCCACACCAAACGGCTCAAATATGTAACCCATACCGAGGTTAGCATATTTGCGCCGCTTGAGTTGCTCCGCCGAAGTAGCCGCAGCGCCAGCCCTCACGTTGGTTTCAGAAAGATGTGACGGCGCTAAAGTGTCCACGCACGTAGCGTCCCACACTAAGGGCCGTCCTAACTTCCACGGAACCAGAGTCATGCCGTCAGGTCTTTTACCATCGTCACGCATCAGACCATTCGGTTCGAGAATAGCTGGAACATTGGCGCTGGTAAAAGCCCGGCGAATGATATCGTTAAGGCTGGCGTGGCGGGAAATTCGACCAGCACTTCGAGAGCAGGAGAGGCCATGGTGACCGAGTTGATCAACTGCAGTACCACACTGGCAGTGATGTGCAACACAACACCTTGCACCCAAGCGTAAGCTAATAGCTAGATGAAAAGCGGATGGATCTATAAGGCTACCAGTTTTGTATGAAGGAATGGCCTGTAACCAAAGACCGGATTCCCACACAGAAACAGCGAGAATACGAGCACGATCTGCGATGCTAGAACACGTATTTAAAAGATCTTTCCGTGTTAGCTCGCATAGGGGCCGATCCCACTGTTTCTGAGATGACAACATTTTTGGGAATTCAGTATTTGGACAAGTCCCCATGTGTTTTTGGCCTCAGCCAGATATGCTACATCGAAAGAGCCTAAAGATCGTGCAAGAATTTTTGCTACTAATTTGTGTGTACTGTGTACAGAAGACAAAAAAGCTGATAGTGACACACTAGAAATTTTGCGTATCCCTATGCCCCCCAACCTCACAGGGAGGGAAGCTTGCACCCAAGCCCTATCATCCATCTCAACATTCAAAACCGACACTAACGTATCTTTTACTAAGTTGTCTAAGCTTAACAAAAGCTCACTGTGTTGCCACAGCTGACAACATCTTAAATAGTATGTAAATTTAGGAACGAAAAGGCAAAATTTTATAATTGTAAAAGCCATATGGGCGTTAATTTTGGATAATCTGCTAGAAGCATTTCTAAACTTTTGAATTTGTTCTTCGACAAATGGTGATAAAGATTCGTTAAGAATCGGTGAACCCAAAAGACGAAGCGAACTTTTTTCTACTAATTTTATATTAGGCGCAAGTAAGTTGAATTTTTCAATAATCGAAATTTTATCCGGACAAGTATCACAAACAAAAAGTTCACATTAAGAAAAATTTAGTTCAAGGCCAATAACACGAAAATCGTCTATAAGTACTCGCAAGTCATCCAAAACCGTGTTCGCATCGCCTCCTAAGGTTCCGTCATCCAAATACCAAACGTTAAGTTTTGATTGGAGACGTTGAATTATTGAGTGGATCGCAAGGCTAAAAATGGCTGGTCCCAGAGGATCACCCTGTTGACATCCTACGGAAGATAAAATAACGTTATTTTGGAATGTTAATTTTGACGGTTTGCCGTAGCATTGCCAAAGAAAAGGGTATAATTCTGGAATTTTATCTTTCACTTCAGTCAAAAGAGTGCCTCTATCTAAAGAGTTGAATGCATTTTTAACATCCACCTTCAAAAGCACATCTCCACAATTTTGATCAAGAAATGTGCGAAGTGAATGTACAGCAGCCTCACAGCCACCCTGTGAACCAAAACCGAGTTGCAGTGGTTGAAAAAGATTACTTAAAAAAGCAACCTTTTTCATACAACCGCATTTGGCTGTGAGGCGACGATAAGTGGTGCCTACTGCTATAGGCCTAATACCACCATCTTTTTTATTTAGGGCACATAAATTCGCACCGTACAGAATTTCGGTAATTTCATTGTTGACCTGACCCGACAACATCAAATTAACCAAAGCCGTCACATCCCTTAAAAGTGTCTCGCCTACCTCACCAGAACTAAAAGATAAAATATCTTTTAAGTGCTGAGGCGTAAGGCCATCAAGGCCACCGGCTGAGCCACTTAAAAAAGATGCCACGGCTGCAGAAGCATCCTGTGGGGTCACCTCAACAATGTCTTGTATAGGAGATTCGGGAAGGTGGAGACCTGCAGTTGCAGGCGGATGCTTTTCAATTAGGGAATTCAACGTATCAGATGTAAAAGGAGCGATTGTATCACTCGAAAACAAGATGCGTGCCGCGTTTTTAATATCACCATCAGTAATTTTGTTTTCTACTATTTTAATAGTAGCTGAATCGAAATTCAGCTACTATTAAAATAGTAGCTGAATCGAAATTATTTGATTTTGTATTCCGCCGCAGAGGCGGAATGATTATAGTTGTGCCAAAAGATTGCTCTTCCCGTGCCCTGTATTTCACGCAGTTTTCCTTTACTCTAGTAGTAAGTGATTTTTTGTTAGACGGATCAAAATTCACGTGAAATACGTGGTACGGGAATGCTAGAAGATGCTCCCAGGCTTGCGTAGTATTAGTAGCCAAGACGTTTTTAATGGAACAAGATAAAGATTGGGCAACAGAAATTCTTGCACCCCGAGGTATGCGTTTTATTAAAGGAATGTTGTTTTTGTACGAGCTTAAAACCTCCCAAAACGGTTTGGAAGGCGTAGCAGGGCTCGCAACACTGCTACTACTTACGTTTTGATTATTAATTGGTGCCGAAAGGGGAATTTCTATTTGTTTATGACACCTTGTTTGGTGAATTTTGAGGCCTTTATGACCTTTGAAATAACGAGCCTGGGGGCACTGCGGACACAACATCTGGCTATCTTGCGATACAAAGATCCCCGTTACAGCATTCATAGTTGGGGCACAAAGCATTGTTTACAAAATAAAGCAAAGCTTATCTTAGAATCTCTAGTGTGACGTCTCAACCCGGATGAAGGCTCGCGTCAACAACGTCGTCGTAGTGCGCGCGCCGGTGTCGCAGGCAGCGTTGCCATGGAAACAAAAATAACTGATTAGAAATTAGCTCGACAAGAAATGTCAAAAAGCTATTGAATAAATAAGCTAATGAAACTAACTACAGAGGCCCAAACGAGCCCCACAAACAATACCTCGCAAAATTCCACTAGGAAGAATGCGGGTGATGGGCAGAAAATGCCTATCTACTATCTAAAAATAAAATTAATTATTTTTTGAAAATAAATCTGAAATTTACTGACCTGTCACGTTGATTGTCAAGTTGTTTTTTTTATCATTATATCAACTATCAGTTGATATAATGATCAAAGACTAGCCAATCAGCTATAAAAAACTATAATATTAAAATATAATTACATGTAGAAATCGTACCATACAATTTAAAACATAACAATTTGTAAATTTATGATTTTCGCTTAGTCCGCGGTAGTGCTTGTAATCATAATATAAAGAAGAAAAAAAAATTTAAAACATTCTGAGTTCTCATTTTGGTGGTCCGACTAAATATTCAGGGCTAAAATGGATTTCTGGTTTTTTATATTTTGATACTGTTTTAGTCTAGTGATATAAACAGATTACTCACACAATACTGGTTACTTGATAAGAGAGTTGCTTTATCATGTCATCCAGGTATAGGCATTTTGACAAATACTTGTTTGAGTCAATTGAATGTACCATAAAACTTCTTAACCGATGTTGATGAAATTTTAGTGCGACCAACTTAAACGTATACTCAACCTCGACTAGAGAGCTTCTTTCATTCATTTGGTTAGTTGGTAAAAAAATGAGTCTCCGTTTCCAGTTAAGTACAATTTGGGAGTTTCAAAACGCGATTGAATATATAACTTCTGGGTAAGCGCGCCCCACCATCGATCGCATCATCACTTAACATCAGGTGAGATAGTCGCCAAGTCCTGGTCAGTTCAGTATAAAAAAACCCTTAGCTCCGTTTTGTCGTTTGGGTACGGAACCCTTAAAACAAAACCGACACACTGAACCTTCCAACACTGAAAAACAATAATTCAGAGTCTTAAACATAATACAGCAAGATTTTTCCTTTCAGCCTTTTAACATAATATTTTATCGAAGCTTTCAGCTGTTTACGTTACTACCGTTTTGTAGCCTGTAATAAACAAAAAAACAAACAAACTTTCAGTCGGCAAGTTCATCCTTAACATGTAGGCAATCTTTATAATGCCAAGATTTAAATGTAAACCCATATTTTGCTCGGCAATTTCAAGTTGTTTTAATAAGCCTCTTTCATTATTCCAACCACTGTAGGAACAAATTAAGCACTATTAGACTCTAGATGTGACCGCATCTCATAGCAGTTATATTTGCTCAACTGTGCTCTACCAGTTGTCCGTAATTACGGAACTCGGTGTTTGCTAAGGAAGTCACTGTTTGAGCATTATTACGTTTGCCGTGTAACTTTACGGATTTCTTAGATATTGAGTGTGGTGAACGTAATGAGAGGCCTAGTAATGTATATTTCCATGTCTTATGAATTTGAGTGGTTTAGAAATGAATTGTGTATAGTTATATGTTAACAATAGTGTACATATACACTGGCAGAGTAAGAAAACTTTGTTTGATAGTCATCAAACAAAGTTTGGGTGTCTCTGTCATTGAGATTTTGTCAGAACAAGCACGAGGTTCACCTGATGTTACGCGGATCAATACCTGCATATAACAGATGCATTTTATGAATGGCTCTGCGCCCGTCACATTGAGATATACAGTTGTTAAGTGTGCCTGTATTTTTTATGGCTCTGAAGGACTGCTGCCAGAACACACTGTTAGGTGCTTAGCGACAGATGTTCTACTTGAGGGTTGTAACTAGCCAGGGGAGAAAATGGCCTTCCACCAAGCGGTGAAGCTCAAGCCGGCGGTGGGGGTCGAACCAGTAACCTGCGGCATGGCAGTCCATAGCTGTAACCACTCAGCCATCATTGCTTAGGTAAATATTATACATTTGTATATATTTGACTCAATTGGGACATATGTATGTAATATTTTTGTAGCATGAACTTTTATCTCGTTAGGGTATCGAAGCGGCGTGTTGCTTGGTTTTATCATTGGGTGTACCTCAACTTTATGGTCATAGAACCGAAGCAAATTCACGTTGAAACTTTCAAATTAAAAATTATTGATTAAAGCTGCGAATTTTGTGCTATGATTCATTGTTCTTAACAATCATAGCGCACGATGCAGCCATTAACTAAACTAATGGATCTTGTCTGAACTAATAAAGTGACTACCAAAAAAACCATTAGAGGCACTATTATTATGAATGAGCTTAACGTACTATTCATCCTGATACTTTCAACACTCTACTGTAATAATGATTCTAAATAGATACCTATGCTTATAATATTATTGTGTTCCTTTGAATTTCAAGCTCCATTTTGTTTGTTTAGGGAGGACATAGATGCTGGCTACCGCCTGTGCGGTCGTCCAGCTCCACCGGGTTTTGGGCGAGGGCCTGGCCCTACAATAGCCCGGGAGGGAGAAGTGCCGAAGGCACTTCTCCCGAGACGGGCGTAGAAGGCGAAAAGCGCTTTCTACCTCCGTCTCCTGCGGACGCCGAAAACGTACCGCTACTATAGGAGGGGTTGACAGCGAGCTCAAGGGCACCACTGTGGTTCGGACCTCGGCTTGTCTCGCTGTCGAGAGACATGGGGGGGATCGGAGCAAAATGCCTCTGTGCAACTGCAGTGTTGCACAATTGGGCCCTACTGAATAATACTCTTTGACTATTTGGAGAGCAATTTATCGTGACCTTGTTTTTGCCTCGAGCTCGCCGGCGAGCTCGGTGTTTGATTGTGTGACCTCTGATTACCTCACACCTGGGGATTTTACCTCGACGACTTGCGGATAACGCTAAAGCTGCCAATGTAATGGCTGCGATGGGGTCATCCGGGTCGTCTAATACCTGCCGTGGTCGGCGACGGGGGGGTTTGAAAAATGGGATAGAAGAGGCAGTCGAGTAGTTCGATGCCTGGACAACCAATGGGTTCGGGTGGTGGGGCGCTCGATCAAAGTATCGGCGGGCGCAGTCCTTATTGAACTGCGCTAGAGAGGGAAGGTTTAAGTCGCAATGCAACTCGGTGTTCCGGATATACCACGGGGCGCCGGTTGCATTACGAAGAAAACGGTTTTGGATGACTTGAAGTTTATGAAGGTGGGCCTCACTAGCATGACTAAACACTACTGATGCGTAAGTCATGATGGGGCGGATGCAGGCAGTGTAAAGTGTCTTCTTATTACTAAGAGACATTTTACTCTCTTTGCGAAGTAGGGGACCAAGGCGACCCATTATGAAGGCCGCTCTGTTACGGACGGTTGTTATGTGATCGTTAAAGGTGAGATGACGATCAAGGGTGACTCCGAGGTATTTTGTTCTAGGAACCCAGGGAATGGGTTCGTCGAACAAAATAAGCGGTTTCGGGTAAGGGGAGCGTGTCTTCTCAGTAAAGCACATAGCTGTGCTTTTAGCTGGGTTGACCGCGATGCGCCATTTTCGGAACCAGTCACCGATCTCGGTGATGGCCCGTTGCATGACGAAATAGGACTGTCTGTTGATATGCCACCCAGTGGTGTAAATGGCGGTATCATCCGCATATTGGGCTAGGAATACTTTGGGCTGAGAGCGTGGGATGTCACTGGTATACAGTGCAAAGAGAATAGGTGATAGCACGGAGCCCTGAGGGACTCCGGCTCTGACTGGGTGGGGGGAGGAGAGGGTGCCTTCCACGCGATAGCGAAAGCTTCTGGCTTTAAGGAAGTCTTGTAGGATGAGCACAAGACGTTCTGGCACGCCAAATTGGTATAGCTTGTAGATCAAGCCGTTGTGCCAGACTTTGTCAAAAGCTTTCGCTACGTCGAGGAAGACTGCTAGCGTAGTCTGGGGTTTGGGGTACTTATTGAAGCCCTCAATGATGTGCTCCGTGAGGCGGTGCACCTGTTGGACGCATGAGTGTCCGGGTCTGAAGCCAAACTGCTCATCTGGGATAAGGTGGTGTTCCTTAGCATGGGACTGGAGACGGTTTGCAAGTAACCGCTCGTAAAGTTTGCCTAAGGCACTGAGGAGGCTGATGGGGCGGTAACTGGTGGGGTCAGATGAGCTTTTGCCTGGTTTGTGAATGCCAATGACATTTGCACATTTCCAGGTGTCTGGGAATAAGCAGTGGCTCATAGCAGCATTGAAGATGCTGACTAAGAGATGGATGAGAGGAGGAGAGAGGGTTTTAAGAACCCTGTTGGAGATGCCATCGGCACCGGGGGATTTGCGCGGTCGGAGGGCCTTGATCAGTCTCTCCACCTCAGCGTAAGTCGCTAAGGTGATTGGTGGGAGTTCAGAGGTGACCACAGAGCTTTTACGTTCGACTTCAGCATCCACCGAATCGAGGTGAGCTTGGTCAACGTGATCTACGTTAGGGGAACACTGAGCCTCTAGGCTATCAGCTAGGCACTCAGCTTTGTCTTCGTCAAAGAACGCTGGGACTAGTGGGACTGGTCTGTATAAGGGAGGCATGTCGTTATGGTTACTTCCTTTCAAGCCTCGCGCCAAGTCCCAGTAAGCATGGTGGCTTGGCACGAGGTTTGAAAGTTTATCGCCCCATTGTTGATCACGCAACTCAGACATGCGACTTTGAACCATGCGTTCAAAGTGGCGTTTCTTAGTTTTGTTCTCTTTACTGGGGTAAGAGTCGTAATGTCGGGTCACTGCTTTACTCTCCGTCACCAATCGTCTCACATCCGCTGGAATGACAAGGCGCCGGTCGTCCGGCACTATGACCTCCTTTGCGGATGTACCTACTACGGTGGAGAGGTGATTGGTGAACGAATCGATCGCAAGGGTTACGTCATCTTTTGTCAGGATGTCGTCAGGGATCTTGTCTAGGTCCGGTGAACTGATAGCCTTTAGGGCATCGCCTACTTGCTTCCAGTTCACTATCGTCTTAGTGGGGCGGGGGAGGTCAGTCGTTGGGTCGGGACCTAGTCGCAGTATAATGGGTCGGTGGTCAGAGTGAAGCTCGTGAACCACTTCTATGGAGCGTAACCGGAGTGTTACGCCTCTGAATAGTGCCATGTCAAGCAAGTCAGATCGGTGGTTTTCCATATAAGGGTAGTGAGTGGGCTCAGTGGGCGCAATTATGTCAAAGTTAAGTTCTGCGATTAGGTTTTCAAGTGCAATACCTCTGGGATTGTTGACGTTACAATTCCATAGGATGTGCTTACTGTTGAAGTCGCCAATCAGAATGACGGCGCTTCCTAATGAGAATAGGGCTTCTAAGTCAGCTCGGACGATCGGCTTTTTGCAAGCTTGGTAACAGGATGCTATGACTATAGGTTGATGACCAGTCATAGCTAGGAGGCAACAAGATGCTTCCATATTAACAAGAGTCGGGGTAGGTAGGGGAATGCAGTGCAGTGACCTTTTGTAATAGATAAGAGTGCCTCCCCCACGGGAGTTCACTCTATCATCACGTACCGTTCTGTAGTTGGCAAACCTAGGGTTCGCCTTCCCCGGTTTTAGAAAGGTTTCCTGCACGCATATGATATCGATAAGGTGGGTACAACAAAAGTCGTGGACGAGGTCACGTTGTTTGAAGAGGCCGTCAGCGTTAAATGACGCTAACGAAACTGAGTACGGTTTCGTGCGTTCGGTTGTACTACCCATAGTGGTTGTACTGGGGAGGGGCCTGGGGAACGAAGCGCTTAAGGGCGCTAAGTAAATTCGCGTGTTCCAATGTGTATTGGATCACGTCCGCTGGGGATTGAGCGTATTGCATCTTGTGGAATAGCTCTTGTACCTCATTGATGTCAACCGACATAGCCAGATCGCTGACTAGGTTGATTGCCTCTTGAAGAGGGGCAGCCATCAATGGCATAGGTGGAGCTTGTGGCCGGGAAGCGGCGCGGGGAGGCGCGCGAATGGTGTTGGCGACGGGTGCCGGGAGTGCGGGGCGAGCCGGGGCCGGTGCGCGGGCAGGGGCCGCGGCGCGGGCGGGTGCGGGTGCGGGCGCGGGTGCGGGCGCGCGGGCCGGGGCGCGGGCGGTAGCGACGGTCTTAACCATACTGGGTGGTTTAGACCATGCGTTACGGGCTGGGAGCGGCGCGGGTATTACCTGTGAGGCAGGTACTACCGTTAGTTTAGGGCTTACCCGTTGGTAACGGTCGTAAGAGGGACGGGTCGGCCTATGCCTTGCCACCCTGTGGTTCACTCGTGGTGCTTTAGGGCAACCACGGTAATTCGCGGTATGCCCTTGAGCACCGCATAAAACACAGCTGGGTGGGTCCGGTGAATCCCGGGTGCGAGTGCACGCTGCTGTCGCGTGATCGCCTAGGCACTTAACGCACCTAGCGCGAGCGAAGCAGAAACGGGAGGCGTGCCCGTATAGTTGGCAGTTATGGCACTGCGAGGGACTCCCATTTTTGTATGGGGCTTGGACATCGAGTCCTGAGAGGCCACAGACCTTTTTTAAATTAAAAATGGCCTTGCCTTCAGGTGTACGATCTAGTACTACGAGTACTAGATCGTAGGGACTGCGGTCCTTCCCGCTGTACATGCGGTGAACTGCATGTACGGGGAAGTCTTGTGCCTTCAGGTCGGCACATACCGAATCGGTATGTACCTCCTTGGGCACACCGCGGATGACCACTCGGAGGACTTTCTCCTCTTCGAGCGCATAAGTGTGAAAACTTATGCTCTCTTTACGGAGGAGCTTTGTTAGCGCTCTGTGGTCGCTAATGGTGGACACTTGAACTTTAATGCCCTGCTGCGTGGAGCGGGCATTAGTGTAGTGGATCCCACGATCCGAAATTAAACGGGACAGCATGTCCCATTTGGTTTTGTCCTGAATGAACAGGGGCGGAGGCGGTTTTTCGCGGCGCGCGCTCGCGTCCTGAGGGGACGCGGCAGTGGTGGCCGGAGCGGAGGGAGGAGACGCGGGGCGCGGGGCGGGGGTCGGCTTCTTGCCGGAGGCGGGGGCCTTAGCGGGTGCCTTGGCGGGAGGGGCGGAAGTTGCGCAACTAGCGGCTTTAGGAGCACGCTTGCGTTTTCTGTCTACGACGGTATAGCCGTCGTTATCGGAGTCCGAGTCAGTGCGTAAGGCACGACTCGGATCTACATCCATCTCCGCTTCGGAGTCCGAAGTGGGCTCGACAACGGCGATGGAGGGACGGGTGCTCGCTGGCCTCCCGATCGGTGAGCGCGAGCGAGACCTCTCACGGGGAGGGGCTGCCACCGTGCGTCTGTTGTCAGGGCCCGGAGCGGGCGAAGTCGGGCTGTCCTCTGAGAAGGACCGGGTCAGAGGAGGGACGATGGCCTCCGGAATTGGAGTTCCGGAGGGAGCGATGAGAGTGTCCGTGAGGCGGGCACTCTCTGCATCGTTAAGTGATTGCTGATGATCAGCGTAGAGTTCGGGGTAGCGGAGGGCGAAGGTCTGAAGGACCTCCACCTCACCGTTAGAGGGACGTTGCATCCTGAGGGGAATACTCAGGATGGCCTAACGGGTTCTGTCTCCCTCTCGCAACTCGTGAGCTCACTTGTGTGAGAGGGAGTGAGTACCTATGGTGTGCCCTAGTTGTGTACCCTCTCCGAGCTTTTTTCTCGGCGGAGAGGGGTGCTCCTAAGCGCTACTCCGGGGTTGACTAGGGGTGACCCCAAGGCCAGTAATCCCGGAGCCCAGCTTGCTTCGGCTGACCCGTGAAGCGGGAAAGGCCACGGTGCAAGGTTAAACCAAAACAACAACAGTGGCCGTTGTCACCGTAGGGTGTCACACTGCGACCGCAGCAAATGGCGGATTTGATCGTTCAGACGGGTTTGGCTGACGCTACCCCACGCCTGAACGACGTCGCTTAACAGCACAAAGTGTGTTGTTACGCGACTGTTACTATGTTGTGTCGGGTAGTAAAGTGGTGAAATGCGCACCGAAAAGTGCGGTCAAAACAAGACCACCAGCCCGATATGATGTTGTTCGTCCGAAACAAGGGACTTGGGTAGGTGGTAATGCCTGACGTCTTAGAGCGCCTCTGCGCGACGGCACGGCGAGCTCGTAGCTCGCGTTGCTCGGCGTTCGGCGGCTGCTCAGCTTCTGCACACAAAACAAAAACTTCGTCAGGACTGCGTATTCCAAGGCACTGGTCTGCAACTAGCGTCGGAACGATGACCCGAGTGAGACGGCAATAGTGCGGGGACTATTGCGGTCTCACTGGGAGATACTGGCGGAGCTGTAGACAGGTGTGCACGGCGTGGCGGCACAGGTCGGAATGAGTCAGCTCCATTTTAACATCAAACATGATGTTATACATCTGAAATGTTATCAGCCGTTCCAGACTTAAATGTATAATGATTTTTTCGATGCTGCACATTGTCCAACAAGACTCCGCATCATCTTAATGCCTTGGTTATCTGAAAAGTTTTACTAAAAAACTAGTTTTTTTACTAATATGCCAATATATTCCAAAGAGGATTTCCACCAGGTATAGTGTCAGCTATATAACCGAAGCCAAAACTTACGTATAATGACCTCATGAATGTTGCTTGCTAACCATTAACATATTTTCTAACATATATTTGAGTAGTCTTTGAAGACATATTGTAACTGCTCCCATATCCAGGGATAAGGGTAATAAGATGACGATGATCGGAAATTATATTAAAATATAAGAGGTCAAACAGATTTTTAGTAGCAGTGACATAAAACTTAATAAACTGGTTCTTCCCGGAAAGAACTACCACCACACCCTATTTCTACCGCAAGGCAAGTTTCCATCATCGAAATACTGTGTTCCGGTTGGGCGCAGTGAAATTACAGGCACATGAGACTTAACAACTTTGTATCTCAGAGTGATGGGCAAAGTTCAGTTCGTCACTTGAGATGAAATGCAACTGCTATAGGCAGAGAATACCGCTTAACACCAAATTGGTCACATGCTTAGTCTCTCACAAACCAATAAAAAAACCAACACTGTATATTAAAAACAAAACATATAAATATACTTAATTGGAAAAAAATCAAAGCACATTTTCTTTCATCCCAACTGTTAATTAACTACGAATTCAAAACATCAAATACATTTTACATCTACCCTCAGAACAACCACGAATGAAACAAATGACTGTCAGATGATAAGCAACAAATTAAAGAAATTCCTCTCGAACAGTACAAAGGAAATAGAGAAAGAACTCAGTTCAAATAGTGAGGAGTCGATATTCAAGTACAATGGTCACTTGCTCTCGAACCGAATCGAATCTTTTGTGCAGACAGTCAGACGGACCGTGAAAAACCCATCGGAACTAAAAGTAGGTTATGGTGTTTTTTATATCTCGTATTTCTAATCAGCCATAACAAATGTAGAATTCTGTAGTTAGTTAATGAGGATTACGTCGTCTAAATTTCGATGTGATGGAATTAGTTTCGCAGATCGCGGAATCCGTCACAAAAATGTTTGTTTTAACCGGCGGTATGCCTTTAGTAAACAAAATACTACGAACTTTATACAACACTACAGCTACTACGATAAAAGCATTTACACAACCTATAAGTCATAGTAGACTCATAGGCTGTCTAAATGCCAGCCCACTCCCAGTTGGCAGCGTTAATGTTGGGCAGAAGAAACATTTTAACATACGTCACTCAAAATTATGCTTTAAGATACGAGTGTAGTTAATTATTCCAATCGAAGTTAAGACATTGTAAGGCGGAGCAGTAGGCGAGGGTTTACAAGACTTTTACCCAAAGTTGTAGCACAGATTATAAAAAATCAAGCCGAGATCGTAATAATTCACGTAAAAAGGAGAGTTACACCATTATTCACAATATATATATTGAGAATACAAGTAGGCAAATTAATGTTCACTTAAATGTTATTTTATTACTCAGTATATATAACAAATTTTTATTTTATCATTGTTATATACACAGGGTTATTGGTAAAATGCTAACAACCTCTTAGGGTTGACTTCTGCTAGCCCCAACAAATATTTTGAGTTTTTTTTTTCGTTTTGAATAAAAATGTATTTATTTTATTATTGTGTTTTTATGCCTACTCCGAGCCAAGAGCTTCCGCCGCCGCGCCGTGGCAACACTGGACCGCGCCGAGCTTCCTGCGAATAGTCTTTACATCGAGCAAAGTAATAAAAAAAATACAATTATACATTACAGGCACAACAGACGTAACATCAGGTGATCCTCATTCTTATTCGGTCAAAAAAACATAAAAAAAACATTTTTTTTTTCAAAACAAAAATGTATTTATCTCAAAATGTTTGTTAGGACTAGCAGAAGTCAACCCTAAGAGGTTGTTAGCATTTTACCAATAACCCTGTATATCAAGAAATAACTAAATTTTTATTTCGTTTTGGATTTAAAATAATGTGAGGCTATTAAACAGTGCAATATAATATTTGCAACGGCAATAGAATTAATCAGTGATACGTTACTTTAGCCCGTGGGGTGCCCGGCCATATTGTCACCCCCACATTTCTACCTGTGCGTGCCGTAAGAGGCGACTAAAGGTAAAATACCGGAAGGTGGGCAGCAGCGCCTTCTAAGGAACTGATATCTTAAGCTGCGATACCCAAGACGCCTGCCAAGCGTGTGGATTATGGCAAACCCACCTTAATGGGGGAGGCTGTGTTCAGTAAACAATCCGGCTAATACAGTTATGCAAGTGACTCCTTGGTTAGTTTTCCTTTTAAAAATAAATAAAATGTCAAGCCGCTCTGGCGGCATTAAAAACAAGTGTGCTTAAAAAGAGATTTTACGAGCAAGTATATAGAAAAATATGTTTTCGACGTTTTATTATAAAATAAAAAAAAGTAGTTTTTGAGATATACCTAAACGATAAAGCTTCATAAAATTAAAGATCACATAAAAATAACAAAATATATCGTAAATATTTTAAATTTTTGATAATCTAAATACATATTGCCATCTCCGAGCTCGTAACTAAAATGTTTTTATGTTTCGTTAATTAGTTGTAACACTATGAATATTCACATACTAAACATATCTAAATTTACGGTTATATTATGTATCTACACATCACATAAATATATTTTTAATTTCTCTAATTCGCGTTCTAATCTAACATCGCTATAAAATTAAAACGACTCAAATCTCGGCCATGGAACAGGCTTTTAAGATGTAATCTTTAAGCACGTATGTACAAATATAAAGGGGAAGAATGTGTACTAGATTTTTGACAGATATTATTGAAGTTACACAGCACAGTTCAATAACGAGTAACTTTAAAGCATAATTTTAATTTGATCAAATCTAGAAGTCTGATTAGTGCCTGAATCCTTCCCTATTGCGTTATAAATGATTTAATGAACTTAGTATTATTTTGAACATTTATAATTTTAAACGCATCCAAAGCGAAAACAGAGACTTTAGGATGGAAAAAAAATACTTCTTAGCAAGATTTGAACCGCGCAACCCTAGGAATAATGTCTTGTCGCATTACTATACTCATTATGCTATGAAAGTGTGTGCTGGATAGTCGAATTTTGGCATCCTTTTTTACTAGGCGGAAGCTGATGTAAATTCTTGTCCGTGGTGAATATTTCAAAATTTTCAAATTGTTTATCTAATGTGTTTGAACGCGTAAAACGCCATATATAGAGAAGAGTTTTAACAATATCTGATAATTTATTTAAAATAAATACTCATTGAATTTATTATCATTTGTTTTGGGTATTTATTTTTTAATATTTTTGACGGTGTTAGGGGTAATATTTGGAATCACGAGCATCGGCGTCAAATAACTGTTTTAGATAATGTGAGCAATATTATTGTTAACTTGCGAATACGTAGCATGGTTACAAAACCTAACTACAATCGTGAAAAAAACCGTAAAATTTTGAATTTCCTTCCTAATCGGTATCTAAATCATAGCTTTTTTTCACCGCAAATGGATTATAGTCTGACCCAGTATACCCTCTATAATATAGTGTATTATGTTAGTTCCATGCTATGATTACACACAACTACGTATGTAAAAGTCTTAATTAAGTACAAAGAAGACAAGTTATCCAGCTACTGATGAAAATATTTCATCCATCATACCACGGTTGATTGATATTAGAACATGAATTACTGATAGATAGTGCTGCCAACCGCGGGAACGATCGTCTCAATTTATTTACATGTGTTTGTATCACTTGTTGATGTTGCCAACGGTAAAATATAGCATTTGTAAGAGAGCTAATAGCTTTTGGAGGAGGCATTTGAAAATCTCACAGTTTTCTTCAAGATAAGCTGTGTTATTTAGAAGAGTGGCTTCCATATATAATTAGTGCTTAAAAAAATTTGCCCATCTCAGATATCTGTAATCAGATCCCTGTCATTTACTATTTTGTCAGTGTATTGAAATGTTTGGAAAGCAAGCCCGATATTTTAAAAAAAGAGAGAATTAGTGTATACTTTGTGGTTATTACCGAGTCATGAACGCCACAAAAAATTAAGTAGATAATTAGTTTTTCAGGATATGTTATATGTCTGTAGACAGACTAGCTGATTGATCGAGTGGTTTTATAGTTTCAATTTCGAAATATGAACACTTGGGTCTTCCTTGGTTTGGAAAATTGGTAATTTTTCTGACAAGTGCAATTTTATAACTAGTACGTACCGTAGGTGTCGTAAGAGGTAATACCAGAAGGTGGAAAGCAGCATCTTCTGCACAACAGACAACTTCTACTGCGGTCCCGAAGACGCCTGCCATGCTTATGAATTATGGTAAATCTTCCCAATGGAGAAGAGTTTGTACAACGGTGGATGTTTCGGTTGATGTAATATCTGGAGTAATTTTTGCTAAAACCCAAAGGGTTCCCTGCCAACCGTTATATTAATAACATGACTTATCGCCGTCTGATATAAAAGCGATATTATATTAAGTTATGATATATGTATTATCATATTACAACACGGGATCATAAAGCTAAATATTCAATATTGGAATACTATTGTTTCAATCATCGAATATATTTTACCTTCTCCAAAAACCTCTACCTCATTTCTCAAATCAGATATGTGCGCGCTAACGAACCGTCAGATGTGATTGAAAATCATCGCATAGGTATGTCCTAGACGGAAGCATTATAAATCATGGGTCGACAGTAGCTCATACATCAATAAGGTCGATTATTTGATAACTCCAAAGAAAACACGGTCAACTCTTGTTTTAAATAACTGGTCAAGGTGCAGCGGGGAAGCGGTATTGGGTGGTTCCGTGAGAGCAAGTATAATTTTTGTCATGTTTTTCCTAAAGTTTTTCTTTTCTATGTTGTGTATGATGTCTAGGCAAAACATAATATTTGTTGCCGGGCTAGAATGTCACCCCGCATCTCTTCGTGGGTAAGCTACTTAAATACCGGAAGGTAGGCAGCAAACGCCTTCTGAGGAACTCCCAACTTACGCTGTGATTCCCAAGACGCCTGCCAAATGTAGGGATTATTGCAAACATAAACAGTGGAGGCTATATCCAGTAGTAGTCAGTCCAGCTGCAACAGTACAGTAACCTACCAGTAGTTAAACACTGGAAAACATTTTTTTAAATAGGTAAATTCAAATTAAGGTTTTCAAATTTAGGTTTATAAACTTTGTCAGAATGTTCAAGTAAGTCCCAGTTATACTACACAGAAATTGTTTGTTGTATAAACACTTTGTTTGCGTTTCACAGTCATTGATTTAGCCTATCCGTCGGTAAATGCTATTAATATTTTATAGGCCACGTGAAGTAAATGATTAGCAAAAGTGGCAAATAAATCAGTTATATGATGGAAAGTGCATCAAAGAGAGTTTTTAGATATTCGTGAGGAATTCTGAATTGCTTTGTGAGACGTCGAGAGAGTGAGTCGTCGAGTGAGACGTCTCACCAAGCCTCATTAAAAAGAAGGAAAGATTACAACCACAAATATGATTGAATTATTATTATTATTCACGTCATTTATTTGATTTTATAATTTTCTTTTTTTTGCAGTGTTCAAATATAAAAGAACAAATATTATAAAAAACTTAAAACTCGGATGCCGCCGGCAGCGGGGCAGGGCCTAAGCAAGCGGTGGTTAGGGCTGCAGAGAGAGGAACCTTCGGACAATGCCTGTCGTGTCGTGTATCACTGCATTATTATTATTATTACCCACAAGTATTCTTAGAATTAAAATATGTTACTCGTATGTTCTTAAATAAGTTCTGGTGGTTGATTATATCAATTGACTAATTAAATAAAAAATCTTCAGAATAAATCTGAGAATACATAATGACAATATTGAGCGTTTAAAATATAATTAACCTCTGGTGAAGGAAAAGTGTTGTAGAAAAAGAAGCTTAGTCCACGGAACTCTAATAAAAACCGGCCGCATCGTACATGCTGGCGAGATGTAATTAAAATAAAAAGATTGTAATAAATATTTCTATCAAGCAACGCGTAAGGTAACGGTAGGGTCGAATCGTTATTTTAGAAATGTGTTTAATTAGAAATAGCGTTTTCGGAAAGTTTGCATGGAGGCTTGTTTGTAACAGTTAAAATTTAAGTCGCAATGTTAATATGATCAACATTTTGAGTTTATGATTCTCAATTTTTTTATTTTTCATGACCTTTTAATTTTTATATTGTTTTATCAAACGAAGAGACATCAAACAACATAGAACTTCATCTTTAAATAGTATTTAGTACATAATATGCAGTTTGGTTGGTTCAGGCGGCCGTTTAAATCTTTCTTAATATTCTACTCTTATCCTACATATGTGACATCAGTGCGATATATTATCTTTATTATAAAACCTACGAATAATTATTTATTCGTAGTATAAAACAAAAAATGCAACGAAAAGGAAAAAAAATATACTGATATATTTTCTCTAACTGACGTGAATAAAATATAATACTGTAAATAAAATCTAGGGAATTATATATTTCCTAAAATTATAAATGTTTATTATCCTAAGTGCTTCTCAGTGACTGCCTCATTCTTCGAGTGGAGTAAATCTTGATGTTTATTTGCAGAGCTATATTCCTAGATTGGATAAATATTGGGGTTTTCTAAGAAAGGCATTTTCAAGATCAATTAAGAGAACTATGACCAGTGATTGTAGTCTATATTGGTGAAACCGGAAACCAGTTTCTGTGTCGGGGCTTAATTGTAAGCTTTTTTATTATTTAAATACATCAGGAGAATCAGCTTGAGACGATAGACTACAAGACCGTGAGATTAATTATTTGATTTAAACCTAAGTGTCGCTGTCCTGTATAGTACTTAGTTTTTTTATGTTTTTGTGACGGAACAAGCTCGAGGCCCACCTTATATTAAGCAGACTAACCTCTGCCTATAATAGATGCATTTCGTTATACAGTCACGGATGGCACTGCGCCCGTCACTTTGAGACAGTTGTTAAGTCTCACGTGCCTTTAATTTCACTGGCTCTCAAGGACTGTTGCCGGAACACACCGTTAGGTGCTTGGCGACAGATTTTCTACGGGCATTCGCAAAATGCCCTTCCACCATGCGGTGAAGCTCAAGCCCGCGGCGGGATTCGAACCATGGACCTGTGCGCGGCAGTCCTTAGCCAATGCCACTGAGCCATCATTGCTAGAAGTTGAATGATTTTTTATTGCTTACATACAAAAAAAAAATTAAGTAACATTTATTTTTTCATTTAATTCATACTAACAAATATAAAAATACACCATAATCTTCTTAACTTTCCGACGCTTTATCTACGTTTCTCCTACCACCAACCTAAATTGGCATTCCGCTGCATTCACAATAAACGAATCTCGACCTAACGGTTTTCTATAACCGAAACTTGCGAAGGTATTTTGATTGGCAGCCATGACCCCCAACTGATTTATAGACGACGAATTCGTGAATTGATATTATGGTATCATAACTATGTTTCACGCCCTTAATTTTTGGTGTCACTGTTCACAGATAGGAGTTGTGACCTTTCTGGTGTAATAAATGTGCTAAAACTTTATTCTTTTATGGTGTGACTTCCTTCTTCACGTATGGTGATATATTGGTAAATGAGTTTTAGTATGAATCGAGATAAACTTGGTATAGAGGATAGTTCAAAACCGTTGCTAATTTTAGGTTTCAAACCAATAATGCTTTGAAAAATGATCTAGTACGTTTGTCCACCTTTTTTCTATGGATGATTGGTAAGCCTTTGACCACCATCTTCCCTGATGGTAAGTGATTATGTGGTCGAAGGTGCTAACAGGCTTAACCTAGTATTACTGGCTCTCAAGGACAGCTGCCGGAACACACCGTTAAGTGCTTGGCGACAGATTTTCTTCTTGAGGGTGATCGCTAGCCAGGCGGGCATTCACAAAACGCCCTTCCAACATGCGGTGAAGCTCAAGCCCGCGGCGAGATTCCAACCAGGGATCTTATGCGTGGCAGCCCATAGCCAATGCCACTGAGCCATCACTGCTTCAAACTTATGCAATTCAAACTTCTTCACCTATGCTTTAGGCCCACTATATGCTCGACTCGAAAAATACCTACTAAAAAGTTTCGCTATGCACGAAATCGCATCCGCCGGCAGTGATCAAGAAAACTGTAACAGTATAATATTTTATTTAACCTTAAATATTCAGAAACATTAGTAAATATGTTATCCTATTCTTAAACATCACAAACTTTATCCCAATCCGTCCAATCGTTGAAGAAGGAGTATGTAACACAAATTCAAACATTTCAACATACAAATCCGCATTTATATGTGATATATTTAGTAAGATAAGAATGAAGCCTATAGACTTCGTCAAATCTTGTGGTTCCAATATTAGGTCACAGCTCTATTCATATACATTTTTAAACGTAGAATTGCTCTGAAATAGTTGGTTATACTCCCAATCTGTACAGTTTTAAATATTTTTCTGAGTCAAAAGTTACCTCGAGATATATTTTTTTAAATATTTTATACATTACAAAATTTTCCATGGCTCCATCCCGATACGATGGTTAGAGAACGATACGAAAAATTTGAGTTATGACTCATTGTCATGTTAGCTCAATTGGATAGAGCATACCCCGGCTAAAGGGGTGGATGGACGGGGGTTCAAATCCCGCACATGACTTAAATTTTCCCTCTTGTATGTTTATAATTTAGTAATACAATTATTTTGTTTAATAAAATCTGGTCAAACAGAAATCATAATAATAAGAACTTATAAAAAACCCTAGTACTATATTAATTATAGAAGTAGTATAACAATAGCGGTAGAACGCTTTTGTGAGTTCCTCCGGGAAAGCGGTAGAAATAGGTATGATGGCAACCATACCTATTATATATACCATATACAGGCAAAGGAGAATTAACAACTTTAGATCTCAGTGTGATGGGCGAAGTGCAGTTAGCCACTTGTGACGAACTGCATCTGTTATATGCAGAGGTTACTTAAGACTAGGATGTCTTCGAGATTGTTCTACCAAAATGGCACATAAAAGTAGGTTTGCTCGTGTCGTTCCGTTACGAAATTCGCCCTCCATTAAATGGCTCCAAATCACAACTAGATTGGCGGATGTTGACACCCCGGCGCTAAAGTGTCAACGCACGTAGCATCCACACACAGGGCCGCCCTTTCTTCCATGGAACCAGAAACATAACATCAGGTCTTGTACCATCGTAACAAATCATTTACGAAATACAGGCGTAGGTTTCTAATAATTGTGATAACCAGATGGTAGGTATCTTTAGCATGGGACCATCTTGTTGGGTACCACCGCAGTATCCGATATTCTGCCTCGAAGCAGTAGTATGTAAGCAATATTATGTTTGGGCGTGAAGGGCTCTACTGCAAGTTAAAATACCAAGGGAATGAAACAAGAACTAACGTATCGCAATGGCGGGCGCAGTGTAGTGTCAAGCAAAACGAGAAGAGTGACGCTTACCATCAGATGGCTATCCGTTTCTTTACTACTTACATATAAAACAGCAATTGTTATTCTTCCTACCTTGCAGACAAAAAAACTGCATATTTATGATTGTGACCTTTAATTTAGCAAGTCCTTAAAAAGTCGAAAAAGTCATTTAAAACTGTACCAAAATATTTACATGATTAATCCATTTAAACTAGTTTATAACCAGTCATAACTTTCATGACCAAAACTCGACCTGGAGAACTTTATCACCTAGACTGAATTCGCCACGTATCGTAAAGTCTTAAATGACATAAAAAACCTAAGGAGAATAATACTCGGCAAAAGTCGCAACAATATGTACTTTATGACGCTAATACACAGTCTGGTCATAATCCTAAAAGCTTTTATCCTCAAGCAACAAATACTTAATTAGTGATCTAAACGATAACCGGGGCAGGTGTAACCATCAAAGATCAAGACGGGCATTGGGCGGACATCAATTCGTTACAAATTTGACCATTTAGTTACACCTCGTTGATTCAAGGACTCTCAAACTCATTCCACTCACAATAAGAAGAAAAAATGTAACAAATTAAACGATTGAACCTGTTCCTGAGGACCCCTAAAGAGCGGTTCGTTGTTAAGTGAACTAATTTATACTCGGATGGGCCATAAACAATATGTAAAGGCGGTTTTAGAAGGCTTTTGAAGTTAATTTCGGTGATACGAGTTGCTGTAGTTATGTTTGAGGCAATCGTTATTGAGATTCAAAGGGTCTACCCAGTAAAATGCATCCTGTTTTCTCTATTATTGATAAGAAAAACGCGCTTCTGATGTGTAGTTTTTTGTTAATGTTAGATTTTTAAGTTTTGCACAAACTGCATGCATGATTTGTTGTTTGATTTACTTTAAGCATATGAAAAGACACATTCAAACATAATATAAAATAAAGTTGTATATAAAAATAAACAAATGTAACTACATTTGTTTTTTTTTATGGGTTTAATACCTAATGTTAAAACGTAACCTCTGCCTATAACAAATGCATTTCGTCACAAGTGACGAATTGCACTGAGTCCGTCACTCTGAGACATACAGTTATTAAATTTCATGTGCCTGTAATTTTCCTGCCTCTCAAAGACTACTGCGGAAACACACTGTTAAGTGCTCGACAACAGTTTTCCACTTGAAGTTGGTATGTAGCCAGGCGAGCATTCGATAAATGCCCTTGTACCATTTGGCTAAAGCCGGCGGTGGGAATCGAACCTTGGATCTGCAGCACGACAGCTCATAGTTTTTACCGCTCGGCTGTCATAACTTCATACAAGTACTTACAACTTAGTAGGTACCGGTAGAAATCTCTGACCAAGTGCCTAACTGTGCAGCTATCCTCAAGAGCCTTTTATTCATCTTATTCCTATACTTGGTTTATTCAGTGTTAATATATTGGGAAAATCAGCACTTGCCAACAGGTGAGACAGTGATCAATGGCAAGGATCTAAGCAAAAAAATAGACCTCCAAAAATTATAAAGATATAAACATATAATAACAAATATATTTTTAAAAGTATATAAATAACATTTTAATAATTCACTTCAAAAAATATAAAAATAAATATCTAGTGACAATTCAGCCTAATTTTTCCTGTTATGCCTAAGTGACGTCACAAACGCCACGCAGCCTAACCGGATGAATATTCGACTAGTTTCGCTTCAAAACGAAGCACCTTCAGGAGGTCTTGACTCACTGAGCGCACGATCAAGACTAAACGGCTCAGCATTCAGTACCTTAAGATATAAGCATCAAAATAGCAACAACAAAAAACTTTCATAAAGAAACTATTAGATCAAAACTAATCTGCCTTTAGGTTACTAGTGCGGTATTCTTTATATTATTTAAAAATGTCATAAAAGTGCAACAAACAATAATAAAAAGTAAAATAAAACTCGAACGCGCGAATTGCTGTCATGTTTATATGACGACCCGCTGCTTTCGTAACAACATGTCGCACTTATACGTCTTTTCGACTTTAGTATGATATTTTTATATTTTCAATTACGTATGTTAAGTGAAAAGCTGTAGTGCTAATGTTATTAAACATTTTAATGCGATACATTGCAAAAGTGTATTGCTTTTATATTAATAAAAACAAGATTTTAATTCAGCTTCTTTGATATTTATAATATAGAGGAATAGATTTACAAACTTTGCATGGCAAGAGACAGAAAGACCAGGATCGATAATTTTAGTCCATATTTGGTCTTTACTTGTTAGTGCAATAGACATCTATATCTTTAATAACACGGTATCATTTCCTTTACTTGCTCAAATTCCAGCCTTAGAACTTAGAACACGTTCTTACCTGGTGGTAAGTGATCAGAGCATGTGATTGAAAGTGGTTAAAAGGCTTAAATTATTAATGGAACTTGCTTTCTAGAACAGCTTCCGGAATACGTCAAAGCATGCTTGGCGACAAATTTTCTACTTAGTGATAGCTAACAAATAAGGTATCCGCAAAAAAGTCGTAGCACCAAACATGCACATGATTAGAGCTATGGGCTTCTTATTTGGTTGGTAGTTCACAGTCATTGTCAGCATGTTCACAAGTTACAACTAAAGCAGGTTATTGATGTGCAGCAGAAAAACTACAGTCAAAACGTCAACGTTTATTTTAAATTTAATATATTTTTTTGTGTTATTTGGCTTCGCGGGATCAAAATATGGCCTTTGACCTCATTAGAATTTGATTTTGCATCGCTACATTACTAGGTCATAGGACTTTGCTCTAAATCTAATTCAAAATGTACATCCAGTCGAAATATTCGTAAAATTCTTGAGGAATCATAAACCATTCCTCAATATTATATAAACTTATGAAACTACTAACTATATGCATATGCGTGTACAAATCCAAAACGACGGATTTAACATAGCCCTCGCTACATACATCCTTCGACCCCATTGAATGTCAGCTTGGTGGCGCCCGCGCCGCTTCAGAGAAATCAAAGTATTTTGGATTTTTGTCATGCGACTTGAACTGCTCTCTCGATTCCTTATTTCAAAAACAGCTTACCTATCTCTTACCGTTTCTGAGATACGTCATCCAATATTACTTGGCTAATAACATATTCATATTTCCATAATTTTTCCATGCTTACACAAATCCTTCCTACACTTGTTTCATAGATCACTTCCTTCCTAGTTGACTCCTTCTCGGAGCACAATTATATCAGGCAGTGACTAAGTGAGTGTACGGTAATTGAGCTTTATTTATACTTAAATAAAACAATTAAGGCTACTGTCTCATATACATTAACCTTACCGGAATATTTGAGCTCATACTGCTGTTAATATGTAAAAGCTAGGATTCATATACTCGCAAATGTATTTATTTTATTAAATTTTTTGCAAAAAAAATTTTTTTTTAATTTTTTCGGTTTTGTTTGATGAATCAAAATAACAAAAATGTCTTCATTTTTACATACATGCAAATATTTGTAAAATTAAGATAATTTTGTTTTTTCTACGCGGAACCATATTTACCATATTTATTTCCAAGCAACTGTGGGGCCCTTGCGCGGTGCGAGGGGCGAGCCGTTAGTGCCACTCATGCATTACTGGACGACGTTCTAGGTTCTTGGTCATTGGCTGAAAATGATGATTATGATGATGTTACTAACAAAACTAAGTAAAATTTTGAAGTAGTTAGGGCCCATTAACAATATCCATGGGATGTCATGCGGGGGACAGAAGGTTCGAGCCCCAGCGCCGTCAACGGCTTGGGTTTCCCCGCATTTTGGAAATCTTGCCTGGCTAGCTGATACGACAGATTATCGGCTTATGGGGTCTCAAGCAAAAATTCTGCTACCAAGCACTTAAAGATGACTTCCGGCAACAGTTCTTGAGAGCCATTTCAGCCAGTTATGATAAGTAGGTATGGAATAAGTTTTAATATGTTCAGACTTTTAATTTGGTACAGTTCTTCTTTTCTATTGTAACTTAACAAGCCACATTACATATTGAAATTACGCAACAACCGTCCCACAGTGTTACACAAATTAGGTACCGTTGGCGCCCGTTATTAAAAAGGTCCTATTTGGACGTTCGAAAATATTCCATTTTCTTGCCAGTGGGGGTTCGGCCATTTCAATCGGTGGTACAATTAATCAAAGTATAGCTTTGTCATCTACCATCGGTCAGCGTGGTTGTTGTGTGACTTTTTGTGCGTTTTCGTTATGAGGTCGATGAAATAACGTCAATAAATTTGTTACACAATAATTGATCTATATCTAAATATTCGGAGAGTGATATCATAGTGACCGAGACTAAAAGCTTTTTTTTATAGCAGATGCTTGATCTATATTAAGATATAAGCATATGTACGAGTATAATTTCCCATAATAATTTTCGGAAATACTTTATTTATGCTCATTATTGGATATATTTCATGGATACCAATAGCAATTACGTTGCTTTGGTATCCATTCGACGCAATAGAACTTGATACTGTGAGCAAGAAAGAATAAAAACGAACATGAGATCAATTTATTGTTTTATCTAGGTTTATAGATTATTAATGTAACCTATAAACCTAGATAATTTTTCTAGAGATACTTAATATAAAGAAGTATAGAACTCTCTTATATAGAAGATATAAGAGAGAATATTCTTAACGGAATCACAGTACCCTGAGTGAGCGCGTATGAAGAACGTAGAAATTGAAAAATCTGTATTCGCTGCTTAGAGATACCTTTTATTAATGTAAGAGTTTATGTTTAGTAGCTAGTAATGATAATGGTTAAATTATCCTCCTTTGATTAATGATTAAGAAATCATATTAGTTTCTTTGCATAAAAGATTCAAAAGAAATACTCAAAAGAAACCATTTTCATCGCTTAAAATAATTAATAGTTATAAAGATAGACCAAATATTTTCTCAATTTTATTTTCAACCATTCTATCCCTATGATTAATTATTGCACAGAAAAATTGCAACCAAATTTTACGCAATCAACTACTCCAAAGAGAATCAGGCTGATATTGCAATTAGCTAAACTTTTTTTTTTTTTTTTTTTTTTTTTTTTTTATTGCTGATAGGTAAGCCTTTGACCACAATCTCACCTGATGGTAAGTGATGATGTGGTCGAAGGTGTTAACAGGCTTAGCCTAGAATGACTGGCTCTCAAGGACAGCTGCCGGAACACACCGTTAGGTGCTTGGCGACAGATTTTCTACTTGAGGGTGGTCGCTAGCCAGGCGGGCATTCGCAAAAATGCCCTTCCACCATGCGGTGAAGCTCAAGCCCGCGGCGGGATTCGAACCATGGACCTGCTGCGCGGCAGTCCATACCCAACGCCACTGAGCTATCATTGCTTCAACTAATTCAAACAAAAAATAGCATGGAGTAAGATATTACAGTTATAATACTTATATTGCCTTAATCGAATAATTGCGATTGCGAGTCGAAATTAAAGTCATTACTTTATGGACAGCAATAAAAAACGATCATAAAGAACCTTCTTTATAAGGATTGGATTAAAATAATGATCATATTTAACCTTGCCAAATTGATAATAATGTTTAGTAAAAAGGCGGTGGATATCGAAGCATTCTCGGATCATTTGTTAAAGTCAAAGCTTGTGGTGAAACTAATTTGGTAATATTAGATTTTCTGTGGTCACTGATACTTTTTTGACAGCAGGACCAATTTCCTATTACCTTAATTGTAATGAAGACTTGACACTTGAATAATATTTGAAACACGACTTTATATTTCTAAATATGATTACAAGCACTATCGCGTGTTAAGCGAAAATCATATCAAACAAATTATTGGTGTCTGCGATATTGTTTTATTCGCAGATGATACCTCTCTGATTTTTAAAGTAGATAGGAAAGATAGTGAACTCATTCAGGTAAATAATGTGTTATCTATGATCTCTGAATGGTTCGCCGCTAATAATCTTCTCTTAAATTCAAAAAAGACCAAATGTTTAAAGTTTGCTTTACCAAATGTTCCTTATGTTGAACCAAACATTAAGCTTGGCTTAGATAAACTCTCTATTGACAAAGCGACAGTCTTTCTGGGAATCAAAGTGGACTCAACTTTACAGTGGGATCCACATATACATGATCTAGCCGGAAGACTTAGTTCTGCTGCATATGCTGTTTGTAAGATAAGACAGTTAACAGACGTAGCTACTGCACGGCTAGTTTATTTCGCGTACTTCCACAGTATTATGTCGTATGGTGTATTGCTGTGGGGAGCTGCTGCTGAGATGGAAACAAACTTTATCTTACAAAAGTGTGCAAAACGAACCATATATGAAATGGATCCTATGGAATCTCTAAGGGATCGTTTTAAAGAAATTGATATATTAACTTTAACGAGTCTGTATATATTTGAAAATATTATGTATGTTCGGAAAAATTTGAGTAAATTTAAATTAAATAGTGACAACCACGATTACAACACTAGGAATAAATATAAAATAGCAGTACCAGGTTTTAGACTAGCAAAGACAAATAAAAGGTCCTTTTTAGGTAATTGTGTGCGGTTTTATAATAAAATTCCCAAACGTATTACAATGCTCACAGAAGGAAAATTCAAGTTGCATGTGAAAAATATTTTGATTAAGAAATCATACTACAAAGTTTGTGATTACTTAAACGACAAAGATGCTTGGAAAGTTCCGCCTCTGCCAAGCTATCACCTGTCACCTACGTAATTTGAACAAATATTGTAATAGTTATATTATATTGTATATAACACATTGTTAAAAGATGTTTAAAAGAATGGCCCCGAGTTTCTTGCCCGTTCTTCTCGCAGTGGCTCTATAATTTTTTTTTTGCTGAACGTGGCAGTACAATTTAGAATATTTCAATATAAAAATTTGTAATTGACCTTCATAAGAGCGTCGTAGACGCCTAAATTGAATAAATGATTTTGAATTTGAATTTGAATTTGGTGTACAAAATCTTATGCCCAAGGCGGGGATCGAAGCCGCGTCCTTCGATATCGCGTCGGATGCTCAATACCATCTCAGCCACCTGGGGCTGCTGCAATTGTATTTCTTTAACCGTTATAGCTGAAATGTTATTAAGCATCCGACGCGATATCGGAGGATGCGCGTTCGATTCCCGCCTTGGGCATAAAATTTTGTAGGTACTCCAATAATTTGTTTAACATGACTTTATAATTAAGATAGTAGATACCTACTTAACTAAAATAAGTTTTACCATGCGAGATTGTTTGTGTACCATGTGAGATTGGCCTTTGAATTATTTGTTATAACGGAGCTTTCCTTTTTTATCTATTATAAAAAGTCTATAAAAAAAATTAGGTCAGTTATAATTCTTTTATTGTTATTGTTTTTGCTATAAATTATTCATAAAATAATAAATTTTACGTTTTTAAATTTTAAATTTTTGATTGTGTGATGACATAAACAGATGCAAATGATATAAAAGCTTGCTAAATATGGTGCATTGTATGTTATGTCTAAAATGGCAATCCTTTTTACACAAAAACTAAATTCACAGTTCCATCCGGGGTAACTCTTTTGCCAATTCCAAAATTCTCATTAGCTTCTCTACTTAGACATGTAACTGAAATACAGTCATATACTTCAAGAAACAAATATAATCCGGCTTACTTCTTATAAGGCACAGAATAATTGTACCTTATAATGTGCGTATTCTACATTACATTTTATCACAGACTGCCTAGTTGGTAGATTGGTCGAGTGGCGTAAAGCGTTGTATTGACAGCTTGATGTCCTGGGTTTGGTCCACCAGTTGGAAAAGTTATTGAACCTTTCTAACCGCTATCAAAATTTGTAGCCACCCACAGTACTGTGTAACTATAGCCGGTATATGGCAATAGAACTTCCCCTACTAATAGGGGGAAGTCTGTTCGGAAAAAAATGTTTAAATCTTATCTTACGTATTTGGATTAAAACCAATTATCAGTAACTTGTCCGTATAGGCAGATAACTCTCCGCTAGACATCCTCATGCTTAGATTTCTCTGCCTATACCTTCAGTTATATATTCAGGCATGACAATATCTTATTTCATTAACATTAATTCATGTTAGACTAGTAAGTATGCCGTTATATAATTGGTCGCCTACGAGAGCAAAAGAAGAACAAACTTTTAGATGAAGATGATAACATGAATTACATAACTTCTAAATAAAATCCTGCGTTATATTATAATCAAACTTCTACGGAAGAGCTGAAGTAGGTACTTCCACGAGCAGATCAAAGCATTTTCAAATTACCTACTTACATGTATGCCTCGACTATTCAGAATTCTACTGCTGAGGTAAAGTTCATTGAAACTAGTAGCTATTCTGCGTCACGCAAGGGTCACGGGTAACATGAGAGCTCGCTAATCAGAGACGCAAAACAGGAATTTATTGTTTGCAATGTACCATGGCCGGTCCATTGTGCGATGCAGTGAAGGGTGCAATTACTCGTGTTCTTATACTTTGACTGCTATATGCTTTTAAGCACCTTATCGCAATGATATTGATATCGTTCCGAACAATATTTCTGAAAAATGTTAATCTGAAATGGAATTAAAGAGTCATTGATATTTCAAAAGTTGACTCCAGGGTAGGTAGTTTTCCTTTATTATTTCTGGATCGAATAAACGGTTGATGAAATTTGGTAATTCGTGTAGGATTGTTTTGGCTCAAGTAGTTATATGAGTGGATTTTTGGTTGGCTTAGGTTATAAGCAAAGTAAGTAAATGTGTACTTATTGCAAACAGTCTTATAAGTCTTACTTACACGTTCTTTTAAGTTAAGTGGTAACATTAAGATGCAATTAAAACAATTTACTCTAAGGAAAATAGACGTCACGAACGAAATTTTTCCACTAAGGCTCATATCAATAAATGCGTCTTAACATTGAGATCGATCAAGATGTAGTTTTAGCTGTAATATTTGAAACATCGGCATGTCAAAACTACATCTTAAAATTGATCTCTTAGAGATGCATTATTTACTATTAAGAAACTTGGTAACAATGAATGTTTCCTAAAATATACATACCATTTTAATGCCGAGTCTTAGGTTCATAATGATAATGTAAAAAATAGCCCCATCTTAGACATTCACTCCCATCCGATAAAAATGTAAAAATATAACCCGAAATAAAAGCACAAAGGGTTCAGAGAAACTCAGATTACAACCGCAAATATAACCTCGAAAAGGTGAAATTCGTCAAGAAATACCGAGATGGAAGTGCCTACAATTTTAATTTTAAAGTTTTCCGTTTGGCGTCGGCTTGCTTCGTTTAATTTCCGGCCAGATTATCAGACCTAAGCCAGAAAGGCTTTAACTGCAGACTTCAGGAACGTCAACAATTTTCACTCGAAATAGTGCAATAGAGTTGCAGCTTTTGATAAACTTTGAGTGAGGTTGTTTACTAAAGTGTTGCTAGTTGTCGCTTTGTAGCAATTTAGTCAAGGTGTGGCATAATTAAGAATATTCCACGGTAGATGTTATGTCTATTAATTAGTAATGTTTAATAAAGCGTGCGTTGCGCTATGAGAATGAGATTTTTTTTGCTACGTATCGGGAATTATAATTCTATGAAATTAACATAACACTAACAGCAAATTTACTTCATTTTAAGGTTAGTCTTTGGTCTTTCCAATAAAACTATTTTCAGTAGGTTCTTACTATCTTGTAATTTGTGTTATAAACTCTACAATACTCTGTAAAACTTACAATTACTATTATGTAGCTCTTTTAAACTAAAAACTTATTTTTATGTATGTTTCTTCGATCACGTATTGATACCGTCGTTCCGTTTTTTAAGACACTAAAATATTTTTTAATTTTCTTAAAATAGTCATTAGGTTAACCAGATCTCACCTGATGGGAAGTGATTATGTGGTCGAAGATGGTAAACAAGTTAAACCAATAACGGAAACTGACTCTCAAAAAATTCTGCCAGAACACATGTTGATGTTATTGGAGATAGATTTTCTATTTGATAGTGGTAGCTTGTCAGGTAGGTAATCCCAAAACGCCCTACCAACATGCAAGTTTTCAGGCAATCAAAAAGCGTCCGACTGCCACACAGCGCAGCGTAATGATTACCATGCTAAGACAAAAAAAATCTACGACTTCGGTAAAAACGTAGGTACGTTGGTGGCACGAAATAAAAAACACAGATTTTCAGTTTAGTGACTATTGCATTAAGCAATTATGGAATTTACTTAAATAAAATTGATTATATACGATTTTTTACAAAACAAAGTTCTCTCTTTGGGTGGGAATTGCAATCACGTCAACACAACCTGAACGTGCCTCCCGAAGCTGATGACTACTGACTGACTACTGAGTGTTTTCAGTAAATTATTAAAAGTCACTAGCGGTCACCCATCCAAATAGTAACCACAGTGAATATTATTTATCCTACGACTATGCTTGATCGGCTACGAGTGCTTCTAAACATTCTGTTAATCAGAATGCAATATAAAGCAGGAAGTGTTTCAGCAAATTTGCCTCGTCCTGCTCGTGAGCTCTTAACCGCGAAACCCTAGACTATTCAGATTTCTGCTCGTGAGCACAAAAAAACATGATTACAGTCGATTTACTGATCCTTATGTAGAGGCAATTTTATGTGTGGTGCTATGGAAGGTTCTAGACGTAGACGGATCGCACCTACGGGCATTACTGTTTGAGTAATAACACGGAGGATGGACGTTTTCGTGTGCATTTTGTGTTAACTTACTCTTAGGTTTCCTAGGATAGAAGATGATTAATATGTTGGTATCTTAATTTAGTTAGTGTTGTCAGCTCTTGTATGAGTAACATATACAGACCGTTGACACATAAGGCACTTTTTAGATTGTCAACTCGGAACTCAGATATTTCCTTTTTAGTGATTGCTCGGATAACAGTAACAGGTCTCCGCCTAGTGTGAACACGGTTAAGTTCTACTTTATATGAAAATTTTTATCAGTATCTTTTTCGATTAAGTACGTATAAAATATACGTAAAAAAATATATTATTAAATTATATAAGGGTGGAAGCTAACGTAAAAATTGCGGTTATAAGATTATTTATATTGGATATCAATAATAATCTTTTCCGAATTTTGCGTATTACGTGGTACAGTACAATAGTCAGACGAACTACCAACAGAACCAAAATATATATATATAACATTTTGAATTTCCAGCCATAAGCTGTCTTTAAGTAAAGAGTATAATTACAAATTTTTGATAAGTAGATACATTTCGAACGATTTTCTGCAATTGAGGTCGTAAGTAACTTCTTTTTTAAAATAATTTCGCCATTGTCCAATATTCTATTTAAACATGTAGCAATTACGACGCACTTGGCAGCTAGTTAAATTCAGTGAGATTAGATCTAAATAAACCTCACGCAGATATCGCTAGTCTTATATAAATCACAAAAAACAACTTAAGTAAGTCTTCATTTCATAAACAATTTCTAATTTGTAGACGTGATTTATGTATCATTCGTGAACATATTTTAATTAGTAAGATTAATATAAATTCTGTTAAACAGTTACTTTAGGTCACGACCGTATTATATTGAATCATATTACTATTTATGATGTGAATCAACTCTTGCTCAAAGAAACTTTTAAAGCACAAATTATGCATTATTATTCATTCCGTTACCTACATTTTGAATACCACACCAGTAAACACTGTTTTAGAGACGGATTTTCTATTAGACAAATATTAATAACCAGATCAGCAATTGTTAAATACGTAACAGCCATTTGGTATAGCTGCAAAAATTTTCAACAGGATTCGAACCGTGGAGCTCCGTCTTAACAGCTCAAAGAATTTGCCTCTGGGGCATTATAGTTCCAAGTTCAATAATTCGCTTTGAAGTATCCCTTAGCACGTTATATTATTTTCTCAAACATGCTTGGTAATGAGAGCATTATTTTGACAACCTTCTTCGAGATAAATCGAAATTGCATCTGTACTGGCCAAATACATGCGCGCAGCGGCCGGCAAAAATGTATGAAAATCTATATCTGTCGTGTCTAGCGGCCAAATAAATTGCATATTAAACTCATATCTGTCATCTAATTTAAAAATGGAACGATCTTTTACTTCGAAGCATCGCAACCAAAGAGGTAACTTATCAAAGGTTTTATTTAAATTTTGATCTGGCTTGCAAATAGAACGCTGTTTATTGAAAATTGTTGAAAATTTAACAATCTTCAAATAAAAAAATCTGCCTAGGTACTAATTTGTTTTAATTTCCGCGCATTATTTGAGAAAAGCACTATACAAGCCTTGGCCACAACTAGGCATTGATGGACTTACGTATGTGTGCCTAAGCTTCGCCTCGGCCCACATTTACACGTTCGTCTATCAATGCCTTCTTTGGTGGCCGCTGCAGTAATGTACTATAGTAGTATCAATGAACTGAACCTTATCATACTATGTACTAAATTTGTCTATGACTAATATACCAGACAAAAGCAGACGGATTTCCTAATTTAAATTACACCTATCAAGTAATTACTCTTGACCGCATTTCGTCGCATGTACCAGCTTTATTACGAAACATGCAACTGGTATTAATTGTACAATTAGCTTTATTGCAGTTGACAGTGTCTTAGTAATAATATTCGCTTTTGTGACATTGGTATCGAGGCAATTGAGAGCAATTAGTTAAACATCTGCTTCTTAGTTCGATCATTATTTTTCTGGAGCATTTGTCAGTTGATGATCAAGTTCTCTCAATAATCTTTTATCCAAATAAATCACATTGTTAACGCCTTTTAATATTTGCTTGTTACCATTTCGTACCCAAAACTGAGCCATGTAAATGAGATTAAACTGTCTGTATGTCTTCCTGTCCGTCCGTCTGTCCGTCCGTGTATGTCACGGGTCTCTATCATGTAAACAGAACGAGGTATAGACCTTTAAATAAGTATTTTGTGTAAAATGTTGACTCATATCTGTAAGTATTAAATTAGAAAATCAATTATTTTTTTTAAATTTCAATGAGGCTCCGATACATATTGTAAGAAGTGAGTATGGAATAATATGTTTTATCCTTATCAGCTTGTGAGGTTTTATAGTCTAGATTTAGTCCAAAGCTAGAGAACCAATAAATACCCACATTTGGTGCGGCGGCTGAGCTAGCAGAAGGCCTCAAAAGACGCAAATATTGTAATCTAAGTAGTTGTTACATGTTTGTACCTTTTGGGATCGAAACGCCTGAACCGTGGGGACCGAGCGCCAAACTATTATTCAAAGACGTCTCAAAGCGTCTGGTCGACGCTACTTGTGACCAAAATGCTGATATATACTTTGGACAAAGGATAAGCATTCCCATACAACGTGGCAATGGCCAGCAGCCTAATGGTAGCGGAATATTGGATTAGTTTGTAGTAATTTTAAGTTTTTTTTTTTTAAATTAAATATGTTAATTTTAGTCAGAAATATCTATTGTTACACTTTAGTTATCTTTTACCCACATTTTATATCTATAAAATATTTGATGCAATGTAACTTGTCAATTAAGACCATTATTATTGATAGGTCTATCGCAAAAATTAAGCTAGTAAGGAGTCTGGAACTTCAGTAAAATAATTATCAAACTTATTTTTTTTAATTTTATATTCTTATTTTTTTTATTTTTTATTTACTTTTATATTTTTTTTGAAGCAGTGACAGCCGAGCGGTAATTCGTCGCTGAGCATCTAACAGTGTATTCCGGCAGCAGTCTCTGAGAGCCAATATGAAATTACAGTATAATGTTTGTATTAACTGCCTTACTTTATATGATAAAATGTAAATTGACCAGAAGTAAAAAATGGGAGAAGCCACTGGTTCCTGAAACACAGTTAAACACTAGTTCGGGAACCTATGGGTTCATTGGATGTACTGTAATCAATGTATGTCAATATAAGAAAATGTGTTTGTTTGTTGTTTGTTAGAGTATATAATTTGGCACATGAGACTAAACATCTGTATGTGTCAGAGTTATGGGCGCAATGTAGTTTGTCACTTGTGATGACGTGTATTTCTAATAGGCAGAGGTTACCGATTAACAACAGGTATAGTACGTGTTCCGTACAATAATGACATAAAAAAGGGACTCGAAATTGGCCAGTTATTGTTCTGTCGAGAGTTTCATTAATTAAACATTATCTACATTATTTAAACCTAAGAATCTTTTCCTTATACGTACAAAAACATACTGTGTACTTTGACTGTCTATTTACGTATAAATATATTTTTTCTAGACAGTAAAGAACTTTAGATAATGTGTAGACATTAATTATACACTTGAAACCGAATACCATAAAGGCATGCTTTCTTACGCGTTTAACCTTATAAAACCCGTATAAATCGTGGTAGGTCTCCAAATAGGTCTTAAAAGAGTCGCATAGTCCTTATTCTGGAACTAGAATATGGAGTGTGTAAAGCATGAATACTGGTAACCTGAGAGCTTATACAGATATCCTTTAACAGTACATTAGATCGCAACAGAATGAAAACATTCGTCTTCTATCACTATTTGTTAAAAATTATTTGTACAATACGTTGACAGCACTTTTGAGAATTTTCTTTAACTTTGCGAAATGATTACTTTTAAATTACATTTTCAGGTCTGATCACCCATAAATTAAAGAGATAATTAGGATGTCCGTGTGTTAAAATAGGTCATGAACGCGACGGACATTACTTATCTTCGCTGATCAGTTAAGAACGGCTAAGCAAAATTTACTATGAGTGCTTCTAAACTACTACTGCACGTTTTCGTGCTTTGGAGGGTAGGTTAAGCTGCCATCGGTCTCGGTTTTGTCTTAGGATTGCAGTCGTTATAACAAAGTGTTAGGGCATTTTTCAAATGCCCTCCTTGCTAGGTAGTTAGGTTAGAACCTAACGGTGTGTCACAGCAGCTGTGCTTATGAGTCTGATTTAATCAGAAATATATCTTTGAAATCTTCTTTTAAAAGAACGAACGGGAGCATTTAAATACTTCTGTTAACGCCTTAAAACGACGACACTCACTTTTTTGATCTTCTCGTGACCACGATTGATGAAAATTGATTGAAATTTTACATACAGGTTGGCAAAACATGGGTGTTTAGATATTTTTGGTAAAAGTGATAAAGCTAATATTATGCTTTACATTGAATCTTCGACATCTCCTAACGATGCTTATGGTATCATCAAACCGATAGAAAAATCAGCTGGGCTATCTGGCATTTCACAATATAGTAGATATTGGTTAGAATTACTAGTGGAAAAAATCAATCAAAAAAATGTTAAGCGTTGGTATTTCAGCTCAAAACAATATATTCTCTAAAAACCCTATAATGTTTAAGCTCTATAATATATTTCAGTAAGAGTTTATTAATTAGGGAATTCGGTAAATTATAAAAAGGATATTTTAAAATTGTTATCAAACATTGATATTTTGAACTCAGCCTTTGGTAGTTTGACGTTATAAACTTCGATATTCAGTTACGTTACCAATGCTAAACATATCATGCCAGTCTTGCAACATGTAATTCATAATATACGTTTATTCCAATTGTGATCATCATGATCTTTAATCGATTTATGATTAGAAAGGTATTTCACTGTAACTGGAGAATATGGCAATTGCACTTACATCAGTTGACATCGACACTCAGCAGAATAATTACATTGCGACATGCTTTGTAGCAACTTGGTACATATTATATACTAAGATTTTTTGAAACTTTCACGTAAATGTAATTTTGAAGTAAATTATAAAATCCTACAAAACGACAACCCGCTGTTCTTTTTCAATCAACTGTCTTTATTTCAAATGAGAGAACGTAGTTGAACGCTAGACATTAAAGCTTATGTACTGTATAGTATATATATATATATGCCGTCTTACACTGAGATAGTGGCCCCTTATTGCTGTGGTCCTAAATTGTGGTTTCAATGCAATGCCTTTGACGTTAAATTATTGTCGCCATGCAACGTTACACCGTACTGAAACACGTGTGCAATGGTCTTATAGCCTGTCTGTATCAGAATTTAAATTCTGCTGTGTTGCTGCTCTTAGTGTTGTCGTAGCATGTGTTATATTTTGGAATAATGATAAGTTATATTACTAATGTGCTTGGAATTTTGATCGAAATTATTATATTATATCCATGTTATGTCTAACAATCGTACAAACCCTCCAGCTGCAAATTTACAAATACTAAGAAAAATAACTTGCGGGTAAAATGTTCACATAAGACTAGTCTGACGAATTACGCGTATATTAAAATTATTAAAATTATTATATTATCGTATTGAAAGATATATTTTGGAGGGACTGCAAGAAAACAATCTGCTAGAATAAACCCGTGCCCAACCCAACCTGTGTTTACTCCAAATTTGATCATAAATTTGAAAACAAAAGGACTTACAAAGAAATTTTGTCTTGCAAATATATGTTTAGGAAAAAAAATTCAATGTTGATAAAAACAGACACTATCATAAATGAACTCAACAATGTAGCGGCACGCATGTTTAAAATATCTACCATGCTTGTAGTCGAATTGTCCTCTTTCTTGGTCCTTAGGAAACTGAGAGTCTAATAGAGGTGGTTAGGTGCCACGTTTGTGCTGTATATTGTCAAATATGTGTTAGACGCATTGTTGAGTTTTCTATTACTTTGATTATACGTAACAAATTAGATATCTACTAATTATTGGATTTTATACTAACGATCACTTCTTAACAAGGGCTTCTTGAAAAGCATGGTTCAAAATATTTGGTTTATAATCACAACATATAAAAATTTATATTATTTTACAAAAAAAATGCTGCACGCTAAATGCCTTATACATTTATGTTTAAATTCGAATGCACTGCATTATGTGGCGAGTACAACCACATTACACATCGGTTGCGCTCGCACCGACATTAATTACGCAATTAAGTGAACGATTAAAATCGATTGTTCAATTCGTTTGCGGAACGAGTTCCGAATATCGATTATGGCTAAGCATTTATCTTTGAAATGAGTCGGAAGAACATTTATAAAATATGAGACAACTAAAATCAATTAATGTACAAACTAAGAGACAACAGGCTAAAATAATAATGTATAATGGAATGTATAAAATAATGTATAATGGAACTTATCTGTTTCTCAAATGCCGGTAACGCATCCTCGAGACCTTTGGTGTCGCGGACGTTCGTGGGCGACGGTGATCATTTACCACTAGGTGAGCCGCCGGCTCCTTGACCCTCCTATTCCATAAAAAAAAACAATGAAATTATATTTATGTATTTAAAGAAACTTATAGACATAATTAGCTAAGAAAGTTCTTTATTCCCTAAACACTAAAAAAATGACGGATAAAATATTTTCCGTATATTTGTAATATAATTTCCGTAACGGTACCAACGACGTCCAACACTGACGTTTTATTAGTGGCAGTCGGAATAAAGAAACACATTTTTCTAACCGTTCCTATGTATAAGTTCTTTATGTACTTACTCGTAAGTTCTGAATATAAATATGCATACTGCCCACAAAAATGATTGTCACTCGCCTACATTGTACTGGTCCCCATCGACGAGAGATGTTACAAATTACCATAACGTCCAGGTATTGGCTTATAGGAAAATACTTTTTTAGTTGATTGAGAGACATTTAAAAACTACTCGACCTATTTTGATGAAGAAAGGACTACTTTTATCGAAATTTTACCTAATAAACAAATCATTAAGTATGATCCTGTAAACTATGTGTTTTCGCTTCGCCTTTAGAACCTTACTCTCGTAATGATTGGCAGAATCTAGTACGCGGCATTATTGATATACACAGTTTATACACATTTATAAATTTTATACACAGTTTCATAGAAAATATTTATAATACTGTTAAAATATTATGCTCAATCACACTGGGCCCGTTTGCTTTTAACTTTAAACCGCGAGGCGTTACAATAATTAAGTTCAAAATAATTATAATTATTTGAACGTTTGCACAGAAACGTAAATTAACTTTATTACGTTCAAGACACATTTCATTTCGTTGAGAAGTCGTAAATATAAAAATAGCAAACGCGTGCAAATTGTAGATGATGCTTATAGTTTTGTAAGGACATGCCTGACCATGCTGTGAAAATGGTAATTAATTTTAGTTTAATACTAAAAAATATGGAATAATTCGTTTAAGTTTAAACATATTATTGTTGATTTTAAATAAACTTCAATGACACCAATATACGTAACGAAGACGAAACACTTGTAATGTACTATTTTGCCATGCTATTTTTTTTCAAATATGATGTGTTTACCCTTCCTGTCTTAAAGGGTAAACACGAATGAACAAATCATTATTTATTCGTTGATTATAGATTGATACAATGTTTTTAAGTGGATTGGGATAGTATAGGTCAGAATAAAATCTAAGACATTGAATTTGAAAACAAATCTCTGCCCAGATATACTAAGTAGTTCCCGCGGGAGCATGGTATAATCATAAAATTTTACATGGAATATTATGCCGCAGATGACAGATCAGAAAAAACTTACTCAATTAAAAACACTATGAAATGCAGAAGTACATACACCAATATCCTTATATAGCATACAATATCAGTGGCACAAACTAAATAAATTTAATTGTAGCCCGCTTCTAAGGCGGGGTCTTAAACGCAACAAATTAAAGCGGACGTTTCAATTACATTCTTCTGAAACATCTTGGCTCCTCGGTCGTGCTTTTAGGTGAAATAGTCGCCAAATTGTCTTAACGGTTTAAGGTAATACATTCCTAAGAGACATTTAGTAGTGAGTATCATTGAAGTGGTGAAATGCTTCTCCAGTTATAGATATGTGGTGCTTCGTTAAAGACTGTAATGAAAAAGATTATACTGATATACATTTTTTAATATTTAATTTTACAGCTTGATTTTGAACTGTTTGATTGTATCATTTCGAAACTTTTTCGAAGACTGGTAATGTATTGAATCTTCTCTGAAGACTGGGCCAAAGCTGTGCGTTCACCTAATGTTTAGTGAAATTCCGCAGGTTGGATTATTTACACTATACCCCGGAAAATAATTGCCCTAATAATAATGCGGCCTTAACAAGTATTATTTTCGGTTGACGTTGTGGCTACAATTTTTTTTCATTGCGTACTCCGGGTGTAGGTTGTCTCAAAGTACTTTTGTCCAAACGTCTTAAAATTTGTCATCCCTTAAGGTTGAAAGTTATACAGGAAATATGACATCTCATAGAAACTTCAGCGTGATCGCTTTATCTAATCATTGGATTAGATGGATTACATGATAGTATTCGGTTAGTTAATTTCAATTTTATTACAAAGTTATTTACTTTTAAAGAAGTTACCTTTTGTTACATAGTTTTATAACTTTTTTTATACCAAACTGGGTAGCACTTGACAACTATCTCACCTGATGTTAAGTGATGATACGGTCGATGATAGAGCGGGCTTACCCAGAAGATACCTGTTCACTCGCATTTTTAAGAAAAACTGAAGCAAAAGGCAGATTACTAATTAAAATTTGTAGCATAACTTAAGTTTTATAATAAAATACTTGTAGGTATTTGTATATTCTATTGCGGTTAAAATCCAAGCCTGATTAAAAACCAAGTACAAAATCTGCCGCTAAGCACCTAACGGAGTATTCCAACAGCTGCTGTTGTTGAGAGCTTGTGTACATTATAGGATAGCCTGTTTGCGATCTTACACCATGTGATCACTTACCATAACTTAATAATTTATGTAACCTATCGACAAGAATAAAAGATTTAGTAAGTATAACCCATAATATTCCTTCTATTATGTGCTTTAGCATCAGTATTTAATTTTCATCTTTGTAATTCACGACGAGAATTCAGTAGGTACAAGCTTACTTACTTAAAGAACAACTTTATCTGCAATAAATAATATAACAAACGTCCAAATAACGAAATAGCTGTTTCGATACGTTTCAGTAATTAAAATCCAAGTTGCTCTCCCCCAATAAAGGCTTTAAGCGTTAAATGTTTGAAGTCAATTCTACAACATAAATTGCGTCAGAATCGGTTACTTTTCAAATAAAAGAACTGATTTAATAGTTTTATACATATCATCACACTTCTTTATCTCCTTAGAGGTAGGAGGAGGTATGTGAACATCCTAGTTGTGCCTACTTCATGAAGCTAATAGAACAAACCCAAGGTGAGATACAATGAAATAGGTGAGTCTGTCGCCAAATACTGGGCACATTTCAAAATTCCGGATGAGACTAAACATTTTCAGTCCCATAAAAGCTGATCAACGTAAGACACTTTACGAAAAAGTGGATCGAGGCTCTAAATAGTGTCGGCAGGCATTTAGTTATAGTAGTAGATGTAAGGTTTACCAAAAATCAGTAAAATAGAAACGGAACAAGAAGAAACTTACAGATGTAGACGGTCGGTTACAGAGCACTTATAGGAACGTTCTGATTAGGTCTCAATATGTATGTAAACCACCACCTCATCAACCAGTGCGTCAACTGTTGAACAAGGTCTTGCGATTGTCGTCTTGGGATTCACATTAGAAGTCTTCAGTTCTATAGAAGGCACTGCTTCCCACCTTCCGGCATTCTTTCCTTTAGTCGCCTCTTACGACACCTACGGGAAGAAATGGGTTGATGATATTCTAACCCAGCAACTCACAGGTAAAGACATGTTAACGTTTACTGTTAATTAAAAACACACAGACATATAAAATTAATAAACACATAATAAGAAGCGCAAGACGATATTAAATGAAATGTTAGTAAATTGTATAATGATACGCAAACTTCGAAAAAAATAACTTGTTTTTATGTAATTAGCGACCGCCCGCCTGAAGGCAAGATTCACGTCTGTCCATTTTGATTTATCATTATACTTGCAGTTTCACTAGCCCATCACTATACTATCAGCACTATCCTTATTCTGATACGTTAGTTCATATTATGTCTTTTTTGCATAGTGATTTCACTTGCTATAGTTCCCTTCAAACCTAAGCACTGTAGTGTTTGTACACTACTGCATCCAGGCAAAATATTTGACACTGTGGTAGTACCTGCCTAGATGGACTCATGCTGCTGATATCTAATACCTGTTATTATTTATGTCAGTGACCGAGCGACGCGAAGCGCGAGCGAAGCGCGAGCGAAGCGTCTCCATTTCAGCTTAGGCAAAATCGTATTTATGGGGTGGTATTATCGTATATCTTTCGGGATTCTGGATTTACGGTTGTTGTCCAATACAGGTCGCATTTAACAATTGATTCTCGTAAAAGTTTATGAGCAAGTTCGGTAATCACATGGAATTTTTTATCGATCTATTTTTAGGTGGGGAAATATGGGGGTTAAAAACGTAAAAATGAAGGTTTCAGTCACAGGGTCTCCAGATTTCCAAGACACTAATAATATTAATATATATGTTATAATGTGACAGATAATGATTCCAATGTAGTAACTTTGTTTATAAAACAAAAGCTCATAAACAATTGAATGAATAAATATTCTGTCATCATTAGTTAGCAGAATAGACCCTTAGTCCTTCGGTCACAGCGTCGTTACTCTCGCAATTAAGTCGAATTAAAAATAAAGTCAAAAGAAACCCTAACATTGAAGTTTAGAGTTGCAAGAGCTTTCTACCGCTTTTAAAGGACAAAGCGTAGGGTAACAACGATTTCTTTTAGGCACGGTCGTAATTGATAATAATCTTAATATTTTGTTTATGTTTGCAATAACGCATGCTCTGCGTATTACAGTACAAAATTACAAATTTACGACAGGAAAAATTTAAGTTATGACTCATAGTTATGTTAGCTCAATGAGATTAGAGCCCTGGCTAAAAGGGTGGATGGACGCGGGTTCGAATCCCGCACATGACTTAAATTTTTTCTCTCGTAAATTTGTAATTTTGTAATGATAATAATCTTGTTAAATATAAAAACTGTTACTACCATTTCAATTCGGAAAGCACATAATTATTTTTTATCACAAACGCAGTCTGACCACAAATTCATCTGATGGTAAGTGATGATGTGTTTGAAGGTAATGCGGCTTTACCTAGAATTTGAACTGGTTCTCAAGGACTGCTGCTGGAACTTACCAAAAGTTACTTATAATAGCAGACTGCGTTCGGTTCGAACCTCTTAACTGACAGGTAAATTTAGACAGGCGTGAGACTGTAATGTCATTTAACTATCAATTCCCAGTTTTAAATCCACATTTGAATTAACCTGTGTGGTAAAAAAGTAGGACTTACTGGTGTCCGCCTATTTTGAAATGGTCGACTGAACTAGTGAGATTATTTTTTTCTTTTATTCAATTGATTGAACTAATAAGTAATTGAAAAAAATAGTACAAGTGCAAATTGGACTCCTACACCAACGACGGTAACGTACCAACACAGAATGTACCAATAATACCTTATTTTTTCATACAGATTGAGATACTTACTTCTCGACTTAGTTAGTTTTAAGTATTTATCTTTGTGCTTTAGACAATGGACTGTTAAAATACACTTTTTTGTAGACTTTCATTTTTAATTTCAATTATTATTATTATTTTGTTGACAATCCGGCATACTATTAAATGTACTGTTTAAATTTCAACCAGCTACCTATAATAGTTTCAAAGGTAAGTTAAGCCCTAGAAAGGTCGGACTGACGGACGGACGGATAGCCGAGGCTTAGTTATAGGGTCCTGTTTTCTAGTACGGTACCATAAATACATATTCGATTAAATTAACTAATTTTGTGTCTATAAGCATTCTTTCGGTTTTCACAAAACTGATCGTGATTTAAGCCTAATAGAGATGGAACTTCTGTATTTGTCAGACTTATGCATATGTTCAAAAAAATATATATCAGTCTAGCGGTTTGAGACAGAAAAACACAGAGGCTCCAAACTTATATCATACCTACACTTTTGACGTAGAAGCCGATTCAAACAAAGACAACATACGAGTATTTACATTGAGAGCCAAGAGTCACAGCAAAATATAGTTTGGATAGTCAACTCCTCCGAAATATTTGTAAAAGGTGTCAATAATAGTTAAGGCTGTGTTACGTGGCGTTAATGACGTCACTTGGATGTGTCCAACATATAAATTCTGTTGAAATTACCACTTAATATATTCGAAATTTATTAAATCTATATTATAATCTACGCTAAAAGATCGCCCTGAACTGAGATTGTAATAAATAACGATGTGCTTATTAAAATCCAAATTATGTTAATTAATTAAAGAACAGGACGTCAACTATCAATAATTCAAATTACTTAGATAAACAATTTATTTATTCATTATCAACTTTCATGTGATGTCCTTAGAAATACTGAAACGTGGTGCTTCTCACATAGCTGTTGATTAAACGCCATCTCGCGGGGTCCCCATCAATAACAACAGTTTAATTAAACACTTTTATTTGCGCCCGAATGGTCCCGACTATTACCGAGGTTTAATTTGCTTTTTTATGCTTTCATATTTCAATTCTGTTTCAAATAGGGTTGACTGCATGTTGATTGCTAACGACGACGTTCAATTAAAGTTGCTATAGACAAATAAAGTTCTAATAAAGTCTCTTTTTTTGTGGAGTGATCTAAAATGACGTTTGTTCAAGTGTTAACAAGCGATCAACGAGTACGCAAATCAAACAAACTACCGTTGAAATAGGGATTATTTCAGCGCGCACCCCAACCTGAAAATTACGTTAATATTTTTCCCGAAATACGCGAAAATCACACAAAACATTACAAAACACAAGAACTAAGGGATTAAAAAAGGTTACAAAGACACTTTCATATTTTTAAATTTCTTATCTCTTGGTGTAAGTATCTATATAGTATATATTACTAAGCATTTGTTGTTATTACGTCATTGCGGGCTATATGCCATCATAAAACAGACGGTAACTTTTTTTATCGTAATGTAGCAAATGTATCTATATGAGTTCCATTGTAATCACGATGAATTATTCTAATATTCATTATCAAAATACTACGAACAACAGCTACTACAATGAAGGCATTCAGACAACCTACAAGTCATTGCAGACTCACAGGCAGTCCAAATGCTCCAGCCCACTACCAGCTGGCAGCGTACCCAGCATGCTAGCGGCATTGTCCCGGTGAATTGCAATGCTTATTTGTTGAGCCAAATAGGTACCAGCATTTTGATCATTCCCTGTATCGATCAAACGCTCTAATAAGTTTTGGAAAATACGATGAGCTCCCGATTCCCACGGACCCAACGTCTCCACACCAAAGTATATATCCACTAATGAATCTGGCTTAAGTATGTATACACTACCGAAGTTAGTATAATTGCGCCGCTTGAGTTGGCTTTTGCTCTCTCACGGTCGTTTCATCATTGCTGAAAGTCATGGTCACTCTTGGCTAGTGGGATCGGATAAACTGTTTCCAATGATTTCGGTCCGTAGCCTTCCTCAACGTGGCATATAACTTAGCCAAAGGAGTGGTGTCTCTGATCTGGTCACACCGTCTAGTTGGTGACCGTCTTCTTTGATCTGTTTCCTGCGGTGTTGCCAACTATAACCAGTTTTTCCAGACTATCGTCATATCCTGATTATGTATCCAAAATGCGTGAGAATGTGCTGATGACAAAGTGTGGCTAAACGAGTCTCAATTTTACTTTAAAAAACACACTATTCTTCACACTGAATAGTAACAGTTTGATTCATCAAAACTAGGTATATTATAGCAATGTAAATTAACTGGTTAAATTAAACAACATATCGAGTCCTGACCACATTTAGAGCATATTTGTTCTTACTTAAAATCGAAAATTGATGACTATGCCCGAATTCCTGATAAAACAGACAATAAAACTTAAACTTAATTACGTAGGTACTAATCATGTTTAAATATCGCCTTAGAATTATCATAAAAAATACATTCCTTCTAATTTGATAACGTGAATTAGGTAACGTGAATAGATAGTAGGAGAAATTATGTGTTTTCACACACCAATATTGCTTACAATGAGGCTATGTTAATTTAATTGTGAACCAACAGTGATATCATAAGAAATTATATAACGGAAGCAGCTGGTTGTATTTATTTATTTACGAGTATAACTAGATTTCCGGGCGCGGCTTCGCCCGCGCGTATGTCGGTTATCGCGCAAAAAAATTAACCTCTTTTTGCGCAGTCGGATAAAAACTATCCTATGTTTTTTCCGGGTCTCAAACTATTTCCATACCAAATTTCATTCAAATTGGTCCAGTAGTTTTGGCGTGAAAGCGTAACAGACAGACAGACAGACAGAGTTACTTCTGCATTTATAATATTAGTACTGAAGTATTAATTTTAAAAGACTTTTGTCGAATTAGGTAATAATTACAGCTTATACTTTTTTAACCGACTTCAAAAACAGGAGGATGTTATTAAATGTACTTGTTTTTTTTTTTGTGGTTACCTCATAACCTTGAACAGAGTGTACAGATTTTGATTTTTTTTTATATTTGATACCTGGTGCTTGTCATCTGGTCTGACTGGACGTTTATTGTTGACTGAATATTTAATTGTATTTACATAACATTATATTTTGTAATCATTACACATTGCATATGCATAACATAAAACGGCTTAAATCGCGTAATATTAAAATTTAAATCGTTTATAGTTATTTATTTACTTTAAAAATAATATTGTCAAAATTTACAGGTAATAAAGTAATACTTTAAAAAAATATAATGCATCGCTTCTAGTTACTTTAAACTTCGTAATTATAACAAAATGTGTTAATTGCAGTATTTCCAACCGAATTAATACTACGTTCGAACGAAAAGGCTATAAATTTCGAAAAGTGCAATCGTAAGGCAATGTCAGCCACATTATAATGCGTCAACATAGATAAAGGCCCCATACTCTCTTTATTGTTATTGACAGAAATATAGATAAGTATTAAAATGTGGCGTGTGAGAATATAATACTACTAGAAATGGGTTCCGAATACTTCTAATTGTATTATTCCAACAAAAAATACAATCCACGTACACATTTTTTTGTGAGTACTTCCAATACTTCCGAATACTGTAATACGGTCTCAGATTTTATGTTAGTTATGTAATATTTTGACAGAAATTGTATTATAATAATTACAAACTAACTTTGCTCAAGATAAGGTTAATAAAATTCTAAACAAAATCTAGTTAAAGTTAGTACTTACCTTTCGTTTCTATAATATTAAAGTCTAGTAGATTTGTAGTCTTACACCTGACTTCATACAAAAACTAAATTGTAAACTTTCTGTAAGTACCCGTAATAAAATGCGGCTATACTACCAGTGTCCCTTTCATTTATGTATTTTTTTTTCAGTATAGTCATATTATTCTAGCAGCTTGGCGCGGTTTCCGGTAGCTGAAAAGATATTAATTGGATAGTAATTTAGATCTCCAAATCATAATTTCAAAATTAATCTGTCATGGGGCCCTTTCTTTTTGTATCAGACGAGGTAAATTTTTTTCATTCAAACTGTGATTTGAACAATTAATCTGTCGCCGGCAAACTATTCAATAATATCTAATCAAACAGAAAAAAATGTAATATATGCTTAATCCTAGAAAAAAAATACTAAATGAAAAATATATTTTTTACGTATCATTATTGGTATTGTTTACACATCTGTTATTAAACGAAGTTCTATTTTTAGAACAATTTATATTAACCAACAAAAGTATATTAAATAATAAATTTCATAATAAGGGATTCCTTTTACCTTTAATGTAGGGGCTCTCAAAGCGAATACCCATCTCTTGACACTGTCTTCTGTGTATTAAATTGATAAGACCGGTATAAAAGTCGTTTTAACTAAGGACGAGGTTCCCAGCATTATTTCTGTAAAAGTAAAATAGCCGTTTGGGCCTGTTATAGTACCTTAAAATTTTATGCCATGCTTTGTTCAAACCTTTATTTTACAACATTGTATTTTTGGAGAACGTTTCCGGAATGTACTACAATGGAAGATATCAATTAGTTTTTTTAAAACCAATTTCCACGACAAAAATAAGTTACTCAAGAGCACATAGTTTTTGACTCTCGCTGCGCTTAGGATCCAAAATTGCAACTTCATTGTAAAAATGTTATTTCGCTCCCTTGGGACTACTTTTTTAACCTTGCATGTGTAATAAATATATCCTTGAGCTCATTATATACAAGTACAGTATAAAGTTACCTAAATATGTTTTATTATATTCAAAATAATTTTTTAGCGTCTGTTGACAGACAAACAATATTTGTTACTTAGTCTAAGTCAAAACAAAATCAGTAAGCAATATGATGTTTTATAGTTTATTATATATTTTAGTATATATACATAATTTTTAATCCGGTTTTTCAAACGGACAGATATTATTTATAAGTATAATTTATACAACCAATTTAAAAAGAACGAATGCACGCTATTAGCTAGCTATTGTAGGGCCTTCCTTCGCCCAAAATCCGGTGGAGCTGAACGACCGAACAGTCGGTAGTCAGCACCTATGTCCTCCCTAAAAAAAAAATTACTTAGTTTGGTCAGTTAAGACTTTATCAGTCTGATAATATTAATGTGATGATAGATTACTGGCATTCGGCATCAAATAATAATAACAAATAATATGATCTATGAATATGAAATATGAAATAAGAATGCTGTGAAATGTGAATATGAAATATGAATGCTGTGATCATAAAATCAAACATTTTTCTTTCACAGGTTGATATGATGTGAAACGCTTATAGAGCCTTTTATATACACTTATTATAGTTTTTATTATCAGGTAAATAAGTGAAATGTGAAAATTTAAAATTTAACTTATATACTTGATAAGAAAAGATAAGAAGATTATTCCGTGGGTGTCGTAAGAGGCGACTAAGGGAAAAATACTGAAAATTGGGCAGCAGCGTTTTCTAATGAAGTGCCAACTTACACTGCGATCCCCGAGACGCCTGCCAAGCGTGGGGATTATGGCAAATACCCCCTTAACAGGGGAGGCTGTGTTCAGGAGTGGACGATCCGGCTGTTACATGCTTTGAGTTTCTTGAATCGGCTCATGCCTTGCCATTGAGGTCATCAGAAAATCTTCTACTCAAAATTCCGTACATCACACACAGTACATCTTTCTACGATAATTCATTCTCAGTGCAGGCAGTTCGACTATGGAACAGTATGCCAGTCTCGATTTGAAAATCTCAGTGACTGAGAATTTCGAATCGAATACATTTTCAAAAATAGAGTCAACGAATTTTACTTGTCCACTCTGAGCTAATCTATTTCCTTGGTTATTGCTTAATATTTTTATTAAAGTAGTATTTGGATACACATATGTATATATTTAAAGGTATAATATATTTATATAAGTGTATGTATATAAGTATTTATTTATATTCTAATGTATATAAGTTTTCTAATTTATTTATTTATTATATGTTTAATATAGGTTCATATTTTAATATAGGTTATTTTTGTAACTTAAATAGTACTTCGTGAATAATTGTTATGTTTACCTAGTAAACTGCCAACCTGGCAAATTTTGTAAATCTTTTTAGTTCAGTTGTCTAGAAGAAATTGCTTTAAGCAATAAGACCGCCCTTTGTATACCTAATATGTGTATTAATTTTCTGTAATGTTTTTTCATGGTATGCAAATAAAGTGTTTCTATCTATCTATATATAAGTTAACTTTGATCTATCTTCTCTCTTGGTAAGTGATGTTGTGGTTGAAGATGCTATAAGCCTAGGCCTAAAATAGGAACAGGTTCCCATAGACAACTGCCGAAACAGACGGTTACGGTCTTGGCGACCAATTTGCTGTTGAATGTTAGTAGTGATGCAACACGATACCATTTTATTTTATTTAAACTCTATGACCATACACATAAGTTTTAAACTACAAAGATCTACGGTATATAGGCATAATTATGAAGTGTTGCAGATATACAGAATGACGACGTGCAAGAGTCAGAGAAATAGTTTATTTTTTATATTATAAAGCGAGAAGTTCGTCCAGACGTCCAGGCATGATGCTTAACATCATGCCTGTCCTGGACAGTAGTTGTAGTGAAGGAGCTGCAGTGTCACCATCCTCGTTCTGCATGTCACTGCACTGTGCTTGTCACTGTGAGACGTTAGATCTAAATTTTCGTTTACCCTGACTGAGTTTAACTGAGTCATTGATAACAATCAATGACTCGGTTATGGTAGTTTTAAAAACGGCGGAGATATAGAGTTTGATAACGTAAAAAAATCATGTCAGTCGCGAGTTCTATACATTTTACAGAGCAACTATTTTATTATTTCAACCATATGGTATAAAATCATATAAAATGTGGTGTTATCAGACGTATAATGGACTTATATATTCGACTCATATAACTCACATTTAACATTCAGCAAATACCTTTCTACCACGCGAAAGCACAAAGCTTTTCTACAAGCAGTTCGCAGCATGATAACTGAAACTTAAAACTTTTTGATGGTAAACGAGCATCGTGCAAACACTAGACCAACTTGGTTCTTCTCACGTAATCATTTTATGAATGTTATGAGTTACACGAGCAGAGATAGGACGTGCACGGAGACAACTTATTTATGTGTTTCTAGTTCTACGTTCTATGATTGTGGATATGACTTTTAAATTGTGTTGATTCTCCATCTTTCTTCCCGTTCCACTAATGCAGGATCGCATAGTCACAGTATTTTTAAACGACTTCCCAAAAAAGGAGTGTTATAATTCAGGGTTCATGTATGTGTGTATGTTTGTGAGTTTCTTTATGCCACCATAACTTCTAAACGGTTCAACTGATTTTAATATATAATATATTATTAGATTCGTTTAATAGCCCAGGTGACACTTGGTACATAAAAAAATAAAAATAATAAATCGACGGATTTTAAACGCAACATTTGCAGAAAAAAATGTTTTTTTCTTCCATACCCATTGAGTGTGGTATCAAAATGAAGGACTTTAACAAACGATTCCAAAAATATTTTTAACTTGCAGTCTTAATTTCAATGGAAAGATAAAACGCTTAAAGAAAGTAAATAATTTGCAGTGGGGTTTTTTATTTTTAATAAATTTTTACTTGATTCATAATTACAACGAACGGTATTTTTTTAAGGAAGCACTAGATTTGAACCGTATTCTTAAATGTTTATTAAATACTTCATACTTCTTTCTATCATTTATGAACACAAAGGACAGTGAATTATAAAACAATATTTTATTGCTCAGTGTACACAAGATAATACAAAGAGATAATTGTAGAAACAGGACTCCTGCCTGATGTCCTGTTGTGTGCCTAATGTTCAGCAAAACTTTACTCGATTTGGGGTGGTTGATGGCATTTTGCTTTTACGCATTTTCCTCGTACTCGCTTTTCTAATACATTATAGTCCTTGCAAAAAAATTATATCAGGCTGATACTTACTTTCCAACATTTATGTATGACTCTTCAGTGTCATTAATGTCTACAGATCAACTTAAAAAAGAACTATTAGTTATTATTTATACGGTGTAAGGTCTAGTCCACATTATTCTTTCAAAATAATATAAAGTTTACGCAAAACTCCTTTAATATTTTATGGTAGAGGTTTTTTAAAAGTGGCTCTCCGAACACTCACAAATATTTACTTTGCAAATAGTTTTGTAGTTTCATACTTTTAGTCCTCTCTCACCTTTTTACATTATATATGAATTTTAGTATTATAGTGCCGACATAAATGTATTATAGTGAGAGTTGGATCGTAGGATCAAAGTCGAATGGAGTTGAGAGAAAAGCTTTGAGAATTATGTTTGGATACCTATTCTGAATAACTGAGTGAAAGATATCATTGTAAGCAAGCAATATGGAGTAGATGTATTAATATGTAATTTTCACTACGATACATTCACATAAGTTTATTATAATTCTGAGAAGTAGTATCTCGATATAGAAAAGGTTACAAAGAGTATATTTACAAAGCAAGTATACGTAGTGTGTGAATGAATGGAACGATGGAAAATTGGACATTAGCGAACGTATTATGACTAAAATTGTATACATCTGAAAAAATGAAAAGTATGAGTACCCTTAACATTCGTAGCGTTTGTGATATGTATATTAATGTAATAAGAGGCAAGAAAGCAAGAGAGATACGTCAAGATCATAGAAAGTATAAAAATAAGTTGGATGGGTGACCGCTACTGACATTACTACTGAGCGCTTTCATTCTTCGGAGGGCACGTTAAGCCGTCGGTCCCGGTTGTTGTCGTAGCATGGCAGTCGTTATAGCATGGCGGTAGGGCATTTAGCGAATGCCCGCCTGGCTAGCTACCACCTTCAAATAGAAAATCTGTCGCCAAGCACATAGCGGTGTGTTCCGGCTGCTGTCTTTGAGAGCCAGTAATTCTAGGTTAGCCTGAACAACAACTTCGACCACATCATCACATACCGTCAGGTGAGATAGTGGTCGAAGGCCAACCTATCAGGCATAAAAAATAATATTAGCCTAACAGTCTCCGAATTGGACGTACTTTGATTTAGATAAACTGCGATGTGGATAAAAAATCATATTATTATGGACGATCTTCAACTTGGACGAACTGCAATTTAGAGCAACAGCAATGAAGACGGACTGCGATTTGGACTAACAGCCATTAAAAAGAACTGCGATTAAGATTTAATTACTGCGTTAGTGAATTGAACTAATTGCGTAATATAATGAACTATAAGATAAGATAAGATAATTTTATTGCTAAAAAGATTTATAAGTAAATACAATGGTTAACTTAGATTCTACAATAACTAAAATTCTTATGTATCAGGCGACCGCTAATAAGTCAGTTTATAGGGTACGCAAAAAGGTCATCTTCCTGAAGCTGTAGCTGTTATTGCAAATCTTTGGTATAACTAAGCCTATGTAACATTTTTGCTTGTTCATCTTCCGGTAATATGTCACTGCACTCGATCTTGAAAATGGAATGAAAACTTAAAACCCGATATAAATATTCTGTGAAGCAATTCGAACCGAATATTGCATTAAAAATCCAGATTAATTATATTTCACTGGGGCTACAATACATACTAAAATCCACCCAAGTGGGACTCGAAACTAGGATACACATGAAGCCATTTGAACTAAAGATCCCAAATAAAAGCCGGAATTTAAATCTATTCCGCGCGTTTCCATCTTTGTAAGTATTAAAAAAGTTCCACTATACGTTAAAGTAGTTGCTTACTATAAAATGCGTTTTCATCTTTGTAAGTACCAAAAAAGATCCACTATATGTTTAAGTAGTTGCTTACTATAGAATAACCTCAACACAAACACGCTTATAAACAACAAAATAGACACACTTATTCAGAAAATCTCTAACACGACTTGACTACTACCAAATGAGGTATCTCGTTTCAAATTACTTCTGTATACCTCTAACAACTTTAACTTTTATTCAAAAATAATTGGATCATAAATAACATAATATTACCTACACTCTATACGCTATCCAATACTTCTGTGCAGCTACGTTATATTGTATTCTCGTAACAAGCAGTTACTCCCACACTTTAATAAAGAATTCATTTTAATAATGATATAACAAGGTCATAAAATCGTTTGCTATAAATAAAAACAGTTTAATTTACACCTGTGAAATCGCTGTCACGAGGAGGATTATCTTACATTGGTATTTCTGGAAAGCAATCTTTAGTTTAGAGCTAGAGAGTACACTATGGATACATACAAGTAAATGGGTTCCTATAGAAAGTCTGCACTATTCGTCTGTCCGTCTTGCCTTTAAAGTATAATTGAACCGAAACATGTAGCTATTTGAAAATTATATAATATTAATTTTAAAAAGTCGTAGTAATGTTTCTTAATTGATCGGTGTCGTTTACTTCGAATACTGAAAATTAAGAAATTTAGGCTGTTTCATTTACTTGAATGATATATTTTGCCAATTAAATTGATTTAAAAACCGATCTATTGTTACAATCTTGATGAATTATTGTCATATTAGCTTTAAACTTTTTAAGGACGCCGCAAATCTATACATTTAATATTTTTATTTTTGCAATAACTCCGCTGGCTAACATTACAAAAAGTCAAGAGAGCAATTTATAGTCATGTTTTTTTTTTTTTTTATGCATGATAGGTTAGCCTTTGACCACTATCTCACCTGATGTTAAGTGATGATGTGGTCGAAGATGTTGCACAGGCTAACCTAGAATGTGCGGGATCCGAACCTGCGCCGTCCACCCCTGTAGCATGGTAATGCTCTGGCATGACTAATTGGTCCTTTCGTTCTTAACTATCGTATTGTATCATTCTGAAACTATACCAGTTTAAACCACAGATATAGATCTCTATGGTTTACACCAATGATATTTAAAATATGGCGAAACTACGTTTGAATGGAAACCACTTCAAAGGCACAGTGTTAAATGGAACTACAAAGCAAAGCACTAAAAAATGCAATACTTTAGATGCTTTCGAATTAAATTATTATAAAATTTTACCGAACACAATCTTGCACACTGAAACCTACAGTTATTCGAATGTTGTTCGAATAAACGTAATACGTTTAAACCATAAGCTCCGGAAACTTTGAACCACAACTAAATTAAACATATGTTCTTATACGCAATTCATAATACGAACTCGTAACGGGTGCGAGCAGGCTTGAGTGTAGCCCTTACCACTGTATGTAAAATAATAAACTCGAATTCACTTTCCAGAAAATGTGTGAGAACAGTATTTCTGTCAGTTTTGAAGCAATGAAGCCAAGCAGTAATACCTCGGATATGCCATGCAGCATGGTTCTATTCCCCACCGCCGCGCCGGCTTGAGCTTCACAGCATGGTGGAAGAGCATTTTGCGAATGCGTGCCTGCCTAGCTAACACCCTCACGTAGAAAACCTGTTGCCAAGTACCTAACATTGTGTTTCGGTAGCAGACACTGAGATCAGTAAATATAGAGGTACATGAGACTTAACAACTGTATGTGTTATAGGCATATATATGGTGGTCTTCATGCTTGTTCCGTCACTATATGGTAAAAATATATACCTAAATAAATACTTTATTCGATGTATGACTTGGTTTAAAAATGAGAATGTGAGTCTGTGTATATATTTATGTGTATTTTTCACTTCAAAACAAATAAGGCCGAGTATTAAAAAAAACACTGAATAAAGTAACATGTGTATAGAACAGTTAGAAATATACTGAAGAAGGTGACGAAAGCAATCAAATTAAAATAATTGTTCACAAAAATTTACTGACTATACTATAGTCTTGCAATAAATTTACCATGCCCGTAGACCGTACCTAACTGTAACAACCGTACCTAATTATTGTTTATTTATTAACGGATTTATCTGTGATGATAATCATTCGTCAACAGCCATAACGCCCATACTCCGTATTACTTTTGAAGGGGATTCGCCAAAATCCCTATGCTTGGAGAACATTTTGAGGAATGCAGTTTAAGATGGCAGTTCTTCAGGAAGTCCTGCTGCTCACCTCCTGGTATTATTCTCTTCGTCACCTCTTACGGTCCTGCACAATCTAAAATCCTCAGCCAATTGCCTCACAGGGCTGTTTTAATACTTTTTAAAAGTATTGGTTCTAAAGTACCAGTAAGAAATCTGGGTTCTAAGTTAAAAAAAATACTATGGCATTAACTATATTATTAATTGTGAACATGATAAAAGCGCATTGCATGAAAAGTCACTGTAATAACGCATACGAAATGTTCAAAAAATTCCTTTCTTTACAGTAAAAACATAATTTCGCTCATAAACATTATAATAACTCTAAATAGGTTTTATTTGTGACATCTGTCAGAGTGACAGTTTAAGTGAAATAGATAGGTGTGAATTGTGACAAGTGTCAAAGTGGCAGTGACGGCGTGATACGTTAGTGGAACGTGCGGTTTACTTTGATAATTCTCAATTTCGAAATCGAGATTATAATTTCATATTCCTAAGAACATCAAAGTTATCGGCATTTCGATGTTGACCCGTAGTAAGACCTGCACGTATATGATTATGTACACCATAATAATTTCTAACAAGGCACCGTACTTTCTCTTAATTACCTCTCGCTAGGTACGTCTTATGGAAAAGTTGAAGGTACGTAAGCACTCGGATAAAATTTAGTTTAGCAAAAGTAGAAATGCCTCGAATTTACTAAATGTTTTAGACATTTCTACTATGCTTAATGTAACGATATACTTCAGTTCGTTAACGTTTATGCCAAGTGTAAAAGTAAGCCCAATGTTTGTATAAAAGGAGCCCAAAAATAAATATTAGTTGAGCTTACATTATTATTTTGTGTTTGTGCCTTTAGAAAATGTATTTCAATTAAAATGCTTGTAATTCTACAATAATGAGCACAAACTATTGTTATTTTAAATGTTACTTTTAATTCTATTAGTTTCATTTGCTTGGACTTGTTTGTTATTTAGTACAAGCCTTTATTACGTTTTACGACGAAAGTTATTTTGTACGGCACTTTTGTCATCATAATCAAGAAAGAGTTTTATTTAACTATTCAAACAAAAAACATATATGAAAACCACCCATGACGTTTAAGTCTTATTTAGCTACTTTCTATAAAGTACACACAGTAAGTATAATTTGTTGATAAAGTACAAGAAATATTAATTATTCAGAATTTCATAGAGATTTTATTAATATTTATTGGGATACGATATTTTCCACGTGGTGGTGCCAGGTTAGAATGTCATTATATGAATATCTTATTATTAACACTTCGATTAACTAGTAAATTTGGTAGGATCAGTCACATGAGTGCATGGTAATCTGGACAATATTGTTTTTATCGATTAATTGATACATAGTTACTTATCGTTTTATATAAAACCGTATATATTTCACGTCATGCATATATAACTGTCTGTCTACCTTCAATGTTACTTTATTATTAAGAAATCGTTTGCATGAGATATATATTAAAATAAGTGAATATATTTTTATGAAATCGTGTTTGTAAAATGTAGATAGATAGATAGAAAATTCTTTATTTGCATACATTAAAAATAACATTACAAAGAAACAACAAATAAACGTATAACGTATACAAAGGGCGGTCTTATTGCTTAAAGCAATTTCTTCCAGACAACCGATCTGAGGAAAAAAAACTCGCAAAAATTAGCCAGGTCGGCAATTAACAAATTAAACATAACTTATATAATAGTTACCTAACTGAGTATTTACACTTTTACACCTATATAAATAAATACATTATACATACTTACCTACATGTATGTGAAATTAAATGATTTCTCTGACTATTGCCTTACTAGGAAAAATTTCCATAGAGTTCAAAACTGCGAATTAGAACTATGCATATTACAGAATATAAGTTCAATGGTTTATTATAACGTCTCTCCCGCAGAACGCATATTGTGTAATAGCTTGTTTTTTTAAGTATAAACTTGTATTTTTAACGATATCTAGACAAATTAGATGAGCTTTTTCGGGAGACTAATTAGATGGCTTTTTTTTGGTGTATACCTATATGGTCTATAACTGTATAAATCAGTTGAAGGATCAAAATATGTGTATTTTAGCTGATAGGCTGGCTAGCTTATGTGGTCAACTATATTGTTCAGGCTAACCTAGAATTAATGGCTTTCAAGGACTGCTGCTAGAACACACCGTTAGGTGCTTGGCGACAGGTTTTCTAATAGAGGGTGTTAGCAAGCCAGGTGGGCATTCGCATAATCCCCTACTAACATACTATATCGACTGCCATCATAAGACATCAACCGTGACCGACCGCTTAAAGTGCCCTAACGATGTCAGATGATATAGCGTGGTGGTAGGGCATTATGCGAATGGCTAGCAAGAGGTTTACGGGTCTTGTGGGAATACAAATCAAACTTTATATGAAAGTATGCAGTTTGAGTGTAACAAAATTCTCCAAGTCAACATAAACAGTTCAAGTTATCAAGAACATCTATCATGAATATTATTAACTTTGCTCACGTAGTAATTCTAAGTAACGTCTTAAACAAAAATTATGTGTATGTGAACGCCCATGCACGCATGGTAATTATCGACTAGCCACACTTACAAATTATAATTAATACAAACAGTAGTGTAACTTGCGCAGTTTTTGAGTATGCTACTATTACACAAACATACATACATACAACAAATAGTTGTTCAGTCTGTGAATCTGTAGCTGTTCATTTGGCTATGTCGCTTAAGATGGCTTTGCACCAAACTTCAAATTAGTTATACCTAGTTTTTTATAGTATTGTGACGTAACTTGTACTAGGCCCATCTGATGCTAAGCGGTAACCTTTACCTATAACAGATTTATTTCGTCCGCAAAATGTCCTTACAACATGCGGTAAATCAATCCTATATATATAAAGCTAACATGACACAATGACTCATAACTGTAATTCTTGCTCTCGTTCTTCAACCATCGTATCGGGATGGAGCGACACCTATAGTTCAACTTGCGTTGTACTACAAACAAGACCAATTTTGCAATTAGTTTTAAACTTGTAAATGATGACGCAACCTAATAATTTTAATATTGTTAAGTTTGCAATAACGCCTGCTAAGCGAATTACATTACAAAATCACAAATTTACGAGAGAAAAAATTATAGTCATTGTGTCATGTTAGCTCAATTGGTTAGAGCATACCCCGGCTAAAGGGGTGGATGTACGCGGGTTCGAATCCCACACATGACTATAATTTTTTCTCTCGTAAATTTGTGATTTTGTAATGTAATTCGCCTAGCAGGCGTTATTGCAAACTTAACAATATTAAAAATATTTATAATAATTTTAACTGTTATTTAATCATCTCATTATCAACCTCCACGATTGCCCTGATAAATAGTAACTACAAATAGTAGTAGTATCCAGTGCTTTATCATTATTATTTGTTAATACCGCGTTAAAATTCCATTTTGATTTGTAAAATCAAGTACTGTATAACTTCTATACTGGTACACTAATGTTATAATCTCTAAATGTTATGCTTTGATGAGTTCATCGAAACGAAAGGTACAGAATTCTTCTTCCAGGTCATTAATTACGTTTTTTCGTGTTATTTGTCAGTTGAACTGATGTGCATGTGAAGCTTGTTGCTCAGTGTTGTCTTTATTAGGTTCTTAATATTTTTAGTACCTATATAAAAGCTATATTATATTAAAAACGGGATAAATTAAATGTTCTTAGTGATTTTAAAATTAAATAGATAGTATTTATTGCGATGTTGTACTATTAACTATAATTGTTGAACAAACACTAAATCAAATTAATACTAATTTTGAATCCAAAATGAGGTCATAACAACACTAATGTAGTATTAGACGAACATACATAGTAGTATTAGACGAACATACATAGTAGTATTAGACGAACATACATAGTAGTATTAGACGAAACGTAAAAAGCAATTTTTTATATAATAACGTATAAGGTTTTATTTCCCCCTTCTCTAATAAAATTTCAAAGGATTTTTTTGACTTATAACTTGATATTTTTACTGCAAAACTTTTCAATATAATAAAATAATTCTGTATAACAGATCTGAATTAGGATTTATTTTTTAACAAATACAGTTCAATAGCATCAAACCGAGTGTTATAATGTTTTCAAACAAAAAAAAACTCAACAGATAAAGTTCAATCTTTAATTCATCTATTTCAAAAGAACCGCTACACAATCATGGGAGATTCTCAAAGGGAACGCTATTAGCACACAAAGTAATTACTGGTCTCAACGCGCCCAGTCGGGATGCGCAAGAGTTGGTAACAAGACAACATAATGATTCGGAACGCCTTTTGTGTGTGTGTTTCGCCACCTGCCCAAACAGCGAAGTGATGGGGCACTATCGATATCGGAAAACAATGGAGATCCTTTTGATATCGCAAGATTGTTCGTTGTCAGATAAACAAGATAGTTTTTGCACAGTCCGCTGATGAATACTGACTTCCTTTTTGGGAGACGCAACAGTATAATCTAAGATGACAACTCGTTGCAAGCAATAGGATCACGCTGTATTTCCTTTTATATCTTTCACTAAATAAGTCTTAAATTTCAATACGTTTTATAAACATTTCTATCTTTGGACAACTTTCAAACAAAACTTTTAGTTTTCTAACCTTCTGTACCCGGCAACCACAAATTACTAAAAAAACATTTCAGGTCTTTTAAACATATGGAGGAAGATTTTATGCTATGTGTGTGAAATCAAAAGAACTACAGATAAGTTGTAAAAAATGAGTGTTAGATTATAACTAGTTGGAAAAAATATACTTATTTTAAGACGTTAAATCTTTAAACGCAGACAATAGATCGAGCACAAATTACAATGATTTAGCTACAACCAAAGCTTACGTCAACATCGTAATGAAACCGCGATAATAATCTAAAATCGAAGTGCTATCGCATTAGGCTTTGAAAATCACATTTAGCACGTCTTATTACAGTGTTCATATCATCGCAAAAAATAATGAGCAAAAAATTATCGATAAAAGACAGAGGGGTCGACATCCTTATAATGACCGCTTGTTAGCAACTGCCATTCCTCCCAGCAGTGAGGTATCGAGTTGGTAAACATATCTTCAGTAAAGGAACTTAGTGAAAAAACTGTCATACCTATACTGGAATAAAAAGAAAATATTCGCTAAGTTTAAAAATATATAGAAAACCAATTAGAACTTTTTAGTTACGTAATCTAAAAAATTTAGACTTTAATATTTTCCTATTTTTAGAAATGTCTTGAGATTTGCCATTATTCCACCAATTTCTAAGTGATGATACGGTTTTCTTATACCATTACGCAAACCTTAAAGATATACGCATTTGTTATCGAAATTAAAAGACTTCAAAAACGTATAAAAAGTAATTTTATACGTAAGTAATTAAGTTTTATAAGAACAACTTCAAAATCGGAAACAGCTGCAAGGTCGTTACTGTTTAATGTTTTATATTGTATAGACGTAAGGAAAAGAGGCTCAATTTTAAATTCAAAGGTGTGATTTTGGTACCTCGAGGAAGTGTTAAGTATTTAAAATCGGGTTTTAACCGATTAAGATGATTATTTTGTCGGAAAAGTTGTCGCTCAAACTAAATGACGGTGTAATGGGATCTCATCATACGAGATCGTAATGATAGTGATTGGACACGATCAAAAGAACTCGCCTTATCTTATCTTCACAATATTAAAATGCTAGTCTGGTTTTTTGTCGTAATTGATTTTTGAAAGATGTCAAGATTGACTGCCTCATTGAAGGAGTGGTGTACAGCATTTTAGCTTTAGAATGACGACGTCCTGGGTTCAATCCTCAGATAAAACAATAGTGACATCTGTATTAAACTAACTCTAAAAATAATGTTTGTTTAATTTCTATGTCTATTAATAATTCACTTATTTTATTTTGATTATTCTTGTTACTGTTTGATGGAAAATGTATCTTAACAGGATATAGACAATTTTTAGGGTACCGTAGTAAAACGGAGCCCTTATGATTTTGCCATGTCTCCACTCTGGGCATATTACCGTATACTCTATGATCAACAATAATACCAAACCATAAATATATTTAGACTATACAATGAATTATATACAGGGTTATTGGTGAAATGCTAACGACCTCTTAAGGTTGACTTCTGCTAGTCCTAAAAAGATTTTGGGATATTTTTTTTCTGTTTAGAAAAAAAAAATGTTTTTTTTTGTTTTTTAAGTATTTTGACGGAATAAGTAAAAGTCTCTTGTGCCTGTAATGTATTATTTCATATTTTTTATTACTTTGATCGATGTAAATATTCAAAACTCTATTCAAAGAGAGCACGGCGCGGTCCAGTGTTGCCGTGGTGGGCGCACTTGGCTCGGAGTAGTTTTGTTTAGTTTAACATTAGACGCAGATGAAATAGTCATTAAATTAAAGTACTAATTATTATTAACATAAACTTATCGCTTCTAAATATTTCTTTTTATTGTCTTTGAGCAAAATATAACCCTATGGAAAGTTATATAACACTACTCTACAACCAGTAGTGACTGTAGCAGGCCCAACATTGGAAAGGGTACGCAAGTACAAGTACCTGGGCACGTGGTTAACTGAGGAGTGGGACAGTGATACGGAAATTAAAACCCGCACAGAGATTGCCCGTAGTGCCTTTGGGAACATGAAGAGCGTACTATGCAATCGCAGATTTAATATCTCACTGCGTACACGCCTTCTTCAATGTTATATCTGGCCGATACTTTTTAACGGATGCGAGGCCTGGACTATAAAAGAGCAACTCAGGAAACGTATAGAAGCAACTCATTCCGACCTGTGCCGCCACGCCGTGCACACCTGTCTACAGCTCCGCCAGTATCTCCCAGTGAGACCGCAATAGTCCCCGCACTATTGCCGTCTCACTCGGGTCATCGTTCCGACGCTAGTTGCAGACCAGTGCCTTGGAATACGCAGTCCTGACGAAGTTTTGTTTTGTGTGCAGAAGCTGAGCAGCCGCCGAACGCCGTGCAACGCGAGCTACGAGCTCGCCGTGCCGTCGCGCAGAGGCGCTCTAAGACGTCAGGCATTACCACCTACCCAAGTCCCTTGTTTCGGACGAACAACATCATATCGGGCTGGTGGTCTTGTTTTGACCGCACTTTTCGGTGCGCATTTCACAACTTTACTACTCGACACATCATTGTAACAGTGCGCGTAACAACACACTTTGTGCTGTTAAGCGTCGTCGTTCAGGCGTGGGGTAGCGTCAGCCAAACCCGTCTGAACGATCAAATCCGCCATTTGCTGCGGTCGCAGTGTGACACCCTACGGTGACAACGGCCACTGTCGAACTTTTGGTTTAACCTTGCACCGTGGCCTTTCCCGCTTCACGGGTCAGCCGAAGCAAGCTGGGCTCCGGGATAACTGGCCTTGGGGTCGCCCCTAGTCAACCCCGGAGTAGCGCTTAGGAGCACCCCTCTCCGCCGAGAAAAAAGCTCGGAGAGGGTACACAACTAGGGCACACCCTAGGTACACACTCCCTCTCACACAGTGAGCTCACAAGGTGTGTGAGGGAATTCAAACCCTTGATAGGGCATCCTGAGTATTCCCCTCAGGATGCAGTCCCGTCCCTCTAACGGTGAGGTGCAGGTCCTTCAGACCTTCGCCCTCCGCCACCCCGATCTGTATGTTGCTCATATGCAACTCCTCGAAGAGGAAGCGAGTGCCCGCCTCACGGACACTCTTATTGCTCCCTCCGGGACTTCAATCCCGGAGGCCAACGTCCCTCCTCTGACCCGGTCCTTCTCAGAGGACAGTCCGCTTTCGCCCGCTCCGGGCCCAGACAACAGACGCACGGTGGCAGCCCCTCCCCGTGAGAGGTCTCGCTCGCGCTCACCGATCGGGAGGCCAGCGAGCACCCGTCCCTCCATCGCCGTTGTCGAGCCCACTTCGGACTCCGAAGCGGAGATGGAGGTAGATCCGAGTCGCGCCTTACGCACTGACTCGGACTCAGATAACGACGGCTATACCGTCGTAGATAGAAAGCGCAAGCGTGCTCCTAAAGCCGCTAGTTGCGCAACTTCCGCCCCTCCCGCCAAGGCACCCGCTAAGGCCCCCGCCTCCGGCAAGAAGCCGACCCCCGCCCCGCGCCCCGCGTCTCCTCCTTCCGCTCCGGCCACCACTGCCGCGTCCCCTCAGGACGCGAGCGCGCGCCGCGAAAAACCGCCTCCGCCCCTGTTCATTCAAGACAAAACCAAATGGGACATGCTGTCCCGTTTAGTTTCGGATCGTGGGATCCACTATACTAATGCCCGCTCCACGCAGCAGGGCATTAAAGTCCAAGTCTCCACCATTAGCGACCACAGAGCGCTAACAAAACTCCTCCGCAACGAGAGCATAAGTTTTCACACTTATGCGCTCGAAGAGGAGAAAGTCCTCCGAGTGGTCATCCGCGGTGTGCCCAAAGAGGTACATACCGATTCGGTATGTGCCGACCTGAAGGCACAAGACTTCCCCGTACATGCAGTTCACCGCATGTACAGCGGGAAGGACCGCAGTCCCTACGATCTAGTACTCGTAGTACTAGATCGTACTCCTGAAGGCAAGGCCATTTTTAATTTAAAAAAGGTCTGTGGCCTCTCAGGACTCGATGTCCAAGCCCCATACAAGAATGGGAGTCCCTCGCAGTGCCATAACTGCCAACTATACGGGCACGCCTCCCGTTTCTGCTTCGCTCGCGCTAGGTGCGTTAAGTGCCTAGGCGATCACGCGACAGCAGCGTGCACTCGCACCCGGGATTCACCGGACCCACCCAGCTGTGTTTTATGCGGTGCTCAAGGGCATACCGCGAATTACCGTGGTTGCCCTAAAGCACCACGAGTGAACCACAGGGTGGCAAGGCATAGGCCGACCCGTCCCTCTTACGACCGTTACCAACGGGTAAGCCCTAAACTAACGGTAGTACCTGCCTCACAGGTAATACCCGCGCCGCTCCCAGCCCGTAACGCATGGTCTAAACCACCCAGTATGGTTAAGACCGTCGCTACCGCCCGCGCCCCGGCCCGCGCACCCGCACCCGCGCCCGCACCCGCACCCGCCCGCGCCGCGGCCCCTGCCCGCGCACCGGCCCCGGCTCGCCCCGCGCTCCCGGCACCCGTCGCCAACACCATTCGCGCGCCTCCCCGCGCCGCTTCCCGGCCACAAGCTCCACCTATGCCATTGATGGCTGCCCCTCTTCAAGAGGCAATCAACCTAGTCAGCGATCTGGCTATGTCGGTTGACATCAATGAGGTACAAGAGCTATTCCACAAGATGCAATACGCTCAATCCCCAGCGGACGTGATCCAATACACATTGGAACACGCAAACTTACTAAGCGCCCTTAAGCGCTTCGTCCCCCAGGCCCCTCCCCAGTACAACCACTATGGGTAGTACAACCGAACGCACGAAACCGTACTCAGTTTCGTTAGCGTCATTTAACGCTGACGGCCTCTTCAGACAACGTGACCTCGTCCACGATTTTTGTTGTACCCACCTTATCGATATCATATGCGTGCAGGAAACCTTTCTAAAACCAGGGAAGGCGAACCCTAGGTTTGCCAATTACAGAACGGTACGTGATGATAGAGTGAACTCCCGTGGGGGAGGCACTCTTATCTATTACAAAAGGTCCCTGCACTGCATTCCCCTACCTACCCCGACTCTTGTTAATATGGAAGCATCTTGTTGCCTCCTAGCTATGACTGGTCATCAACCTATAGTCATAGCGTCCTGTTACCAAGCTTGCAAAAAGCCGATCGTCCGAGCTGACTTAGAAGCCCTATTCTCATTAGGAAGCGCCGTCATTCTGATTGGCGACTTCAACAGTAAGCACATCCTATGGAATTGTAACGTCAACAATCCCAAAGGTATTGCACTTGAAAACCTAATCGCAGAACTTAACTTTGACATAATTGCGCCCACTGAGCCCACTCACTACCCTTATATGGAAGACCACCGATCTGACTTGCTTGACATGGCACTATTCAGAGGCGTAACACTCCGGTTACGCTCCATAGAAGTGGTTCACGAGCTTCACTCTGACCACCGACCCATCATACTGCGACTAGGTCCCGACCCAACGACTGACCTCCCCCGCCCCACTAAGACGATAGTGAACTGGAAGCAAGTAGGCGATGCCCTAAAGGCTATCAGTTCACCGGACCTTGACAAGATCCCTGACGACATCCTGACAAAAGATGACGTAACCCTTGCGATCGATTCGTTCACCAATCACCTCTCCACCGTAGTAGGTGCATCCGCAAAGGAGGTCATAGTGCCGGACGACCGGCGCCTTGTCATTCCAGCGGATGTGAGACGATTGGTGACGGAGAGTAAAGCAGTGACCCGACATTACGACTCTTACCCCAGTAAAGAGAACAAAACTAAGAAACGCCACTTTGAACGCATGGTTCAAAGTCGCATGTCTGAGTTGCGTGATCAACAATGAGGCGATAAACTTTCAAACCTCGTGCCAAGCCACCATGCTTACTGGGACTTGGCGCGAGGTTTGAAAGGAAGTAACCACAACGACATGCCTCCCTTATACAGACCAGTCCCACTAGTCCCAGCGTTCTTTGACGAAGACAAAGCTGAGTGCCTAGCTGATAGCCTAGAGGCTCAGTGTTCCCCTAACGTAGATCACGTTGACCAAGCTCACCTCGATTCGGTGGATGCTGAAGTCGAACGTAAAAGCTCTGTGGTCACCTCTGAACTCCCACCAATCACTTTAGCGACTTACGCTGAGGTGGAGAGACTGATCAAGGCCCTCCGACCGCGCAAGTCCCCCGGTGCCGATGGCATCTCCAACAGGGTTCTTAAAACCCTCTCTCCTCCTCTCATCCATCTCTTAGTCAGCATCTTCAATGCTGCTATGAGCCACTGCTTATTCCCAGACACCTGGAAATGTGCAAATGTCATTGGCATTCACAAACCAGGCAAAAGCTCATCTGACCCCACCAGCTACCGCCCCATCAGCCTCCTCAGTGCCTTAGGCAAACTTTACGAGCGGTTACTTGCAAACCGTCTCCAGTCCCATGCTAAGGAACACCACCTTATCCCAGATGAGCAGTTTGGCTTCAGACCCGGACACTCATGCGTCCAACAGGTGCACCGCCTCACGGAGCACATCATTGAGGGCTTCAATAAGTACCCCAAACCCCAGACTACGCTAGCAGTCTTCCTCGACGTAGCGAAAGCTTTTGACAAAGTCTGGCACAATGGCTTGATCTACAAGCTATACCAATTTGGCGTGCCAGAACGTCTTGTGCTCATCCTACAAGACTTCCTTAAAGCCAGAAGCTTTCGCTATCGCGTGGAAGGCACCCTCTCCTCCCCCCACCCAGTCAGAGCCGGAGTCCCTCAGGGCTCCGTGCTATCACCTATTCTCTTTGCACTGTATACCAGTGACATCCCACGCTCTCAGCCCAAAGTATTCCTAGCCCAATATGCGGACGATACCGCCATTTACACCACTGGGTGGCATATCAACAGACAGTCCTATTTCGTCATTCAACGGGCCGTCACCGAGATCGGTGACTGGTTCCGAAAATGGCGCATCGCGGTCAACCCAGCTAAAAGCACAGCCATGTGCTTTACTGAGAAGACACGCTCCCCTTACCCGAAACCGCTTATTTTGTTCGACGAACCCATTCCCTGGGTTCCTAGAACAAAATACCTCGGAATCACCCTTGATCGTCATCTCACCTTTAACGATCACATAACAACCGTCCGTAACAGAGCGGCCTTCGTAATGGGTCGCCTTGGTCCCCTAATTCGCAAAGAGAGTAAAATGTCTCTTAGTAATAAGAAGACACTTTACACTGCCTGCATCCGCCCCATCATGACTTACGCATCAGTAGTGTTTAGTCATGCTAGTGAGGCCCACCTTCATAAACTTCAAGTCATCCAAAACCGTTTTCTTCGTAATGCAACCGGCGCCCCGTGGTATATCCGGAACACCGAGTTGCATTGCGACTTAAACCTTCCCTCTTTAGCGCAGTTCAATAAGGACTGCGCCCGCCGATACTTTGATCGAGCGCCCCACCACCCGAACCCATTGGTTGTCCAGGCATCGAACTACTCGACTGCCTCTTCTATCCCATTTTTCAAACCCCCCCGTCGCCGACCACGGCAGGTATTAGACGACCCGGATGACCCCATCGCAGCCATTACATTGGCAGCTTTAGCGTTATCCGCAAGTCGTCGAGGTAAAATCCCCAGGTGTGAGGTAATCAGAGGTCACACAATCAAACACCGAGCTCGCCGGCGAGCTCGAGGCAAAAACAAGGTCACGATAAATTGCTCTCCAAATAGTCAAAGAGTATTATTCAGTAGGGCCCAATTGTGCAACACTGCAGTTGCACAGAGGCATTTTGCTCCGATCCCCCCCATGTCTCTCGACAGCGAGACAAGCCGAGGTCCGAACCACAGTGGTGCCCTTGAGCTCGCTGTCAACCCCTCCTATAGTAGCGGTACGTTTTCGGCGTCCGCAGGAGACGGAGGTAGAAAGCGCTTTTCGCCTTCTACGCCCGTCTCGGGAGAAGTGCCTTCGGCACTTCTCCCTCCCGGGCTATTGTAGGGCCTGGCCCTCGCCCAAAACCCGGTGGAGCTGGACGACCGCACAGGCGGTAGCCAGCATCTATGTCCTCCCTAAACAACAAACAAACGTATAGAAGCATTCGAGATGTGGGCCTACAGGCGCATGATGGCGATTTCCTGGACCCACAGAGTTACTTGTACCAATGTGGAAGTACTGCGGCGAGTTAGACAAGAAAGCAAACTTTTGAAAACCGTCAAAGAAAGAAAAGTAGCATATTTGGGCCATGTACTTAGACATGACAGATATTGCCTTCTTAAATTAATAATGATGGGAAAAGTTGCGGGAAAGAGACGAGCTGGTCGCAGGAAAAAGTCATAGCTCCGAAATATAAGGGAGTGGACAGGGATTGCGAGTGCCGCTGAACTTTTTCGCCTCGCCAAGGATAGAAACGAGTACGGAAAGCTGATTGCCAACCTTCATTGATTGAAGAGGCACCGAGAGAAGAAGAAGAAGGAAAGTTATGATGTGATTAAAAGTGATAAACATAGAAACAATGGCTCTCAAAATAAGATACTCTAACATACCATTAGGCGCTTGGCGACAGAGTTTAAATTATGGAGAATGATAGCTACAAATAATATAATACATACATACATACATACATACATAGCATCACGCCTCTTTCCCGTAAGGGTAGGCAGAGACCACAGATTTCCACTTGCTACGAACCTTGCATATCTCTTTCGCTTCATCTACATTCATCAATCCATTCTTACATGAGCGTCAGTTTAGGGTACTCCTGACCTGTCCTTTTTTTAAAACGTCTTCAATTTGATTTCGGAACGTTCGTCTAGGTCGTCCCCTTCCAACACTTCCGTTCACTTGTCCCACGTATACCTGTTTGGTCAATCTCATCTCATTCATTCTCTCTACATATCCAAACCATCTTAACATACCTTTCTCAACTTTTGTCACTACATCCTCATTTACACCACTATAATATAATGCGCTACCTAAATAGAAATTCTTGCCGAAGTACAAACGATACACAATTTACAGTTGAAAATAGAAAATAGCTTAAGACGCTGACAAGTGCTAAATAGCTTTACTTGAACAGAAATTTGGCGAAATGTATTTAGTTTGTAGCAGTAAGAAAATTATATGTTAATCTTGATCACATTATCTATGGCCAAGAAAAGTCTAAAACACGTTTCCTTATAAACAACCAAAGTAAACTCGGTAACGTTAATATTTTTATAATTATGAATGTGTATGAAAATATATGAATAAAATAGCAAAACCTTATCAAAAGGGACAAGAAAAGTTACTATTCCTTTTTGTTTTTTTTTATTCAGAATAGTTTCGCGTTTGACCACACCTTGCCTGATGTTAAGCATTGATTGTGGTCTAAGATGGAGCACGCTTACCTAGAAGAAACCTATTTATTCTCGATTTGAAGACAGCCATGTTGCATTCATCGGGAAAAACATTTTTAATTTTTTTTAACATTCGATTTACGTTACTAGTTATGTGTTATTTAACAGCCCGATAGTGACAAAATTTTACACACAATTTTCTTCTCAACATCGTCTATGCTGAATATATATAAGATAGGCTTCAGGGCGGTTTGCCCTCTTACTATGGCTCTTCTTACCCCATCATTTGACAGCGTCTTAAGCAGCTCCAATACTTATGTTTTAGCCGTTAACTAAAGGTAGATAAATACTCCAGCCAATACCAGTTGCTAGCATTTCCTATATGCTAGCTTACAATACATTGTATCAAAAAGTTTTCTACATTTATATTCAGTTTTGTTTGTCTTTCAGTATTACTTATCAAAACGTTTATTTACTTACATATGCACCGTGTAGAAGTTGACAGTAGAAATGTTATTATTTAAGTTTTACCGGATAGTTTTTTGACATCTCTATACTAAATGGAGGGATACATAACCCTACATGTAGTATAGAGATGTCAAAAAACTGAGTTACATAATGATAGAAATGAAAATTTATGAAATACTATTATCAACTGGGTTCGAGTCTCGCTCGGGACAAAAATTTTGTGCTCCAATAATTTTCAAATCTGATTTTTGTACCACGCGATTGTGATTCTTATTATATTTAGAATTGTCTGAATACTGTCGAAGTGGTTCTAAATACCCAGGTTTTACCACAGATATTAGTATTGTTCCTATGTAATACATTACTGTACTGTAACAGCCGTATCGTCCACTGCTGAATACAGCCTCCCCTATTAAGAGGGTATTTGCCATAATCCCCACGCTTGGCAGGCGTCTTGGGGATTGCAGCACATTACTACGCATTTGCAAATTATAAAATATTTTTTGAGCTATTTGTAGGTGTTTAAATAAAAATCAGCCAAGTGTTAGTCGGAATCGCGCACGAATGGTTCCGTACCATTAGCTATAGAACATTAAGACTTTATATTTTAACCTTTTTTTGTTTTAACATGCGCGAATCCGACTCGCACTTGGCCAACTTTTTTTGTTTGTTGTTATAGCGGCAACAGAAATACATCATCTGTGAAAATTTTAACTGTTTAGCTATCACCGTTCTTGAGATACAGCCTGGTGACAGACGGACGGACAGCGAAATCTCAGTAATAGGGTCCCATTTTTACCTTTTGGGTACGGAACCCTAAAAATGAACTTTACATTTCTACAAGTCTTTAACGTATACTAGTATACGTAACAGTTATTTTAAAACAATTTTAATGACTACTACCTCGGTCGTTAAATTATTGAAACCATAGAGATATATTTCTTTCTCTTTTCTGTGATTGAAACCATCGGCAGTGCATTAAGCTAAATTTATATATTTTTAATAATAACAAATATTTAATTTCTTATTCGTGCCCTCGTAGAGTCAAGAACTCCTGGGATGCTTTGTGTAGAAGGGATAGGCTTTGAAAATTTTTCCGGTTTGGCTGCGTGGCGTTTGTGACGTCACATCGGGTTAACAGGAAACTAAGGCGCCAATGTCACAAGATATATTTTTAGTGTGTATATATTGATTTAATGTTTTTTAATAGTTCTTTAATTTATTTGTTATTATTAAATATCGATTTCAGTAAAGTAACGCCTGAATCTATTCATTATCATAATATTTTTTGTCCGGAATGTACCAAATGTTCACAACTACTATCTCTATTCTTAGCTATAAATTACTAGCGAACTATGGTCAGGAACCGGATACTGGTTTACATATATGTTCCTCTTATTATGTTTTAGAATATAAATTACAAAGATTTATAAGCGGCGTCGCGGTAAACAGTCCGTTTTGGTTTAACAATCAAAAGCAAATGGTGTCGCTCCGATTGTTCAGAATAGTATAAATAATATTCGGGCAGTAAAACTTGGATTAAATATTTTATGGTTCGTAATTTAGGCGCCCAGTGTTACTAAAGAGGTATTTTGATGTCTGTTGCAATAGGTTTGGTACCAGATGGTGCATTTTCGGGATTCATTACGACATATTTGACTTTTCTTGTGTAGAGAAGTTTCATGTTCTTGCATTACGAGTAACTTATCTTAAAAATATTAATGTCAATTAATGAAATAGTATAAACTCATTTATTTTCATTCAAGGACAAGTCATATAATATTGAAACTTATTAGAAATTGTTTCAAAATCGCTTCTTCTCGTTTAGGTCAAATAATGAATTGAATGATATACTCATTTTAACTCATACAACATCAAAGTGACTGTTGTCTGAAGATTCAAAGTCAAAGTCAAAATCATTAATTCAATTTAGGCGTCTACGACGCTCTTATGAAGGTCAATTACAAATTTTAATATTGAAATATACTACATTGTACTGCCACTTTCAGCAAACAAAAATTATAGAGCCACTGCGAGAAGAACGGGCAAGAAACTCGGGGCCATTCTTTTAAACGTTTTTTAACAATGTGTTAAGTACATACTATATAGTAAAATTATTACAATACTTAATTAACATTACGTAGGTGACAGGCGCTAACTTCGCAGAGGCGAACCAGTCCAAGCATTTTTATCGTTTAAGTAATCAAAAACTGTGTAGTAAGATTTCTTTATCAAAATATTCTTCACATGCAACTTGAATTTTCTTTCTGTGAGCGTTCTAATATGTTTGGGCAATTTATTATAAAACCGCACACAATTGCCTAAGAAGGACCTTTTATTTGGCTTTGCTAATCTAAAACCTGGCACCGCTATTTTATCTTTATTCCTAGTGTTATAATCGTGATTGCCACTGTTTGATTTAAATTTGCTCAGATTTTTACGAACATACATAATATTTTCAAATATATACAGACTTGGTAAAGTTAAAATATCAATTTCTTTAAAAAGATCTCTCAGGGATTCCCTAGGATCCATTTCATATATTATGGCTCGAATTGCACGCTTTTGTAAGATAAAGATTGTCTCTATCTCAGCAGCAGCTCCCCACAGCAATACACCATAAGACATTATACTGTGGAAGTACGCGAAATAAACAAGCCTAGCAGTAGCTACGTCTGTTAGCTGTCTTATCTTACGAACTGCATATGCAGCAGAACTAAGTCTTCCGGATTCCACTGTAAAGTTGAATCCATTTTAATTCCCAGGAAGACTGTCGCATTGTCAAAAGAGAGTTTTTCTAGACCAAGCTTAATGTTTGGTTCAACATAAGTAACATTTGGTAAAGAAAACTTTAAACATTTGGTCTTTTTTGAATTTAAGAGAAGATTATTAGCCGCGAACCACTTAGAGATCATAGATAACACATTATTTACTTGAATAAGTTCACTATCCCTCCTATCTACTTTAAAAATTAGGGAGGTATAATCTGCGAATATAACTATATCGCAGAAATTTTTAACCATGCAAGGCAGATCATTTATATATGCTAGAAACAGAAAAGGTCCTAAAATTGATCCTTGCGGTACGCCTATTCTTACCAAAGACCCGGAAGAAGTATTGCCATTTATCCGAACCTTCTGAAGCCTGTCTGACAGATATGACTTTATAAGATCCAGAGCTTTTCCACGAATACCATAATGTGAAAGTTTTCGAATCAGAATGCGGTGCTCTACACAGTCAAATGCCTTAGAAAGGTCACAGAATACGGCAATAGCATCCTGTGAACCCTCCCAGGCTTCAAGTATATGTGACATCAATTGAGCACCTGCATCTGTTGTGGATCTGCTCTTTGTGAAACCAAACTGATTCTCATTCAATATATTATGCTCATAAAATGGGATAGAAGTTGTTTGAGCATAATTTTTTCGAATACTTTACTCAGAACAGGTAAGATAGAAATAGGTCTGTAATTGCAAGGGTCCGATGTAGCCCCCGACTTCAAAATTGGAGTGATTTTACTTTGTTTCATTAAGTCGGGGATGTTTCCTTTATCAACACAAAGATTGAATATTGTTTTTAAATATGGTGCAATAATGCATATTATAGACTCTGCCACTTTAACTGACATACCCCACAAATCTTCGGTGCTCTTAATGTTTAAATTTTTAAATGTCTTTATAATTTCAAATATTGTTGTGTGTCTGAAAGAAAAGTCTGGCGATTTGCAGGGGAAATTATGTTTTAGCAGAGTTTCTGCTACTTTTTTTTTAAACTACTCTAATATTGTTGTCATCTTAGTTAAATTGGTTTCATGCAAATATTTTTTATAAACTTACATCTGAATAATGAATTAGAGCAAAATAATAAATAAAAATAAAAACATATATAAATTTCATTCGTTGTGTTTCTCGGTGAACTCGAGTGGGTAGCAATAGCAACTGATATGATGAAAGTATTTGAGAAGGCCAAAATGCTACATAAAAATAAAATGGAAAAGTTCTTATTATTTTTTAATATGTTTATGTTTGCAATAACGCATGCAATGAGGATTAAAAAAAAATATTCTTGTAAATTTGTAATTTTGAATTGCAGATAAGATTAGAACTATAAGAAAACAAGGGAAGCCCGACCTGAACTTTTAATAAAATAATATGATATCATGTGTAAAACGCAAAAATACACATGAGACTACGAATATATTATAAACATGGGAAAACAAATTTGATTCAGTATTTCAGTTGATGTGCGTTTGAGAGGCACAAATCATAGAGCAGGTAACTAGTAAACACTAAAATTTAAATTGTTGTTATAATTCAAACCTCTTTTTCTTTAGTTCTAGGGTTGAAAACTGAGAATGAAGGGGGGAAGTACGCTTGCTATAATTCAGAACGAAACCATTAGAGCATTATGTACTTTGAAATAATAAAGACAAGATTTTAATGTTGGAGAATAAGGAAAGTTGACTGGAAATTTGACTTTGTGTATTTATTCGTTTGGTTTGGTAATGTGTCATTAACATCAATCAATAATTACGATAATTGTATCCGGATTGTTGTAAGTGAATTAAACAAATTAAAAACCTAAATTATCAGTAACATAAGTTCATTACTAAAGCCAATAATAATTATTACTCACAAATAGCTCGTATTTTATACGCCGTATATGTATTTGATGACCAATAAACTTCTGTAATCACATGGCCTTATAACGACCCTCAAAACTGGTGCATGTTTATTATTAGGCCAAACCGTAAGAGCCATTGTAGAATTTATTGTTTTACGGCGCATTCCCAACTATAAATTCTTTAATTGGGGCCGTCTTTACGCTCTGCAGACCCTTAATTTACAAGGGCAACCACGGACAGAGTAATTTTTTAAAATATACTACACGTTTGGTCTGCCTCCGAAGCAATTCGCTTCGACGGCAGACATAACAAGCTCTCCGTCATATAATTTTGGAAGGGAATGCCTACACATTGTTATAGCAGCTGCCATGTGAAGAGTCGCAACGTAACAATTTTCACATTTAAAATAACAGTTTACGGAGGATAATCTTTTCCGAGGTCGCTTTAATAATTAATCGTTGCAGGGACGGAAAGTAGCTTGTTAGCAGTGGGATAACGTAATCCGATCACCGTAATTTGTAAAATAAAAACCCGATCAAAGTTCGAGTAAATGTTATGAAATGGACCCTTCATTAGTTGTTACTAACTGTAGTGAATTTATTTTAATAGGCTAAGGCGCCGTTCGCTGAAGACCGGATTTAAATGCATCAAACATTTTACTGTTAAGTACTAAGATTACTGTTAATTAGACATCAGACTGTTCAGATTTTAATTAAATGGTATCGTTTCGGAAACGTTTATGAAGATCGTCTTATTTCAATTTGAGCATTTTTATGGTTGCTAAGCTCGTTAACTACAAATGGATAAAAGACTCCATCGATTTTATAGGTATAAAATGAGCCTGATTTTACTGTTATTGCATTTGTTACTACTTGTGTTTCAGTGAAAATTATGTTTTTGATTTAAAAACGATTTGGTTCCCATAAAATATCCGTAGATCTTGAGTAAAGTTCTGCTGCATAATACTTGAACATTCTTTACATTTTCTAGATTGTTTCATCAAACAATGTTTGCTGTTTTAGACATGCATTGTATGAGTTGGCGCCGGCAGGCACACTCGGTAAAATATTCAGGGCAAAAGTCAGTCACGAGTTTGGATGCTGTTCTGCTGAGCTCTTGGATAGTCTTGTTGATTTTTTTTATTACTTACTCTCAAAGTCAAAGTCACAATCATTTATTAAATTTTGGCGTCTACGACGCTCTTATGGGTGTCAATTATATAATAAACTTTTAAAATATTCTACTGCCGCGTTCAACCAATATGGTATAGAGCTACTTCGAGAACTTGCAGCCATTCTTTTTATATATCTTAATTATTTTACAATTTGTAAGTCTATAATAAAGTTATTACAATATTTATTATATATATGATTGGCGGTGGTTTGGCAAAGGTGGAATATTCGAAGCATTTTTGTTTGTAAATAATAATCTAAAAGCTGGTATCGCTGTTTTTTTTTTTTGTAATGATGTAATTGTGGTGCTCGCCGTTTAATTTGAGTTAAGCTAATTTATAAATTTATAACTAAAATTAATTACTCATAGGTCTAGTAGAAATTAGGCTTATCATGACAAGAGCAGCATTATTTTTTTGACCCGATTGATAGTTTCACGTAGAGGAACTATTTGTTGGTCTCATATTCTATAAATAAACACCAAAGTTAGATAAACCACTAAACCTTATAAGCTCTAGTCCTAACCTAATGAATATAGGTATTAACCCTCCAGTAGAAAATCTGTCGCCAAGCACCTAACGGTGTGTTCCGGCAGCTGTCCTTGAGAGCCAGTAATTCTAGGTTAGCCTGAACACCATTTTAGACGCCATTATCATTTACCATCAGGTGAGATAATGGTCAAAGGCTAGCCTGTCAGCTATAAAAATAAGTGTTTAAACTAACCTGTGAAATTTTATTGTTGGCTGTAATAAATTTATCAATAAAACCCTCACTAAAACATTTACCAGTGGCTCTGTGAGCTGAAAACTTAATATATGTTGTGTGTGGCTAATATATATGTTTTTTTTATGCCTACCACTATCTCACCTGATGGTAACTGATGATGTGGTCGAAGATGTTGTTCGTGCTAACCTAGAATTACTGGCTCTCAAGGACAGCTGCTGGAACACACCGTTAAATACGAAAGCCCTTGTACTTGAGGGTGGTAGCAAGCCAAGCGGGAATTCGCAAAATGCCCTATCATTATGCTATAACGACTGCCATCTTAAGACAACAACCGGGACCGACACCTTAATGTGCCTTCCGAAGCACGGAAGCGCTCAGTAAGTAGTAATGTCACTAGCAGTCACCCATCCAACTCATGACCGCGGCAGACGTTGCTTAGCTTTGCTGATCGGTTCAGAATGGCTAAGCAAACTTTTGCTATGAGTGCTTCAAAAGATATATTTACGTATTCAACTCCAATCGTCGTTTTAAAAAACAAGAAAACTAACTTAAGGAAAAAATTCTAAATAGTTATCGACCTGATAATAAAATTTCACGAAAATTGATACATAAATGCGGCCAGTAGGGGAGAACAGGCGGTCATCCGGACAGACAAATGAAAGCATATTTGTTCCAACTAAATCTCACGACGCTTCGCATGCGCTTGAGCTCCCTCGGCCAACTATAGCGATGTTAATTAATAAATACACATAAAATAGCAAGGTTTTACTTCAAAATAAATGTCCTTAAAAAATATATGACAACATAAAATTTTTGAAAGTTTTTGAAAAGCCAGTTTATTGTTATGATTTACTTCAATTTCACTTTTCACATTTTTTGTATTTAAGATAAATACTTTTATTTTTAACAATAACGTGTCCTCGATATCTTACTAATTGTCTGAAACATTGAAAAAGTGAAACCATTAAAACAAATGAAAGCAAAAGTATTTATGTCACGCGAACAATAAAAGCTGCCGTTCAAGGTATAGCCCTAAAAGTGAAACCCGTCATAATGTTCAACAAAACAAATTGAAGGAAACAAAAACTTAACAACAATAGTGTCGCAATAAAACGCCGAGATAAAACAAGTGTACCATAAAGTTACTGCTGTAAACATTGTTTATAAAACAATTTCGGAGACAAACAAAAGTTTCGGCGAAATTCCGAGCCACCCTTTCGGCATCCTTAAATTGTTATGGCGGTAATAAGGCCCAAGTGAACATGTGACTTTTATGGCTAACCAGTTCTAGAGTTTTCGGTAGCACATTTTGTCACTGAGATAATTACGGGAATCGTAATTGTAGGCGAAGTGAACATAATGTGGATGTAACATATTAATAGTATATTTCAAGCATTGGTTCTTACTATATGTACCTATATACGTCGTGTTCCTTTGCGGCTTGTTGCATGATGAAAGAGAATAGATTCAGAAATAGTGTTGTTGCGGTTGTGTGTGCGATTGCACATTATTTGAAATACTGTATTGGCCGCATTGTCCACTGCTGAACATAGCCTCCCCCATTTAGGAGGGGTTTACCATAATCCTCACGCTTGGCAGGCGTCTTGGGGATCGTAGTGTGAGATATCAGTATCACAGAAAGCGCTAATGCTCATCTTCTGGTATGTTAACCTTAGTCTCGTTTTAGAAGAACCACGAGTTGAAAAGGGGGAGGTGACATTCTAGGCCGGCACCCCAGAAGCTTGCAGGTATATCCGTTATTTTTTTTATTTTCGGTAAAATACTGATTAATTTTTTAAATATTTCGAAGTATGTGACGAATGAGTCATCCACCTGATTGTAAGCGTGGCCATTGCAAATACAGTTTTGTTTAGCTAAACCATGTTCTGCAGCACTGCGCTTGTCACTGCAAGGCGTTAGTTTTTAAGTCTCGGTACCAGTGATTTCACTTGCTACAATATCCTTCATGCCTAAACTCAGTATTGTTTCTGCACTACTGCTTGGATGTAGAATATATGACATTGCGGCAGTATACAAGCGAAATCTTGCTGAAGAAGCATAATAATTGGTCTTTACCAATAATGCTACCATACACCATGACAACAGCGAATCTTTCTTCTGCACACATTCTTGGAAGACATTCTAGTCCGACACCCGATAGGCTATATAAAATAAAGCTGATAAAAAACCTACTGATTAATGCTAGTCATGGGATGGTTATATCTTGTGTGAACATATTTTTTCCTTGTCGAATCATCTCTTGATTCCTAGCAATCTACAATTTCTAACGAACTCCGATTCGTATAGGAATAATACGATAAACGAAGACTCCAAAATCTTTAAGCTCTTACATATAATTAATTACTTTCATCAATGAATCCATTCCCATTCCCCCGACAATAAAGCGCTTACGGATTATGATATGAAACGCTGAAAGCTAATTCAACTCGTAATAAATCTGAGACTTGTTAATTACCAGTCGTAAAGGCTTCTTTGTTTTTGGTAACTTTCTTCGACTTCAAAAGGATTCTCCGCTGATTACCAAATTGTATTGAGTGTCGTTGCAGGAATGAGGAAGTGTCCTTTTATAAGGATTAAACAGATACAATAAACAGAATGAAATTATATAAGTACATACATAGATGGGAAATAAGATGGTTGTATTACCGGCATCAAGGGAAACAAGAATAATGTTCCAAAATTGAAACAATGAAGTTGTATGGAATTCTATAATAAAAAAAATAATACGAAACCATCGAGATTACGTTACACGTATATAGAGGTCAATGTACGAAACCTACTTCCACAACAAGCAATGTTAGCTCAGTTTTAAAGCAGTGATAGCTCAGTGGCCTTGGCGCAGTCCATACTGACGCGCAGCAGGTCCATGGTTCGAATCCCGCCGCGTGCTTGAGCTTCACCGCGTGGCGGTAGGGCATTTTGCGAATGCTCGCCTGGCTATCGACCACCCTCAATTAGAAAATCTGTCACCAAGTACCTAACGGTGTGTTCCGGCCGCTGTCCTTGAGAGCCAGTAATTGTAGGTCAAGCCTGTTAACACTTTCGACCACATCATCACCTACCAACACACAATATCACAATATCAGGTGATATTGTGGTCAAAGGCTTACCTATCAGCAAAAAAAAAAAAACAACAACTAGGAGAATTAGTAAGTAAAGAACTTGATTAATTTGGTAATAGTACCCCTTAGGTCTTGATGCTGTACTTGGGCCCTTATTGTCTAATTCCCACGAAAAATAATAATCTTCTTTTTGAAATTCGACTATAATGGGAATCGTTTTCAAAGTGAAATATCAAAAGTATGTTCTTAGAGACTTCCAGAGTCTCAAGTAAATAACTTTTACAATATATTATTGATGTGTTATTAGTATTTAGGTTTTCAGGATCAAATCATTATATCGGGATTGAGTGGTTAAAATTATTGCCAGTATCAAAAATAAATTATTTTATATATGACAGAAACACAAATTATAAATATAAGTTCTAAAATAAATTAATAAACTTTCCTAGCCTTATACCAAGGGACGATACAATATATATTATTTACAATATATTTTTCATATCATAAAAGTTCTTTAAGTCGTCATTAGTGCATATTGCAAACAGTTTTAATGCCGACTGTATGTTGCCAACTCACCTAGGAAAGGCTCTTATTGTTAGTGCGAGAACATCAAGATAACGTAAGATAGTAAAAATGTTGTAAGCAGACAATGCAGCAGCACTATGCTCCCATCAGCATCAACAGTGCCTTACGACAGATATCAACACAAATGTTTGATTGTTTTTCAAAATGGCAATCTATATTTTTATTCTGTTTATCTTTACAAACTTTCCTACCAAATACATAATTCACTCTCCTCTTTTACTTGTTCTTTTATAGACAAAAGAGACATTGTAACGATTTCATTAGGAGAAAATTAAAAAGTTACCTGTTCTTAGATTAGCGTTAACAAGTTAAATTTTTTTCATTTCGTCCGTTTATTAGGAAGCGTTCCTTTTTGAAATATTCAAATTGAGTTTAGTGGATGTTAGAGATGACTTGTAACATTAGAAGGAGACAATGGGACGGATATTTCATACTTACCGGGGGTATGGGTATTACAAATGTAGATAATATTACCTACTTTCTATACCAATAACTTATCCTACTTAAGTATAAGAACGTTATCTTATCCTAAGATTGTAGGCAGAGGTATGTGGCTTAAAATTTGTACACTTTAGGTATTTCAGTCATCGTATAGGAAGGCAACTTGTAAAACACAGCAATAAAAATGTCTAGACTGCCACACCTTTAATTGTACATAGTAGATCGCATATGCTCGCCCTCTACAAGGATCAAACAATTATGCCTTTAAATTTTCTCCACAATTTTAGCGTTTAACGTACGAGTTTTTATTAATTACAGGTTTTATTTATACAAAAATTTAAAAAAAAATCAGCAAAATCACGAATGGAATTCGTACAATTTGACATCATAAATGCGATTTTACACTTTATCAAATACGACTGTAAATGCCGCTTTTACTCGTAGGTAGGTGCACTTTAAATCATATTTATTTCAAGTTCTTGTTGCAGTTTCTAAATAATTTGTTAAATAACTATCTTACGAATTTGAATTGCATACATTGCAGCTTATTTAATTAATTAAAATATATCCAAAATATTTTAATAGACCGTTTCAATATGCAGCGGAGTTCAACTGGAATTTGCTTCTCATTTACACGGCTTACATTAATGTTATTTAATCAACTGAGCGTGGAAGTTATAGCGGCTTATCTCCATATATAGCTAAATAGGCGTAGTCCACATTGAAGGGGCCGGCGTAAGCCAACCATAACCTACGCCGTTTTTATTTTATAACGAGGCAACAACTATTATTATGGCGTCACCGTGTCAGTCCCACATCAAGAGAACATCCGCCCTATGCTATATCACATACTTATTCAAAATCTGATATCGTTTGTTTATCTTTACAATTTATGACGAGGTCCAATCTGCTAACACCCGGAATTGAAGATAGAACTTTGTCATTTTGACCATTGATACGTAAGCAGGATTATAAATGGTGGCTAAATGATTTCTTGACAATTTAATATCAATGCGTGGTATTGAATACAAGCGTTCGTTAATAACAATTACTAAAGAATTGATAACTTATATTATAATAGTTAAATCACCTGTTGATGTTGGAATAGTTTGCGTGTTTATCTAGGTTAATGTATTTTTAAGTAGATATCCTTGCCTTGATTGATTTATTCTCCTCAACCCTAGTTGGTAGGAGAATGGGAAGTATTTCGTAAACAAAAAGTGATTTAAATTTGTTTATCCTAATAAAGATTAATGTTTGGGTGTGCACAAGGGCCACCGCACCGTTTAGCTTTTCTTCGTGAGTGAGTCATTGATCTCAATTATGTAGAAGATATTCCCATAGGTACTTACCTAATCAGTTCAATTTTTTCCTATGATATTGAATAGTGTTAAACATGCCGATACATTTCTTGTTATAATTAATTTAATAACTTGTACTATGTTTTATATGTGTGGGTAGGCTACCTATTTGTGTAGGTAGGATAATAAAAAGTAACTTGTGGTGTGAGGTTGATTTTTGGGATTACACCTCTGCTCCATAGCGGTCATTGTTTATTTATTCTGTGCATCCTTCGAGACATCACACTATGTACTTATCTTTAATCAATATATCATCTTCTTTGTCAAAATAATTTCAAGAATATTATTATGTCGAACTTTGTAAGCACCATTTGAGGCCTTTCACCTTTGCAAGTATATAATCTTTTCGAGAAATCACTTTTCAAAAGTAATTTATGGTATGGCATATGAATTTTATTTATTGAAAACAATGCGCAAGATCAATTCAAACTAAAATAAAGTGGTTTTTTGTGTTTGATGATCAAACAGCATAGTGGACTCATCTGTAATGGCAAAAAAGCTACTTGTTTGATCATTGTCGTTGAATTTCTGACTAAAAACTTCCTTACCACGATTGGGATGCAATGGCGCGGTGTCTTGGTGCTGTAATTATTGCAGTAAAATGAAAAACCCAATTTTATGACAAAAGGGTTTATGTTATGCGCACTTAATTAATTAATCATTTTACGGATACAATCACATTAAAAAAAACATGCCAAGACGCGTTTCATACTCAATACCGTCAAAGAGACATACACAAAAATAAAATAAAGATACATAGAACTGCAGGGTTTACTAAGGGTGTATGTCGAATTGCTCCCAAAATTTACCAAGAATAATACTGGAATCGGAAAGTGTAATTATATTTAGGAATAAATTGTTTAATTTTCTGATATTGAAGAGTTACTATACATTAAATCAATATTTGAATGATAAAATTTCAAACTTGACTAATGCTATGTATGGTTATTCATTATCTAAGTAATTGATATTTTCTATGTAAACTTGACATCATAAAGCTGAAAATAATCTATTATAATAATGTATAACTGACATTAATTTAAAATTTATATGAAAATAATCATTTACTACCTGCATAAAATATTGTATGTTCGCTATGAACAAAGCTGTTGATACTATTAATTATAATATAAGAACCCAATGTCACGCAGTTTAATAACAAAGTAATCTGAATCTGAATACACCGATCAGAATAGATATATATATATATATATATATATATAGATATATATCAGAATAGATACACAGATTTGTGAGAAACATTCACTTATTGAGCCATCTCTCATGAGGATTCGTAATAATTTATCATAAACATGCCCTTTACCTTGTTTGTTTTTGAAATTCAAACGTTGACCAAAACGAAGCCATTATTGAAATAACTACTTGACTTTTTTATTCTATGGACTACTCATATGCTATAATTTTTGATAATATCAAGTCACCGTAAACTTTCTCACATATTTTGAATGATTCAGCAAACAAAAAAATATCTGGTGACACATAATAAGACACAAAGTTGTTTTTAGAAGTACATAATATGAATGTTTGAATAATTATTTTACAGATCGCGACAAACCTTTGTATGATACTTAATTTCAATATTACCCTTAACTGGAAGCAGTGATGGCTCAGTGGCATTGGCAATGGACTGCGGGCTTGAGCTTCGCCGCAAGGTAGAAGGGCTTTTTGCGAATGCCCGCTTGGCTAGCGACCACCCTGAATACAACTTAATACATTTACATTTTTAAGCATACGTGTTACGCAATTTTTATTTTCATATTGTCCGATACTTGTTTGATCTTGCGTGTTCGAAGTTACCATGTGAGGTTTATTGTTTTTATTACACGACCGCCCAAAAAAGGGAGAGTTATGTTTTCAGGGTTCATGTCTGTTTGTTTGTGAATTTCTTTATTCCACCATAACTTCCAAACAACGGTCTAGCCGATTTTTATGTAAGCGATATAGTTAGATTCGTCTTGACAGTGCAAGTGACACTAGGTACATAAATAATAATAAAGAAATCAAACAGCAAACTTAAGACGCCATATTGTGATTTTTTTTTAACTTATCTAGTGGGGTATCAAAATGAAGGGCGTCAAAACACGATTCCATAAATATAGGTATATAACTTGCAGTTTTATGTTCAATAGAACGATAAAACGTTTAACGAAATAAATAAATTGCAGTACTGTTTTCATTAATGTATTACTTGTTATTAAATGATACGTGTAACTTGATTAATAAGGTAATAGGTGTACTAAAATGTTCCTCATAGTATACATTGTCGCACAACAAAAACAATCCCGTTTTCAAACGTAGTTAAAACTTAGTGAAATATAACCTTAAAACCTAAATGTTTGCCAAACAAAACAAGCTTGTTTGTTTTGTTTTAATAACATAACTTTGTCTAGGAACAAAGTTGTATCTAGTTAACATCAGATAACATTACCTACTAATTCTTGCGAAATAATGTCTTAGTTATATTCATCCTGTTCTTTGGAACTAGTTCCCATCGGGTTATCTTTCTCTCCAACAACGCGATCTGAATAGTGAAGTAGGATCATTTAAACCAACTTCTTTAAGCTCAGTACGACATACACTTTATATTACAGTTATGTATGTTACATGATTGTGAATTTTTTTTTTTTTAAAGGTTTCAATTCGGGTTCTCAAAATGGGACACATTTTTAAATTATATTAACACGCATACCTTTTTACAGAATAGTCCAATTTGTTTTTTAAAATTATTGCAAATGGTATATCATAGGTGGTGCCATAAAAGTGACCAGTTCTGTAGGTGAGTGGAAATCTTTCGTATAATCAGTAATTATCACTAAAAAGGCTGGGATTTCTCTTTAACAAAAACTTCTAACACTGAAAACTTTGAAATAACTTGTTGAAGTCGGATGAAAATGTGATATCAGAGTGTTTTGAATCAGCATGGGGCCGACTTTAACCATTTATTTCATACTTTTAGTTTAAGAAGTCTGTTCTATTTTTGGATATTTCTTTTCTATTCCAGGTATTGCTTTTGGCCACAAAATCACACCAATACGATAACTACGAAAGTTTGTGAGTAAAGATGTGACTTTGTATGATTGTTAATCCTTGTAACGGCTAAGCCGAGTAGAATGAAATTTGGAATAAAGATAGTTTAGTTACTTGCTTGAAAAAATCTACGAGGTAGTCACTATATTAACATAAATTAAACTTTTCATCATCATTGTCCGCAGAATAATCCACGGACCGCAGCTAGTCTTCTATACTAATATTATAACGAGTAAAGATTTGTATGTATGTTTATAACGAATTGGCTCAAAAAGTACTGGACTAATTTTAAAAAATATTTCACTATTTGAATGCTACATTATCACTGATTAATATAGGCTATTTTAAATGCAATGAACTACGTTTTTGTTTAAATTTATATTTTTTGAAATTTTTGTTAATTACCCGTGCGAGGGGCGGGCAGCTATTATCTAATATTTAGGTAATATCACTGAAACTTGTATTTTTTAAGTTTATATATTTTAATTTAATTAATAACATAGTCATTCAAACCACAAGCTTGCGAACGTGTAAAATATTATAACTCAAAAATCTACAAAAGTTTTTTTTTCAGTGATACCGAAGACATCAATTAATAAATCATACGCTGAGTTCAACAGTTTTAAGTAACAATTTGGAGTCTGAAGTGAGATGGCTATTAGATTGTCTTGATGATGACTTTATTATTCTTTTTCTTACCATTAGGTCACCTTCAAAGCTTGGTGCAAAACAACAAAAGCACAAAGCATTTAAATGTCACCGCCGCACTCAGAGATGTCAATTAAATATTACTTTTTTTTTTACCGGCGGTATGCCTTTATTTAACATAATACTACGAACTATATACAACCCTACAGCTACTACAATAAAATCAGTTGGACAACCACAAGCACTTGGACCAAGTCATAGCAGACTCACAGGAAGTCCGAATGCTCCAGCCCACTACCAGTTGGCAGTGTGCCCAGCATGTAAGTTATCCATATATTATGTAACTTTTAAAAAAGCTTCATATTTATCATTAGATTAATGCATAATTATGGGCGCTGAGTTGCTTAAGACAAAAAAACAGTTATGCTGCTGAATCATATAACCATGTTTGAAGTGTCCATACTGCTTTAGTTTTATACTGCATATCCTAACATTATCATCCCATTATATTCAAACAGGATTATTGTAATCCGTATAGCTTTTGAATGATCTTAAATACTCTATATTTTTAGAAAGTTCTGAGCTGAGATGGCAGTTCACGATCAATATTGTACTGTTAAGTCCCCGTGTATCAATTTCAGATTTTGGAGCACGCAATTTGTATTTTTTTATTTAATATATATAGAATGAATTGGATTTTAATTTCATAAATGGTAGATTTCGGTGACAGTTCTAGTGATTTTAAATTCCTTCAATTCCCGAGAAATAATAAGAAATATTTTAAAATTATTTTAAGAAAACATCAAATTAATATTTTTTTTAAAACAGTTCAAAAATATAAAATATATCTAGTGACAATTCCGCCTAATATTCCTGCTAAGCCGACGTGATTTCACAAACGCCACGCAGTCAAACCGGAAGAATTTTTGTTATAAAATATATGGATTTACGCAAAGTAACGCCTGAATGTATTCATTATAATATATATTATTATATACTATAAGAATAATTAATAATAGTGATATAAAGCGTTTCTTTCGAATCTGAAACTTCTAGGTCGAGTCAGTCGGGTTCTCTTCTCAACAATGGTGTTTGTTGGGCAAATAGTTTCAGGGCGGTTTGCCCTCTTTCTATGGCCTTTCTTACTCCATAGCGATGGAGCAGTCTTTGGGTTAGATGTAACCTGCGGTGTCAGTGGTCCTACCGCCCAGCGGGCAGTAGAGCCTGGGCGATCACGGAGGTCGCACCAGGTTGATCCCGCTGGTGGGAAGCCCAGCGGACCGATCGGCGACCAAGGCGTTGCCCACTGGGGGTATCGCCACGTTCACCGAGGCATCTTTTCTTCTTTCTTCGGCTTCTTTGGGGAGTATGAGCTCTCTTGCATAGGGTTTCGAGTGCTTTCTGGCACTTATGTCGGGCGGTCTCGCGTGCAATGGTGCTATGCCTCTAATGTGAGACAGGCTTGAATTGTCTACCTTAGCAAACATATTAGTGGCTAGTCTTCTTATGAAGCCGTTTAGGTCTTCATGTTTCAGGTCTCTGAAAATGGTGGCGTTCCTTACGTACCTAGGAGCCGCCACTATTTGCCTCATGCACTTCTAGGTCGATGCCGGACCAGGATGGGTATACTTATTTGGTTTTTTCACAAATAAATTTCATCGGCAGTCTGGAGTACAGTAATCGCTAGATAGTATATGGCTCGCCTCCAATCACAAGGCACCAAAATATTCCAGCAAAATGTTAGCAGATTTTATACACCTCAGTATCACGATCTCAACGTTTATACAAACTAAATAACTTGTTACATAAACGATATAACTTGTTAACAACGTTTTAGGCTCATCTCAAAAGCACTAACAATTCCATGAATCGTTTATTACTAAAATACGAGAACTAATTTTCTCCCAAACTTCATCAGAAGCTACAACACCGCTGTTTGGAACAAAAGTCACTATAGTAAATAGTTACTTTAAGAAATCCTATAGCCACAGATTATGCTTACGACTTACAACGTAACTCCAAAACTAATTTCTTTTGCTTGCATTTTGCAAGAGAGCCAAATCAAAGTGGAAGTAAACATAGGATACATAGTTACTGTGGTATAAAAGAAACTAAATAATGTTTTAGTGGTATTTTATTTTTTAACACATAAAGTAAATAGTGTCATAGGGACATTCTAAAACTTGATACTACTCTATAACTAAACTAGCTTTCCAGCCGCGGCTCGCCCGCGCGATCTCGGTTATCGCGCAAAAAACATTAAGTTCTTTTTGTGCAGTTGGATAAAACCTAACCTATGTCCTTTCCCGTGTCTCAAACTATTTCCGTACCAAATTTCATCCAAATCGGTTTCGAAGTTTTTATGTTTATTCGTTGCAAACAAAAATACATATCTTTCCTCTTTATGATAATAGTAAACCAACTAACATTGGAGCTGACTTCTCTGGAAGTTTTTGATCAAGCACGTGATTTTTTTTCAAATGTCTATGACCTTAAAATTGCTTTTTGAAAATTATTTTAGTATCATTGAATAAAAATTTTATCAAAATATACTAACTATGCCCAACACCCTGAGTCGTAAGTTATTAGGTCATGTGCCTGTAATTTTACTGGCTCTCAGAGACTGCTCCTGGAACTCACTGTTAAGTGCTTGGCGACAGATTTTCTACTGAGCGTAGTAGATAGTGATTTATTTTTTCTTGATAATTCTAAAATAATCTTCAAAAATCAATTGAATGGCATGGATATAATAAAAAAAACCACATACCTGACCAAAAACATCCACAGAAGTCAACTACTATGTCAGTTGGTTATAGTTATAAAGTCATAATACACAATGAAATGTAACTAAATAAAATGGAGAAAATTTAACACACACTTAAAATGAACACAGCTACACTTCCATTGTATTTATACCCTTCAATGAATGACAAAAACAGACAGACTAGCATGCAGTCGACGCACATACGCACTCTACTGAGACTCAATCAAGAGATGTCGCCTGATTTGACGTTGCCATGGTATTGGGAGGTATGGGTGCCGTTTCTGCAGTCTTTAGTAAGCTCAACGCTTTTATGTAACCATCTTTAACACCCTCACCCTACTGTTTGACTTACATGCCCCAACGAAGTCGAGAATAATAAAAGAATTGCCTAGTCCATGGATAACTCACACTATTAAGTTGATGATGCGTCTTCGCGATACAGCACTGGCTAAATATCACGAAACCAAACTTGATAATGATAAATCTTTTTATAAAGACCTAAAAAAACAGGTAATTGTAGCGCTACATAATGAAAAAACAGCATTCTTCAGTCAAAATATCAACATATATATAAAAAACTCTAAGTTGTTATGGAATAACTTAAAAAGCAAAGTGCTACCACCTAAGTCTGTGGGGCTGCCAGGGCACTTCGACAACCCTGATGCGATTAATGATCAGTTTTTAGATATTCCTGTTAATTCGCCCGTGACTATATGTGATTTAACTTGGTTTGAATTCAATAAATTTGGCCATAGCACATTTTCCTTTAACACGATTGATTCTTCGTTTGTTCTTCAAAAAATAAAAGAGGTTAAATCTAATGCTATGGGTATTGATCAAATATCTTTAAATATGATAATTTTGACTCTTCCGCAAAGCCTTGATACCATAACCGCTATTATTAATAAATCGTTGACAACTGCAATTTTTCCCACGGTATGGAAAACAGCAGTTGTTAAACCTATACCTAAAGTAACTAATCCTTTGGAAATAAAAGACTTACGTCCTATTAGCTTACTACCGTGCCTGTCTAAGGTTTTAGAAAAGACGGTTTGTTGTCAAATTACTGATTACATAGAGAAGAATAACATATTGCCTGATATGCAGTCCGGATTTAGGAAGAATAGAGAGACAAACACAGCATTACTAGACGTGACAGACAATATCACTGCTGCGCAAGATATAGGCATGGGGACAATCTTGGTGTTATTGGACTTTTCACGTGCTTTTGACTGTCTAAATATAGCGCTCTTACTGTCAAAACTAAGTTTCTACGGATTTGATCCTAGCGTAGTTCAATGGTTCAATACGTATCTAACTAATCGAAAGCAATTCGTAGAAATAATAAAAGACAGTGGTGAAGTACTGCGTTCTAATACGCGCGAGGTAACTAAAGGCGTTCCGCAAGGCTCTATATTGGGCCCATTATTATTTATTTTATATAGCGCTGACATAGTGAAGGTAATTAAGCATTGTAGGTTTCATATATATGCTGACGACATACAAATTTATTTATCTTTCAAACCAGAAGACACGAGATCTGCTGAGATTAAGCTTAACGAAGACTTGGAGAGGGTACAAAAATGGGCTTGGGCAAATTCATTATTACTAAATTCAAAAAAAACTAAGTTTATGATATTAGGTTCCAAAGTAAAAATTCAGAAAATAGAAATAAAAAATCCAGTGTTAATGATCGGTGGTGAAACAATCGAAAGAGTACATGAAGCTAGAAATTTAGGGCTTGTCATGGACGAACAATTGCGTTTTGAGCGCCATATATCCGAAATTGTTAGGAACTGTTTTTATCGCTTAAAAGTTTTATATAAAATAAGAAATTATATCAGCACCAACCTTCGTATAAGGCTGGTAGATTCACTAGTATTATCTAAATTTAATTACGTTGACTGTGTTTATGGTCCCAGACTCCTTGCTAAGACAGTCAAACATGTCCAAAGAGTGCAAAACGCGTGTGCACGCTTTTGTTTTGATGTCCCGCCCCGAAGTCATATTTCTCCATATCTTATTCAACACAATATTTTAAATATGAAATATAGGCGACACCTTCATTTGGCTTCATTAATGTTCGGTCTGATTAAATGTCAGAAACCTAATTACCTTTTTTCAAAATTAACGTGGGCTCGTGACGAGAATAGCTACATTACTCGTGCAACAAGATACAATATGCTACGCATCCACATGCATGGTGGTACAGCAGCATTTCGTGGTAGCTTCTGTTTTAGTGCCACGAAGTGTTGGAACTCTCTTCCCCCTCCCATTCGTAATACCCAGAGTCAATACAAATTTAAACTACAAATGAAAAACTATTTGTTCAATAAACAAAAAGCTGTTGCTATGCAGGGACATTTTTAAGAAATTTTAAAAATAAAAATAAACAATTTTATTTTTCTATTTTTAAATATTTTTTTTTTTTAGTAATTTAGCATATCTATTTATTTGTTATTTGTTTTTAATTCATTTCATGCATTGTGGTAATGATATAGAATTTTTCGGCCTCGTCATAAATTATTTACTACTACCATACTGTAAATATGTTGGCATATACTATAAACTCCTTACACTGTACTTCATCTCTACTTTATTTTTATTCCTGTTTTATTATATAATGTGTTATATGTTTTTAGTATTAAGTTTTTGTTTGTAATCAATATTATCACAATTTAAGTATATTTAAGCGTTCCATTATTGACCTACATATATGTATTTTCATATAAGTTTTTGTATACATATTTTATTTTGTATGTCTGTGCATCACCAAAGGTTCAGAGCTGAAAATCAGCGCTGGGGATTCGTCCACAGCATTATGCTGAGCCCTGACCTTTTCTGGCAGCACTGCATATTACAGCACCGGTGCTGTTAATGCATAATGTTATGTAAACATATTTTAATTTATCTCTGTTTATATTGCTGTTGTATGCAGTTCTGTCTGGAATAAATATTTTTTTCTTTCTTTTCTTTCTTTCTTTCTTTACATTGGCTTCGTCTCATCGTATGCACACAGACGCTCGCTGCCGCCAACCTTTTAAAATAAACACTTTAGCTATCACGCAGTATATTTACAGCCTACGTATTTAGATTGTTGTTCACTTCAGTCTTCAATTAGATTAATGGTGCTATTAAATACGCAATCGTATCTGAATAAAGCTTTTATAGTGCAAACTATTGTGGAATCTTACGCGTATGTATATATTTAGTTTAGAGGGTTGTAATGTTGGTGTTGTGTTATTAGTCATTTTAATGCTATACATGTTTTGGAACAAGCAGGTAATTAACAAGCATTAAGTTTTTAGGCCCATCTTGTGTTAAGTACTAATCATCACCTATTACAGATGCACTTCGTAACAAATGTCGAACTGCACTACGCGCATCACCTTAGACAAGGTTGCTATGTCTCATGTCCCTGTAATTTCACCGGCACTCATGAAGGGAACGGAACACAGTATGTGAACATTACTGCTTGTCGGTAGAAATACGTATGGTAGTAGTACTTCCCCGGATGAAACAGCACAAAGAATTCTACTCCGATGATTTTTTTTAGTGACCTCGGTTTCGCGCCTGTTATCCGATTTTGGCGTGTGGGGTCAACGTTTTGCTATAGCAACCATTACGGGGTCGCAGTTTAAGATATATGTTCCTCTTTACCTCTTACTTTTCGCCTCTTATGACACCCACTGTTAGCAATTTTGACAATCTAACCCGGCACCCAACGGGGTTATTTTTCAATAATTATAAAGATTGGTAAATTACGTATTTGAATATTTGTAAATATAAAACATTTGGATAAAATATATTGGATAACGTACAAAAAAGTAATAACTTACAGTAATTTGAGCCAATCTCGTTCACGCTCCTAGTATACTCGTAGGAAAAAGAGTTCACGCTACCATTAGCGTAAATCAGTGGTTATCATAATACGATCTCAAATGAAGTAAACGTTTTTTTGTACTTGATATGACATTCAAGTTTCGTGAAGAATTTTGAGCCTCGGACCGAATATGATACAAGCTGCTGCTGGCTTCATTCGGCCATTAAGCTTGTTATGATCGAGTATTAATATTACTTATTATTAATATACTATGAAAACAACTATGCTATGAATGCAAAACAGCCGGAGAAGCGCCCGAAATAACTTAGTAAATCGGCCAAGTGCGAGACTGACACATGAGGGTTTCCTACGACGCAGATTTTACCATAAAATTATCGTTATTTTAAAATAAAGTTTTAGAGCCTTAGCGAGACTCCGACCGGCGCTTGGCTGGTTATAACTTGTTGTTGTACTCGAACGGATAAGAAAGGAAATTTAGGGAGGACATAGATGCTGGCTACCGACTGTTCACTCGTCCAGCTCCACCGGATTTTGGGCGAGGGAAAGCCCTTCAATAGCCCGGGAGGGAGAAGTGCCGCGAGACGGGCGTAGAAGGCGAAAAGCGCCTTATACCTCCGTCTCCTGCGGACGCCGAAAACGTGCCGCTACTAATTATATTCTAATTATACCTACTATTTATATAAAACATTACCTACAAGACGTGTCTCTTTCTATCGCATAGCCACGCATAGCTCTGATCTCTTCTGATGCGGCACGCACCGTAGAATAATCCCGTCCGGTTACGCCGAGGCACCTGTAGATAGATAGATAGATAAACTCTTTATTGAACACCTTAAACTATACCAAAATTAAAAATATTTAGCTTATAATACTGAACAATAGGCGGCCTTATCGCTCAAAGCGTCGTCTTCCAGACAACCTTTGGAGAGGAGCAAGTTTTGACAAGGGATGGCGGTGTAAAATTTTTTTTTTTTTTTATGCCTGATAGATTAGCCTTTGACCACTATCTCAACTGATGGTAAGTGATGATGCGGTCGAGGATGTTGTTCAGACTAACCTAGAGTTACTGGCGTTCAAGGACAGCTGCCGGAACACACCGTTAGGTGTTTGGCGACAGATTTTCAACTTGAGGGTGGTAGCTAGCCAGGCGGGCATTTGCAAAGTGCCCTACCACCATGCACCATGTGCCACAATATCCTTAATAGTATTGATATTTATAAATATCTACAATATAATATACAATATAGAATGTAGCTTTGTACCTAAAGTGCGGAGTGATAAAGGTCTGGTATTAGGGTCCCGTTTTCCAGTACGGAAACTTGAAAACTGTGTAGCTGATAAGGTAATATCATGTTTTGTGCCCAGAAGGAAGATTAGCCGTTGTCATGGTGTATGGTAGCATTAACCTTCTTCCAACTGTTATGCCTCTTCCGCTTGAGTACCAACGCAGTGTAAGTTATTCTACCTAAAAGCAGTGTACAAACAATACTGTGTTTAAAGACGTGAAGGGCACTGTAGCAAATGATATTACTAGGCAAACGAGACGTAAGAACCAACGCCTTGGAGTGACAAGCGCAGAGCAGCAGAACTAGGGTAATGGCACTGAATTTATAATGGCCAGGCGTCATACTGACCATCAGACGGTTGATCTAATTGTCACCTTATTTCAAAATATTAAGTATTAATAGTAAAATACATGAAACGCAGGATGATGACATAAATTCCATTTGAAAATCGTATTTTACTAAACGCCACAATGTTTTCCAACTTATTGCAATACATAAATCAGTAACAAAAAATACTCACGAGATTCACAAGGAATTTTTGAATGGGGCAACACCAAAGCGGTGCTTAGTTAAAGGGCCCTATTTGCATAATCGACATTTGCACAGGTGCATTGCCACTGCATTGGCAGCTGATTTAAGTTCCTTGGTTCGTGACAAGAGGCTCCTTTAGACGTATAAGGCAATAAGCCGCAATGGTGCTTTTTATATATCGACGCGACACGACAATCGTGGAGTTTACGTGACTGCTACAAAATCATGAATCGGGATCCGATCTTTAGTGTGTTAAAGGTACTTATTTAGTATTCATGTTTCTAAAACAATGGTATTATACCTATGGAATATTTACCATGATATCGATAGCCCTTAAAAACTTATGGGTATGGTAATCTTATTTCTTATGGGTACTAGTGAATATTTGTAGATAGAAAAAAATAAGGAGTATTATGTATTGACATTCCTACACAATACAGCAGTCTCTGTTGTGCCCTTCGAGTACATATGGCCGAGATGGTGTATATGGTAATTTGCTATTTCTATGAAACCAATTATTAGTTAATTTGTATTTTAAGAATCGAATTGAAATAATATTGGTAATACATAGATATTTAGTAGTATTTCAATTTCACAATATTTTTTTATTGGAGACGTTAAATATTCTATGACTATACGATATTTACAAATCTTACATGGATATGCTCGTGTCGAAATCTGAACAAAATTTCTATACAAAACATATTACCTTTGTTTCGACCTCGTTAAAATGTTCCTAGAAACATGGAGTTCTTCAAAATAATTCACGTTTAAACTCATATCTCCCTTGACACCTACAGTAAGGAGCTCTAACAGGCCATGTTGTGCAGTAATGATCACTTCTATCAAGATGTATTTAATTGGATTTCGTTATGTCGAGTTTCGCAGGTGTCCAGTGCACGGAATATAGATTTACTAAATTATGCGAAATATGTTTCTGGATAGAGAAATAGTCGCTAGCACCACGTATGATTCCCAGACGAGGCATTATTATTAGGCTTTTTCTGACAGATACATTCTTAATACTTCTACAGATTAATTCTTTTTAAGTAAAAATCCGGAGTCTGAATCTAAGTCGGGACATAGCATTAGGCATATTCCTTTTTTACATGGGGTGTAAAACTATTTGATTTTTTATACACTTTTGGAGACTTACGGCGCGAAGGCTTGTTGTCTGAATAATTTATGGTGTTTTTCAGATGTTTATTGGTGGAACCAAATTTTTGAGTGCAGAATTTTCTTATCGGATTTGTCTCCAAACGTGCATATTATTCCACTACTGCAGAGATAAGCCTGTTTCTCTGTCATTAATATATAACCATCATCATATGAGACGGTGCCGCTATCCGATTACTTGAATTAAGGCTTCATCTAATCGAAAGATTTTTTTTGATTGCTCATATGCCTTTGACCACTGTCTCAGCTGATGGTAAGTGATGGTGTCGATTTTTATAAATGATTTTGAAGAGGTACTTCATGTTTTATGGGTATAATATCCATAAATATTTAGACGTCTAATTTTCATAAGTATATAAATTACATTATTTAAGTTCATGAAATATCCCAGATTAGTGAAATAGGTGTGGTAAAAATTGGTTGTATTTTATCAAGTTTTAAGTTTTTTGTAAGCACTTCATAATAATGTGTAATTGTATTTAATACTTTTAGTTTAGATACTAAATAATTCTTATATTATATTTACAACCTATTAGATAATTATAGGATAGTGGTTTTCTAAACGAAGAAGGTAAACAAATCTTAACTATACAATGATTTATCTATTAGTACTAACTCTATATTATTAGACCTCTCTAGTTAATTTAACTCCAAGGAAGATATTGGTCGAAGAGTTAGCTTCGTGGTGGGAGGCTAGAGCTTAGTGCATTATTATATATAGAATAGTATTTCTATAACACATCGTAGGGTGCTTATTGAGATATTTTGCTACCTAGGTGGGCATTAGCGAAATGCCCTAGAAACTCAAGAACCATCCTTAGAAACAACCGGGACGTGCCTTCGAAGCACGTGCACTCCGATAATGGACTTGTTGACCAATTGGAGTGATTTATTTACTGATCAATAAGAGTAGGTAAGTCTTGAACTGGTGTATTTTATATTGAATAATAATTGTGATTATGACAAGAATATACCAATACTAAAACTGTTTTGAAATATTGATCAATCAATGTCTAGTTACACAAGAAAAGTATATTTATTTTTCGTCCAAATATCATAACCCCATTTTATGCCCCAAAAAGCATTAAATGTTAATTATTACACTCGGTGCAAAACATAATCAAACTCTCATTCGACTTGAAGCTATATTTATTACACATTTATTGCCTGTCTTCTACGTATTACATTCATTGCAATTTATTATCATCTTTTTACAGATTTTGTATCATTTGTGTACGAGCAACTGCTGTTGTGCATTTTGTGAAAATGCTTTTTAATTATTCCTAAACTACTCACATTCATATATCAATCACTAGAAGCGCTTTGTTAAGCCGGTCTTAACCAATCCTCTAAATTAAGCAACGTCCGCCGCGGTCATTACTTGGATGGGTGACCGCTAGTGACAATACTACTAAGCGCTTCCGTGGTTCGGAGAGTACTTTAAGCCGTCGGTTACGATTGTTGTCTTAGGATGGCAGTCGTTATAGCATGGTAGTAGGACATTTTGTGAATGCCCACCTGGTTTGATACCATCAGAAAATCTGTCGCCAACGCCTAACGGTGTGTTGACATGTTGTCCTTGAGAGCCAGTAATTCTAAGTAAGCCTGAACAACATCTTCCACCACATCATCACCTTACCATAAAGTGAGATAGTGGTCAAAGGCTTAGCTTATCAGTTATAAATAAATAAAACAGTAAAAGGAAAATGATGAGTACTGTGCGATTTTCAAAAAAGTTATCATTTGCTAAACTAATTTACACTGTGTTGCCAATACTATGTGTCTGGAAACGCCCCAATGGTATCTGCGCAGCACCGCTAAGTGACGATTGCTTGTAATCATCGTCTTTGAAAAATACCTGCATTTTCACCGCATATATCATGTGCCTGTAATTGCATATAATTACATACTGGTTCTCAAGGACTGCTGCCAGAACACACTGTTAAATACTTGAGATTTTCCACCTGATTGGGTGGTTTAGTTTAGTTAGCCAGGCGGGCATTCATAAAATACCCTTCCATCAAGCGGTGAAGCAGAAACCGACGGTGGGGTAGAACTTGCGGCATGGCATTCCATAGCAGAAAACACTTGGTTATCACTGCTGGCGCAAGAGTTGCCGGGTTAGAACGCACCTTCATTCCTATCCATGGGTGTCGTAAGAGGTAACTATGGGAAAATTACCAGAAGGTAGGCAGCAGTGCCTTCTGAAGAATGACAACTTTTACTGCGACCCACAAGACGCATGCAAAGCATGGGGATTATGGCAAATCCTCCAATGAGGAGACCTTGTTCACCTTGTACTGTGGACGTTCCGGTTGATGATGATGATCACTGATTAATTTCTCTTTGTTCTTCTGATTCTGTCAGGTGTCCAGTGGTTGATTGAACATAAAACAAAACTGTTTTTTCTTCAGATACTTTTATAGAATGTCATCGTTTGTGTTGTTAGAGATTTTTAATTAATATATTCTTGTTGATTCCACCTACTTACGATTAGGATGAGAGAACGACAATATTTATAACTATGTATTTAGAATCGTCACTTTTAGTCGTTTGTACTATATCATACGTGTAACTACAAACGATAGATTACTTTAACTTACAAGAATATAAGACATAAACACACTATTATAATATCAAACTATCATCACTTTAGCACGAGTTACTTCTGTTCATTAATTAAACGTTCTCATTATGATCAACACCTGTTCTTGAAAAGCATTTAATAATGCCACTGAACAGGGCGGCTCCAAGGGTCGGTTCCAAGGGCTAACAGTATATCATTGTAGTTCGTTTACATTGGATGAATACGTATTTGTTTATATTAGAATTTCTAGAAAAATTATCACAAAAGTAAAGACTTCGTGAGTTTAACTCATTAGATGCAAATAATAAACTATAATAGTATTAAATATATTAATTTAAATCGTTTATGTAGTTTTTCTTGAGGAAATAAAATACCTATGGGAAAAACTCGTTGATGAAACATATAACTTCACGTCTTTGCTAGATTTTAAAACATAACAGGGGTTGTTTGACCATCAAAAATAGGCCTTGAATCCGGATCTGTCAAGCACCAGCTGTCGCGGTTACCGGCGCCGAGGAAACGTTAGTTTTCCTCAGGAAACGATGGAAAATTAAAATTGAGTTAACCGAGCTTTATATAAATGAATTTAATTTAAAATTTAGGATGTAACATGTTAGATTTATTACCTGAATACTGAAATGAATTCTATTTATGTTTTATTTGGATATACCAGTAAAGCTATGCAGTATGAATACTTTGTTCAAAGAATGTAGTTAAGACCTTATTAATGTATCTGCTGCAATACGTTTTTAATTATACAAAACAATCCTTTAACTTCGTCTACGAGTCTGTTGGTTTTATTGAAATCAGGATTAAGCGAAAAAAATTCTTGGAGTATGTTTTACGTGATACTCAAGCATATAAATTATTTTTATGCTTTGGACTCGTTCCACACTTTTGTTATTTTATGTTAAATGTTGATAATACCTGCATCCTAATGCAAGTATTATCAAGATTTGTAGCAAGCTGTGAATGGAGCAATATATTGTAAAATAAAATGACTAGCGACGTATATTGATGAAATAATATATGATATATTCCTGTTTCTAAAAGTTATCATAGTGAAGAATTGTGATGCATAAAAAAGTTCCAAAGATTTAAATCACAAATCCTAAAGTTTGTTTTGAAAAGGAAAGAAATAGACAGAAATAAAATAAAAGAACAGATTTTGCTTTATTTGAAACTAATGCAATTTGTACTCAATTCCAAGACTTAGCTAATGAACATTACAGTTAACATAACACAATAGATCCCACAAAAGAGACAAGCAAAAAGAATTCCTTAGAAAAGCGTGCTCTATTTTGTAGAAGCTAATTATAGTGGTTATCCGAATCGATCCATTTAAACGATTGCGCAACGGAGTTCTCGATTTCAAAACGCAGTATCGAGAATCTTGGTTCGGCTTTTGCTTAGAGTGACCACATACATGGGCCTTAGCTTCTGTGCTTATTATCTGGTTTTGTAGCTAGTTTTTTTTAATTATTATAACATTTGTATCCCCGGGGGTGTTATAAGTTTGAAGCCTTCGTCTATGTTCGTGTAATTCTACAAACATCATGTGGTAGCCTCCAAAATAACTGATTATGATTTTGACATTCCAATGTTGTGTTTTATTAAAAAAAGTGCATTAATTTGACGGCTTGAAGCAAGGTTTTCGTAAAACTGATTACCTCTTAACAAGACATCTTAGCTGGAGCACCGTCTAAAACGAATACCCGTGTAAATTATAGTATAACTTTTTGCTATATTCAGATGTATACCGATTTCTTTGTTCAAGTCAAGTGCTGTAAGGCTAAATTGTAGCTATAATAACAGAAAACTTTAAATTAGTGAAATTTAATAACGTGTTACGTGTGAATAATTAAAGTTCATCGAATGTCGGACACCGATATTTTTTTGATAGGCATAAAATAATTATTTATGTGTCTATAAATGAAACTGACAATTATATAACATATTTTCGACTTGATACACTACCATATGAGATCTGTATACACAATGCAAATTGCATTTTTTACATATAAGTATTTAAAAATATTATAAAAAAACAGCTTTAAAAATGTGTGGTTGTGATATTACTAAGAATGCGCCTAAAATCATATTATATAGAACTACAAGAAAAATGCTATACCAATTATCGGATGTTTGATATACATAACTATTATATAAATCAAATCTATAACTAACACAAACTAAAATTTTACTGTAACGAACCAAAGTTTTAATATTGCCGCACTAGTGTGTGTCCTCCCTTATGATCGGCCGATTCTTAATTAGTATGTTATCAAGATCGATACGAGTCAGTGTAATCGATTCGATATAACTGAATGCTAATGTAACGATTATTTAAATCTGACGTGTGTTTAAGATAGTCATACGTATTGTTGATAAAAATTAGATGTGTAAAGATACTTTTTAACTTTAGTAGAACATTATTCCTATTTTAACCGACTTCCAAAAAAGGAGGAGGTTCTCTGTTCGGCTGTAAATATTTTTTTTTGTTTGTTACCTCATAACTATTAACTGGGTGAACCGATTTTGAAAATTCTTTTTTGTTTGAAAGCTGATGTTTGTCGCTTGGCCCCATATAAATTAAATCAAAATCGGTTTTTGAGTTACACATAAATAACTGAAAAACATTTTCATATCTTGATGATATAGTCGTTGACAATGAATGACAATCGATACAGTAAGTAACAAAAGTCACTAAAAAAAAATTTATTTACAAAATATTGAACCGACTAGCGACTTCAACTTCCAAAAGTGTAAAAAAAACTTGTCGAAGTATGGTACCATGCGCACAGTATTGAGATATTTGGTACTTTAGATTTCTAGGTACCGACTTCAACAACACACATTCCGACCTGTGCCGCCACGCCGTGCACACCTGTCTACAGCTCCGCCAGTATCTCCCAGTGAGACCGCAATAGTCCCCGCACTATTGCCGTCTCACTCGGGTCATCGTTCCGACGCTAGTTGCAGACCAGTGCCTTGGAATACGCAGTCCTGACGAAGTATTGTTTTCTGTGCAGAAGCTGAGCAGCCACCGACCGCCGTGCAACGTGAGCTACGAGCTCGCCGTGCCGGCGCGCAGAGGCGCTCTAAGACGTCAGGCATTACCACCTACCCAAGTCCCTTGTTTCGGACGAACAACATCATATCGGGCTGGTGGTCTTGTTTTGACCGCACTTTTCGGTGCGCATTTCACCACTTTACTACCCGACACAACATAGTAACAGTCGCGTAACAACACACTTTGTGCTGTTAAGCGACGTCGTTCAGGCGTGGGGTAGCGTCAGCCAAACCCGTCTGAACGATCAAATCCGCCATTTGCTGCGGTCGCAGTGTGACACCCTACGGTGACAACGGCCACTGTTGTTGTTTTGGTTTAACCTTGCACCGTGGCCTTTCCCGCTTCACGGGTCAGCCGAAGCAAGCTGGGCTCCGGGATTACTGGCCTTGGGGTCGCCCCTAGTCAACCCCGGAGTAGCGCTTAGGAGCACCCCTCTCCGCCGAGAAAAAAGCTCGGAGAGGGTACACAACTAGGGCACACCCTAGGTACACACTCCCTCTCACACAGTGAGCTCACAAGGTGTGTGAGGGAATTCAAACCCTTGATAGGGCGTCCTGAGTATTCCCCTCAGGATGCAGTCCCGTCCCTCTAACGGTGAGGTGCAGGTCCTTCAGACCTTCGCCCTCCGCCACCCCGATCTATACGTTGCACATATGCAACTCCTTGAAGAGGAAGAGAATGCCCGCCTCACGGACACTCTCATCGCTCCCTCCGGGACTTCAAACCCGGAGGCCAGCGTTCCTCCCTTGACCCGATCCTATTCAGAGGATAGCCCTACTTCGCCCGCTCCCGGGCCCGACAATAGACGCACGGTGGCAGCCCCTCCCCGTGAACGGTCTCGCTCTCGCTCACCGATCGGGAGGTCAGCGAGTACCCGTCCCTCCTTCGCCATTGTCGAGACCGTTTCGGAATCCGAAACGGACATGGAGGTAGATCAGGCCGGCGCCTCACGCACGGACTCTGATTCCGATAACGACGGTTACACCGTCGTAGATCGCAAACGCAAGCGCGCGCCCAAAGCCGCTAGTTGCGCCACTTCCGCCCCTCCCGCCAAGGCACCCGCAAAGGCCCCCGCCTCCGGCAAAAAACCGACCCCCGCCCCGCGCCCCGCGTCTCCTCCCTCCGCTCCGGTTTCAACCGCCGCGTCCCCTCAGGACGCGAGCGCACGTCGCGAAAAACCGCCTCCGCCTTTGTTCATTCAGGACAAAAGCAAATGGGACATGCTGTCCCGTTTAGTTTCGGATCGTGGGATCCATTATACTAATGCCCGCTCCACGCAGCAGGGCATTAAAGTCCAAGTGCCCACCAGTAGCGACCACAGAGCGCTAACAAAGCTCCTCCGTAAAGAGAGCATAAGTTTTCACACTTATGCGCTCGAAGAGGAGAAAGTCCTTCGCGTTGTGATTCGCGGTGTGCCTAAGGAGATACATACCGATGCGGTATGTGACGACCTTAAAGCACAAGACTTCCCAGTGCATGCGGTTCACCGCATGTACAGCGGGAAGGACCGCAGTCCATATGACCTAGTACTCGTAGTACTAGACCGTACACCAGAGGGCAAGGCCATTTTTAATTTAAAAAAGGTCTGCGGCCTCTCTGGGTTAGACGTACAAGCCCCATTTAAAAATGGAAGTCCCTCGCAGTGTCACAACTGCCAATTATACGGTCACGCCTCCCGCTTCTGTTTCGCTCGCGCTAGGTGCGTCAAGTGCCTAGGCGATCACGCGACAGCGGCGTGCACTCGCACTCGGGACTCGCCGGACCCACCCAGCTGCGTTCTATGCGGTGCTCAAGGACATACCGCGAATTACCGCGGCTGCCCAAAAGCACCACGCATAAACCACAGGGTGGCAAGGCATAGGCCGACCCGTCCCTCATATGACCGTTACCAACGGGTCAGCCCTAAGCTGTCGGTAATACCTGCTTCACAGGTAATACCCGCGCCGCTCCCCGCCCGTAACGCATGGTCTAAACCACCCAGTATGGTAAAGACCATCGCTCCCGCCCGCGCCCCGGCCCGCGCGCCCGCACCCGCTCCCGCCCGCGCCCCGGCCCCTGCCCGCGCACCGGCCCCGGCTCGCCCCGCGCTCCCGGCACCCGTTGCCAACTCCGTTCGCGCCCCTCCTCCCCGCGCCATTTCCCGGCCACAAGCCCCACCCATGCCGCTGATGGATGCCTCTCTTCAAGAGGACATCAAACTAGTCAGCGACCTGGCGATGTCTATTGACATCAACGAAGTCCGCGAGCTAGCGCACAAGATGCACTTCGCTCAATCCCCAGCGGACGTGATCCAATATACATTGGAACACGCGAATTTACTTAGCGCCCTTAAGCGCTTCGTTCCCCAGGCCCCTCCCCAGTACAACCACTATGGGTAGTACAACCGCACGCACGAAACCGCGCTCAGTTTCGTTAGCGTCATTCAACGCTAACGGTTTCTTTAGACAACGTGACCTTGTCCACGACTTTTGTTGCACCCACCTTATCGACATTATATGCGTGCAGGAGACCCTTCTAAAACCGGGGAAGGCAAACCCTAGGTTTGCCAATTACAGAACGGTACGTGATGATAGAGTGAACTCCCGTGGGGGAGGCACTCTTATCTATTACAAAAGGTCCCTGCACTGCATCCCCCTACCTACCCCGACTCTTGTTAATATGGAAGCATCTTGTTGCCTCCTAGCTATGACTGGTCATCAACCTATAGTCATAGCGTCCTGTTACCAAGCTTGTCAAAAGCCGATCGTCCGAGCTGACTTAGAAGCATTGTTCTCATTAGGAAGCGCCGTCCTTCTGATTGGCGACCTCAATAGTAAGCACATCCTATGGAATTGTAACGTCAACAATCCCAGAGGCATTGCACTTGAAAAACTAGTCGCAGAACTTAATTTTGACATAATTGCGCCCACTGAGCCCACTCACTACCCTCATACGGAAGACTTTCGACCTGACTTGCTTGACATGGCACTACTCAGAGGCGTAACACTCCAGTTACGCTCCATAGAAGTGGTTCACGAGCTTCACTCTGACCACCGACCCATTATACTGCGACTAGGTCCCGACCCAACAACAGACCTCCCCCGCCCCACTAAGACGATAGTGAACTGGAAGCAATTAGGCGTTGCCCTAAAGGCTATCAGTTCACCGGACCTTGACAAGATCCCTGACGACATCCTGACTAAAGATGACGTAACCCTTGCGATCGATTCGTTCACTAATCACCTCTCCACCGTAGTAGGTGCATCCGCAAAGGAGGTCATGGTGCCGGACGACCGGCGCCTTGTCATTCCAGCGGATGTGAGACGATTAGTGACGGAAAGTAAAGCAGTGACCCGACATTACGACTCTTACCCCAGTAAAGAGAACAAAACTAAGAAACGCCACTTTGAACGCATGGTTCAAAGTCGCATGTCTGAGTTGCGTGATCAACAATGGGGTGACAAACTTTCAAACCTCGTGCCAAGCCACCATGCTTATTGGGACTTGGCGCGAGGTATGAAAGGAAGTAACTACAACGACATGCCTCCCTTATACAGACCAGTCCCACTAGTCCCAGCGTTCTTTGACGAAGACAAAGCTGAGTGCCTAGCTGATAGCCTAGAGGCTCAGTGTTCCCCTAACGTAGATCACGTTGACCAAGCTCACCTCGATTCGGTGGATGCTGAAGTCGAACGTAAAAGCTCTGTGGTCACCTCTGAACTCCCACCAATCACCTTAGCGACTTACGCTGAGGTGGCGAGACTGATCAAGGCCCTCCGACCGCGCAAATCCCCCGGTGCCGATGGCATCTCCAACAGGGTTCTTAAAACCCTCTCTCCTCCTCTCATCCATCTCCTAGTCAGCATCTTCAATGCTGCTATGAGCCACTGCTTATTCCCAGACACCTGGAAATGTGCAAATGTCATTGGCATTCACAAACCAGGCAAAAGCTCATCTGACCCCACCAGTTACCGCCCCATCAGCCTCCTCAGTGCCTTAGGCAAACTTTACGAGCGGTTACTTGCAAACCGTCTCCAGTCCCATGCTAAGGAACACCACCTTATCCCAGATGAGCAGTTTGGCTTCAGACCCGGACACTCATGCGTCCAACAGGTGCACCGCCTCACGGAGCACATCATTGAGGGCTTTAACAAGTACCCCAAACCCCAGACAACGCTAGCAGTCTTCCTCGACGTAGCGAAAGCTTTTGACAAAGTCTGGCACAATGGCTTGATTTACAAGCTATACCAATTTGGCGTGCCAGAACGTCTTGTGCTCATCCTACAAGACTTCCTTAAAGCCAGAAGCTTTCGCTATCGCGTGGAAGGCACCCTCTCCTCCCCCCACCCAGTCAGAGCTGGAGTCCCTCAGGGCTCCGTGCTATCACCCATTCTTTTCGCGCTGTATACCAGTGACATCCCACGCTCTCAGCCTAACGTCCTACTAGCCCAATACGCGGATGATACCGCTATTTATACCACTGGGTGGCATATCAGTAGAAAGTCCATTCCCGCCCTCCAACGGGCCATCACCGAGATCGGTGACTGGTTCCGTAAATGGCGCATCGCGGTCAACCCAGTTAAAAGTGCAGCTATGTACTTTACTGAGAAGGGCCGCCCCCGTTACCCGCAACCCTTAACTTTGTTCGACCAACCCATCCCCTGGGTTAGTAAAACAAAATATCTCGGAGTCACCCTTGATCGGAATCTCACCTTTAGCGATCATATAACAACCGTCCGTAACAGAGCGGCCTTTGTAATGGGTCGCCTTGGTCCCCTGATTCGCAAAGAGAGTAAAATGTCTCTTAGAAATAAGAAGACACTTTACACTGCCTGCATCCGCCCCATCATGACTTACGCATCAGTAGTGTTTAGTCATGCTAGTGAGGCCCATCTCCATAAGCTTCAAATCATTCAAAACCGTTTTCTTCGTAGTGCAACCGGCGCTCCGTGGTATATCCGGAACACCGAGTTGCATTGCGACCTAAACCTTCCCTCTTTAGCGCAGTTCAATAAGGACTGCGCCCGCCGATACTTTGATCGAGCGCCCCACCACTCGAACCCTTTGGTTGTCCAGGCATCGAACTACTCGACCGCCTCTTCTATCCCATTTTTCAAACCCCCCCGTCGCCGACCACGGCAGGTATTAGACGACCCGGATGACCCCATCGCAGTCATTACATTGGCAGCTTTAGCGTTATCCGCAAGTCGTCGAGGTAAAATCCCCAGGTGTGAGGTAATTAGAGGTCACACAATCAAACACCGAGCTCGCCGGCGAGCTCGAGGCAAAAACAAGGTCACGATAAATTGCTCTCCAAATAGTCAAAGAGTATTATTCAGTAGGGCCCAATTGTGCAACACTGCAGTTGCACAGAGGCATTTTGCTCCGATCCCCCCCATGTCTCTCGACAGCGAGACAAGCCGAGGTCCGAACCACAGTGGTGCCCTTGAGCTCGCTGTCAACCCCTCCTATAATAGCGGTACGTTTTCGGCGTCCGCAGGAGACGGAGGTAGAAAGCGCTTTTCGCCTTCTACGCCCGTCTCGGGAGAAGTGCCTTCGGCACTTCTCCCTCCCGGGCTATTGTAGGGCCAGGCCCTCGCCCAAAACCCGGTGGAGCTGGACGACCGCACAGGCGGTAGCCAGCATCTATGTCCTCCCTAAATAAAAAAAAAAAAGACTTCAACAAGTTATTTCACACTTTTGGGTGTAGAAGTCGGTTCCATTTTTTATTAAAAAAAATTCTTCATCCCAAAAATATGTATTGAAAGGTATTTTTATTCATACATGCGCATCGTAGATACTGAGAACAATATAATTCAATTCATAAATTGACGATATACTAACGAATCAGTACTATCATTTTTATCCATACGGAATCCCAACCCCACTAATATAAACTATTATATTATTAAAAATATAATATTATTATTGGGTTATTCAAAGTCATCAACAATATTGAATATTATGTAAATATAGCTTTGGTTTTTCCACCAGCTGCTTATCAGACCCCAACCTTTCTTTAGGTATGCCATTCTTGGAAATGTAACCGCTACCTTTCGTACCTACTGCTTACAACAACAAGAAGAATCATACCTATCATACGGTAGGTACATGTTTTCTCCGAGTTGACTTTTACGTCATTTTGGAGCAGGTTGTGAGCTGCTATAGCAACAAACATAATATTATAAATAATCAGTAGCATTAAAATTGGTTCTATGATTATAAAGAAACGTTATAACATATCATGCATAAAATTTTAAACATAACTGACGACGAAAAATCATTTCTCTTGATGAAATTTTAATATATAAGTAAAATAATCTATATATTATTATTTTACTTATATTTATGTATTTGTTTATTTATTATGTATGTATAAATATATTTATGTGTATATACTTATCAATTATTATTTATACTAGTATTTGTTAGACTTCTTTTTATTGATATAACAAATTATTAAGTGCAGTTTTTTTTTTCTATTATTATTGTATTGATATCCTAGTTTTAAGTTAGTGCCAACCGCGTGATGGGTTCATCTGAAAACCAGCGTCGAATGTCTATGACACTCGGCATCATGCTGAGATGAGTCCAATTTGACACATTTTACTACAAGTATTTATCACTTAATGTATAGTTTATAAAAGTTTGTCCTTATAGATGTATATTTGTAGATATCTTATGTAATGTATCTTTATTATTCTGTCTGTCAAATAAATAATTTTTCATTTCATTTTTTCATTTCATTTCATTTCTATTTTGAATTGATTTTGAATTCTATGATGAATTTTTTAGGGTTCCGTACCCAAAGGGTAAAAACGGGACCCTATTACTGAGACTTCGCTGTCCGTCCGTCCGTCCGTCTGTCACCAGGCTGTATCTCGAGACCGGTGATAGCTAGACAGTTGAATTTTTCACAGATGATGTATTTCTGTTGCCGCTATAACAACATATACAAAAAATGGCCAAGTGCGAGTCGGACTCGCGCACGTTAATACAAAAAAAGGTTAAAATATGAAGTCTAATGTTGTATAGCTTATGGTACGGAACCCTTCGTGTGCGAGTCCGACTCGCACTTGGCCTATATTTTACGTGTATGCATATATTAATCGTCATTCACCCTTCATTCTGCATTTCGCTGACCCCATGTATCACAGCGTCATTATTTTTGAGCGAATGAATTAAAAATACATATCCCTTTCCATCCGAGAAACACCGCTCTCATTACCGGTTGCGCTGATACGATCGAAGCCAGGGGCGGTCTATAGCTAGCGAAGTGTTACGTATTGTGGTTAGATTTATGTTTTTATTTTGTGTTTTATGCATTTTGGAATGTGCATTATAATTACTTACACAATATTCTGTATTGATGTATTTTTTTCACAATACTGAGTGATGTAGGTAGTTAGTTGCCTGTGTGATCTGCAAGATAATTATGTATCGAAACCGCTTTCATTTCAAATAATTGTACTTTGAAAATAATTGTAGAAAATATCATTATCTAAGTAATAAAACATAGGAAACTTTGTATATATACTCAAATATATGAGTAACATGTTTTCTGGGTATACATTTGAAAACATAAAAATAGTAATGTGTCGAAACATTATCACGTTATACAGGGTTTTTGGTAAAATGCTAACTAGAGTTGACTTCTAACAAACATTTTGAGATTTTAATTCTTTTTTGTTTGCCGCGGCAACACTGGACCGCCCCGCACTCCCTTTGAATAGAGTTTTGAATATTTACATTGAGCAACGTAATAAAAATATGAAATAATACATTTCAGGCACAAAAAACTTTAACATCGTCCTCGACCTGCTTATACAGTCAAAAACACATAAAAAATAAAAAATAAATTTAGTAAAAAAAAGATCATCTCAAAATGTTTGTTAGGACTAGCAGAAGCCAACCCTAAGAGGTAGTTAGCATTTAAACAATAAGCCTGTATATGATTATACAGAAGACTGAGTCGTATTATCGGCTATTATGTATATCGTTTGTGGACTACGAAAAAGTTTCCGATTAAAATTAAAACGAAACCTGTTCGGAACTGCAGTCTCTTCAGTGATGCCAAATAGTCTATAAGAATAAGCACTCAAATATTTGTAAAGAAACGCCACCATGTCGATAAGAATGCAGAACCAATTCAACTGCAGCTTGACTTGCTGCAGAAATACGTTATTTCATAAAAACTGTTCACGAGTGCTTTGGAGACGTTATTAACCTTTGTCGGCATGAATATCATTGACAAATGCATCACTCACCTTGGATTTGACAAAAACAGAGTCCCTTGAAGAGCTCATTACTATACTCAGCGACCTTACTGGAGTTTCCCATTATTTGAGTGTTAAAATGAACATGGACAAGACAAAAATTACGTCTAAGGTCCATGTTGCACCCGTACTAATTGTTGGGTTACACTGGAAGTTCACTTGATATTGACTATATTTTACAAATGATTATGGTACAAAATGTTTTGCCCCGGGCGGGAATTGTACCCGCGTTCTCCGATTTCCGCATTTTACTTGACTACATAGTATATTTGTATAAGGTAGACTCTCCAGTTAGGTTGGAAAATCAGAATTTGAAAGTCGAGGTGGCAATAGGCATGTCATACTGCACGAATATCCGATTACCACTGGAGAAAAATTGTTCTCGCGTGGTTACCTACTATAATACGCTGGTAATTTAATTACGTGACACTCACAAATAGCCATGTAAATAAACTCTCTTTCATGGAGCAATCGAGACAATATTGGGTGCCAAAAGAATTTAAATTTGACGGTAGATAACCACACGAGCATTCTCTAAATGCACCATACAAAAGTATATTCACATATGGCTAAATAGGTATTGCAATTGTTGATCCAACCGTAACAGAGTAGTATAAAACCGTACCCTTCACTTGTGTTATCTCCCGAAGAAGATTTAAAGGGATTGAAACCAGAACAAATTGCCGTAAAACTGCAATATTACCTCTAAACAATGTCACGTAAATCTATCGTAAAACAGTTACTGTTGTTTAAGTTGTTACCGATCAATATGTAACAATTTAACTGTGTACTGTTTATGTACTACTGGTACATGTTAGTAAGTGTTATGCCTGATAGGCTAGCCTTTGATCACTATCTCATCTGATGGTAAGGGATGATGTTGTCTTAGATGTTGTTCAGGCTTACCTAGAATTACGGGCTCTCAAGGACAGATGTCGGAACTCAGCGTTATGTGCTTGGCGACAAATTTTCTACTTGAGGGTGGTAGTTAGCCAGGCGGGCATTCCCAAAATGCCCTACCACCATGGTGTAACGACTGCAATCCTAAGACAACAACCGGGACCGACGGATTAACGTGTCCGGAAGCACGGAAGCGCTCAGTAGTAATGTCACTAGCGGCCACCCATCCAACTCATGACCGCGGCGGACGTTGCTTAACTTTGCTGATCGCTTAAGAACAGTCAAGCAAACTTCGCTACGAGCGCTTCAAATCTAATTATTAAAAAATATATAAATACCTATTATAATAAATAGATAAATTTAATTCATCTTTGTTTATACGATCAACGGCTCCATATTCTCAGAATGGCAATATACTAATAATATTCTTACGATAAATTATAAGTAGTTTGCATACATCGATCCAATGTTACATCTGTCAATCATTTGAAGATAAAATTTGTGATACGTAAAGCGGTTTTATGCTCGTACGACGCATGTCAAAGAGGCCGCGATGGTCCCTTAGCATTTGATTACACACGACGTTTATTTTAATGGAAACTGATTTCATTAATTACAAATATGGTCTCTAATCTTTATTATGTCAATGGGGCTAACTTGTGAGTCTGATACTCTGAAGCGAGTCCAAGCGGATATCGCCTGTTCTCTTATTTACTGTTTGTCTTTAAAGTTTTATTTTGTCTGTCGTTTCAGATTGTATAGTTTGTTATCATTATCAAAATCATCGCGGGCATTAATACGACTGTCATATTACTTTCCTGGTAGCTGGAACCTGTTCCGGAGAGTCACATATTTTGTGAAGCTCGGGTATAATGTATCGAGTCGTGATACTGTCAACGTTTATTAATGAGTTTAACACCTAGGATTTAGTGACATCGGTCCAATACAGCGGGATTATAGATTTAAGATAGGGTTGTTTATTTTATGAGGAACATCGAATATTAAATTATTAGTCCATCTTTTGAAATCCAGTAAGTATTGTTATTACGGCAATGTATTTATAAAAACAGTAGGTATATATTTTATATGAAAAGTACTTTGCTAACAATTTAAAAACTTTGAAGAATATAAAATATCAGTCTTTTAAATAGTTGACAATTAAAATAACCGTTTTATTGAGTGTCATATTAACGAATACAACACTAAGAATAAAGATAAAATAGCTATGCCAGGTTTTATATCACCAAGGGCAAAAAAAGTTACTTTTTAGGTAATTGGCGCTAAATTGAATAAATGGTATTGACATTGACGAATAAAATATAATTATTTTTCTTTGATAAATTATATACAATCTGCCTCGTGGGGTGCTGGGTTAGAATTGCACCTCCCCATATCATCCCGCGGGTGTCGCAAGAGGCGACTAAATAAAAAATACTAGAAGGTGGGTAGCAGCGTCTTCTAAAGAACTGCCAACTTACACTGAGTTCCCCAAGACGCCTGCCAAGCGTGGTGATTATGGCAAATACCCAAATACCCCCTTAATAGGTGAGGCTGTGTTTAGCAGTGCACGATCCGGCTGTTACAGTTATATACAATCTACTTATTATTGTTTTACCTGCAACTATAGGTAATGATGTTTATATAAATAGCAATTGTAATACTAAAGCTCTATATAACATTGTTTGAATAATAAATATCTATTTGTTTATTGGATAAGTTAAGTAAATGGAAAATTCAGGCAACAAGAAAATTCTACTCTTTAAAGAATCTTTCAAAAAAACAAGCACTATCATGGTCCCGTGAGACTTCAAGATAATGAAACCTCAGAACCTAAACCCAGTGAGCCAAAGTCATAGAATACTTCATAAAGTCAGTATCAAAGATTGACCTGTTTGGAAAACTGCCTGGAGGAGAGGAAAACGGGAATAGAAGAGGAGATCATTCTGAAAGCTTGCCATTCAATAAACATTATCGAAAATATGAAGATAAGTTCTGTAAATTGCCATCTGAGCGACTTGGTAATTTCTATACAATATTATGCATACATTACATTATATATTTAGCAAAATGTGCCTTCTAGTAACGGGTGAATAATTTCTTTATGTTCAACGTGCCCCTTATTAATTGTACATCACATTTTACCTTATGTACTGTTTTACCTGTGCACCCATAAGCTATACACGTATCCAATGTTCAGAACAGGAAGTTGTTATTCAGTTGCGTACCTACTTGCTCATTGGTGGGGATTCGCCTCAATCTACCAAACTTCCTCCTTGCAACATGTTAACTGGTGAATTTCTGAATTTCTAAGACATAAGGACCAGTTATACCATGCGATGTGGTATCGTGATTAACTGCAAGTTGTTTATTAATCTAATTAGTTTGAAAACGGATACGTAAAATTTTTTATGTATTTATGGTAAAAACAACGGACCCTGCGCACAGCAGCAGTGAAAATTTAATGCCATTAGGGTTTCATTGCTAAAATCTAATTTAGGTAATGAACCGTGTTTCTTTTAAAAGCAGTTAGTTTTTGTTTTATTGCTAATAGGTAAGCCTTTTGACCACAATCTCATCTGATAGTGAGTGATGTTTTTTTTTTATTGTTGATAGGTAAGCCTTTGACCACAATCTCACCTGATGGTAAGTGATGATGTGGTCGAAGGTGTTAACATGCTTTACCTAGAATCACTTGGATCTCAAGAATAGCTGCCGGAACACACCGTTAGGTGTTTAGCGACAGATTTTCTACTTGAGGGTGGTAGCTAGCCAGACGGGCATTCGTAAAAATACCCTTCCACCATGCGGTTAAGCTCAAGCCCGCGGCGGGATTCGAACCATGGACCTGCTGCGCCGCAGTCCATAGCCAAAGCCACTGTGCTATGACTGCTTCGATGTGGTTATATACATAGTTTACGAAACAAGCATGAAGCTAATCTGGTGTTAAGCGTTAATGCTTAAATATATTTTTACAACCGTAATACAGAAATACGAACATTAGGTACTACATGTGGGTAGAAATAAATATTATGGCGGTACCTCACCGAACGAATTTATCCACATACTTACGAAGTTCTAGTTTTTATTTTGCAATACTGGGGATGCTTTACAAAACTTGTGTAGCAGATTATCAAAACGTTGTCTTTGTTAGCCACTATCACAAGCACTTAAATGTATTTATATTCACGCTTTTCGATTACGGTCACTGAGGCCAGGATATCGCATCTCTTCCTATAAACACTACCTTAACTGATAATTTTACGGGAATTAATACGGAAATTGTTATTCCGATGCTTCATTTAAACTTTATCAATGTTGTAACGATCCTTTTGGAGTTCGCAAGTTTTGTAATCGGAAGGGTTATTGGAGACGATAACGAACCGTTGGCGGCCTGAATACAAAACCGTGACAATTAGAGATAGAGCATCGTCTATTGTGAGGGCAGTTTGGAGGCAGCAATCAAACGTGCTGAAGCTAACTTGAAACTACGAGTAAGTAATGAAAACGGAAACATAGATAGTTCTCTGGTTACAAGTGGGTGGACTCCTTTGAAGGTGTAGACATTAATATAATCGATTTGCAGTAAAGAAGGCGACTTCAAACAGAAAATATTTTAAACAAAAATGCTCTAAACTTTTAATACACCAAGCCACGGTATAGGTACAGTTTTATTATCCATTTTACATCGGTAAGTGAAAAATATTGAAAATGAGTACATAATAAAAAAAGTTGAAGGCAATTAAATATTAGAGACAACTGAAATACTACTCGTCACATCTCACTGAAATTCAAATGGGAACACTGACAATTATAAAATTCACATTAAAATCGGTACACCGTAAAAATTAGAGGTAACAAACAAAAACATACAGTCGAATTGAGAACTTCCTCCATTTTTGAAGTCGGTTCAGAAAATTGAAACTCTTGCTAAAGAGACCTACGTGGTAAAACTAGAACAACTTATATCGGTATACGAGTAATATAAAGAAAAACAACAAAGCTTACTATCGTAAAGCTGAAGTACCTAAAAAGGCGAAAAATCTTCGAGAACAATATAACGTAGAACCCCTATAAAATCTCAAAGAAAAATATTAACCGACACCGCATCGAGGATATCAATCTTAGCTACATAGCACCCTAAACTACCTACGAAGTGGATGATAAACGGGCCTTTATGTTTTGCGCGAGCCATAATTTTACTGAGCTATAAATGAAGATAAGGATGAAGTGTATTTACAGTGATTAATGTTCCAACATGCTGTTGAAATGGAGGCGTTTACAGATCATTTGGATAGTTTGGATGTGCAAATGTCACGTGGTGTTTGCATTTGTATTGTATTTGGTATTTACAAAAGACACTACGCTGGGTTTTTTGCAGATTGAAAATATACTGTACTGTAAAAGTCATACTGTCCACCACTGAACACAGCCTCCCCCATTAAGGGGGGGTTTGCCATAATCCCCACGCTTGGCAGGCGTCTTGGGGATCGCAGTATTAGATAACAGTTCCTCAGAAGGCGCTGCTGCCCACCTTCCGGTATTTTACATTTATTCGCTTCTTACAACACGCACAGTTAGCAATTGAGGGATGAAATTATAGCCCGGGACCCCACGGGGAATTGAAAATATAGTTTACTTTAATTATTATAACACTACCAAGACTATACTCACAAAGATGCTTGCTAAGTGTGGGGATTATGATATACACCCCGAAATAGGGGAGGCATAGTACAGTATACTACTAAAACTAATAGCTTACTTACTGCGCTTTCATATTAACTCTATTAAACCAGGTGACGACGCGAAAGCAGGCGCTCTTACAGCAATTTGGCTACGACTTTAGGATAGTTATATAGCCATAACGATTACTATACACAAAATAAAATTAAATATGTTTGATTAAGGCCTTGATTTCTATAGTGAAAACTAATGCTTTTTGAATTAAATAGAAATACAGATAAAGAAATAAACTTACCAAATTATATATTTACCAAAACCGACAATAATACATAATCTAAGCTATAGCTTATATATTATAAAATTGAAAAGAAAACTGTATGGTAAAGACTAGTCTTTACCATAATTTTATATCTCTTTTCAATTAGATAACAATTTGTTGAAGTTGGGAGCTATTAACGTATTGAATATATATACCGCTTACTTCGAGAAAATATTATTTAATTCTTGTTGGCGTAGGAAAACGCGTAATATTTTTGTTCTATTTTATATTTTTTTACTGTCGGTAGCTTAAAATTTTGGTTATTTAAACTAGCTAAACTACTGTTAGTATGTGTGTCATATGAGCATAGACCCCGACTATATTCGACGACACCGATACTTGTTCTTATTTTGCCGACATGTAATCTTAAAGTATAAGGCCTCACATGGAGCTCCAAACATGGCTCTCACCTCTGAGCCAGGGTCCCCTTGCCCCACCACATCCATTTGCCGTTATATCCCAAAAACATAAGTTTTTTTTATTATATAAAATTATTTCCGACATCATTGTACTGTAGATAAGTGTGCTCTTTAAGAGTCAATTCCCCTTTATGGTGGAATCAGTAACCATCCTCAATCATACTACTATCAGCAGGTGAAATGATTCCAGCGTGATAACTTACATAAATATTGCAATGCAAGGTAGCTCAGTTTTGAAGGAGGGATAGCTCAGTGGCCTTAGCTATGGACTGCCGCGCAGTATGTTCATGATTCGAATCCAGCCGCGGGCTTGAGCTTCACCGCATGGTGGAAGGGCATTTTTGCAAATACCCGCCTGGCTAGCGACCACCCTCAAGTAGAAAATCAGTTGTCAAGCACCTAACGGTGTGTTCCGGCAGCTGTCCTCGAGAGCCATAATTCTAAGTTATGCCTGTTAACACATTTAGCCACATTATCACTTAACACCAGGTGAGATTGTGGTCAAAGGCTAACCTATCAGCAATAAAAAAAATCCAACTCAGGCAATTCGGGTTTTGTAAGTGTATACAATATAAACAACTTTTGCTATTTTTAGACTTGTTTGTTCTTTTTGTTTATAAATATTTAATATATGAAGTGTATGTTGCCTCACTGCTTTCATCACCTCAACACATTTGTTCCTGCGATCGAGAATTTAGTCAGTAATTTCATTTGCTACAGTGCCCTTCAAGGTTAAACAGTTCCAAGATGCGATATAGAATGTAAACTATGATGTATGGGGTTCATGCATAATCTATGTAATTTTTTTTTATGCCTCATAGGTTAGCCTTTGATCGCTATCTCACCTGATGGTAAGTGATGATGTGGTCGAAGATGTTGTTCAGGCTTACCTTACTGGCTCTCAAGGACAGCTGCCGGAACACGCCGTTAGGTGCTTGGCGACAGATTTTCAACTTGAGGGTGGTAGCTAGCCAGGCGGGCATTCGCAAAGTGCCCTACCACCATGCAAAATTGTACCATGTATTTTCATAGTTTATCGTATAGTAGAAAATCTTGTGCTAAACATTGTGTTCCGGCAGCAGTTTTTGAGAGCTAGTAATACTTGGCCTACTCCGTTTACCAACCTCAACCTCATGATCAATTACAAACAGGTGAAATAGTGGTAACTACTAATGTAAAAAAAGGTTTTTTTAAACAAAGGTTTCATTAAGATTGTTTTCCTAAGATTAAACTATCATTATTAAAAACATTAAAATCTGTATTGTGTAGGTGACACAGGTCTGTTACCCATGCAAGAATTCCATATTTATAAGAGATCTACCTTCTGGCATAATAACAAGGAAATTCGGGGCACACGCCCGTTGCAGGCAGGCATTAATTTAATTTATTTGATTATATTTATTAAACATTGCGGCTTACAGACATGTTCCAAAACGCGAACATGTCATTATTTATATTCATTACGAACTATAAAATTACGGCATTCCATAATTACTAAATAATAAAATTATACAATATATTACAGTATAAATTATTCTATTATAATAGACATATAAAAAAAAAGAAAGCCATTAAAATAATTTGTTTCATATTAGAGCTACATATGTAGCAATTTATGATAAGCTACTGTGTATCAATTCAGCGGTTAATATAAGATTCAAATAACAACTTAATTGTTCTCATCAAAATAGACGCCACCAAAATGAACTAGGGCTGTACATCATAGTCGACAACATCAACAATTTTGTATTGTAACGAAACGTTTCAACTCAGAAAACAAACTAGGTTAAAAGCCACCGCAGAACGATGTTTTGTGAACATGTCGATCATTATGTCAATGTACCAGGCAGCTATAAATAAAAACGACAATGCTTTCTATTTTTAGGCTTACTTGTGAACGCTTGGAAAATACTACTGTCGTTATTAGGTATATTTCAAACCCTGAACTCATCATTCAGAATATAAGTTTGTTTACTAATGAGGTTGATTAATTATTTGTTGCAGTTAGCGCTGTGTGTTTGTTACCCGGCAGAAAGAAGCATGTTTACCAAACTGGTATGATTATTATTTTTTTCAGTAGCTTTTTGAATTTAAAAACGGGAGTTTTCAAATTTTCTGTTAATAGGTATGATCATTCAACATGGAATATCACCGGACTAAACAAGAAATGAAAAAAATGAGCTGCTTTACTTGAAAGGTTACATTTATTCATAATGTTACCTATTATATCCGTTTCCATGAGGCTTAGTGGATTTTTTACCGACTTCCAAAAAAGGAGGAGGTTCTCAATTCGTCTGTATTTTTTTGTTTTTTTTTTATGTTTGTTACCTCAGAACTCTTGACTGGGTGAACCGACTTAGAAAATTCTTTTTTTGTTGGAAAGCTGATGCTTGTCGTTTGGTCCCATTTTAAATTTTATCATCGGTCAAGCCGTTTTTGAGTTACGCTCCAATAACTGAAAAATATTCACCTATCTTGATGATGTAGTCGTTGACAATGAATGAGAATCGATCCCGTAAGTAGCAAGGGTCACTAAAAAGAGTGAAACATTTTTTTTGCCAAAAAATGGAACCGACTTCAACAACCAAAAGTGTGAAATAACTTGACGAAGTCGGTACCATGAGCACAATTTTGTAATAACAGGTACTTTTGAACTATCATGGTACCGACTTCAACAAGTTATTTCACACTTTTAGGTGTTGACTGAAGTTAAATTTTTGTAGTTAGTCATAGTACTTATAAATAAAATAAGGTCAAACTGGTAATTTTCGTCATGCTAAACTAAGCCACTTTATAACTGGACTTAGGTAAGTCCAGATTTATAAAGTTGAAAAAAAAACAGACTTTAACAGTTTGTATTTCTAAAGATGATTAATAAGACTTTCGCGTGCTAACGAAAATTACATTTACAAATGATTGGAGCCACAACATTTTTTGTTCCAGATAGAAATCGAACCGATCCGGATGCCTATTCCACTCGGCCACTGCAACACACTCGTTCGAGCCAAAACTTTGTGCTCCAATTGTATTACTTTAACCTTGATAACCGGTGCACGATCATCTACTAGACGGAGGACGGAGCGGAGACTACTAGACTTCATCTGACCGAAAGAAGTGCTTTTTCAAACACTTAACTCTCGCAATGATTTCGTTGATGATAGCAGGCTTAACCTAGAATCATAACTGCCTGTCAAAGATAGCTGTCCTCGGTTAAGTCCGGAACACATCTTTAGTTGTTTGGCGTCAGATTTTCTACTTTTCAGTGGTAGCTAACAAGGCGTGCATTCGCAAAAATAACCTGCCACCATGACACAACGACTGCCACTCTAAGATAAAAACCGAAACATGGTCTTCAAGGCACTGATGCGCTCAGATGGTGACCACTAGTATTTGTGGTGCTAGTGACCGCAGAAGACGCTGATTAACCTAGTCGATTGCGTAAGAATGACTAAGCAAGCTCTGCTATAGCTCTTCGAAGATTTATCTTGATTATCATTATCATCTATGAAAGCTAAAGATTTGACTAACCTAACACGAAATTACCAACAGCTATTTGACCTATAAAGCTGAAATTTGGCAGTTAGGTAAGATATCTAAATCATCTAAGCCAGCGGTCATACTTAAGAAATAAGCAATTTCTTAAGTGATGAGAAAGAATTGAAGGCATTTTAATGCGATTTTCTATTCAATATAAATAATTCAACGATGTAACTATGTATTTTTGTAAACCAATAAATCCTACAGCATCGCTTCACGTGAAATAAATAACGAGTAAACATTCCGTGAACTTAATAAATTATCTACGTTACAAACTCGTCTATACAAATCACGTAATAAACATGACTTCAAAAGAGACCTATATTCGTAAATAGGTTTTGGAACCAAGGTTGTCATTTTGATGGAAAACATTAGACCACGACGTAAATATTGTAAATTATATTGTAGCCGGAAATGTTTTTTATTATATACATAAGTCATGATATACGGCGGATTTTCAGTAAACACGTGTTATGGGAAGTGAGCAAGTTGCGCTTTTCATACAAACGTAGGTTCGTCATATTTAAAATACCAAATGTTAAAACTCGGTGGATCTAAACTTGCATGTCCTTGTGCCCAATATAATATGCTTCAGCATTGTCAGTTTTCCGCGTCCCAGCTTTGTTATTCGGAAAAATCATTTTTTATGGGAATTATTTTTTCACATTAGCGATAAAATTAATGATAAATTGAAAAACTGGCAAACCAGAAGCTTATATATAAGGTTCGCGAATATGCATGTCAAATTTCATCTAGTTTATGTTAAAGAAACCGTAGTTTAAGAAACTACGTTAGCATGGAAAGCCCTACACTGCACGAAGATCTCTCTTTTCTCTGTTTTGGAGGTCTTCTACTACTTCATGGTAGAATTTTGTCAAATTCCCGTTTTGGTATCGCCCTCTATTATAAAATATATCGCCAAGCACCTAGTGGTGTCTCCCGAGAGATAATAATTCAAAGTTAGCCTGAATAACATTTTCGACCACATAATCATTTACTATAGGGTGAGATATTGGTCAAAAACCTGCCTACCAGAAATGAAAACTAACCAAGGCTCTAAAAGTTAGATTATTTTAACTAATCTCTACTCCTTGAACTTATGTTGGATTGAATGTGATGACGTGTGTGGAGAAAAATTTGAATATGAGGCCCACCTGATGTTAAGCGGGAACCTGTTCATATGACAGATGCATTTCGTCATGTGACGAATTGTACTGCGCCCGTCCCACTGAGACATACAAATGTTAAGTCTAATGGCCTGTAATTTTGCTTGCTCTCAAGGACTGCTGTTGGAACACATTGTTAGGTGCTAAGTGACAGATATTCTACTTGAGAGTGGTAGATAGCCAGGCATTTTGCGAATGCCCATTCGCAAAATGCCGTATCACCATGCAGTGAAGCTCAAGCCGGCGGTGGAGAACGAACCAGGGACCTGCGGCACGGCAGTCCACAGCTGTTACCGCTCAGCCATCATTGCTTCAAAATAAGAATATATTTTCTGAAACTTCATGGTGCTTTGTGATTTACATCTGAGAACTACTCAGTTAATCGGCATATGCCATGATTAGTACCAAATTTGACAGTATATCCAGCTGCTCGGATGTGAGAGCTGACAAATGTAAATATATAAGGTTTCATCGACTGTTTCTCTAGTAGTGTATTAGTGATGATGTGTCAAATATGTTATCATACCAAAAATAAAATACGAACTTTTTCTTGAGGTCAGCCGACAGAACACAAGGTGTTAAGCGACCGATATCGTATTTGGAGGTAAAAATTAATAGACAGGAGATCATTCAGAATAATAATATAATAAAGAGGAAAGATTTGATTGCTTGTTTGTTTGCTTTGAATAGGCTCTGAAACTACTGGACCGATTTCACCGTGAGAATCTAATATTATTGCTGATGAACATAGGCTATAGAAGATTTTCAAAAATGCTAAGGATCCGTATGAAAACTTGGATAATGTAACCCAACGTGCGAAAAAAATACCAGAAAAAATCGTTATATCGCGTACGCTGCGGAAATTATTGATAATAGACCAAAGTGATATACAACCATGTTATAGAAGACATCAATATCTATAAAAAGTCTGGAATACTATTAGTCTAACTATTGCAGTTATGTCACAATAACTACTTTTTTGTTTAGATTTATAATTTTTGATATATTTGTTATATAGAGCCGCGGCGCGCTGTATGATTTCCCATCGCAAATAAGTAATAATATTGGTCACGTGTTACATCTAATAGGTGATATGATGTATTCAAAAAGAATTCATAGATCACCATAATGTTCGGACCATAGTTTGTAAAAGCGTTCTTAAATAACTTCACGATTTCTAAGTTTTCACATTTACACTTATAAAGCCAATTTCTCTCACCCTATCACGTAAGTCCCATTACATTTCAACATGACTATAGCAGAAACACAGAACAGTAGGTCAACTACGTGTCAAAGGTTTTCATGACATATTGAGATACAAATTAAGATTAGTTTATAATAATAGTTGGCAAAAATTGTGGTTTTTCTTTGACATCGAATATTTTATCTTCCATCTTCTTAGGTACAGTATGAGAAAACCGGCCCCAAAATCATTTGAACAACACGATGATGTGGTGTACTGAATGCACTTGAATTTCTGTTAAAGCAATAAAAGAAACTACATTAAATTAAAAACACTGTTTACACGTGAACAATAGATTCTTTTTATAGTAATTATTGCTGCTTTTATGTAACATCTGGTATAATATAAAATGTTCTAACTATGTAGGTACTCGTAAAGAAGAAAAAAAAATAGCAATAAGTCTCAAGCCAAGCAATAGGAGCGGCGTATGGTGTTGTATAAGAATTACATAGACTATAAAAGCAATCATTATAAGAATTTTTGATTAGAATATTGACAAAAATAATAATTCTGCTTCATATACTCTTAAATTTAACTTCATATGTGTACCTTGGTTAAGATTTTCTTAGCCAGATTTCGTAAAAAAATGGCGCTGTTGCAACTCGATTGTGACCACTTTGGTTATATGTATGAGAAACAATCTTCAATTCCTCTGGTGTTGTATGATTGACTTATTTTCATAAAATATTAGCAGAGTGTATCTCGTTTAAAGTCATTCCATAAATGAGGTACCCATAACACTATCTTTTTTTTACTGTGACAGGTCTGTCTAGGTTTTGAAGTTCCTCGGATAAATATCTTGTCGTGAGCGAATGTGCCTGTTAACACGTAACGAGGTGTGGAGTATAAGCTCACCAACTCACAAGTCATGATCAGGTCTTAGCAAGTTATTCGCCGACCGCTGACCCCATGAATAAAGGGAAACAGTCTTAAGTACCACGAGGAAAGACCATTTTTAAGCCCTCAGAACTTTATATCTGTTACAATAAGAGTGTTTTTAGGGTGTTGGAAGTGGATTGGTTTCGGTGGTAGTAATTTTAAAGAACAGACGTCGGCAAGTGATAATTTGTATGCCTCGTTGTAGTATTATCTCGACGTGAGCTTCGTATAACAAGTGTAAAAGGAATGAGTATAAATAAGAAAAAATGGGTCTGTATTGGAAAAATTTTGTGGACTGTAATTATAGTTTCGGGGTTCACAACTTTGAACAGTTTTGGGATTTTCAATTCGCAGAAGTTGGCGAGTAGTTTCGAATGTTTTATAAGCAAACTATATCAAATCGAAATCAAATTAGGCCGCGCTGATACCGTTGGGAGTTTTGTCGATTAAATAGGTAGTTTGATAAAGAGGTCACAAAACAGGTACTAAATATCCTTCTCCCTAAGTAAAAATAATAAAATTATTAGGAAGGCCAATCTTAGTTGACTATCTTACCTGTGATCTGATGATGTGATCAGAGACGTTAAAAGACTATTTCTAAATGATACTGGCTCTCAAGGACAGCTGCCAGAACACACAAGTTCTTAAACTGCGATCCCAAGACGCCTACCAAGTGTGGGAATTATGGCAAGTCCTAGTCCCCCCTTAATGGGGGAGGCTGTGCTCAGTAGTGGACAATCCGGCTGATACAGTAAAGTAGGTACATTATGTTTTTAATGGTTTTAGGTTATAAGACCGACAGCCCACCCTCTTCATGTCAAACGTCACAATTTTCTATTACAATTGCAGTCACCGTCATCTTCCTGTTTGACACTGTACTGCGCTCATTCCTCTGATACCTTAACCTCTACGCTCAGGTCAATTTTCGCTCAAAATTATGGGGCCCGCATTTTGACCCCCTTAATTTTAAAATTATAAAAATTAAGATTTTATGGTTCTTTAATAATATTTTTATATACATATTTTTTTTTTTTTTCAAATTTAATTTGTAAAATTTTTTCAATTCAAACTGAGCTGGAATAGATCTATTCCAATACTGAGTGGTTAATGTTTCGTTTGCCAGTACTCATAAACTACTTTTATAGTATACTAGTTTTCCGGCCGCGACTCCGCACGCGCGTATTTCGGTTATCGCGCAAAATCATTAACCCCTTTTTGCGCAGTTGTATAAAAAGTATCCTATGTCTTTTCTGGGTCTCAAACTATTTCCATACCAAATTTCATCCAAGTCGGTCTAGTAGTTTTTATGTTAATTCGTTGCAAACAAAAATACAAATCTTTCCACTTCATAATATTATGTAGTATGGATAATAAATAGTAAATAAAAGAAGACTAGGAAATACAAATTAAGCTTGCTGTACAACTCATTCTAAACCTATCCACACAACTAACACTAGTATACACCAGTTCCGCTATCCAAAACAAGCAACAACTTGAACCTTTCTTTAGCAGAACGCCATTTCAATTGCACAATGAGATCCAAAAGCGCTTCCAAACCAATTTCCCACTATATATGACTGTTACTAATACAAACTATGACTAAAAGCGGCAAGTCTACAAAGGGAGATCATAGGAACTATACCGTAATATACGGTAACGTCGAGTCTACAAAGCGTATTCTAACGCGCAGTATCCTTTAACACTGCCTTTGTTGCGAATCTCCTCTGGTGTTGATAGTATACATTCGCGGTTAGATGCTTTTGCGACAAAGGAAAGGCGATTCTTCAGTTACACAGCTTATTTATGGATTTGAAAGTTTAAGTGTACAACTCGAAGGTTTTGTGGCATTAGTGTACTAGGTTTAATTTCTGGATGGGAAAGTTTCACTTTTAAAAAATTTCATGTGATGTTCGTTTGGATACTTAATAATACCTATTGATCTCACGTATTATTAAAGACCCAGGCGTACATTTTGTCTGAACAATGACACACAAAATAGAGCACAGTTCAAGTTTGTTCAAATTTAAGGTTCAATTTTAATTTTCGGTGAAATTATTTACATTAACTTTGTTTCATTTGCTCTCAATTTAAGTGAAAATTTGACATATCTAGTTTTTATTGCACTTATCATTTTTCTCGCTGTAGTAAATTGAAAAATTGTGTGAATGGCTCGACAGCAAAGTTATTTGCATGTGGTACCTTGTTGTATTCCTCGTTACGCTCAAGGTTCTAAATTTGAACATCGTCATGGTTCAAACCTCTGGTTTAGAAGGACTTGCGTCAAATAACGACCTTGCGGCCTTGTAAATAACTATTCCACTTCTCATGTTCGTTAAATTCATTTATATGCCTGGTATTGGCGAACTAAAACTATTTTCTTTATTTTCTAGTGCATAAGAGTCTGCTTTTTGCACAGTGCCTAAAAATGAACTTCTGTTTAATTGTTCAAATAAATTCCGTTATTATTACATTTCATATCGCCTGGGTTATGGATCGTTTTTTATATTCTTAAGCCTTAACTACGTCTAGCAAAGTGCAAAGTGCATTGTGTTTATTTGCAAAAAGTTGCTAGTACATAAAATATTAACCGCCGACTCTTTTGTCTTAGAACCAATATCATCTAGTTTACATTACGTAAGTCCACGGCACCCTCCCGCCGCAATGCGTGTCCTCTTTCCCTGTAACGAGTAAACTTAGCCACAATAATGCACTGGGTTATGTGTGCTTGCAGTTAATTTGCTTGTGTTTGTACAACGCTATGGAAAACCGTTCATACCCTGCCGTAGTGAAACACGTGGACATTTTTAAGAAATCATACGATACAGCGGTATCTTATTACTAAACCTACGCTAAAAATTCAGCCAACTTGAAAATTTAAATTGACATTTATAATAAGTATAGAACAATAGAAAGGCTACCTGGTTCGAACGTCGCTCCGCGTGCTGGATGTATGGCAAGGCGTTGCAATGTTTTTTCTTCTTTCTCCAATATGATGATTTTGTTTTGGTTGAGAGATAGATTTTGGATGACATCGTGCGCGAGGATCGCGGCTGATTGTCGAAACGTCGGTTTTCACAATATTTTACGAGGAGTTATACGGAGCTCGACTCATTTGACGCCAGACGTCAACAGAGAGATTTGGTCTACCCACAAGATAGCCAAGGAAATATAAAGATGCGTTGGGTAGGTCTTGCGTTGGAAAGGTTGCGTTCATGAAATTTAATAATATTGCCAAACAGATAGAATCAGCATGAAATAACGATTATCGTAAAAAAATACTGACAACATTCATACATTACCTTTTATATTTGCAGTATACTTTTAATGAGGAGGCAAATAGCAATAGATCATTGTTTTAATACTTATGTCACAAAGAAGAACACTTATGTTTTAATGAGGCTGGAGGTAAGTGGAATAAATAAACGATACACTGAACATATTATTTTCCTTTGCGTTGTTTCGTCAGGACAAGTGTGTACTTGAATCAGATAGGGCGCAAAAATAACTAGGTAGTTAGTATGTTCGAAATCGAAATCGTTTTCAACATTTTGCCGCGATACGTGGTATGAGATTAAGTACCTAAGAGATAAAGGTAACGTACAAATGCCCACAAATTTTAGATCACAAGTTAATATAAATGTCACTCACAGCATCAGTGCCGACGTCTTCCTCGTGGATATATGCCGGGCGCGTCCGATCTGCTGGTTTCTATGTTCTGGCTGTTAGTTTCTATGTTCTGACTGTGAAAAAATACATTAACCGTGTGCTAGCCGTATGTATGCACGATAATTGTTCGTATTGTGCACCGTTGAGACCGCAATCGATCGCGCCTCTCGCGTGTTTGCCTACTAATTGTAGCGGCATTCGAAAAACACACATAAAATCAGATACAGATACATACAGATTAAATAATTTGGCAGAAAACTAAAAACAACAAATAATAACACCGTTTTTATATTTCTACAAACATATTTATAGTATATAGATACAGATATTTAAAAGGTATTAAAACTTCCCACATTTTTTTCTTCTTTAAATTTTAAAAATTGTTCTTACTTGAACCATCTATTTTTTATAATATGTAGGTAGTACTTTCTCACTTTATTATTATCAATATATAGTTTAGAAACACTACATTTTCTTACTTTTCTTATATTCACAGTTAAAAGTAAAGTATTTAACACGAGTGAATGTCATCAATTTCTATTCGGGCTATAGTCTAAATACTTCGTTTTGGAATTGATTACTTTGGACCCTTGTACAACAATCTACTAAAAAAAAATATACCCCACTGAATTTAGGTCTGACGGCCTTAATTCAGAGGAATCGAAGAGATGTTTTCTTTTGTATGTAACTATGTAACTTAGGCTTAGGCACTTGTCCCACCGGCAACGATATGAGTTGCCGGTGTTTTGTACTACTGTTATTTTCATAGTATAGCGATCAGAATCTCTAATGACTTAATGTATGATACTTTCACTATAGTGTAGTGACATTATATTGATAGTACATAGCGTTAGTGTCATGGGGGATAAATGTGGGAATACCCCCTAATGGTGGAAATTTTGTTCAACGGTGAAAATCTTGAGGCTGTTGATGATGATGATTCTTTGAGCATATCATCATTTATTTACCAAAACTAAAAAAGTGTTCAAAGATTATTCATATTCTTTCAGTTATCTCTTAGTATCTACGGAATAATAATATTTTTTATTCACTTTGATGTTAACATCATAAGAATCATAAGAAAGGATCAAGCGGCGTAAGTATGCTTATCTCGGTAGTGGTTACTTATTTGAGCCATTTGTTGTAGATACATTAGGTCCATGGGGGCCGGAAGCTCGTCTAATTTTCCAAAACTTTACAGTCGACGCGACGCGCGATCAAAATGCTGGCACTTATTTGGTTCAGCGAAAAAGCGAGTCCAACGGGGTAATGTTGTCAGCATGCTGGGCACGATGCCAGCTGGTAGTGGGCTGGGCATGTGGACAGTATGTAACCTATTTTAGGCCTACAGGCCATGCCTAAAAACGTTCGTTGTAGTAGCTGTGATGCTGTACCTATGTCGTTTAAAATATATATATATAAAAATTTGTCATTAAAGACTACAGAAAGACAATGCTATTAACTAACTATATTTTACTTTATATCCTACGTTTTCTTCTACCGTTAATTAATTAAATGAAGGAACAAAGCCAATGCTTTCGGATTGAGTACTGGCATGAAAACACCAATCAATACCCAATCATCCAGACCTCATTCAAGAGCAATCAGCATTCCAAATTTTGACTCCCTTTAATTCAGTTAATTGCCACTACGTTTTAGCGGAACAAACGTAAACCACACAGTAAAATGTATTGAGGGAAGTAAATTTGGGGCTCTGATTCCATTCTTCTTCTCTAGAGTTTTAGTTCCTTATTTTTTGATATTCAAGACTTAATGAAATCCAAAGTGAATAAAAATTAACTTATTTGGATTTCTAAGCCCTGACCCTGTAACATTAACCAAACATTTTAGTCGGACGGCGTGATTTATTATTGTTAGACTGTTCTTGTGATGGTTAGTGATAGTGTGGTCAATACCTGCCAGACCCAGGGGGTAGGTGTTGAAACTATCACTTGGGGGAGAAGGGGGCAGGGGCAACTATATCTTACAGTTAGAGTCATGAGAAGTGAATGTTCCTTTTGAAGAACTGCATCTTACATTGCGATCTCCAAGAGGCCAGTTAAGCGTGAAGATTTTAGCAAACTTCTGTATTGTTAAAGGACTTTTTCAACTGTAGACATTTCGCAGTTGTTAATGATAATAGTGTGACCGAAAATGTTTTGAACCTTTACGTAGCATGTGAACTGATCTACAGGTCAGCAAGGTGCTTGGCTGGGCATTGTAACCTATTTTAGGCCTGCAGGCAGTCCACATGCCCAGCCCACTACCAGCTGGCAGCGTGCCCAGCATGCTGACAGCATTACCACGTTGGATTGCTTATTCACTGAATCAAATAAGTGCCAGCATTTTGATCACGCGTCGCGTCGACTGAGCGCTCCGTAAAGTTTTGGAAAATTAGACGAGCTTCCGGCCCCCATGGACCTATTGTATCTACAACAAACGGCTCAATTTATCAAGGTTGACCTAGTCAGGCAAGTGTTCAGAAATTGCCCTATCACCTTACTGGCAAGTTTTAGCTCTCCGTAGCTCTTTGGTAATATAAAGGAGTCATGATTTTTTTCTATTATTTCTTACAAATGTAATTTTCCCTGAACTTTTATACTAACTACGCCCATGAATCACAGGAAAAGGTTATACTAATTGATTTACGCTAATCCAATATTGACAAAATGAGTAACCGCTATGTGTGACCCTTTTCTCTCATTAATTTAATCCCAAATTAGTAGAAAATGGGACATAATGGAGTATCAATTAAAATGCGGGATTTGTCGGATATCCGTACCCATCCGAACATCAGATTATAAAATTGGGACACTTTTAGACAAACATGAGTAGGGATGCGTGACATCTATGCGTCTGTTGTAGCCTATTTTGAAGCCATGAAAAGAAATTTAAAATCTTAAACGTGGTGAAATGGGGAAATATCAAATAATAAATAATTAACAGATTCAGGCGCAATTTCGCGGAAATTTACAATTATCAATTTTATAGATCCATTGAAGCAACACCATAAAATGAATTAAAGTTCGTTATTGTGGCGAATAAATAAGCGGCTGTAATTGAATTACTTTCTGCGGTTACGATAATTGAATGCCGAATACAATGAGTGTACCGGGAATTAGAATATTGTTTTGCATTTATGGTAACATTGCATTGCAACTGTCGAAGAAGAAAGAAACTTTAACATAATTTTCGTATGATGTCTATTTTTTTGTTTCTATAGCTACTACAATTAAAGCTTTGAGACAACCCACAAGTTATTGCAGACTCACCGGCAATCAAAATGCTCCAGCCCACTGCCAGTTGGCAGCGTGCCCAGTATGCTGGCAGTATTGTACAGTTGAATTGCAATGCTCATTCGTTGAGCCAAATAGGTGCTAGCATTTTGATCACGCGTCGCATCTGATAAGTTTGGAAAATACGATGAGCTCAATATTTTTTTATTAATACTATAATGTTTTCTATTTGTACTGTTGATAAAACACTTAAATTTTTCAAATACGAGCTTGAAACATCCGTGAAATACTTTAAATAGGCCAAAATAAACAATAATAATATACCAACATTATTTTTTTGGAGAAATAGCAGAAAAATAGTATAGTGTCTTATTAATCTGTACCTTGACGCACTTTCTTGGGTCATTCATAATTTATTAAACACTATTAGATCTTAATAGACGCATGTAATCTAAAGGTAAAGTACCGACGTACTTACATATTGTAAATAAGTATCGTTCCAAGAGTACTGGTTATTTACCTGAAACAGTATCAATATAATCAGTATCAGTACCTGAAACAGTAACAAAATAATCAGTATCGATACTTGGATGAAATATATCCAATTAATAGTTTTTCCCTTAAATAAAGTAACATATCAGTATTATGATAAACCTCTTACAAATTAGAAACTTTTCCGTTGTAAATTAACTTTTGAAATCATTATAAATACTTACGAAACGAAGATGTCAAGGACGGCTTCTGGAACATACCGTTAGGTACTTGGCGACTTTCGAATTGAAAGTTGAAGCTAGCCAGGCGGGCATTCGCAAAATGTCCTACCATCATACTATAATGACTGCTATACTAAGGCAACAACCGATACTGACTGCTTTTACGTGTCCTCCAAAACATGGTAATGCTCAGTAGTAAAGCCACGCGCGGTCACCCATCCAAGTCATGGCATTGCTTGACTTAGTCGACCGGTTAAGAACAACTAAATAAGCTAAGCTTTAGCCCTTCAAAAACTATTAAAGTTAGTGTTGTTCACTATTTCGTTTCTGAATACAAGTTTACAGTACCACAGTATCGATTTTTGACACACAAATGGGCAAATCAACTTCAATAAATACAATTAAACTGATTGGCAATTCCGTATCGTTAGGGTTGTCAGACAGAGCCGGGTAATTACACTTGTGTATGGACAAAGACAATTACTGAAAGCCTGTGATTGGTCAGCAAAGGAATAGCATTAAGTCTGATTGCAGGACTGTTAATTGACAGGTAGTACGTATACCGTTGAACTATGTGTATACAAGTCACTCGCATTTAACAATGAGAAAATACTAGTATTTCAAGATATCCTTTTTTACTTGTTTAGATACGCATTGTAGCTTTGATTTTGATTGATACCTAACTTATGTCACAATGTGAGTGACGATGTTAGAGTCGCTTTTGATCACTTTCTCATTTGTTTGCAATAATGGAGTAGCGAGTTAAAACCAGTATTTAAATTTTCTTGTTGAAGCAAAGAAGGTGTAAATCCGTGGGAAAATGTGTTTCTAACAACTGTGTTAAAAGTGGTATTTTCCAAATTCATATTTCTTGGAGTGCTAGGTAAGTTGTATTTGATTCGATCATCGTTATTTAGGAGATCGTGAACTTGCATATGTGATAGTAAAAAGTAAAATGGCAAGAAATATTGTTTCCCGAAATTTCACCCTAATTTAGATAGAAAGTTCTCTTGAGTATGAAACACATTAATGTTTTAAGTAACCGGTTATTAGTTGCGTGGAATCGTCGCCGCGATTTAGACGCGTGAACTCGCCTGATGAAGGCATCGGTTACGTCCAAAACCTAGGTTGACAATCTCGTCCAATACGCATGTGTACAGTTAGTTCAAACAATAATATTTCACCCTAATCTTAAAATTAATTATTGTTAAAGATAATGTTAATAATGCAACTACTAACAACAACAAGAGTAGGTATGTTTTATCGATACAATTTCTACACGACAAGGACTTGACACTGTACACATTCTTTAACTGATAGAATGATGACGAAATATTAATGACTAGCTTTCCGGGCGCGGCTCCGCCCGCGCGTATTTTGGTCATTTTTTGATTGTGAGTATGTCGGTTATCGCGCAAGAACATTAACCTCTTTTTGCGCAGTTGGATAAAAACTATCCTATGTTTTTTCCCGGGTCTCAAACTATTTCCATACCAAATTTCATTCAAATCAGTCCAGTAGTTTTGGCGTGAAAGCATAACAGACAGACAGAGTTACTTTCGCATTTTAGTACTGATACTGATGATTTGTACGAACCGTACAAATCTAACGAAAAAAAAATGGTTTAAGGTAATAAAAATCTATATTGAAAACTTGACATTTTTAGCTATTTCCTTGCTTTAATGGTGGAAATTACAATGTTCAACTTAGTTATAGCTTATAAATTACACCATCTTAAACATCAACAGCTGCCTACAGCTGCCAACTTTGGGTATGATAGCTAGCCAAGCTATCATTTGCAAAATACCCTGCCACCATGGAAAATGTACTATTCACCTCGATACACCATAGCTCGCGAGGGAAAGCGATGTCACCAAATTGAAATGCACAGACTAAACAGCAACTAAGCATTCCTCAAGCTGTTTGAGCATCAAAACATTAGCAAGTGATGTAAGATAGGTGTGCTTACAGATGTCAACACGCCTGGGAAACGAATGTAACTGGCTTGGAAGCAATGGACTGTGTTCAGAGGAGTCGGATTACGTGTTGCTCGGTGGAAGAATAGGTAAGTAAGGTTTTTATAGATACGGTACTTTAAAAGAAAGATTTTGAAAATATTTAAATAAGATTTCGTTGGAACACTATTGAATTACTACTAAAGCCTGACGGTTAAAGTAAGAAAAATCAAGCACAAAATTCACATCTTATTCAGCAGTCTTGATGGAGGAGCGTTCCAGGCGGACCTTGTGCGTAATAACGTTGACTCGATTCCTGATCAAAATTTAGCCCTCTCAAAGTTTAATTAATGAAATAATTGTATTCACTTTAAAGATTATGATTGTATTTTTTGCAAGAAACTGTATTGAATCTCAAATTGAGGTAATAAAACAACTGCAACTCGAACATCACGCCAAAAGACGCGCGACGCTCAATTTTAATGAACGACACAAGTAGATGTATATTTAAATAAAAGTTTTCCGAACCATGTCTGTAAATTAAGCCATTGAAAGAGAGATGAACAGGTAGTGAGTATTTACTGGACATTACTTTTTTGAGAATAATTCGAGAATAATTTAGTTAAAACACAAAACTACTAAAATTTGATTTCTTACCTGAAATTTGATGATAATAGTTACAAAATAAAAATAAAACATTTTATTTCAATCAAATGCACTAATAATTTATAGATTTATACATTTTTTTTATAATATCCTCATGTTCCTACCCTTACCCTACCCATGTGGTGTCGGTAAAGTATGTTTTCTCCTTACAACACAAAAGACAAATAGCATTTTAGAATCTATTTTTTTGCTATCAACATAGTACAGGATAAAACAAAGGCGTTATTATAAAAAAAACATAGGATCCAATTAATGGCCCGCATATGGCCACATAAATCGAATTAAAAATGTCGTGCCTGATGCCCATACTTCTTGGGAATGCACTTGTTGGCAATATATCTACTACCTCTTAGACAATCGTTATGATTGTAATGTACATACTTTTGCACCCTGTGAACAGAAACACCTACTCACATCAGCTGAGTAGTGACCAGCTATTTATTAATTGCATATCAGCCTTTTACGCCGGTACATTTGAAAGTTAATTTACTTACTATAATATAGATATACAAATAACTTTAAGCGTGCTAGCTAATTGAATAATCACTTACTCAAGCGTGCTGTTACACCTAATATATTGCTGACCTAGGCCCGAATACCTCACAAACCTATTTACGCGTTGTCAGCAGTATTTTTCTCTTTATAAATGGTGGCTTCCAAAATTAAGTGCTCAGATTTATTGTGATAACTCCAGGAGTCACCAGCTCAGTATCAATATACCCTTCATGTGGATCCTCTGCCCAAATTAGTAGCAAAAGTGAGTTGCGGGAACTTGTAAGTCAACGTGTAAATTAATAATGAATTTTTTTGAAATTAAATAAATGTGTGTGTGTCCATAAGTTATTTTTTTTTAAGACAACTGAATAGGTTCAAACTACAGTTCATTAAATATATTGGTGATCGACTCACTACGATGATAGAAACCATTTTGGGTAAAACAATCTTTATGAGAAAGTCTTCTTAACGTCACATCCAAAATTAAGTTTATTTGCACATTAACGTTTCTAAGGGAGACTCACACGTAACCTTATACTTGCCAGCCACAGTGGCGATCTTCGATCGAACCGCCCGCGATCCGGTGTCCGTTAGTCAACTTCATTGGCTCTGGAATTTGGTAACGTTATCGAATGACCGATGAGTGCCTTCGTAACGGGAGTAAGCTTTTGTTTGGGACAATCTAGAACATATTTTTACTTTACAATCAATATTGTGAAGGTTTTTATCATATATATTTATTGAGCTAAGTTAAATGTTTTTTTTTACAGAACAAGAAGCCTCTGCCTATAGCAGATGCAGCGCGTAGGGTGGCACAAGGCGCAGAACAGATTACCATTGTATTCTGCACTGCGCCCTAAGACAAAGTTGTTAAGCTTCACGTACCTTTAATGTAACCGGCACTTAAACCATTCAAAACGGAACACATTAATGCGAAAATTACTACTTGGCGTTAGGTATGGTAGCAGTACATCCTCGGACGAACTCCTCCACATAGAGTTCTACTGCCATTTTTAGGATACTGCCACAAAATTGCAGTACTGGTAAAGGTTTTTTTTATGTTATTGTCACGGGACAAGCACGAGATCCACCTAATGTTAAGCGGTATGATCTGCCTATAACAGATGCATTTCGTCAAGAGTAATGCGCCCGTCATCCTGAGACATACAATTGTTAAGTCTCATCTTGTGCCTGTAATTTTACTGGTTCTCAAGGACCGCTGCCGGAAAACACTGTTAGGTGCTTGGTGACAGATTTTCTACTTGAGGATGGTAGCTAGCCAGGCAGACATTCACAAAACTCTCTTTCACCATACGCTTAAGCTCAAGCCGGCGGCGGGGATCAAACCATGGACGTGCGGCACCGCAGTCCATACCTATAACTGCTCAGCTATTATTGCTTCAAAACATAGCCCTCAAGTGGCATTTCAAGGTTTTGAAATAAATAGCTACATGTACAGGTTATGTTGGCTAATCCTTTATTTGATATTAGAATAGGACAATTAACGAGCATTTATTTTTCTACGATTTGTCATTTCATCATTGTTGCATAAAAATATTTAAAATCGTCATCGAGTAAGTATTGCAAGATAGACTGCTTCGTCTTCTTCGTATAATACCGGTAAAAGATCACATGATTTTCATGTGCTATAAATGTTTTTTTTTGATTCGGAGTTTAAGAATACAAAAAAATATTTTAAAAAGATTAAAATTAGTAAACATTCATCGATTTATTTGTGACAATGACAAAAATGGATGATTTGCCTAATTTGTCGTCTATTGTTTGCACGGACGATATATAACGCTGTTTATTTTATTATTTTTCCTAGCAAAATCTACTTTCGAATTAATTCTTGCCTTTAAGCTTGTCTGAAATATTCACAATGAACCAATACAATTAATAAGATGATATTCAACATTATTAGATTGTGTATCAAGAGAATCCATAGAACACTTAAATATCGTAATGGCCTACTGGTAGCGGAAAACGATCAGGAAAACGTATCCAAGGCGAGGAAATAATAAATATTTTCACATACATTTATAGAAATTGTTGAATGTACAATTAAACAGTTTAATAGTAAAGTGGACAAAAATAACATTAATTTATTAATTTAAGCGAACAGTGTCACGTGAAGAAAGAAAGACCGACATTCATTAATACATTCAATAATATACGAATCCATTTGTGTGTCAATGACCATTTCATAATAAAACATAAAAATTACGTGTCACGTTGTTTGTCCGCGATGGACTCCTAAACTACTGAACTAATTTTAAATTTGATTTGCACACCGTGTGCAATTTGATCAAAATTGAAAGATAGGATAGCTTACATCTCAATTTGTAGTCGCAATCACCCCTGCAAAGCCAGGGCGGGCCGCTAGTTAACCTATACAATATAAAATCCACTTTCAATATTTTTTAAGTAAAAGCCGTTTCTATCTTTTTCGAACATTCCATGGTAAAACCTTATGTTCATCATCACGCAACAATGAGTTTCAGACACAATTAATATAATCGACTATTCAGGCGCGCTTCTCTAGATATAATAGGATGCTAATAAATTAATAGTCTCATGTAATAATATGTTTGATATTGAATTTAGTAATTGATTTGCAATTTGAAGCTTTGGAAGATCATTTGCCTATACTAGTGTAATTAGAAAGGTTATTGACATTAAATGCTTATGGAAAAACAAATCTACGGACGACTAATTTCCACACTACTCTGTCACACTCATCGAGAAACTAACCTTTCTCGAAGGTCACACTGGTGTGATTGTTAGAAAGAAAATTTCCTCACCATCTTACACAATCATACTATTAGGGATAAGAATTCCGATTCCTAACCTTATCACCAATGCGTAGTCTTCATACTGTTCATGGTCCTACAGTATACCTTAAGCACCAGATTATAAATACTGAGGATTATATTATTGACGGTTTCATTGTGTGAATAATGTAGTAAACGTAACGAAGCGCTCGTAGCCTTTCTTCACCGATCAGCTAAGTTAAGCAACGTCCGCCAATGTCTTGACTTGGATGGGTGACGACCATAGAGGTATAAAATACTATTCTCTTTTCTGTGGTGAAGACTAGTGACATTACTACTGGGCAACTTTGAAGAGCTCGTAGCGAAGTTTGCTTAGCCATTCTGAATCGATCAGCAAAGCTAAGCAACGCCCGCCGCGGTCATGATTTGGATGGGTGATATTACTACTGAGCGTTTCCGTGCTTCGGAGGGCATGATAAGCCGTCGGTCGTGGTTGTTGTCTTAGGATGGCAGTTGTTATAGCATGGTGGTAGGGCATTTTGCGAATGCCCGCCTGGCTAGCTACCACCCTCAAGTAGAAAATCCGTCGCCAAGCACCTAACGGTGTTTTCCGGCAAGGACAGCTCCTTGTGAGCCAGTAATTCTAGGTTAGCCTGAACAACATCTTCGACCACATCATCACTTACCATCAGGTGAGATAGTGGTGAAAGGCTAATCTATCAGGCATAAAAAAAACTACGTGCTTCCGAGTACACGCTAAGCCGTCGGTCTCGGTTGATATCTTACTATGGCAGTCGATATCGCATGGCGGCAGGACATTTTGTGAATACTCGCCTGGCTAGTAGAAAATCTGTTGACAATTAGCTGACAGTGTCCTGGCATGAGTCCTTCGCAGTAAATTAAAGGTACATAAGACTTAACAACTGTATGTCTCAAATAGTGATGGGCCCAGTGCAATTCGTCACATATGAAGAACTTTATCTGTTATAGGCAGCGCTTATCGCTTAACATCAGGTGGGCACCGTGCGGGCTCCGTCACAATTCAATTAAAAAAAGTTTACTAATGAGGAAAATGAATCTCTAATCAGTTTAATTAGCAAAAGAATAAAATAAATATATAAAAACTAACGTAGTAACCATTAAATTCAAATGACTTAGGTAAACACAAACAAGCGTATGTATTTTACATACAACCTTACTTAAATCACTTACATTTTATCACAAAACTCACAAATGAATACTTTTTTCCGTTTTTCCTTCTTTAATGCATAAAGGAGTGTGTATTTTTACAAAATCTTCCTTTATTTATGCGCTACATTGTTCAAGTTTGACACAAAATGATACTTTTCCTTTATACGTAAGCACATAACTGCCTAAACGCGCGTGCTTAATATGGCTCCATGTTTTATAGCGTACCTATTTGCCCCGGAGGTAAAAAAATAATCTCGTTCTCGCGCCAGGTTTAGAAGGTTTCAAAATTAGGTAAGCCTTTGTAATGAAGTACTCACGTAATATGTACTTGTTGTTTTTGTTTTAACGAAATCCTCGCAGCACCGGGGAAATTGTTACCTTCCAGAGCTAATATTATAAAAGTTTGTCTCTGCCTTTCTTGATTGTAGCGGAGTGTCTGTCGATGGCGCTAGAGTTTGTGTTAGTTTCGTGAATATTTTGAACTATATAGTCGTTTTTTAATAGTGCATTATGATACAAGTGTGGAATGTTGATCCCACACGCGTGTCATACGACGTTTTTCAACACATTTGCGAGGAACAAATACGAAAATTTTATAAATAAATATTTATTTATCAATGGCGCGCTGATTTTGTTAATAAATATGGCCCTGACAAAAACGCCGAACCACCTTGATGTTTCCATGGTCAATTTGTGGGTACTTGGCCGATTTTTCATATTAAAAACAAACCAAACATTTTTTAGATTCTTCTTGTATTGTATTGTATCTAGTACTATATATGTAAATATTATATATTATTAGAAATATTGTAAGAAGAATGTTTAAAAACTCACTTAATCTTCTAAAGTTTTTCTTTAAGTAGGTAAAAAACTTTTTGGTTTGTTTTTAATATGAAAAATCGGCCAAGTGCGAGTCGGACTCGCGCACGAAGCCTTCCGTACTATTAGCTATACAACATTAGACTTCATATTTTAACCTATTTTTGTTTTAACCCGCGCGAGTCCGACTCGCACTTGGCCAACTTTTTGGATTTGTTGTTATAGCGCCAACAGAAATACATCATCTGTGAAAATCGAAGTCTCAGTAATAAGAGTCCCGTTTTTACCGTTTGGGTACGGAACCCTAAAAACGAATGTAACAAACTACAATCTCCTTGGTCACATTAATAAATATACGGTTCTTTATTCATGTGGTGAAAAGTGTGTCGTTTTATTTTTTTTTCTATATAAAACACTAGTGCGTTAAAGTGGAAAAAAGTACGAGTGCGTAATACAAGCAAGTGTGTTGAAAATTATTTTTACAAGGGCTTTTTCATAGCAGAAAGGCAATTCATTTCACCGGAATGCAACTAGCATATAATGAAAAAAATATTTTTCCTTTTTTGTATACAGTCACACATTATAAATACCTCATTGGCTTTATCAACTTCACAATATTGAGGTTCTGGGTAAAACAGATTATTATGTGACAAAGTCCGAAGTCTGGCAATGTTCCCGGTAAATGGCAATAGGTTAGGAAGCCTTAATGTTTTAGGTAAGAATTATTTTTTTTAATTCAAACTTCAGTTCTTGAATCTGTAGCACTAGTATATCCCAGAGACGGGTAATATGGCAACAAAGTAGTCATAACTTTTTGATGTGCGTTAAATAATGCAAAGCGGCGGCTGCTCACATGGAACCATAAAATGCACTGCACTGCACGGTGATTCAGTCAAGTGTATTAAATTACAGGTAATAAAAACTATACAATGGGTGGTAAAAGAAGTATACAGTGCGCGGCCTGAGGGTTGCATAAAGAGCGAAGATTTTATGCGCCGTTAAATTAAGGATGGGGATTTATGTAAAATCCTAGTTTGTTCCGGAAAACTGGGACGTCCTCGATGGAATATTTTCGAGTAGGAGATAAAAAAGACTTAAGATGATGGTGTTGGTTTTAAATTTGCTTCAAATTACTGTCTTAATGTTGATTCAGGAAATTTGGATTTAAATATTTAAAGCTGTGTAACAGGGCTTGTGTATCGAGAAGTTTAAGCAACACCCATTGCGGTCTCTTCTTGGATGGGTGACCACGCAATTTTCTACAGAGCACATCCGTGTTTCGGAGACACGTGAAGTAATCGGTTCCGGTTGTTGTCATAGGATGGCAGTTGTTATAGCATGATAGTAGGGCATTTTGCAAGTACCTGTCTAACTAATCACCACTTTCAAGTTGAAATTCTGTCGCTTAACACCTGTCAGTGCAGTCCGGTATGTTTCCTTGAGAGTACAGAATTTTAGAGAAGCCTGAGAGATATCTTCGATTGCATTATCACTTACATTCTGACGAAAGGGTAGCAAAAATTAAAAAAAAAAACTATTTTTACAGCACAGATTTCTTTAATTTAGATTTTCGACTCTATTTACAGTTTCAGTTTTATGTATATATGCGGCTAGAAAATCCGTTTTAAATGGTTTCGTCCTTAGATTACGTAAGTTTTCAAATTAGATCGAATTATACATCCAGAGTCGGATTCTTTGGAAGTTCCTCGGGGGTACCAATAAATTCAAGGAGAACAAATAACTTGAGTTACAAAATTGACTGTAAGTTAATTGTTCGGGAGGGAATAGACTTTATAACTTTAAGATAGACGTGGTGGACGTTCTTTGTTTATAAATTAGGTTGTCCGAGAATTTCGAAAGTTTAAAGGCCATTTTTTTTCAAATTGATTGTGACTGAACAAGTGGTGCTTGCACCATGCCCTACCTAATGTTAGACGGTACACTCTACATATAACAGATGAATTCCGTCACAAGCAACGAACTTCACTGCGCCCGTCACCCTCAGACATACATTGTAAAGTCTCATGTGCCTTTAATTTTACTGGCTAACAAGAACTGCTGTCGGAAGACACTGTTGGGTGCTTGGCGACAATTTTCTACTTGAGAATAACTAGAATGTATACATTTATTTTTAATCCAATTCCGGTATGTGTTCTCTGGTTTGAACCATACTAGTATAGGGTATATACCCTAAACAAAACTCATTAAGAAATTTAGAAATTTTGTGACTAGGGTATATTGTAATGAAAGCCTGTAAGAAAACCTTATAGATCCAGCCCGGTTATGTACATGGCTGTTTTTTTATGAACTGCATTTTTTCTATGTTATTGTGACTGAACAAGTACGAGCCCCACCTGATGTTATGCGGACTAACCTCTGCCTATAACAGATGCATTTCGTCACCAGTCACGAATTGCACTGTGTCCGTCACCTTGAGACATAGTTGTTAAGTCTCAGGTGCCTGTAATTTCACTGGCTATTAAGGACTGCTGCCGGAACACAACGTTAGGTGCTTGGCGACAGATTTTCTACTTGAGGGTGGTCGCTAGCCAGGCGGGCATTGAGCCGAGCTGAATGCTGAATGCTCGAGCCCATGGCGGGATTCGAACCATGGACCTGCTGCGCGGCAGTCCATAGCCAATGCCACTGAGCCATCACTGCTTCATAACAAAAGAGTTTCGTATATGTAGTATACGATTATTTGATTACTCTTCCCTTAGGTAGGTTTGTGTTCAAACATAGTCTTAATAATTACCTACAAATAGCTATAACAAAAAAACCTTACAAAATAATCTTGTAAATGTATTCCACTTACAGTGTCTTCCTTTTCACACTACCTTGGAGTAATTGCCTGCTTGCTGATGCAAGGTGATGCTTCAATAAACGAAAGTTAATAACGGCAATAAAAGTTGAATGACAGCAGTAGTGTTGTGCTGCCTGTTGAATCGCTTGTAGCGAAGTTTGCTTCAGCTAAGCCACCGCGGTCATGACTTAGTAGGATGACCGCTAGTGACATTACTAGTTACTGAGCGCTTCCGTGCTTCGGAAGGCACGTTTAGGCGTAAGTCCCAGTTGTTGTCTTAGGATTGCAGTCGCTATAGCACGGTGGTAGGGCATTTTGCGAAAGCCCGCCTGGGTAGCTACCAAACTCAAAAAAAACTGTCGCCAAGCACCTAAAGGTGTTTTCCGGCAGATGTCCTTGAGAGCTAATAATTCTAGGTTAGTCTGAACAACATCTGCGACAACATCATCACTTACTATCAGGTAAGATTGTGGTCAAAAGCTAACCTATGAGGCATATAAAAGGTGGATACAGATTACAAAAAATGTAATTATTATTTTGTTATTTTACTTGCTTTTAACCTATTTATCTATAATAATGTGTACAACTGTATATATCTAGTATATAATCCCAAGATTTAACTTTTATATTATCTGTAAAAACACTGTTACTAGTTGTCTTAATGTCTTTATTTAGTGGTTTCTTGGTACGAATATATTTGTAAAGAAGTGTAATTCTCATACAGTTAGCGCTTTGCAGTCATCATGGTAGAAAAGACGTAGTCGTAGGTCACTCGCAAAGTGCTCTGCCAACATGTGAAATATTTTATACAATAGGCTAAATATTTATTATATATTAGTCCAAGTAAATAGGTAGATAAAGCGTCTTTTATGTAAGATATATTATGGTTCCATGTATACGGTAAACGGCTACGTATCTAATAGTCATGATTTAATAAACCAATATAAATATAGTAAAATGTATCGATATGAACTCCACACCCGCGCTCCACACTATACACTTTGCAACAAAACCCGCCCGCGGTCGTACTTGCACAAATTACACACCGTGGCCGCTCACTCCTCAGTTTGCACCTATCGCTCGTTTTGCAAATTTATATGAATCATTATTGGTTGGAATTACAGTACGGACGCCGTGAGCTGACTCCGGCGTGGACGTGAGAAGTCATGTTCAGAATCGTAACATTGTACGAGTCATTCTTAACGCTATTACAATGTTGGTCTTACAAACTATGAATTGGCCGGTTTTGTGATTAGTCCAAAAATCGAAACAAAATTGTATTGACAAATTTTCTTCAATTTGGTCTTAGCTGGTCACGTTCAAAATATTGAAGACGTATGGTTAAAAGCCATATTAATACAATAAGATTCATAATATTGTTAAAACAACACTTGCTGAGTAAAATAAAAAAAATAACAGAAAATATAAGGACAAAGAATGGAATACACGGAATTTGAAGCCGCAACCATCCATATTTTGATTGTATATCTACTGTATACTGTTTAAGCCAAATGTCCACTGCTGAACACAGCCTCCTCCATTTAAGGGGGTTTTTTTCGGGTTCCGTACCCAAAGGGTAAAAACGGGACCCTATTACTGAGACTTCGCCGTCCGTCCGTCCGTCTGTCACCAGTCTGTATCTCAAAAACTGTGATAGCTATACAATGGAAATTTTCACAGATGATGCATTTCTGTTGCAACAACAAATACAAAAAGTTGGCCTAGTGCGAGTCGGACTCGCGCACGTTAAAACAAAAAAGGTTAAAATATGAAGTCTAATCTTGTATAGCTAATGGTACGGAACCCTGCGTGCGCAAGTCCGACTCGCACTTGGCCGATTTTTTATCTTTCTTGGGATTGCACTGTAAAATAACTGTCCCGCAGAAGGAGCTGGTGCTAGGTACTCAACTTCCGGTATTTTACTCCTAATAATACTATTGTATTATATATACTATTGTAATATGATCGGTATTTAGAATGAAAGAACGACCAGAGACCCACTTGCTACAGACATCCGAACTCTGTCATGTATTTTTACTGATATCTTTGATCATAGAGATGTTTTTTATCATAAAGTTTCTTTGTGCATAGAAGAATTAACCACAAAAAAATCTTTATTTATTTATGGTAAAGGAAGGCAAACGAGCAGGTGGCTCACCTGGTGCTATGGGATCACCGTTGCCAACAGAAATCCGGAGTACTAGAGTTCCCGAGGATGTGATGCCGGCTTTTGAGGAGAGAATATGAGACTATGCACTTTTCTTGATAGCTTCTAAATCGTATAGGTTAGGAAATACTCCACAACGTATGTGTTTTCACATTGTGCCAGAGCTAGGCAGAAAATGCCGTCCGTCTGTCGGGACGTTTATTGGATAAAATCCAGTTGCAGGTATTAAACTGAACAGCCCCACGGAATACTCCCGTGATAGATACGGTAGAAAACTTTCAGTATATCCCTTCCATTGAGGTACCCAAAAAGTACATAAATACGGAGATGTATCTGTTGAGAGGAATTTTATGGATCGAAATGATAAAACGTATTACATGTTTGAAACATTCATATTGACATAGTAGGAATAGGTATAGGGTAAAACAAAGTATCATAAAAAAACAAAGATGAGAGAAAAACCTCCTTCAACATCCTCCCTTTTTCGATAATCTTTATCGTATAAGTCCCACCATTCCTGAAATTAGATCCAGTCTGGGTTTATGCACAGGCTTAGTCAAAATATCAGCACACTGGTATTCTGTGGGAACATACTTAACTTGAAGTTCTTTTTCAGTAACTAATTCCCTTACATAAAAATGTCTAATAGAAATGTGCTTTGTGCGACGATGTAACTCTGGGTTTTGTGCAAGCTTTATAGCAGCATCATTATCAACTTGTAAAGTAGAGACTTCTATCAAAGTAGTAATTTCATTGAAAAGTCTCTTCAGCCAAACAATCTCACGAGCCGCTTCACTAGCTGCAACAAGTTCTGCTTCGGTGCTTGAGATAGCTACAGAAGTCTGTTTACGACTTGCCCAAGAGATTACTCCTCCTGCATACACGCATAAGATTCCAGAAGTAGAGCGTCCTGTATCGAAATCTCCACCATGATCAGAATCACTAAAACATTCTAAGATTCCAGTTTTGTATCCTTTTTTGTATACAATTGCTGTATCTAGGGTTCCCTGAATGTAACGAAGTATGCGTTTAACCTTGTTAACATCTTCTAAAGAGGGATTAGTCAGTTTCCTGGATACGACACTGATAGCGTATGATATGTCCGGTCTAGTACCTGTCATTAAATAAGCTAGCGCACCAACGGCTTCACGATAGGGAAATTTAACATCATCCTCTTTTACTGAGCATGGTTGTGCTTCTTTGATGATTGGAGTACTAACGGTTTTACAGTCACTCATACCAAAGCGTTCCAGTAGTCTTTTAGCATAATGTTTTTGAGAGACTTTGATGGAACCATCGTTGTTGTTGTTGAAGATTTCCAAACCCAGAAAGTAAGAAGCTGGTTTTGTGGTTATCTTGAACTTCCGTTTCAATTCTGCCAAAAACTTTTCAGATTCTTTTGGGTTCGTTGTAGCTATTAGACCGTCATCAACATAAAGTCCAAGAATAATCTTGTTGTTAAGTCGGTTTCTAATGAACAAACATGGATCTGTGTCACATTGTTTGAATCCTAAAACTTTCAAATAATCAACAATACATTTGTTCCAACATCTTGGAGCTTGTTTAAGACCATATAAACTTTTCTTCAACTTACATACTTTAGTTGTACCATCACTGTATCCTTCTGGCTGCATCATGTAGACATCTTCATCTAATGAACCATTCAAAAATGCAGATGCTACATCAAACTGTCTGAGGGTTAACCCTTCATTTGCAGCGATGCTAAGAATCGATCTTATTGTGGCCATTCTAGCAACAGGGCTAAATGTATCACTATAATCAACTCCTTTCTTTTGTGTAAAACCTCTTACTACTAATCTCGCCTTATATTTGTCAAGACTTCCATCAGCATGGGTTTTAACTTTGAACACCCACTTACAAGAAATTAGTTTTCTGTCTTTTGGTTTATCCACCAAAATCCAAGTATTATTCTCTCGTAGAGATTTTAGTTCGCTTTCCATTGCTTTTGACCATTCCGCTTTCTGAGGACTTTTAATAGCTTCTTTGTATGATTTGGGTTCATCAAAATCACTAACAATAGTAGACATAATAAAATCTTCAAATCGTTGTGGTGGTCGCAATGTCGATCTATCTCTTAGATTTATTGTAGAATTTCCTTGATCATCGTCTTCATCTGAATCAACTTCTGATAATTCAGGCGTAATATAGGACTCATTAGAATCTTCTTCATTTCTACTAGGTTCATCCGATATTGTAGGAATATTGGGAATTGTTTCTTCAAAACTTGCACCATCATTCAATGTTTGAGGCACATCTGAAATAGTTGCGTCTTGTAAAATATCCTCCCTTGCATCTAACATTGGATGATTTTCTGTAGTTTTAGGAAAATGAACCTCCATTTCAACAATTGGACTTTGTTTTTCTGTTTCAGAGACATCTGACTCCAATCCAATAGATGTGATGACTGACTCGTTGAATATTACGTCTCTTGACCTTATCAGTGTTGGATCCGCTTTATTGTTTGTGCTTAGTAATCGATAACCATCATCACCATCATAACCAATGAGAATACATTTTTGAGCTTTTCTGGACATTTTCGTTCTCTTTACTTTTGGAACATGAGCATAACATTCACTACCAATGATTCTCAAATGTTTGATTGAAGGTTTCTTTGAAAACCATAACTCAAATGGTGATTTTCCTTCTATAGCAGTCGGTCCAGTTCTATTCAGAACATAAGCAGCCGTATTGACAAGCTCAGACCAACAGGAGAGTGGAAGTTCTTCGTGAGCGTGCATCATAGTACGAGCAGCTTCTACCAAAGTTCTGTTGTCTCTCTCACTACACCCGTTCTGTTCCGGTGTATACGGCATTGTCAAACGGTGTTGGATGCCATGATTGTTTAAGATCTTCTTTACAGCTTCATTTTGGAATTCTCCTCCATTATCACTGAGAATTGTCTTTATAATATGACCAGTAGTCTTTGTTTCGTTTATCATTTCCACAAGTTTATCCTTCACTTCAGACTTGTGTTTGATGAAATAAACTTGACGATGCTTACTGAAATCGTCTTTAAATAAAACAAAATAACGAAACTTTTGAAATGAATTGGGGAACGGACCACATAAATCAGTGTGAATGATCTCTCCTGGTGATTTAGCTCGATCTCTTGTTCCAAATTTATATCTATGTGTTTTACCATAAACACATCCTGTACATAATTCAGAATCGAGTTTGACTTTTATACCAAGTTCCTTTTCAATCAATTGCTTCACATGTCTTTTATGCTGGTGAGCAAATCTTTCATGATAGAGTTGTAAAACGTTTTTTGTTGACAGTGAGTTCAATTCAGGAGATGAATGTATAATTGTCTTTACATTTAGTTTATAGAGTCCTCCATTCTTGACTCTTGTGCCAATTAAACTAATTTTTCCATCTACTATCAATTGACAAAATTCTCTTTCAGACGTGAAGACACTGTTCTCAAGTTTATCTTGCACAGCAAGTACGGAAAATAAGTTTTTCTTTATTGCTGGAACATACCATACATCACTCAGTCTAATGTTATGTGTCTGACCTCGAACGTCTGCTATTAAATCTACTGTACCTTTGCCAATAGCTTGAATTGTTGAGCCATTTGCAGTTGTTACTGTTTGATTATTGCTGAAATGTTGAAAGCTGGAAAATATGTCGTTTCGACTGGTGACATGACTTGTAGCACCATTGTCAACAAACCAACTATCAAAATCTTCTTCAATAATATTAACGACTTCATTTGTAACGACTTCCATTAATGAGAGGGTCAGATTGGTATTTTTAGCTTGACTTGTCGGTGGGCCAGGTGTCTTAGGAGGTTTCCCGTCCGATAACCACTTGCGACATTTTTTTACTTTGTGTCCATATAGTCCGCAATATCCACACTTTTTCTTATGCATAAACTTGTTTTGTATAACTAGAGCTTGTGCTTCAGTAGTATCTTCTTTGGTCAAAAGTGAACGTTCATAAGCACATACTTGTGCTGTCAGATTGTCTATATTCCGATCTTTTCTTGACATTAGCATCCAACTAGACTTGAAGGAGAAGTACTTCTCGTCGGGTAAAGTTTCCAAAATCTTGCAGATTAGTAATAGCTCTGGAAGATCATATTTGGTTTCACCTTTTTGAAGTTCCACTTTCAATTCATGCCATATATTTTTCAGTTTGGATATATGCATTGACATGTCATGTGAGGGATCTTTTTTATAGCCAAAGAAACTGTAGCATAGTGAATAGCTTTTGTCTTCAGATATTCCATTGAACAAAGTGTGCAATTCATCCCAAACCTGTTTGGCTGTTGAGAATCTCATGACCTTTTGTAAAGTGGCATCCGACATATTAGCCATCAAAATTAGCATCGCCGTACTATCTATTTTATGATATGCTTCTAAAGATTTTTCATAATTTGCTTTAACGTCTGCACTTACTGTAGTAGCTGGTTTTATAGGTTCTATAAGATTTCCATTTATAGCATCCAAACCGCCAGGAGTACCCCTTAAAAGCAACAGTACCTTACAGCGCCATGTTGACCAATTTTCTTCACCTTCTAAACGACCGATATCAATTTTACAACTCGTAGACGAAGTCGACATTTTGACAGGCCTTCGTTAGAACTTTTTGAAAAAATGTAGTAACAATTTTTGCAAATTATTTGTTTAAACCTTACTCGTAATCGTACTGAATCGATTCCATTATATAATTAAACGCTCTGCTACCATGTTGAGAGGAATTTTATGGATCGAAATGATAAAACGTATTACATGTTTGAAACATTCATATTGACATAGTAGGAATGACAGGGTAAAACAAAGTATCATAAAAAAACAAAGATGAGAGAAAAACCTCCTTCAACAGTATCTGAATGGTACGTTCATGATCCCATTATGCTCATTTACGGTCCTCAGTTGCAGTATACTACTCTATGATATATACAGTTACCCTATACTCTATCGTCTATGCTGTAGGTATTGCATTCTCTTGTTTATTACAAAGCGAAGCATTGAATGTAAACAATGCAAAAAAATTGCATCTTTCTAATACTTTTATTTCTGCCTTGGATTAAAGCCAAGTCTAATAATCATGCGACAAAGCTGGAGAAAATTGCATACCATCTCAAAAACAGTTTCAGTGAAACACCAAACGTGTCCTTATTTACAACAGCTAATGTTACGGACGACCGGATACCAAAATTAAATGTAGATGATGTTGAATCTAGAAAAGTATCTGATAAAAATAAGGACATAAAAGAAGATAAAAGTATCAATATATTGGAAAGAAAATCAAGATACGCGTACAGATCGAATTATGTAGAATTAGAATGCATTTCTTGCTATGGGGCAGGAATGTCGTTCTCTGATGATAATTGCTACAGTGGAACAACGTAAGGGAGCTTTGTATGTTTTTATTGTCTCAAATTAAGGTATTTAGTACGTAAGGCTTAAGTGTACATTCAAAAGCTATTTCACTATAATTTCAATTCACCATTCCCGTTTTGTAGTAGATCATATTTACTTTCTATCTATCTTCTTTCTAACTATAAATATTTTCAATCATTATTAATATTCTGTGATCTGAGGACCCTCTAACTAAAACTTGTTTTCCCTTCTTTTCATTGTGATGATACAGCTAAAACATTCCATTCCAGTTCCAAAACAGAGAAATGCACTGACGCAGAGTCATGTTTCACCGAACTTCATCCTCAATACATAAAGAGGGGCTGTACTTTACCTACTGGCACAAACAGAACATTTGTATGCAAATGTCCCCTATGTAACGACAAACCTTCGCAAGATCTAACCTATTACGAGTATAAGACCATCAACGATTGGAAATATGATAATGAACGTCTTGCACGTCCTGTAGTGAACATGGATCTTCTCTGTAAAATTTGTGAAACGACGGGCCGGAATGAGGCGGCAGACAAAATTTGCAAAAATGGGTCTAAGTGAGTTGTTAACACTAAAAACTTATATCGAAATGCTTTTAATTTAATCATCCTCAAAATCTTAATTTGGTAATTACTCCTTTATTTTGCTTTACTCCTTGCATTAGACTCAAGTCATGGAACATTTTAAAAATGATAATTCATGCATCTCTCATACGTTTTTATCAGGGTATTCGTGGTCTGCTGACTTACCTCCTGGTTAGTGATAATGTTGATCAGGCTACCCGTACATAGTGGTAGGGCGTTTAGTTAAAACTAGCCTATCAAACCTACCACCTTTAAGTACAAAATTAGAAGAAAGCCTGAAATTTTCATATTTAGTGTAAAACGTTGACCCAAAATGGAATGGAATGGAATGGAATGGAATGGAACACTAGAAATACAATTAAATTATTTTTCTTATAAGCTCTAATTCGTAAGAAGTAAGCTTAAAAAACTTTTTTGCACCCTAACATGTGTAATGTCATATATTTACTTAAAAAAATGTTAAGTTGTCAATTTTACACCATTCTTGTTACAAAGTCTATCTCAAAAACTGAACCAGTAAAGACTCTGAATTTTCGGTAAATTATGTGCCATATCCTTCATTTAACTCTATAATATATCTATAGTAGTTTAATCAACGATTTATACGAAGGACTTATTTTTAGAGTTCCGTACCCAAAGGGTAAAAACGGGACTCTATTACTGAGACTTCGCTGTCCATCCGTCCGTCTGTCACCAGGCTGTATCTCTAGAACAATGGTAGCTACACAGTTGAAATTTTCACAGATGATTTATTTCTATAGCCGCTATCACATCAAATACTAATAGTAAATTACATATTTTAGGGGGGCTCCCATACAATAAACTTGATTTTTTACCGTTTCTTGTTCGATACTAATAACGGTGACAGGTAGACGCCTTAACTATTCACAGAATATTCAGTTTTATGCTATCTTGAAATATATTTAATTAAAATAAAATAAATAATTAAGGGGGCTGCCATACAATAAAAATGGTTTTCACCGTTTATTGGCTAAAAATAATAATAATGAAAACATAGAAACTTACAATATTCGCCGAATATTTAGTTGTATATTTAATTTAAAAATAAACAATTAGTGAGATCACTATTTGGGGTTCGCAGCTACCTAGAATAGGAAAGTCCCTACCCAGCTCAATCGGACACTGCGAAAAGTGTAACATGCAAGATTAGGTTACAGATACGGAACCCTTCGTGCACGAGTCCCATTCACACTTGGGCGGTTCTTTCTTTTACAGGGTATTGCGATGGTGAACCCTAATGGGCCTAAAAGCTGGCCAGTTTTTTTATTAGTAAAAACTTTTGACAAAAATGATTTGGAAACTTATTTTTTCGCAAATATTATGTACTTTCACTGAAACATGTTACTAAGCTATATCAACGAAGCCTATTTTTTATTTTCTTATCATCCCATAACGTTGCATGATTTATTTTATCAATAAACTAAATCAAACCGGGACGTGGAGATCGAACCTAGTATTTTGAGATTCCAAAGCGCCACTTAACTTAAATGATTTTTTTTTACCGGCGGTATGCCTTTATTTACAAAACATTAGCTGTAGTAAATATTGAACATTACATTCCATGAACAATTAATAACATTGAACATTTATTGTCCTGCAGGGCTGATTATATGGTTTGTGGACATAGGCAACTTTGTTATACAAACATAGACCTGGAAACAGACTACGTTTCAAGAGGATGCATTAAATCTCCAGTTTTTAACGCCATGAAATTATTTTGCAATCTGTCTATGTGTAATAACAAAAAATTTGAAAATCCATCAAGGAGTAGAAGAGAATTAACCTTTAAATTAATACCAGTATCCAAAGAAGCCAATTCAGCATTTCTTTTATGCCCTTATCAAAGTTTTATTACTTCGATAGTATTTATTATAACAGCTCTCCATTGAATCAATTTTTGATCCATAAAGGCACCTCGTCCTTTTTTTCTACATTTAAAAGGTAAGAAGTTCTTATCTATTTCGATAGACAAGCGTCATAGAGTGTAATGGTATCAGCAAAGAGAAAATAATCCAATCGTTACGCTTGTACATTGACAGTATGTAAACATTTCGTTTGAAAGTCATGCTTATTTTCTCGCATTAGTAAACGAGATCAGTAAATTAGTAACATTTTATGAAAACTGAAATTGTTTATTAATTTAATGCAAAATCTAAATATTGTTGACATATTTAGGTATTTAATATAAATTGTAGGTAATTTTCTATAACGCTATGAGGTAACGTTATAGGGAGACAGGTTTCACTTATCTTTTGTTCCTTTCCTTTAGTTTCTGACGTTTGAACGTTAGTTGTCAACCTTTCTTGTAAATATAAATATGTCAACAGGTTCCTTTATATTTATTTATTGATTTCTGCTAGAACAACACCACAACCACATAAGAATCATGAAATATTTACAATTAATTTTGATTCAGACCTTCATTGTCATAGTGAAATCTGATAGTAAAGAAGATGTGAAAAACAAGAACCCGTTACCATATTTTAGGCGAGAAGTAGATGGAAAATTTAGTGACCACAATATTGAAGGTTTACATAAATATGATTCAGAAACAAATTTAGTCTCATTTCTCGTTAATAATGTCAATGAAGTCTTTAGCCATGTTGAAGATGCAACTGATTTAATTGAACCTCTTACTACCGTCCCAATAGATTTTCTTGAAATGGTAAAACCCACAGTTAAAGTAGTAATCAAAAATACTGAAGAAGATCCTAAACTTACAGATAACGTCATCGATTATGCTAATAACACTCTATTCAATTACAAAACGTTTGAACGTGTTACCCCTGTCTATGAATTAGAAAAGCCTGAAAAGCGCGTACTCATGCTGCTGGCTAAGGAAATGAAATCATACGAAAAATCTGAACAAGCATTCTACGACACTAATGCTTTGATGGAACCTTCAAACAAAGACGCTATCAATCCATCAGAACTGAATAATCCCTACAAACGTTCTTGTATTTCATGTAATAATGTAATGTACGAAGAGTGTAATGATCCTAGAAACAAATTGTAAGTAATTTCATTTTATTACATTACAATGCTAGAGAATCCAAATATTTTCTAATTCAACTGAATGTTAATAGTTTTAAGACAAAAATCTAATTTATTTTTGAAACAATAGAGAATGTGCTCCAAAATAAATTAGATTTTAGTTGTGATTTTAGTGACACGGAATTTACATAATTCCATGTTATGAAAAAGGGCAGGTCAGGAGTACCCTAAACCGACGCTTATGTGATAAGATTGACGAGTAAAGTAGATGAAGCGAAAGATATGTGTTAGGATCCTAGTTAATGTAAATCCATGGTCTCTGCCTACCCCTATGGAAAAGTGGCGTCATTTTATCTATGTATCTATGTGTATTTATGAAAATATTTTATTATCAACAACAAACTTCTCTAAAGGCGCTTTGATGTAATTAATTTCCACGTTTCCTTTAAACGATATTGCAAATTGATCCATAAGTGATACTGAGGTCAATATAAAGCCATGCGATGCAGTTTATGACATGAGTACCTTGTATTATCATTATTTCTGTTATTGAAGCTCAATAACTCTTACTGTTTATTTGAAATTATTACCGAGCATTGCTCTTACTGGCTCACAATTGGAAGAAACCGTGATATTCTTCCAATATTTTTCGTGAATAATATTACAGTTAATTCAAAATGATACAATTTACGGCAGGTCGAAATCTAGTTACTTTGTTCCAGAATGTCGTCGGTCGTGTGTGAAAATGAAGCTGACATATGCTATTCACAGCACACCCCATTTGGAATAGTCGATCGTGGATGTTTCAACGTAAATCGAAACCTCAGTACTTATGTGTGTTCCTGTAATCTTTGCAACTACATATCCATATCTGAAATGCCTTTCATTTTCTCAAACAAGCGAGATTGGTTTGATAATGTTATTGAGCTCTCACGTACGAGAAATTTAAGAAAATCTGTGTTTAAAAATATGGCTTGCATGCAATGCGAAGTGAACACGACTAAGCAAAAAGGAGACATACTTGATAGTGCGAACTGTTTGGAAGGAAATATGTAGGTCTCTTATGTTATTATTGATCCATCTTCAAATGCGCATGTGGTTTACATATTCTCATTTGGTGAAGTGTAGGTGATTAAGATAGCTTTGCCAACTTTTTCTGGGACACAAAGTGTGATTATATGTTTATTTTTATTTCTCAAATATACACAAAAATGTACGTTTCCAAAATGTATGTATATACTTTAGTTACTTTTTGTCGTCAGAATAATTATAATTATTATTATATAATTCATATCGATTATTATTGCTAAAACTGAAAACTACTGACTGACTACTGCAGCAGTGATGGCCCAGTGATAATAGTTTAGATTTCTGCGCCATGTGACCGTGGATTCGAATCACACCACAGACGTGAGCTAGTGGTAGTAAGGCATAATAATAATGCGAATGGTCACTTAGATGGACTACAACCCTCAGTAGAAAAGTTGTCACTGCAGCTGTCTAGTTCTAGGTTTAGCCTGTTAATACTTTCTACCATATCATCACTCTATTGACAATAAACCTCCCCGAAAGGTTTATTGTAATGGAGGGATGGGATTGCAATAGTCCTTGGCAAGCATCTTAAGGGGTTGCATTATCTAGCCGTAGCCCTGCACTACACACAGCACAGTGGGTACACAACAGTCAGGTCAAGATGTCTTTGATAGATAGATAGATAGATAACTCTTTATTGACAACACCGTAATAACAACAATAAACTTATTACTAAAACATAAAGCCAAGTGTATCAATGGGCGGTGCACCTCTTCCAGACAACCCATCAATAAGGGATAAGGTCCATATATTGGTCGGGGTGTCTTATGGTCTAAATAATTGTACGCATAAATAGTTCATGTTAGCAAATTATTAACTAAGTAATTAACCAAAACTACAAAACTAAATTAATGCTCATAAGTATATACACATAAAATATAATATAAGGATAAATGCTTATACTATTATAATAAATAAAATAAATACATAAATACGACTTAAACATACATATATGAGTTAAAATACATAATAGAATATACATATATATTATATATACACAATTATATATAAATACATACAAATTGCTATATGTTAAACACATAATTAAATTAAAAATAGTATTTGTACCATTGTGTCCATTATTAAAAATAAAAGTTAGAGTAAGAGATAATAGTTCTTGACTTGATCCTTGAAAGATTTCAATGAAGGAGCACGTTTTATTTCTAGCGGTAGCGGATTCCACAGTCTGACAGCTTCAGCGGCAAATGAATAGTGATAGAAAGTAGATTTAGTTACAGGTTGTTGTAGCGTTAAGTTTTCTGATGACCGTAAGTCATTACGGTGTCAGTACAGAGAATGTGTATTATGAAGAAATTTAAATTGTTCTTTGAGGTAGCGCAGGGATAAAGGATGGAACAGAATACTGTAAAGGAGACATAGTATATGAGCATTCCGGCGACGACGAATAGGGAGCCACTTGAGCTTATTACGAAAATCGGAGACGTGATCATATTTGCGTAAGCCATATATAAATCTTATACAAAGATTTTGGAGACGCTCAAGTTTATTCAGTTGCTCTTCGGTTAGGTCAAGATAGCAGACGTCAGCATAATCAAGAATAAGGAGTAAAAGAGATTGTGCAAGCGCAATTTTAGTGGTAGTAGGTACAAAGTTTCGAAGTCTCCGTAAGGATCCTGCGGATGCAAACAACTTACGGCTAGTGATAGCTATTTGAGGATAATTAAATTTAGAAGATTGTGCGAGTATGTTATTTGTGGACTTGATGGAGTCCAAAATCAAAGCTGCGACTGTATGAGGGTTACACTTCTTCACATATTTATTCGTAGGTTACTGCTATGAGGAACACTGAAAGAGCAAAGCCAGACTTGTGCAGATATAACTATATAAAGGGCTCACAAATGGGTTATCCTTTATACACAATCAAACACCGAGCTCGCTGTCGCTCCAAATAGTCAAAGAGATATATTCAGTAGGGCCCAATTGTGCAACACTGCAGTTGCACAGAGGCAATTTATTCCGATTCCCCCCATGTCTCCCTACAGTGAGACAAGCCGAGGTTCGAACCACAGTGTTGCCCTTGAGCTCGCTGTCAACTCCTCCTATAGTAGCGACACGTTTTCGGCGTCCGCAGGAGACGGAGGTAGAAGGCGCTCTTCGCCTTCTACGCCCGTCTCGAGAGGGAGTTCTGCTCCCGGGCTGTTGTAGGGTCAGCCCTCGCCCAAAATCCAGTGGAGCTGGACGACCGAACAGTATGTAGCCAGCTACTATGTCCTCCCTAAAAAAAGAAAGGTTATCCTTTATTAAATTTTCTCAAGTAGTTTATGATGGAGCATAATCTACTTCACAAGTGAAATCCCAGGCAGGTGCTAGATGTAAACGAACTGTGTACCTAGATAATACAAAAACTTGTTTCATTTCCAGTGGTTCCGTACCCACCCAGATTTGTGAAGAAAATGAAATCTGTGCAGTAAAAGCCATCAAAAGCCAAGGTTACATGTGGCGCGGATGTGTCAAAACCCCACTTTACAATTACTGGTGGGCCTTATGTGATGCTGATCTCTGCAATTATGATAGTTTAATATCTATTTATGATTTTGTATGAGGTATTACATATTATTTCTAATGAATATTTATAATATATTATGTAATAAAAATACTTAATTCCATAGGTATTGTTTTATTTTAGGGATAAACTAACTATGAGTAATTATTGGTTACGTTAAAATTAGATACGGATGTTGACCATGCTGAAATAAGATTGATTGAGTTCATTTATTAAAAAATATATTTATTTAGAACTTAATAATATTTCAGATAGGTACTGAAAATATATGTTTTTAATGCCAAGCAAACTAAATTTACATGTCGAATTGCTAAAGATTTGATTAGTGCCAGAAAAGTTATTTTGTAATATACTTCTAAGGGAGTAGGTTCTTTTTGTAATGGTGAATATACTTTAATAATAATGAATTCCAACTTTATTATGTCTAGTCGTTTGCGCGAGTGAAGCTGCTTGCATTAACTTAGTGCTAGTTAGTGCAAGCAGTTTATAATTAGGTTTTATAATTTTTATTTAACCACATTTGCATAATATCATAGCACTGCTAAATCGTAGTACAAAATCACTCAATTATCTATCGTCCAAGTCATTTTAGTTGGAGTTTAATTTGTGTAAGTCCACGTTACGTAATATTATTGTATAGTGTTGTTCTTCAAAGTTAGTAATAAGTGTTCTATATAGCTAACAAATACTTATTAGATTTTTAAAAGTTTCACAAGAACAATGTGGGACTAAACGTGATTGACACCACACGGGGGCAATGTGACTCTGAATTACCATTACTAAAGACAAAAAAATCTCGGCGAACTTTTACAAACAGAATGGTTCATACGGCAGCCTGAAAATATTATGTGGGAAAAAAGTTAAAGATGGATATCAAGATAACCGAGTGAGTTGCAAGAGACAGGGGAAAGCAGAGACCATAGATTGCTGTGCTCTCTGCTTTCCCCTGGCAACAGGTGTGATGTTAACATTAATCTAATGTTGACTATTAAACCCTTAAAAAATTCATTTTTCTAAGGGCCCGTTTCAGAATGTCATAATAAAGTTTCGGGTTGCTATGCAACACATAAAATAACTGAATGATAAAAATGACAGTTAACATGCAGCGCGTTTCAAGCTTTAACCGTTGGATAGGCTAAATCGATGACTGTGAAACGCAAAGGTAGTGTTTTGTTTAATAAATATGTTCTGGGTAGTGAAACCGGAACTAATGCGAACATTCTGAAACAGGCCCTAAGTATATTTTCATTTAGAAACTAAAGAAAGGAAAAGATAAGACAAATGATAAAATAGTGTATTTTAGCTAAAACAGGGTAAAGTCCCAAGGGGCTTGCAGCTGCCTTCGTGCAATATGCACTCTGAAGGAATACTCGCTTCGGACCGAAAGAAAACGTTGCCTTTTATATAAATATTTTATCTCAAGAAGAAAGCAACGTCTTATAATTCCTTTATGCAAATCAGCTGTTGAGAAAATGTTATTTTTAAATGTTTTGCATTATATAAATAGAGAATTTGTTTATAGTAAGTTAAGTACATTGCTTGAACTAAACTTACAAATTTACAAACAATAAACGGTCAAATGCGTGTCGAGCCACGCACAATGTAGGGTTCCGTAAAAGCCCGTTATCATAATATAGAACGATTGTAGTTCTTTATTCTCCTCAAATTTCTTCCTGCTAAATCTAAGAAATAAGAGTACGATTGCTGCCAAGTTATTTGTCAATTGTTATTCGGAAATTAAACAAAATTCGTTTGTGAATTCTATAGGTAGATAATCGAATGAAAACGTCATGATAGCGCGATCCAGAATCCGTTGGTACATTATAAGAATTTGAATTTGCTGTAGCATAAATAATTATTGTATTATAAAATAGTTGAAATATATATGAAAGAAAAATAAAAAGTATACACCTATATACGCAAGTGTGATAAAATCAAACACCTCAGGTACAATTTATTCTGCTTTGCACATTTCACTTATGGTTCACACAGTAATTGATCAATACGTATATAAACAGAATCACACTGTAAATTATTAACTTCAAGAATACACGGGTAATAGATGTTACTCCATCGAGTTCTACCGACCGACTGACTTAGACGATCGTTCTCCCCACCCAGAAAAACATGTCATCGGAAGATATCCATATAGGTGGGGCCGACCAATCAGAAGGCAGCATAGTACTTAATCAATAGACTTACTGGTAATTGGCACATTCGATAAAAGACAAATCAGCAACTTAATATTTGTAAATCTTAAAATAATACAAATAATTATAAAAATAACATAAAAATACTGAACATAATTTACAAAATCATCACACAAGTAAGCTTATGAATGGGTTATTATACTAGATAATAACTAGTCTGGCCATAAATTATACTGTAACATAAAAACTTTTCAGTTTTAGAATGATTTAGAATTTGGAACGCGTTTGTTACCTTAAAATTTTCTTTCGATTTCGCGCCATTTAGTATATTATTTCGTGTTCATTATCAAATAACAATATGAAATGACTTTGAGGTGTAAAAGTAAATAGGATAGCAGTATTTGCCTTGTACAAAGTAGGTATTGAGCCGTCGTCGCATCGGTCATATTCCAGACACTTCTAAAGCTTGGTATCAGCCGTATGGTCGTATATCGTAATATCAACAGATACAACAAAACTTCCTCTGTCGAAGACCATAAAAGATCAAGGCAGCCGCGTGTCTTCGAACTAAAAATTAATGCTGTTAATGCCAGAATTCGTCGAAATCCCATTAGGAAGTAAAAATATTATGATAACTCAACAATAATCTTATTGCGAGAAATGAAAATTCCCGCTAGGAAAATGTCGCGTATTATAAAACAAGACCTGAAGTTCGGTGCTTATCGTCGATATACAGTACATGCTCTAAATCAATCTTTAAAATTAAATAGAGTGCCTTGCCCGTTGCGATACGCAAGTGAAGTGCACAGAAATCTTCTCTTTACAGATGAAAAAATTTACACGATTGAAAAGCACTACAACCAGCAAATTGATGAAGTGTGAAATGAAGTGAGCGATGACCGTGGTACGACAGGTACTGACAGCAAACACTTAGCAAAAACACTAGTGTACGACGAGGATGAGGTCCAAAAAGTACTTTATACCTATATAAGTCGAATCTTTGTACTGTCCTTACTATATCTATACTAATATTATAAAGAGGAAAGATTTGTATTTTTGTATGCAACGAATAAACTTTAAACCTACTGGACCGTTTTGGATTTAATTTAGCATGGAAATGTAATGTAGCATGAAGTTTTTATCCAACTGCGCAAAAAGAGGTTAATGGTTTTGCGCGATAACCGCAATACGCGCGGTTGGATTCGCGGCTGGAAAGCTAGTCTATTATGTATGACATAGGGTATAGTTATTGTTTTAAGATTTTTATTTTAGATTTAGCTTTCAATGTCAGTCTTTACCCCTTATAAACATTCAACTACTTCATTTTAGTCACTTTAAAGGATTTATTCAATAGATTTTATATTTGGTACAAAATTATCCAACACCCAAGTTAAACGACTATTACAGCTAAACAAATAAAGTTATATCAACCGCTATACTTTTCCTTTAAAGTTCATGAAACGCACTATGAGCTTGAATTTTTACAGATTTTTAAACCAGCAGTTTAGCTTTTAGAGGGGGGGGGGGGACGCCCTGCTGGAACAAAAATTTGCTCATTAAAGTTTAATATTTCGTAAATGGAGCAATAAAATGAAAAACAGTATTAGCAACCCTAAGTCATTTTAAAATACCTATTCAACCATACCACACCAAAAGAAATAGACGACGAAAAAAAATTTCATCCCCACGTCACATGTATGGGAGGTACCATAAAAAAAAATATTTTTCAAAATTTTATTTTACCTTTTGTCGGCGTAATTGATTTACATATCCATACAAAATTACAGCTTCCTAGAACTAACGGTCTCTCTGCAAAACCTCGGACAGACGGACATGACGAAACTATAAGGGTTCCTTGTCAGTACTACGGAACCCTAAAAATCGCATCAATAGTAGTATTGATGCGTTCGTAGCGAGGTTTGCTTAGCCGTTCTTAACCGGTTAGCTAAGTAAAACAACGTCAGCCGCGTGCATGACTTGAATGGGTGACCGCTAATGACATTACTACAGAGCGTTTCCGAGCTCTGGAGGGTATGTTAAGCCGTCGGTCCAGGTTGTTGTCTTACGATGGCAGTCTATATAGTCTGGTGGTAGGCCCGCATGGCTAACTACCACCCTCAAGTAGAAAATATTGAAGCCAAGCACCTAACGGTGTAAAAAAATGGTCAAAATAAAACTAAACTTAAGTGTAACCGCGATCGAAAATAGGCTTAAATCTAAAGGAATTTACAGATACAAAAAGTAAAAACATTGATCGAATCATATATATCAAAATGTACGTATATATATTTATATATATTTCATGTGATTTTTTTTGCTGATTCACAGTGATGTTGGTTCGTTTTCTACAACGCCTCTAGAACATATAATGGCGACTAAACAGCTTACCTAGCAGTTCCTGTTTCAGCTTCTTGTTTGCTACCCCAAAAGGAGTTAAATACTATGAGGCAGGTAGTAAAATAAACTAGATCGATAACAAAATTAGTGACATAATGTTCTAAAAATGTTTTCGCAGGAGGATCTATTCGATTACCTGGCTCTTTGCCCAGACCAATGTGACTGGCTACCTTCCAAAGGAAATATTTGGTTACTTTTTAAATCTTCAGCGCATGTAATTTCTGTAACAAGAGTAAATACCTACTTTTGTTTTAAACGTAATAGGATTTAGGCCTGTGTTTTCAATATAGTTGTTTACTGAAAACTTTTTAGCAGAGGGCGTTGTATGTTGGTTACAGAAGTTTTTTACAAGTTTTCTATAGAAAAGAGTGTTGTTTTATTCCGCTAACTCTTTATTTTTAAAACAGAGTTTTCACGTTCCCTGATGCTGTTTATTGGTCTACTTGGCATCATCCGACTAAGAGAGGAGTTGAGAAAATAAGGTGCTTTGCTTCTAAGATTCACAAATGATCTAGCTAATAGGTAAATGTAATGAATTGTATCTACCTATTGTGTCTCATGTGTCTTTTGATGTTGAATAGGTTTTATTAGATTATCGTTGAATCATAAAATAAGGTAAAAGTTAGTCGTTTTATCTCAACCAACAACTTATGAGTAAATCTAAAAAGTTTCATACAAATGACCTCAACAGATTAAACTCTAAGCAGCGTTTTCTTTTTATCTTGGATTTAAAGGTATTGAAAAATACTTACATATTAATTTAGTTTAGTTAATTTCGTATTAGTAATCAAGTATTCCATTTAACGAGGACAGAGTACTAAGAAATCTGGAAAATCATATTAGCTGTCTTATACAGCCACCCACTTTTTATTAAGTTTAATAAAAATATATTCCTATTGAATAATTTTATACTAAGTAACGTTTCTATGTAACAAACATTGAGCGCCATCTGGATGGAACTAATTTGACAGTGGGGTTCCCCATTAGCTAAAATATAACCCAACTAAATTCAAACAAAGCTTCCAAATTGTCATTTGTGTGTCAACAATTTGTTTTCACTATATTTTCTTGTTAAATAATACAAACGCTACTATAGTACATAGTATATGGAAAATAACTCTGAGCAAAGAAAAAACTAATTGTGCAAACAGAAAATTATTCCTTAAAACACAACTAATTGTCCTTACTGACTGATGCATATAAAACATCTGAACAGAACTGTTTGGTGTTCAAAAACTCAGAGTAAAAATGATGTTTGCAGCGAGCATGAGTAAAAGTGACAAACTTGTTCTGCAGAACTGCAAGTTTTCTTTTAACTTTTAATAAGTACTTCATTGTTAATTTTTCAATATCTTAAGTTTGTATTTAGAAAAACCTATTCTTTCGTATTGCCTTCACTTCTTACCTAGTATTTTTTTCACTGGTATGGGTGAACAGTTGTTTATTTCATCCTAGTGTACGGACATATTCCTAGGCCTCATGCTTTTAATTCTAGCATTCTTCTCAGTACCCAATATTAGGATTCTAGAGTACATCGATCTTAGGATTTAAACTTGCACCTAAACACCAATGTGCTCAATTTTTGAACAAATAACTACTTTTATATGTTTGTCCTTTGTATTGTTAAAGAAAACATACTGTACCAACCCCTCATAGGTGGGGTAAGGGTAGGAAGAGGATAAGGAATCCAATGGAGTAAAACGTACTGGTACGTGCCTAGTAAAAATATTAAACGCAAGTAATATCTAAAAAGCCATATAAAATCTTGGCCACTTGCTGCAGTGGCGCACTATTTTGTGGCAATTCAACTTCTTTTACGACCAAATTCACTTAGGCTGCCTCCTAGAAAGTATTTCAGGTACCTATTTATAAGACAAGTCATATATTTCGAGAACTGTGACTAGGAACGGTATTCTCATAGCAAAAGTAGGGTGGTAGTTCATTAAAGAGATATATACGGTCATTATGTAGACATTTCAACTGTGCAGAAAGTACATTAATACTTATTTTATGGTAAGTTGTAAAAGCAATTTGAATGTGCTCATGGTTGTGATAGATTTTACTAGAACATTATTTAATATTATGTTATGATACCGGAAGCATAAGATACGATTTCTCATCTTAGAATAAAAATGATAAACAGACAAATTATAATTTGAGAGGTTCTAATTCTGAGAAATCTAACTTTTTACCTTATTTTATTTCCAGACTAAATTTATGCAGAGCGAATATTTTGTTCCACTCTGCTCTACACTATGTTGTACGTTATAATACTTATTTCTTAAGTAGTACTTAACCTTTTTTTAACCTTTACCCAATATATCTTCTGGGTTTCATGCTGTTCGTCTATCTATCGGTTTTATTTTTAGCCTTCTTCTACCTTTCTTTCCGTCTATATTCATACAAAATACTCTTTTATTAATTGCTTATTTTTTTCCATTTGACAAATTAGTATGATTATTTCTACCACTTTTATTTTCTTTACTAGATGCGATAATGAATTAAAGTATTTTATATGTAAATCCTATCCTAAACTATATATATATTTCAACTTTCATCCAAATTTATTAAGCCATTTTAACATGGTAACAAATATAGGTACATAGTCGGTCTCATTAAATGTAGGGAGTCAAACGTAGATGAACATAAGACAAAAAAATATATATATATATATAAATATACAGTTTACCCAGGTTAAAAATTAAATGATCACAGCAACGGCTTCATTTAATATAAATTGAATTTGAATGAAATATTTCAAAGACATTCAGAATTCAAAAACGTTTAGTAAAAATAACGAGATTTTTTACCACTATCGAGCTTCGCTTCATCTACACTATAATTTTCTTATTCCATAAGCTCTGTAGATGTTTTCCGAACAAAACATCATCCATGTTTGCCTTTGGCTAAATGGTATCTCGTTTACGCCAACACGATTGCAAATCTAAAACCCCTTTCAGTCTCAGATGCCTTTGATGGCAAGCGTTAGTACATTAAACACACAGTGCGGTACGTGTTGAAAGAAAGTGGGGGCCTCAAGGCATCTCAAGCCAGCGTTCCTTCTACGTACCGAAACTATTTTCCATTCACCACTGAATTCAAACCATAAGTCAACGGATCAAGGTTGAGCTTTGTATGGATGTCAAGTATGAGGCTTAGCCTCTCATTACCATCTTATCCGCTTCAAGAAGAACACTGTTATTATAACCTGGCAAGGGCAAGCAATGATCGCGTTATTTGAGATGTGATTATCTCACTTTTTCTTCATATTCGACTAGTGTTGAACAAACCGAACAGGATTACAGACATTACGGAAGGCAATTTAGTAGCTTATAACTGGTTTGCTTTGTTTTGATTTGAATCGTATATATCGTGTGGATGAAAAGATGCAAGTAACCAAAGCCTTTCTTTTTAATAAACTTTAGAATTATCACGTAACAAATCATATTTTTTATGTTCTACAGTGTATGTAATTATCTAAATGTGATAACAGACACTATCGCAAACTAAGCAATACTCACATTTACAAATTTGTGTACAAAATTTCTCATTATGTCTGGGAACCGAAACCACGTCCTCTGATTTTACGCACCGGATACCTTAACCATTAAGCCATCGAGCATAACTCAGCTGCGCTGAAATGTATTACTCTAATTGTACTAATTTAACCGTTTAAAGAGGCGATGCAGGTACATACAAAAAAAATTTGTAAATGTTACAATTTTTTTAAGTACAATACTTAAAAAAATTGTAACATTTACAAATTTTTTTCACACACATATTACGCTGCAGGGTATATGGCTCTCAGTCTACCACTTGGATCTAAGTCAGTGTTTTTTTTATGTGATTGGATTACAGAATACGCACGATGCCTACCTTGCCTGAAGCGGTAACGTCTGCCTATAACAGATGCATTTTGTTCACAAGTGACGAACTGCACTGCGCCCATCACCCTGAGACATACAGTTGTTAAGTCTCATGTACACCTGATATTTCACTGGCACGCATAAACTTCATTCAGTTTAAAATGAAATAGACCCCGTGCTGCGAATATAACTGATTGTCGATAGAAATAGATATGGTGGTAGTTTTTTCAAAAAAACTGCTTCACAAAGACTGCTACTAAATCAGTACTATCAGTATCAATACTAATATTATAAATGCAAAAGTAACTCTGTCTGTCTGTCTGTCTGTCTGTTACGCTTTCACGCCAAAACTACTGGACCGATTTGAATGAAATTTGGTATGGATATAGTTTGAGACCCGGGAAAAAACATAGGATAGTTTTTATCCAACTACGCAAAAAGAGGTTAATGTTTTTGCGCGATAACCGACATACGCGCCCGGAAAGCTAGTATTAAATAATTATTTGGAATTTTGTAATCAACAATTATTTTTCAAAAACAATCTATGAGTATTTTTAAAGGACTTTAAAAAAAGGAGGAGGTTCTCAATTCGACTGTTTTTTATTTTTTAATTTTTGTTTGTGTAAGTTAACTCATAACTCTTTACAGGATGTACCAATTTTTTATTTTCGATAGCTGGTGCGTGTCATGTGGTCCCCTTTAAATGAGGTATCCCTAATAATGCGTATTTTATGTTTGAAGTCGGTTGTTTTTTTTTTTGTTATATTTTTATAGCTTAGCTCTAGGCCAGCTTTTGGCCTAACATGCATTTGCATATTGTAATTTTTATATATTTGAAGCTTTTTTATTAGTCTAATTTAGAACTAGATATAACTTTGTTATTAGGTACTAGGTTCGTAATTACTATGTTGGTTGGAAGAACAACGTGTATATTATTTAATTCATTAAAACACGTGTTGCCGACATAAGGCATCTTATATCGGCAACACGTAAGTGTTAAATATCACGTGAATAACCTGTTTTAATCAATTAATGAAAATGTGCGTAAGTTTTAATAATATTTAATATTATAATATATTATTATTTGTTTGTAATTAATGTTAAATTTACAAAAAAAAATATTTTGCGCATCAATTTAATTTGAGAGAGACTGTAACATACTTATTAGGTAAATTAAATTTAAATTTTATATCCCAATCATACAATAACACGTTTGAATGTTGGAGGTATTATGGATTAGAAAAATATTAAGGTCAATCTGAGTTAGTTTCAAAAAAAAATTATTCCCAAGACGCCTGCCATGCGTGGTGATTATGGCAAACCCTCGTTTATGGGGGAGGCTGTGTCCAGCAGTGGACAACCCGACTGCTTACATAGTAGCTTGGTACAGTACAGTATTCTAAAAATGGTTTGGCTATGATAGCATCTCACAAATGGACTCCAATTTGTACGTATAAAATGTTCAACAGGAATGTTTGAAAACGCTCGAATATCCGCGTGTTAAAAGAATAAAGGAATAAAAAATGTTGGCGTAACGAGCAACCGCGCAGCTCTTAGTGACCATCGATAAATAACAGTTTACTGGATGGTTTAACTTAGCACTGAAAAATTAAACTATTAATCTTTGCTATATACGTATCTACTCCTCCAATGTGACGCGAATGTACTGAACTTAATCTTCTTTCTACTGAATGTTTGTGGTGAATAAATAGAGTAGGAATGAAAAGATAAGCAAAATATATACTTACTTCGGGAAGAATTTGTGCTTGGCACAATTTTCCTTATATTTAACTACACAAAGTGCTTGTAAGAAATGGTATGAGATTATAATATTTAATATATTGTCTTTAAATTTTACGTGGTTAGTCTGGTATAAGTAGTTATAAGTTGATAATAATTTGAGTATAAATAATTAACTCGATACAATGCAGTATTGCTACTATTATAGTATTTGCTGAACGTGGCAGTACAATGTAGTATATTTCAATATTAAAATTTGTAATTGACGTTCATAAGAGCGTCGTAGACGCCTAAATTGACTTTGACTTTGACTTTGATAAATGTAAAGGGCCTCAGCAGAAGCGGTGATATTTTCCGCAAAGAATTCAAGGATATTTTTCGGGGACAATATCAGAAATCTTTATTCATTAGTGTAAATTATGGAGGTATTTTTACTTACTACTTTGTGGACTTTTTACCGCTTTCGTCATATACGTAGTGAAAATAATCGCGCCAAATGAAAAAAACTTGTGTAGTTTGCTACTACGCAAGTTTTGTTTTTTATTGCTGATCGATAAGCCTTTGACCACAATCTCACCTGATGGTAAGTGATGATGTGGTCGCAGGTGTTCACAAGCTTAACACAGAATTACTGGTTCTCAAGAACAGCTGCCGGAACACACCGTTAGGTGCTTGGCGACAGATTTTCTACTTGAGGGTGGTTGCTAGCGAGTCATCAATGTAGTAGGATGCTGCTTCATATTAGGCGCTTAAAGAGATTTTCATGTGGTCAGTAGAATATTCATTTCTGGAACAAATAACAACAAGTCAAATTGCACATGCATTTTTTAATAATTCCAGTTTTATTTGACGTCATTGATTATATTTTCAGTTTTGATGTAGGCTTTTCTAGGAAATTCTTGTTAGTATTGTGACAGTTTTAGTAAATATATTGAGCCTTGATGTGTTTCAAATTCGCAGCTACACATCAATATTATACAACGACGGTTGCTGCAATTTAGCATATTAACTTCCTTTCTGTTTTTTGGCCATCTCAATAATTATATATATAATTATATTAATTATATTGATAGCTTTACTTAGCATATCAATATCTTTTTACATTATTATATCACTTGAATAGTAGTTTATGCAATTGTCATATAATAGAGGGTATTAAAACATGAATGTAGTTTTTTGAAACGAGCCGCAAGCGAGTTTCAAAATAAGATTACACGAATGTTTTAATACCTAATTATATGCAGTTGCATACACTACTTTATTGAATCTCATGGCTATAGGTGGCTACAATAAATAACATGCAATATAAACACCAGAACATAGCGCGCGCGGCGCGCTCAACTCAGATGATGTGTCCATAAATTGAATCGAAACCTCCTTGGTCGGGACACATTGTACTTTAATAATAAAAAAATTGTTTTAAAGCATTGTTTTGTGAGAAGAATAATGCTTTAATTTAATTTTATAATTTTCTTAAAGAAGTATGTAAATAAAATATGCCAATAAAAGTCTGTATTTCATTTCATAATTAGAATATTACCGAATGAGATTATATAAAATATATTAATCACTACCCCACTTTCTCCATTTTACTCTGTCCTCTGCAACTATAATGTACTAGTCCATTATAGCTGGTTATGTGGATGATATTATCTTTCCGTCATATTTTTAACGTCCCTGTTTTGTAGTCCTGTATCTTGGATACAATTGTGCCATTTGTTTATTTAGCATTGTAGTATATACTCTGTCCAGCCCTATTGCAAATGGTTTCTGCACATCAATACATCTGTTACTTAGCATTTTCTTTCAATCTCCGGATTTCAGATTTTGTCCCCTATTTTAAAATTCCTAGCAATGCTCTTATTGGTAGTATACCCGCTACATAAAGATGGTAAAATACACAATAAGCACCCATTGTTTGACGTGAATACTCATCATCTTACTCATTTGCTTCATTTTTTCCTTGGTCAACTCTCATGACATCCTTGAGGAGGATCTGGTACAGTTAATTTATGTTTAGACGGGAACAGTAAATTTGACGTACTCATGAACATTATAAATACTCCACCGCTATGATCAACAAATAAGTACAGTGCCACAAAGAAGAAGTGACAGAAAACTAGCGACGACGGTTTGTTTTCAAAACATTCATCTGTACGGAACGAAGAAGGGTATAAAACAGTCCTCATTTCACTTAAAATAAATGCACTGCTTATTTTCAACTGCAGTACACCCCTGGCAGATATTGTTCGGAAATAATAATGAGTCTTTCGCGTCTGAACATATAACAACTGATATCTAATCTGTACCTGAAACAGATTGATTTATGTATTCGAAGTCGCCAATTTGAGAACGTTTGTACTTCAATTAAGAGGAGTTATGAAGTCTCGGAAAGGCAATTTATTAGTTCTCTTTATTTGGATGGGGCGGTTTGTCTCGATCAATTTGCTGGTGTTGTTGTATTTTGAGTGGGTAATATCAGGTTATTAATTTCCCTTTGCAGTGTTTACAGAGGATGAAATTATCGTTGTATTATTACAACGGTTTTGTATTACTAACGGGGTTTACCTCATTTGCTACCTCTCTCAATGTGTGTATTCTTTTATATCTGTTTGTAAGTAATACATGTTAAGTCATGTTAATGATTGTAAAATGAACAAGAGGTATTTTTAAATTAAATATTCAAGTGATACCTGTTAGTTATATATAGACGGGTTATTCGGCCATGATGATACTGGTCAAACCTATTCTTCTACATCTTCACAAGGTTTTACCTTAACATCAAGTGAACAACCAAGGGTATAAAGAAATACGCCCAGTTTTGACGACAACAGAAAGATTCAACCTTTTTTTTACTTGTAAGATTAACCTTTGATCATAACCCAAACTGATAGTAAATAATGATGTGGCCGAAGACGATAAATCAAGAACTAGAACACAAGAACAGCTTCGGGAATACACCGATAAAGGTATATTCACGGCTCTTAAGCTTTGGCAACAGATTTCCTACTTGAATTCTACCTCTTTGGGATGAAGCTGGGCCAATCCTGGCCCTCTGGACTTGTTATCGTTTATTTATTGAGAAAAAACGCATGCTTCGCCCCTGTGAACCTCAAAATACTAAAGATATGCTTCACGCCATTCGACCGATAAGCAACTAATGGATACTCTTTATCCTAATTCACTAAGTCCGTCCTGTAGGACGACGATACAATACGGGTCATATAGTTTTTCCTTAAGAAAATCAGTAGGATGTTACTGAGGCACAGCATCTGATTGAAGTGACTAATGACATGATAATTTACCTTTTGTGCTACAGTTCGCAAAGTTACATCCAATCGCAACTAGTTGGCTGCAATCTTACTACTAGTGAAATGCTTGTTAGGAAGATTGGTCTAAGAGATAAGTCCAATCAGTCGACTATTCTAGAAACTATCCTTGAACCTGTTTCTTATTAAAGGTCTAAAAAACTGACGGTGTAAAATCAGCGGAATAAAAAAATAAGAACACCGAAATTTGTTGCTTTTTTGTTGCTAATTAGTTGCTAATAAATTAATTTTTTTGCTCGAACCGATCGCGAAATATCGGCAATAACGCTAACTTTTCATTAAAATGGCGATGAAATCACTGTATGTGGAATGATCGATCAAGCAGATAGGGGTCAATTTGTTGCTTATTTGTTGCTGAATGATGCTAAGGAAAAATAATTAAAAAACCTAAAAAAAATTTTTTTTTATTATTTCTAAATAAATAACGTCCTCTTGATTTTTCCGTAGAAAATGCTAAATAAAGATTTGTTGCTGCTCATAGTGCAACTAATCTGAGTGCAGAGAGTCAGCAACAAAATAGAAACCGAAAATCGGATTAGTTTGAAGATTGGTTTATAAAAACCGGCCACGCCAGTTTAACCCTTAATTTTTTCGTACAAGGACAAAAGTGATAATTTGTTGCTCTTACTGCAGCTAGTCTGAGTACAGAGAGTCAGCAACAAAATATAAACCGAAAGTCAGATTAGTTTGAAGATCGGTTTATAAAAAACCGGCCACGCCAGTTTAACTCTTGAGTTTTCCGTGGAAAGACAATAGTGAAAATTTGTTGCTGCTCATAGTGCAGCTAGTCTGAGTACAGAGAGTCAGCAACAAAATAGAAACCGAAAGTCAGATTAGTTTGAAGATCGATTTATAAAAAAACCGGCCACACCAGTTTATCTCTTGAGTTTTCCGTGGAAAGACATTAGTGATAATTTGTTGCTGCTCATAGTGCAGCTAGTCTGAGTACAGAGAGTCAGCAACAAAAAAGAAACCGAAAGTTGAATTAGTTTGAAGATCGGTTTATAAAAAACTGCCCACGCCAGTTTAACTTTTGAGTTTTCCATGGAAAGACATAAGTAAAAATTTGTTGCTGCTCATAGTGCAGCTAGTCTGAGTACAGAGAGTCAGCAACAAAATATAAACCGAAAGTCAGATTAGTTTGAAGATCGGTTTATAAAAAACCGGCCACGCCAGTTTAACTCTTGAGTTTTCCGTGTAAAGTCAATAGTGAAAATTTGTTGCTGCTCATAGTGCAGCTAGTCTGAGTACAGAGAGTCAGCAACAAAATAGAAACCGAAAGTCAGATTAGTTTGAAGATCGATTTATAAAAAACCGGCCACACCAGTTTAACTCTTGAGTTTTCCGTGGAAAGACATTAGTAATAATTTGTTGCTGCTCATAGTGCAGCTAGACTGAGTACAGAGAGTCAGCAACAAAAAAGAAACCGAAAGTTGGATTAGTTTGAAGATCGGTTTATAAAAAACTGCCCACGCCAGTTTAACTCTTGAGTTTTCCATGGAAAGACATTAGTAAACATTTGTTGATGCTCATAGTGCAGCTAGTCTTAGTACAGAGAGTCAGCAACAAAAAAGAAACCGAAAGTCGGATTAGTTTGAAGATCGGTTTATAAAAAACTGCCCACGCCAGTTTAACTCTTGAGTTTTCCATGGAAATACAATAGTGATCATTTGTTGCTGCTCATAGTGCAGCTATTCTGAGTACAGAGAGTCAGCAACAAAATAGAAACCGAAAATCAGATTAGTTTAGAGATCAGTGTATGAAAAAACCGGCCACGCCAGTTTTACTCTTGAGTTTTCCGTGGAAAGACAATTGTGAAAATTTGTTGCTGCTCGTAGTGCAGCTAGTCTGAGTACAGAGAGTCAGCAACAAAATAGAAACCGAAAGTCAGATTAGTTTGAAGCTCAGGTTTCTAAAAAACCGGCCACGCCAGTTTAACTCTTGAGTTTTCCGTGGAAAGACAATAGTGAAAATTTGTTGCTGCTCATAGTGCAGCTAGTCTGAGTACAGAGAGTCAGCAACATAATATAAACTGGAATTCAAGAGAAGTTGGGATCGGTTACGTTTATTGTTTCGACTTAAATCACAAAAAAAATTTGATAGTTAGACTAACTCTATTGTAACACCACTTTTAAAATATGCCGGCCTTATCACTTAAACTGATCTCTACCAGGCAACCTTAGAATAGAGTTTAACAAACAAAACAATTGGGGCGGTAGTTAGTAGAGTAGCATACGTTTTTGAGTATATTTTCTAAACAAATGTATAAAAATAGCTTATAGCCTTTTTATATACCAATATAAATAAATAGAAAATGATATTTACATAATACGTAGAACACTGAAGGAAATCAAACGCCAAATCCTTGAGATAGCGTGGGGATGCAGGTTTGAACAATATATTGTAAATGAGACAGAATATGAGCATTTCGGCGAAAACGTATTGTTAGCCAATTGTGCTTAGAACGAAACTGAGGGATCATATTCGCGTAAACCAAACATGAATCCAATACAAAAATTTTGAAGACGCTCAAATTAATGTAGGTGATCCTCCGTGAGATCTACGTAGCAGGCATCAGCGTTGTCAAGAATTGGAAGTAATAGAGATTGAGCTAATGCAATTTTAGTGGATGTTGGAAGAAAGTTGCGCTTTGTAAGGCTCTGTTCAAGCGTAGCCGCGCACTCGCCGCAAGCCCCGTGGTTCAAGAGCGGGGAGTGCGCGGCACATGTATATAATTTGACACATTTGATCCTTGAGTATATAAATATTAAGAGATAAGCCAATTAAGATCGGTAGCCTTCCACTACCCCCCCTCTGGCGGAGGAGGGGGGGATTTAAAGCGCCGCTCCGCCCGGTTTCTTTCTAAAAATTATAATTGTTCAGGTTTAGCTAATATGTAAGTAATAAGCTAATAATATGTAATAAGCTAATATATGGTATCGTATTCGTATGAATCGATTACTTTGAATTCATTTCTGATATAATATATAGACATTTTATAAGCAGTTCCTTAATAATTTAACAATAAATAAAAATGTCAAGTACATTTTTTTATTTCAGGTTACCGTAAATATCAAATTGGTGATTTTTTATACATACAAAAAATACGAATAGAAAGCCGATTTTTATATAGATTTAAAATTTTATATGTATGTAGCCTTACAGCATAGTTATGTAGCCTTATAAATAATAAATAGTTTAAAAAATCTTAACTGTCGTCCGCTGACATTTTATTTTTACCGGCAACATCCCAAGCAGGCTAGTTTTTTTACTATACATTTAAATATTTCATATAATTAGTATATATAACATCTAGCCTTTTTTTTTGACAATCCGTCACCTGACTGGTGTCTGGAAAAGACCGTTTATAGTGACCGCCAATATTGTTATGTAAGTTGTTGTAAATATTTATTTTGAATGCAACAAAAATATCTATTTATACATGTAATAAATATATAAAATATTTTTTTGTATCGTATTTATCATGAAATATATAAGGTAGAGAAAAAATTAATATATCAACAATACTGCGGAGGGTGGTGTGGTATCAATATGTTACCTACATTCATTTAAATTTCAAGTTTACGTAGGTACGTACTGTATTGAGTTGCAGCTACTTAGGCTTGCCGTATTGTGTTAAACCGCTACCACGTCGCGCTTTCTTTTGTCGCAAGCCGCCAAAGACCAACTAGGCAGAATAGGTACACAAAACAGCTGTCTATTGTGCCTAGTATAACAGTTCATTGACTTCGCGTAGCAATCGTGCGTGTATGTGAATTGAGTAGATACACCGTGTTCGTAGACCGCGGTTGTCCATGCTATTATTTCCAAAGCCAACGTGCCACAGCTTAAGCAATATTACAGAATTTTTGTGTATGTGAAAATTAAACATGCGTTGAATAAATTCAGTTATCGATTCTACACCATCCCCCGCAGTATTGTTGATGAATTCGTATCCACCTTATATAATGATAAAGTATCCAACCACAAAACATCGGAACTGCTTAATAAGTACTCATTATTTATGATCGCTAAGTGTTGAACTTTTACGTTGAAAAATATGATAAATAATTTTATTTCACAGTATCGAATACATTTTTAAAATATTATTATATTATTTTATGTTGTATTAAAATAAAAAAAATAAAATTGCAGACAGTTCAACAATGACACAATCCGGTTCACTTTAACGCTCTCTTCATGCATTGACATCGAGTTTTGCATCCTGTCTTACATATAGTTAGTTTCAAACAAATACTGGCTACAACAGGATTGTCAGACCAGTGTGGTATCCAATGGTCTTCTTCCTCTCTCCAGTTACAGGTAGTGGTAGCCAATGCCTAGCCCCAAAATGAAACCCTAGTTATATCGCACGTAGGTAATATGTGCTGGTGTAGGGCAGCCTATGTTGGGGGTATATTGTCTAGCTGCCGATCTTTATTTTAAAATAAAAAATGCTGTAATTCATTGACTGTTATGCAAGGACTTGATCTAAAAGTACAGATGTGTACTTATAGTATTAATTGTAAACAACATTTGCTCTTCTAGATAATGCTTTTGTATCGTCAGTTTTACTCTCACCTGTCATACGAGGTTATGCAGTATTGGATTTGGATTGACGTCTTGAGGCCGCAGTTTAAGATATCAGTTCCCTAGAAGGCGCTGCTACCTTTGGTCGCCTCTTACGACAACCACAGGTAGAAATGGGGGGGTGACATTCTAACCCGGCACAACTCGGGCAATCTCTATGTATAACAGGGACAAAAATGTTATCAAAATATTCTACGAACTTCCGCAATTGACATGAGTTTAACATATGGATGTGGTGGCAGGTCCATCAAGAACTTTGGCAGAAACTTCCGGGCAGTTTATCTGGTTTGTTACGTTCTCGCTAGGGATGTATGAAAAAAGTAATGAAAGTACTGTACGATTACAATCCCAGGTTTTTTACTATTTCTGGACAGTTTTTCATAACCTTTTCAACCCCGTCACCCTGAGTTGGAAACAACTGGCTTTAAAATATAAAAATATAAGATATTAAAAACAATGGATATACATATAGTTCAATACAGTATAACAGTTAGTATTGTTTTTATCATTAAAAATTCAAAGCTATTTAGCTATTTAGCCGCTTGTAACCATTGGCTACCCGCGACTTTTATAATGTCGTCAGTCCATCTAGTGAGGGGCCTACCAACTCTACGTCTTCCGGTGTATCGTGGTACCCACTCGAGAACCTTTCTTCCCCATCGGTAATCGGTTCGTCGAGCAATGTGGCCCGCCCATTGCCACTTCAACTTGCAAATTCTGAAAGCTATGTCGGTGACTTTGGTTCTTTGGCGAATATCCGCATTCCGGATTTTATCGCGCAAAGAAACTCCAAGCATAGCTCTTTCCATGGCTCGTTGAGTGACTCTGAGCTTGTCCATAAGGGCAACAGTTAAGGACCACGTCTCGGTGCCATATGTCATCACTGGCAACACACACTGGTTGAAGACTTTGGTCTTCAGGCTCTGCGGGATCTTTGACGAGAAGATGTCGCGTAATTTCCCGAACGCTGCCCATCCGAGTTGGATTCTTCGGGCGACCTCTTTCTCGAAGTTGGACCTACCTAGCTGGACAGTCTGTCCCAGGTATATGTAGTGGTATACAACTTCGAGCGTATCGTTTCCAACAGCTACTGGTACGGGTGCAACATGGACATTAGTAGGATATTATTGGGCGTCCTACTCCACCTGCCGTTACTGCGGCTCACTCCGTTCGCCTTCATCTCTCTCGGTGGAGCAGTACGCTCCAATAATATTTGAGCTCTGTTCCATTTTAAAACCCGCTCGGTTCAAAAGAATTTTTCCACGGAAAACTCAAGAGTTAAACTGGCGTGGCCGTTTTTTAATAAACCGATCTTAAAACTGATCCAATTTTCAGTTTCTATTTTGTTACTGACTCTCTGTACTCAGACTAGCTGCGCTATGAGCAGCAACAAATTTTCACTGTTGTCTTTCCACGGAAAACTAAACAGTTAAACTGGGGTGGCCGGTTTTTTATAAACCGATCTTAATACAAATCTGGCTTTCGGTTTCTATTTTGTTGCTGACCCTCTGTACTCAGACTAGCTGCACTATGAGCAGCAACAAATTATCAATATTGTCTTTCCACGGTAAACTCAAGAGTTAAACTGGCGTGGCCGGTTTTTTATAAACCGATCTTCAAACTAATCTGACTTTCGGTTTCTATTTTGTTGCTGACTCTCTGTACTCAGACTAGCTGCACTATGAGCAGCAACAAATTTTCACTATTGTCTTTCCACGGAAAACTCAAGAGTTAAACTGGCGTGGCCATTTTTTAATAAACCGATCTTAAAACTAATCAAACTTTCAGTTTCTATTTTGTTACTGATTCTCTGTACTCAGACTAGCTGCGCTATGAGCAGCAACAAATTATCAATATTGTCTTTCCACGGTAAACTCAAGAGTTAAACTGGCGTGGCCGGTTTTTTATAAACTGATCTTCAAACTAATCTGACTTTCGGTTTCTATTTTGTTGCTGACCCTCTGTACTCAGACTAGCTGCACTATGAGCAGCAACAAATTTTCACTATTGTCTTTCCACGGAAAACTCAAGAGTTAAACTGGCGTGGCCGTTTTTTAATAAACCGATCTTAAAACTAATCCAATTTTCAGTTTCTATTTTGTTACTGACTCTCTGTACTCAGACTAACTGCGCTATGAGCAGCAACAAATTTTTACTATTGTCTTTCCACGGAAAACTCAAGAGTGAAACTGGCGTGGCCGGTTTTTTATAAACCGATCTTAAAACTAATTTGACTTTCGGTTTCTATTTTGTTGCTGACTCTCTGTACTCGGACTAGCTGCACTATGAGCAGCAACAAATTTTCACTATTGCCTTTCCACGGAAAACTCAAGAGTTAAACTGGCGTGGCCGATTTTTCATAAACCGATCTTCAAACTAATCTGACTTTCGGTTTCTATTTTGTAGCTGACTCTCTGTACTCAGACTAGCTGCACTATGAGCAGCAACAAATTTTTACTATTGTCTTTCCACGGAAAACTCAAGAGTTAAACTGGCGTGGCCGGTTTTTTATAAACCGATCTTCAAACTAATCAGACTTTCGGTTTCTATTTTGTTGCTGACTCTCTGTACTCAGACTAGCTGCACTATGAGCAGCAACAAATTTTTACTATTGTCTTTCCACGGAAAACTCAAGAGTTAAACTGGCGTGGCCGGTTTTTTCATAAACCGATCTCTAAACTAATCTGATTTTCGGTTTCTATTTTGTTGCTGACTCTCTGTACTCAGACTAGCTGCGCTTTGAGCAGTAACAAATTTTCACTAATGTCTTTCCACGGAAAACTCAAGAGTTAAACTGGCGTGGCCGGTTTTTATAACCGATCTTCAAACTTATCCGACTTTCGGTTTCTTTTTTGTTGCTGACTTTCTGTACTCAGACTAGCTGCACTATGAGCAGCAACAAATTTTTACTATTGTCTTTCCACGGAAAACTCAAGAGTTAAACTGGCGTGGCCGGTTTTTTCATAAACCGATCTCTAAACTAATCTGATTTTCGGTTTCTATTTTGTTGCTGACTCTCTGTACTCAGACTAGCTGCACTATGAGCAGCAACAAATTTTCACTATTGTCTTTCCACGGAAAACTCAAGAGTTAAACTGGCGTGGGCAGTTTTTTATAAACCGATCTTCAAACTAATCTGACTTTCGGTTTCTATTTTGTTGCTGACTCTCTGTACTCAGACTAGCTGCAGTAAGAGCAGCAACAAATTATCACTTTTGTCCTTGTACGAAAAAATTAAGGGTTAAACTGGCGTGGCCGGTTTTTATAAACCGATCTTCAAACTAATCCGATTTTCGGTTTCTATTTTGTTGCTGACTCTCTGCACTCAGATTAGTTGCACTATGAGCAGCAACAAATCTTTATTTAGCATTTTCTACGGAAAAATCAAGAGGACGTTATTTATTTAGAAATAAGAAAAAAAAAATTTTTTTAGGTTTTTTAATTATTTTTCCTTAGCATCATTCAGCAACAAATAAGCAACAAATTGACCCCTATCTGCTTGATCGATCATTCCACATACAGTGATTTCATCGCCATTTTAATGAAAAGTTAGCGTTATTGCCGATATTTCGCGATCGGTTCGAGCAAAAAAATTAATTTATTAGCAACTAATTAGCAACAAAAAAGCAACAAATTTCGGTGTTTTTATTTTTTTATTCCGCTGATTTTACACCGTCAGTTTTTTAGACCTTCTTATTAACGTCGTCAAATTCTCTCTTAAATCGTAAAGGAGTGATTGTGATTAAAGGCAAATGAACCAATAAAACTTGCATTTTATTTAGTAGCTTAGATTAAACGTATTATTTAAAACCAATATACATAATAATATAATTTATTTTATGTTATCTACCAAGTACAATATAATTTCAAATAATCTGCATTCTAAATAGTGGATAAATTCTAGGGCAGCATTATTTCCATAAGTAGAACGTCGACTGGAAACAAAGCACATATACAAGCCAAGGGAATGACAAAACGAATGCCGATCGATATCATTATAATTAAAGCAGTATTTAAGAAATCTCGCGACCCTATCAGAAGTCCACATTCCTCCGTCCGCGATGACAGTAACATATTGCTGACATAAAATCCCGAGATTTGGAGATATCCTCGAATAGTCGGTTTCCGCTTGAGAGGCACACGATCCTTCTCACTTGGGTCTATAAAAATGTGGAAAAATTATTTAGATAACGCCTCCCTCTGATCCATCAATGTCGGACGTTAGCACGTCTTTTATACGGACGTTGCTGAAAGAACAAAAGAATTTGCTGAGAATCTTTATATAGGCTATGCTTTATTTCGGCCGATGAACGATAGTTCAGTTGAGTTGAATGAACTCTGACTATATAAGCAATATAAAAAGCTTTATTTTCACTTGTTGTCGAATGATTTCAGAAAAATGAAAATGTTTGGTATGCATTGATGTATTCAGCGCTCAATACTCATCATTAGAAGTTTTGGTACTGAAAACGTCGATGACTTGAAATGACGAGAAGAACGAGGCAATTGTCTGATGTTAATCATCACGCCTGCATAATGCAGACTCAGTACTCAAAGATCAAAACTAAAACGTTATGCGTGCAATGTTTTCATCTCGGCTAGAAATTAATTAGTTCTTAGGTCTTCCTCGCCCTGTAATTTTATTTGCAGGCTATAAGCGAAGTTTTGGGATATATATTTTTGCTAGACATACCTAGTTTTCCTTGAACTCGCCCAGGCTTCGTATAATCTGATGTTTCAACGTGACTTTAAACTTTTTCTCAAGATACCGGTAGTGTAGCTTTGATTTCAGAGCACTATCGCGTGCTTAGCGAATGTCACATCTACTTACATTATTTATATTAGACCATACTATGTGACTCTAAATTATTAAAAATTCAACATCCTGTTGCACTGTTTATTTTCACTATTTTTGTTTCGGTCGTCTTCTCTACAACCCAATTCTTCCTCCACCTTCTTGTACCTGTGGGACACCAAGTGTTCTCCTCAGCCGGCCAGTGACCCCTCGGTAAATCCCCCGATGCAACTATCCTTTAGATAGAGCGTAAAATTTGCGCTTCTGCCATCGTTCTCGGTAGCATGATAGTAATGCATGTGATACATGTAACCTAAAGACTCCGTAAAGTAAATGCGATAATTATCCATAATTTGATTTCAGACGAGCCTTGTAATGGTTTAGACATCGTTTATATTATTTTGCCTTTAATTGGTGATACCTACAGAAATTATGATACTGTTTGTTTGTTTTTCTGTCTTGCAGCGAGGGAATTATGTGATTTTGTACAGATTTCTGTACAAAATCACTCAGCTCAGCTCTTATGTATCATTATTTTCTAGGTAGTTCTAAAAATAGCATAATATAGCCATAATAAGCTACAACCTGAAAATTATACCCAGCAATGCACAGCCCAAAAAGGATAGGCACGATATGTTCGCAACTGTTTATGGTTAGTTAGTAAGTTTGTTCTTTTATATAGAACAAATAGCTGTGGCTTGATATCCACTTCTTTTTTTCCACTTTTTTCCATTAGTTTCTTTTTCTAGAAGCAAAATAAATTAATGTGAAAACGTTGTTTTTGGTCCTCTGTCACAGTTTTGCTGGTTGAGGACCAAAAACGTTGTGTTTGGTCCTCTGTCACAGAAACTGGCCAAGTAACTCTAAGGCATCCGCATTGACGGTCTGTAAACGAAAATAATGTGTGTTAGTTTTGTTCATAGCTTCAAAACTACTTTATGTAGCAGCGGTTTCAGTATTTGGTAGTGCCTCCACTGCTCTCCACCATCTTTAGCCTATAAAAAATATCAGTTTAATTTCTACTCCAACAGATATTAGGTTTGTAACTGATGTGGTATGATGACATACGGACAGATGGACAGATACTCATACAGACAGAGTCTCATTAATGGGTCTATATATTTAGTTTTGCCATATTAAAGAATCCAATTAATGAAAAAAAAATATATACGACTACAAGGTAATATTCCAAAAGCAACTCAACAACTAAAAATAAACTAAGCTCAGGGCATAGGAATGTATAAAATAAAAATCAATTTCCAAAAAAATAACATAGCTATCCCATAGATATAAATAGCATCGATCAATACAAATGAAACGCCTAATTGCCCTCAACATACACTTAAATCGCTTCTCTTATCAGAATTCCCGTCTCAAACCAGTCCCGTTGTATCCAAAACATATATATTTTATCCAAACATCAACCGACAAGATAAGATAGCTTGTTTTTATAGCCGAATCAGAGAAAATAACATGTGTCAATAAGCCAAATACCTACTATGGAATTCCTCGACAATGTTTTATGTTGGTTCATATATTTCATCAGATATAACCATCAAAATTTTATTACAAACGGTGGCTTGTTACTACGGAATCTTGGCAGGCGGTAAAACAATTCGTTTGGGGTAATACGAGCTTAGCAAACGAAATTGTATTATGTTGGTTACCCTGTAAATGTTAATAGAGTTCTGTGCTTCAGGCTTCTGAGTGCGATTACTTCTTATTAATTTCATTCATATACATAATATAGTGTAGTTGAGAGAGAGTGACGAGTAGAGAAGTAGTGCTACATATAAAGAACACAAAAATACATTGTGTCTTCCCCTTATAAGAGACAATAAGATGGTGTGAATGGACACATTCTTAACTATACTCTAATAAGCCAAACGATCATTTTTTTTAAACAAGAAATTATTTCTTTATAATAAGTCCGTATTGTTGGCTCGATTGTAATAGAGAATTATATTGCTAGACTAAGTATCTCATTAGAAAAAAATATTTGATTTTTTCAGGCCTTCAACTATTGTTTAACTTGTTGGTTCAACACAATTTTAGCCGCTTGGTTACAAATTTTTTACTTGAGAATGGTAGCTAACCTGTGGAGCAATCGTAATAGGAAACTACTGGTGAAGCTCAAGCCTACTATTACTAAGCCATGGTTACTTTGGACGGCAGTGTATAGCCGTTGCCACTGCGCCATCACTGCTTCAAAATTATAATTTCATATACTGTGATTCCTAATATACCCGTGGGGTGCCGGGGGCTAGAATGTCACCCCCGCCCCCCCCTCCCCATATCTATCCGTGGGTGTCGTAAGAGGTGACTGAGGTTCCCACACCAGAAGGTCCACTTTAAAGCAGCGCTTTCAGAGGAACTGATATCTCACACTGCGATCTCCAAGACGCTGTAAGGGAGGCTGTTTTCGCAGTAGTAGTCCGACAATGCAGCTGATACAGTAATACCTATTACAAGATAACTTTATATTAACTAAATAGGTAATAAAAATGAGTTTTCTTATATCATATTACTGGTACCCGTAATGTATGAACAAAGTTCAGGTAAATACGGTATCTTTAGTCCTCTGTTACAGCTCTGTTTGTAACAATAAACTGGCCAAGTACGTCGCTCTTTTAGATCGTCTCACTAATCACAGCTTCAAGCACTACATTACTAATTAGCGGTTTTAGTATTTGGTTAGGCCTCCCCACTCCCTCTTTCCCTATACAATATATTAGTATATTGGCGTACCAATAACGCCATAAGTGTTAACAAGTCACCTCGAAGCTCGCCTTCTAACGGGTTTTCTCGGTAATCCGTCATTATTTCAACGAACCATCATCAAAATATTGAGACTTACTCTTTATCTCGCTGCCTGAGGTCATCTCGGGCCATACTGATGTTTTGTACGCATTGTTTCGGGTGTCAAGATCCATCCATCAAATAACTGTTAAAGGGGCGAGTTTAACCAAGAACTTAACCGGTTGTTTCGCTGTTTCACCTTTCAATAGCAACATTTTTAGATATAGAAAAGAAACTACATCATGGATTTGTTACACAAATTTTGAATGTGCCTGTCATAGTTCTGTCAACAGAGAATCATTCTAGAAAACTTGCTTTGTAACGCATATTATTTAAATATATTTATTTTTGCAATGTCAGACGCTCCGCGGGTTACATTACAAAATTACAAAACAAAGAGAGGAAAACTGATATCTCACACATGACTATAATTTTACCTTTCGTAATTTTGTAATATTATATTACATCGAAATTACTATTTAATTAATTGATGTAACTAACATTTTATTTTCACTTTAGTTAGTCGAACAAAAACAAACACACACATTACACAAAGCTCAAGGTATGTGTATAATATGTATAAGTGTATTTGTTGCAACTCTTCTCCAAAATGACTGATTGGATTTTCATGAGACTTGTTATCTACATATATTATTTTTATAAAGACAGATAATTTAATTTTACTTAGTAGTTCCAGTGAGAGAATAATATAATCTTTTTCTAGACAGGCGATGGCACTTGATAAAGCTAAACATTTAAAAAAGCAAACATACTTACAGGATTAAATAGGATTTGGAAATATCCCTTGTTTAAAGTCAAACCGAACAACTTTGAAACTAAGATCAAATAAATTGTTTCACTGGCCTCAGAGTTGTCCGAACCGGTAATAATCACGCAGTTAGAACAGTTGCCGATGTGAATGTATTGTTATTTTCGTAGGCTCATTAGTAGGTTAAATTAAAGTGACTTATCTTAAAGTATGCTAAATAACCAATATGTTTTTTAATTGCTGCTATAATAGCATTTGTACATTCAGACCTCATCTCTTGGTAAATGATAAATTGAAGATGTAAAAGAGGGTAAACCTAGAATAGGAACTAGCCTTAGGAACATGCGCAATGTGTTCTGGCAAATCGCACTGTAACTCAAGCCCGCGTCAGCATGCGCGCAACTCTTGTTCAAAACTTGCCTCTAAATAAACGTACAGAGGAAAGGCAAAAAAAAAAGAAATGAAAATAAAATCATTTCTCACATTTTGGTTATCAACAACATATTTACATGATAAATTTGTTCTGAAGTATGAAACTCATATTTTGAAACTATGGTAGCCTCCCACTTACCTCACGAAACAAGGTCCTTCAAAATCAATTAGGGTTAATATAATCACACTTACAATAAAAATGCAAAAATGTGTTTGCTAACATGTTACATAATAAAGTTAAGAGAAGCAACTCGTTATCTCAATGCCTCTTTTAGTGACTATGCCAAGTACTCAGTATTAGAAAACCCAAAATCTGTTGCTTATCCAAGAGCTAGCAAAATACAGAAAAAACACAATCAGCTTATAAAAACTTCTGTCCGTTAACAAACATAGAATCCGTGTTGTGAAAAAGTTTTCAGAAAACATCCCCATTTCGGAGTAGGTTTGTTTTTACCTAGCAGGTAGGTTTTACTTAGGTAATTATTGACTAGTCTGTTGTTATAAGTTCATGTACACGCTCGAGATGTCATAAAATGCGCAGCAGTTCAAAGCCTTTAAAAATCGGCCAAGTGTTAGTCGGACTCGCGCACGAAGGGTTCCGTACCATTGACAACATTAGACTTCATATTTTAACCTTTTTTGTTTTAACGTGCGCGAGTCCGACTCGCACTTGGTCATTTTTTTGCATTTATTGTTATAGCGGCAACACAAATACATCATCTTTGAAAATTTCAACTGTCTAGCTATCACCGTTCTTGAGATACAGCCTGGTGACAGACGGACGGACGGACGGACAGCGAAGTCTCAGTAATAGGGTCCTATTTTTATCCTTTAGGTACGGAACCCTTAAAAAGATCAATTTAAGCAGTGATGGCTCAGTGGCGTTGGCTATGAACTGCCGCATAGCAGGTCCGTGGTTCGAATGCCACCGCGGGCTTCACCGCATGGTGGAAGGGCATTTTGCATTGCGAATGCCCGCCTGGTTATCGACCACACTCAAGTAGAACATCTGTCGCCAAGCACCTAACGGTGTGTTTCGGCAGCTATCCTTGAGAGCCAGTAATTCTAAGTTAAGCTTGTTAACACATTCGACCACATCATCACTTACCATGAGGTGAGATTGTGGTCAAAGGCTTACCTATCAGCAATTAATAAAAAAGACTGAAGCACAAAAAACACGAGAATCCGATCAAGCTGTTAAATTACTAAATATGGACAACGCTAAAGATAGTTTCGAAACTCAAATGAACTCAACAAAAATAGAATGACTACTCTGAAATGCATCATTCGAAGTTATATTTTTAATATCAGCTAATCGATAATTTAACAACCAATAAGCTTTTTTACGACGGCGTGTTACATAAAACATCAAAGGAAGCAAGTTCTCGATTTAAAACTATTTATGTGCCAATTACTTTCAACGCCTGCCAAAATAATCGATGTCCCATTGTATGGAGACAATCCAAGTGTGAGAAGACAGTGATAAAAGTCCGTAGATTTTCCAATCGTAGTAAGTTATGGGCTCGTTTTGTGAGATAGGCGTTTATGTTTGTCCAACATAATATGGGTGAGTATCTATGTACTACGAAGCCTAGAATTTCTGAAGAAAAATTGAACGTCAAAACTAGTACATAAATGACTAATAGTGAAGATAAATCGACTGATACAATGCATCATGCTAGTATTAAAAATCACCGACGGTGAACGAAATTTTTATTTATAGAAACTGAGAAACTTAATTAACAGCATTGTCGAAGAAATCAAAAGTAAACAAAATGATTTTGAAGTTAGGTCTACCTCTATAATATAGCATTTCAACACACGATGTTACGCGGGGTATTTTACAAACTATAAATTAGTTATATATTTGTAATACTGATTTTTCACCACATACCAAGTCATCGTTTTGTGAAAATCTATATTTTTTTTATAAGAGAGTGAAATTAATTTATATATAACGAAATTAAAATACCAAATGTTTACTCGAACAGTTTGGTTGCTACTGAAAATATTAAATTACCAATGATGACAAGTGTTCCGTAATAATCAGCTACTTAGTATTTAGCTACAAAAGCTGAAAGCCAATGAATATTAAAAGTCCTAAAACAACTGCATAAGTTTATGTACTGACGATATTGATAGTGTATTGGTTGACTCCGTTTAAGGCGGTTGTACACTTGCGATGAATATTTCACTATGCAACAATACGACGACATTCGAGTTATTAATGCCGCAGACTGAGGTTCCTGCTGCCACTGTCGACAAGTGTTCAGAAGTCACCTGCTACGTTGATCTTTTGTGTGAGACTGTATTATAAGTTCATAGCCTACCAATTCTAATGCTATTGTATTAATAAATTTAAAACTTATGCTCTATTGTTCCACATGCTTATATTATATTTTAAGTTATATATGTGTGTGTACATACATATATATATTTGTATTTTATGCTTAAAAAATAAATTTTGCTAATATATATATATTAGCAAAATTATTTTTTAAGCGTAAAGTACTAAAATAATCTAGATGGGAGAAGCACCCGAAACAAAATGTTTAACTAGTTCGGGAGTCTATGGATTTATTAACTAAAATATAACAGCTTTATACAATAATAAATTATTATTATTATTGATTTCAAATTTTGCACAGATTTTTGACAAAGATGCAACCGTAGATCACACATACATTGATACATATGTGATGAGATAGCTGAAAAACACCATATAAAAGTTAAAGAGTAGGTATAGAATAGCGTATAATATTGGCACAAATATTGGGTGAAAATAGACTTAAATGGAGAGGTTAAGTCCAATATGCCACTATTAAGTGGCATATTGGCAAATACTTTTTTCATCCCACCATCTCGGAAAGAGTATTTTTAATCTTCGATATCTGAGTGGAAAAGCCGTTTTTACTCTCTAGAGGATAAAGTAAATTGAATTTAGAACATCGTGTGCACTAAGTTTGTGAATTAAAAAAAACATTAAACCTATTTACTGCTACCTCTATGGTGCCGAATATATCGTACAACTTTTTTTTAATTTGTTAAAAACTCAGACTCGGAACCTTCTTGGTGTTCTTTTTTCAATTTGCTTTGTACGCGGTTCTTTACGCGGCATTTTTTCACGTCATTGTTAAACCTTATATTAAAAACAAGAAACTTGAAAACAAGTGAAAAAACTAAAATGAGTGAATCTAGCGACGAGGAAGTTTGTTTGACGCCAACAGAATTGACTGAAACTGTTAATAATGCGCAAATGAGCTTTCTCCCTCAACAATCACGTGAGAAGTATTTAAAACAGTACGATATGTTCAACACGTGGCGACTAGCAAAAGGAGCCAAAACTTTCTCAGAAAACGTTTTGCTGGCATATTTTATAGAATTATCCGAGAACAAGAAAGCAAGCACTCTATGGTGTACGTCTTCGATGCTAAAAGCAATAATAAAGATGAAAAAAGACATACATATCGATACCTATCCTAAATTAGTGGCATTTTTAAAAAGAGCCTCATCTGGTCATCAACCAAAAAAATCGAAGGTTTTCACAGTATCTGATATTGAAAAGTTTCTTAACGAAGCACCCGATTCCGTATATTTGGCGGCAAAAGTAAGTCAGTTGCACATTCAGTATCTACTTAAGTATATTAATCTCAATTAAATAGTAAGTATACTTAGTAGATGTTGATAGGCATAATTATGCGTTCATATCAATTTTATTCATTTATCTACTACAATACTCTTTACGTTACAGGTTGTTATTATTATTGGAATAAACGGAGCATGTCGAACTAATGAACTAACTCAATTTAATGTCAAAAACATTGAGAAACATTCAGATGACTTACTATTAATTAATTTACCTAATACAAAGACAAAAAGAGACCGCAACTTCGTCATTCGCAAGGAATACGTAACGATTGTTGAGAAATGTCAAGCCTTACGCCCGCCTAACACTCCAATCAATCGATTTTTTCTACAGTATCGCAATGGAAAGTGTGTTAGACAGCCTATGGGTACTAATAAAATTGGCAGTATCCCACGAGAAATAGCAACATTTCTTGAACTTCCAGAACCCCTGTTGTACACGGGTCATTGTTTCCGACGAACTTCAGCCACACTTTTGGCTGATTCCGGAGCTGATCTCCTGTCCCTTAAGCGCCACGGAGGCTGGAAGTCCAATGCTGTTGTAGAGGGATACATAGAGGATTCCATCCAAAATAAGTCTAAAATATGTGAAGGCATTGTAGGAGCCATTACACTGAAAGAGCCTCAATCGGATCCTTGGACTGGCCCTTCTGCATCAAAAATAAGCCGTTATGAAACACCTAACCATCTCCCTCTCTCTCCAACCATTACGCCAAGGGAATCCGATGAATCGGTACAACTATTAAGTATGACAGATACTTAGTTTACCGAAAAACAGTACACAAGTGACTAACACCACAATATTACGGTACCAAACAAAAATATTACACTCAATTTAAATAACTATAGTAACGTTACTTTAAAATTTTCTTAATTATACCTTGTTATTATTTTGTTATAATTTAAAGATTATTCTGTAATACTTACCTGTCATAATGTAGTAATTAATACCTAAACTGAAATAAAAGTGTACCTATCTTGTGATTGTAAACGTTTTTTTTTTGCATTTAGTCATTTCCTCGCTGAGGTGGAATGAAAAGTTACGTGTTGCACTCGAGTGCAAAGATTTTTCACCCGTGCTCTTTTGATTCCCTCGCTAACGCTCATTTAGAATCACTCGCTGCGCTCGTGAATTGAATCCTTCGCTTGCTCGGTCATCAAAATTGAAAACGCGGTTAAAAAGCAACTTTGCACTCTTGTATAACAAATAACTATTTCAGTTGATTGAGTATAAATGAAAACTTGCTCCACCGGTATTAGTAAAATTTATACGGGAGTAAATTAAAAGTATATTCTATCTAACAACAAAACTACCAAAATTAGATTACCTATAATTTGAAGCGCTCGTAGCGAAGTTTGCTTAGGCATTCGGAACTGACCAGCAAACCTAATATAAGCAACGTCTGCCTCAGTTATGAGTTAGATGGGTGACCGTGGTGACATTACTACAGAGCGCTTCCGTGCTTCGGAGGGCACCTTAAGCCGTCGGTCCCGGTTGTTGTCTTAGGATGGCAGTCGTTATATCATGGTGGTTGGGCATTTTGCAAATACCCGCCTGGCTAGCTACCACCCTCAAGTAGAAAATCTGTCGCCAAGCACCTAACGGTGTATTCCGGCATCTGTCCTTGAACGCCAGTAATTCTAGGAACAACATCTTCCATCGTAGCATCATTTAAAATTAGATGAGCTAGAACTCAAAGCCTAGTCTATAAGCTATAAAAAAACAAAGTCAACTAATGAGCTTATAAGTATGTAGAATAAAATACATGTTTATGACATTGTTATTCATAACTTTGCTATTGAAATTCTTTTCTAATATAATTTTATGAGCTATAAAATTTGATATATTTACCTGATTTATAGTCACACAACGTTTAGTAGGTAAAAATTTATGGGACTAGACTATATTTAGATAACAATAATGCCTATTTTAATGTTGTAAAGATAGTAATAAAAATAAACGGCATTCGGTTTACATTGTACAACGGACGATAGTACTCGTAAATCAGAGATTAAAGAGACATTAAAATTTTAGATAAATAACTTTGAAAGGGTTTTCAGTGTTAATGATATCCAACCAGCCATTATTCTGATATAATTTCATTAACAAATATTTAAAAATATATAGTAGTATATTCAGGTTTACCCGATCTTCAAGTGCATCTTAAAAAATTCATTCTTGATCACGTGTTCGAAGAAAGACCTTATGGTGAATCGTCTATCCGCCTTTCTGTATATTTATTTTACTAGTAAGTCGTTGATAATTCTCTCAAGTATTTTTAAGTAATGATTGAATTTGATAAACAGGCTAAGCAAATTAATTGTTTTGACAACCAAATTAAATTAAGAAAAACAGACGCAACAATAATAAAAAAGGTTAATACAAAGTATTACTTAACTTCTGCCCTGAATCTTAGTGCCTGTTTTTCTTAATATTGTCTGTTTGTTACAAGGAGAGTTTTAGAATCGATACGTTTTAAAGATGCTACATGTAGAACATATACCCATGAACAAAGAGTATGTGTAGAATTGACGCGCATTGCAAATCGTCCCAGTAGGGTTGCATGGTATTTTCGGCTTAATGGCGGTGAAACAAAACTAGAAATTGGGCTGGAACTGCCACTAAATATTTATATTTAATGACGTATAAATCAGTTTATTATTATGACAGATATGTTTTACAGTTTTTTTTTATTTCCTTCTAATACTTTTAATATTAATAAATATTGTGTACAATATAAAAAACCAGGGATATTACTAAAAACACAAAAACTGGAACATCCAGAAGCTTGATGTTCAAATTCTTGCGTGGATATTCCTAAACGTTCTTGAGAGCCACTAGAATGTTGACCGTAAAGGGTTTTTGTTTGATAGATTCCAACGGCGTGTTAACAAATGCATTTACAAATATTCGACACACATTTCTTTGACCTTTTCTCCATTTAACGCTGAGTTTTAGCAGTTAGATGCTTAGTTGGAATTCCTAAGTTTCCAAATTTAATCGGACGGCTTAAATTTTATACGTGAATATTTTTTTACCTGCTAAACTTCTAAAATCGGGATACTTAACTTCAACGACCAAAAAACTTCAGCAATCAAAATGTCAACACCATAATAATCAAAAAATCATTTTTTAAATGGAACCGAATAACATTGACTTGTAATATAAACGGTTCGCATGATCAAATGACATGGCTTATAAATCAACAATCTGAAAAGATTACCTTATTATATTCCATATACTTAATATGTTTACTTAATCAGTAGTTATGTCGCTCAGGAGACCTTCACCACCTGGATTTGAATCCCAGGTTGGTCAAATCGATCAAATAAAATGTTATCTTTACAGATTTATGATATATTAATCTGATAATATTTTGCATCGTTTGTGCTATAAGTGCATGTCATTGAGATATTTTGATCAGATCAAGTCATGATATTACGATCCGTTTATGTTAGAAGTCAATGTTATATAAAAGCATTCAAAAATTAAACTGTTATGTGTTGTTGATATATTGATTATTGATGGTTATCCCTCAAAAATAATGATGCTTTGTATAGTTAAAACATCGTTATACGGCTTAGGCAGAATTGGATCAACTAATTAAGAGCATACAGTCTCTGAAAAACAGTAAGTTAGATAAGGCGGCAAAAAGAGCACAGTTTCTCAATAATGTCAAAATTGTCAAATTATACTATGTTTGAATAACATATAAGTCATTACATTTAATAACATAAGCTAAGAGATTTCACAGCTGAGGTAGCAAACTAATACATTTCGTCAATTTGAAACTCAGTTTCTGAATACAAACCATGTCACAAAAACAACTTTAACAACTTGAAAAATTACCTATGTTTAACTGATCCCCTGAGTCAATTACCCAACAAACTTGTTCTCGTCCTCAAAATGTGCTAATTCTATAATGATACTTATACATCGTGAGTGAGTTGAACGTGTTCAGTGAAATATCTTTGGCTAGTCAATGATGATTTAAAACTAGAATTCTGTAAGATTTTACCTATTCATATGTCAGCTACGAATTATATCATGGAAAATTTTTAAAAATTGAAAATTACTTGCTATTTAACGTTAACCTTTGCTACCTTAAAAAGTTGTATTTGTTGAAATAATCTCTCAGTAGTGTGTTGTTAATAAGGGTATATGAAAAAGAAAAAAATAATGAACATAATATTGTGTTGTATCTGATGGCTTTTGAACTACCTTGGAACTCCTCGTTGGTAGTATACCAGACCATTCGACTCATAAGGGCGTTAAAAAATTAGCAACATCTCACTTCACGTCAACATAATTATCGAATGTATTGTTTATTAAAATATAAGATGCACATTTGTACTCTATGCATAAAGTTGTAGATTGAGACACCCTATTTGCTTAGGTGCATTTGTTTTGCCGACAACCATCTCCTTGTATAAGTCCCGTTAAAAATTATATAGTTGAATTTCTAGTCCAATATTATTTGTGTCAAATTGTATATAAAATTTCAGGTTTGTAACTCATTTGTGTACTGAACGTCGCTAGAAAACCTGGAATACCGTAGTAAAAATAGACAAAGAGTGCTATTTAATTAATATGGATTCGTTTTGGCCGTTTGGTACGGAACCCTAAAAAGACCAGCGTATCTGACCGTGATGACTTACTTTTAAAACTTCTAATTTCATCAACCTATATTCTGGGGAGATCTTTCCTAATTATACAACGACAAAGAGATTATAGATATTTAGAATATAGGATACACACCACATATGTAGGAAGAAAGTAGGAAGATGTCTTTAAGATGTAAGGTTTTTATTTAGTACAGAATTATCTTGGTAAGAAAATTTTCAAATTCCTTCGTCGCCTCTTGCTAATCTCACAGGGGTACAATTCTAACACGGCGCACCACGGGTCACTATAAGAAAGACGATGACTCATTCAAATTTCATAAGTATATTTGTATTTGAAATGAAAATAATTGATCAGAAGTCAAACATTGTAAACATTCTTCGTCTCCATCACCATCTTGAAAGACAAACAAAATTAAATGAAACTCATCTAAGCCGATTAAGAATCAAAGTCGACTAACTTCGGAATCACGTTTAACAAGATCGCAACTTTTGCAACACCACTAAACAGTTTGTTTGCTTTGTTTCTATTCCCGTCTATTGAAACGAGATTAATGGCGGATCCTGTTGGCAATGGCATACAGTGAAAGAGGTTAAAATAAATCACTCTTATTTTATAAAAATAAATTGACAGACACCTACACAGGTATATTGTTCACGCCAAATTTGTTCTTGTGTCATCATTTATGTAATTAGCTGCAAGGGGTGTTAATGATCAGTGGCATAGAGCATAGGTGGTGATTATACTCTTAGATATGCATCTGCTATAGCCAGAAGTTACCGTTTAACACCAACTGGCCCTCGTGTGTGTTCCGTCACGATAGCCAACAAAGAACTGTTTTCATGGGACAGAAGTATACCAGAGACTGGGTGCTTTGGCATATATTGAAATCCACGCCTTTTCTTAGTACATATAAGTACTTCAAATCAAGTAGTTGTACAAGTCACGATCGATTTTCTACAGACCAAATTGACTGATCTACGGATCAGCATTCTTCTGCCAACCATTTTTTTTTTATATGTTTTCGTGTCTGGTATTCTAGCTTAATTATGACGTTATCTACCTATAAATGACGTTAAATTTAACCAATAAGATAAATAATATGAATTTATTTTATATAAAAAGCTGAGTTCGAGTACTGTCAATATTATCTGTAACACCAGTGCTAAATCAACGGGTGGTCGTAAAAAACACCTGTCGCCTGTTAATGTCGAGTATCAAAGTTTTGATCGGAAACTCCACCGTTTACGTTACTGGACATTTTATTGGCTTTGGCAAGCTCTTTGATAGATGCTCTTCGTTAGAAACAGAAGATGTTTTACTAATCTATTTATATGAACTGATATTGGAGAAAGCGGTTTATGCTGTTTTTCCCTTCATATTAATTTTTTCCCAATGTTTTTTTACGACACCCAAAGGAATATTTCTTAAAACTAAATTAACCCTCTTAGTCCAGTCTCAAAACTCACAGTATTGTTTTCATTAGGATTCCGAGAAAGTGTTACATAAGATATGAATAACTGCCTAGTTTCTTTAAAAATATAATGTTGAAATTTAATTATAATTCCAGTAACTACTTACTAGAGTACAAAACAAATATAACATTTTATCTGGGCATTAGAATAGTATAAACTACATAGATGGTATGTACCTCTAACATAAATATTAATATTCAATATTCTAAGACTCAAACAAATTGAGGAAATGTATCATCCATCTGAAATATAGCTATGCAATTTCGCCATGTTGATAACATATATTTATTTTCAGTTTGTTAGTTGTTTATAATTCAGAATACATGATATTATTATGTCTAAGCGGTCTGTGGTGCTATGAAATCTAATGATAATGATACTCTTCGCAATAACTTAAAATTTTCGTAGTTGCTCCGTACGCCATCCAGTACGTAAATTTATGTAATAATTATTATAATTAAACATTTTGCGCTCAAATATATGTCTATATCACACAACAACGTGAAAATATCAAGTTCTAAAACGGCCAATATTTAAACGGCCTGGTAAGCCGTTAATATTATTATGGCGTTGTATTTCTAATCTACCAAAATAACACTTCTGCGCAGGACTATCGCCACTTCCATACATTTTCTGGGCGGAAACTGATTGTTTATTGTTAAGATCTCGCGCACTGCTAACGGTTGCCAAAAGTCGTTAACACTATACAGGCGCACTTCGTAAATATCAACGGTGTGTTCTGCCTCTGATATAGTAGCTACTGCGGGAATCAACTTCATGGAAAAACAAAGTAAAGGACCCCTTTTTATGGACTTTAGGGTAACAGATGATCTCTCGGTTTTAAAAGTATTTTAACAGGAATAAAATAATATGTTCAAGGTTCAAGTTTTTACTGTTATTCTCAGAATTCTATTTCTTCTTCAAAGATAAGCTATAAAAGTTCGAATTAGTGATAATGCGGCCTATTATGTATACTTTATTATAATAATTTGTATAATAAAGTATACAAAAACTCATGGCCAGTATTTAAAAAGTTACTCCGTGGATAGGTAGAGGTTTTTAAATACCAATTTTACCTTTGTATTTCGTAGTGTAGCAATTGAATTTTAATAGCCTTAATTTATAAATTTAATAAAGTAATTAATAATATTTTTTCCTGAAAAACAACAAGCTATAATATATTATTTAATTTACTTCAGCCTACGAGTCCATGCCATTTTCAAAGAAATGTGTAAAATAGGTATTTACTTGTCGTATAAGCTTTTCTTTCAGACCTTCACTTTGAAGTTATGCAGGAACAATATTATATTGAAGAATAGTTGAAGGTAGTGAACTAGCAAAACCTGGAATGGGAACAGGATTTTAAGAACAGGTACCAGAACACACCGTTAGGTTTTTTGCGACAGATTTTCTACTTAGAGATTGGTACAAGCCAAAAGGCTATTCGCATAATGTCCTACCACTATGCTATAAGTAGTGCTATCCTAGTCAAGATAACACCCATAGGACTGAAGGCTTAACGTGCTCCCCAACATTCCGACCTGTGCCGCCACGCCGAGCACACCTGTCTACAGCTCCGCCAGTATCTCCCAGTGAGACCGCAATAGTCCCCGCACTATTGCCGTCTCACTCGGGTCATCGTTCCGACGCTAGTTGCAGACCAGTGCCTTGGAATACGCAGTCCTGACGAAGTTTTGTTTTCTGTGCAGACGCTGAGCAGCCGCCGAACGCCGAGCAACGCGAGCTACGAGCTCGCCGTGCCGTCGCGCAGAGGCGCTCTAAGACGTCTGGCATTACCACCTACCCAGTCCCTTGTTTCGGACGAACAACATCATATCGGGCTGGTGGTCTTGCTTCGACCGCACTTTTTGGTGCGCATTTCACCACTTTACTATCCGACACAACATAGTAACAGTCGCGTAACAACACACTTTGTGCTGTTAAGCGACGTCGTTCAGGCGTGGGGTAGCGTCAGCCAAACCCGTCTGAACGATCAAATCCGCCATTTGCTGCGGTCGCAGTGTGACACCCTACGGTGACAACGGCCACTGTTGTTGTTTTGGTTTAACCTTGCACCGTGGCCTTTCCCGCTTCACGGGTCAGCCGAAGCAAGCTGGGCTCCGGGATTCTGGCCTTGGGGTCACCCCTAGTCAAACCCGGAGTAGCGCTTAGGAGCACCCCTCTCCGCCGAGAAAAAAGCTCGGAGAGGGTACACAACTAGGGCACACCATAGGTACTCACTCCCTCTCACACAAGTGAGCTCACGAGTTGCGTGAGGGAGACAGAACCCGTTAGGCCATCCTGAGTATTCCCCTCAGGATGCAACGTCCCTCTAACGGCGAGGTGGAGGTCCTTCAGACCTTCGCCCTCCGCTACCCCGAACTCTACGCTGATCATCAGCAATCGCTTAACGATGCAGAGAGTGCCCGCCTCACGGACACTCTCATCGCTCCCTCCGGAATTCCAATTCCGGAGGCCATCGTCCCTCCTCTGACCCGGTCCTTCTCAGAGGACAGCCCGACTTCGCCCGCTCCGGGCCCTGACAACAGACGCACGGTGGCAGCCCCTCCCCGTGAGAGGTCTCGCTCGCGCTCACCGATCGGGAGGCCAGCGAGCACCCGTCCCTCCATCGCCGTTGTCGAGCCCACTTCGGACTCCGAAGCGGAGATGGAGGTAGATCCGAGTCGCGCCTTACGCACTGACTCGGACTCAGATAACGACGGCTATACCGTCGTAGATAGAAAGCGCAAGCGTGCTCCTAAAACCGCTAGTTGCGCAACTTCCGCCCCTCCCGCCAAGGCACCCGCTAAGGCCCCCGCCTCCGGCAAGAAGCCGACCCCCGCCCCGCGCCCCGCGTCTCCTCCCTCCGCTCCGGCCACCACTGCCGCGTCCCCTCAGGACGCGAGCGCGCGCCGCGAAAAACCGCCTCCGCCCCTGTTCATTCAGGACAAAACCAAATGGGACATGCTGTCCCGTTTAGTTTCGGATCGTGGGATCCACTATACTAATGCCCGCTCCACGCAGCAGGGCATTAAAGTCCAAGTTTCCACCATTAGCGACCACAGAGCGCTAACTAAACTCCTCCGCCACGAGAGCATAAGTTTTCACACTTATGCGCTCGAAGAGGAGAAAGTCCTCCGAGTGGTCATCCGCGGTGTGCCCAAGGAGGTACATACCGATTCGGTATGTGCCGACCTGAAGGCACAAGACTTCCCCGTACATGCAGTTCACCGCATGTACAGCGGGAAGGACCGCAGCCCCTACGATCTAGTACTCGTAGTACTAGATCGTACTCCTGAAGGCAAGGCCATTTTTAATTTAAAAAAGGTCTGTGGCCTCTCAGGACTCGATGTCCAAGCCCCATACAAGAATGGGAGTCCCTCGCAGTGCCATAACTGCCAACTATACGGGCACGCCTCCCGTTTCTGCTTCGCTCGCGCTAGGTGCGTTAAGTGCCTAGGCGATCACGCGACAGCAGCGTGCACTCGCACCCGTGATTCGCCGGACCCACCCAGCTGTGTTTTATGCGGTGCTCAAGGGCATACCGCGAATTACCGTGGCTGCCCTAAAGCACCACGAGTGAACCACAGGGTGGCAAGGCATAGGCCGACCCGTCCCTCTTACGACCGTTACCAACGGGTAAGCCCTAAATTAACGGTAGTACCTGCCTCACAGGTAATACCCGCGCCGCTCCCAGCCCGTAACGCATGGTCTAAACCACCCAGTATGGTTAAGACCGTCGCTACCGCCCGCGCCCCGGCCCGCGCGCCCGCACCCGCGCCCGCACCCGCACCCGCCCGCGCCGCGGCCCCTGCCCGCGCACCGGCCCCGGCTCGCCCCGCGCTCCCGGCACCCGTCGCCAACCCCATTCGCGCGCCTCCCCGCGCCGCTTCCCGGCCACAAGCTCCACCTATGCCATTGATGGCTGCCCCTCTTCAAGAGGCAATCAACCTAGTCAGCGATCTGGCTATGTCGGTTGACATCAATGAGGTACAAGAGCTATTCCACAAGATGCAATACGCTCAATCCCCAGCGGACGTGATCCAATACACATTGGAACACGCGAATTTACTTAGCGCCCTTAAGCGCTTCGTTCCCCAGGCCCCTCCCCAGTACAACCACTATGGGTAGTACAACCGAACGCACGAAACCGTACTCAGTTTCGTTAGCGTCATTTAACGCTGACGGCCTCTTCAGACAACGTGACCTCGTCCACGACTTTTGTTGTACCCACCTTATCGATATCATATGCGTGCAGGAAACCTTTCTAAAACCGGGGAAGGCGAACCCTAGGTTTGCCAATTACAGAACGGTACGTGATGATAGAGTGAACTCCCGTGGGGGAGGCACTCTTATCTATTACAAAAGGTCCCTGCACTGCATTCCCCTACCTACCCCAACTCTTGTTAATATGGAAGCATCTTGTTGCCTCCTAGCTATGACTGGTCATCAACCTATAGTCATAGCATCCTGTTACCAAGCTTGCAAAAAGCCGATCGTCCGAGCTGACTTAGAAGCCCTATTCTCATTAGGAAGCGCCGTCATTCTGATTGGCGACTTCAACAGTAAGCACATCCTATGGAATTGTAACGTCAACAATCCCAGAGGTATTGCACTTGAAAACCTAATCGCAGAACTTAACTTTGACATAATTGCGCCCACTGAGCCCACTCACTACCCTTATATGGAAGACCACCGATCTGACTTGCTTGACATGGCACTATTCAGAGGCGTAACACTCCGGTTACGCTCCATAGAAGTGGTTCACGAGCTTCACTCTGACCACCGACCCATTATACTGCGACTAGGTCCCGACCCAACGACTGACCTCCCCCGCCCCACTAAGACGATAGTGAACTGGAAGCAAGTAGGCGATGCCCTAAAGGCTATCAGTTCACCGGACCTAGACAAGATCCCTGACGACATCCTGACAAAAGATGACGTAACCCTTGCGATCGATTCGTTCACCAATCACCTCTCCACCGTAGTAGGTGCATCCGCAAAGGAGGTCATAGTGCCGGACGACCGGCGCCTTGTCATTCCAGCGGATGTGAGACGATTGGTGACGGAGAGTAAAGCAGTGACCCGACATTACGACTCTTACCCCAGTAAAGAGAACAAAACTAAGAAACGCCACTTTGAACGCATGGTTCAAGGTCGCATGTCTGAGTTGCGTGATCAACAATGGGGCGATAAACTTTCAAACCTCGTGCCAAGCCACCATGCTTATTGGAACTTGGCGCGAAGTATGAAAGGTAGTAACCATAACGACATGCCTCCCTTATACGGACCAGTCCCACTAGTCCCAGCGTTCTTTGACGAAGACAAAGCTGAGTGCCTAGCTGATAGCCTAGAGGCTCAGTGTTCCCCTAACGTAGATCACGTTGACCAAGCTCACCTCGATTCGGTGGATGCTGAAGTCGAACGTAAAAGCTCTGTGGTCACCTCTGAACTCCCACCTGCCACCTTAGCGACTTACGCTGAGGTGGCGAGACTGATCAAGGCCCTCCGACCGCGCAAATCCCCCGGTGCCGATGGCATCTCCAACAGGGTTCTTAAAACCCTCTCTCCTCCTCTCATCCATCTCCTAGTCAGCATCTTCAATGCTGCTATGAGCCACTGCTTATTCCCAGACACCTGGAAATGTGCAACTGTCATTGGCATTCACAAACCAGGCAAAAGCTCATCTGACCCCACCAGTTACCGCCCAATCAGCCTCCTCAGTGCCTTAGGCAAACTTTACGAGCGGTTACTTGCAAACCGCCTCCAGTCCCATGCTAAGGAACACCACCTTATCCCAGATGAGCAGTTTGGCTTCAGACCCGGACACTCATGCGTCCAACAGGTGCACCGCCTCACGGAGCACATCATTGAGGGCTTTAACAAGTACCCCAAACCCCAGACCACGCTAGCAGTCTTCCTCGACGTGGCGAAAGCTTTTGACAAAGTCTGGCACAATGGCTTGATTTACAAGCTATACCAACTTGGCGTGCCAGAACGTCTTGTGCTCATCCTACAAGACTTCCTTAAAGCCAGAAGCTTTCGCTATCGCGTGGAAGGCACCCTCTCCTCCCCCCACCCAGTCAGAGCCGGAGTCCCGCAGGGCTCCGTGCTATCACCCATTCTCTTCGCGCTGTATACCAGCGACATCCCACGCTCTCAGCCAGACGTCCTATTGGCCCAATACGCGGATGATACCGCTATTTATACCACTGGGTGGCGTATCAGCAGAAAGTCCATTTTCGCCCTCCAACGGGCCATCACCGAGATCGGTGACTGGTTCCGTAAATGGCGCATCGCGGTCAACCCAATTAAAAGTGCAGCTATGTACTTTACTGAGAAGACTCGCCCCCGTTACCCGCAACCTTTAACTTTGTTTGACCAACCCATCCCCTGGGTTAGTAAAACAAAATATCTCGGAGTCACCCTTGATCGGAATCTCACCTTTAGCGATCATATAACAACCGTCCGAAACAGAGCGGCCTTTGTAATGGGTCGCCTTGGTCCCCTGATTCGCAAAGAGAGTAAAATGTCTCTTAGTAATAAGAAGACACTTTACACTGCCTGCATCCGCCCCATCATGACTTACGCATCAGTAGTGTTTAGTCATGCTAGTGAGGCCCATCTCCATAAGCTTCAAGTCATTCAAAATCGTTTTCTTCGTAGTGCAACCGGCGCTCCGTGGTATGTCCGGAACACCGAGTTGCACTGCGACCTAAACCTTCCCTCTTTAGCGCAGTTCAATAAGGACTGCGCTCGCCGATACTTTGATCGAGCGCCCCACCACTCGAACCCATTGGTTGTCCAGGCATCGAACTACTCGACCGCCTCTTCTATCCCATTTTTCAAACCCCCCCGTCGCCGACCACGGCAGGTATTAGACGACCCGGATGACCCCATCGCAGTCATTACATTGGCAGCTTTAGCGTTATCCGCAAGTCGTCGAGGTAAAATCCCCAGGTGTGAGGTAATTAGAGGTCACACAATCAAACACCGAGCTCGCCGGCGAGCTCGAGGCAAAAACAAGGTCACGATAAATTGCTCTCCAAATAGTCAAAGAGTTTTATTCAGTAGGGCCCAATTGTGCAACACTGCAGTTGCACAGAGGCATTTTGCTCCGATCCCCCCCATGTCTCTCGACAGTGAGACAAGCCGAGGTCCGAACCACAGTGGTGCCCTTGAGCTCGCTGTCAACCCCTCCTATAATAGCGGTACGTTTTCGGCGTCCGCAGGAGACGGAGGTAGAAGGCGCTTTTCGCCTTCTACGCCCGTCTCGGGAGAAGTGCCTTCGGCACTTCTCCCTCCCGGGCTATTGTAGGGCCAGGCCCTCGCCCAAAACCCGGTGGAGCTGGACGACCGCACAGGCGGTAGCCAGCATCTATGTCCTCCCTAAAAAAAAAAAAAAATGCTCCCCAAACATTGCCTTAGCCGAGTTGATCAGTTATAAAAGTCTAGGCAAGCCCCGCTACTAGAATTTTCTCAAAATTGCTGCCAAAATATACTGCGCCGCAAAAATACAAGTAAAAAATCACAGAATATAAATATGTAGAACCATAAAACCAAATTTTGCAGCAACGTCCACAAACTTTATAAGAGTAATATCATCCACCACATTTATTATTCCACACTGCCCCTTTCAAACACACTAGATGTTTCATAGTAAATTATTTTAATACAAGACCTCTGTTATGAGACTTATGAGCAATTTGTAACATAGAACATTCCCTTTAATCATCATAACCCAAACGCGGTTTATATGGGCATATAAATTAAATGTTTGTAGTCGCAGGCGTGGGGTTACAAGAACTTGGAACCTAGCCCGACCTTAATACAGCCTTGGTGGATTACATTCCAACAGTATGGAAACTACCATATGTATATTTCTATTACCTTTCATCCTTCTGATCATAAGCATGTCTTTCGATTACTATGCAAGGTTTGTTCAGGTTCTGTTAAATTCATACTTTTCATAGTATGAAGTCAGTTGTCTTGCAGTTAATAATAATTACAGAATTTTCCAATAAAACATATTGTTTTGGAACAAAATTGGCGTCAATGTTGAACAAGCAGCTTAACATGTCTCTTAATATGTCTCTTTGGTTCGAGCGTCTGCAAAAGAAATTCACTAGGTACCTAGGATGTAAGTTTAAAATATCATACGCGAGTTATGAGCAGCGCTGCTTCCGTTTCCACCATTTACAACTGGATTATCGGAGACAAGTGTCAGATTGGCGATATCTTGTTAAATTAGCACAATCAAAAGCTGTATGCCCTAAACTTATATCGAAAATAATATTAAATGTTCCAACCCGATCTCATAAGCGTTAGCTTAGAAATCTTTTGTATACTCCCCGCGCTCGCACCAACTATCGCCGAAATTCTTTCGTATTCACCCGTTAACTGCATTTAACAAAATAATGAAATCGCACCCCTCCATCGACCTATTTACTTGTAGTGTGGCTACCATAAATTCTACATTACTGCGGCCATATGCTACTATTAATATTACTTTGTAATGAAAGCCCCTCGAATGCAAGTATAATAAAATAGAAATAAAATAAAATACGCTCTCATACCTTCTATTCACTCCTTCCGCAAATTCTAGTCTTGTTAATTTATCTACAACGTACAATTTTCTTATACTGCGAAATATAACATCATCACTGCGTCTTTATCCCAACACTTTGCTTTCACCCTCTAATTGCATCTGAATAGAAGTGCACCCATCCTCTTAGTTATACTTGGTACGACATCTTCCTCATCCCCTTATCGTGTTACTTGCCTCTAAAATACTAACAATTTATTAGAATCGTATTTTTTTATTCCATATACAGATATTGATTCTGCTCATACTGTTTATATATTGTAACTAACTTAAGCCAACTTCTATTTGATATAGACTAAACTAGTTAATAATAAGGCGCTTGACGTCATTTAGTTGTTACACAAGCTTCTTTTACTGTGGTGAATAAAGTATATTGTTGACCAATTATTTCTGTATGTTTATTTAGATGAGCTTGAAGCAGAGCTTGCCTTGTGAGCAATCTTTATATAATCAGCCATCTGCCAGCAGCAAATATCATCTTTATATCATCAGATTAGATAGAAGTAAATGTTTAGACTATCAGCAATTAAGAAACAAAATAGTAGGAAAGTTCAAAGTGTTTCTATAGTTCATGTTGTATTGGAACAACGGCTGCTCTCGATGTGTTCGTAACCGTTAAAGTGCCGTTTTGGTGCCAAAGTTGCAGAATAATGGTGGGTAGTAAAGCTCCCTCTATGGTTTGCTCGTATTTCTGTGCATTCAGTGCACTTGTTGGTTAATTAAAAACAAACTTTTATGATTAAAGGTACTTATAACATGTATAATTACTATGTGGAAATTATAGAGTATATTATTTATATAATAAGAATAAAATATAGTTCTGCATCGATAGTTTTTATTATCATCATCACATCAACAGTTACGTCCACCTTTGAACGAGGTCTTCCCCACTGGGGGATTTGCGATAATGCCCACGCTTGGCAGGCGTCTTGGAGATCGCAGTAAAAGTTGTCAGTTTGTCAGAGAGCGCTGCTTCTCACCTTCTGGTATTTTTCTTCCTCGGGTGTTATTTTATTTAATAGCATGTTAAACTGATAACATGAAATATTTACCCACATACGGTAATCCCCAGCCTGACTTTAAAAGTAGCAGCGTCACTGTTTTCATGGTATTGAACTGCGTTTGTCACTGACATACGTCCTCATATCTGTTCATCCAGTAATTGCACTTGTTACAGTAACGTCACTTCTAACACAGTAGTGTTTGTACTTTTCAGCTTCGAGGCAAAATATGAGTCACCGCTGGGGTCTTTTGGCAAGGCTATTATACTGTTTTGAAATCATCTTTGACCAATCGGCCTTTAGGCTCTCATTTCTAAACTGTTCATTACCCAAAGATGAGACTCCGCTTGCTGTCTGTCCAATCGTCCGTTTGTTTTTTCGATATTTTCTGTCTCCTACAGAGTAAAGCTAAAGACGAACATTTAAGCAAAAATTTAACGTATTCTTCAGTTCAGACTAATACAGTTAGCAAAAAATATGTTTTTTAGCATTAGAGCTGTCATTGCCTAGAGCTTATAGAGTTGAGTTCTCTTATACACTGTATCAGCTTAATCGTCCACACAGGCTCCATCGTTAAAGTGATCTTTGCGATATAATCCCCACGCTTGGCAGGTGACTTGAGGATTGCAGTATCAGAGTACAGTATTCTTTAGAAGGCGCTGCTGGTATTTTTCCCTTCATCACCTATGACTTTCATAGGAAGATCATTATATGGTCTTCATGCGGTTAAACAGTCTGAACAGAGTAATCTCATCCAGAAAAATAAGGCATTGTCTTGAATAAATATTCAGACGAGATTTCGTTCGTATTTTCTACCTAACTATATAATGAGGTCGATAACTTTTTTTAATGTGATTGTAACAGAACAAGCACGAGGCTCACTTGATGTTAAGCGATAAAGACAAAAATGACTGATATACATATCCAAATCATGTAAATAATCAGAATAAATCGTTAAATCTCTTTAGATCCATGGAACAGATCCACTATCCTTTAGATCTGTATTATACATTAATAAATACATTATAAACATACACTCACTGACACATATATATTGATTTATAATCTAAATCATAGGCACATATGTCTATAGAAAATGAATGCTGGTACATCATAAAGAATCACAATATTGTTGTACGCACTTAGACTATCCCAAGCACTTTCAAAGCTAACCATATCTACAACCACCCTCAAGACGCTCCTAAAACATTCAACTTACTCCCCTCTTGAGAAAGGCAAAATAGCTAAACCATCACAAAATCACTTACCACAATTTTCCAGGAAGTACTTCCCTCCAACTTTACCGTTTACCTTAAACGCATCGAGCAAAAAGAAACATTGGTCTTGAAAGTGGTTTTCGCTGTCATTACAGCTCATTTTGGTGAAAAGCTTTTATAAGAGGCATGTTTAGTCCCAGCCTTTCAACTATCATTATCAAGAGCTCACCTGAAAATCCTCTTATATAGTAAAATGCAATTTGTTGAGTAAAAACTCAAGGTATTATCTCATAATTGACGAGAATGTCAAGCAGCTTTAAACCTATTAAGTAGTTACTTATACTTATTTAATTGTTTGCCGTGTGCCGAGTGAATTCCCTACCACATGTCCAGTTGTTCTTATTGCTGATAAATGTCAGTATGGTAAGATATAATCTCACTTGATGGTAAATAATTATGTGGTTGGAGGTGTTAACAGGCTCAGCCTACAATTTGTTCTCAACTGGTTCTCAAGGACAGCTGCTGGAAAACACTGGTGTGCGCTTGCTTAAGTGTTGTTGCTAGCCAGGCTAGCATTCACAAAATTCCCGCTGCGAAGTTCAAACTACGGACCTTAAAATTGCCGCTGGGTCATCGCCTATGGATGACCGACGACTCACAAATTTATAATTACAACACAAGCCTGCCGCGTGGCAACGTGGTTTGCGATGGATCTGCTTACACGACCACTTTTGATTCTCCATTGTCAACTAGAGTCTCTGGCTATCCACGAGGTTTGTTCTGTTAGTCCACGTGCCGGTGAAGATTGACCTTCATCCGATAATCTGATGATATGACATATTTTTTAATTAAATATAATTTATTAACAAACATGTATATGATAACTTACCTATCGGAAAGTTTCATAACTATTTTTATTTCATGTAAATTTTTTGTTTTTGCAAAATTTTTCATTTTTTGCAAGCAATCCTATACGATTGGTTTTGTAATTAAAATATCTTACATATGATATCAAATTCTATTGGTTAACAGATCGATGTAGTTACCTTCATTGACTTACATGTTCACATCTGCTTGCCAGGTAGTCATACACTAAAATAAGTAGGCTAGCCTGCCTAGGCATATCCTGTGTGTTAAAAACTATCAGTTGAGATGAAATGCATTCGGTTATGAAAAGAGTGAAGGTGATGAAAGAAACTTGATGAAATTCAATCCTATTTATTATAGCTATGAAAACTTTTCGATAGGCAAGTTATTAGATGCATGTTTTTTTTAATATTGTTAAGTTTGCAATGACGCCTGCTAGGCGAATTACATTACAAAATTACAAATTTACGAGAGAAAAAATTATAGTCATGTGCGGGATTCGTACCCGCGTCCATCCACCCCTCTAGCCGGGGTATTCTCTAACCAATTGAGCTAACATGACACAATGACTCATAACTGTAATTCTTGCTCTCGTTCCTCATGCAACCATCGTATTGGGATGGAGCGACACCTATAGTTCAACTTGCGTTGTACTATAAACAAGACCAATTTTGCAATTGGTTTTAAACTTGTAAATGATGACGCAACCTTATAATTTTAATATTGTTAAGTTTGCAATGACGCCTGCTAGGCGAATTACATTACAAAATTACAAATTTACGAGAGAAAAAATTATAGTCATGTGCGGGGTATGCTCTAACCAAGAGTATGAGAAAATCAAAATAATCAACGTAGTCTTAAGTGCTTAGTAAGTTAAAACTGTTGTGCGCTGGTTATGCTTATTATTTAACTGCGGCGTTGTGCCACGGTTGAACTCGTATTCGTAAATAACCCGATATTTTAAGTTTCTGTATTGTAAACAGAACAATCGTGATGTCAAAGAAAAATCAAATGACATGAAAACAAATAAATCGCTAAATTGGAAACACAAATACACAGGCGTAGGGGTGTGAATTCAAATTTATTTAAATATATTTGAATTTAGAATTCCATACGAAACGCCAGATATTTGAGATCAAAGTAGCTAGTTTGACAAAACGCCATTCATAAGTAAGAACCTAATATTATAATCTGATTAATTTAATTTATAATGCCTTACGAACTAACAGTTAATAATTATATGCCAATAGATTTAGGAAGGTACTAACAAAGGATTATTTAAATTAAAAGTATCTAAGTCAATGTAATTGTAAAAATAACTGATATAATATGCCATTCTGGATGAAGGCTGAATACGCTGACCATATAATATTGTTTATATAAGATCATATTGTATTACTGAATTCTTGCCACTAAATAAAACATCGATACACCCTTTATATATATTTATTCCGATTGGAAACGGTAAGAGTTATACAAACAAAATCACGCCTCTTTCCAGGGCAGGCAGAGACCACAGATTTCCACTACTACAATCCTTACATAACTGTTACGAATATTTATTTCCTAAGCAAATACAATATGCAAAAAGCTAAATGATTGTATCTTTTAAAAGTACCTCCCGTAAAAATTTTAACTAAACATTTTAAGTGAACAGGCTTCTACTTTGACATCAACAAAATACGCTTGAAAACTCTGAAACTAATCCAACAGATATTAGGAACGTCGCCCACATAACTCAGATAAATCACATTTCACCCGTACAGGCGTTATCTACGAAAAACCATCATTTCGCGGCAAAACTCGTAACTTTGTAACCAAACTTTAGTCTCTGTTTAGTTTAAGAGAACCAGTTTATGTCATGACTTTGAAAAGTACGTAATTCTTGCGACCAGTTACTTGACTTCAGATTGCTGAGTTAAGTGTTAAAATGAATTTAATTTTGTGTGCAATTTTAGTTCTATATAACTTGCCCATCTAGAATGTTGTCATTTATTAAACTCAATTAATCAGCATAGCAATTCAAACGGATTAGTGCAGAGAGTATAGTGGAAAATCTGACAATTGGAAGTGAACTGGAGCATTTGAACTGCTTACTGGCCTTTTCTATGACCGCAATTTAATTGTACTGGTTCATATTGCACAGCTGGCAGATTTTTTCTGCATTTCATCACTAATACATCTGCTAATAAGCAAATATGTGGTCAAGTATGGTAAACTTGAATACTTAACCTAGAATCAGATGTAGGCTGCCAGGATATTTATTATTTGGCGCTTGATGACAAATCTCTACTCAAGGGTTGATAGCTAGTAAATAATTTTCAAAATGACTTAACACCATGGCCGGAACTTCAAAAGAACTGAAATTAAATAAGTGAACTTCAATCTTGGAGTATGTGTTGCCACGCAGAGGGCGTGGCAACACATACCTATTGCCACGAGGCCATCACTGTTTTCATTGTAGGTGTTGTTTAATTATTTTTTCCTTATTTCGGTATAGGCTTTTGTCTTTAATAGCTAGTAAATAATTTGCAAAATGACTTAACACCATGGCCGGAACTTCAAAAGAACTGAAATTAAATAAGTGAACTTCAATCTTGGAGTATGTGTTGCCACGCAGAGGGCGTGGCAACACATACCTATTGCCACGAGGCCATCACTGTTTTCATTGTAGGTGTTGTTTAATTATTTTTTCCTTATTTCGGTATAGGCTTTTGTCTTTAATTTCTATTAACCACATACAGATCAAACTTATTCTCTCATAAGACAAGAAAAATATACATTCATTTATAAAAATAACTTTATCTTGAATCCGTTCAATATTTCATCTTTTTTGCTAAACAGCCTAGCTTTACACTTTTCAGTTTTTTTTGTAAACTCCGAGACAACGTTTCAACCTAAACGCTATTTTATGTAAATCTGTCGCTCATCAATTTTAATAAAAAGCCCATTTTGTTAACACCGGATCGGGTAAATGGCGTTTTAAAATACTTCAATTTTAAAAACACTAAGTAGACAATGGCTATTGGCTCGTTTGAGAATCTTCAGACCAAAACCGCAGAAAGGGAATAAGTCCCGTCTCTGCGGAGAAGGCAAATCAAAGGACGCCGAAGAAACGTTTACTTCGCAATAAGTACTTCTTTTTATGGTAGCATTTTAACGTCCTTATCCTGTTTAGAATACTAATAAAAGATTGCTCATAAAGTTACCCAAAGCTATCATCATCATCTTTCATCACCTAGCCTAGCCATGAGAAGGTTGCTACAATCATTAGGTATGACACTTAAACTTTTACCTATTACCAATTAAAAAAGTTAACTCTAAGTCTTTGGTCACAGTCTCACCTGATCCGTAAGTGAATGATTAGGATGCTGAATGCTGTATTGCGTACTGAGCAGGAATGTAACGCAATTTCTTACTAGAGGCTGATGATAACTATCAAATTCAGGGAAAATATTTTTCATCAATTCAGGGATTTGCACATAGTTCACAAATACTGCCCTACCACGCGATGGAGTTCAAGCTCGCTGCGGAATTCAAACCACTGAACTTTTGCGCGGCATTCTATAGTTATTGTTAACTTTTTCACTTCTTCACAAATACGAAACAAGTTATTTTTAGATTTTGGTCTTCCTGACGTCAATCATCTTGAAAATTTCGCTGATAAATTAGTATACCCGCTACCAGTTGGCTAAAGGGAACTCCGTTTTTTTTATTGTTGATAGGTCAGCCTTTGACCTCGATTTCACCTGATGGTAAGTGATGAAATGGTCGGAGGTGTTACCAGGCTTAACCTAGAATTATGGTAGTAAGCACTTTACTCTGAACCTAATATGAAACATAACTTCATGCAATGATACAAATATATTAATATGGCTTCTTGCTGTCCATTAAGCGCATCATTTTCCTTAGTCACTTTTACGAACACCAAAATAGTAGAACATGGAACAATCCTGATCGTAAAGCTGGGAACTGTTCAAACAGTTAACAAACTGCACTAAACAGATGCCAATTAACACAGTTTTCAGTATGCCATTCATATCCTTCGGTCCTTAAAACCCTGCCGAGTGTCAGATGTTATTATATTTTAAGTAAATTAAACCTGTGGGAAACAGTTTTGAATAGAATGCGGTACGAGTAAGAAGAAACTTCAATAAAAGTACAAACATAAAATGTAAATGGAATCTGTGCATAATTTTAGTATAAATTTACAATCATAGGGGTTTGCCATAATCCCTACGCTTCGCAGGCGACTTCGGGGTCGCACTGTAATAAGGGAGTTCTTCAGAAGTGACCATCATTACTACGAGTATCATTATTAAAAACTGGCTCTGAGTGAGTCGAAACTCGTTCTTTTGATGTTTGGAGTAGGAACAACCAGCAAAAAATATGGTTAAATGTTGTGAACACAGCCTAACCACTAACCATATAAATGTGACTAATTATAATATAACCAATCTAACTATATGTATAACCATGGGGACAGGGCGTTCATCATATTTTCTAAAACTTATCTGAGCGCTTGGTCGACGCGACGCGTGAATGAAATGCTGGCACCTACGAGTATTTGGCTCAACGAATAAGCATTACATTTCAACGGAGCAATGCTGCCAACATGCTGGGCACACTGTCAACTGGTGTGCTGAAGCATTTGGACTGCCTGTGAGACTGCAATGACGTGTAGGTTGTCTAAATGCATTTACAGTAGTAGCTGTAGTGTTTTATATATTTCGTAGTATTTTGTTAACATAGGCATACCGCAGATTAAAAAAAAACACATATAGAATGCCGATACTTTAAGTACGAGTATTTTTGCATATAATATGGTTTATTATATATTGATAGTTGAGTTTTTGCAATATATCCCGTGATAGAAAAGACCTAAAGTTGACTTTGCCGCTCCACATTTCTAAGATTTATAAATAAAAATGAACAATAAATATTTGTTCTCAACTTAATGACCTTAGAATAATGATATCCAATAATGTTAGACTACAAAGATTTATTTTTAGCTACCTTTCCATGTAATGGACTCATTTGAACGAAAACAATTTCTACTTTAATATTTTGTTATTTGTTCATCGTTTTAAATGTTAATGTCTATTTGTTTGTAACTTTCCGTTCTGGAGCCAGAAACTCGACATACAGAATAATAAATAGACACAAGAGTGACATAAAGGCTCCGTTTTCGGGTGCGGAACTCTTGAAATTGATGATCTTTTCTAATCTCGTGTTGCTGAACTGTTTTAGTGCAATCAACAGCCGTAAAGATCCTGGTTGAAAAAATCCTGCATTACGGGAGGTTTCCTATAATCCCCACGTTTGGCAGGCATCTTGAGTATCACAGTGTAATATGGCAGTTCTCCCGTCATCAACCCCTCTTTTAGTGGCGTGTTTGGCGCCTGCAGGAGACGGAGGTAGAAAGCGCTTTTCACCTTATACGCCGTCTTGGGAGAAAAGCCTTCAGCACTTCCCTCTCCAGAGCTATAAGCGGGCCTTCTCTCGCCCAAAATCCGGTTGAGTTGAACAGAAGATAGCGGAAGTCAACATCTAAGTCCGCCATATAAAAAAGTTCCCCCCTTCTGGTATTTTTCACTTTGTCGCTTCTAACAAATCTGAAGGAAGGTATGGGGGAGTTCAAGTCTAGTCTGGCACCCCACAGGGATAAATATTTACATATCCATAGTATTAGAGGCTTTACTTAAATAACCAAAACTTTATTCCCATAATTTAAGCTCTCATACTCTTACAGTTAAGAAGCTTAGCTTCACTTAAGGGCGCGTGCTCATAACATTAAAAAGTTTCTCCAAGTTTCTAAGCATGTTTTATCATTGTTTAAAGTTAGAAGTTTCCTTCGTAAGCTTGTGGTCGTCTGAACTCGTTAATGACGTGAAACAACTCTCGGGTAACAAAATAAGACTCGTATATGAGTTTTGAGTTCATTATTGCAATTTCGAAAGTTTATTATGGTTTAAATCGCTCTGTTTGATACCCTCAAGTAAGATTTATTTAGGAGGGCAAAGTTCCCCCCTTGTTGCATTATTGCTATGAAGGTAATATTGCGTTTGATGACTTTTGTTCCCAATAGCCCGCGCCCGCGTGCCTATAGCTTCTTAGGGTGCTCATAGTCACCCCGCTACCTATTTTATCAATAGGCGTCGCTACTAACAAACAAACATTTTAAATGTACAAAAAATATCTAGTGACTATTCCACTCAACCTGACTGTCAAGCCAGAGCAATCTCAGCACACCACCTTAGCCAAACCGGAAGAACTTTCGACCATTTTTGATTATACACAAAGCATCTATGAGCAATAGTTATTATTAGAACCGGGATATTTATCGTGTTTTTGATTGTTTATGAGCCCTCGATATTTGGGCACTTTTACAAGCGCCAAGATCACGAGTACACTGAAGTCTATGCGAGTGGGTGGTAGGCACTAAGATCAGACGAACCGGTCTACCCTCTTTCTTGTGCGTTTTTTCGGCAAGGCGATGCTATTAGTTAGTTCGACGTCATAAACATCGGCCATGCTTCCGTGAGTGTTTCGCGCGGTTTCATGGTGCACTTTGAAGCGAATAAATAGTGAATATTTAAGTAAAAGTAGTGGGTTTTTGTTGTTTATACACAGAAAAATTAAGTGTTCATCTGTTCAAGATAGGTTTTTAATGATAGTCATGTACTCTGTTGTAAATTTAATGATTACATCTGTTGAAGACATTGGTTGAAGTATTTAGGTTCAGTAGCTAAAATTATGGACATATTTGATTATTTTATTACAAAAATAATACAGGTAGAATATTTCATAAGAATTACGAAAATATATAGGTAAATATATGTGTAGGAATAAATGCAACAGATCCAATTGTATTTTTTCAAAAAAATTTACCACCCATGTTTACCTTGGCAATTTAAGGGTATATTTTAGGACGAACGCCCCCATACAAAACGCAGCTCCTATCTCATTTTAATAATAGCGAATAAAACTCAATATTTTTTTACCTACGTAATCACTACCCTAATATCTAGGTTTGGGGTGCATCAGATTTTCATTAAATTATACAGTTTTGAAATTACACTAGCTCAAAAACTCGTAATTTTAAATAAAAGAAAGACCTAAGTTTAAACATCTCTTTCAAGAAAAATAAGCGTGTTTTTAATATTTCTGTTGCACCACAAACATGGGGAATATAATGAACTTTCTATAATGGAAAGATATTTATACATGTCTACTATACTTTTTAAATAAATCTGGAGCTACGAATAACTGGCTCAAACTCCTAAAAACGAGTGCTATGTACTAAACGCTATATAATAAAAAAAAAATTATTTGTCCAAAAAAAAAAGGATTTAAGCCAGAAACGATAGGTATAATATAAACATATAATACACTTTATGTTTTTTCTTAGTTAACAAGTTGAGTTGAGTACAAGTTAACGCTTTGGCTGGCGGGTATAGGTCCTTAAGGTGTCTCAATAAAAAGGCTGGCACTTGAACGGATATATATTTTGGCGCGAGGTATGAAAGGAAGTAACTACAACGACATGCCTCCCTTATACAGACCAGTCCCACTAGTCCCAGCGTTCTTTGACGAAGACAAAGCTGAGTGCCTAGCTGATAGCCTAGAGGCTCAGTGTTCCCCTAACGTAGATCACGTTGACCAAGCTCACCTCGATTCGGTGGATGCTGAAGTCGAACGTAAAAGCTCTGTGGTCACCTCTGAACTCCCACCAATCACCTTAGCGACTTACGCTGAGGTGGCGAGACTGATCAAGGCCCTCCGACCGCGCAAATCCCCCGGTGCCGATGGCATCTCCAACAGGGTTCTTAAAACCCTCTCTCCTCCTCTCATCCATCTCCTAGTCAGCATCTTCAATGCTGCTATGAGCCACTGCTTATTCCCAGACACCTGGAAATGTGCAAATGTCATTGGCATTCACAAACCAGGCAAAAGCTCATCTGACCCCACCAGTTACCGCCCCATCAGCCTCCTCAGTGCCTTAGGCAAACTTTACGAGCGGTTACTTGCAAACCGTCTCCAGTCCCATGCTAAGGAACACCACCTTATCCCAGATGAGCAGTTTGGCTTCAGGCCCGGACACTCATGCGTCCAACAGGTGCACCGCCTCACGGAGCACATCATTGAGGGCTTTAACAAGTACCCCAAACCCCAGACAACGCTAGCAGTCTTCCTCGACGTAGCGAAAGCTTTTGACAAAGTCTGGCACAATGGCTTGATTTACAAGCTATACCAATTTGGCGTGCCAGAACGTCTTGTGCTCATCCTACAAGACTTCCTTAAAGCCAGAAGCTTTCGCTATCGCGTGGAAGGCACCCTCTCCTCCCCCCACCCAGTCAGAGCCGGAGTCCCTCAGGGCTCCGTGCTATCACCCATTCTTTTCGCGCTGTATACCAGCGACATCCCACGCTCTCAGCCTAACGTCCTATTAGCCCAATACGCGGATGACACCGCTATTTATACCACTGGGTGGCATATCAGTAGAAAGTCCATTCCCGCCCTCCAACGGGCCATCACCGAGATCGGTGACTGGTTCCGTAAATGGCGCATCGCGGTCAACCCAGTTAAAAGTGCAGCTATGTACTTTACTGAGAAGGGCCGCCCCCGTTACCCGCAACCTATAACTTTGTTCGACCAACCCATCCCCTGGGTTAGTAAAACAAAATATCTCGGAGTCACCCTTGATCGGAATCTCACCTTTAGCGATCATATAACAACCGTCCGTAACAGAGCGGCCTTTGTAATGGGTCGCCTTGGTCCCCTGATTCGCAAAGAGAGTAAAATGTCTCTTAGAAATAAGAAGACACTTTACACTGCCTGCATCCGCCCCATCATGACTTACGCATCAGTAGTGTTTAGTCATGCTAGTGAGGCCCATCTCCATAAGCTTCAAGTCATTCAAAACCGTTTTCTTCGTAGTGCAACCGGCGCTCCGTGGTATATCCGGAACACCGAGTTGCATTGCGACTTAAACCTTCCCTCTCTAGCGCAGTTCAATAAGGACTGCGCCCGCCGATACTTTGATCGAGCGCCCCACCACCCGAACCCATTGGTTGTCCAGGCATCGAACTACTCGACTGCCTCTTCTATCCCATTTTTCAAACCCCCCCGTCGCCGACCACGGCAGGTATTAGACGACCCGGATGACCCCATCGCAGCCATTACGTTGGCAGCTTTAGCGTTATCCGCAAGTCGTCGAGGTAAAATCCCCAGGTGTGAGGTAATCAGAGGTCACACAATCAAACACCGAGCTCGCCGGCGAGCTCGAGGCAAAAACAAGGTCACGATAAATTGCTCTCCAAATAGTCAAAGAGTATTATTCAGTAGGGCCCAATTGTGCAACACTGCAGTTGCACAGAGGCATTTTGCTCCGATCCCCCCCATGTCTCTCGACAGCGAGACAAGCCGAGGTCCGAACCACAGTGGTGCCCTTGAGCTCGCTGTCAACCCCTCCTATAATAGCGGTACGTTTTCGGCGTCCGCAGGAGACGGAGGTAGAAAGCGCTTTTCGCCTTCTACGCCCGTCTCGGGAGAAGTGCCTTCGGCACTTCTCCCTCCCGGGCTATTGTAGGGCCAGGCCCTCGCCCAAAACCCGGTGGAGCTGGACGACCGCACAGGCGGTAGCCAGCATCTATGTCCTCCCTAAAAAAAAAAAAAAAAGGATATATATTTTTTTAATATAAAGAATTCTTGTTCCACCAATTTGGCATACAGACGTTAATTTTTAAGGTCATAAAATTACATTCAAAACAGTTCTAATAACATCAACATTACAAATATAATAAATACATAATAACAGTTTATTATAAAATTCAAGAAATGCCAAATATTAAATAATTGTGAATGTGATCAAGCAGTAACGCAATAAAGTTAAAGGGTTAGAAGGAATTGATCCCAATCGTAACCTCAAAGATTCAAGACCTCCTGAGGATGCTTCGTGTAGAAACAAAACGCGTCGAAATCTTTTCCACCAAGTGGCGTTTATGACATCACGTTGGCTTAGCAGGAAAATTAGGCGGAATTGTCACTAGATATATTTTTGTATTTTTAAGTTTTTTTCTGCCAAGTAATTTTTTTCCTTAATATATTTGTTACTATTAATTGAAAGTGTTTTTAGAGTCGCTTAAGCGAACATATTATATTGATTTATTCCCCAGAGATTATCACCGTTGAGACACTTTTCAAAAAGTTACGACAAATACAAATTTTTGGCTATTACAGGACAAATTTTTGGCTATTAAACAAAAATAGAAAAGCTGATGCAATCTCTTGTTCTTCTAAAATATTCTCTAGACATACGCTTTCCGCGAACCAAACTAAGAAAATATACTCCCTTGTATAGTCTTTCAATCTTTTCTGCTGCTTATCATTTCACTCTTACATGGTTTAAATCATGTACTTGCCGTAGGTTCGTGCCATGATTTGATCCCCGACGCCTCTTTAACCAACGTATGGTGGAAGGGCATTTTGCGAATTCTCGCCTAGCAACCATAATCAAGTAGAAAATCTATCGCCATGCAGTTATCTAACCATGTGTTCCGGCAGCAGAGTTCTTGACAGGCAGTATTTCTAGGGGTTGTCCGTTTACCATCCTCTAGCATATCACGTACCAACAGGTGAGATTGTGGTAAATGGCTAACCCTACCAGCTGTAAAAAATAGAAAATCAGTCAGGTTATGCCTTGGATGTTGCTTCGAGTGGGTGGACAATTAACTGGCTTATTTAATGTTCTACCGTATTCACTCAAACTTATGGCACTGAGACGTGGTCCTTAACTGTGGCCCTCATGGACAAGCTCAGAGTTGCTCAACGAGCCATGGAGAGAGCTATGCTCGGAGTTTCTTTGCGCGATAAAATCCGGAACGTGGATATTCGCCAAAGAACCAAAATCACCGACATAGCTCTCAGAATTTGCAAGTTGAAGTGGCAATGGGCGGGCCACATTGCTCGACGAACCGATAACCGTTGGGGAAGAAAGGTTCTCGAGTGGTTACCACACTACACCGGAAGACGTAGAGTTGGTAGGCCCCCCACTAGGTGGACTGACGACATCGTGAAAGTCGCTGGTAGCCAATGGTTACAAGCGGCTAATAGCCGTTCTTTGTGGCGCTCTATGGGGGAGGCCTTTGTTCAACAGTTGACGTCTTCCGGCTGATGATGATGATGATGATGATTCACTCAAAGGCGGACTTTGTTAGAACCTACGCAAATACTATACCAAAGATCTTTCAGTCTAAAAATGCACGCCCCTCCACATACTGTGAACTCGGACACGTTTGCGCAGATCACAACTGGGCCTACGCCCATGGTATGGTAAAACTGAGAGATGCACGTACATAACCGTTTCTGTAAAACATCGAAGAGATCTTTTAATAGTTGTGATCTGCCCATTCACTTGCCAATATTTCCCATTGGTAGAATAGTTGCACCCAATTAATCTCACTGCATTAATGCACTGTACACTCAGGAGCAACTGTTCGAATCGTTTACGATAGTTAACAAAGCTTGAAGCATGCGCCCGACTGCTCATCAACAAATATCTATCCATTTAAAAAATCGTATCAGCAAAGTTGTCCCTGATTAGCTGAGGTTTGTTTTGTCTCGGATCAAACAAGTACCGTCACAGATTTCGAAACATGTACTACGTTTGTTCTGTGTGAAGCCGGCGCCTATGCAAACACGCTACCTAATGTGTTTACCTCTAATTCCAAACACGAGTTGTGCGGACCCCCCGTTGTTTGAACGCACTTTGTCTTTGCCGTCTTTTTACTTGAAGATTAGAGAAATGAAGGAACTGGTTGCGTTTGAAAGTTGAAAGCGTTCTAAATAAACCTCAGTCAATAGATGACTTAAGGTAAACGTTAGTTGATTGAATTTGTTACGATATAGAGCATTGTGGAGCAATCAAACGTTGCATCATCCACACATCAGACTACCTCGTTGGTCGAGTGGCTGAAGTGTCACTTTGGAACATTTGAATCTGTAGTTCGAGCCTTGAATGTGGCAGTTATATATTCGTTCTCCAAAGACTCATATTCATTACTCGTATTGGATTTTTTTGATTAATTTCATTGAAATAAATAATTTATTCTATGCATATATGCTGTTTGTCAAATATAATATGATTGGCACTCTTATGTATCGTGCAAAATAGAAATCAGAAAGACAAATTTTTAGAGCAAAACATTTTTCACCTCAAGTGATAATCGAATCCATGTCCCCGGCAATGTGATTTTTGCTAAGCACCTTATTATGCATTAAGCACTTCATATGTCTTCAAAAGTGTTAACAAGCTAAACCTAAAATTACCAATTCTCAAGGATAGCAGCTACCGGAACACAACGTTAGGAACTCGGCGACCGATTTTCTACTTGAGCTACCAAGCTAGTCAAATGAGCATTCGCAAAATACTCTACTACTATGCGGCTCACCGCACACACTACTGTGTAGTTATTTTAAAAATACTGATTTATATAATCAGGGGACTTGTTTTTCGTAGTTATTTAAAAGCTAACCAATAAAGTACACTAACTTTAATGTAATGAGTCAAGTATACCTTTGAGAATTATTAATAGGTACTTAGTCTGGAAACTTCGACACCGTATAACATTAGTGTCTATTAATCCTGGTACTCACTTGTATTATTAGTAAGTTACAAATAATCTTTTAGGACATATTGCAACATCTATAGTTACCTTTAAATAAAAAGGTAAAGTCTTTTGTTTTAACCCCAAAGTGTGCAAAATACATAGTACCACTTGCCCACTGATGATGTTAATGAAAGTAGAAAAGAAGCCAATATAAGAATATAATCATTTTCTCACCTGATAGTAGAGAAGATGTGGTCAAAGATGTTGTTCAGGCTAATCCAGAATATTTTAATTTTTGCGATCCCCATGCATCCCCACATGATGGTTAAAGAACGAGAGCAAAAATCAGAATTATGATTCATTGTCATTTTAGCTCAGTCAGTCAGAACATACCCCGGCTAAAGGGGTGGATGACGCAAGTTTGAATCCCGCACATGACTATAATTTTTCTTCTAGTAAATTTATAATTTTGTAATGTAATCTAGAATTGCTGGCTCTCATGGACTGCTGCCTTAATTTAATCTCATCTAAAGGACAATCACCAAACTGTTATGACCACACCATACATACGTAGGTATACATTCAATACATACATCAAGTCGATATAATAAAATGAAAAAGTCACTCCTCCTCCTCCTCGCGTCGTTTCCATGATACTGGGGCTCATGATGTATTGAGTGACATTGATGTTACGAGTGGCGATCTGTTCTGTCCAGCGCATTGGGATCCATCTTTTCCAGTAAATATAATTTTTTGGAGGTTGTCACCGGTTACAATATTAAGGTAAACCAATCTCGAATATTCTCCAAAGACATTTTAGAAAGCCTTGGCTTCTTGTACATTATGAGTTCGTCGAGCCAAACCAATTTTTTGGTTCCAAGGAATGCAGAACATTTTCCATATTTCAAAAGCGTTGGCAGTCTCTAGATGTCAGTATCCACGTCTCTGCCACATATATAACAATGGAAACGACTTAGGTGTTGACCAAGTTTAATTCTGTCTTATTGCTAATGTTTAACTCTAATACAAATTTTAAAAAATCGTCAGCGTAGCTAAGAATTTATATTTTTGCTGGTAATTCCACCATTTTATACTTTGCAAGAATGGCGTATGGTGCATTCTCGGCAGACGTTAAATAAAATGGGGACATTTTCAGTATTTGTTGGTTATACAGATGATAATAATATACTGTTCAGATATGTTTCACAATAGTTGGGCTTCCTAACAAAAACCCACTTATCTTTTTTAGTTACTTAAAATTGTTAATAAAATAAATAGATATGAGTTCTTTGAAGCTTTATAAGAAAGGCATAAAAATGAATGTATGGACGGACAAAGAGACAAAAGCAGAGTTTCGTGCCCTTTGCGTACAGAACCCTTTCCGTACTCAAAGGAGGTTTAGGGAAACAACAACACGAAATTTTTAATCCTACTCCTCGTGCTATGAGCCATCATGATAGCTCAATCGGTAGAGGAAACAACGGATCGGTCATAGGTTTATACATGTATGCCGCTCATAGTAAAATATTTCACTTTCGTTATATTTTTTGTTAGCAAATTTGTTTTAATCTTTATACATAGGATTTTTTATCTAATAGTAAATAGTCCAAGTTCAATTCCTCGCGCCTCTAGACTCATTCTGTCCCTCTGTTTTACAGAAGGTATCTCTAAGTATCTCAAGAATAAAGTTAGATCAAGTGAGAAACGTTCAAAAGTTTACATTCCCCACAGGAACTGAGATAAATATTCATGAGTTTCAACTCCGGGAAAACTTATTTCCACGTCAGTGTCTGTCCGCCTGTACATTTGTAATGAAACGACTTTTAACAGACTGTTTTAATACTTTTAATTTGAGGAGTTGTTAAATATTCGGCATTCGGGTCTCGAGTCTTCTGTTTAATTTGGACGGAACCATACACAGTTATCTGTATTCTGTGTACAGAAGTTTGCTAGTAGATGGCTTGAAATGGTATGCAGTTATTTATTCAGTATAAAGCTATGAGTTCTTGGCTAAAGATCCAAGACTGTTCTATCTTCTCCTACTGACTTATCACAAAAATAAATAGCTTACCATTACTCACACCGATGTGAGGTAGGTTGCTGAGCGCATTGTGAGCAAATAGGACTCTATTCTATCGTAACGCTATTGTAACTCAAAAGGTAACGGCTATATTACAATTGACTATTTCTGAGATAGGGCGTTAAACAAGCTATATGATTTTATTTGCAAACAACACCTCTCTTATGGTGCGCAATGCTAGGAGAATCTAATTTAGAAATCTTTAACGTGAGTTTCAACCAAACAAAAAATTATTAGGCCATTTGCCGATTTCAAAATAAGTAAATAGAGTACCTAATAAAGACAGCCAAACTGGTATAAGTGTATTAATGTGTATTCATTATCTATAATTGATTCACCGCCAATCCATTACTTTTATATTTGAAGTAGAATAAATGAGTAAAGTTAAAATAAATTTAAATCTATACTCTCTTTCTGCGCAGTTGGATAAAAACTATCCTATGTTTTTTCCCGGGTCTCAAACTAGTTCCATACCAAATTTCGTTCAAATCGGTCCAGTAGTTTTGGCGTGAAAGCGTAACAGACAGACAGACAGACAGAGTTACTTTCACATTTATAATATTAGTACTGATAAGTGTGATGAGTGGGGTGTTCATGTTTGTATAATGATCTTTCCCAAGAAACTTAGTTCTGCTACATATTCCGTTCAAAGAAAAAATAGAGACCTATATCTTGTAATTTTATTGAATATGGACAAGGCTGATGTTGCTTGTGGTCAATATCTTCTGCTCCATCGGACTATAGGTAAGTATCTACCTTCAATAGCTCTGGGGTGGTAAGCACTGAAGGTTATGTTATATGTATATGTACCCGAGACGGTCGCAGAAGCCATGATGCGCCTTCTAACACCTCCACAATCAGCCGGCGCTACTACTAATAAAGGTGTTACGCTGCGACAACTTATACAGAAGACCGAAGAGTATAACTTGCCACTATGCTTAGCGTTTGTGGACTATGAGAAAGCCTTCGATTCGATCGAAACATGGGCGGTGCTTGAGTCTCTCCAACGATGCCGTATCCACTATCGGTATATCGAAGTGTTAAAGTGTTTGTACAATAACGCCACCGTGTCGGTCCGAGTACAGGAGCAGAGTTCGAAGGCAATTCTATTACACAGAGGCGTGAGACAGGGAGATGTCATATCTCCGAAACTGTTCACTGCCGCGTTGGAAGATGCCTTCAAACTCCTGAAGTGGAAAGGAGTCGGTATAAATATATACGGCGAGTACATACACTCACCTCCGATTTGCCGACGATATTGTGGTCATGGCAGAATCGATGGAAGACTGAGCATGATGCTTGAAAGCCTCAATCGAGTTTCTCAACGGGTGGGCCTTAAGATGAACATGGACAAGACAAAGTTAATGTCGAACGTACATGTTGTGCCCGCTCCGGTAACAGTTGGGAACACGGTACTCGAAGTTGTTGGCAAATACGTCTACTTAGGACAAACTGTACAGCTAGGCAAGTCCAACTTTGTAAAAGAGGTGGATCGTCGAATCCAACTTGGCTGGGCAGCGTTCGGGAAACTTCACGGAGTCTTTTCGTCTAAAATACCTAAGTGCCTAAAGACGAAAGTCTTCAACCAGTGCGTGTAACCAGTGATGACATATGGAACTGAAACGTGGCCTCTAACTATGGGCCTAATAAGCAAGCTCAAAGTAGCACAACGAGCTATGGAGAGGGCCATGCTCGGTGTTTCGTTACGAGATCGAATCAGGAATGAGGAGATCCGTAGACGAACGAAAGCCACCGACATAGCACGGCGGATTAGCGAGTTAAAGTGGCAATGGGCAGGGCACATAGCACGCAGAACTGATGGTCGATAGGGCCGAAAGGTTCTCGAATGGAGGCCACAAACCAGCAAGCGCAGCGTCGGAAGACCACCCACAAGGTGGACGGGCGACATTACTAAGGTCGCAGGAAGACGCTGGATGCAGGCCGCTTCCAACCGTTCTATTTAGAAATCTATGGGGGAGGCCTATATCCCGCAGTGGACTTCTTGCGGCTGAAATGATGATGATGATGATCATATTTGTTAGGATCATTTCGAGAAGGATAAAAAGGATCTTTTTAAGTACATTTTGTGCTCATAACAATTGTGTGAATGTGCTCATAAATACGATTTAATACATAATACAACAAAACACAACTAAATTCGATCCATAGTTATTTGGTACGTGTGATCGAAAAATAAATGTCTAAATGTGAGTATTTCAACACCTCTATCACCGTCTTTATAAAGTGATATAAAGTCGTTGATATAAGGAACTTATACAAACATGCATTGAAAATGGCGTACGCTTTTAATTATTATCAGCAGTACAGGTACAAGAATCGCAATATCAAATAAATCATTGTCACATTTATCGACGCACTTAATTTTTACGCCCAGTCCGCGATTATGTTAATCTCGTCAAACGATAACAGCACAGGACCACACGTACATTGTACCTCTAATTAAACCCTTAGACCGGCCTTTAGACCGACCCGTGAGGTATAAGTCAGGTACAGGGAGATAAAGATTAATTTTCCCCTGTCAAATAATTTACCGTGTTGATAGCGGCTGAGGTTTAAGGGGGCTTGCGTATTTTGCTGGTATTAGCAAGGGACTGTCTGTTGCTCGGGGTTTGACTGTAAAATAAGATTTAGAATAAAATTATTTCAGTAAGTTATTTCTCAGTTGAAAAGGTTTAAACGATTGGAAAACTAAAGTAGCATCTATTTGGACTTCTATTTCGGCGTAGGTAAATAATATATTTCAGTACGTTTTGAAATACGTTGTGTTAGATACCTTGACAGTTTTAAACTGTCAAGGTGTTTTCTTTTACAAGGTAAACTGTGTTTTTTTATTCCTGATTTTCCCTCAACTTCTCCTGACGGTCAGTGATAATATGATCCACGATGATATACAGGCTTAATTTAGTACAGTAGCACAAGGGATAAATTAGCTTCTTGGGGTCTTGATAGACATTTGAAAAATGCTTTAGGTACTTAGCACCATGCAGTTAAGGCTCACAGCGATATTCGAACCATGGACCTTCTAACAAAGTCCATGGTCATTGCTAAAGGGCCATCTGTTGAAATGAAGAAAGATACCGCAGAAGATCTGGAGGTAATATGGCCATCTTAAGTATTGTATTATGTTCTGCAAAGCATTTCACTAAGCACCATTTAGTATATTCGAGATAAAATGAAATTGTGAATTGAAATATTCTAAATTGAGCAACGATCAACGTTTGGATTGGATGTGAAAAGATATAAACATTTAATTGATTTGTATTCTTGATATTATATTGCTTCTTCAAAAGAATATATGCAAATTCAAATTATACGCTGAAAATCACTTTCACAGCCATAGTAATAAAAATAAAATGGCGGTGGCAGGTTTTATATTAGCTAAGACAAATAAAATTCCTTTTTAGAATATTGTGTGTTATATTCTTAAAGTTCCGCTTTAAAGAGGGAAAATTCAAACAGCAAGTAATAAATCACTAAAAAAGGGCGTTAAGTCATGGGTGATTGTTAAAAATTCATAGAATTTAAAATTAACAAATCGCACGCTTAATAATAAACCGGAATAAGACAAAAATTCACTTTTTTGGGAAATCGCGTTCAAAGTTTTTAGTATCTACCTTGTTGAAAACATTTTGATGGTTTTCACGTGTTTTTAGTGTTATTTTTACTTTCTTGGTCTTAAATTAAAGCCAGATGTATAGCGAATATAGCTGACATAACAATATAATTATTTTATTTATATCAAATGAATAAATAAAGTTTATTTTCTACTGTTTCGACTTATGTCAGTTTAGTATAAAAAACAATTATCAAGTTTCAAAAAATGTGTAAACTAATATGTCATAATTCTGTACAGTATTAATAAATAATATGATCTTATCAGATGTATAATTTTTATTACACTTTAAAATTAAAATGGAAACAAAAATACAGAAATATTTTGCAATATACCTATAATTTGATAATGTAAAATACATTTTAAAAGTCATTGTTACTGCTTTATTAACCTAATCATATTATTATAATAATCAGTCGTATTAGGAACTTATAATAAATGTCTACTTTGAATTATTTGTCGTAGATTTTACCTATTCGTCTTAATCAGTCTCGTGAGTTATGACTTCTCAAAATATTAATCAAAACTTATCAAAAAGTTTAAGAATTGAGTTGTAAAAACATGCATAACTTAAGATGAAATCAGAACCTTTGCAATTAAGTCTTAGTCTTAATTTTTATAAGCACTTATCTCCTGTTTTTGCGTATATGCTGCCTTCATGGTTATTTCTATGACTGATTTCACCTGCCTTGGTTTATTTCGCCTATTAAGTTGTCGTCGTTGTAAGATATCTTTAAGTAAAATAATACTTTTATATCATTGCAGTTCACATTTTGGTTGCTTTCGTCTGTACAAAAATTTAAGTCCTGTTCTTCTTGTAACAGTTGAAGATCCAAAATACTGGTTGATCGGGGGGTTAAATTTTGTTATATATTGAACTGGGTGTTGGTGGTGTTATATAAAGATTGGGATGACTTAACATTTTTTTAACTTCTTGTCTATCAGACTGTATACCTATGTTGTCTGCTTTATTTTGCGTATGCCCTCGAATCATGAATTAGTAATGATGCTTTGGATTTTAAAAAGATAAACAGCATACATATAAATTGTCATTATAAAATTATATTTATTCTGACCTGTACATTATCAGAATAAAAAATAATGTTCAATGGTTCTTGTGCGTCCATACTAATGTGCTCCAAGTATTTCCAAATGCACGTACCTATTTCAATCAAGCTTCGCGTCCGATTCCTTCCAAAAAGAGCTATTTAGAGATTCAAAAGCACCTTTTTTATCTGTTTGAAACGACTCAGTTACTACCAACTAGCCTCTGAGGCCTATTGTCAGTCAGATAGATGCACCTACATACAAACAGTCTCTATACTTACAAATGTCCTGCAACAGTTACAAGCAAAACCCAATCCTACGTAAAGGATTCCAGACATTTTCTTAACTTGCTAGCAGATGTACGTATACTGCCGATGGAAATAATTATAAGTTTCGATGTGACATCACTTATCACAAATGTGTTCTTGAAAGAAGCTATAAAAATCATTGCTGACCTACTCCACGGAGCTGATATACCCAATGACTACACAGAGCTGAGTGAATGTTTTGTGTCAAACGGTTCTTTAGCGAATTAATTATAACATGCAAATGGAAGGAGTCACCTAGGCTCTCCTAAAGCGCCAGTTGTGGCCAATATGGAACATTTTGAGGGAAATAATGAGGAGCGCTAGTGAAAAACCATGTTACTGGTGGCATTATGTAGATGATGTCTTTGATGGCCAAAGAAGAGTAGCCGTTATTTAACACCCATTTAATTTCATCACACTCAAAAATATAGGTAACGGTTAAAGAAAATCGTGATGGTAGTTTGTGTTTCCTACATGTAAAGGTATATCATGAACCAGACGGTATTTTTTTATCAAATTTTTTTTTCGATCAAGCTTTTATTCATCTCTACTCAGTATCTTGTACTCACGATGTTAGTCATATTTTTGCTAAGCCCTTGTGCTTGCTCCAAAGTTGAATTTTTATAGGACAAACAAAGATGATACATACATTTTTTTAGATCGGAAGAAAGATATATTTATTTGCTCTTTTATAAACCTTTTATCAATATGGGATTATTTTTTTATAATTACCATATTTTCCACGTAAGTCATCTTCTATAAAGTTATTGCTGTTTTTTGCTGTGTTCACCACACATCTCTTTCGAATCAAAATGTTCAAGGTAGGTTTGAAAAAAAGTTTAAAGAATCTCATTTGTTAATTACCATTAATAAAATAATAGGCTTTGTTGGGTTTTCGTACATACCTAATCTGCGTTCGTATTTTGATATCTTGTTACGTAAACGTTTGGCTAACTTTTGTTTCCACTTTGAACTACCGCTTACTAATTTTCGTGGTGGTATGATGACGCTGGCAACCTGAACTTTCTGAATGGTGGTGATTTTGACGTGGCGGCCGTGACTTCTTCCATCGTGAGCTGGAGATCTTGTGTTTTTGTATGCTGTGTTGGACTTGATCGTCTGTTTCATTAAACAAACTCTTAAAGAATTTATACACAACATTAAATAAAAAGGTAAAACTTTCAATTAATTCAAAGAAACTAACGTGGTTAACACTTATTTTAGAAAATAATACGGGATAACTCACGTGATTCAGTCAAACTGCTCCAACTATAGTTTCAACCACATGCGGTGGTCTGTTTCAAGGTGAGCCCGCGTTGATGTTTCTCATAGCTAACCTAACCTAACCTGCTAAGCGAGACGTCAACGCGGGCTTCCCGAGCTTCCATTGGTAAAGACCTATTGTGGTTAAAACTATAGTCGGAGCTATCTGACTGATTCACGTGAGTTATTCCAAATTATTTACTAAAATAATTCAGAGAATATTACGTGAAAATGTATTATGGATACTGTACCCCGAGGAGTGTAAGATTGAAAGAAAGTAAACTTAACTATTTCGTTTGCGTTAAAATTTTACTCAAAGATCATGATGCTAAAATCATAAGGGTGATAATAAAAATCTTAACGCAAACGTGATAGTACGGTTACTAATTTGTAAATTTACTGTCAGGGGTAATGCACATGTAAGTACGTAATCACGACGTTATTTATATTAAGGCTGGCTTAGAATTATTCGTAACAGTCCATCCAACATAATATCCTTATCAGTACTTACATCAAGCATTAACACTTATTACAGAAAGTTTTAGGCGATGCTGGTTCCTATTTTCAGGCGTCCTCTACAGGATTTAAACTATGGAACTAGTGATTTAATACTTTTTATTAATCAGTATTTAAAATAAAATTAAAGGACATTTTGTAATAAACCGCAGCAATGGCTAGAGTACTTTTAGACTTTAGGATCATTTTAAATGTAAACCGAAATAAACACAAGTATTTTATAAATCTACCGATAGCTTTGGCAATAAAGTGATGTAAAATTAATTAATTCGCGAATAAAAGTAATAATCTAATGCTAAAACGCACTAATACGCAAATTTTCTTAACTATACAATTATAATTTAATGATAAACTGCAACAAGTCCAAATAGTACATGCTGTATTGTAACACCGTTTAAAACTGAAGTGAAGTATAACGAAAACATGACAGTCTATAAAAAAATGAAGTAAAATAGTTTCACCTGTGTTTGAAAATAAACCGAATTATTTTACCTTACTCCACTATAGTCACAAAACAACGCTTCATTTCACACAACACGATCGCCGCATCACTGAATGATTCTTTATAGCATGAATTGACTTTTCGCGTGCTTTTGTAATAAAGAGAGGGGTGATCTAAAAATCGGCCTTTATGGTTTGTTTTGCATGGTGGGATTTTACCGATAGATTCTTCAATCGGAGTTAGTTCGTTTTATTAACAAAAGTGGGAATCCTTAATTTTTGACTTATTCCGGTTTATTATTAAACGTGCGAAATTATCTTGGCCCAATATTTTTTATCATGGATAAAAGCAAACACTTGTGTCAAGCATGTAGGTGCAGTAAGTGGAATAGGTTTGTCGCACTAGACAAATTATGGTAAACTAGACAAGTGATGGAAAGTGGTCATCTCTCTACTCTTATTCCTCGTTTATTAGATAAAGTTTATAAAAAATATAATTCATTCAACATGCACTTTCTGTCGAAGTTTTGGCTTCAGTTTTCAGTTACAAAGTCAAATTTAATATCATTTTATTACATTTTGGGATTGACGACTCTCTTATAAGGTCAATTACACAATTTTACTATAATGGCATACAATGTATGAAGCTACTGCGGCCAAGAAACTTGGGGCCATTGGTTTTGCTTTTTCTTAATTATCTTAACTTTTTACAAGTTCTAACATGAGTCTATTATAAAATTATTACAATATATATTTACATTACACTGGTGACTAATGTTGGCTTGGCAGTGGTGGAAACTTCCAACCATTTTTCTCATAGATATAGTTTTGGAAACCCGTTTTTCTAAAAAAATAAAATCATTATGTTTGAATTTTCCCTCAATGCGGAATGTAGTTTCAGTAAATGGATTCTACTATGATTGTGACACCATTGTTGGCCATAAACGTACTGTACTGGTATCAGCAGGATTGTCCACTGGTGAACACAGCCTCCGCCATTGTGGGGGAGTTTGCCCTAATCCCTAAGCTTGGCAGCCGTCTTGTGGTATCTTAGTGTGAGATATCAGTTCCTCAGAAAGCGCTGCTGCCCACTTTCTGGTTTGTTACCCTTAGTCGTCTCTTACAACACCCACGGGTAGAGATGAGAGGGTGACATTCTAGCCCAGCAACCCGCAGGCCACAAACGAAGTGATGTACAATAGCAGCAGTTACTGAAGCATCAGTCACAAAACATTTGTTTTGCTATTTGGGTACTATTCGTGGTTAGTATGGTTTCGTCCGCGACGTCAGGACATTGTAATAAGTCATGGTTGACGCACCACAGCTATGATCAGTTATATCGAATAACAGAGTTAAGTGTGAGATTGGTTCTGCATGGCAGGGATTTTACCACTACAATCCTACCTCCAACACAATCACAATAGACAACTACTTCCCAATAGCCACCTATTGGGAAGTAGTTGAAGGACATTGCAGGTAACCTCCATACAACCTTCTGATTAAAAATAAAGCAAGTGTTGAAGTATCGTTGAATAAATAAAACGAACCCTTTTATATAACTCTTTCTGTATCAGTTTCAAAGAGTAACTTTTGTTGTTACTGCTAAGTTGGAAATGAATGTCATAAATTAATATAATAAATAGATTTATGAAATGAATTTCTAAAGGAATACGCTGGAAACTTTTAGCAATTATACTTGTTTCTTGAATTAGATCCACGTGCGGCAACAATACTTGAACGAACTGTCTTTGCGTCACTTGTATTAAATATCAGAGACGTGTTTTCGGAAACTTATTTGAGAATCGTTTTAACAAATAAGTTTCTTAAAACACGAGGCGGAGTTGGTTAAGATTTAAATACAATATGTGTCGTTACTTCAAATTTGTTACCCGTAATAAAGGAGTTTGTTGAGTTTTATTTATAGTAAGTATCAAAACATCTTTTATATGTTTTCTTCAAATATGAAAACGCGACATTTATTGCTGATTGTTTTCCCTAGTATTTATATATAATATTTCCCTAATATCCCTGTATTCAATATCTATTTGAAGTAATAAAGGCCATGTAGCTTTCCCTAAGGACTGCCGCGTACAGAGTCCATAAATAGGATACTGCAACGAAATAGTGAAGGTCAAGCCTGTGGCGTTTTAATCATGGGCCGCATGTTGGTAGGATATTGAACAAATGTTAGGCTGGCCACCTATGATCCAGTGAAAATCTGTCGCTCTAAGGTCCTAACAGTGTACTACGCGAGCTATCATTGAAAGCCCTTAGCCATTCGAGGCTCAACATGAACTATTAATCTTTTACCAATTTGTGAGATACTGCTCAACTTCAGTCTAGCAGGAATTTAAAACGTACAAATTTAAGAGTGCCGCTGGCGGCAACAAATCATAGTGTCGCTGTCGGAACAACGTGTCGAACAACAACGCTGTCGGGGAACCATAAGTTTACGGCAAATTGGTAGACAGAGTATTACACGGCAGAATAGCGTGACAGTTTCTAGTACCGTTATTGCAATCGCATTTGATATATTTCTTTTGGTGGGGTAGTAACTCATAAAAATTGCCAGTGCAATGAAATTCAGCAGCGCTGAAGCACACTGGCTTCACTCGCTCGGCTCGCGCATTATATCGGTCCGTGGGGTGCCAGGATAGAATGTTAACCACCACTTAAGACAGGAGGGGAAGTACTATCATACCTATTTCTATCACCAAGCAGTAATGTTCGCTAATGCGAACACAGTAATCTATGTCCGGTTTGAAAGGTGGCGGTGAAATTATAAGCTCTGGTGACTTAACAACTTTATGTCTTAAAGCGATGGGCCTAGTGCAGTTCACCACTTGTTATACACTGTAACTGTTATAGGCAGAGGTTACCGCTTAACACCAGGTGGGAACCATGTTTATTCAATTCCGATAGCATGAAAAAGAAATATCTGGCGAAGTGTGGATGTTGCTTTATTATATATCTTAAGGTATATTTATACTTTCTATACCATATATATTCTATACTATACTTTCTACTAGATAAAAAACAACACCAACACATACAAGAAAACACAGCATTTTTGAACGAGTTCCTAAAATAGGAGGAGTTACTCAATTCTTCAGTTTGTTTTTGTTTGTTACCACAAACCTTTTGACTGGGTGAACCTATTTTAAAAATCTTTTTTGTTTCAAAGCTGATGCTAGTCATTTGGTCCCATTTAAATTTCATCAAAATCGGTGAAGCCATTTTTGAGTTACACTCCAATAACTGAAATATATTTACTTATATATGATGATATAATCGTTGACAATGAATGACAATCTATCCTTTAAGTAGCTAGGGTCACTAAAAAGAGGGAAAGATTTTTTTCACAAAAAAATAGAACCGACTTCAACACCCAAAAGTGTGAAATAACTTGTCAAAGTCGATACCATACGCACAATATTGTGATAATAGGTACTTTTGAACTATCATGGTACCTACCGACTTCAACCAGTTATTGCACACTTTTGGGTCAGGAAGTTGGTTCCATTTTTTTGTTATTTATATTTCATATTTATTAATTTAAAAGGTTAGCAAAATTCTCAATCAAGCTAAATTCATTCAAAACTTTAAAGTGTTTGCAAAGATTTAATAGCACGATGCCTGCTCGACATTTCGATCAAGCTGTATCGATCACGTTCACGAGCAGACTAAGTAAAATTTACTTCTATATTTGGGTACTACAATTTCATACACTAATTAGAAATTTAACAGTGCTAATTGTGGAATATCTATTGTTTCTCATAATGAAGGTATAGATTGAATCCACACAATTATTAATATCAAACTGAATTAACAAGTTTGATGAACTTTCAAATTTTAATAGACTATGCTAAAAGTCACCTTTAAGATCTTTCGAAGTTATAATAGCTAAATACTTTGATGTTCGTTTTGAAATGTCAACGTGATATGGGATCTAAGATAAGTCTTGGAACTTAAGTTAGAGGCATGTGAAGTAATTTTATTTGTGAACGAGTTAATGATGTTTGCGCAAAGTTTGAAATTAGATGCTCAACTGAAGTTGGTTAGGTATTTCTAAACCAACATCTATTAATATAATATAATGTTAAATTACAAGATCTAGACGTTCTTGAACCATTGAAAACGGAAGGTCTAAAGATTTTCAATGATCTGATTTTTTTTTTCTTTTCATAGTTGATAGGCTGCCTTTGTCCACTATCTCACTCCATTGTAAGAGATGTGATCGATGATGTTTAGGCTAAGCTGGCATTACTAGCTCTCGAGGCAGCTACTGGAATAAACCGTTAGGTGAATAATGTTTAAATTGCGGTTCCCGTCATCGTCGTTTTTCAGAAATTTCCTTAAGACGGACACAATGCCCACAACAGCTAACATCTCATTAAAAGAAATTAAGATAATGTTGTCTTAGGATTACTATCCGCAAGACGCCTGCCAAGTGTGGAGATTATAGCAACGCCCTTAAATGGTAGTATATATATAGTAGTACTGTGTTCAGCAGACAATCCGGCTGTACCGGTATTCTGATTTTAATTAGACCCCGGGGGTATAATTATCATTGATGCAGTGAAAAAGTTATCACTCATGCGAGTACTGGTTGTGTTTATTTTATAATTTAATTGGAGTTTTACGAGTATGTTTATCGCTGCAATTGGGGAAATGGGGAAAAAAGTCACAAGATCAGGCTATATGTATTACATGGTGCGAAGGGCCTCCAGGTGTCCCGCAGATCGAACGAACGTGCCCACATAGTCATCACTTCGGGGAGAGTGGTACAGTCCTGATGGTGCCAGCCCGTTCGGCTGTAACCAATAGTACAGCGTGGCACTATGACTAGTTACTATGTCAAAACTACTGGAAGTTTTAGTACAGGATACAAATCTTTTCCTAAGGTGGGGTGACTCATTAATACGAGCTGAAGATTGTTGGTACAATTATTACGCAAATGACCCTCTACATATGTTTCCAATTTTTAAAATAAGTGCCTTAACTAGATAGATATAAGACGACTTTTCCTATAGGTGCGACTTAGCGTAATAGATTCGACATTATAGTTTCGACAGTCAACTTCTACGTTAATAAACGAACAACAAACAAAAGAGACAAGATCGTGGGCGTCAATAATTGACCAAGTGATAATTGGAAAACATTACCCACCCACTGAAGCGGACACAAAATTAAACGTTTACAAGTCGTAAATTATTCCCCAAGTTTATCGCTAGTGAATATTTATTACAGAGGTAATTAGCTCTGTGTCTTCAGGGTTTGCGCAACGGGAGTAAATAAATTAAACATTCCTTCTGGGGATACGCCGCATGAGAACTATGAATAAACTATGTTGCCAATTGAAGATTTATGATTGATTATATAACGACTGCTTTGTTGGTGGAGAAGCGAAAACGCTACCTTGGAATCTCACAAAAGTATTTGGTTCAATACCCGATTATTTGATTTTTCTGACAAAGTAATTTTCCGTAACAGTTCTTCAGTAGTTTTGACCTGTTTCCAGGAGATAACGGTATGGTCATTCCTATTACATGAGAGTAAATCTGCCAAAACGTTTCCAATTATGTCGATATGACTGTTATGTTTTGATAATTTCACAAAAATGTTTTTCTCCGTGGTTTACTTACTAAACGGATCGGCAAAATGTGCAGGCTGATGCTAAACTTTTATCATTTACGTATTATACTAATGATACGTGTATTATAAGAGTGTGTAGAGATCTTGCAGTCTAAAAATGTACTCCCTTCCACTAAACGTGATTGTTTAAATATGTGTGCGTGCACTGATTTTACAGTGAACTCGGACCGTTCGCGCAGCTCGCACACACACCACGACAACTGAAAAACTAATGATTTTGGCGAGGTTGCGTGTATTGCGACTAAACTATTTTGTATGTAAAGGTAAATTCATTGGAGAGGCATGCATTTAAGACTGAAATATCTCTACTAATACCATAGAACATATAACAATACTTAATACTACAAATGATTAAAAAACGAATGTCACGTGTGACAGTGTGAGTGGTAATAGCAGTTGAAGTGGTTTGTGCGTAGGTATATTTATTTAATTAAATGACGTCGTGAATTTTGGAGCTATTGATGAAAAGTAGAACTAGGCATTATAAATGCAAGGCTTATAATTAAACTTCACAAATATGTACAAAGCATTATAAGTAACACAATCGTTGTTTATATACCTAAGTTCTCCATTGCTTAAGAAGAAATAGTTTACCTACAAAAATTCAATTCCAACTCAAAATCACCAGCTACGAGATTAAAAACCGAAGAGCAATAATAAAGAAGACAGAACCCAGTAAGTACTACTCCTTTATCTAGAAATGAAATTGAAACATAAAATTCCGATTAGTGAGATCAGAATATTTCGTTTAAATTGAAAAGAACTGACTCGCTCGGGGCTATATCCTTCATTAACTCTTTCGATTTAATATCGAAAATCTTTTCGATTCCGTCGTTTTAAAAGCATTTCTCGCTCCCTTGAGGCTTTGTAAAAACTTAAGAAACATTTTGAACCCTTGAGATGGAGTATTTTAGCCAATGAATTTTAAAGGTTTATTTACTTTTGGATGTTTTATGCCTTACTATATTTAATGAGCGTAAGACCTTCACAATTTAACATTTCGTAAATAAACTTGTAAAAGCATTTGATAATTTAAATACCTATATTTATAATATAAATATCTTTATTAATAGTTAATTACTTTCCATTTAAAGCTTAAAAATTGCTAAGTTGTAGGAACTGCCAAGTAAATCGAGATAAAAGTATTTCTTCCATTAATTCAAGACCCAAGGAATCTATTTACCAAATTCCATACCAATCCATGTAACTTTTGTAGCGTAATGAATGTCAAAGTCAAAATCATTTATTCAATATAAGCGTCTACGACGTTCTTATGACGGTCAATTACAAGTTTTAATATTGAAATATTATACAATGTACTGCCACGTTCAGCAAAAAAAAATATAGAGCCACTGCGAGAACGGGCAAGGAACTCGAAGCCATTTTATAAACGTCTTTTAACAATGTGTTATATATATATAGTAGAATTATTTCAATATTTGTTTACATTACGTAGGCGATAGGCGATAGTTTGGCCAAGGCAAAACAGTCCAAGCATTTCTGTCGTTTAAGTAATCACAAACTGTGTTAATATTTCTGAATCAATATGTTTTTCACACAAGAACAGAAAAGACAAAGACACTTTACATAAACTTTCGCGATATTAATAGTCTGATCAATTATCATATACCTAAGTGAATAGAAGTGCATTGTTAGCCCATGCACAACAGACTACGGAACGAATCCTCACGGTTATGAGCTTTACTGCACTGTGGTAGGGGCCATCTGGTTAGCTACAAAAATCAAATAGACTATCTGTCACTAGGCACCTAACAGTGTGCGGCAGCGGCAGTCCATGAGAGCCTTTTCCCAATTTAGGTTAGGTAATTTGAGATAGTGGTCTATCTGCTAGACTCTGTGCCTATAAAACAAATTTGTATTTTGTGGATTTTTGTCTTAATAATAACATAAATCATGCAGGCAAATGAAGAGATCCTAAAGTTCCATACTACAAGTACCATCTTTAATAGCATTTTACATGGTGCTAGGCCATTTTGCGAATGCCCGCCTGGCTAGCTACTACCCTCAATAAGAAAATCTTTCACCAAGCACCTAATGGTGTGTTCCGGCAGCTGTCCATGAGAGCCAGTAATTCTAGGTTAGCCTAAACAACATCATCACTTACCATCAGGTGAAGTAGTGATCTCAGGCTAACCTATTAGGCATAAAAAAAGATCTTATATGAAACGATTCCCATTGAAAAAGAGATCTTCAAATTCAATATTTGTATGCACACTCTACAATGACACGTTGAATAATATATGTATTGTATACTGTTTTGTAAATAATGCATGGTAATGAGTTAGTATATAAATAAGAGGAAGCGTATATTTTTATGTTATTAAATATCACGACCGCCATTACAGTCTCAGTATCACTATTCTGGCTGACACTGCACTGCACTTGTCACTTCGAGTGGTTTGCACACTGCAAGAAAAAGGTACACTTTTATTCTGAGCCACCAGATATGTAAGACCATCGCTTCGCTCGGAGAAGCTATGAGAATAAAGCAAACCTATGTTGGTGATTATTTTCCTCGCATTCGGCTCATCTTTCTTGCACATGGTGTATACGCAGCCTTGTTATGTTCAATGCTTTTAATTACTTTGTGCTGATACCTCAAAAATTTAAAAGCAACATTACAAGTATAATTTTACGAAATGGAGTAGTACAATATAATGGTATAAAATGTAATTAATATAGATAAAAGTCTATGCTTGCCGTCGTTTTCAAATAAATAGTGTCATTATCGGTCTTTATGTATGTAAAATTAAACATCGAAATCGTATTATCACAACACCAACTGTTGTAGATCTTTATCTTTTATTACCCGTTCTCTGGTGCCCATATGGTGACATATTTAAAGACAAACATCGTAAATGTCCCTTTACGAGTCGTATTGTTTTAGGTCTTTTGTCGTATGTTTTTAAATAAGGTGTAACAATTGAAGCATAATTTTCTTAATACACCGCGATCGAACTGCTGCTATTAACAATGTGAGAGATATGTCTGTTGTTTTACTGTTTTTACGACAATTACGAAAGCCATTTTAATGATGACAAAATATACGCTTATGGCAAGGAGACTTAAATTATTCTTGCAATACGATAAGTAACCACTAGCCTGTAATTTTTTTCCGCATGGGATATAATTTAATATTCAATTTATTCAATTTCAATTTATTCCAAAGAAACAATTCATTTACAACATATAACATTAACACTTAAAATTATGTAAACAAAACCTACACTAAGTTGAACACTTGTGCTGTAGGTTACTGTTACATCCCTTCTTGATGAACAATACATGTTATAATAGCAGGTATATACAACTTGCTTTATTTATTCTTTATTTAATAATATCACGTAGAATCGGTAACTTTATGCTGAATCTGCAAAATTATTTTTAATATTTATTGTGAAGGAACATGTACGAGCCCCATTTGATGCTAAGTGGGAACCTTTTTTTTTATGCCTGATAGGTTAGCCTTTGACCACTATCTCACCTGATGGTAACTGATGATGTGGTCGAAGATGTTGTACAGGCTAACCTAGAATTACTGGCTCTCAAAAACCTCTAACTATAACAGATGCATTTCGGGTCAACAGTGTGGGCATAAGGATACAGAGACACATAATATTATAATAATCAGTCTTTATAACATACCTACTTGTATATTTGCAAAGAGCGAACAACTTTTGTATTTTTTTATACACCTGATTAGCTAGTCTTTGACCATTATCTATAAAAATATGAGTAATTTGTTAAGGTTCTCCCATAGGTATTTTTTAAATAAGTACACACCGTATAGCTAATAATATGTTATTCCTGCCGCGCATTTTTCCGCGCGGCACTAATCGATTAAATGAGAACTACTCACTTAATCGATATAATATCTAATTAATCCTAATCATAATTTTTATAGCAAACTTTTAAAACGATTACATTTAGGTAATAATTGACGTCAGTCGTAGTCAGAGTAACAGACGTCAGTGCACGTGACGGAGTTGTTATGTCAAAATTATTTATAATTATAGGTTTATAATTCTTTAACGGTGTCATGACTTTTGCTGTTATTTAGTGAAAAAAAATACCTATTAATCAAACTTTTGTGAATTGGACTCCCACTCCGAGGGTTCCGAACCAACACAGAATATTCTAATAAGTAGTTATTTTTCATACAAATCGAATACCTACCTTGGAATGAGACAAACTTGCACTTGGTATTGTTTATTATTGTGTTAGATGAAAAGCTAAAATCACACTTAGTTTGACAGAAAAATAACCTTAAAAAAGACGCGTTTCTTGTGTGTGCTTCTTTTATTTTGAATTTTTGATTGCTATTATGTAGAGGTGTTTTAATTAACACCCATAATTTGCCAAATATATTATGGTACCGTGCAATATTGGCCTATAGCAATTGCGCAATTAAATGTTAGAATGTCAGAAAAATTTAGATAGCTCTGTAAGAAAAAGCTCTATATTGAGCGAGTTCTGCCCAAACATAACTATATGAAACATTATGACTATGACCGCTCTCTGAGAACCGAATAAGAATGTATTTAATTATTTTTATCGCACAAAAAGATGCTATAATCCATTAACATTCCCTAAAAAGTATATTATTGTTAAGGTCATAGCATAACACAAAATTTCACCAGTGACTTTATTAATGGTCTGTCTTCGCTGGTCACGTAATTAATAACCAGCTGACAAGTCAAGGCGGTAATCTTTGTTCTAACGACTTCAGGTCTACTGCCCTTTATGTTTTTTTGTAGATAACTAGTGAGAACTCGGTTTGACTATTAAATAATCTGTGATGAACCAGGCCCATGTGTTTTTGCAGTGGCGCGCGACCGTTGAATGAATGATGTTCATGTGTCAGCTCCTTTTTGGTCAAAGAATAAATACATTTACGAAATTTGTGTACCAAAACGTGAAGAAAAGAATTAAGAATACGAACAAATTATTTTACATGAGATTTAATTTCTATGTATTGGTAATAAGTTTTATTGAAGTTTTACTTCGACAATTTTGAAGTTTTTTGCATTAGAGTCTATTACTATTGTTATTGTCAAATAAGTCAGTTCAGAAAAATATTAGATATAAGCTCAGAAAAAGCAATAACTGATATTATGTAAAAAGACTGAGTAAATTGTTGTTTTATAACTCATATAAAAAGAAAACAATGTTTTTACTGACTAATATTTTGTCATTTTCAATCGGATAATTTATTCTTTGAGTGATTCAAATTTATTATAAAATCAAAATGTTTATGTACTTCGTTTTAAAAAGCAATTAGAATAAAAAACATTTCTGATCTAAAGTTACCTGTGGTTGTGTTTTTCTTTTTCCAGTACTTTAACAAAAGTCACATTTTGGGTATTTGGGCTCATAATATACATATTAAGGATTGGTGCTATCGAGTAATTGTAATAATTTTAACTTTATTTATTGTATAATGTTTAAATGCACTTTTTTAATGAATAAACCCAAATAAATAGAATGACTATTGTATATTTGGACAAAATATACGTTTAAAGAAAGAATTCAGAAGAACAAAAGAATATTTGAAATTAATTTTAGAAATTGTTAGGAGGAGCTTTTAACGTTACGAAGGCAGTACAAAGACACGACTTCTTTAATCTTTGCCTTTCGTCATAAACTTACTCAGATTTCATAGGGGGTGTTCCAAACCGTGCAAAATGCTTCACACGTTGCGATGCTACCACATGTGGCGAAAAAAGTTAATGATATAATTACTCCTTTGTAAATATGCCGCAATCATACTGAATCCTTTGTTTAACAAGGATAATTAATAATAAAATTTCACAAGAAGTTCAACGACATAACTAGCTTATGTTCTGATCAGTCTGCATACACCCTTCGACCAATATAAAATGTATATTGGTCCGAAGCATACACCAATACTTTTCGGTATTGACCTACAGTTCACTCCACACTTGTGTGAAATGAAAGGACTTTTCTGGCAGGTTTGGGATTTTTCTTTGTTGACAACAAGTAAAATACTAATAAGTCCGAATTTTGTTGCGTAGTTTAGGCCTGAATAGAGATTAACTAGCTTACAATTAAAAGAATCAGTGATAGATATTTAATCACAGCGTTTTGTACCGACTTATACCTGAAAAATCAAATGTGTCTCAAAGTGATGAGGACATTTTTCATCAATAATTATAATAATGAAGTGAATGCTCATGTATACATACGAATATTTTGTCATGTATACATGCAAACTAATTGAAGTAAGTACCTAAATGTTATTACTAAAAATCTACAAAATGTTTATTAGGTAATAATTTCCTCGTGGGATGGCCAGTAGAATATGAAACCTAACTCTCCATATCTCCCATATCCCTCATATATTATGTGGGAGTCGTATGAGACAGATGGAAAATACCAGAAGAGAGCAGCAGCGCCTTCTGAAGAAATGGCTCCTGCGATCTCCAAGTTGCCTGCCAAGCGCGGGGATTATGGCAAACATCTACGTCCCTTAATGTGGTTGACTGTGCTCAGCAGTGGACGATCCGGCTGAAACAGTACATAAAGTGCAATTCAGTCATTATTTAAATATCTACAACAAACATATAGACTATATATATTAAGTCTATAATTTTGTTGTATTTATACAATTCACAATAAATTAGACTCATTTATATACAGCTCACTATAAATGAAATATCTTACATTCAACTAAACTTGTTCGGTTTCAATCAAATCATTTAAAATCAATAATAGGCAGAGCATTGCAACTGTTTTGTGCTGTAATGTTAGTATCACGGTGATTACAGTATTTTCTTTGCTCTATTAATGTAACTTTAAAAAACGCATATATGATATGATACGATCCGTGTAGGCAGGACCTAATTTTATCCCAGTTTCAAGCCAGCCGGGATATACCGGGTAAGAAAGTGTGTCGGCTTGTTCCGAAGGGAGAACTAATTAATGCAATGAACGGCATCTCGGTACTAACGAGGATCGTCGTTTGGGATCCTCCTAGAAGAACAGTATCGGGTATCTGTTATTACTATTGGAAACCGATGTTATATTGATGCCATCGAGCTATTGTTTGCATATCTCTTTGCACGTACTAACAAAACATAGACTGCGCCATCTTTTTCACTCGCATGGAATTCAGTTATGTCCTGGTTACTACATTTTATAGAGCAAGAAAAAAGTTCTGTCAAAATTAGACATCCACTCTGCAAAGTTATGTCAAAATTAGAGGTTTAAATGCTAGAGACGGACTATTACAGGCCTTATAAAAAAGTGGTCACAGTATAGTCACCTAAATATTAATTTATTTGTGAGTTTGACGTTTCATGACGTTGCCTCATTTTTAATGATAGTTAAATTCAAATAAGTAACAATTTTTTTAAGGTATTAGGCCTTAGTTTTGGCTTAGGTGAAGAATAAGCGATACATTCTAATGCACACGTAGTTCTCATATTCGCTATCTTGAGTACTACGAATAGGTCTAGATTCTAACAATCTAGAGTAATAATTGACGTCAATCGTCTGTTATTGGTCTGGCTTTTTACATGCACTTATGACTCTTTACTATCTTAATACCGTCGTTAACCTAAGGTAGCGGGTATTCTACGATTGAAAGCGTTCCCCAGCATCGTTGGTAATAGGCAAGCGGCTGGCTATAAAAATTAAAGACAAGCTTTTTACTATACATTTGTGTTTTGTGTTGGTTATTCAGTTATATAAAAATTGTAATATATATGTATAAAATTGTAAATAATTTATATATATGAAAAATGTTTTTTTTTGTCGTTCATGTTGTTACGGGCAATAAAAATCGTCGCCGCTCTAACTCCACATTGTGTGGGTAGGTTGTAAAATTATTGACGCATTCACTTTACAAACTTCCCGGGTCGAATAGTTTATTAAAAAGATATACGACTTAATGGAGATATATGAGTATATCTCAAATTATCTAACTATAGCAGTTACTGTCGCGTACGATACAATTCAAAGAAGTTGCCTAGAAACAAATGCTAATAACCTGGGACCGTAAGAGGTTGCGTACATATCACATCATCAGCGTAATGAAGTCCATCCTTGAACAAATTCCTCCCTTATATTAGAAAGGTTTGCCATATTCCCCACGCTTGGTAAGCATCTTGGGGAGCGCAGTGTAATATGGTAGCTCTTTAGAACGCGCTGACGCTCACCTTCTGGTAACTGCGTATCATTCTGGCAGAGATTGCAAGTGCCAGCTCCAATAAAGACTGACCTAGCAGCGCTCAGGGAAGCCGGGCCTTTTGGACCAGCCCCCGAAGGGCGCAATATCTGAAAAGGAAAAAAGTCTTATTAGATATCTCTTGTATATTCTTTATTACCTGGTTAACCCCGCAGCGCGAACATTTGAGAGGATTTCGTGCAGTAATTAATTTTTGACAGTGATGGCATTCTGATACAAAATATTGTTCACTAAAAAAATTTTACATATATTATTTGAGGTCGCCGTGCCGCACGCATATCGAAAAGTTATCAAAAGATACCACCACTTTCACCACTTCATCACTTACAAACAGATGAGCTCATTTGTAAGTACATAAGTATTTTTAATACATAATATTGTTGCATATGAAAACTTCAAAAACTGTGTCCGCAATTCGTTATTGTAATAAACAAAGAGCCCCGAACTATTCGAACTTCTTCCATTCTGAGCTGAGAAATTGTATTTCGGAAATCGATCCTGACGAACGTCAAGCTGCCAGTGATAAAATAGTTAGCGTAACTTTATTGAGTGGAAGTTCTGAGAAAAGTTTACTTCAAATATTGGGTTAGTAAGGTTCAGATTTCAGTGTCAAAATTTAAGGCGTTAAATGACGTCCAATATTGAAAAACTTTTTTCAAGACTTTCAGGTACCATTCAAATGGTGACCAAAAGAAACTGTGTCTGCGTTGAATACTTACATGTTATTTAAAATGGGCTGTAAATATTTAAACATAACTTAAGTTTACTGTGAACAATATCCTATAAATAAAATGTAAAAGTATGTAATTTAATAAAATTAAATGTTGTGAAAAATGTGTAGCTAAAGTAGTTAAAATTAAATAATTACACACACACAACCATGCCTACATACACTCTCAGAAACCCCCACACACAATACATACACACTAGGTACAACAAATAGAGTTCTGGATCCTATATTACGATTTACGAGCATAGTCTGGAAAACATGACCAATCGCATTTAAATATAAGTAATAATAACAAATAAAAAATATTTTTCGTGTTATTACAAAATATTGTTTTATAAAATAGGATGACAACCGCTTAACACAATTCAATCCGTTTGTTCATTTGGACAATACAATAATCGTGTGTGAGCTGTTTCGGCAAAGCAGTGTCAAGCAGGATGAAAACTGCAGGCAGCGCAGGCGTGACTCTTAACATCAAGTAAGCAAATTGACTATTTCATCACTACATTGAAAAATAAACCTAAATTGACTTACGACTTAAATCACTAAAACAAAAAGGTTTGCATCGATCTATACATCTACACTTATATTATAAAGAGGAAAGATTTGTATTTTCGCATGTAACATATAAATTAAAAAATTACTAGACCGTTTGAAAAATTCTTTCACCATTAGAATTCTACATTATCCCTGATGAACATAGATTATAGAATATTTAAAAAAAAAAGATTTCCTGTTAAATACCCATGCATAGCTAGCCGTTATTATTGGTTTACTTATCTCCATGAAAATAAGTTCTGATTTGTTTGATAATTTTCTTATAGTGCTCATTTGGGTAAACTAATTAGTTTATGATGTGGTAGACCATGAATGGGTTTGGATTTGTGGAATGTGTTGGGAAGAACTCGTGAATAGTTGTTAACAGTTTCAACGAAACCTTTCGAGATCCACTATAGGAACTTTCTAAAAGTTGGGCATCGGTAATTACAATTGCATTCATTAAATGAAAGTATTTACAAATTTATGTTTTTTGCAACCATGTTCTTGTCTCTCTTTAATTTGCATCAACTTACATAGCCTCTTTGATTTTTCAGCGGAATCAGAAAGATTGTTAATTGAGGCAGACATCGTAGCAGTAGAAACGTTATGCCTATAAATATTACAAAGTATTGAAATAGTTAAAATTAGATTAATAGTTAAGTTAGATAATTATTTGCAGTTGATACATAATTCATATACTTTCAGTGAAATTATTTGTAAGTTTTATTTTAGTTAAAATGTAATTTAAATATACCTAGTTTCCTAAAACTACGAAGCTAATCGAGTCATCCAATTCATCCAAATTGGGCTCATTCTAGCCCCTGAAAGCTTCAAGAGAAATCGGAGCGAAAAGCTGCCATGTTACCGAGATGTTCGCTATAATAGGCGTCGTTAGTGCGCCGATCGCCGTTTCGGGGCGCTACTTTTTCAAGTCATTGAGTCAATCGTTTATCACAGGGCTGTTGTGTTAACTTTTACATCGTTTTTAGAATTGAAAGGTATAGAGAGGTATTGTTTGAAAAAGTTGCAACGTAAATGAACTAAGTACCAAGGCAGCTACTGTACTGTACTGTATCAGCCGGATCGTCCACTGCTGAACACATCCTCCCCTATTAAGGGGTATTTGCCATAATCCCCACGCTTGACAGCCGTCTTGGGGATCACAGTGTAAGTTGGTATAGTTCTTAAGAAGGCGCTGCTGCCCACCTTCCAGTATTTTTCCCTTAGTCACCTTTTACGACACCAACGGGATGATATGGGTAGGTGCAATTCTAACCCGGCACTCCACGGGGTAAGGCAGCTAGTATATTCAAAATTATGTTGCGCTGCCAGTAACAGTTGTGTTTTACTATTGTAGGACATTGCATGGTAGTAGAGCAGTTTAAAACTACCTACATGGTCTGAAGCTTTTCGCTCTGAAGCGCTCGTAGCCAAGTTTGCTTAGCCATTCTGAATCGATCAGAAAAGTTAAGCAACGTCCGCCGCGGTCATGACTTGGATGGGTGACCGCTGGTTGGGCATTACTACTGAGCGCTTCCGTGCTTCGGAGGGCACGTTAAGCCGTCGGTCCCGGTTGTTGTCTTAGGATAGCAGTCGTTACAGCATGGTGGTAGGGCACTTTGCAAATGCCCGCCTGGCTAGCTACCACCCTCAAGTTGAAAATCTGTCGCCAAGCACCTAACGGTGTGTTCCGGCAGCTGTCCTTGAGAGCCAGTAACTCTAGGTTAGTCTGAACAACATCCTCGACCACATCATCACTTACCATCAGGTGAGATAGTGGTCAAAGGCTAACCTATCAGGCATAAAAAAAATAAAAAAATAAAAATAAAATGTCTACCACTCTCTACTGCAATACCCGTAATAATTCCTAAGCACGGTTCTATGTTCCGGTACTGTTATTGAGGCTTGGTTTTCAACTTTAGGTTAATCTTGTTTACCATATTTGACCACTTCATCACTTAGCAACACTTATAAGCGGTAAAATCATCTGTAGGCCTTAAAATTATTAAATAGAGTAGAATTTTTCTAGACACAAAGGTTTACATAACTGAGAAAAATAATTTTTTTCGTTATAACATTTCAATCAACACAGAGATCAATCACAAACATTTTAATAAAAATAATTAAAATCAAAATAATTTTGATTTTAATTATTTTTAGGTGGGATTGTGAACTTTTAGCATATTTTAATTAAATTAAACAATTTACGATTACGTAGATCTTTAATCAGGAATCCTGACCAAAGATCTGTACTATTCCTTATTAAATAATACTCTAAGGTAAATATAAATGCATGCATACATTACAAACAAAAAAGTCACTCAAAACGATTTGTCTAAAAAAATCACATTTACTAACAGGTGAGATTGTGGTCAATATCTGACCTTCGCATTTTATGCGTATATTAAGTCCAATCCGAACATTTAGTATAACTACATTATTCTTAGAAGATAATGTAATCACGCTACCACCTTTTCTCAAATAGAAAGAAAAATATAATTAGACATAATAGTTTTAAGCAGTTTATTAGGTACGAATTTAATTGCAAATTCTGGTCTAATCTTGATTAAAATTTTTAATTAAATAGTATGTGGGTGATTCTACGAATTCGCTGTTCTTGTTTGGGGAGTCATCTCGGACGTCAGGCTCATTAGTTGAGGTAACTGGCCCGAAATTTGGCAAAGTCATTTGCCAAAATGTTACTTAGAAAAGATTAGTTTGCTAGTGCCACTTGTTAATTTATTGGCAGAACGGTAGATCATTAATTTGCCAATTTGTGCTTGACACGTAGATCAGACAGTATTGTCTTCGCCAGAATATTAATAAGATTTCGAATTATCATTAGTACTTATAAAGACATGAAATATTACGTTAAAATTAATGAAGTCGTCGGAGCTCGTTTCTTTTGCTTCTAAAATGATGTTATTTCTTAAACACGCAGTACAAAATAAAAACTGTCACAAAAGGTATCAAAATCCATTTAGTTTATACTCTGATAGGTATTTACAAGTCTCTATCACACAAAAGGCGATATTAATTATTATTGGTTTAAATATTTTAGATATATAATATCAAATCAAATCAATGTTTCAGAAAAAAATCGAAAGAGAAAACTTAGCTCATATATTTTTTATATATACCACTTTTATTTTTATAGATTTTGAAGTGCCTTTCTTAAGCCTTTTTGTCAATTTTAAGCATTGGATTTCCACAAAATAACACCTCAATTTATAAACACTAAATACATTCTTAAAATATAAACTTCACATTTAATTTGAAAATTTTGATTGAATAGATGTATCAAAAATGTCCAGAAATTTCTTTCTTACGCCAAAAAGTTGTAAGAGATAGAAGCAAACATAAAACTTGTCATCAATCCGTTACGAAAACGTTGTAAAGATAAATTTTACTATGAAAAGATAAAGCCAAGTGCGATAGTAAAAGTATTAATGACCAAATGAATCGTACATTTGGCTTATCGGGAATGCTCGAGTCAGCATTCTGTAGATCGATTACCTCGAATCAGAGAGCCTAAAAATGTTTTCCTCTTTTTGTGTTTCTTCAATTTTTATCAATATTTGTTGATAATCTAAAAATAAAAGATCTAATAAAAATCTAATAGTTATATTCTGTTCATAATAAACATCAAATCCCTATACTAATCCGATATTGCTAGATTTAATGGTCTTCCTTTAATTTTGGATACAATTTGCGTTAGATTTACAGGTTGTGTGTTTGCATTAGTGTCGTTTCGATTGCCGAGTGTAACAAACGAATTTAAAAAATATCAGGCAGTTTTGCTTCTTTTTCAAAATAAAGAAATACATAAATTCTAGGTTAGCCTGAACAACATCTTCGACCACATCATCACTTACCATCAGGTGAGATAGTGGTCAAAGGCTTACCTATCATGCATAAAAAAAAAATATATAACTTGTCTACCTCAATAATTAGAGTACATATCTTTTTTTCAGGTACGGTTTCAAAATAACCAATTTCACCAAGAGCAAAGTCGTCAGAAAGAGTTGTTTATCAAAATATGTTCTTTTAACTAATATTTTTTTACATAAGGCAAGGTATTTGGGATTCAGTTTTATCTAAATTGCATCAGCTAATTAAATATTTTTCGTCAATGCTTGTTTTACTTTTGTATTTTACGAGTAATTCAAAAACATTCAAAGCTGGCTCAAAGCTCGTCTTCTTCTATAGGCAACGTTGAAAATGAACATACCTTTGAATGAACCTTCTTTCATTTAATGTGAGCTTTCTAATTAATTAAGACCCTTATCACGTAAAATATTCTTAATTTTTTATGAGTATCTTTTTTAATAAAATGAATGAACACGTATTTGCATTTTTTTATGTTATTGTGATAGAAAAAGCTCGAGACCTACCTGATGTTAAGCGGACTAACCTCTGGTTATAACAGATGCATTTCGTTACAAGTCACGAATTGCACTGCGCCCGTCACCTTGAGACATATGTTAAGTCTCATGTGCCTGTAATTTCACTGGCTCTCAAGACTGCTGCCGGAATACACCGTTAGGTGCTTGGCGACAGATTTTCTACTTGAGGGTGGTCGCTAGCCAGGAGCGCGCATTCGTAAAATGCGCTTCCACCATGCGGTTCAGCTCAAGCCCACGGCGGGATTCAAACCACCTGCTACCAACCTGCTGCAAGGGACCTGCCTGGGACCAAACCTACTGCGAGGCAGTCCATAGTTAATGCCACTGAGCCATCAGTGCTTCAAAATTATGTTGAAATACAACATTTTAAATTGAGTTGAAATATAATATTGTCTGTGAGGTGCTGGGGGCCATAGGTGCCGCCCTAGAATAACAGCACCTCTTAACTTCCTGCGCGGGAGTCGTAACAGGTGGCGAAGGTAAAACACTTCATAAGGTGGGCAGCTGCCATCTGTAATTTTAAAAAGGCCTGCCGTGAACTTTAGGGGATGCCTTTGTTCAATGGTCGACGTCTTCCGGTTGACAATGCAAATGCTTGTGAAGTTAGAATAAGTATTACTACAGTGGAAGTCTTTCATAAATATTACACATTTTGATCCTATTCTTAAACAATTAAATAACCTTCGAGAAGAAAATTATATATTTAAAAATGTGTAAATGTATCCTTTATCATTACAAAATTACAAATTAAATAACGTTTAGCAGGCGTTATTGTAAACTTAACAATATTAAAAGTATCCTTTATCATTTTCAATTACATTATTTGTAACAAAACCAAATTATAAATAATAAGCTGTCTATTTTTCAGTTTTAGTGGTAATAGCTATCTACCGCGGAGATGGCTGGTTTGATTACCATCCTCGACCATTGACATCATCACTTACCAAAAGGTGAAATAAAAGGTACGAGGCTAATCGATGCCTATTGTAAATTAAACAAATTTATTTTTGAGTCACACCGAACTTCATCTAAGCATAAAACTTAAACAAATCTTTAGAATATGCAGTTAGGTTTTGAAGGCAAAAGAACGCTTTTAAATTTATTTAACGCGCGTTATATTACGTTTATGTGTTAGTGTTTTTTACGCCTGTCTGTCCAAGCGCTATTCAAAACTATGACCACAAAGCGTTCCACTAAAAGCGCTCGTGCAAACGAAGCCTTATAAACTTTCACTGGACATACCTTTATTGAACTAAAATGTTATTTTGCTGTCTATACATAACGCAAACAGCTTGTTTACCTAACTAGAGATAACTCAGAGTACACAAACTAAGTATTAAAACAATTTCCTATCAGGGTTTACTCTTCAATATCCGGGCAAAGAAGCAACTTCCTGACACCGTCGGGAGCAGCGGTCAGTGCAGCGATTTCAGCAAGTTTAAAGTTTAAAAGGGAATTTGAACAAGTTTCGAAATAAAATTACAACATTCTTTAAATCGTGATAGGAGAGAGCTACGTAGTGAGAGCTGAAAAGGCGTCTACCTAAATAGAACTATTTGGCACAAATTCTGAAAACTGTAATGTTTTTTTTACTACTTCAATTACGTAATTTTGAGTACCAAATTATTATTTTCACATGGTTTTGCATTAGCCAATAGAATAGATAATTTTACTCAATACTTCGCTCAGTGGTTTGACCGTTCACCACTTTACCTTATTTTACTGGACTTGAGAAACTTTTAAATTAGGCAACAGTGAGAAAATTATTGACCTACATTGATAACAAAGTTAGTAAATAAATTTATATTATTTTGTATCATATTATACTACTAACAGTGTTTGAAAAATGTTATGAGAGCTTTGATACCACCTATTTACTTAGCTTTCGCTGTTGAACATAGACATCACTCATTATAGGGTTTTGGCATAATACCAGCGCTTGGCAGGCAGCTTGGGGAGCGCAGTGTAAGATAGCAAGTTTTTCAGAAGGCCGCTGCTGCCTATAGTGGCTGGTATTTCCTCTCGCAATTCTGCCTCGGCACCTAACGGAAAATATCATATACAATTGTGAATAATCAACAATGATGCCATTGCAATGTGCCGCTGGGCATGCTGCCAACAATGAGCTGGAGCATTTGGACTATCTATAGGCCTGCAATGGCATTTAGGTTGCCTGAAGACTTTCAGATTATTAGCTGTAGTGTTTTATATAGTTTGTAGTATTTTGTTATTAAAGGCATACTGCCGGTAAAATTGGTAAGAACATGATTTTCAATCGTTGTTGCCCAAATCCATAAATTATTACTAGTGCTATTTAATTTTACCCTGAAGTCTCAATAAATTAACCAGTATATGAACCACTATGATATTGCTTTTGCTGTGCTAAATATTCAGAAGCTGCTGAAATGCATAATACTGTAAACAATTTAATTTTCATAAGAACGCCAAACAATGTACCCCATTTCCTTGCCCGCTGGCAGGTCAACACGTAGACTGTCCCAATGATTAACGACTCTGGGGCAGACCCGAATCAGATGCACGTGACGTCACAGCCTAATATCCAAATAATATTCGTCTACAGCAATGAAAATGGGTTAACGTTTTACTGCAGTAAATTTAAAGCGATTTTTGTGGAGAAATTATTGAAGGCTACAGGGGGAAACCAGGTATATCAGTCCAACAGTAATTGGAGTATACTGGAATGCTAAATTTGATTGTTAGTGATATTAACTGTTGTCACACCATGTTAGTGTTCTTTTATATTGTTATGTAACTAGTATATGTACATAGTGTGAGACCTGAAAACAGACTGCGCCACATCACATTAATTCATCAAGCCATTAAAGTAAGTTACGTTCGGGAACTTCAAGTAGGTAGCTGGAGTTAGTTTGCTACAGAGCTGGCAACACTAGGCTTATACAGTTGGTCCTCATGAGTAGGTCGATAAAAAGCATTTTGCATGACTTTTGGGCCAGAGCTCTCAAAATCTGGTTGGGTAACACGGCAAAGATTAGCCAATTAATTTTAACTATCAGTCCAATTTGGTGTATTCTGAACTGATAACGAAATGCTTTTTTCTGGATATACCATTTCAAAATAAAGATTACCTATTGGTTTTATATATACAATGTATGAAATTTCAGTATATATCAAAGGAGACACATGACAACTAAATGTCACTTAGAAAGCTAAATAATAAACAGAATGTGCCATGATCTGTCACTTTGACAGCTGTGAGATAAAAGATAGAATATGCCACCCAGCTCTGACTTAGACAGTTGTCACATCATAGACATAATTTGAAATGATTTGTGGCTTAATTGGCTTAGTAAAATATATTGTATCCTCAATTGTACACCTTACTTGTTAAATTTACCATATTAAACTGTCGATCGAGTAGCTGAAGAGCATATGTTTTTGCTTACCTAATCAGTAACCCGCTCTATATGGTATGTTAAAAATTTGGGCAAGTTGCCGAACTTGTTTTCATAGTTGTTTGGCAAAATATGACAATTATGGCTTTTACTTTATTTGCATGCATTGTCATGATACTCGCAAACATCTAAGAAAACCAGTTTTTGACATAGACTGTTTTTGTTTCAGCGTTTTAGCTGTAATAATAATAATAATTCCACTTGATGTGCTTTTTTGGTACAAATATCTTCCTTTACCAATTTGCAAATATGGTAGGCGTCGCGCGTCGTGTTGAATTCAGAATCTCGTCATTTTTCTTTGCCATTTACAGACTGGCGACGACTACGGTATTTGCAATAATGAACTTGACAAGGCGGTACTATCTACAGTGATACTCCTTACAAAAAATGTTAACTTAAGTTGAAACAGTTGAATTACGATTTTAATATCCCTAGTTTTAAGTAACGCCCGAAAATGAATTGCTAAAAAAATCAAAGTTACCATTGAAGGTTATTTTGCGTATAACCGTGAATAAATTGAAAACTAATAGCAAATTTGAGACTCGGAACTCCCTTCACCGCGGTGCTCAAATAGGTACAGCATTTCCTGGCCATACGCCTCTGGGGGCCTATGGTTGCGGGTTACAACTTGGCTCGTGTTATTTTTTTTTTAGTTTTTTAAACTAAAATCAGTAGTGGTTTGGGTGGAGTGAGTTCAAGCACAAGGCACACATTATTTTTACCATTCAAAACGTTTAATTACTTTAAATAATTAGTTTTTTTAAAGTAATTATTTGAAGCAAATAAACGTATTGAATGATAAAAATAATGTGTGTAATAGTACTTAAATAATATATTGCTTTGTATTATATTGTTTAATCATTAATTTGACTAAAATATTACATCAAATTTAATTATTATAAACGTACTAGCCTAAATAACGTTCTAAATATAACGTAACAATACATTTCAAAGTCGTGAAGATTAAAATATATAAAGGGGTACTAACTTTGACTCTTACTTAATCCTCAAAAAATCTACTACTCTTTTCTTAAGCTTTAGATTCAGAAATTGTCAACACAGCTTGTTAGTCATTCGACACACTGTCAAGTGTTACCTTTCGGTATAATTAGGCAAAAACTTAACGGATATCGAAGAAGGGTGTGGCTCCGAAACATTAGAAGAATCATCTTCGTTTTTAATGAGGTCTCATTCAGTCAAAGGGATAATATCATAATTAGGGTACACGGTTGTACTCAGAAGTCGTAATGCTCTTAACGTAGTGTAAGTGTCATTTATTAACAACACAGACTAAATACAATACAACGAAAGAATTGAGGTGACCTAAAGGCCATTGCAGGTCTACACGCAGTCTAAATGCTCCAGCCTACTACTAGTTGGCAGCGTGCCCAGCAGTCTGGCAGTATTTCAATGATTATTTGTTAAACGAATTTAATATCAAGGGTCACATCGACCAAGTGCTCTGATTAGTTTTGGAAAACAAAATGAGCTCCCGGCCCGCGGCAGAGGCTACCGCTTAACATCATATGGCCCTCGCGCTTGTTCCGTCACAATAACATAAAAAAACGAAGCATATTTAAGAAAATGTGGGTGTTGAGGCATGTTGACTTACTCCTTCGAGAAAATAAAGATGTAATACTGCTACTGAAAATTCTTTGTCAAACTCAATAATCATCCGACCTGGGTATCAAACCCATAATCTTTAGCTTCCAAAGTGGTACTCTACGCAATATGACCAAAGCTGCATCAAGTTTGAAAATGTTATAATACATTTTTATAACAAGACTTTTTTAGAAAAAGTGACCAAACAGTAATAATTTATTTGATATCCATCATGTTGTAACCCATATCAAGCACCGCTGAACATTCAAGCTGATACACAGAGGCAGTTTACTGTCCAATATCCGGTTTGGACGCTGTTTCCGGAACGCTCCCACTGTCGGTACCAGCTGTTGGCAACCAATAACCACTGGCGGTTAAAATGTATACTACATTGTATATACCATTTTTACTGCCTTCTATAATCGTATATTTCTATCCATATTGGGCCTACATGTGAGGTTGGACATTATGTCTTTTCTAACAACACGAAAGACTACATACTAATATAATTATTAGTTAATATGTCGTCACAACAACACAACTTATGGACATAATTGATGAAATTTGGACTTCAATTTTTAAACCGGCCCCTTGTCTGACGATTTCCGAGGAAAAGTTTTCTTCGGGAATGTTCTCGTTTTCGTATACTAACTTTTTTCGATGCAATGTTGATAAGGATGTCTAAAACGGAATAACTGCTAACGGAATTACCATAAGTTTCAAAATTAAAAACAGAAGGCACGACTCCATGCATAGTTATAAGTATTTAACGGGACTTAATCGCGATAAAACATGTATATTTTTATTTATTTACCTCGACGTTTCGACCAAGTTCCATTGGTCGTGGTCACGAGCGGACTGAAGAGGCGGGTATGAGCGTCTTGAAGGGCGGGTATTTTCTCCAACTAGCCGCATTTGATTTAGAAATGTATTGACTCGACACATAACACTGACAACATTCACAGGTCTTAATGAAGTTAAAAAAAAAATTACTTAAAAAAACCGACTGAAACTGAATATATTTTAAAACAAATGATGCATTATAAAGTATATTATAGCCAAACCATTGAGTACAGTTTTTATGTTCATTTTTTATCGACAAATGAAAATAAGAACATCATAAATGTAGTCGAAGCCAATTAAATACGCATTATTGGGGATAACTCAAATACTACTCGTCAGACCTCACTGAAAACTTCAGTTGGGACCACATCATAAGCACCATATCAAATTTCGTACACTCTGTAAAATGTTATGAGGTATCACACACAAAAACAAACAGCTCAATTGAGAACCTCCTCATTGTTTAAGTCAATTAAAAATAAATATTCGTTGGCCTGATTTTGAACGCAGTATTTTATCATGACATAATTATTTCCTAGCATAAAAAAGTATTATATTTAATTTTCAGCTCTTTAAAATCAATGAGATCACTTACAATAAATTTCTGTGAGTTTAATCGACACATGACCGAATCTCATAGAGCCTGAAAACTAAAGCCTTCGACCAGTGTGTGTTGCCAGTGATAAGTGATAACTTGCAGGAAATCATCAGGAAGGCATGTCGTTGCACATTGGGCGAACGCATCACGGCTCCTTACCATCGTAACGCATTGATTCATCAAAGGCAGCTAGGGGTACAATTTTGTACTGTGTTGATGTATAAATGAAAATGTTTTGAGAAACGTTATTTTGTTTTCCATTGTTTTAGAGGTTTCAAAATGAGAACGGGTGTTTATTTTGCTACGAACGAGATTGTAACAAGATTAGTGTGTCCAGATTGTGCAGTACACATGATTGCGGTCGTGTTTTTGTATCTTTATTTACCTACCGCTATTGAACAGCGGTGCACTCGGACATTATACATCGCGATCGATCACCAGACGAGTAAATTCTCTAGCTAAATACTAATTTTCTCGTTTATTTTATAGGATTTGCACCTACTTAGTTTTACGATCACATAAGGCAAAATATAACCAAAGTAATGTCACTTTTCTGCTGTATGTTTGTCCGCCTAATTTCACGAGTTTCAAACTCGAAATAAGCTTAAAATATTGAGTAGAATGTTCACCCAAAATCATTATATAATAAAAAAATCAGACGAAATCCAAAAATTACAAGCTAGGTGAAGTATCTCGAAGAACTATAAGTAAATTATTTTATAGTAATTAAATTATAATTAATAGATTCTAGCGTCATATTGCGGAAATCCATATTTGATCGTCACTGTATGGTATATTGTACAACAATAAATGAGGAAGAGATTTTTCAGAGCAAACACATCAAAGACGTTGTATTGTAAACAAAATAAAAGGTTATAATTAGTAGGGATAACAACATAAATAAATATTTGAAGACAATATTATACAATTATTTTATAAAAACACTAAAAAAATATATAAATTATATTTATTGACTGTACGATTCAGCTTTTTCCCGATCGCGCTCCTGAAGAGTCGAAAGTCGAGCGTACTATTTATTCTTTTCTCTTAGAGACAAAACCTTATGATGATACTTCGCATAGATCCGACATGCGTGGAAAATTCTTCTAGTTTGGCTACGTGGCTTTTATAAAATCACGTCAGGAATTAGGCAGAAAGGAAAATTAGGCAGAATTGTCGTTACATATAAATATATTTATCTTTTCTAAAATATTAATTTAATGTTTTCTTATACTATGTTTCATATGATAAATTATGATCTTATTTTGCTACGGGATCTATCTCAGAAACGTAATTATATACTTTAAAACCAATAAAAAACTGACATAAGCCACGTGGAAGACTATGACATGACACAGTATTATCTGGCCGATTGGTTGTATAATTTTTAACCAAATATTTCATAGACCTTAATAAAACGACGTACTTCTGTAATAGCTGACAACATACAACTTAGATTTATTAAAAGCTATAGATTCATACACGTTATCCATAGACATGACATAAAGAGTAACATTACAACAATAGATATCATTGCATTGTATAATTGATGTTACCAATTCCAAATAATATTTCTAACAGACCTTTACACAAATTGATGTTACCAATTCCAAATAATATTTCTAACAGACCTTTAATAGCTGTTAAATTATGCAGCAATAAGAAGTTACCTTTTATAAGTTACCTTTTTTTTTTTAAGTTATTTTTTTTATTATTAAGAATAATAATTATTCCGCTATAGCTTTAAATAGCCGTTGGCATAAAGTTTTAATATTTTATAAGCTCCAATTTACAATTAACATAAAAATAACCACCACAGCTCTGTGGTTTGTGGTAACCGACAGGCACAGTTGTACGAATAATTCAGAAGGCTGGACCTAAAATAAACATAAAATCAGTGCTATTTCGCGCCTCGAGACCAACGGAAACGTGGACAGCAGTCCGCTGTGACATGTCCGGGAAACCAGAAATAACTAGTAATATCTGGAGTAATCATTCCAGTTACAGTTAATTTAGTTCAGGTCGTGGATAAATGCCTTGATAGTTTAGAAATTGAGTAAGTATTTAGTGAAATGTTAATTCAAATATTATGATGGTTTTCTTTAATACAATATTCTACCCTCGCTTACCCTAGCAAAAAGATCATTATTTTAAGGATCTTAAGTATTTTAGATGTAGGAATATGAAAAATTTCTCCTCGAATTCTACTTTTATTTGAGAGACTTTGCAATTCTCTTCCGCGACAGGGGTGACGGAAGGAGATGTGTGGAGCCACTAAAACCCTCCCGTGAGCAGTCCTCCTTCAAGGGGAGTCAAGAAGGGGTTGCGTTAGCATTCACCATCTTGTCAACGGTGTTAGGCCTGAAATTAATCGGGCATCTGCGCCTACTCTTGATCAACTACTACATGACTGAAACATAGTTTATTCACAAATTGTATTGACTATGTTACATAGCCATAGGAAAGCATATTGGTTTTTACCAGTGGCTTCTAGTATTAGTAAGATTTAATGCTATATATGTAAGATTTAATGCTGTATAAATAATGTCTTACTTACTTACTTACTTACTCCACTGGCTCAGCGACCCAAAGTGAGTCTTGGCCTCCGATATGAGAGCACGCCACTGGTTCCGGTCCTGTGCGGTTTCACGCCAGTTGTCTGCGTGAAGTTCGCCTAAATCAGCGCTCACCGCATCACCCCATCTGTATCTGGGACGTCCAACCGGTCGTCGGCCTGTTGGTTGACTCAGGTAGGCTCTTTTAACCTCTCGGTCCTCCCCCATTCTTTGTAGGTGGCCCAGCCAGCGGAGTCTATGACCTTTGGTCTCTCCAATTATATTCGGCTGGGCCATGAGCTCTTCGACTTCGGCGTTATTTCGGATTCTCCAGCTTCCATCCGGCCTTTGCTTCGGACCAAGAATCTTTCGGAGGATTTTCCTTTCGGCTATCAGAAGCTTATTTTCTTCTTTAAGTGTCAGTGTCCAGGCCTCACATCCGTACATTAGGATTGGCCTTATTACAGTATTGTAGATGCGGATTTTCGTGCGTCTACTAAGCAGCCTGGACACCAAAACTTTATGCAGGGCAGCGCCGCAACGCAAGGCACTTTGGACGCGGATGTCAATTTCCTCCTCTCGGGAATTCGAGTTATTGACAGTACAGCCTAAGTATTTAAATTTGACAACCCCTTTGTAAATTGTATCTCCGACATGTAGATCTTGTGATTTGGTGCGTCTGTTAGTATATCGCTTCATGTGGAGATACTCAGTCTTGTCATAGTTAATACTAAGACCCACTTTCTTTGCCGCCGTTTCCAAGACCTTGGTCGCTAATTGGACATCCTCACTTTTTCCTCCCAACAAAGCCAGATCATCAGCATATCCGATCACTTTATGCCTACCGTTCAATTCCAGTCCAACATCTAGTGCTAGAATGCTTCTAACAACGTATTCTAAAACCAAGTTAAAGAGGATAGGCGACAGGGCATCCCCCTGTTTTAAACCTGTAATTACAGGGAAAGCTTTCGTCAGCGCGCCTCCTAATCGCACTCTCATATTACTGGTTTTTGTGGCAGTTTCAATCAGACAGACAAGCTTATTTGGTATGTTGAAAATTCTCAATATCTCATACAGGGCTTTGCGGTCAATGCTGTCGTATGCTTTAGCGAAGTCCACGAACAATACATGTAAGCTCTGTGCGTACTCCCATCTTTTTTCCATCAACTGCTTGAGCAGAAAGATCTGATCCACAGTGCTACGGTTAGGGTGAAAGCCGCACTGATACTCGCTAAGGATTCTTTCCGCGTAAGGTTGTAGTCTTTTCAACAACACGTATGATAGGACTTTATATGCAGTTGGGAGTAGTGCTATTCCACAATAGTTGGAACACCTTTTCTTAGAGCCTTTTTTATGGACCGGACAAATTACTCCTGTATTCCACTCCAATGGCTGCTCTTCCGCATCCCATATTTTGGTCAACAGCAAATACAATTGCGTTTGAACTATTCCTCCTCCATATTTCCACACCTCAGATGGCAGCCCATCTATTCCCGGTGCTCTGTTGTTTCTGAGTCTTGAGATAGCATCTCGAACCTCATCAAAGGTTATTGCTTCCACCACGGTGTCATTAAGGTAGTTAGTGTGGGGCACAGATTCGTCGAGAGGAGAGCAGTTAAGCAGTCGTTGGAAGTAGCATTGCCATTGGGTCTTTATTTCCTCGCAATCCGTTATCAACCGGCCATCATCATCTTCAAGCATCTGAGTTGTAGGTTGATATCCTTTCCTGCAAGATCTTACCTCCTTGTAAAACTTCCTGGACTCGTTTGAACTAATAAGCGTTTCCATTCCCCGAACGATATTGTCAAGGTGCTTTCGTTTAGTTTTTTTGATGATTCTCTTCGCATCTGCTTTGACTTCCTTGTATTTCTATATTTCCTTCTTTGCTCTATAATGTCTTCACATTCCTGGGTCCACCATTTCCTTCTCTTTTTCCTCTTTTTTCGACCAAATATCTTTACAGCAGCCTCTTTTACAAAATGTTTAATATTCTCCCAATCAGTATCAATACTTTCTTCTACTGGTAAATCTTTGAAACTGTTTCTTATTTCTACTTGAAAATTTAATCTATAATCATTATTTCTAATATTTTCAACATTAATAGGTTCTTCATTTATATTGTGTTTAATTTTGTCAACTTTTATCCTTGTTTTTATTCTTATACCCAACAGATAATGATCGCTGTCGCAATCCGCACCTCTAAGTGATCTTACATCCTGAATGGTAGTTTTATGTCGGTCATCTATAAGAACATGATCAATTTGATTGATTGTCCTACCATCTGGAAACTTCCACGTTCCTAGATGAATGTTCTTGTGAGGATACATAGTGCTCTTGATAACCATTCCTTATGACGACGCGAAGCTGATGAGACGTACACCATTATCATTGGATTCTGCATGTTTGCTATGTTTGCCAATTGTTGGAAGGAAACTATCTTCTCGTCCTACTTTCGCATTGAAGTCACCTACCAAAATTTTAGTGTCATAGGCAGGGTACACTAATTCTAGATGGTCGTAGAATTCATCTTTACTTTTTTCGTCTGAAGTTTCCGTCGGGGCATATACGTTAACGAAAGAAATATTGCAGAATCCGCCCTTGACACGCAATATACACAATCTGTCTGATATAGGGTCGAAACGGATCACACTTCCAATCAGGTTCTTGGAAACCATAAAACCTGTACCATGAGTATGATGACCAATATCACTACCACTGTAGAAAAATACTGCCTTATTATCAACATTGCATTCTCCCTTTCCCGGCCATCTAACTTCTTGGAGCGTTGTGATACCAACTCTATATCTTTGCAATTCTTTGTGGACCTGATATAGGGCGCCGGGTCTATAAAGAGAACGCACATTCCATGTAGCTAATCGGAGTTCCATTATATCTCGCCGTGTTTCGTTAATTTTGGGATCAGATCGGTTAAATTCTCTTATCGGTTTCGTAACAGCAGTTTTTTGACGTGGGAGGGTATAATGTCTAATTATATTTATTGACTTTGATAGTAGCAAATAAGTAAGTAATTGGAGAAAAAATATTCTTATCCTTTCCATCGCACCCTTTGTACTTTTAAAGGAAACATATTTTTTCGGCACCACATAACGTGGGGTTAGGGTAAAACTTATTAAAATTAAGGTGATGATATTAGGTACAAAATACAGAGGTTGAATGCTAAATAAATAATTATATCAAACATTATAAGAAATTACTTGCAATTGTGTTACCTCCACAATCTAGAAATGTTTCTTTGCACATATTAGAAAATTAAAGTATATAATACGCACAAGAAAAATTTAGTACTAAATATGAACTATTACTACTACATTTATTACGGTAATTTCCACAAACACCACATTTTCTGTACAAAGCGCATTTCACCCAACAAACGCCTGTCTAAGCTGTTCTGCAGCTAGATTTATGCACTAATTTCTCCGTAGTCGGTACCTACCGGACAAAGTTTTGTCAGATATGCTGCCGGTTCGGGCTGAGTAGCCAGTGGCCAGAGATATATAGCCATGAATAGTGGCTTTCAGTACTTCAAGAAGATTTTATAAAGATTAGTGACAAAAGTATCGTTAAATAAAACGGTAATCAATTTCACTTCCATGCAAGTGTAAGTACAGTAGTATATATATATATATATATATATATATATATTATGTCAGAGTTAATAATTCTCAAGAAGGTACAACGTTACTTATTTTAGTATATCTTTGATTTATTTGAATGGGAACACCGAGCGAATGTCGCAGATAGCACAAGTTGTTGACTGTCTTTGGCACAGAGCTGTCAGTGTCAACGTCATATCTGTCAGTAATGCGTTCGATCAAGGTTCACTTGCCTTCGAGACAGCGCCTGCGCCGGGTGTGCGCACTGACTTATAATTTTCTCAATATGGCTAACGCCGACAGCGAACACGTGGACTTTAATCCGTTTGAATCCCCGACATATATATACTACTACACTAGAGGTTATTGAAGAACAGAACCGACTTCCAACACTGAAAAGTATGAAATAACTTGTTGAAGTCGTTGATTTGCTCACATTGCCATGGTCCGACGTCCATAAGTTTAATGCTTCAGTGGTGACAGTTGAATACGGTTCTATTGTTACAATATTTTTTTAACAATTTTAGTAACGTTTTTTTCATTCTTTTTACTTGCTGACAAGATCATTGACTCACCTAAAATACTGTTAACCATCAACAAAGCTTGCAATTATTATTAAATCATATGCAAATATATTTTCAGTTTATTGACTGTACCTTAAAAATTACTCAAACGATTTTGATGAAATTCTTACGGGACCAATTTGGATATATACCAAGGTACGAGTAAGTATTGCTTTAATTAGTTTTTTCAATCAATTAGATGTTTCACCCTTTTGTAACTGAAGTATCTGTGGTCGAGGATGTAGCCCTCAAGAACAAGCACTTAACGGTGTGTTCCTGCTTAATAGTATTCAAAGGCTTGTCTAGGTAGTAAAAAAAAACCAGCTAAGTTCCAGTTGGAGTCACAGACTGAGGGTGCCGTACCAACACAGTTATATACCATAAAATCGTTTTTATTTACTACTTGGAGATCCTTAGTGGGGGTTCAACCTGCATTTGGCAGAATTTGTATAATTTTTTATACTCTTCTAATCCTCTAAAAAATTAGTCTTACCATTAATATATAATTTTAATAGTATTATTAGGCGGGTCCTTGCGAGCAAATAAAGGTCCATGGTAGCTATAAGTATTTAACGGGACTTAATCGCGATAAAAACATTTATATTTTTATTTATTTACCTCGACGTTTCGACCAAGTTGCATTGGTCGTGGTCACACATCTGCTAGAGTCAGGACCTGATCACTGGATTGAGCTCCACGACCCGAAAGTCCTCTCAACGGAACGTCACTACCATTCTAGACTAGTACGAGAAGCTATTGAAATAAGGAAATATCATAATTTCAATCGAGAGGATGGTTTTAAGTTAGCTGCAACCTGGAATCCAGTGCTAAGGAAATGCACCAAGCGCGTTTTGCCTTCATTAAGACCTGTGGATGTTGTCAGTGTTGTGTGTCGAGACGATACATTTCTAAATCAAATGCGGGTAGTTGGAGAAAATACCCGCCCTTCAAGACGCTGACACCCGCCTCTTCAGTCCGCTCGTGACCACGACCAATGCAACTTGGTCGAAACGTCGAGGTAAATAAATAAAAATATAAATGTTTTTATCGCGATTAAGTCCCGTTAAATACTTATAACTATGTGTTCAAGTCGCGAAAGCCTTAAAGTTACTATAGGTCCATGGTAGTGGACGACTGCGGTTGTAAATTCATATAGGTATTGTTTGGTTAAACATTGAGTGTTTTGAACAATAAATAGTTACTAATCTGTACAGATGAGTCTTGTACAGGTTTTAAGATTTTGTACCATAAAAGAAACTAACTCGATAATGAGCAGCATGCACGTATTAACATCACCTCGTGTAATATTTTTTATCATCATCACGTAATATATTTTTTATGTTAAGAAATTATGTGACGGAAATGTCACCCGCTGGATAGTAAGCAGCAGGTCTGTTCACTTGCAGTGCCACCATCCTCGTTCAGCTTAACACTGCACTGCATTGCGCGTCACTCCAACAACCGTTAGTTCTTGTCTTGTTCGACCAGTAATTTTATTTGCTTCAGTGCCCTTTACGCTCCAACACTATAGTATAGCACACAATTGGAGCAGAACATCTGCTTACCAAGACAATATTTTGCTAAATAGACCTGTCATCTGGAGGACACTTGGGCTGGATTATGTGGTCAATAAAGTAAAAAGTTTTAACCTAAAACGGAAACTAGATCTCAAGGATAGCTGATGTCACACTCTGTTAGGTGGTATAAGAGTGGCGCCACCATGATTTCTTTCACAAAATACTCACGGTGATGGGCGCAGTGCAGTTCACCTCTTGTGCCGAAATGTATATGTCATAGGCAGCTGAGGTTACCGCTTGACATTAGGTGGGCTTCGTGCGTTCCATCAATATAATGTTTAATCACACTGGACGGCAGCAGCGCCTTCTGAGTTACTGATATCTTAAACTGCGATCCTATAGACGCCTGCCAAGCGTGGGGATTATAGGAAATCCCCCCTTAATTGGTTTTCAGCAGTGCACAATCCGGCTAATACAGTCTATAACGGTTATTAGCCTTTTACAGTTGTAATTCCGAAAAATAAAACAAAAAAAACAAACACTTATTCGCATTTATGTGTAGTAATTGTGAAATTAATTCCCGCTGTTCAAAGTTTCTAGATTCATTGTGTAACTTGATTCAATTTTCCGGCGTGCGAGCCTACAGACTTTGTAACAAAACTAACTCTATTTTGCTAAAATTTTATAATTGAATGGAGCTCTCGAAATAAGTTTAACCCAGTTTTCATCAATATGAAGAGAAACAGTAGAAAGTTTTAAATTAATTTGGCTTATGAAATTGAGGTTATTCATTTTAATAAAAACTAAAGTTGTAATGAACCTTTTTGGAGTGTAACAATGGTTAAAGAGTATTTATTTTAGGTTGTAAAAGGGGATGACAAGTTTAGAACAGATCTTGTATGAATCATGTAGAAAGCTTTGGAAAATATTTTTGTTTTAAATGTTGGTGTCAATCGTGAACTTGTTCCGTACTTTATTGACATCGTCACTAACCAATAGGTGATAATATTTATTTGAAAAGTATTGCCCTAGCGCAACCAAAATCTAAACAGAACATTCCTTGGAACAACATCCTCTACCAAAGTTTCACGGATCGGCGTAGACACTGCTGCTTATCTACATTATGTTTTTTTCTCCACTTACGACATCCACATAGGAAGAGAACAAGGTAACTTACATCCACTTTTCCCCTGTGGGTATAGTAATAACATTAATTTTACCCCATAGCTCGATAAGTAAGTATCTCATGAAAATTAACTATTCTCTAGGTATGAACATTCAGAGATCCAAAAATTAGGTGATTTACACAGAGGTGTAAAAAATGAAACAAAAAGAGACTTTTCCCTGCGCAATAAATACTCGTTTATCTCTCAAAAAAAGTGTCTAAATTATAAAACACCTAAGACCATTAAAAAAAGTTAGAAGTGCCGTTTGAAACGCCTTCAAAGTTTGTCGCTTTAAAAATTTTTATGCCTCCCATGGTTACAATACAACCGTTCGCGCTTAAACTACGCCCGGGGGTCGAGCACGGGCCATTATAGGTATAATGTCGTAAATAACCTCGTTTGCTTCGAATACATTGTGTATAGCTATAAAAAGACGTTAAACATTTTAGAACATTTTGTCTGTGAACCTGGTTCATTTGGCGTGGGAGGACAAAATGAAGTATCTGAATTATATTCCTATATTTTTCTGCTGTTGCACGATTTTCGCAGCCTAATTAGTGCCTGAGACGTAAGAGGTCGATAGCCAGCTTTAGAATATTAGAACTGACCGTGTCCTCCTGCTGAACTTTGTAATAGGCTATAAAAATAATATATTACCACAAATTTCTTAGTGAGTTGCAGTCTACACTGACCTCTTTGATAATCAAAAATCCAAGTGGTATACATCTAATGGAAGCATTATCGATAAGGGTTGGCATTGGAACGCGGTTGGATACAAAACCTAATCAAAAATATTTAACAAGGAAATATCCTTGTGTTGTTAGCAATAACATTTTAGTTATTTATATATTCCTATACTGTTATTTATGTTTTTTGAGAAGACTTATGAGTGGGTAAGAAGATATTACATGACATGGTAACGTATTTTACATGGTAAAGTCCACGATGAAATAATTAACACGGCTACTAACCTAACCTCGGTTACATTTCTGAGCCTTTTGGTGTAAAGCCGTTGAGTCCGTGGGAGCCGGGAGCTCATCTAGTTTTCCAAAAGTTTTCAGAGCACGTGGTCGATGCGCCGCGTTATCAAAGATGACTCCTATTTGGCTCAACGAATAAGCATTGCCATTCAACGGAGCAATGCTGCCTGCATGCTGGACACGCTGCCAACTGGTAGTGGGCTGGAGCATTGGGCCTTCTAGTGATTAGAATTACTTATAGGTTGTCTTGTAGTTGCTGTAGTGTTGTATATAGTTCGTAGTATTTTTAAGTTAAGGCATACCGCCGGTTAAATAAAATGAAAAACATAAAGTACTCGTATACTGTAAGTACGAGAAGAATATTACGGACGTTATTTTCCAACCCAAGAAAAAGAAGCTACGAGGAAACATTACCATCTTGCATATTGGAAACTTCCTTTAAATATTAAAAGCGCGAGTAACAATGCGAAAGTTATTTAGCTTATCCTTTATTAAACCCGGAGCCACTATGGGTTCTGCGAGACGTTGAATTCTTTATTAAGCGCCTAACCGTTATCCCGAAGTTTTGAATATTTCAAATTTCCCACACAATCTTGCCCTATTTATTAATATTTGCTGATGGGAAGGGATCGGAGGGTGTAACTGACTATGTAATCAAGGTCTAAGGAAGCACTTTATTAGGTTACACAATCACTAAGAAGGATCGTCCTCGGGGAACGGATATGCTATTTCAACCAGAGCAGCCACTGACACTGAATTAAGCCTGAAAACAAAATGTAGTTTTTAAGTATACTATACTAATACCTAATAGTACCTCTACTATACTTATGGATCATGCAATGTGCGTACAATGTCAACAAATTTGAGATTGACATCAGGGCAACCAAACCGATTTCGTCTTTATTATAAACTAGCTTTCCGGGCGCGGCTCCGCCCGCGCGTATGTCGGTTATCGCGCGAAAACATTAACCTCTTTTTGCGCAGTCGAATAAAAAACTATCCTATGTTTTTTCCCGGGTCTCAAACTATCTCCTTACCAAATTTCATTCAAATCGGTCCAGTAGTTTTGGCGTGAAAGCGTAACAGACAGACAGACAGACAGAGTTACTTTCGCATTTATAATACTAGCTTTCCGGGCGCGGCTCCGCCTGCGCGTATGTCGGTTATCGCGCAAAAACTTTAACCTCTTTTTGCGCAGTTGGATAAAAACTATCCTATGTTTTTTCCCGGGTCTCAAACTATTTCCATACCAAATTTCATTCAAATCGGTCCAGTAGTTTTGGCGTGAAAGCGTAACAGACAGACAGACAGACAGACAGACAGATTAGTACTGATTAAATTTAATCTATCCTCCATTCAATTCTAATTTGAATTATCAAAAATCTCGTATTCAAATTATTATATCATATGAACTGACTTTGCAAATTAACATTAACTTTCTGAGCAGTTGCTTTAAGAAACTTGATTTTTATATTATAATACTAGCTTTCCGGGCGCGGCTCCGCCCGCGCGTATGTCGGTTATCGCGCGAAAACATTAACCTCTTTTTGCGCAGTCGGATAAAAACTATCCTATGTTTTTTCCCGGGTATCAAACTATCTCCATACCAAATTTCATTCAAATCGGTCCAGTAGTTTTGGCGTGAAAGCGTAACAGACAGACAGACAGACAGACAGACAGAGTTACTTTCGCATTTATAATATTAGTACTGACTATTGATGGTTCTATTATTCTACAGTTATTAAAAACATTTAAATCGGCACGGGAGAATTATTATATATATGTTTAAATTTATTGTTAATATTTTGTATCGAATAAAGTTGGCTTTCAGGGTGACTTTAACACGCCTCAAGATTGAAAACATGTTTTTACTCTCAAAAAAAATTGCAATCATCGATGTTGTTTAGATATAATACATATAATGTTTGTATATTCTACTTCAACGTTTTCAGATTACTAGCAAAAAAACGTGCCTAGAAAGAGTTCAATAAGATTATTGTGTGGAGGAAAGTTTCGATAAAAGAACTGTGTAAAAAGTGCTTGATGTTTATAATTTTCATATATTTGATGGTAAAGTTACATATCTTTTGATTGCCTTATCTGGTTGGATAGCATGCAAGATACCAATAAATATGCAATCATATGTCTATCATCAATATACAGGAATTGCAAGGTCTCAAAAAGGTCGCTTTACCTTCCTAGACCATTAAATAGTTTTCAAATGTCGAAACTTTCAGGCGTGAGATAAACCGTTAGCAAAAAACAACAAAGTTTAAACACTCAGGTCTTAAGAGAAGTTTAGCAAACTCGTCTTACAAAAACCGGAATAATACAAAATGTGAAACTTTTTCTTATTCTACTCACATTTTATGAAACTTTGAATAATTATAATAGGTAGAGGAAATTTTTAATAAGTTGGAAACCTAATTTGGCTACGTTTACTTTTAAAGACATGCACATAAGATACATAATACATCTAATGTCTTACATAGACATCATTCTACTTTCAAATACATAAAAAATATAATTTAAATCGGTAATGATATCTGTCAAAAGCCAAGCTTCATTCAGTCTCTAGAACATCGCTGTGTCATTGTTTAAACATTGAGTTCACTTTAGAGAGTGTTCAATGGAATTGAACGTGGAATTCCTTTATATTCTATGCATTATACAACAAATTACACAAAATTCAAAAACACATTCGTTCACAGGTGATATTTCTTGGGGCGTCAAGTCCCACCTCACCATACAATGCTCGCCGCGGTTAGCTCATATCCTCTCTGTGATTGGAGCACTCCATACTTTCTTAACCAAAAACGCAAACAAATATAATCGGCTATGCTTATAGGAGTTGTTCTCTTTGCTTTTAATGTCTAAATAAATGTAGGTAGGGTAAGTATATCAGAAGAAAAATAAATTAATAATTATATGAGACCTTTAAGAAGTATATGCCTATGGAATGACTTTGTAAGATTGAGTAAATAACATTGTGAGAATTAGGTAATGTGGAGTACATGAGCATATTATAGTTACATAAACTGAGCTGCACTTGGCCAAATGTTTGAGTTTATATTATCAATCAGCTTTAAACTGTTTATAGTTGGAGCTTTTTGTAATATGTACTCGTACTTAATTTTAAATAAGTTGATGTTTCGAACTAAGCTACAAATCGAAATATTGTATTTCAAATCGAAAGCTTCAAACTTGAATTTATTTTTAACAACAAAATAACGTTTATTTTCTTTAGAATTTTTTGATCAATGTCTTAAACATTCAATTTAAATTCTAAAGCAATTTAAATTCAATAGAGCACGATCTAATATACACTAAAATAAACTACCAACGTTTCAAGTTTAGTTTCTCTGTAAATACAATTTATCCTGAACAAAATGAAAACGTATCTGTCACAAGGAGGCTCTTATTTAGAGCCTCTTCATTAACTTGGAGTGTTTATTTAAATTAAGATAGCGACGAATCGAATACACTTCATGGCTTTCGTTGCTATGTTATTATAATTTGGCGTACTTGCCTACCGCAGTTATCTTTAGCTTCTCCTTAATTACAAAAAAGCGGAAATAATTAAGAGCTACCTTAGTTGTTGACTTTTTATAATCTTTAGATGTATTTTAAAGCTGCGAAGTACATAAAACTCACAAAGGATTTCATTTATTTTGGCATCTATCTCATTAATGCTCGACAATAATAGATTAAGGAAATCTCACTAAATAAATTTAAAAACAAAAATGTAATCTTTAAATTCAACAAAACGATGAGTACATTAATGTTATAGGCATACTTTTATGTAATTCAAACACTGTACACACTAATTAAAGAACAAATTTGGGACCTGAACCTTCAAAATAACTCAAAAAGTTACAATGCAACTATTTTAGATTGTAAAAAACCACCCAATTTTATTACTCTCCTGCAGCTTGTTTATCCAGCTGCAAGTTTGATGGAGATCCGTTGAAATGAATATAAAAATATTGGATAACCTTTCATCAAAATGAATTGGTTTTCGGAAGGTATCTACTCGTATCAAGGGACCTATTTGTTCCACTCCATCGCAGTAGGGCACTGGCACTTTCTATCAAAATTATCATATCTATAAATAAGGACCTTGTTTGGAGATGATAGAAAAAAGATCATATTAGGGTAACCATAGTTTCCATAGAAAGAAACGATTAAAATTTTAATAATCAGTACATAAATCATCAATAAGAAAATTCACTACAAACCAAACATATTGTGGCATGAACTCATTACAATGGTAGAGCAACAGTTATAAACTAATTTACTATCCATGAAAATAATTTCAATAAAATACACAAATTGTTAAATAATAAATTTTATTAATTATTAAAAAAAATATTTTATAATTTTATTAATTTTAGTCGATAAACAGGTAAATGTTAAACATGCTAATGATAATCAAGATCAAACGTTATCCATAAATACTAATTACCACGCAATTACAATAAACAAACAAATAATCAACTAGTTAAATTGAAACCATGGCCGCTCTACTAAAACTGCACCTGTCCTATAAATAGGTGCCGCTGCTCCTAAAACTATACCACAAAGACAGGTGCCAAATCTAAACACAGTGGGGGTCCAAAATACCTGTCGTGTCACCCATAACCTTAATTGATAGGAATCGTTAACCTTTAAACGCGGCCCTTAGTTTCCTTCATAAATACTCTTCGATTTTATCTATAGTTTTTTTCGATGAATTAAACAGGGTTTTATTTTTCGGGTGCCTTGAGGTCGTTATTTTGTAATAAACAGTTCTTTGTCACTCGATATTTTTGAGATCGGTTTGAGATTGGGTTTCTTGGCGCCGTTTTGGTTATGGATTATAATTTTGAATGTAGTTTTGGAAGAGACGGTGAAAGTGTTAGTTATTACACCGTCAAATACGGTAACATATTTATGTTTATCAACATAAAAGTTAAACCGTTTATAGACTCTGTTCAGAATGAGAGTGGACCTGGGTAATGACTTTGGAAGTGTCTTACATTGATTGAAACGAAAAATAATGTAAAATAATTGGCATAATTGAATATAGACAATGATAACGAGAAATTAGCTGTATTTGTAGTTAGAGTTTATTTAAATTTTAATAATGCACCTCTTTTTTTCTGAACATACTCTAGTTTAGTAACCTCAAAAATATAAAGAAGTTATTAGACAACACACCGTCAGTGACATTAATAGTAAAATGTCTTTTCAAGATGACTATGAATGAAATGAGGTAGTATGTTAAAGTCTCCAAGGCACATCATAATTATTAAGGAGACCGTCTTTATCTAATAAAAGCGGGCAATGTGTGCTATAATTTCTGTTCTAGATGGACTATTTCAAAGAAATCAACTAACATTACCAAATCTTGATATTTTTGAAAATATATTGAATGCTCGCAAGAACTTATGTAAATTTGTATTAAACGGTGAGCACCAGATTACAACACTAAGATAAACTAAACTAGCGGTGCCAGGTTTTAGATTAGCAAAGATTAATAAAAAGTCAAATGAATGCGATTTTATAATAACATTCCTAAAGATAGTACAGTTACCACAGAAGGAAAATTTAAGCTGCATGTAATAAATATTTTATAAAACAAGCGAAAAAAATTATTGATTATTTAGAAAGCAAATATGCTTGGGATATTCCCCCATTGCTAAACTACCGCTAGTCACGTCTGTAATAAATATTGCAATTATTTTCTTATCGACTTACAAAGTGAAAAAGAGTAAATATATAAAAAGAATGGCCCGAGATTCTTACCCGTTCTTCTCGAAGTGTACTTGAAGTAACTCTATACCTTTTTGCTGAACGCGGCAGTAGAATATCAATAATAGTAAAATTTTGTAATTAAAGTTCATACGAGCGTTATAGATGCCAAAATTTAAAAAACTATTTTGACTTTGAATAACTTTATGTAAAATGATCATAATGGTTTTTGGCCGTAATTTTATTATTCGCCTATTGGATGTTAAACCTTCTTGGGTGCTCTCATACATAAGCATTATTTAGATAATTTCATATTTTCCGAATAAAAACTTTTTTGTCAATTAAAATCTGATATCCTGTAAGTAAAGGAAATACTTTGAAACAAGTAGACTAGCAACACCTGTGACTACTAAGGATTATGCAATGATAATAAAAAACTATCTCGTATTTCTTGAATGTATATATTATAGTTGCTTCTACCGAAAGTACCAACGATCGAATTATATGCGTCCCAAAAGCGCATAAAAACAGAATAGTCTGTTCTTATCACTGAATATCTTATAACAAAAATAATGAGCACCAATTTAAATTATCCCAAACACCATCATTCAGCCACATGTGACCATGAATAACATTAATCGGCTCAAGATATTGATCAGTCCTGGCCATTAAATCAACTTAATTTAAAGTTTTTGACTCTAAAATCTTCGTGGTGTAATCAATATCTCCAGGTCCCGTATTACCGGTGACATATATTTTATGGGTCAGACATTAGTTACTTTGTCATCGAAAACCTTATCTACCGATCTACTGTTTCAAGTATGGTCGGGACTTCCTTTACTTATTTTTTGCTGCAAACTGTATTGACGGATTTTGTCCCAAATGTTAATGATATTTTTTTCACATAAATTTCATGAACTGTGCATAAGCTTTTTCAACTTTCCAGGATAAAAAAAAATCCAAAAAAAGGAACAGATTTCAACATCCAAAAGTTTGAAATAACTTGTTGAAGTCGGTACCATGATAATTTAAAAGTACCTATTATCGAATTATTGTGCGCATGGTACAGACTTCGACAAGTTATTTCACACTTTCGAGTGTTTAAGTTGGTTCCATTTATTTATATCTTTTTAGTGAGTTTGCTACTTACGGGATCTATTGTCATTCACTTTCAACGACTTTATCATCAAGATAGAAAAATATTTTTCAGTTATTGGAGTGTAACTCAAAAACAGCTCGACCGATTATGATGAAATTAAAATGTGACCCAACGACCAGCATCAGCTTTCAAATAAAAAATATTTTTTAAAATCGGTTCTCCCAGTCATGAAATCTTAGGTAACAAACATTTAAAAAACAGACGAATTGAGAATCTCCTTCTTTTTTGAAATCGGTTGAAAACAGCAGTCACATGCGTTGACTATCAAAATGGATATCTAAGTCACAGCATTCTATCAACATATACTTCAAATCAAAAGATAAATAAATTGAATGGTGTATGATGAATGAATAGAATAAATAAAGTAAAAACTTACGGTAATATCTTGGCAAGTGAAATTTGTGGTCTTCGCCTACCTCTCCGGTAAACAGGTATAATGTTATGTTATGTATAATTAAAGATAAAATAGGTCAAACAGTTTAACTCACACCCAGTTTGGCACCGCAACCCAAATTTTAATACAGAATTAACATGCATTCCATGATATTTTCCAACATAAGCACCTAATACATGTGCCTATTATGCAAAATAATCAAACCATATTTGAATAGGATATGAGATAGTATTCGGTTCGGGCCTTAGAACAATAATAATCAAATAGACCCGCATATTCATGAGCCTACGCTTGGTGTAGCATGTGTCAGAAATTGGCTTCCAAGTACCAATTTGAAGGACCAAGTGTAAATGAGTAGAAACAGTGATGAAAAAATAAGGAATAGAAAAATTACTTCTCATACATAATATTTTCTTGCTTGTCAACACGTACATATTGGTTAGATGGATAATTGTGAGTCTTCGGTACATTGTGATAATTTTATTGATGAATACTTGGAAGGATGTTAGTTTGTCATTGATATTATTGGCTCCTCTATGCAACGATTCAAGGATAGAGAAAAGTATTTTAAATATTTTTTCATTTTGCGATAACGCTTGTATTTTGTAATGGAAAAAAGTCTCCGTAGGAGCAGTTGTTACTGATATATCATCACCACTTACCATCAGGTAAGACAGTGGTCAAAGGTATACAAAAAACATTTTAGAATTTAAAGCCTTTTCTAAAAAAAACATCAAACTTGACGCCAGAAATCCTAAGACTGCTGTAGCGTAGGTACCCGCTATTGACATTTACTGCTGACTGCTTCCGTGATTTAGATGCTTCACAATCCTGGTTGTTATTTCAGGTTGGCAGCCAATTGAGCATACTGATAGGACATTTTTGCCAATGCCCGTCTGGGTAGCTACCACCCATAAGTAGAAAATATATCGTCCGCACTATCACTTACCATCAGATGAGAGAGTGGTAGCGTATCAACAATAAAAAAATAGAATTTGCTAGGGATCGTTGCGTCACCAATAGGCGTATCATGCACCGTAAAAAAAGGCCTCCCTCCATCAGGTGGGATATTCCTCACGATTGGCAGACGTCTTGATCCCCATCACAGTGTAAGATGGCAGTTTTTTTAGAAATTGCTGCTGCGCAAGTTCTGGTATTGGTCCTTTCGTTGATTGGTCCTCTTACGTTTCCCACAGGATAATATACGGGATGAAATTTTAGCGCAGCAACCCACGGGGTGCATTTACCATCAGGTTTACTATCAGGGTGCTTTTTGAGACGGGCTAATACAGAACCTTATGGAGAACAAGAAATATTTTCACTGATAACACCCGGCTTTCAGAAGGGTTAAAATATATTAAATGTATTCGTTCATATGGTCCAACTTTTACTAACTGATCATACTGTTTTTCCCATCTTCAGTCTTGGTCACCGCCACTAAATGGACTGAACAGGTGCATTAAACTTTTTATAAAGTCTACCCGATCGTAAATCGCCTTAAGTAACAAGGGTGAGCTTTAAGTTTTAGAGTACAATAAATAAAGAATGAACTCCCCTTAACTTTTATAAAACAGGTATTATGTGAGAACGACGTCATTCTGAAAGTTTGGACCAATCAGGTGACAAAGTTACTAGCAAACTAAGATAAAATGTCTTTAAATTTTGAGCGATTTATGTTTATTATACTTTGCAAACAAAGCAACTTATATAAAATGGTAAAGTAAATTAGCACAAAAGAGATATTATCATAATTTTATGAAGCGCTTGTAGCCAAGTTTGCTTAGCCATTCTGAATCGATCAGTAAAGTTAAGCAACGTCCGCCGCGGTCATGACTTGGATGGGGGACCGCTGGTGACATTACTACTGAGCGCTTCCGTGCTTCGGAGGGCACGTTAAGCCGTCGGTCCCGGTTGTAGTCTTAGGTTAGCAGTCGTTACAGCATGGTGGTAGGGCACTTTGCAAATGCCCGCCTGGCTAGCTACCACCCTCAAGTTGAAAATCTGTCGCCAAGCACCTAACGGTGTGTTCCGGCAGCTGTCCTTGAGAGCCAGTAACTCTAGGTTAGTCTGAACAACATCCTCGACCACATCATCACTTACCATCAGGTGAGATAGTGGTCAAAGGCTAACCTATCAGGCATAAAAAAAAAATAAAAAAAAAAATATTGGAGGACGCACCTTTGTCAGTGAATAGGTCTTAACCATACGGTATTTTTAATTTGACACGATCACGTTTTATAAGTTCTTTTCCTATTCAGTCAGCGTCAACCAGCAGTATTCAAATTAGTGCCTTAACATCAGGTTATATATACTTCAGCTCGGGTCACTACTACATATATTTTTTTAATGAATTAACCGTCCTTAGTACAATCTCGCAACAAAGTTGTACCAGCATCACAAAATGAGAGACGTGTTTGATGACTATCTCGGAAATTGTTTTAAGATCTGTATCTCGCTTTATCTTTTAGGCATGTAAAATGTCGCCCGTTATATCAGACATGTTGCGGGGACTAGCACTAACAATAGAGGTATGATCATGAAACAGGAGGGGATTTTAATCAACAACATGCCTAATGAATTTTATTACATTCACATATTTTCAGAGCGAGATGAGAGAAAATATATTGAAAATCTATGGATGAGATACTCACTGAGCGTGCATTGGTGATTTAAAATAATATTTTACTGCAACCCGGATCTGCTGTGAAAATTTTATTTATAAGAATTTTTACTGATCTATAGAGATTAATATTCTTAAAAAAAACATAAAATACATTTTAAACAAGTAACTTATAAACCAACAAGCTTTCCGGCCGCGGTTTCGCCCGCGCGTATGTTGGTTATCGCGCATAATTAACCTCTTTTTGCGCAGTTGAATAAAAACTATGCTGTGTTCTTCCCGGGGTCTCAAACTATTTCCATACCAAATTTCATCCAAATCGGGTCAGTAATTTTGGCGTGAAAGCGAGACAGACAGAGTTACTTTCGCATTCATAATCTTAGAATGGGTGTTGATGAATTTAAATTCAAATAATAATTATAATTTTACTAAATTCCTTACGTTTATTGACATGATTCCATATACCTATCTAGATTGCCTGAGTATTGTCTTCTCTTCTAGCAATTTAAACATTTTTATACGCAGAGGTAAGTCAAGTTTTTTATTTGAAATATAGTATAGCATAGATGGTATTTGATTAATTAAACAGTTTATCTGTTTATATTACTAAAGATACTTACTGCACACCCTAAAGCATTCGCATAAAATTTACTCTTACTTGTATCATGAATAATACACATCCTGATAAAATAAACGGTTATATTGGTGTATATTTAACATTCATTACTATTGTATCGTTTGATAAAAATAAACCTTTTGCTGTAATTTTAACACGCTTAAGGCTTTGCATGCGTCTGTCTTATAATCTAGCATTGTCAGTAGTACTTTTAATGCTACATCATTGTTGTCGATATCAAGAACAAGGACGGGACATTATATAGGCTCTGTAGCCTCAAACTTTACATTTTATTCTGTTTCTTTTGAATAATTCCTTTTATATTTGTGGTACCTACCTTTTTTAAATATAACATCTTCAAAAGTCTGTCTCATTTTAACCTACCTTTAGTCCCTGCCTACGTCTCTGTCTAAGCCCCCAGCATTGTCGGCAGTACTTTAATGTCGTGTCGTTCTTGTAGATGTCTAGATAAAGGAAGGGACACGCTACGCACGGTAGCCTCAGGCCTCCGCATTAAGGCTCACTCCGATATTAAAGATAAGAAAATCGATTTATAGGGTTACACTGCGACTCATTGTATTATAAATGCATGACTTTGAAGATTCGATACTTTTTGTTAGGTACTACTGCATTACCTTGATTTTCTGCTGTTTATTTAACTGTTGATGTAAACTTTTGAACAAGACTAATACAATTTGAAAATTTTATCGTGGGTAAATATTTTTGTATTTCGAATGTCTTCCAAGCCTTTCTTTTCCTTTTAGAACCTTCTTAATTATGTTTTTTTAATTAGGATGTCATATATCACTTTCTATAACTAATTCATTTCCCCAGATTTTTATATGGTAATATCACGCCATCCCGTTCTTTTTGTTTTTTACCCACTACTGTAATTGATTTTGGGTTTCAAATAACTTCTATTTATCTTGAATAATTTAGTACTAATTGAATATCCTGAACGATTACTAGGTAAGACTTCCCATACGAATATACAATAATTTGATCAAGCGGATTGACGTTCTGCGTACAATCAGCAGGCCCGAATTCCAATGCTCCCAAAAGGGAGTGTTTCAATATCGTTCTCGTAGTATTTTTACTCAAATAATTTGCAGGTTCAGGATTTGAATTTGTCCCTGCTAATTGTACACCAAATGTCAATAAATTATCACTCAAATGAGAAGTCCTCCTACCCACTATTCGTAAGGTTATAACAATTAATTAAGTCGTTGACTTAGTATCAGAAGCGTGACAGTAGTTTTTGACGAAAAAATGCTAGGAAAAATTGTAACTGATCGTGGTATTGAACCATGGGACCAATGCTGAATTTGAGCTGGGACATTCTGTAGGTATTACTGGTTTGCTTAGGAACCTGGGTTCAATCCCGCCTCGAAACAGATATTCGTTTTTTTGATGAAAAGTTTAGAATTTTTTTTTTTTTTTTTTTAGGGAGGACATAGATGCTGGCTACCGCCTGTGCGGTCGTCCAGCTCCACCGGGTTTTGGGCGAGGGCCTGGCCCTACAATAGCCGGGAGGGAGAAGTGCCGAAGGCACTTCTCCCGAGACGGGCGTAGAAGGCGAAAAGCGCTTTCTACCTCCGTCTCCTGCGGACGCCGAAAACGTACCGCTATTATAGGAGGGGTTGAAAGCGAGCTCAAGGGCACCACTGTGGTTCGGACCTCGGCTTGTCTCGCTGTCGAGAGACATGGGGGGGATCGGAGCAAAATGCCTCTGTGCAACTGCAGTGTTGCACAATTGGGCCCTACTGAATAATACTCTTTGACTATTTGGAGAGCAATTTATCGTGACCTTGTTTTTGCCTCGAGCTCGCCGGCGAGCTCGGTGTTTGATTGTGTGACCTCTAATTACCTCACACCTGGGGATTTTACCTCGACGACTTGCGGATAACGCTAAAGCTGCCAATGTAATGACGGCGATGGGGTCATCCGGGTCGTCTAATACCTGCCGTGGTCGGCGACGGGGGGGTTTGAAAAATGGGATAGAAGAGGCGGTCGAGTAGTTCGATGCCTGGACAACCAATGGGTTCGAGTGGTGGGGCGCTCGATCAAAGTATCGGCGGGCGCAGTCCTTATTGAACTGCGCTAAAGAGGGAAGGTTTAGGTCGCAATGCAACTCGGTGTTCCGGATATACCACGGAGCGCCGGTTGCACTACGAAGAAAACGGTTTTGGATGACTTGAAGCTTATGGAGATGGGCCTCACTAGCATGACTAAACACTACTGATGCGTAAGTCATGATGGGGCGGATGCAGGCAGTGTAAAGTGTCTTCTTATTTCTAAGAGACATTTTACTCTCTTTGCGAATCAGGGGACCAAGGCGACCCATTACAAAGGCCGCTCTGTTACGGACGGTTGTTATGTGATCGCTAAAGGTGAGATTCCGATCAAGGGTGACTCCGAGATATTTTGTTTTACTAACCCAGGGGATGGGTTGGTCGAACAAAGTTATAGGTTGCGGGTAACGGGGGCGGCCCTTCTCAGTAAAGTACATAGCTGCACTTTTAACTGGGTTGACCGCGATGCGCCATTTACGGAACCAGTCACCGATCTCGGTGATGGCCCGTTGGAGGGCGGGAATGGACTTTCTACTGATATGCCACCCAGTGGTATAAATAGCGGTATCATCCGCGTATTGGGCTAATAGGACGTTAGGCTGAGAGCGTGGGATGTCGCTGGTATACAGCGCGAAAAGAATGGGTGATAGCACGGAGCCCTGAGGGACTCCGGCTCTGACTGGGTGGGGGGAGGAGAGGGTGCCTTCCACGCGATAGCGAAAGCTTCTGGCTTTAAGGAAGTCTTGTAGGATGAGCACAAGACGTTCTGGCACGCCAAATTGGTATAGCTTGTAAATCAAGCCATTGTGCCAGACTTTGTCAAAAGCTTTCGCTACGTCGAGGAAGACTGCTAGCGTTGTCTGGGGTTTGGGGTACTTGTTAAAGCCCTCAATGATGTGCTCCGTGAGGCGGTGCACCTGTTGGACGCATGAGTGTCCGGGTCTGAAGCCAAACTGCTCATCTGGGATAAGGTGGTGTTCCTTAGCATGGGACTGGAGACGGTTTGCAAGTAACCGCTCGTAAAGTTTGCCTAAGGCACTGAGGAGGCTGATGGGGCGGTAACTGGTGGGGTCAGATGAGCTTTTGCCTGGTTTGTGAATGCCAATGACATTTGCACATTTCCAGGTGTCTGGGAATAAGCAGTGGCTCATAGCAGCATTGAAGATGCTGACTAGGAGATGGATGAGAGGAGGAGAGAGGGTTTTAAGAACCCTGTTGGAGATGCCATCGGCACCGGGGGATTTGCGCGGTCGGAGGGCCTTGATCAGTCTCGCCACCTCAGCGTAAGTCGCTAAGGTGATTGGTGGGAGTTCAGAGGTGACCACAGAGCTTTTACGTTCGACTTCAGCATCCACCGAATCGAGGTGAGCTTGGTCAACGTGATCTACGTTAGGGGAACACTGAGCCTCTAGGCTATCAGCTCGGCACTCAGCTTTGTCTTCGTCAAAGAACGCTGGGACTAGTGGGACTGGTCTGTATAAGGGAGGCATGTCGTTATAGTTACTTCCTTTCATACCTCGCGCCAAGTCCCAATAAGCTTGGTGGCTTGGCACGAGGTTTGAAAGTTTGTCACCCCATTGTTGATCACGCAACTCAGACATGCGACTTTGAACCATGCGTTCAAAGTGGCGTTTCCTAGTTTTGTTCTCTTTACTGGGGTAAGAGTCGTAATGTCGGGTCACTGCTTTACTTTCCGTCACTAATCGTCTCACATCCGCTGGAATGACAAGGCGCCGGTCGTCCGGCACCATGACCTCCTTTGCGGATGCACCTACTACGGTGGAGAGGTGATTAGTGAACGAATCGATCGCAAGGGTTACGTCATCTTTAGTCAGGATGTCGTCAGGGATCTTGTCAAGGTCCGGTGAACTGATAGCCTTTAGGGCAACGCCTAATTGCTTCCAGTTCACTATCGTCTTAGTGGGGCGGGGGAGGTCTGTTGTTGGGTCGGGACCTAGTCGCAGTATAATGGGTCGGTGGTCAGAGTGAAGCTCGTGAACCACTTCTATGGAGCGTAACTGGAGTGTTACGCCTCTGAGTAGTGCCATGTCAAGCAAGTCAGGTCGAAAGTCTTCCGTATGAGGGTAGTGAGTGGGCTCAGTGGGCGCAATTATGTCAAAATTAAGTTCTGCGACTAGTTTTTCAAGTGCAATGCCTCTGGGATTGTTGACGTTACAATTCCATAGGATGTGCTTACTATTGAAGTCGCCAATCAGAAGGACGGCGCTTCCTAATGAGAACAATGCTTCTAAGTCAGCTCGGACGATCGGCTTTTGACAAGCTTGGTATCAGGACGCTATGACTATAGGTTGATGACCAGTCATAGCTAGGAGGCAACAAGATGCTTCCATATTAACAAGAGTCGGGGTAGGTAGGGGGATGCAGTGCAGGGACCTTTTGTAATAGATAAGAGTGCCTCCCCCACGGGAGTTCACTCTATCATCACGTACCGTTCTGTAATTGGCAAACCTAGGGTTCGCCTTCCCCGGTTTTAGAAGGGTCTCCTGCACGCATATAATGTCGATAAGGTGGGTGCAGCAAAAGTCGTGGACAAGGTCACGTTGTCTAAAGAAACCGTTAGCGTTGAATGACGCTAACGAAACTGAGCGCGGTTTCGTGCGTGCGGTTGTACTACCCATAGTGGTTGTACTGGAGAGGGGCCTGGGGAACGAAGCGCTTAAGGGCGCTAAGTAAATTCGCGTGTTCCAATGTATATTGGATCACGTCCGCTGGGGATTGAGCGAAGTGCATCTTGTGCGCTAGCTCGCGGACTTCGTTGATGTCAATAGACATCGCCAGGTCGCTGACTAGTTTGATGTCCTCTTGAAGAGAGGCATCCATCAGCGGCATGGGTGGGGCTTGTGGCCGAGGAATGGCGCGGGGAGGAGGGGCGCGAACGGAGTTGGCAACGGGTGCCGGGAGCGCGGGGCGAGCCGGGGCCGGTGCGCGGGCAGGGGCCGGGGCGCGGGCGGGAGCGGGTGCGGGCGCGCGGGCCGGGGCGCGGGCGGGAGTGATGGTCTTTACCATACTGGGTGGTTTAGACCATGCGTTACGGGCGGGGAGCGGCGCGGGTATTACCTGTGAAGCAGGTATTACCGACAGCTTAGGGCTGACCCGTTGGTAACGGTCATGTGAGGGACGGGTCGGCCTATGCCTTGCCACCCTGTGGTTTATGCGTGGTGCTTTTGGGCAGCCGCGGTAATTCGCGGTATGTCCTTGAGCACCGCATAGAACGCAGCTGGGTGGGTCCGGCGAGTCCCGAGTGCGAGTGCACGCCGCTGTCGCGTGATCGCCTAGGCACTTGACGCACCTAGCGCGAGCGAAACAGAAGCGGGAGGCGTGACCGTACAATTGGCAGTTGTGACACTGCGAGGGACTTCCATTTTTAAATGGGGCTTGTACGTCTAACCCAGAGAGGCCGCAGACCTTTTTTAAATTAAAAATGGCCTTGCCCTCTGGTGTACGGTCTAGTACTACGAGTACTAGGTCATATGGACTGCGGTCCTTCCCGCTGTACATGCGGTGAACCGCATGCACTGGGAAGTCTTGTGCTTTAAGGTCGTCACATACCGCATCGGTATGTATCTCCTTAGGCACACCGCGAATCACAACGCGAAGGACTTTCTCCTCTTCGAGCGCATAAGTGTGAAAACTTATGCTCTCTTTACGGAGGAGCTTTGTTAGCGCTCTGTGGTCGCTACTAGTGGGCACTTGGACTTTAATGCCCTGCTGCGTGGAGCGGGCATTAGTATAATGGATCCCACGATCCGAAACTAAGCGGGACAGCATGTCCCATTTGCTTTTGTCCTGAATGAACAAAGGCGGAGGCGGTTTTTCGCGACGTGCGCTCGCGTCCTGAGGGGACGCGGCGGTTGAAACCGGAGCGGAGGGAGGAGACGCGGGGCGCGGGGCGGGGGTCGGTTTTTTGCCGGAGGCGGGGGCCTTTGCGGGTGCCTTGGCGGGAGGGGCGGAAGTGGCGCAACTAGCGGCTTTGGGCGCGCGCTTGCGTTTGCGATCTACGACGGTGTAACCGTCGTTATCGGAATCAGAGTCCGTGCGTGAGGCGCCGGCCTGATCTACCTCCATGTCCGTTTCGGATTCCGAAACGGTCTCGACAATGGCGAAGGAGGGACGGGTACTCGCTGACCTCCCGATCGGTGAGCGAGAGCGAGACCGTTCACGGGGAGGGGCTGCCACCGTGCGTCTATTGTCGGGCCCGGGAGCGGGCGAAGTAGGGCTATCCTCTGAATAGGATCGGGTCAAGGGAGGAACGCTGGCCTCCGGGTTTGAAGTCCCGGAGGGAGCGATGAGAGTGTCCGTGAGGCGGGCATTCTCTTCCTCTTCAAGCAGTTGCATATGTGCAACGTATAGATCGGGGTGGCGGAGGGCGAAGGTCTGAAGGACCTGCACCTCACCGTTAGAGGGACGGGACTGCATCCTGAGGGGAATACTCAGGACGCCCTATCAAGGGTTTGAATTCCCTCACACACCTTGTGAGCTCACTGTGTGAGAGGGAGTGTGTACCTAGGGTGTGCCCTAGTTGTGTACCCTCTCCGAGCTTTTTTCTCGGCGGAGAGGGGTGCTCCTAAGCGCTACTCCGGGGTTGACTAGGGGCGACCCCAAGGCCAGTAATCCCGGAGCCCAGCTTGCTTCGGCTGACCCGTGAAGCGGGAAAGGCCACGGTGCAAGGTTAAACCAAAACAACAACAGTGGCCGTTGTCACCGTAGGCTGTCACACTGCGACCGCAGCAAATGGCGGATTTGATCGTTCAGACGGGTTTGGCTGACGCTACCCCACGCCTGAACGACGTCGCTTAACAGCACAAAGTGTGTTGTTACGCGACTGTTACTATGTTGTGTCGGGTAGTAAAGTGGTGAAATGCGCACCGAAAAGTGCGGTCAAAACAAGACCACCAGCCCGATATGATGTTGTTCGTCCGAAACAAGGGACTTGGGTAGGTGGTAATGCCTGACGTCTTAGAGCGCCTCTGCGCGCCGGCACGGCGAGCTCGTAGCTCACGTTGCACGGCGGTCGGTGGCTGCTCAGCTTCTGCACAGAAAACAAAACTTCGTCAGGACTGCGTATTCCAAGGCACTGGTCTGCAACTAGCGTCGGAACGATGACCTGAGTGAGACGGCAATAGTGCGGGGACTATTGCGGTCTCACTGGGAGATACTGGCGGAGCTGTAGACAGGTGTGCACGGCGTGGCGGCACAGGTCGAAAGTTTAGTAGCAGTCCGAAGTCCTGAATATATCAATGGACCTACCCAGTAAGATGGCCTTATAACATGGCTCCAAAACATATCTGGCCTATGGTGTTAGACCTACAAACTCCTTATTTCAGAATTCTCACGCATTATGTTTGAATGTTTTCGCGGTAATAAACTTAAGAAATTATGTCACTGAAAGTTCTCAATATGTAAGATATTAGAGTACCTTACTTGTAATTCTCATAAAGCACTTTTAGTAACTTTAACTATATCATAAAGAAATCTAATGATGTGAGTGAATTACTTAAAATAAAGCAGATAGACCTCATTGATTTTAATGAAGCATTATAGAAAATAAATCGTCTCTTCCAGAACTTACGATATACTCATTATATTTCATGTATGTACAGACTCTACAGTCAAATACATCAACTATTTTGTTCCTTAAACCGTACCACATTAACAAAATATAAATTACTTTGAAAAGTTAAAGTTACACTGATAGTTTCTTATTACAACAGGGTTCCAACGTATAAAGTTATGAATATACTTGACGGTTTCTCCATGTATGGTTCTTACTAACAGTTTGTGTAATAGATTTTAGACTGACATTGATGGGTAGATAAGATCGTAGTGCCCGATTCATTAAGCGTAATGATATGGTTCGTTAATCTAGGACAATCGACAATTCAGCTTGTGATACCTATGCACCGTTTGATACTAAATAGACTATTACTGCTATGAATTTGGACAAGAGATCTGTGGAAATGTTTGAGGTTTGAATTTGGTTGCAGTCACGGAACGTGAATTTTGTGTGAGGTGGATGTAAACCATGAGAAATGCTTGTTTTTATGTTAATTTTTTTGTATAAAATAAAACTTATATTAACTTCTAGCATGTAAACTTGTAAAGCAGTTTTGTGTGATCTGTAACGTAAACAGAATTGAATTTTTATTTGTGATGATAATATTTTGCTGTGGTTGGCAAAAGTCTGGGATTTACTACTCAATAATAGTGTGCAAAGACAATTCGCTCCGATAATAAAACACATTTCACAAGATTTTCTACTCAAGTAGAAAATCTGTCGCCAAACACCAAACGGTATGTTCAGACACACGGGACTTAGCAACAGATGTCTCAAGTTGACGGCCGCAGTGCAATTCGTCGCTTGCGACGATATAGGCATACGCCTGTTATAGACAGAGGTTTTTCCGCTTAACATCAGGTGGGTCTCTTGCTTGTTCCGTCACAATAACATTAAAAAAACTAAAAAAATTATACGACACGACAGTTACAACAGCGAAAGTATTTAGGCAACCTAATGATGAATGAATTGTAAAGAATGCTAAGCCAATTTTCATTACATTTCGAAGGAGCTAGTCTGAGTCCACGTACGAAACAAAAATAAAAGTTAAATGCTAATTAACAGAAACAAAAACTTTTTTGGTACAATTTTTTTCTTAATAATTATGTATACACATTTTTTTTTACTAAGGACGGTTTTCCTTTATTTACAAAATACTACGAACTATATCCAACACTTCAGCTACTATAATAAAAACATTTAGGTAACCTACACGTCATAGCATAGACTCATAGGCAGTCCAAATGCTCCAGCCCACTACCAGTTGGCAGCGTGCCCAGCATGCTGGCAGCATTGCTCCGTTGAATTGTAAATTGTATACAGATAAAAAAAAATATTTAAGTATATATAAATAAGAATTCCCTATATTTTGACTATAATATAAAAAATAAAACAATCATAACTAATCAAACAGCACATGCGCAACGACGCGACGGATCCGTATCGCCATATAACAACAATGTTTGTGTTTTTTTGTGTTATTGTAACGAAACAAGTTACAATAACATAAAAAAACCACATGATGTCAAGCAGTAACATTTGCCTATAACAGATGCGAATAAGACAAAATGCACTGCGCCCGTACCCTGATACAACAATTGTTAAGTCTCATGTTCCTGTAATTAAACTGGCTCTCAAGAACCCTGACAGGTGCTTGGCGCCAGATTTCATACTTGATAATGCTAGCGAGGCGAGCATTCGCTAAATCCTCTTCCATCACAGGTCTCAAACTGACAATTTTGACGAGCTTCTCATATTTATTTTATAATAAATATGTTATTTATACCATATTCAACAAGGTCAAGACGAGAATTTCGCCAACAAATTATCTAAATTTTATTATAATAACATACTTAGTTTTAGAACTAGAGACCCATGGTTTATGGACAAACTGACATACAGCGTAGTGACATTAACAGTTGTCTTTTGGATTTTTAGTTAAAATATAAATAAAAATGTATTTATTTCAGCTCTAGTCTTTTATTCCTCGTGCTACAAAATATTCGAATAACCAAATCAAAAATATATGTTTATATATTAACATTTTCTAAATATGTCTTTTTATATTTAGGGTGTCAAATCTGCTGTAGATTTAAATCGAGGGGAGAACATTTCCTTTGAGAAAGACGTCTGGAAGTTCACCATTACAACCTTTCACCAAAAATAACGTTTACATTGCCGTCAACATTTATATGGTTGGTTCCCGGTCCCCACACTGTCTTCCCCACTGGGTACGAGTGGGGAAAAATAGTTTCGTTCGTCCCCAGTGGTGACGATTGGAACTTTTTATTTCCCACTCGTTCCGCTATAGACCGACAGTCAAAATTCAGGGTAATTTCAATAAGAGATTTCACGGATTGTTAAAATGCTTTATATATGACTTTCTTGTAGAAATAATTTATTCATTACTAGTGGTATTTTATTGATGTTTTCTTGTTATAACTAGAAATATTATGGACATTATGGCTTTAGATTAAGTGTCTAATATCTTTCATGGTGAACAAAACCCAGTGTTTCTGCAGAGCAGACTACAATAATAATAATACAGAGCGGCTTTTTTTGTTATTAATTCTTAACTAAGATTACCCCTTCAATCAACTGAATCATCTCGAAGCTTCGAATTGATATCAATGAATATGACATTGAACTTAAAAATTATTAGCAAGATTCCATTTAAACTGACCAAAACTTTCAGACCCTTTTCACTGTCTTTTCTAAGAGCATAACTTAGGTATGAAGGGGTCTTCCTACAATGGTTTTGTTTTGTGACTCATAGAAGATTGTTTGGTTCAATTTTTGTGTTCGGTACCACGGATCGTCAAGAATGACAAGTCATATTAATCTTTATGAAATAATCAATTAAGTGGTGGGGGAAATCTGGATTAGATGGTATCGGTGCTCTGTCGGCGTGTATCGTGAGACTCGTAACAAGATTATTTGAGGACAAACTGTTTTTGATACTTGAAAATTATTGAATACCAAAAATACGTAAAACAGGACTTAGGAAACTTTTTTGCGACTCAGTGTAGTCACAATGTTTCAAATTCAGACAACCAGAGTGTATAAAAATGTCAAATAAAATAATAATAATAATAATATATAGGTGACGTTATAAGTCATCTGTTATACATGGACGATCTCAAGCTGTTTACTCCGAAACGCCAAGACTTGATGGAAATGCTAAAAATTACACAGATTTTTAGCAGCGCCATTAGGATGGAGTTCGGTGTAGATAAGTGTGCGGTCTTGCATGTTCAGCAGGGGAAAGTTGTAAATTCTCCGAATTTGCAGCTTTCTGAGACAATAACTTTCAGATCTCTCTCCGAAGTCGAGTCCTACAAGTACCTCGGTATGTCAGAGTCGTTGGGTATTTCGGTAGATGACATCAAGAAATCGGTAAAGGAACGCTTCTTTTACCACCTGACAAAAGTACTTAAAAGTCTTTTGTCTGGCGGCAACAAGACGCGCGCCTTTAACGGTTGGGTGATGCCTCTACTGATATACTCCTTTGGCATCCTGAAGTGGACGCAGACTGAGCTGGACGCCCTGGATAGAAAACTCCGTCAACTGCTCACTTTGCATCGTATGCTACTCCCGCGCTCGTCAGTTATGAGACTGTACATTCCACGGAAATGGGGAGGTCGTGGCTTTTTAAATGCCAAGACACTTCACAACCGTGAAGTGTGCAGTCTCAGGGATTATTTCCGTAACCATGAGTGCGGGATGCATCGCGATGTCGTGACGGTTGACAAAGGCTTCACACCGCTCTCCTTGGCGAACGATAACTGGCGCAAACCAACGATGCTGAGCACTGATGACCGCAAAGCAGTATGGAAAAGCAAGGAGCTGCACGGGAGGTTCTTCCGGGCCCTAACAGGGCCTGATGTGGACCTACCCGCTTCGGTGAACTGGCTACGCTTCGGAGACCTCTTTGGAGAAACCGAGGGTTTTGCCTGTGCAATTGCAGACGAAGTAATGATGACGAACAACTATCGGAAATATATCCTGAAGGACGGTACGGTCGACATTTGTCGAGCATGCCGCCGTCCCGGAGAGTCACTCAGGCATATCGTTTCCGGTTGTTCGCATCTTGCTAACGGCGAGTATTTGCACAGGCACAACCAAGTGGCCAGGATCATCCACCAGCAACTTGCTCTTCAATACGGCCTTGTCGAGTCAGAGGTGCCGTACTACCAGTACGCACCGGCGCCAGTTCTCGAGAATGGTCGTGCATTGCTCTACTGGGACCGCTCTATCATCACGGACAGGACTATTGTTTGCAATAAGCCTGATATCGTTGTGGTCGACCGATCCTAACGCCGGGCAGTGCTTGTCGACATCACCATCCCACATGACGAGAATCTCGTGAAGGCCGAGAAGGACAAAGTCAGCAAGTACCTTAACTTGGCTCACGAGGTAACCGCCATATGGGATGTTGACTCGACGATCATTGTCCCGATAGTCGTTTCGGCGAACGGCCTAATAGCGAAGAGCCTCGACCAACACCTCAAGAAGCTCTCACTAGACGGTTGGATTAAGGGTCAGATACAGAAGGCAGTGATACTCAACACGACACGCATTGTCCGAAGGTTCCTCTCTCTGCAGCCCTAACCGCTGGTAGCTTGGGCACTACCCCGCTGCCGGCGGCATCCTAGTTTTAAGTTTTTTATAATATTTTTTTTTTTGTATATGAATGTTGTAAAAAATTTATAATTATGTTGTAAAATAAATTACGTGAATAATAATATAGCAAAATACTATTTGCCATTTGTTTAGGTACGTTGTCACTATATCTTGGGTGTCTTTTTATATTATTCTTACGTTATTGTCATCATGTGCTCGATGAATATGAACCTCCGAAAACTGATCAGGCTGGGTTACATGGCATTACTTATACAACGTCGTCTCAGCTGGAAATGGATGGAATAGTAACTAGTTATATTATCCTCCTACCAAGAACTATACAAGAAATTCAAAGCCCTGACTGTTTTTTAAAAGCTTTATAGGCTAGCATTTGACTACTATCTGTCTGTCATCTGATGGTAATTGATAATGTGATCTTATATCTTAACTTTAATTTACATAAATTTGTTACTTTTTTTCCGAAGTTGCTTGATTTACTGGGCTGTAAGAACGTGAAGTGTTTCTAAGCCACAAAAGTTTCGTTAGCCTTCTTCATTGTTTTTAATTGTATCATATTTTTCATAATGTGTTATGGAAAAACTAAATATAAATTTCTTCAATGTTTTATTTTATGTAACCCTCTTTACTTATCATGAAAATTTAATATAATTACTGAAAATCTTGTATTACGTGGTGTTTGTCATTTTGGAATATACAACATGGCCAAATTCAACTAAAGGCAATATATAGCAACATTTTATCAGGATCTGGTCATTTTTTCAATAACGAAAGAATCAGAATCAAATAACAAAAAAAAAGGTTATGCTAAATGATATTGTGATATAATATTGATGATCGGAAAGAATAATGATTTTTTACTACTGATGCCTCCTCTTTACTACCGGTTTTAAAATGATATTTTTATTTTTAGCATGAAGCTACATGGCCAAAACCGAAGGTAGTTAAATATTTTTTATTATTAAATATGTATGCATTACCGCAAAATAATGCTAGAACGTATAAGAAATCTTGAATCTATGTATTTTTTTACACACCTCATGTGACTTATAATTTTATTTTAAAATGTCACGGGTATATACAATTTTAAGAACATTCTATTTTATTTTTCAAGGTTTTAATGTAAGAAATATTTCAAACATCAAGATACATTAATCCACTCATAGCGATGTCCAAAGCGGTATGTTTTGGCTTCAACTGGTCAAGTATTCAAAGTATTGTCAGTGATTTAATTGAAACAGCGGGAGCCAAAGAACACAGGAAACAATGTTTTGTATAGAAAAAATGATCTGCTACATTCTAATTGCCTCAATTTTGAAGTTTAATTAGAACAGGTCTATACTGTGAGTGATTAATGTAAGACCATAAATAGGATGCGTGTGATGAGTATAAAATATGTGGTCGTAAGAACCGACTAATGTGAATAGATAATGTGTTAGAACAACCTGATAAATTATAAAATTCTTGTGTAAACTGGTTCTTTTTATAGGATTTTACTTAGGAATATTAAATGGAAAGCTTTTTAGGACTTGGGTTTATCTAGGTATTCGATTATTTTTATTTCTAATATTTTGATGTAAGAAGGTACTATTGTAAATAATTACGTAGAAGTGAATGAGAGGCAAACAACATTCGTTGAAGAAACCAAATTCTATATAATCTTAAACTCTTACGTTTGCTTACATATATACCCAGTGGGTCACCAAAGTCAAATTTTGTGAATTCATTAAGTTTCAAGGTCTTGCTTTCCAATAATCGTTCCGAACCAAAAGGGTAGGCAGAAGTGTTTCCTAAACACCCATATCGTGCCAGCTATATTTTAGATTGCTTATTAAAAAAATTCCATGTGTTGGCACTGCTCACGCAAAGGAATGCTAGCACAGAATATACAAAGAGCTGCTAGTAAAATTTTCTACGTAATTACACCAGATCAACTCGGGGTTTGGACCTAGAACTCCAAGTTTTTTAACTTAACGAAACGATGTACTTAGATCATTGTCAGTCACAGGACAGTTCAAGAAAATATATATTATTTGTAACAATAACTTCTGAGAAACATGACTATGGTCTTCAATCAAATATACTTGAAGTATATATACCCTATATTTCATCGCAGACTATGGTTATATCATATAATTATTAGCAGCGCCCCAGATATAGATGTTTTACCCGCGTAGACAATGATGAAAATTTATGATTATGAATAGTAAGTGTTAATACTGGTCCTAAACTAATACCAAGTTTTATATAAATCGATTCAGCCGTTTTAGCGTGAAGGAATAACAAACAGTCAAACACATACACTCACATACCCACCTCTTCACTGACCCTCAAATTTTTGCATTTATTATAATAATAATGTGGTTCTTTAATAAACTATAATACTAATAAATTACACACATTTAAGGTTGAATATCTATTGTTCTACATACATTTTGTAAATTTATTCACATAACATCAACATTCTCAACGACTACCGTAGAACAAAAGCCTCCCCATTAGGGAGGTAGGTAATCTATACTCTTGGCAGGCAGCTGGGGGATAGCAATGTATGAAGGCGTATCTTCAGAAGGCGCTGCGATCAACCATCTGCTATTTTTTGATTTTTTTAGTACGCCTTCCAAAAATATGGGTGGTGCGATTCCAGTCCTGCACTCCACGGTTCACGAATTATAGCACATTCACATTATAATAATTGATATATCTTTCTTACACGCAGCGACAGATCGACGTTAGAGCTGGAGTATACTTACAAAACATTTTGTCTTGATTTACAAAGTAGTTCCGTATGGACAACTATACAGCCAAAGTCAAATTTGTAGCTTAAGTGTGACATATAATCACCAATGGCCATTGAAGCATGTGTGTTAGACGTAACTACTCAAAGCAACATGCTTGTAGTCGATACCGTTCAAACCTTGGAGTTGCATATTGTTCTTGGCAAACTCGGAACGATCAACTTTGACAAATGAGAATAGTCTGGAACTAATATCGACATCTGTATCTGTGACTCGTGAATACGGTCATAGCACTCAATAATAATCAACCAACATATATAAAGGAAAAAAGTCGTAAATCCCTCAATGTTTCTTGCCAAGGTATACATTGAATTGGCGCCAAAGACAACACGTAACCTTTCTAGAAAAGAACCGGTTTATTTTGACAGTACCTGTCATCTGAAATTCAGTAATGATAGCTTTTACTTCTAAATTTTTAGTATAGTCTGTAATGAATAGGTTTTGAGATAAAGCCCATTCAAGTTTGACATCTGACATGTGAAATGAAGATTCCTATTAATTATTTATTATATTGAGCAATCTCTATTACTTCTGTAAATAAACAATTGGTCCAGCTTCAACCGTTTTTGAGACGTAATCTATTAATTGTGACAGCTTGAAATGTCAATTTGATAGCTGTCATATCTACCCCTCACCCTGTGAGGTGTTTGTTTTGAGTCCATTTTATCCTTAAAGTTAAAAGTACGACCTGAACTGTCACGTTGACAGCTCTCTTATCAATCTCCCATTCAGTGAAAGTTGTGTTGAGTTTTGAGTTGATTTTATCCGAAATCATCCAAGCGTTTTGGAGATAAATGCGATCATTCGAAGCCCGCAAGCGTCAGCTATTCTGGATGATGGAATGCCGCTGAAGGTCTATTCTTATGGAACGTTATTAACAACTTTATCTAAAATTATAGCCGCTCAGTGCAAAGAACCGCATAGAAATCAGTCCAGTATTTTCTGAGGAAAATTGTAAAAGATATAGATAGCAACAGCATGTCATAAGGTAAGCATACAAACAACCTGTTCCGTTCCGTCTGTCGTGGGGAAAAAAGAGTTTTTGTATGATAGTTTCATACGTCAATTAAAATTTTACCAAGATTGCAAGAAACTCCTTTCATATCGTTCCACATGTACAACCTTTCCTACCATTATCGCTTCAACAGCTTGAAATATATTATTACTTTTAAACTCAAACGCGTCAGAGTATTGTAATCTATTACGAGTTGATATGTTCGCATGTATAATTGTAATTGATATTTATACCTATAAGGTTACTTTGAAAAATTAAAACTAATTTCAATATAATTTTTTTTTTATGTAATTCAACGGCACAACGCTGTCAGCATGCTGGGCATACTGCCAACTGGTAGTGGGCTGGAGCATTTGGACTGCCTGCGAGTCTGCAATGACTTGAAAGTTGTCTAAATGCTTTCACGGTAGTAACTGCAGTGTTCTATATTGTTCATAGTGTGTTGGTAATTATAAAATCATGTTCTTTTTTAATGACTAGAACAAAAACATTTATTTCAACATAAAAGGTAATTGTGTGAAATGGACTACATTCTTGTGATTTGTCACTACTTTTTTTGATAATTTATCTTTATGTTAGGCATTCACTATCTACCTACTAAAATAAACATAAAACATCTTCATCAGAAAATAGTGGTTGTGACAATGACAAAATTACTCACCTTGAACTTATGTCTGCGTCAAAAAGAATAAGCCGATGTGTAGTCAATATTAGCCAAAATATAATTGAAACTTTTTTATGACGTGCCTAAGAACATATATTTTGCCATTCAGTAATTCGTCCATTTGGCACGTAAAATCGGGCGATTGTTGATGTAGCTTTACCTGAGAATAATAATTATTATATAAATTTTGGTTAACATCATCATCATCATCATCATCAGCCGGAAGACGTCCACTGTTGAACAAAGGCCTCCCCCATAGAGCGCCACAAAGAACGGCTATTAGCCGCTTGTAACCATTGGCTACCAGCGACTTTCACGATGTCGTCAGTCCACCTAGTGGGGGGCCTACCAACTCTACGTCTTCCGGTGTAGTGTGGTAACCACTCGAGAACCTTTCTTCCCCAACGGTTGTCAGTTCTACGAGCAATGTGGCCCGCCCATTGCCACTTCAACTTGCAGATTCTGAGAGCTATGTCCGTGACTTTGGTTCTTTGGCGAATATCCACGTTCCGGATTTTATCGCGCAAAGAAACTCCGAGCATAGCTCTCTCCATAGCTCGTTGAGCGACTCTGAGCTTGTCCATAAGGGCCACCGTTAAGGACCACGTCTCAGTGCCATAAGTCATCACTGGCAACACACACTGGTTGAAGACTTTGGTCTTCAGGCTTTGCGGGATCTTCGACGAGAAGATGTCGCGTAACTTCCCGAACGCTGCCCATCCGAGTTGGATTCTTCGGGCGACCTCTTTGTAAAAGTTGGACCTACCTAACTGGACAGTCTGTCCGAGGTATATGTAATGGTCAACAACTTCGAGCGTATCGTTCCCAACAACTACTGGTACGGGTGCAACATGGACATTAGACATAATTTTCGTCTTGTCCATGTTCATTTTAAGACCCACCTGCTGGGAAACTCTACTGAGGTCGCTGAGAATTGTACTGAGTTCTTCAAGCGACTCTGCCATTTTGACTATGTCATCGGCGAAACGAAGGTGAGTGATGTATTCGCCATAGATGTTGATGCCGAATTCTTTCCAGTTCAAGAGCTTAAAAACGTCCTCCAACGCATTCGTGAACAGTTTCGGAGAAATAACGTCTCCCTGTCGCACGCCTCGCTGCAGTTGGATTGGTTCCGTGCTCTTGTCCTGTAGTCGAATCGACATGGTGGCGTTCCTATACAAACACTTCAGCGCTTCGATGTACCTATAGTCAATTTGGCATCGCTGAAGAGACTGCAGTACGGCCCAGGTTTCGATTGAATCGAAGGCTTTTTCATAGTCCACAAACGCTAAACATAATGGCCGATTATACTCCTCAGTCTTCTGTATAATCTGGCGGAGCGTATGTATGTGGTCTATGGTACTAAAGCCTTTTCGGAACCCGGCTTGTTCGGGAGGCTGGAAGTCATCAAACCTACGAGCAAGACGATTCGTAATGACTCTCGAAAACAGCTTATAAACATGGCTTAGAAGTGAAATGGGCCTGTAGTTCTTCAACAAGGTCTTGTCACCTTTTTTGAAGAACAGTACCACTACACTTCTGTTCCATGCTTCTGGCGTTTTACCTTCAAGGATGACGGAATTAAATAACTTCTGGAGGACTAAGAGTACCGGTTTTCCACCCGCTCTCAGAAGTTCTGTCGTGATTCCGTCATCACCTGGCGCCTTGTTGTTCTTAAGCTGCTTGAGAGCCATTCTAATCTCGTATAGGCTGATGTCCGGGATGTCTTCGGTATAGTGTCGGGTCAGTTTAGCTCTCTTGTCCTGAGCTGTACTGACAACGGGTTCTTGTGTAGAGGTGTATAACTGTCCATAAAACCTCTCAAGCTCTCTCAGAATCTCCGGTTTTGATGAGATGATTCTGCCATCGTCGATCTTCAGCTTGGCCATTTGGCTTTGCCCTATAGACGAATTTTTTGCGAACACTTTGGAACCTTGGTTACGCTCGATTGCGACCTTAATACGATTTGTATTAAAGGCGCGCAAGTCGTGTCGCAGTGCCTTCGAAATTCGTCTATTGAGCTTGCCGTAGTTCGACATATCAGCTGAAGATTGCAGTCTCATCTCACTCCGGTCTTCCATCAACTTGATGGTTTCTTCTGAGAGTTTCTTCGGTTTGTTTCGGCGGGGGGTCTTAAAGAACTTAGACCCCACCGCTTGGACAGCTTCCACCAACCCGTTGTTTATCTCGTCCACTGTTTCGCATTCAGCTAGGCACTGGAAGCGGTTATGTAGTTCAAGTTGAAAGCTCTCGGGGTTTTGAATTTGGGCAACGCCAGGACGGAGCGTGGAGTTTATCAGACGGGACCTCTCAAGCTTTACATTGATATTCAATGTGCCTCTAACGATACGGTGATCGCTACCGGTTTTCACCTTATGGATCACAGAGACATCATTGAATATTTGCTTCCTGGTCGTCATGATAAACTCGATCTCATTTTTTGTTGAACCATCGGGGCTTATCCACGTCCACTTCCTGGATGGTCGCTTCTCGAAGAAGGAGTTCATCGCAAAGAGTACCTCCTTCTCCATGAAGTCGACCAGCCGCTGGCCCCTCTGGTTCCGCTGCCCATATCCAAATGGCCCCACTCTCAACTCATCGCCATTCCGTGTGCCCAACTTAGCGTTGAAGTCCCCCATAACAACGGTGAAGTATGTTTCGGAGGCATGTATGGCTTCAGATATCTCCTCATACATAGCCTCTACTTCATCATCTGAGCGGGTCGAGGTCGGTGCGTAAACCTGTATGACCTTCAGCGAATACCGTTTGGTGATTCTGAGTATAAGGTACGCTACCCTGCTCGACACACTTTCGACTTTGACAACATTGTTAACAAGGGACTTCCGGACGAGAAACCCAACACCACCCTGAGACTTTTGGTGACCTTCCCGGTAGAATAACAAGTTACCTGAGTCAAGGATAACGGTGTCCTGTCCCTGTCTTCGGACTTCCGATAACCCCATGACATCCCAGCGTAACTTGTTTAATTCTTCCTCCAGCTCGACAATCTTGTAGTCCTCCCTGAGCGTACGTATGTTGTGTGTTGCCAGGGCCAAGGGTCGTCGTGTTTGAGTGCGGTAGCCGGGCATCTTCCGGAGATTCTTCGCACCCCCTGCTCCACCGTTACCTGGCCCGCTACCAGGGCCAGGAATAATAGAGCTGCCGGGGACTGGGGGCCGAGTTGTTTTTGTGCTAATCATAGGGGGGGTTTTGCCATAATCCCCACGCTTGGCAGGCGTCTTGGGGATCGCAGTTAATGGTGTTAATTTCTCAGAAGGCGCTGCTGCCCACCTTCCGGTATTTTTCCCCTTAGTCGCCTTTTACGACACCCACGGGAAGAGATGGGGGGGTGACATTCTAGCCCGGCACCCCACGGGGAACAACCAGTTTTTGGTTAACAACCAGTTGGAAATCAAATTAAATAGTTACACTGAATAAACTAGCACTGAAAGGTTACCATATAAAGGTACCAATTATGGTGAAAGAATAGACTTGCAATCATGAATTATCATGGCCAATCTTCTTGAAGAAAATTCCACTGATTGCCTGTTTTGTTGTAGAACTAATGATGGCCACAGTGCTAACTGAATACCAGTTGGGACCCTTTATATTTTATGTATTATTGACAGATTATATTTGTTAATCTTTTATGTTTTTAACTATCTTAATAGAAAGTATTCGACCATTAAGATCCATTTGCCGTGATGGTAATGGGAACGAGCGAAAAAAGCAGTGTAAATTTTTGGATTCCCTGAATAAGTGAAGAACGAATGAAAAATTGGATTGCAATGTGGAAAAAACACAAGTTTTTATTTTACTTGCAATAAATAAATTGCCATTGCTTCTTCGGCTATGTTTAAACTGGTATAATTAGATTTCAAAAGAAAATCCCTACTCAAACGGGAAAATCCCTACTCAAACGGCAAAATCCCTACTCAAACGGCAAAATCCCTATTCAAACGTTTCTTTTTCCACTTTAGAAGCACTAGTAGCCACAGCTAATCTGTCAGAGCTTGCCTAGTCGTTTTTTACCCACTCATCACCTAAGTTAAGCAACATCCACTGCGGTCATTAATTAGATGGGTAACTGCTAGTGGAACTGGCATGGGTTACAGTCGTTATAGCAAGGTGGTAGGCTATTTTTCGAATGCCTGACTGGTACTACTCTCAAGTAGAAAATCTGTCGAAGCACTTAATGTTGTATTCCGGCATCTGTCTTTCATCATCATCATCAGCCAAAAAAGGTCCACTGTTGAACAAAGGCCTCCCTATTAACGGCTATTAGCCGTACTTTGTGGCGTTCTATGGGGGAGGCCTTTGTTTAACCATTCGCTACCCGCGACTTTAACTATGTCGTCAGTCCACCAGGTGGGAGGCCTACCAACTCTACGTCTTCCGGTGTAGTGTGGTAACCACTCGAGAACCTGCTGTCTTTGCGAGCCAGTAATTCTAGCATTCTAGTTGTAGAACATTTTTATGGGCCGCATCATCACTTACCATAGGTTGAGATAGTGGTCACCAAATCAGGAACAAAAAAAAACTACGACTGATATCTTGTATAACTGATATATTTGTTAATTCAGCATTTATTATGTAGATTGTCTACTGAGACTGCTGTGAAGATGATCACATTGTGAGTTTACTGCCCTCCTGACAAGTTTATTGTCGAGTCTCGCCGCGGTCATTTGCTTTAAACTTTTAATTAGATACCACGCTGCCTTGTTAAGGATATTGGCCTGATTTTATGATGATACGCCTTTAGTTCATTCTCGGTATTTTCCTTTTATCTGATTTGTCTGATTATATTTTTAGATCTTTTTAATTTTAATGAAGATTCCCTTCTGATTACGGCCAATTTAAGATAATAGGATTAGTTTTATCATTGCTGTACAATAAATATGTCTAGGTAGCAACCATCAGATAATGCGAATCGTCCAATTAGCGATAAGTCTAGTGAGCAAAATGTTTAATGAGATAATTGATTAACTAGCATACCTATTGGTTGCAAAAGTTCCGAGAGCAATCCACTCAATGTGAGGTCCACTTAAATCTGTTTATATAATTGTAAATACATAAATATTTACATGTCACTTAAACATTTAAATTGATTTAAAGTAATATTGTCATCAAACTTTGTTAACAAAGTATTATCTTAAGTAGTATTTTTTCTTCAGTTACCTTTCTGAGCTTACATGAAAACTGTCATTATTTATCTCTAATAGCTTCTTTGTAATAAAAAAGAACTTTGACATTATATGAGTTGCTAATGTTACTTCATTGACAGCATTAACGTCCACCGTTGAAAAAATGCCTTCTCAGTTAGGGGAGGTTTGCCATAATCCTCATGCTAGGCCGGAGATTGCAGTGTTAGATGTCAGTTCTTCAGAAAGCGCTGTTGCCCACCTTGTATTTTTCCTTCTTCACCTCATACGACTGCTACAGGAAGAAATGGGCGGGTACAATTCAAGCCCGGCACGAGGAGTATATTAGATTACTTAATTATGAATAATACGTTGTGATTTTTTTTTAAATATACATCAGTTAAATATTTTCTGCTGTGAATTTAAATACCGATTGACATGAAAGTCATGCCTTTGTATATTAATAACGCCAACATAACTAATAACATATCCATGTGAGCTAAAAATTATATTTAATCAAAATTACTTTACAAAAATGTATCAACACCAACATCAAAAGCTAGTAGCAAGCAGATGCCACAAAAAGCCGTACGCAAGCCAATTAATATCTTAAAAGCCGCATTTTCTATAGCGGCGTAACAAAAGGACTGTCTCGTAATAAAATGGGCCAGTGAAAAAATAAAAAGGCGAGCCTAACAAATAAAACAATGCAAAGGACAAACAGAAAACAAAGAAGGATACTATAAATCAGCTGTTGTGGAAGTGTCTTCGTTTAAAAAAGTATGGATAGGAGCAGACGGGTGACGGTTGTTAGTTTGAAATTTATAGTTCATCATGATTGAATGTCCCACCGTCGTAAATTTTAGTGTAATACGAGTACGACTAGATTGATACAGGCAAACGAATAAACGTCTCGAGGAAGGAAAGCAGTGGCTTACCCTCAAACCAAATTTTGAAGCACTCGTAGCGAAGTTTTCTTAACTGTTTTTAACCGATCAGCTAACTTAAGCAACGTCCGCTGTGGTTATGACTTGGGTAGGTGACTAGCGGTCACCCATCCAATGACTACAGTACAGAACGTCACCGTGCTTTGTAGCATAATTGTAGGACATTTTGCGTGTGCCCACCTGGCTTGTTACCATCCTCAAGTAGAAAATTTGTTACCAAGCACATAACGGTGTTTTCCGGCAGCTTTCTTTTAGAGCCAGTAATTCTAGGTTAGCCTGTGCAACATCTTCGACCACATCATCACTTACCATCAGGTGAGATAGTGGTCAAAGGCTAACCTATCAGGCATAAAAAAAAAAGGTGAAGTACTGGTAGGTTAGCTTATCAGCAAGTCACGAAAAATTTTGCTCCTTAGTTAAAACATCAAGGCGATGCGATGGTGTCCGAATGGTAGTAAATATTGACTGCTACGTAAGGGGTCTATGTTCTAATCGTGGTTTAGTCTGACCAATATATTCAATTGTCACTTCACGACAGGTTTAACCTAGAATTGAAACTTGGCTGTAAAAGACAGCTGCCGGAATATACCGTTAGAAAATTGGCAATAGATTTTGTATTAAGGGCGCACCGAGCTTTTTAGGCGCACCGCGTATGTGGGCGTAAGTAAGGCACGCCAACAGTATCCGTCCCCGTCCGACGGCCGAAGAATTACTAAAATTATTTGTAAAATGTAATGTGTATACGTTATGAAAAATTTGTTGTTTTTTTTTTATTTTTCAAATACTAATGACTCTCCGTTAAGTATTTTCGCGGAACTAAGGGTTTATTTCGTTTTTTAGATGTAACTTTGGTTTTTTTTTCTTAAGTAATCGTGTTTCCAAAGTGTTATGATTTATAGAATGAATGCTTAAATATAATATATATTAATTCCATAACTCAAAATTAAGAAATAAAGATACAGCAAGGGATCAGACGAACCACAATTTCGTATCGCTGCCTCGGTGCAAGGCTTTAAGTAATCGTGTTTCCAAAGTGTTATGATTTATAGAATGAATGCTTAAATATAATATATATTAATTCCATAACTCAAAATTAAGAAATAAAGATACAACAAGGGATCAGACGAACCACAATTTCGTATCGCTGCCTCGGTGCAAGGCTTAAGGTAATAGCTATACAGAGGAATATTCACCACACCACCATAAAGCGAAGCTCATGTCAGTGCAACGCGATTTGAAACATAGACCCATTGCGGCAGTCTGTAGTTAATGCCACTACTATAGCTTATTCTACCTGTTAACATGCTCTATTGACAGATGGTGTTACTAACCTTGCAGTAATGAAACATAAACTGCACTTTCGCTTGTGCTATCTTGAGAAGTGTAATGTGATCTTACAAGGAGCCCAGTAAACTACCCAAGGCTTTCACAAATCAACACTTTCTTATTGTCATAAGAGTAGTTTTTGACTACAATTTCATTTTTTCTTATCCAAAAATGGAAACTGACTCTCAAGGATGCCTACGGGAGCAAACCCATTTTCTTCGTGAACGTGTTCGCTGGCGGCCATTCGCAAAATTGTCTATGCCAAAATACATGCTAATTATATACACTCCAACTAACTTCAAAACTTAACTGACGTAAGAACTAATGAAAACGGTCGAATACATTCTAATAACTAAACATAAAAGTTTCGGGTATTACAGTGGTACGAGCCAAGACGCATACTTGAACAAAATAAGTAAAATAAGTTGAACTAAACATATAAGATAATTTTCTTGTGCTGGTATCAACAGTTTTATTTTAATCTCGATCACAACTTAACATTTTATATCCACAAAAAACCCGCAGCGACCTCAACACTAGCTGTATTTAAGGAAAACAGAAAAACTAAGAAGACAAACAACTACATGCAATGAAACAGAATTGTTTCCCGTAATAAAACCATTTTACTGTCTCAATATGCGTTCCTTCTACTGCGACCAAAAACTAACTTGTTATTCGACGTACGAGTAATTTATACAGACTTTTATTGTTTAAATTTAACGATCTATAATGCCTCCAATATAAAAGTCAAAAACTTGTAAAATATCAGTTGGGTAACGAATATAGTAGTATTCCCAATGGCATTTAGTTAGGCATGTTATATGTCATTATTGTGTTTATTATAATGTCATTAAATATTCGTCAAAGTAGCGTACATTGTGAAAAATATGCCTTTATTGCTTACTTGTGTACAACAGACAGAAACAACGGCTCCGTGGGGTGCCAGGTTAGAATGCCACCTCCCCATATCGGACTGACCAGATTAAGTCTGCCATCGGAAGTTCCCTGAACCAGTGCAGCAGAATGACGTCCAGCAGACAAAGGTGGCGAAATATCGTGAGGCGCATCACATCTGCCCCTGCCAGTACTTTTTTTTTTTCATTGCTGATAGGTAAGCCTTTGACCACAATTTCACCTGATGGTAAGTGATGATGTGGCCAAGGACAGCTGCCGGAACACACCGTTAGGTGCTTGGCGACAGATTTTCGACTTGAGGGTGGTCGCTAGCCAGGCGGGCATTCACAAAATGCCCTTCCACCATGCGGTGAAGCTCTAGCCCGCGGCGGGATTCGAACCATTGACCTGCTGCGCGGCAGTCCATAGCCAAAGCCACTGAGCTATCACTGCTTCAAAATTGTTTAGAACACTTCTTTTGTAGACACATTAACTCTGCTCATTTATTCATAAGACGAAAACAGATACAAATTATACTAAGTCACAAATAATCACATCTATGTGTATGGATTATTAAAACCACGGACGGTGTTCATCCGACAGAGAAATAAAATCAGATTGGTACTCGCTTCAGGGATTATTAAGCCTGTGCATACTTTGTCTAAAGTTTAGACTCGCCGTCCAACGAAGACACGCGGCGAATGAACTGAGTTTCCAGAGCACTTTTAGTGTAGGACAAATTTTCCTATACACTGCACTGTGATAATCAAGACAATGATGTTATTAATTTACAGTATAATGTTGTAACATATGAAAATAATATTTGTTTGAATTAATCTTAATTGTTAAAATTTAATCTTATTAATTACAAATAAACATAATTTTTTGAAGCGCTCGTAGCGAAGTTTGATTATTTGTAATTAATGAGTGATAATCAAGACAATGATGTTATTAATTTACAGTATAATGTTGTAACATATGAAAATAATATTTGTTTGAATTAATCTTAATTGTTAAAATTTAATCTTATTAATTACAAATAAACATAATTTTTTGAAGCGCTCGTAGCGAAGTTTGATTAGCCGTTCTTATCAGGTCAGCAAAGTTAAGCAACGTCCACCTCGGTCATGACTTGTATGGGTGACCGCTGGTGACCTTACTACTGAGCGCTTCCGTGCTTTGAAAGGCACGTTAATCCGTCGGTCCCAGTTGTTTTCTTAGGATTGCAATCGTTATAGCATGGTGGAAGGGCATTTTGCGAATGCCCGCCTCGCTAGCTATCACCCTCAAGTAGAAAATCTGTCGCCAAGCGCCTAACGGTGTGTTCCGGCAGCTGTTCTTGAGAGCCAGTATTCTAGGTTAGCCTGAACAACATCTTAGACCACATCATCACTTACCATCAGGTGAGATAGTGGTCAAAGGCCAACCAATCAAGCATAAAAAAATCGTGGTTTTATATTATTAATCTTAAACGTAAATTGTACTTAAGATGGGTTAATTAAAAAAAATATTTTGAAGTTAATTACTTATTTCTAAGTGCTTCTGCTATTCATGCAATATATAGTGCTCAAATAAGAGTACTTAAGACGGCGATTAAATATCTATAATAACAGACCCCAGATGGCTGAACACTTTGACTCCACTGAAGCTCACCTATATAATATCTATATTACATTTCATCTGTAGACCGACGTTTGTTTCTAACATACGTGATAAAATAAATAAAATTTTAACAAAATAAAAACTGGTTACAAATATAAAAAAATATTGTTGTACAAAAAAATCATAACAAAATATTCACAAATATATGTAAAAAAAATAAATAATAAAATACAAATAATACTAAAGATTCCCAAGAAACTTTTATTTTAGCAAGAATCGCAATTTAATAAAATAGGCACTCGTCGCCTCTAAATGTCTTTTGTCGCGTGAAAGCAATAAATTTCATTTCATTCCGGGAAGCAGAAAATATGTTTTATCCTATTGCATATTACGTATGAGAGACAGAGTGAAAACATGTTTTTTCGCATGATGTTGCCGAAAAGCCACTTTAATATTCCCCGATAATATGATACGGAAATATGGCTTGTAATATTTAAATCCCTCGTATGTCTTGACAGATGCCTCCGGTTATTGCTTCATAGGCCGTCTTGGATACGTACGTATATTCACTTGCTAACTGGGAAATCTCATTTGCGTGGTCTTACTGCAGTTGCAAATAAGTACCAATGATTATTCACATTACTGCCATCTTTAAAAAAGGCCTAACTATTATCAGACGTTACGGAAATGTAGTCTTCTTGTCTGCCACGTAAGTAAGAAATTCGTGTGTATAATGCTTAGTGCTTCTGTTGAATACGTAAAAATGTTTCGATATACGAACTCCTTTGACGTGCAAAGAAGTACAAGAAAAAACGGGACCAGGCGTTGTGATGAGTCGGAGTTTATAAATATTTATTACCTAATTATTGAGGTCTGGTTTAACACCTCCAATGAGATAGTTAGCCAAAGGCGTATATATATCAGCGAGACAGTGCCAATTTGTGCTTTTAATCCCTTCAAGCGTTTTTATTTTACTGTTTTCAAAACTTGTTTACATCGTAATAAAGTTGTCCGTTACATTACATTACACTCTGACAGAAGTGACGTGAGCCTAAGGTGGATTAAAAATGTTGATGTATCAAATGCTAAATATGTATCTCATTTTGAATACTCTTTTGTTTATAAATGCCATATTTATACTAATGCTGATTTAAAAGGTGTTATTAAATGCGAATATTATGTGACATGAGCATTTGAGTTGTTAGGTTATCTGATCGATCTACGCCTTATAAAGTCTTAGCAAACTTTAGTTTGCCTTTGAAAAACTTGTTGACATCTATCACGTAAGTCTTTAAAGTTGAAAATCGTTTAACGTAGCTTATTATCGAGAAAAGTTATCTCTGTTTACATAAATAATATAATCCGATTCATTTTAATACGTTCCATATGAAACGGGCTCTACCGTCGATTCTCGCGTTAAATTATCGAAATGTGACGTCTTATCAGAAAAGAACACCAGTTTACACTTAAACAAGTGTCGAAGGCGCTATCTGGCCTTAGTTATGCGTTTACTCACCTTATTAAATAAAGTTTTATCAATGACAATGTCTTAAGAACTCGGATACAAGACAGAAAAAGAAAAAAATGTATGAATGTCGTGGACAGGGTATTTAGAAAAAACTGAGGATATTTCCTTTATAGTAAGTATTTTAGGTTTCTCTTCCAAGATTCTTTGGTATGGAGTGTAATTTAAGTCATTAGTGCGAAGTTTTCAGGAATTCTCAAAAATCTGACGCTTGGCAACTAACCTATTTGCCTCAGATCATAGAAACAAGGCTTTGTTTCTATAATCAGAGCTATTTGCCAATCTACACCGGGCCCGTTTGGTGTAATCTAGCCCATACTTATTTATCTCTGTGAGGCAAGCTCGCGTCCTACTCGTGGGACACTGAAGGGTAGACGGTTATTTAGTTTTGAAAAAAAAGGTATATTCTAAAACTTATCTAAAATAAAAGCTGTTTTGAGTTGCTCTGTGCTATTAGGGAGTTAACACAAGACCTTAACTATCAAGTTGGATTGGTAACAATTCTATGCTCAACATTTTTTGAGGGCAATATATTAGTAGAAAATTAACATGAAACGAAATGGCTGAACAAATTTTCTTCATACGTATTACATCTTGTTTGCTAATGTTACTTTAGCTCTTCCATCATGCTTTAACGACTGGCTCCTTAAGACAACTTGTCCAAACTGACTGAAGCTGGTATCTAGGAATTTTGTAGCAGCTCTTTTACACACCCACCTTACTTATTGCGTGTGTTGCGCCCTTTTACATGAGAGCATAACATGTCTTACCAAACTTGGATACCCAAGTGTATTTACGTAGTCAATGGTAGAGGGTGATGGAATATCTTCGTGACGTTATGTCAACCTCTTGCATTTGACACAACCATCATTACTAGTACCACTTTACAATGGATGAAAGAAAATATTATCCTTATGTACTTGTTTAAATTCATACAAGTGACTGTTGGCGATATAAAACCACAATGTACTGTGGTCTCTAAAGTTTTTGCTTCATATTCACTAAACCAATTCACTTTCTTTAATTAATTTTAGAATTAATCCTCTAAATCATAGTAGGTATTTACATCTGATTACTCTGTTTATATACTTATGTATAAAATCAAAAATCGTATGAAGCTTGTGAATGACAGTTCTTAAATTTGACATTTCTATTCAATTGTGGATGTTTAACGATTTTTATAGCTGCTATCAGCTATAAAACATTCTAACCTATGCTTTAATCTCAACTGATGTTAGTGATGTGATCGAAGATGTTGTTCAAGCTTATCTAAAATTACTGGCTCTCAAGGAAATATTTGTACTTGAATGTGATATCCATTGGCGGGCATTGACAAAATGCCCTACCAACAAGCCTTAACGACTGCCACCCTGAGACAACAACCTGGACCGACGGATTAATGTGCCCCTGAAACACGACAGCGCTCACTAGTATGGCACTTGCTATCACACATCTAAGTCCGCACGTTGCTTAACTTAATCGGTTAAGAAGGACTTATAAAGGTACACTTCGAACGTTTCATCTGATCTAGTTCTATCATAACATTAGAGGAGTAGAATCACCGTTAGTAGTTTCTAGGTACCCCGTGAATTATAGCAAATTTATCGTCAGATAATAGACGGAGCATAGTGCCCTCCGGACATAACTAATAAAAATGCTATACGGCTTTAGAAGAAGAATTTATAGCACAGATTACTCAAAAAATGTCATGTTCATCACCAACAACCATGACGTAAATTTTGATATCCTGACTTCTGGAGTATGTTCATCGCTCTTTCGCTTAATCTAAGATATAAATATATATATATCATAACACATATGTCTCTGAATAACCTACAACAACCAACAAAATGCTACAACTCCAACTTATTTATTTCGATCAATTTACCTCGAACCTTTTCATATTAATATAACAAACATTTTTCTTTATGAATTGTTGAAATCTAAATCTGGTTTTACCAATTCTTTCTCCAATTCTAAAAGAATATAAATCATATCTCCATGTTTTTATATTCCCCAGAGGGTAAGTAAGCAGAGGTATCTTAAAAACGACATTTCATGAGGCATTTTTGGTCCCACGGAATAAAAGATTAACGTAGATGCATATTAGCCATAGATCCAAATTAATTGTTAGTGAAAATTTCGTTGTCAGAAAAATCTAACGGCCTGTCCTATCCAGGGAATCCTTTGTACACAGCCCAACAAGGCAGCCAGATAAATAATGATAAAATTACTATCACATGAAATTCAAAACTTTAAAATAACAATGCAATGAAACTAACGACTAAAATCGTTCTTCTATCCATGCAAGCATTCGTCTAACGTTCATTTATCGTGTCTCAGAGCCTCAGGCTTCACCTGACTCAGTCCGTCATACAAATGCTAAGAACAATCAATCACACAGTAGAGTTAAACATAACGTTTGATTTACCAGTCGTTAGTATAAACAAACATTTTGTGGGCACGCATCTAGCGTGGTTATTAACGTCACGACTTGAATTTTTGTTAGTGTTGACAGGTTAAATAATGAAATGGTGGGAATACTCGTAAGGGCTTTGCGATGATGTTACAAAATATAAAAACAAATCATAAACTTTAATTGTCTATTTATTCAATTATACTCTCAGTTTTGAAGCAATGATGGCCGAGCGGTTATAGCTATGGACTGCCACGGGTCAATTGTTCGATCCCCGTTGCCGGCTTGAGCTTCACCGCATGATGGAAGGGCATCTTGCGAATGTTCGCCTGGCTAGCTACCATCCTGAAGTAGTGAATCTGTCGCTAAGCACTTAAGTGTATTCTGGCAGGATTACTTGAGAGCCAGTAAAATTACAGGCACATGAGACTTAAGAAATGTGTGTCTCAGTGTGTCAACTTATGACGAAATGCATATGTTGTAGGCAAAGGATACAGCTTAACATCAGTGAGCCTCATACTTGTTCCGTCACAATTTCAAAAATAGTTATAGAATGTGGCTATACTAACAAGTTTCCGGCTCATGTCCTTCTGTTAGATTCTGAAAGATGCACATAATTGCAATGGTTGACTGCGATCTTATGTGATACACGTCATTAGTGGGGTGTTGCATTTGGCACGCAACAGCGCTCTTTACCATCTTAACACCCTTATAACATGAAGAGTAGCGGGTAGTCTACCATTGTGTACAGTAGCAAGGTGGGGTGGCATCACGTCACGTTGCCAATGTCCTTATGTTGTTCTGTGAGATGTTCGTGCGGGTGGAAACTATAGAACCATATAAGAACGTTTGAAGATGACTTGTAACGTGGTCTGTGAAAAATTACAGACTCTATGAAAAATTACAGACTGAGGGTGCAGGATAGAGAGACCTCATTTCACATGCGAACGAGTGAAAAAAAACTTCGCCATATTTTAGAAATGAACTTGTTAAGAACAGTAAATTCTTTCAGGTTTTTTTTCACATGGTTCCTACATCATAATAAGAAATAAAATTTATAATATATATTTAATGATATCTATCATAAATATTTATACAAAACTGAATGAAGCGAAATATTACAGCTACATTCATGATTTTTTTTTCCTGTCGGGAGAAATATATTGAATGGTGTTTACAGACCAGACCCTTTTATTTTGAAAAATTTTTCATTTTGTGACTTATTTCATACCTTAAGCTGTAGAAATGTCTACGTTCTGTTAGTGTATAAAATAAATACTAAATATTCAGTATAAAGACTAAAATGAGAAAATAAAGCAACATAAAACAACATCGCATGAAAACTTAAACATTGTGCACCAGAAATATTTCCACAAAACTTAATTTTACACTTTGGCAGTATATTTTACACCACATTAAATGTAATAAATAATTTTACGTGTATTAATAAAATTTTAAGTGTATTATAGGATTTCATTACATAAAAGATTTTACTATCGCATCGGTTTCATTTAAGGTTTTAGCGCCCATAAAGTTCTTAATTCTCCCAAAGAGATTAAATTTCGATCCAAGCACTAACGTTCATAATTTACTTTGCAGGATAAAATGTTAAAACGATTAATTTTGATTGTCCTAAGTTCCGAAATATTATCGAAACCTCAACTTGTGGAACTTTGTAGATTGAAAAGTTAGAAAATCATAGGAAAGTACTTATATTATTAGGATTCAGATCCCCAAGGACAATGAGTGATAACCTTAATATAGCTTCGATTTGCCCTTTAAGTTTCTGTGTATCTGTACTTCCGTACGTATGTACGGAACACAGCACATATCTGGCTTGTAAACAAAGAGAGTTTTGTAAAGAATGGTGACTTAAAAATACTAACTTGGACTATATAACCATATTATATATTTTTATATTGTATTGTACTCAATTAGATTAAATTCGGGACAACTGGGGATTGCTCGACTAAGTCGAAATTTGGACACTTAGTAGGCAAAACACCCTTAAATGAGGGAAGCGATGTTCAGCAGTGGACAATCCGGCTGATACAGTAATTAGACAAAATTTCACCCCGTGCGTAAAATTGGGCTCGTGGGCAAGGGTTCGATTCCTACGGGAGGTGAAAAATTTTGTACTAAATATATTATAGATATAAGTTTTGCATAGGTATGCAAACATATTTAGAAGAAAATAAACAGAAATGGATACTTGAATATTTTTATGGATATATTTTTATCCAAAATTCAGCTTGTGGATATTGATATCTTTTGCTCATTATATAGAGCACATGTATATTTATATATATTTTATAACTTACATCAATACAAATACAGAAATCATTATACAGAATACAAATCCTCACTTGTGAAGAAATGCATCCGTTATAGGCAGAGATTAGTCCGCTTAACATCAGGTGGGCCACGTGATAGTTCCGTCACAATTGCATAAAAAAAATTACGAACGGGTAAATGTGAAACCGAAAAAAACATTTTATAAACATGTTATGTTGTTACGGAAAACACAATAAAATCAATATATTTACAGATATATATAGAGGAAAACGATTTCATCTCGAGCGAAAATAGAACCCAAATCACCCGATTGTATGCACCAGGTGCCTTAACCACTTAGTCACCAAGTAAGTCTAAATTTAACTACCACATAGATAGATAGATAACATTTTATTGACACAATACAAATTTACAAACTTAGAACTTAAAAACATAAAAAGTAAGAGTAGGTGTGACCATGGGCGGTCTTATCGCTGAGAGCAATCTCTTCCAGACAACGCGTACATAAACGACACATAAACTGTGGCCAAGGACATTGATGATCTCATGAGTCTGAGAATGTTAACAAATGAGTTAATTTATTACGGAGATAGTAACCACGTGCCATATATGACCATCTCTTTTATTAAATATAACAGAATACTTTCTAAGAACCATACCAAATTAAGTATTTAAATGTAGCTTTGTGTAGGTATATGAATTCTGGTCAAAGTTTTAGCGATGACAAAATACCAAAGAGTGTACAGTTGAAATATGTGGACAGAGCTTGTATCATCAAACTAATGATGCACAAAAATATTTTCCGTGTTGCTCTCAGCCATCGATTAATCACAACGCACGTTTTTTTATGTCTGTTTCTGTCCTAAAAGGCTTTTTTTAGGAACTGATAGCTACTAAAGTGCTCGTTTAAAAACAATTCAAATGCAGAATCATTTGAAAATGCGTATTAAACAGTCAATTCTGAAATTAATTGAATCCTCCCACCCTCATAAACTGAAAGATATTGAATAGACGACCACCAAGAGAATTCCCGAAGTAAGTGAGCGGCAGTCAGCCAGGAAAATAAGTAATTATTGTTGTCTTGTACTTTGTTTCGTTAGAGAAAACATTTTATAAAGACCGACTTGCGGGAGATAAGGGTTAGAATTGATGATTGGTACCTTATTTTTGTTAGGATACTATAGCTGCACCCCGCGGTATTACCAGCGTAGATAATGATAAAAATGTATAATGACGGTGATGATGAAAAGTTTTAAGTATGTTAATTAAACTTACAATATAATGTTGTCTTAGGTTTTCGCGATTGTTACACATAGTAATTAAACAACTTTAAATGGTTTAAATCGCGTACATTTTTCATTATTTTTCAGTCATCCCGTGACCACGATCACTGCAAAGTGTTTGAAACGGCGGGATAAAATAATGAAAAATATACGCGATTTAAACCGTTTAAAGTTGTTTTATTACTAAACTTACAATATTTTTAATTGAAACTAAAGTGAAAAACGAATTCATGTGCAGCATATGAACCCGCGCCATTCTATGCGCGCCATCTACCCCTTTAGCCGGGGTATGATGTAACCGCTAAGCCAACATGATGACGTAAAACTCTAGCACGGTGCGACATCTACATTTCAACCTACGTTGTACTACAAACAAGACAAGTTTTTTGCAATTACTAGAGACTATTAGAGTCATTCGTCATATGCCATTTTGGCATTGAGGTAAGAGCTTACCCTGCTGTAGAGGTGGATGGCGCAGGTTCAAACCCCACACATGGTCAAAAAAAAATTATCTCATTTTAATTTTATATTATCTTTTATATATTAGCAATGTGATAAACTACCCATATTTCCACCATATAGCACCATGGTACATTAGAACTGTCGACCTCCATCGAGGCCTGTAAATGGATGTCGTTGTGGATATAATAAAAAAGACATGCAGAAGCTCACGAACGTAGACTTCACCACCACGTGAATGTTGAGGCAATCCAGCACCTTGACAACACAGACATAGTGAGAAGGCTAAAAAGGACAAAACGTTTTGAGCTAGTGTAGTTGAATGACAGTGATTAGTAGTGAAGTGAGTGCTTCATATAACGAACACAAGAACTCATAGTATCTTCCCCTTAATAGAGATAATAAGATAGGTGTTAATGGACACATTCTTAACTTTACTCTATTTAGCAGTTTAAGTCAAGCTAAAATTACTCCTTAGTCCGTATTGTTGGCTAGATTGTAATATAATGAAGTACTAAGTACATCATCAGGAAAAAAAACTACCTATTTTAATCGAAATTGGTTCAGAACTTTCTGTGTGAAGATGAAAAAACATACGCTCAAACATTCGCATTTAAATATGAGTGTGATATCTGCACTGCCGCATACATTTTAAATAACGAAATCATTTGCGCACTTCGATTTTGCTTTATAAATTTTCCCAATTATGCTCCTGCTTTTTATAAAGCGCTTAATAGTTATGAAAGAGTACACAGGTTGTCCATTAAGGTTTATTAAGAGCCTAGTCAATATTGACAAATGTTTGATGAAGCGCTGAAACGGTCAGTGCAATTAAATTTGCGACCGATGATGGAAAGTTTCATTTTGGATGTCTGCATGAATATTAAAAGTATAGATAGATAGGTAACTCTTTATTGTACACACCACAACATTACAATATAACAAAACACGAAAGATTAAATTCAAGTGTTACAATGGGCAACCTTATCACTAACAGTGATCTCTTCCAGACAACCTTTGGATGGAGAGGAAATAGGAGTAATAAGATGGGGGTGCGTTAAATTAATATGAACAGTCAGGTTGCACAAATTGCTTACTTAATATACTGTATGTCTAGATTATAGAGATTTTGGACTTTAAATATAAGAGTACTTTTTCTGCATCATATTGACAAAAGAGAATATTGCGAAAGTACGTTAAGAGTAGAGTTCACGGAGGAGTTTTTTCCATACAAACGTAGTTTCGTAATATTTTATATACTAAATGTTCAAAGTCGGTGACACTATGTATGTATATCCTTGAGCCTAATATCTATGCTTCTGGTGTTCCAGATTTCCGTAAAATTAAGTGCTCACCCCACTCCACAGCTTTTTAGGCGCGCTGCGTATGTGTGCGTAAGTAAGGCACGCCAACAGCATCCGTCCCCGTCTGACGGCCGAAGAATTACTAAAGCGGATAGGGACAAAGCATCGAGGCTCTGACTAAAATGGGCGGAACATGCGTATATTTGAGTATTTCCTTCGTATAATAAAAACAAATACCTATTTGACAAATGTAATGTGTAAACGCTATAGAAAACATGTTGTTTTTTTTATTTTTCAAATACGGATGACTCTCCGTTAAGTATTTACGCCGTGCTAAGGGTTTATTTCATTTTTTAGATGTAACTTTGTTTTTTTTTCTATTGAGAAAATTTTAGGTAATAGTGTTTCCAAAGTGTATGATTTATAGAATGAATCTTTAAATGTAATATATATTAATTACATAACTCAAAATTGAGAAATAAAGATACAGCAAGGGATCAAACGAACAACAATTACGTATGGCTGCCTCGGTGCAGGCTTAATAAGTATTTCAAAAATAATTCGAAAAATCGTTTTGTATGGGAATTGTTATTTTGACATTTAGGGATATAATAATTAATAAATCGAAAAACTGGCAAGCCAGAAGCATAGAGAGAGGTTCAGCAATATGCGTACAAAATTTCACCGTTTGTGAACACTGGGTATCTAAAATAGGACGAAACTACGCTTGTATAAAAACCACTGCGTTATAGTACCTATATTATGAGAATACAACGACTCACTGACTGAGCAACTGACGGTCGAGTAATATTGGAAGGACAAGACGTAGCCAGTGACGGATTTCTTGCAGTACTAACTACGAGCCAAGTAGCTTTATTCATAAGGTTTTAATAGAACGAGGCGCCAACCGAAGCACTTCAAACAAAGAACCGCATAAGCCTTTACAGTAATTTTCTTGATATTGTGTACGTAGTAATATGTACCATCTTTAGTAAGTGTGTTTATAAAATATCACTGGTATTCTGAAAATAAGAAGGAAAAATTTGTTTACAATATTTCAAAGTGTTTATTATCATTTAGATAACACAATACAAAATTGTTTTATTTTGTTTCAAAGATTAACGTTACATAAACACTCTACTTTTAAGCATAAAATGCCTGTAGTACGAGCCTCTTCCATTTCTAATACATACATACTATGTAGTAACCAAGGTGTTAATTTAATTGCTTGATTTTTTATGTGTGTTATTGGTTTGTGAGGGTGTGATTGAGTGTGTTTGTATGCTTTAAATGTATAAATTTCTGTTTATGTTCAATTATTTATTATATTTGTTTTATTTATTATATTCGTTACTTGTGTTTATTTATGTGAGTTGTTGCCAAAGTGTTTCCGTCTCCTTGTAATCAATAGCACTAATCCAATTATTCATATTTTTTTTACATTCATAATAAGGTTTGGCGTAAATTTTAAGATCTGTATTTATTTTACTAACCTTAAATCATCGCACCGTATTTTGTGATTGTCTATATAGCTAGGTACCACCCTCAAGTATCAAATCTGTTGCCAAGTACCTAACAGTGAAGAATATTACAAACTTGTGTGGTATATTGACTTAATTTTTAAAAGACCAATACTTATTATTCTTTTACAAATTAAGTCAAACAATTTTGTAATAAAAATAAGCCGTGCCATACCTAAATGTCAATTATAAGATCAAAAGTAGTTAACTAGTCACCGGATATTTTTGTTTTTATTAGTTTTTTTATGATGTCTACTATTTAGCTAATAGGCTATTAATCTCCTATCAACTTGGGAAATTACCTAGTTAATGTTTTTTATCATTCATTTGTAGTTAGTCCATGTTTGATTTTTATGTTTTTTTTATCCTGGCTAAAGTAGTGCGCTAATGAGACGTATAATTGATCGAGCGAAGCGGTGTCCGTGTAGCAAGTTGGGCTTGAGCATTTTGTACGTATAGGTAATCGTATGTTATCCTAGCTAGCTCCTGTCACCTTCGTGATGTAATTAAATATTGTAATAATTGTATTATATTGTATATAACAACACATTGTAAAAAGACGTTTAAAAGAATGGCCCCGAGTTTCTTGCCCGTTCTTCTCGCAGTGGCTCTATAAATTTTGTTTGCTGAACGTGGCAGTACAATGTAGTATATTTCAATATTAAAATTTGTGATTGACCTTCATAAGAGCGTCGTAGACGCCTAAATTGAATAAATGATTTTGACTTTGACTTTGACTTTGACTTTGTCTTTTTTATTGGATTGTGACGAACTGAACTGCGACAAAAGTGACAAACTGTACTGTGCCCATCCCCCTGAGACATACTTACAGTTGTTAAGTCTCATATGCCTGTAATTTTACTAGCTCTCAAGGACTGCTGCTGGAACACACTGTTACGTGCTTGGCGACAGATTTTGTACTTGAGGATGGTAGCTCGAATCATGGACCTGCGGTGCGGCTGTCCATAGCTATTACCGCTCGGCTTATACCTATGTTGATTCGATAATAGCCATTGAAGGCCTTGACCGATCTGTTTGTTGAGTTGAGTTCAGTTATTGCTAGTTGTTCGGATGAGGTCTTAAAACTCGAAAGTAGTTTTTTTTTATTGTTGTTAAGCCTTTGATCACAATCTCACCTGATGGTAAGTGATGATATGGTTGAAGGTCTTAACATGCTTAACCTAGAATTACTGGCTCTCAAGCACAGCTGTCGGAACACGCCGTAAGGTGCTTGGCGATAGAATTTCTACTTGCACTGCTAGGCGGGCATTCGCTAAATGCCCTTCCACCATGCGGTGAAGCTCAAGCCCGCAGCGGGATTCAAACCATGGACCTGCGAGCTTATAATCGATGGGGAAGAAATGTTCTAGAGTGGTAACCACATGACACCGGAAGGCTAAAATTGGTAGGCTAAACTAGGTGGACTAACAACGTCGTAAGATTCGCGGGTTTTTCTAATCATTTTCTAATAATAGCTGTTCATTGTGATCTAACATTGGGGAGGATTTTGTTCAACAGTAGAAGTCTTCGGGCAGATGATGATGATGATAGAGGAAATACATTTTTCTCTATACGTAAGTTTATGATCGAGTACAAACTGAGTAATCAACCCAAATTACTAAAAGAAGTAAAGAAAGTATCAGTATATTTTTGAAATACCTCCAATAAGTTGCGCTGTTAGAACGCCACCTAAGCTCTGGAAGAAATATTAGTTGCTCGTGGAATAATATACAGGCGTTATGAACGCACGCCTCGGGACTAATAGCGTTATTAGTCAAAACGAATTTTGTGGTAGCAGGTTAATTTCTGATGCGAAATACTGGATGCTGTACTAATTCGATTACGAGGTTTGTTGTTCCGCGGTTCAACAGAATCTGTAATTTAATTTAGGGAAGAATATATTGCATATGGATTCTTTGTACAAAATGTCGACAAAAGGAAAAATTTGATCATGAGAAGAATAAAATATTATTTGTTTTTTTTTCAGATTATTCGATAAGCAGGCGTTAATCTAATAATAATGTTGAAATTAAATATTTTGACCAGTTTAGTTAGTTATATAGAATTGTTTGACGATACTAACACACACTTTCTTATTCACGCTTACAAAACTGTAATCTACCCCCATACTGCAATAAAATGGACCAAGTGCGAGTTGGGCTTGCACACCGAGAGTTCTGTATAGAATAAACTTCAGCCGATATAAAGTGTAAATTAATAATTTACCATAAAAATAAATTTTACTGGCTATTTACTAAAAGGGTCCTTTTTTCTAGCACACTTAAAATTAAACCACTTTTGTCATGGAGAAACATCATTTTTGTTGCCATTAGTTTTCAATAAATAAGACACCAGTTTTGGGCAAAACCCACATGTCAGACGAAGGTACTTCAAAAAAACAAAACGGTTTAAAACTGAATTAAATTAAATGGTATTTTCGTCACATAAAAATGATCACTCAATTTCACGTTCAACTGGCGATAAAGTTCATTAGCTGAGTATGTTGGTGGCTTACTACATAGTGATTTATAATCGGAATCAAACAAAATTTATAGCCACAGAGTCAATTACAAAAATAGTCCGGTCCTAGTTAAAATTCGGGCACCAATTTACGACTTGTTGTCACGCCAGCGACGGACCACCGGCCGGACCAAAGTGGGTCGTAGTCCAATTTTGGTCTTCAACTAGGCAAAAAGTTCGTGGACAGGTAACTAGTCCATTGTGATGGCGAGGCGACCAAATTTGCATTGTAATAGCTATCCGGCCCACAGTCAGCGCTAGTTGTTTATGCGATCTTCTTCACAACGTATGCGTGCATTTATAGACATACAAATAAGATTAATTCACGAGTATTTTGTGTTTTTGTATTTAAATTGGATATTTTACTTTTCCTGTCCCGTTAGTGTATGTACTTGACTGCCTCAATGATGTACTCGTATGTCTAAAAGCTTTTTCTTTTCTTTGAAGCGCTCAAACCCTAACTTGGTTCTTACCTCTTTTAAGTTCTTGTCTGTTCATCTAAGTTATTTAAAGTCCGCTGCAGTCATGAGTTGGATGGGTCACTGCTAGTGATATTACTCGTACTACTGAGCTCTTCCGTGCTTCGGAGGGTACGTTAAGCAACGACCCTGGTTGTTGTCTTAGGATGACAGTTGTTATAGCATGCTGAGATAGAACAGGACGTAGCTAGGATTGCTAGCTACCTCAAGTAGAAAGTCTGTCGCCAAGCACCTAAAGGTGTGTTCCGGAAGCTGTCTTTGAGAGCAAGTAACTTTAGGTAAGCCTAAACATTCTTATCACTTACCAGATGAAATAGATAGTAAAGCTAGACGTTCAGACAATAAAAATTATAAAATTATTAATTATTAAATACAACTAATTTTGAATTGTAGCATGTTAAACTCTATTTTCTTTTTAAAAAATTTTAATGTTCATAAAAACTACACAAATTTGAAAAAAAAGTTTGTTAATGCCAAAACTCTAGAAACGAATTCCAAAAAAAACATCATAAGCTAAATTTAAATAAAAAAAAATGAAGATAGGGTACGCCCTAATACCACGACAATATATTGTGGCGAAAATTTAACACACGATTATTACATTGTACACAGCAACATTTCCATTGTATAATGACGAAGACAGGAATAAAGCATGCAGAAGACGCACACTATGATTCTCAATCAGGAGACGTCGCCGCGTCCCTTAATTTGACATTGCCATGTTCTAGAACTGTTTCTCCCGTTTTTAATAAGTGGAATGTTTTTAATAGCACCAATATTTATTTTGATACAATCGAGCTTTGTCCATTCAGATAAAACTATAACAATTATTTTGTTGTTAGTCTGTTATGAGCTTAAGAATTACTCCAATAAATTTAACAAAATCTCTTTGTTGTACGGGTATAAAAGTCCTGTCAAAATAGCGTTATATTTTTACCGCAATATACAACGATTGTTGACATTTGGTACATTTTCATTGAATCCAAATCGTGAATGGCGATATCGCAGAATCAAGACCTCGAAGTCAGTATGTCTGTTGAGTCGTGGTCAGACAATGAGGGTCTACAAAGGCTCCTATTATTCATGGGTGGCCCGAACGAGACAACTAAGGTCTTTGTATTTGCAAATATATTCGTCAGCTCTGTAAAACGCTACAGGGTTTCTGAAATAAGCAATTGAGGTGTTATATCTAATTTGGCATAGATTTTTTTGTGCTCAGAGGCCATCTTTTGACTTCTTATACTGCAGTTGGTATTATGTTTAAAGTACTATACAAACTGCGTCTCGCGCTTGCACCCGCGTAGTAATAAAAACTGATTATGATAAAAATGTTAATCTAGGACCTTATCTATTTATACTCAAAATTTGATCAAAACTATTTCAGCCGTTGCAAAGTGAAGGAGTTATTAAATTAACACCCCACATTATCACTGTCTTAGAAACTTTCCAATATAAAATATTAGTGTAGTATTTTAATGTGGTCGAACATTTATATTTACTAGTTCTCAAAGATACCTGTTAGAGTTAGTTAGTGGGACACAGATTCTTGGTGACAAATCATCTCCGTGGAGTAGTAGCTAGCCAGGCAAGGAATTGCAACATGCCTCACCACTACTAGCAGCAGGGCCTGAACCTTAGAGTAGCGGCAGTCCATATAGCCATTACCAAAGCCATAACTTCCATCGCAATGAATTCCGTAAAATTTTTCATTCAAAAAATCAAAAAATTCTAGTGTTCACGCGTTCCTTTAGAAATTAAACGCATGAGAATCGAGAAACATATGAATGGACTTTATTAAACTCCCATACCTCTGCATGTACGTCACACTGCAAGTCCAGTCAGAGCTGTCCACAATCGAAATGAAGCAAAGGCATCTCGACGGTATTGTCCCTTTGTTCTGACCACCTTTGTCCGAGAATTGTTTTATACAGAATGTAAGTCACGAATGCCGTGTACCGTCTAAGGCTGTGTTGGCTGTTTCTGTCCGCTACCTTGGATACTCGAACAACTCTATTTCGTGAGTTGGCTTGCCTTCTTGTTTTGTTGTTGTTGTGATGATTGTAGCTTGGGAGGAATTTACGTTCGTTTGTGAACTGTAAGTGTTGATTTCTCTATTATATTGTATTGGACACATGCGGTTATTAAGAATATCAATAGCCATGGATTCAAAGCTTTATATTCTAGTCACAAAGTTTTTAATTAATTCTGAACACTACGACTGTTTTTAACTCATTGTAAAACGTTGTAATCTATACCTATTAATAATAATGGTATGCATTTTATTTTCAAAAATGTAAGTGAGACCTTGTACGGTCTTTAATACGACATATTATATCCTCACGATTTTTATTTACTCGATGGATTACGCAAAAGTGCTTAAATACTTTACATTTTTAAATACATAATTTATCGCTGAAACTTTCATCGATAAATTATGGCTCCACATAATAGGGAGCTAATCTATTATCACGTATCGTACTTATTGCCGGTCTATATTTACAATTATTGAGCTTTGTTAATTGTAGATAAGATTTTTGCGAAAGTATGGATCATATACTAAGTGCTTCCTTCTTGTTAGTTTTCAACCGACATGTGAAAGTCTCTTTCTGATGTCAAACACACCACTCATAACATTTTACTGGATCACTAAATATTGAATTATTGAATGCATAGGTAAACCTTCATATTACTCTATTTTAAATTAGATTTACCTTGATAAATTATCCCCAGACGATGGTTAAGAACGATAGGATAAATTATAGTCATGCGCCATATCTCATGTTAGCTTAGCGGTTAGAGCATACCTCGGCTATCGAGGTGGATGGTGCGGGTTCGAATCCCGTAATCAATTATAATTTTGCACTTGTAATTTTGTGATTTGTGGCAATGTTTTACTCACTCAATCTTTCAAGCTCTAGAAAATGTGAAATAACTTACGTTACCATAAAAACAACAATAAGCTTAGAGTGCTTGAACCAGCTGATATTTTTTATGTTGTCTAAGTGAGTGCGAGAATACTCACAGAGAACATACGTAGCATTCTCTATAAATTTCCCAATCTAAACCGACATTTCCCGTAACAAATCCCCGTGTTCCAATGATAGGGAACGAAGAAATGATTCATACATACCGGAAGACTTCCGTACGTTTCAATATAGAATTCAAGAAGAAAGTGCAATGGATGCGGTTTTGCAATGCCACAATGTATTTCTTACTATATTTTGAGGAATATTGGAACGAAATTGCCCTCGTAACCAGAAACGTAGCAAGTAAATGTTTGGCCGGATGGACGGATTTTAAACTAGTAGCTATAACAATACTATCCAATTTATCTCTCTTTAGTTCTCATGCTGCTGTTCTCATTACTATATCTGTAAAAATAATAAAATTCCAGCATAAAGCTACTTCATATTAAAAACTTTCGCTAATTTGAAACTTGAAACTATACAGTCCTCAAAAAAGGTGTTCAGCAAACCTGCTGCGTCCTTGAATCACTTTTATCCACTCGCATCCTAAAGAAGTATTTAAGACTCTAGTAAATTATTGGGCACTGGATGTGGAGAAATCTTGTGCGACAGCGTGGAGTGGTGCGGTGTAGAGCTCGGTAAATTATCAGCGGTGGCATGGTGACGATATGTGGTAATCAGGTGCAACAGACTCACTATCGCTGATTTGACGCAGATAGTACTGATTTAAAATACTGATAGACAGAAGATGCTCATCCTCTCCTTTAAATAACTAAAAACGCAACAGATGCTTCTTATCTTAAGTAGAACAAGCTTTGAGGTTGGGCTGAACATTAACTGGTCTAAGACGCATGTAATAGCTAACATCACAAAACGTAGATAAGATATTGATGCGCAGTAGGTATATATGCCCTGTGGGGTGCCGGGTTAGAATTGCACCTCCCCATATCATCCCGTGGGTGTCGTAAGAGGCGACTAAGTGAAAAATACTGGATGGTGGGCAGCAGCGCCTTCTAAAGAACTGCCAACTTACTCTGTAAGACGCCTGCCAAGCGTGAGGATTATGGCAAATACCACCTTAATAGGGGAGGCTGTGTTCAGCAGTGGACGATCCGGTTGACACAGTATATATGCTATATAAACAAGTTATCTGTGCCAGATACAGTCTCTTTCAGTAACGAGCATGATAAAGAAATCAATTACCACGTTGAAAACTAGCCTTTCGTACCCTTGACACCACCGGCTTGCACCATTGGTAGTGTAATGGAGTAGCTACTCGACCATGAAATATCTTATATATTTGAAGATAATCTTCAAATATCATTAAAACTTACTCTGCTTGACACATTGTGTATTTATCTTGTGACCTAAGATACTCAGACAAGGTCACTGACCGAATCTCGAACTAAAGGTTTGTTAAAAAGAAATGAGGTGAAGCGTGCTGGGTATTAAGATAATTATTGATAGAGTTCCAAATTCTACGCTTCACTTAACAATGGTAATAATCGGCGTGAATATGACGGCTGAAATGGCAACGGGGAGACGTTAGCTGAATTTATCAATGGATTTTGATATTTGCAAAAATGTGGGATAGCTTTGCACAGCTGTAAAATGAATATGTTTTTTTTGCATTGCCGATAAGTTAGTTTTTATTCACAGTGTCACCTGGTTGTAAACTCGCGATAGTTTTCAAAGTGAAGTTGTATTAAATTACACAAAATACTTATGTATATTATTTTGTATACATACTCTAATAGCAAATTTAAAAGTTTATAAGTGTGTATATTTGTTAGTCCTTTACCCTAAAATGGCTAAACTAATCTGTTTATTATGATATGTTTAATTTTTAGACGCAGAACAAAAAATTATTATTAATGTCTGTAAGCATTCACACACATGTAATAGTAAAAATTGGCCGGGTACTCGTCCCATTTCTTCTCGCAATATTTCCACGGATACAGCACAATACAGGCTCAAAATTGTGTATTCGCGTCAGTTAAAAGTCGTATATTCCTCCTTACTGCATATTGTAGCGAGCTACTCTTTGGGGATCAAAGAGCACAATTGCTTTTGAGCTTTTATGAATACTCGAATTATTTTCAAATAGATATAACTACGCCAGAGCATTCGTACAGGTAAGAATGAAAAATAAGTATAAGGAATGTATGTTCTACAAATAAATTGTGAAAAATGTACAAATGTTATTTTTCGGATTATCTTCGTTAGAGAGATTAGCATAGATTCAGAGGACTTCGCTCTTCAGCTATTCACAGTGTTTAATAGTTTGCTTTTGAAATAATCACTGTGACAAGCGTTTTGTGTGAAGATTGGTTTGTCATAATCAGCATCAACAGCTTTTTAAGTTGAACAAATCAGGTAGGATACCTAAAGGGTAGTTCCTTTAGAACGCAATATAGGCCGATGACCTTGCTCGATGAATATGGTAATACCATACCGAAATCGGTCTAAGAATCAAACAGTATGCTTGCATACATGATAAAAAAATATTTTTAAGAGAATTTTTATGGTTAAATATATTTAAGCTATATTTCTTATTGAAGATGTAAAACTTTTTTAGGAAATATAATTTTATAGAACATATTTCTTACGAACAAACATTCCATGATCATTTTCGGCTAAACATGTAGTAATTTTTGTACGAAACATAAAAACTGTTATGATTGCCAGCACATTTCGCATAGATATTTCTATTACAAAATATTATCAAGACGGCTATCCCAAAGGTCATGCTGAGTTTCAAATACTGTCCATGAGTCTCCATAATAGGAGTTGAGACCATATTCGTCACTTGTCCCGCCCGTATTGCTCGCGTGCCGAACTTGACCTTCCTGCTATCTCAATCTGATTCCGTGATAACCACCAGCATTGTTCCCAGCGGGGGTTTGAAACAGAAAGCAGTAAGGAATCTTCATACCTACTGAAATTGTTTATCTGTATTCGATGACTGTTTCACTATTCGTATCGAAAGGTATATAACTCTTCTTCTTATTAAAACCTCACTCAGTAGTGAGGGTTGATATGTTTTGTTATCCATACTCCATCCAATTCATAAACTATAGAAACAGGCCTTGTTGAATAGCAAATTTAACCATGTTTGTTTTGTCAAAGTACCTGTTTATTTGTCAGTTTTATATATTGTACCATTCAAATTTATAAAGAGCTTTTAACGGAAAGTAAAACAAAACATGAACTCAATAAAGTTCCATTTCAATGCGCACTGCGCGTTGTAGCTTCGACCTTTTGTTCGTCCAAATTAGGGTTGTCATTTTCGATTTTAAAATATAGATATAATAAATATAGATTTTGAAAGATATAATTGGTCAAATTTAAGCAATACTTAGATGTGAAAATTCATTAACGTTGTGAAGTTCTGAAAAATAATTACAAAACAACTGAACTGAACTTGAGATACTTTTTTCACGTTTTGTTCAAGCAGTTATGAAAATTTTTTCAGCACAGATTTGTTAGCAAAAAGTTTTTACGTAATGTATATATTTTCTGATACCAAATAATGATAATTTAAGAAAAATTTACCTTCAGTGACCAAAATCACGGGAATTTCCATTTTAAGATGTTGTCGTCTTTCGATTCAACTTCGCATTCTTCGCATAAAGAGAAAAAATCTCGGTTCTAAATCTATCTAGTAACTAAAACATAAATGTACCATAACCATTATGAAAATAGACATGAAGAGGGACAATACTTTAAGGCAAATTTCATCGTTAAGTTTGCACCAAACACCGATGGTTGCGATGATATGGTCTACCTTCAAGCATACGAGAATATACGTAGTGAAGATAATGAAGCCCACTGGACATGTTTTTGACTGTTGAAATGGGAAGTTAATAAGTTGAAACTTAAGCAATTTCAACTGCTACTTAGTAGCGTTTTCTGCTACAAGCCAGTGTCAGATCACATACTGGGTATTATTATACTGCTTTTAGTAGCCAATATTAAAGCTCTCTTCCATCTCAGACAAGGTTCAATTTAGCTTAACACCTTAACGAAGTTCATACGATAGATTCGTCATAGGGGAACATGAGTGGATAACACGTTGATGTCGTGATTCTGTCTATAAGTCGCTAGGAGTTGATGTGTTGAGCTGTCAATGTTTCCCACGTTTGAAGTTGGAACTATGATATTACATAAAGAGAGGATTGTGAATCGTAAAGTTTTTATTGAAAAAGTATAAAAAGTAATAGCGATACTAGGATTTCATAAAAAGCAAAAACGGCTATATCAATACTGCAATAAAAACAAATCTTATATAAAACAGTCCTTCACTCAAATTTATGAGATTCGTAAAATTATCGGTGTACGCAAAAATTTAATAAACTATCATTGAATAAGTAGTTTTTCAGATATTTTCATGTGTTAACTTTTAACATCAAATACGCAAAATTTACACAAATTATGACTAAACTGATAGTACATAGGTAGGAACTTTAGACCCTATCTTTTGATATCAGAATCAAATATGACGCACCAGTATTTTCAACAACAATGAACTGAATCTGAAAAATATAGGTAGATCAATTGTATTTCTTCAGTGTTCAGTAAATGCTGAACTTTATCAAAATACATTATAAGGCATGCATCATCATTATATCATGCGGTTTTTTTGGGTTTTATAAACAATGTTTTTTTACAATCTGAATTGAAATAAACTAATAAACAGTTCTTATTAGACTCTAGAACACCCTTTTTTCCACTCACTCATTCCGACCTGTGCCGCCACGCCGTGCACACCTGTCTACAGCTCCGCCAGTATCTCCCAGTGAGACCGCAATAGTCCCCGCACTATTGCCGTCTCACTCGGGTCATCGTTCCGACGCTAGTTGCAGACCAGTGCCTTGGAATACGCAGTCCTGACGAAGTTTTTGTTTTGTGTGCAGAAGCTGAGCAGCCGCCGAACGCCGAGCAACGCGAGCTACGAGCTCGCCGTGCCGTCGCGCAGAGGCGCTCTAAGACGTCTGGCATTACCACCTACCCAGTCCCTTGTTTCGGACGAACAACATCATATCGGGCTGGTGGTCTTGCTTCGACCGCACTTTTCGGTGCGCATTTCACCACTTTACTATCCGACACAACATAGTAACAGTCGCGTAACAACACACTTTGTGCTGTTAAGCGACGTCGTTCAGGCGTGGGGTAGCGTCAGCCAAACCCGTCTGAACGATCAAATCCGCCATTTGCTGCGGTCGCAGTGTGACACCCTACGGTGACAACGGCCACTGTTGTTGTTTTGGTTTAACCTTGCACCGTGGCCTTTCCCGCTTCACGGGTCAGCCGAAGCAAGCTGGGCTCCGGAATTCTGGCCTTGGGGTCGCCCCTAGTCAAACCCGGAGTAGCGCTTAGGAGCACCCCTCTCCGCCGAGAAAAAAGCTCGGAGAGGGTACACAACTAGGGCACACCGTAGGTACACACTCCCTCTCACACAGTGAGCTCACAAGGTGTGTGAGGGAATTCAAACCCTGGATAGGGCGTCCTGAGTATTCCCCTCAGGATGCAGTCCCGTCCCTCTAACGGTGAGGTGCAGGTCCTTCAGACCTTCGCCCTCCGCCACCCCGATCTATACGTTGCACATATGCAACTCCTAGAAGAGGAAGAACATGCCCGCTTCACGGACACTCTCATCGCTCCCTCCGGGACTTCAAACCCGGAGGCCAACGTCCCTCCTCTGACCCGGTCCTTCTCAGAGGACAGTCCGCTTTCGCCCGCTCCGGGCCCAGACAACAGACGCACGGTGGCAGCCCCTCCCCGTGAGAGGTCTCGCTCGCGCTCACCGATCGGGAGGCCAGCGAGCACCCGTCCCTCCATCGCCGTTGTAGAGCCCACTTCGGACTCCGAAGCGGAGATGGAGGTAGATCCGAGTCGCGCCTTACGCACTGACTCGGACTCAGATAACGACGGCTATACCGTCGTAGATAGAAAGCGCAAGCGTGCTCCTAAAGCCGCTAGTTGCGCAACTTCCGCTCCTCCCGCCAAGGCACCCGCTAAGGCCCCCGCCTCCGGCAAGAAGCCGACCCCCGCCCCGCGCCCCACGTCTCCTCCCTCCGCTCCGGCCACCACTGCCGCGTCCCCTCAGGACGCGAGCGCGCGCCGCGAAAAACCGCCTCCGCCCCTGTTCATTCAGGACAAAACCAAATGGGACATGCTGTCCCGTTTAGTTTCGGATCGTGGGATCCATTATACTAATGCCCGCTCCACGCAGCAGGGCATTAAAGTCCAAGTCTCCTCCATTAGCGACCACAGAGCGCTAACAAAACTCCTCCGCAACGAGAGCATAAGTTTTCACACTTATGCGCTCGAAGAGGAGAAAGTCCTCCGAGTAGTCATCCGCGGTGTGCCCAAGGAGGTACATACCGATTCGGTATGTGCCGACCTGAAGGCACAAGACTTCCCCGTACATGCAGTTCACCGCATGTACAGCGGGAAGGACCGCAGTCCCTACGATCTAGTACTCGTAGTACTAGATCGTACTCCTGAAGGCAAGGCCATTTTTAATTTAAAAAAGGTCTGTGGCCTCTCAGGACTCGATGTCCAAGCCCCATACAAGAATGGGAGTCCCTCGCAGTGCCACAACTGCCAACTATACGGGCACGCCTCCCGATTCTGCTTCGCTCGCGCTAGGTGCGTTAAGTGCCTAGGCGATCACGCGACAGCAGCGTGCACTCGCACCCGGGATTCGCCGGACCCACCCAGCTGTGTGTTATGCGGCGCTCAAGGGCATACCGCGAATTACCGTGGTTGCCCTAAAGCACCACGAGTGAACCACAGGGTGGCAAGGCATAGGCCAACCCGTCCCTCTTACGACCGTTACCAACGGGTAAGCCCCAAACTAACGGTAGTACCTGCCTCACAGGTAATACCCGCGCCGCTCCCAGCCCGTAACGCATGGTCTAAACCACCCAGTATGGTTAAGACCGTCGCTACCGCCCGCGCCCCGGCCCGCGCGCCCGCACCCGCGCCCGCACCCGCACCCGCCCGCGCCGCGGCCCCTGCCCGCGCACCGGCCCCGGCTCGCCCCGCACTCCCGGCACCCGTCGCCAACACCATTCGCGCGCCTCCCCGCGCCGCTTCCCGGCCACAAGCTCCACCTATGCCATTGATGGCTGCCCCTCTTCAAGAGGCAATCAACCTAGTCAGCGATCTGGCTATGTCGGTTGACATCAATGAGGTACAAGAGCTATTCCACAAGATGCAATACGCTCAATCCCCAGCGGACGTGATCCAATACACATTGGAACACGCGAATTTACTTAGCGCCCTTAAGCGCTTCGTTCCCCAGGCCCCTCCCCAGTACAACCACTATGGGTAGTACAACCGAACGCACGAAACCGTACTCAGTTTCGTTAGCGTCATTTAACGCTGACGGCCTCTTCAAACAACGTGACCTCGTCCACGACTTTTGTTGTACCCACCTTATCGATATCATATGCGTGCAGGAAACCTTTCTAAAACCGGGGAAGGCGAACCCTAGGTTTGCCAACTACAGAACGGTACGTGATGATAGAGTGAACTCCCGTGGGGGAGGCACTCTTATCTATTACAAAAGGTCCCTGCACTGCATTCCCCTACCTACCCCGACTCTTGTTAATATGGAAGCATCTTGTTGCCTCCTAGCTATGACTGGTCATCAACCTATAGTCATAGCATCCTGTTACCAAGCTTGCAAAAAGCCGATCGTCCGAGCTGACTTAGAAGCCCTATTCTCATTAGGAAGCGCCGTCATTCTGATTGGCGACTTCAACAGTAAGCACATCCTATGGAATTGTAACGTCAACAATCCCAGAGGTATTGCACTCGAAAACCTAATCGCAGAACTTAACTTTGACATAATTGCGCCCACTGAGCCCACTCACTACCCTTATATGGAAAACCACCGATCTGACTTGCTTGACATGGCACTATTCAGAGGCGTAACACTCCGGTTACGCTCCATAGAAGTGGTTCACGAGCTTCACTCTGACCACCGACCCATTATACTGCGACTAGGTCCCGACCCAACGACTGACCTCCCCCGCCCCACTAAGACGATAGTGAACTGGAAGCAAGTAGGCGATGCCCTAAAGGCTATCAGTTCACCGGACCTAGACAAGATCCCTGACGATATCCTGACAAAAGATGACATAACCCTTGCGATCGATTCGTTCACCAATCACCTCTCCACCGTAGTAGGTGCATCCGCAAAGGAGGTCATAGTGCCGGATGACCGGCGCCTTGTCATTCCAGCGGATGTGAGACGATTGGTGACGGAGAGTAAAGCAGTGACCCGACATTACGACTCTTACCCCAGTAAAGAGAACAAAACTAAGAAACGCCACTTTGAACGCATGGTTCAAAGTCGCATGTCTGAGTTGCGTGATCAACAATGGGGCGATAAACTTTCAAACCTCGTGCCAAGCCACCATGCTTACTGGGACTTGGCGCGAGGCTTGAAAGGAAGTAACCATAACGACATGCCTCCCTTATACAGACCAGTCCCACTTGTCCCAGCGTTCTTTGACGAAGACAAAGCTGAGTGCCTAGCTGATAGCCTAGAGGCTCAGTGTTCCCCCAACGTAGATCACGTTGACCAAGCTCACCTCGATTCGGTGGATGCTGAAGTCGAACGTAAAAGCTCTGTGGTCACCTCTGAACTCCCACCAATCACCTTAGCGACTTACGCTGAGGTGGAGAGACTGATCAAGGCCCTCCGACCGCGCAAATCCCCCGGTGCCGATGGCATCTCCAACAGGGTTCTTAAAACCCTCTCTCCTCCTCTCATCCATCTCTTAGTCAGCATCTTCAATGCTGCTATGAGCCACTGCTTATTCCCAGACTCCTGGAAATGTGCAAATGTCATTGGCATTCACAAACCAGGCAAAAGCTCATCTGACCCCACCAGTTACCGCCCCATCAGCCTCCTCAGTGCCTTAGGCAAACTTTACGAGCGGTTACTTGCAAACCGTCTCCAGTCCCATGCTAAGGAACACCACCTTATCCCAGATGAGCAGTTTGGCTTCAGACCCGGACACTCATGCGTCCAACAGGTGCACCGCCTCACGGAGCACATCATTGAGGGCTTCAATAAGTACCCCAAACCCCAGACTACGCTAGCAGTCTTCCTCGACGTAGCGAAAGCTTTTGACAAAGTCTGGCACAACGGCTTGATCTACAAGCTATACCAATTTGGCGTGCCAGAACGTCTTGTGCTCATCCTACAAGACTTCCTTAAAGCCAGAAGCTTTCGCTATCGCGTGGAAGGCACCCTCTCCTCCCCCCACCCAGTCAGAGCCGGAGTCCCTCAGGGCTCCGTGCTATCACCTATTCTCTTTGCACTGTATACCAGTGACATCCCACGCTCTCAGCCCAAAGTATTCCTAGCCCAATATGCGGATGATACCGCCATTTACACCACTGGGTGGCATATCAACAGACAGTCCTATTTCGTCATGCAACGGGCCATCACCGAGATCGGTGACTGGTTCCGAAAATGGCGCATCGCGGTCAACCCAGCTAAAAGCACAGCTATGTGCTTTACTGAGAAGACTCGCTCCCCTTACCCGAAACCGCTTATTTTGTTCGACGAACCCATTCCCTGGGTTCCTAGAACAAAATACCTCGGAGTCACCCTTGATCGTCATCTCACCTTTAACGATCACATAACAACCGTCCGTAACAGAGCGGCCTTCATAATGGGTCGCCTTGGTCCCCTACTTCGCAAAGAGAGTAAAATGTCTCTTAGTAATAAGAAGACACTTTACACTGCCTGCATCCGCCCCATCATGACTTACGCATCAGTAGTGTTTAGTCATGCTAGTGAGGCCCACCTTCATAAACTTCAAGTCATCCAAAACCGTTTTCTTCGTAATGCAACCGGCGCCCCGTGGTATATCCGGAACACCGAGTTGCATTGCGACTTAAACCTTCCCTCTCTAGCGCAGTTCAATAAGGACTGCGCCCGCCGATACTTTGATCGAGCGCCCCACCACCCGAACCCATTGGTTGTCCAGGCATCGAACTACTCGACTGCCTCTTCTATCCCATTTTTCAAACCCCCCCGTCGCCGACCACGGCAGGTATTAGACGACCCGGATGACCCCATCGCAGTCATTACATTGGCAGCTTTAGCGTTATCCGCAAGTCGTCGAGGTAAAATCCCCAGGTGTGAGGTAATTAGAGGTCACACAATCAAACACCGAGCTCGCCGGCGAGCTCGAGGCAAAAACAAGGTCACGATAAATTGCTCTCCAAATAATCAAAGAGTATTATTCAGTAGGGCCCAATTGTGCAACACTGCAGTTGCACAGAGGCATTTTGCTCCGATCCCCCCCATGTCTCTCGACAGCGAGACAAGCCGAGGTCCGAACCACAGTGGTGCCCTTGAGCTCGCTGTCAACCCCTCCTATAATAGCGGTACGTTTTCGGCGTCCGCAGGAGACGGAGGTAGAAAGCGCTTTTCGCCTTCTACGCCCGTCTCGGGAGAAGTGCCTTCGGCACTTCTCCCTCCCGGGCTATTGTAGGGCCAGGCCCTCGCCCAAAACCCGGTGGAGCTGGACGACCGCACAGGCGGTAGCCAGCATCTATGTCCTCCCTAAACAAACAAACATCTAGAACACCTCTGCCAGAAGATATGTAAGTCTTGAATTGCATCCAATAATTTTGGCAGACATACTCTATGTTAGACAAATATCATTGGTAGGAAGTAAGCGTTGTTGAAACTAAATTCACTCTTATAATCGAATACAAAATAGATCACGTCAATGCTCACAGCTAAGCCGAGATAAAATATAGGTAAACGCGGAAAGGTTCATGGTTTGCATAATTTTGACGAAGACAAACAATAACGTTGTTCTCCAAAATTTGTATCTATAATTAAACTCAGTGTACATACAATAGGTTCAAATTTATTATGTTAAGTATTCCTTAGTGAAATTCACGAAATTTGGGACAAACGAATAAAAGTTTGAGGATATAGTACTTTTTAAAAGAAATATGTATAAAGAATTAAAGCAAAGCGGCCTGATTGAAGCAGCACTTCAAGCACAACGCCGCTCGAACTGCTCCGAAACTTTCGCTTTTCTAATGAAACTTTAGACGGAAATTGCATGGAAATAAATACGAACGCAGCATTTTGTTCAGCAACTTTTAAATACGCCCTGAGCACAATGCTTTTGTTGGCTTAAACGAGCGCTGCGAGCTAGATCCGAAACGCTTTAAAAAATGAAATGCACACAGCAAGTCACGAGTTCATATTGAATTTTCTATCCCCCATTCATATGAAACTTTTAATTGAAAAGCACTTATAATTCAAAAATAATTGTTTGCAAATATTTTTTACGTGGAAACGCTTCCGTACAAGTTTGAATCCCTGAATGGGAGGCAATAAAGTATTGTAATACGGTCATTGGAGAATTCAGTACAAAAGCGAAAAAAGCGGTAGGAGCAGTAAAAATCCGCAATCGCCTCCGCGAAAAAGGAGTATGTTACGAATGAAATATTAAAGTTATAAAGGACTGTGCTTCGCGGAAAAGTAATAAAGTAGTCAAGGGTGAGGCTTTGTAAGAAATCATGTGTCGACTTTATTGCAAATTATGTTTCGAGCACTTTTACCTGTAATTCTCGTAAATTATTATTACAATCAAAATTTACGAGATTTGCAGGTTTTCTTTAGAAAATATTAAAGTTTCAAATATATACCTCCTACCAATTCTAAAAATATATATTGTATTATTTTAGACTACATTATGTCCACTGTAAAATGTGCGTATCTTCACGTTTTACTTTGGGAACTGTTTATTATATCAATATAAAAATCCTACTCATTTATGAACTATTTCCGTTACGTTTACTGTGAGATGATAGGTAATAAACACTCACACAAGCTTTTGGATAGCAGATAAAGATTGGATGGTATACATACATACATAAAATCACGCCTCTTTCCCATAGGGGTAGGCAGAGACCACAGATTTCCACTTGCTACGATCCTTACATATCTCTTTCGCTTCATCTACACTCATCAATCCTTTCATACATAATCGTCGGTTTAGGGTACTCCTGACCTGGTCTTTTTTCAGAACATCTTCAATCTGATTTCGGAACGTTCGCCTAGGTCTTCCCCTTCCAACACTTCCGTTCACTTGTCCCACGTATACCTGTTTAGTCAATCTCATTTCATTCATTCTCTCTACATGTCCAAACCATCTTAACATACCTTTCTCGATTTTTGTCACTACATCCTCATTCACACCACATCGTTCCCTTATCACACTATTCCTTATCCTGTCACTCCGTTTGACTCCAATCATGCTTCTCAATGCTCTCATCTCCACTGCATTTATTCTACTTTCATGCTTTTTCTGCCATACCCAACTTTCACTCCCATACATTAGTGTCGGAACCAACACTTCCCCATGAACAGCCAGACGAGCCTTCTTAGACACCTTCTGACTGTTCATAAACGCGTGCAATGCTCCGTTAACCATGTTTCCAGCATTCACTCTCCTTTCTATATCACTTTCACACTCTCCATCTTTTGTAAACATGGATCCCAAGTATACAAACTCTTTTACTTGTTCCACTTTTTCACCTCCAATCACAATATTGCAATCGGTCACTCTATCATTTAGTTCAAACACCATAACTTTCGTGTTATTTACGTTTACTTTCATTCCCTTTCTTTTTAAAGCCTCATGCATAACATTTACCATCTCCTGCAACTCTTTTACTGACGACGCAAGTATCACTTGGTCATCAGCGTAGAGAAGACATTTGATGAGTAACTCGTTCATTCTTAATCCACATTCACTGTCTTTCAGGTTTATCAAGCAATTATCCATGAATAAGTTGAACAGCCACGGTGACGCTACACATCCTTGTCTAACACCTTTTTCGATGTTAAACCAATCAGTATATGTCCCGTTTATCCTAACACAAGCACTGGAATCGTCATATAGGTATTTCAGCGCTTGGATCAGGTTACTATTCAGCCTATGCATAGACAACGCTGACCACAGTTCATGCCTACTCACCCTATCATAAGCCTTTTCTAAATCTACGAAAGCGCAATAGACCTTTTGGCTTTTCGCCAAACATTTTTCGGCTATGCATCGTAAAGAAAAGACCTGATCCTTACATCCCATACCCTTTCTAAACCCTGCTTGTGCATCCCATACTTTCTCATCTGTCTCGTTTATCACCCGTTCAATCAATACTTTCGCATATAGTTTACCGACGACGCTGAGGAGGCTGATTCTGCGGTAATTCTTGCAGTCTTGTTGCGACCCTTTTCCTTTATATAGCGGCACAATCACAGCCTTGCACCAGTCACCTGGTACTCGGCCGGTCCTCCAGCATAAATTAAAAAGGCGGTGCAACAGACTAGCTACTGTGCCTCGCCCAGCTCTCAGCATCTCGACTGACACTCTATCATATCCCGCAGCCTTACCTAATTTCATACTCTTTAACGCTTTCAAAATCTCATCCATGCTTATTTCATTTCCATCATCACTTGTATTCATGTAGGTTCCTGGAACCTAGTCCAGTGTTCCCTCTCTTTCAAATAAACTTTCAAAATACTCTTTCCATCTTTTTAACACACATTCTTCTCCTTTTATAATGCTTCCATCATTACCTCTGATTTGATACAGCTCTGGGGTCGTGGTTTTGCCTCGAGCTGTTCTTATGGATTTCCAGAAAAACTTTATATTTGACTGGAAATCTTCAGAGAGCCTTCTGTCAAACATATCCCTTCGTTCATCTTTCTTTCTGTTTACAACTTCCTTAACTATCTTTTTCAATCCCTTATAATCCTTTCTTGCTTCATGTATATCAGCATGCGTCGCCATTTGTACTTTTTGGTTAGCTTTTGTGGCTAACCAATCCAACCATCCTTTTTTTTTCATCCACAGCCTTTTGTACTTATTGATCCATCCACACATTCTTTTGCATTTTTCCTTTTCGCCTTTTAGGAATTCCACACACATTGATGGCAACGCTTACCACCCCTTCCTTAAATTTCATCCACAACTCTTCAATTTCACTTATCTCTTCCAAACCATCAAGCCTTTCTTGCAGCTTATTAACATATTCATTTTTAACATCCTTACTTGCAAATTTTCAACTTTCACTCGTTCCTAACAATTCACAAGTATGAATTGTTGGTGCCCGCACTCGGTGTCGCCATCGATTAATAAGGCCACTTACACGTGTTACCACCAGGTAGTGGTCTGTATCGATGCTGACTCCACGGTACGCCCGAGTGTCTAATACTTTCGTCCTCAGCCTTTCATCCACAATCACAAAATCAATCATGCTTCTTGAATCACCTTCCTCCCTTATATACAAATGGATCTTTTTGTGGTCAAACATTTTGTCACGCAGAGACTCCATTCCAGGCACAAATCTAGCAAATTTTGTCCATTCTCGTTCACTCTTTCAACCCCAAAAGCTCCAAAAACCCTTTCATATTCTTCTCGCTTTATTCCTACCCATCCATTAAAATCTCCTAACAACACAATCCTCTCATTATCTCTACACATTTTTAAAATATCTTACATAGTGTCCCAAAACTCCTCTCTTTCTTTTTGGGCTTTTGGGGACTTTCTCGAACCCATGTCAGTCGGTGCATATGCACCCACCACAAACAGTCGAGTAAGCCCAACTTTCAGCCTCACCCAGAGAAGTCTTGGGCTCACGCATTCATATTCAGTCATACATTCATTCATTCGTGCAGAAAGGATCACACCAACGCCCTGACAGGCTCTGTTGGTCACCGGTACTCTTGACCACAGTGCCGTATAGGAACTATGTTTGGTGGTGCTTTCCGTTTCGTCTCATTCACACACAAAACATCTATATGTCTCTTATGCTTCATCTGGCATACTTCATCTACTTTACTATCCATTCCACCTCTTACATTCATCGTAGCAAAGCGGCTCTCTGTGGGCCGCTTTTCGCCCCCGCGTGGAACGAGACGTGATGGGTGGCGAACCTCATCACCGCCATTTGGGATTTTGTTATTTAAATAGAAATCCATGCGGTTCCCACGAGTAGCAAGGGAAAAAATAGGTCCACCCTGACAGAGCCCCGCATGTCAGGATAAAGCTAGCCATTTTCTGGGTTCGCCAGGTCCCAGGGTAGTTTGGCACGCTTGAGACTAGGCACGCCCCTAGCCACGCATCCATAGGCACGGCAGACCCCAGATTGGCGGAAAGGGAAGGAAAAGGAAATAGAAAGGATTGCGGACGAGGAAAGGATATCTATGAGTTTGGGTAGGAAATAGGTATTTAGGGATACTACTGCCTTGGAAGGGTACGGTAGAGGTAGTAGCAGCTAGGACGTCGGGGTCGCATACCCGCATACCACCACAATCACCGGACAGGCAATTGTGGATGTGTATGTCCCTGACGATTGGATGGTATGTTTGACATATATCTGGATATACATATTTTGTTTGATCTAAGCGAAAATCATATTTTACAAATTATTGGAGTACAAATTTTTATGCCCAAGGCGGGAATCGAACCCGCGTCCTCCGATATCGCGTCGGATGCCTAAATCCCTTGGCTACCTGGGACTTGTCATTTCTCTCGAAATTTTTTGCTCCAATTGTATTATTTTAACCGTCATAGGGATAAAAAAAATTTACTCCATGAATTTGTAAAATGTATATGAACTTTTTAGCTTTTTAAATAACTACAATTTTATGCATCGTTAAACGAATGTTGCAGCAAGCAGTTTGTGCTAAGGTGTATAATGATCAGTCTCGCGAAATAAACATGTATTAACAACCACCATTTCGTTCAGAAAACTATTTGTCTGCTCATAAAAGTATATTAGATATTATTAAGCCAATTTCAATTCCGCAGTTTCCACTAAAACTGTTTTATAAGAATGCGATCGATTTTCCGCAAAACTAGCACTTTGAGCCTCGACTTCGCTTTATTATTATAGCCGGGTTCTCGCCTGAGTAAGCCCGGATAAGCGGAACGTTTGATTCTTAAAAAGTGGCACTGCTGACTCAGCGAGGGTATTTTTAAGTTACCTATCTCAACAAGATTTCACGGGGTTGATAGATTTAATCAGGTAAATAGTTTTGAGACAATGATTGAAAGGTTTTACAAATTTTCCTTCATTTTTAAAGACACAAGCTATTTTTGCGATAGCACCTTAATCTGTTAAAAAAGTGTCTAAAGTTTAGCAGATTTTTTACTGGTAACAGATTCAGAACGGTGAGATGGTTTAGCAGAGCGAGGGTAGTGTGATTCACTCTTAGTTGGACGACCGAACCGTACCGAAGTATTCTGATAAGCTAATTGTATCTACCTAAGATTGGAAGACACATATCATAACGAGTTATTATCCACAGATCGTCTTTAATTTCTAATTACCGTAGGCAAGGGAATGATACTAAGATCGTTTACATGATGGTCTAATGGGAATACCTTTGGATTACTGTAGAATAATCTGTTGCCAAGTTTTTGATGGTGGGTTTCCATTTCATGTGACTTATTCCGTTTACGAGAAAACCTTGTAATATACGGACAGAGGAAAACAGTAGAGTCTGATACCTACTCCGATTTTCGGACCGACGGAGCTTTTAAAACAATTGATACAGTTCCAGACTCGAGGCTGCTATTTAAAATTGCTTTTTCAGAAAACTCCAACACTGTCCGAAGTGAGGATCTTAGAATTTCGAGATGCCAAAGCAATCGAGGCAGTCGACCTAATAAAACGGCTTAAGATTGCAGAAAAGGAAAATTTATTCCAATCTTTATGCAAGTACGTAATGCGGTTCGCCTTCGTCTCAACGGTTCGCTGGCTTAGAGAGAATCGACAGGCTCTTTGAAAACTTAATTTTCATATAACCACATTTTATTATTATACTTAACCAAGTTCACGTCTGTGTAAGCCTGGATAACTGAAACGGCGGCGTTCCAAGAAGCGCTCGCTTTGGAAATCAAAATTTCTCTTTTTCTTGGAATATTTTTTGAGATAGGTAATAGAAAAATAAAGATTTTCTTTAAGGAATAATATTATTTCTTAGTATTTGATTAAACATTATTAAAGAGTCAAAACTGTAGCAGTAGATATGTACTTTATTTATTATGTGCTAAAATAGGTCACTAAACAAATTGTCTCGCCTTTTTCTCCAAAGGGACAGGTACACTTCTACCCAGTGGTAGGCATATTTAACTTGGTAAGAGTATCACATAATATCAGATATCAAGAAGGGTGACATTGCTAGACTATGCTGGTAAAAGAAAAGGTGAGGCGCTTGCAATAAGGCGGGAGAATTTGCCATCTTGTCACTGTCACGCAAGGATAAGAGCACCCACGTTAGCCTTTCCATATCGAAGTAAGTAAGGCCAAGCTGCTCATTTTCCCTTCTCGTCTTACAGAGCATCCTACCGTAGAGTATGGAATATTCCTTATATCCAAGAACTAACTACCAATTCATAATCTTCTTTATGAGAAGCAAATCAGATCGTAGGAGGATTCAGTAGTAGGACATTATGTTAAATACTCGAGTGGTGGTAGCATTTCAACAAAAAATTGTGTCATCATGCACCTAACGATGTGTACATGTCTTTGAGAGCTGCTTAGTCTTCTAGGTGAAGCCTGTAGGTATAAAGACTTGTTGGTAAACAAAGACCACATTACAAACAAACAGATGAGAAAGTATTCAAAGGCTAAGGCCTAATTTCACCATACCATGTTTGTTTACGCTAAATCAGGCATTAGCTAATGGGTCTTTAAAAATAACAGAGCTGTTAAATCAGTCTACGTTCTATGAAGTTAACTGAATTAATCATCCATTAACAGTTGGTGGGACACTCGGTTCAGTTAACAGTCCGTTAAAAGGATTAACAAGGCGTCAAATAAATAACAGAGTATGGTGAAACTAGGCCTAAGCTATCTATCTACAAAATATGTACTATAAATAGTTATGACTTGTTACCACTTCGGAGCAATTCACTACTGATTTTGACCGCTGCTGTATACATATTAAGAACATGATCTTCAAACTTTATCTTGAAAATCTTGTTTTATCGTATAATAAATTTTCAACAAGAATTTTCGAATTTGGAATCCCCATTAAAGAAAATTAATTTCCGAACTACGAGTATATATTCATTCGTAGCTTCTGTTTGTTGGCAGCATGGCCAATCACATTGACATGAGAAAGCGGTTGCTACGCACAAGCCGCAACAAAGTACATTTTTTAATAGCCTATCAGCACTTATTATCTGTATTTTTTATATATATTTTCTTTATACCGAACTTGGTGGCACTTGACCATATCTCACCTGATGTTAAGTGACGATGCGATCGATGATGGAGCGCGCTCACCAAGAAGATACCTATTCACTCGCGTTTTGAAGATCCCCATATTGTACTGAATTTTAGGAGGTTTATCACAATTAAGAGCATTTTCGAGAAAGGAATGCATCAGACCCCACCTTTTGTGGGTTAAGGGTAGGAAGTATAAAAAAGATATTGCGCTCTCAGTTCAATATGACCGAAAAGAAAATCAAACCATAACACCATCACCGTTTAATATGTTCAACAAGAACTTTTAAATTTGGAATCCTAATAAAAGAAAACTAATTTCCCAACTACCAGTATAGATTAATCCGTAGCTTTTGTTTAGTTGGTTAAACAAACAAAACAGAAGCTACGAAAGCTACGTAAAATAAGTTCAATGATAATCTTCAGACTTGATAAAACCTCTAACCAGTCTAGAATCGTTGTTTAACCGTCTAATAATGCCAGAGCCATTCTAATAATAAATAAGGCGTGCAATATCTGTCTCGGGCATAGAGTGCAGGCCATTTGCATCGGTAGTGAATACGACGAAACTGCCTTCGAAGGAATTTAATAAAAATATCTTTTAGACCGGCTTAGCGTTTCTTTAAAATACAGCCGGTATATTGCCTTCTGTGTGTGAGGGTCTGGCAAGGAAGTCAGGGTATATAAGGGTTAGCCGTTTTCTTTATTGTTTTTCCCTTACTTTGATATCAAATTGTAAAAACAACTATAAAACCCTACACTTTTCAATATACCTACGGACTTTTGTCTGCTGCTTCGCATATAGGTCATTATGTTTTTGTATTTGCGTAGGTCGTCTTAAATAGGCCAAAATTGAGAAGACTGACTCAGCTGCACCGACAAGATAATAATATTAATTTGCTTATGAGTAAGGCACTGTGCAAAGGCCCCAAAGCTAGTTATCACTTTGATAGACTAACTACCTCACTAGCTATATTCTGATTCTAGAATATACTAATACTTAATACAACGCAAGTATTTAGGGAATCTAAAGGCCATTGCAGGCTCACGGGTAGTCCAAATGCTCCAGCCCACTACCAGTTATCAGTAATAATAATGAATTGATTGCTATGTCGCATCGAGCGAGCGCCCTGAAAAGTTCTGGAAAATAAGGTGATGGGAACCTTGAGAAGCTCATTGTGGTTGGGAACACGGACGGAAAATGCTCACGAGGTCGATCCCCAACCAGATGGACGGATCAGATTAAGGACTCATCCACCGTCAAGTTCCACAACATCGTGCAAGATGCGATGAACAGAAGCCGATGGAGACAGATCATCCGATCTAATCAAATCAAATCATTTATTGCATATTATGTAGGTATCTTAATAACTATTTACATAACACCACATAATGACCCAAGTTTAGGTATGGCAACTTAGTGTGGAGCGGCCCGATTTTTTTTTCTTTTTATAAATATTTGTCACATAAGTATTGTTCTATCGTATAATAACATTTTGCTATCAATAAGTTTTTTAGTTTTTTAGTAAGGTCTTGTTCATTTTCATCAGTCTTTAATTCGTCCGGTAATTTATTAAATATTTTTATGGCCATAGCGTGGGGACCACTACTTTGCATTAATAATCTGCACTTAGGTATTTCTAGTTTATGTTTAAATCTGAGCGGGTAATTTCGTGGTTGGTCTGAAAGTTTTTTGAAATATTCTGGGTATTTTTTAACGAAACTACATGTTTCTAAGATATAGAAACATGTAGTTTCGTTAAAAAAGTGCAGATCTAAGTGCAGACCATCAGACATAGATGGTCTGCACGAGAGGACGACTACAGAGAGACTTAGTTAAAGCCTGACGATGCTAACGTTAACTTTCAAAATTAATCCTAACATACCTCGCAAAAGTTTTTATTCAACAAACACTCAAATAAATTACCCTCTCCTTATTTACATATAAATATTAACTGTGGACAGATGCTGACTGATATGACCAAATGAGAGATATCCTTCACAGAAATTAACATTCATAAGCCGACTCAGCCAACATAAATAACATGGAATATTTGACGCATTATGTATCTGTATAGAAATTGCTTGCAATCATCTTCTCCATAATATCATAGGTTTATACAATTACTAAGTTATTTTGAAATTATCAGAAATAATCAAAATATTTATAAAATTACTCATTAATTTTACCTACCTACGATGGTAAAAATCAATTTGATAAGATGTACAGTAGTAGCAGTACCTATACTTATCCACTATGAGATTCTTGTAAAGGTTATAATTGACGTAAAAGTTCGCAATGTATGTTATTATTAGGCGTATCTTTGTACATAACCGTGATTTTGTCAATGAATTTCGATATTGCTATATGTAAAATAATAGTAAGAAATATGTGTCCCGCTTCGTAATTATAATGCAAACTTTAAAGTAAAAAAAATAATCTAAGCACGATATGAGTATGGTATGTAAAAAATCTACCTAACACCTAAATCTCAGCGCGGGAGTCTGATACGAAATGCTAAAAAAGCAGGTTTTATTTAAAATTATTTGATAGCTTAAAGTTTTTTTACTACAGACTTGGTCAAAGATCGATGTTTTTTGAACATAAATAATATCATAAAGACATAACAATAGCAACAAGAGCTGTATCATGCATCAGTACACGTAATACGTCTGTAGCCCTATCTCGCAGATCTGTTCTGTATTCGTGAGTCGACCACTTGTCTAGTTACCCAGGGAATATTGCTTTCGCACAAGCAGATATTATAGCTACTATGTCTCGTTATGTGTATTTTCAATGACAAAATTTGAAATACTTCTTTTTCTGTCTGTAAAATAAAACTTAGGTACTTACATGCGTTCGATAAATAGGTATGTATATCATTGGTAGAATTACTGAGCCATGATGAATTTTGTAACAATTTTATACGTATAGTAAACCATACTATTGAACACATTTCCTAAATACAGTTATCCAGAACACCATGAATAAATACAAATTCTTATAAACATTGCATCAACAGTGCAATCTGCACCGACCATCCGAACCAAATTCCACAATCCAAACAAACTTATTACCACCGTCTTTGTTGTAACACAATGGCTACTGATTTTCTGGCTAGTTGAACAAACATCTATGTCAAGATGGCCAGGTATTGTCTAAACAAAAAAAGGGCAGATGTTGTCATCAGTACTAGAGTTCTAACAAAAAGGGCGTCTGCCATCTTTTGTTAACTTAAACTAAGCATTCAAGATGTTCCCCGAATTACAAAATGTTTAGCTATTTGTTAAAGTCCTATTAAGTTCTGTCACCTTCGCAAATTTAATCTTGCGGTTAAAATCAAGCAATTTTCAACCTTATACCATAAAACGAAGGTTTTAAGGTGAGTTGGGAAAAGTTTCGCAAATTTGTAATTGTTGTTCGACACAACGGAGACGTTTTCAGACTGAATGAGATGTCGATAAATTAAATTCGTTTCCGCTGTGTGAACGCCAAAGTTGTCTCAATTTGTTCTCTGTTACGGACAATAGGTTTTTTTTGTAAATTTAGAAATGTTTATGACATTACGTACAAATGGCGCGGATGATATTTCTTAATCGTATTAATTTTAAATTACTGACACATTCAATTCAAAAAGTTTAAAGTCATTTTTCATGTGAATATTGCTATGTTGTTAAATACTTTTCTATACATACCCTATAGCCTTCATTGCGTTTCTAATGATAATTTGTCAATGTAGTCGTATTTTTTACTAATACTAGATTGTATTAAAAAGACGGAATATAATATATAACGAGGACGTTATTTTGTATCTAGAGTGGAGCCTAGCATTCTAGAACATAACTAATAGGAAATTCTACCTAATAAGAGATTCTAACAATGGGATTCCAGAATAGAATCTTTCCTATTTGTTGTATTCTAGAAACCTACATTCAGATTACTACAGAGAGAAAGGGGTGTCGAACTAGACGTTGTACCAGCCATATTTTGATCCTACGTAAAAGAGGACGAGCATATTGCTAGAATATGCGATAGGGTGCCGGGTTATATCTTGCTGGGCTAGGACTGCACTCTTCCCCATATCTTCTTGTGGGACTTCTTAAGAGGTGCAAAGGAAAAAAATATCAAATTGTGGACATCAGAGCCTTCTAATCTGTCACCTTGCCTTGCGATAGCCAAAACGTCTGGCAAGCGATCGGCAATCTCAAATGGGGACTCGTATATAGTAAATAATATTAGTAATATATATAATTTTTGATTGATTATCACATAGGTATATTATTTTTATATCAAATGCACTTTAAAAATAAACATATATAGCTATTTCTATTAAATAACTACTCTTTGGCACAACACTTTAATAATAGAGTGTAATCTAATAATAATTAGGACCTGTTTCAGAATGTTCAAGTAAGTTCTGGTTTACTACCCAGAGCATATTTAATAAATAAAACACTATTTTTGCGTTTCACAGTCATCGATTAAGCCCATTCATCGGTTAAAGCTTGAAACGCGCTGCATGTTAACTGTCATTTTATCATTCAGTTATATTATGTGGTGCATAGCAACCCGAAACTTTATTAGGACATTCTGAAACGGACCCTAAACGTTTTAAATATATTTTAAATAGACTCCATATTAACATTTTATAAAAATACTTAAATATTATAAAAAATATATCTAGTGACCATTTCGCCTAATTTTCCTGTTACGCCGACGTGACGTCATATAAACGCCACCTAGCCAAACTAAAATAATCGCATTGCGCTTCAACACGCAGCATCCTCAGGAGGTCATCACACTTCGAGCGCACTATCGGGAAATATTTGGTTTTTTTAAATATAGATTTACGCAAAGTAACGTCTGGATCTATTAATTATCATAACATTTGCTGTATTTGTACAACATTCTTGTGAATAAATGATTTGAATCTGGTATTATTCAAAATAACATATGTAGCGGCCAAAACTGTTATCATTTATGTGCCTGCACTGAGTATGCATCCCATCCCTAGTGACCTTCATTTGACTTTTCCTACCCTGCTCCCGCGCTACTCTGCCGTCCTCAACCCCCAGTCTTCTGCCGACAATCGCCTCGTGTGGTGCTGTGTTGAAGACGTTGTGAAGTGCATAAATATATACACAGTGAAGTTTATTGAAGTACCAGGCTTAGCGCACGCTGGCCCCCTCCCACCTTCGAGAACGTCGCCGAGCCGCGGCCGTCAGGCCAGTGAAAACCACGAGGTGCAGTTCCTGTGTCCAAGTAAGTCCCTTCCCCTCCTCCTGCCTATCCAGGCGGATACATTTCTGGTAGCAGAGCGTTGTTTACGGCTTTTGATTTCGTGGTTTAATACCTAAAATCCTAAAGATTTAATTTGCGAAAATTAGACATTCCTTCCGCCCGCGGTGGCACATCGATAAATCAGTATTGTCGCGTTACCTACCTTTGTTGTTATTGTTATAAACAACTAACATCCCTTATATATTAGCATTTTGTAATATGATATCCTAATATTCGAATTACAAGATAATCGTAAAAGATAACCGAACATATTTCTTGTGAATATATGAATCGCCTACCTTCGTATGCATTTTATGTCTCAGTGCACTGAACCTTCTATCTTATCTACAAGTTGACCTAGATTCATTGACGTCTCCCGGATTACGTAAAATAGATGTTTTGTTGATGTTATTGTAAAATCTATTTGTGTTTTTGCCTTCCTATAACTGTTTCTTACTTCATAAGGCCAAGTGATTGCTGCGTTTAGTTTTTAGTGTATCTATTGTTGTGTGTAATTTTAGAACTTAATCTTGTAAACACTGTTGTAAGGAGTAGGTTACCTATTAGTTATTGATAATGGCCCGTAGACAGGATTCCTTATATACCGATTCGAACGATTATAAACACCTGCTCGGTCTCCTTAGACATACTTACGATTGGCTTACCGATACTTATTCGATTATAGACAAGGTTCCAAAAGCTCGTTTTTTAATGCGCTTGAGTGACCTTGAGTGTAACTATGAAAAGTTTAACGATGCCTGTGCGAAATTATTGGGCCATTTAGACCCTCAAATAGATCAACCCGAATATGACGACTTACAGTTGAAAATTAAGTCAGCCCGTGAAATCGTAGACGAATTAAAGCTAAAACGTTTTGAAGCCGAGCCAAGCCCACGCGCAACTAGTACCCCTCAGAAAGACGTATCTACATATAGTTGCGATGCCCCGAGTGCTAGACGTTCTGTCCTTCCGGAGCTATCCACACCTAACTTTGACGGCAGACCCGATTCTTGGGTTAGTTTCCAGGATCAGTTTGACAGCATTGTCCATCGAAGGACGGATTTGACCCCTACCCAAAAGTTGCAATATTTAGTTAGCTCCTTGAGTTATGAACCGCGCCGATTAATTCAGCATTTAAGAATCGAGGATTCTAATTATGAAATTGCCCGTGACCTACTTAAAAACCGTTATCACAACCTACGACTTCAGACTGATATACTCATAGCTCAACTACTTAACTTGCCTGAAATACCGACTCGCCTTACTGGACTTCGTTCGTTATTCCTTAACCCCCTTTTGTCAGCCTATAGGGCACTAGATAGGCTAGAGCTTCCTGTCCTACATTGGTCCTATCTCCTGGTCCACATATGTATGAATAAATTACCCTCGGACTTAAAGACCCGTTTTGAACGTCACTATGGCCGGGACGTTGATAAACTACCTACCTTTACCCAACTGATTGAATTTTTAGAAGAAGAGTGCCGGCATCATGAAACAGTGGGAAATACAGTGGTAGACTGCCCCCCTAATAAGAGTGCGCGTTCTCCTTTGCCCCGTCGTGCATACGTAGTCGATGCCCCGGCATGCACGCTTACTTCGCGGCCTACATGCTATTATTGTTCGAGTCCGTCCCATTATTTACGTCAGTGCAGTCAATTTATGGCTAGGACACCCCGCGAGCGTTCTGAATTTGTAAGAATTGCATCTCTGTGTTACCGTTGCCTAGACAAGCACAGGATTGAATCGTGCCCTAAAAATTATAAATGTTCTTCCTGTAATCGGACCACGCATCATACATTGTTGTGTTTTAATAAAAACGGTGGTTCCCAGTCCGGCCCTTATCACAAAAATTATAATAATAGGTCGGGTTCCGCACGGGGCGGAGATGAATTAAATAACTCCGGTCGATATTCCCCACGAATTAACCCCCGAGTGCAGAATAAGTCACCCCCCCCTAGCCGAGACCATCCTTGCCCTGACCCCCCTAGCCGAGATCATCCTTGCACTGACACCCCTAGCCGAGAATGGCCAAGCGCGCGGCATCAGCGTGCCGCATAGCTAGATAGCTTATCCTTTCCTACCTTTTTCACACATAGTTACCCAAGCTTAGTCCTCCTACCGCGGTAATCCGTATACAAACTTCATCCGGTTATGATGTTGAAGCTCGTGCTCTTTGTGACACCGGAGCCCAGGGTTGCCTTATTACTAGTGAATTATCCTCTCGTTTAAATTTACCTGTGTACCCTTCGATTGCCCCCGTACGCGGTGTGGGCAATGTGGAATCTACCCGAGCCTGCGGTTCTGTGTCCCTAACCTTTAAATCGTTGTCCTGTTCCTACCCTAAGTTTTTTGCGGAAGCCCTAGTTATTGATGTTATTGCCGGTGTGCACCCTGAGATTGAGATACCTAAACATTTAATTCCTTGTTCCTTACTATTAGCGGATCCTACCTTTAATAAGCCTGGGCCCATAGATATTTTATTAGGTGCAGATGTATGCGGTGCCATATTCGGCACGGATAAAATTGAACTCACGTCATGCGGTCTTACTGCATTCAACTCAGCCTTAGGATATTTAATATTTGGTCCCGTACCTGGCGTCGCGGCGGTACAGCCGGGCCCTCAAGCTGCTGTGTCTCTGTCACAGGTAGTAGAGAAATTTTGGCAGGTCGAAGAACCTCCTGACCCCCCCAAACGTGACCCTCGTGACGATGAGTGTGAGAAGATATTTAAATCTACTACTACCCGAGATACCTTAGGTCGTTTTACTACCCGCCTGCCCTTCTTATCTGACCGACCTACCCTAGGTGATTCCCGTTTTACTGCTGAGCGTACATTCTTTAGCCTTGAAAAACGCATGTTACGTAATCTAGAGTTTCGGGAAAAATATATAGCCTTTATGCGTGAATATATAGAACTAAATCATATGACCCCTTTATCACGTGACTCACAGACCCTTTCCCTTGAACATTACTTTATACCTCACCACGGCGTTTTTAAAAATACTGGCGATGTTTCCAAAATAAGAGTAGTGTTCAATGGATCATCCCCTACTACGAATCGTGTTTCCCTGAACCAATGCCTTCACGCCGGCCCTAAATTACAGAATGATATCACCCTTATCTTATTAAACTTTAGAAGGCATTCTGTAGTATTTGTGACTGACATTCGTATGATGTTCCGAAAGTCATGGATCCACCCGGAGGATCGTAGGTACCAATTGATTTTGTGGCGTGAGTCCCCCTCAGATCCCCTTCTCACCTATGAGCTTAATACCAACACCTACGGCTTAAGGTCGAGTCCTTACATCGCCATTAGAGTTCTGCACGAGCTAGCAGAACAAGAGCGGCATAGATTTCCCTTAGCGGCCGAAGTCCTAATTAACGATCTATATGTTGATGATTGCCTATCTGGTGCATCTGATCTCGCATCAGCTCGTGAATTGAAATCCCAACTTGAAGGCATAATGGCATCTGGCGGTTATGAGCTTCGAAAATGGACCTCTAACTGCCCCGGGCTCTTAGACGACCTACCTACTGAACATCTTCAAAACCCCCACCAATTTGCTGATGCCGAGAATCCCCAAGTTGTAGTTGTACTAGGTGTACAATACAATCCCGTGACGGATGCCTTTTCCTATAAATTCTCCTCAGTACCTGAAGCGCATGCTACTAAGCGTACTGTACTGTCCCTTATTGCTCGCACCTATGATCCATGCGGTTGGATTTCCCCTGTAGTGTTCAAAGCCAAAGTCTTTATTCAAAAACTTTGGCTATCAGGTGTTGGATGGGACGACCCCCTCCCCCCTGAATTATTGCAAGAGTGGAATTCTTATATCACTGACCTACCTCTCATAAATTTAGTCTCCCTACCTCGACGTATCTTCCCTCCTAACAATGTTTCCTACTCCTTGCACGGATTCTGCGATGCTTCCTTGGCAGGGTTTGCATCTGTGTGCTACCTACGATCAGAAGACTCCAATGGCAATGGCTCCGTCTATCTCCTGATGTCGAAAACGAAAGTTGCCCCCGTCCGGACCCGTCTGACAATTCCCAAATTGGAATTGATGGGAGCTGTGCTCCTTACTAAAATATTCTCGCACATAGCCCTCTGCCTTCAGAAGTCGATTGTGCTAGACTCTCTTCATTGTTGGACGGATAGCCAAATTGCCCTTGCGTGGATCAAGACCCCCCCTCATACCTTGCAAGCCTTTGAAGCCAACAGAGTTTCTCAAATAATCAGTGCAAACTTACACCAAACCTTCAGATACGTTCCTGGTGACCAAAATCCAGCTGACTGTTCCTCTCGTGGTGTGTCAGCCTCTTCCTTAAAGGAGCACCCCCTATGGTGGGGTCCGCCCTGGTTAGCTGAGCCCCCTAGCTTATGGCCCGTTGATGAGGGATCCTTACCTTCTGACTTGCCCGGAATTCGCTGTTTGCTGGTAGCTCCGGAATCCCCCATCCTGGATTCTTCATTTCTTTTAGAACGTTTCAGTTCCTTCCATAAGCTTACTGGTGTGGTAGGCTTTATGCTAAGGTTTGTACATAATGCCAAAAACCCTACTTCACGTCGTACGGATCCTTCCCTAACTGCCCTTGAACGAAAGGAGGCCTTGGTGTTTTTAATTAAAATTGTACAAAGAATTGCCTTCCCTGACATCATTGAATGCTTGCAAAGTAATCAGCCTATTCGTACCGCAGTACGACGTCTATCCCCCTTCCTCGATGCGACGGGCACAATTAAAGTCGGAGGCCGCATTCGTCATTCTGATTTACCGTATGACTCGTGCCATCCTTACCTTCTACCCAAAGACGGACCCTTTGTCAACTTACTAGTGCGACATTTTCACGTTGAAAATGCGCACGCTGGCCCTAATACCTTACAAGCAATTTTAGCCCGAGAGTTTTGGATACTTTCTGCCCGACGTCTGATAAGACATATTATTTTTAAATGCGTGCGTTGTTACCGGTTGACTGCTAAAACTTGTCCTCCTCCAATGGGCGACCTCCCCCGAGACCGGGTCACCAAAGCCCGCCCCTTTGTAAGGGTTGCAACCGATTTTGCAGGTCCCTTCTATACTCGAGTCCAGGCCTATAGGAATAGGAAAATTGTAAAATCTTACCTATGCATCCTGGTCTGCCAGACGACGAAGGCAGTCCACCTCGAGGTCGTGTCTGACCTTACGACTGACGCGTTCATAGCAGCCTTGTCACGTTTTGTGTCACGTCGCGGTGTTCCTGATCATATTAGGTCGGATAATGGTAGGAACTATGTGGGAGCAAATCATTACCTACGGGACGTCTATAAATTTATGTGTGACAATCAGGCTTCCCTTGGACATGAAATGTCTAAGCGTGGTATTACGTGGATCTTTGCCCCTCCTTTATCCCCAAATTGGAACGGGTTATCGGAAGCGGCCGTGAAGTCAGCTAAGTCTCTTTTAAAGCGAGTTCTAGGCGAAACCCCCCTAACGTTCGAAGAACTTACAACTGTGTTTACAAAGATTGAGGCGGTATTAAATTCCCGTCCCTTGTGTCCTGTATCGTTTGATGATCCCAGTGATGTTGAAATCCTCACACCTGGTCATTTCCTTATTGGCCAACCACTTAACGCATTACCTGAATATCCTTTGTCGGATGTGAACGTTTCCAGGCTGAATAGATTCCAGCTCCTTCAACAAATTACCCAGCATTTCTGGAAACGTTGGCATACCCATTACCTTTCAACCCTCCAATCCAGACAAAAGTGGACTGACCCTTGTAAACCTCCATCGATAGGTGAACTTGTGCTTCTGAAGGAAGATAACCTTTCTCCTCTTGAGTGGCGACGAGGTCGTATCCTAAAAACGTATCCGGGGGATGACAATATTGTTCGTGTAGTTGATGTACGTACTTCTACCGGCGTTTTAACCCGTTCCTTATCAAAATTAGTTCGCCTTCCCATATAGTGACCCGTTCATAAACACCTTGTGTTTAGGGCGGAGGAAATGTAGCGGCCAAAACTGTTATCATTTATGTGCCTGCACTGAGTATGCATCCCATCCCTAGTGACCTTCATTTGACTTTTCCTACCCTGCTCCCGCGCTACTCTGCCGTACTCAACCCCCAGTCTTCTGCCGACAATCGCCTCGTGTGGTGCTGTGTTGAAGACGTTGTGAAGTGCATAAATATATACACAGTGAAGTTTATTGAAGTACCAGGCTTAGCGCACGCTGCCCCCCCCCCCCACCTTCGAGAACGTCGCCGAGCCGCGGCCGTCAGGCCAGTGAAAACCACGAGGTGCAGTTCCTGTGTCCAAGTAAGTCCCTTCCCCTCCTCCTGCCTATCCAGGCGGATACAACATACATAAAAATTTACTGTCCACAAATACAATGTCTATAAAATGTCTCCAATATTTCATCGTATTTAATATCAAACATTATAATCTATCAAAACGATATTAAACTCTGTCTTCTCCTAAAATATCACGAGTCATCCCGAACGTCTGAGCCTAAAACAATAAAAATTATTTTCTTATTTGCTAAGCCACCGAGATATTAAAAAAAATACTCAATAGACATTCAGTAGAGGCAACTCAACACTGTGTCAATAATGATAAAAGTATTTGCCCTGCCGAGACTACAAAGATCAGAGTAAACACTTGGGCACGCCTACTGAGACTGGGTAGAGAAGATACGCCAATAAATAGTTTTTATGCCTTATGCCTCTTGAATTTTCAATTGTTTTTATTTGAAAAATAGTTTTATTATTTGAACTTGTATATTTAAATTACTTTCATGAACAACAAAAACACTTTAAAGACTCTTCATCAATCACTGCTATTGAAACAAAAGTTTTTTTTCTTTTGTGACCACTATCTGAGTTATTAGTGTCATGATAATGCAGGCAAAACTTTTTTTATATCTGACAGTGCAGCCTTTTACCACTATGTTACCTGATGGTAAGTGATGAAGTGGTCGAAGATGTTGTTGAAGCTAACCTATAATTACTGGCTCTGAAGGACAGCAGGCGGAATATTCCGTTAGATGCTTTTTAGGGTTCCGTCCCGAAGGGTAAAAACGGGACCCTATTACTGAGACTTCGCTGTCCGTCCGTCCGTCTGTCACCAGGCTGTATCTCAAGAACGGTGATAGCTAGACAGTTGAATTTTTTACAAATTATGTATTTCTATTGCACAAATAAAAAAGTTGGCCAAGTGCGAGTCAGACTCATGCACGTTAAAACAAAAAAAAGGTTAAATGTGTTAACATGAAGTCTAATGTTGTATAGCTAATGGTACGGAACACTTCATGCGTGAGTACGACTCGCACTTGGCCGATTATTTCTACTTGAAGGTGGTAGCTAGCCAGGCGGGCATTCGCAAAATATCCAACCACCATGCCATAACGACTGCCATCCTAAGACAACAATTGCGACGGAAGGCTTAACAGGCGCTCGGAAGCACGGAAGCGCTCAGTATAATGTCACTAGCATGACACCTATCCAAATCATGACTGCGGCGGACGTTGCTTAACTTAGCTGACAGGTTCAAAACTGCTAACCAAACTTCACTACAAGCGCTTCTAAAATGGAAACGACGCGTAGCTCTCAAGAACAGCTGAGAGATCAGCTAGCAGAACAGCTGAGATCATTCATGAAATTCACACCTAATCTACACGTACCACAACCGTGCTTAGAAACTTAAGCCCGGGTCATATTCAAACTTGTGACCATTCAAGCGGCAGTTGACCCATTACTGCCTAACGACCCTTCATATCGGTATTACCATTTTGTATAAGGGCAAAAGCTAACACTGTTCCGCAAAGTAACTCCTGAATCTATCCATGAACTGAATTTTATACATTTTTTTAGTTTTAAGGAGCAATTAATAGAGTAATGTGCATTGGTGACCAATAACTGTTAAATATAGCAATACTATTTTAAACTCCCGGATATCATGATTTTGTAGAATTACAACTATTGAAGCGCTCGTAGAGAAGTTTGCTTAGCCATTCTGAACCGATCATCAAAGCTAAGCAACGTCCGCCGCGGTCATGACTTGGATGGGTGACCGCTCGTGACATTACTACTGAGCGCTTCCGTGCTTCAGAAGACACGTTAAGCCGTCAGTCCCGGTTGTTGTCTTTAGATGGCAGTCGTTATAGCATGGTGGTAGGGCATTTTGCGAATGCCCACCTGGCTAGCTACCACCCTCAAGTAGAGGATCTGTCGCCAGGCGCCTAACCGTGTGTTTCGACAGCTGTCCTTGAGAGCCAGTAATTCTCTAGGTTCGCCTGAACAACACCTACGACCACAACGTCACTTACCATCAGGTGAGATAGTGGTAAAAGGCTAACCTATCAGGCATAAAAAAATCGTAACAAAAACTACAAACGTGAAAACGACTGTTTTTATTTTCCCGCCAAAATTCGTGAGTTTTCATCTCCACTTGGCTGTATTATAATTATCACAATCCTTAAAATATGCTATTTCATTAATCAGCATTTTTTTGTATATAGTAAATTGTCTGCTTATGGGTGTACGTCAAGAACAATGCAATTTCTTTGGTGACCTGAGTCAAGCCACGTTTCACCTTGCTCCTGTCCATTTTATGTCCTTTCATCTGTGCGGCGTAAGAAATAAACAAGCCTACGAAGAATGTAATGAATTTGACGACCCAACCCAACAACTAATTAAACCCAACCGAATAAATGTTCCAAAGGAAATTACACGATAAAAAGAAGTAGAAAGATTATTTAGGCTAGCCTTATTGCTACAATTTCACGAAAATACCACTAGTGATCACCCATTCAAGTAAACTACCGTAGAGTCCTTCATATCCAAGTTTTTTTGTAATTAAGAGATAAGATGTACAAAATGCCCGCATGGTAGTAAGCTGTCACACCTGTTTATAACATATGCAGTGCTAACATCATCGTTATGCTGCACTGCGCTCATCACTTTGAGATGTTAATTCTGTAATTCTGTATATAGACGTAAGTTTTTGAAACTGTACTATTATTAGCTATGGACTGCCGTGCAGCAGGTCCACGGTTCGAATCCTGCCGCGGGCTTGAGCTTTACCGCATGGTGGAAGGGCATTTTGCGAATGCGACCACCCTCAAGAAGAAAATCAGTCGGCAAGCACCTAGCGGTGTGTTACAGCAGCAGACCTTGAGAGTCAATGAACTTACAGGCATGAGCCTTAACAACTATGTCTCAAGGTGACGGGCGCAGTGCAACTCGTGACTTGTGACGAAATACATCTGTTATAGGCATAATGGAGCAGTGATGGCTCAGTAGCATTGGCTATGGACTGCCGCGCAGCAGGTCCATGGTTCAAATCCCGCCGCTGGCTTGACCTTCACCGCATGGTGGAAGGGCTTTATGCGAATGCCCGACTGGCTAGCGACCACCCTCAGGTAGAAAATCTGTCACCAAGCACCTAACGGTGTATTCAAGCAGCAGTCCTTAAAAGCCAATGAACTTACATGCATATGAGCTTTAACAACTATGTCTCAAGGTGACGGGCGCAGTGCAACTCGTGACTTGTGACACAATACATCTGTTATAGGCAGAGGTTAGTCCGCTTAACATCAGGTGGGCTTCGCGCTTGTTTCGTCACAATAACATAAAAAACAAAGTGTCTCGAAGGCCTAGTAATTTCACTTACTACAGTGCCCTTCACGCCTAAATACAACAGTGTTTGTAAACTAATAATTCGAAGCAGAATATCAGACACAGCGGTGATACCCACCAAAAGATCTCGTGCTGAAGAGACCTACCATTTCGTAGTCGATTAGTAAGAATGACAAAGCAGCCTCCGCCACTACGAGAGCTTCAAATAGAATAACGCAAGTATTCAGCTCATGTACCATTTGCTATTTTTTGTACCGACTTCCAAAAAATGAGGAGGTTCTCAATTCGTCTGTTTTTTTTGTTTTTTTTATGTTTGTTTCCTCAGAACCGATGAACCGGGTGAACCGATTTAAATTTTTTTTTGTTTGAAATCTGACGCTTGTTGTTTGGTTCCATTTAAATTATATGAAAATCGGTCTAGCCGTTTTGAGTTACATTCAAATAACTGAAAAATATTTACCTATCTTGATGATTGATGATACAGTCGTTGACAATGAATGACAATCGATCCCGTAAGTAGCCCGTAAGATAATTTTGTTTTCCAAAAAATTTAACCTACTTCAACACCCACAAGTGTGAAACAACTTGTCGAAGTCGGTCCATACGCACAATATTGTGATAATAAGTACTTTTAAACCATCATGGTACCGACTCCAACAAGTTATTACACACTTTTGGGTGTTGAAGTCGGTAACATTATTTGGTAAAAAAAAATTTAAACCTGACTTTTTATACTCAACTCTTGGCAGGTCACAAGCTGGCTAGATAAATTTACGGAACCAATACCGTTCTTTGTTAAATTTCACGTACAATTTACGCCTAAAAGCCTTTGAGCCGAAGCTAATGTTTTCGCTAAGCGATTCGTTCAAATTGTAAGACAGGGAGAGCATTTGTTTTTAGCAAACGCTTCACTCTACCGCCTTGAGAGGGCGGGGATGTCGTTAAATTCATTGCGGTATTAAATTTAACAATGTACTTCTTAGTCCAGCGAAATATTGCTTAGGACATTTAGTTAGACTTGATTTATATGCCATCTTTATGAAAATTGTTTTTCGCTGTTTTTACGAGCGAGTTTACGATCTCGTGTTAATGTCTTTATTAGAAACTTTGTTGCTTAACTAAAGTATTGTTGTAGGACAGGTTTGAACGTCTTAACATAATCAAAAAACTTCAACCAAAACATTACTTTTATATATACTGAGAGTATATTTATAATATTTACATCTGTGACTCATTTATTGTGACGGTTTAATTATTAAGACAATATATTAGTCAGTGAATGGTTAATTATTCATTCAGATAGGAAACTTCATTGACTGTCTGGTTCGCACTTGGCCATTTTTGATTATTTGTTATATTGGTAAAGATAGTGTCACCGATAACACCAAGTTTGAAGCAATAATAACTGAGCGTGAATAGCTATGGACTGCCGCGCCGCCGCCGTGCCGCAGGAAAATCTGTCGCCAAGCACGTAACAGTGAGTTGCGGCACCAGTCCTTGAGATTCATTAAGATTAATTAAGAAATGTTACGTACATGAGACTTAACAACCAGAGAGTTGAAATATTAGAGTAGTTATATCCGAACACCACTGCTCTAAAAGCTTACTAGAATTTACCTATATACATACCTACGCACATGTATATGAAGTTTGTTATGACAAGGAAAGAACGTTGAAATATTATGCGTCATATCTGTTGTTAGAAAGAGATAAATAAACAATTCGTGTCACCACCGAACCGACACGAGACGTTCCGATCACCATTATGCTGCGATCTCATTCACTCTCTAACACCAAACGATACACATATCTCGCTCATTGAGATTAGTTCCTAAGATAAAACAAAATGACGATATTTTCTATTTCAACAATAAAAACAATAATAACGCGTGAAATGAAACAGTTTTCTTATCTCTCACAGTGCCTGTATAATTGCTGCAGAGTCTAAAGACACAAGGAAGGCATATTGTCCACAGATTATTTCTAAAAAATACGATTAGCGGCGATGTATTCACCGGACGCTCGGAAGTGCTAGACTGGTAGTGACTCAGGTAATTACCCTGAATTTGTCTAGTAAATATGATGTATACAACACATCTACAGGAAAAAAAATCTGTCCCAGGGTGATGGGCGCAATGAAGTTTGTCACTTATGACGAAATGGTGCTGTTATAGGCCTTTGCCTATAACAGCACCATTTCGTCACCACTTAACTTCAAGTGAGTAGGTTTTGTAAGGGTTTCGTAACAATCGCATAAAAAAATCTTTGAACTAACATTATGACACTAAGTGGTGCAAACATACTACTAAAATAGTACTTTATTTGCATGGATTTTAATATTTTTATCATTAATTAAGTACGATACATCTTTTTAATGGTTGAATGGACTTATGGCAATACATTCCCGTTTTCTTCTACTATACTTTTTTGTTTATTTTTATACTAATAAAAATAAACAAAAAATTCTAAAAATCACTTATACAAACCTATGGTGGTATACCTTTTTTTTTTTATAGCGTATAGGCTAACCTTTGACCACTATCTCACCTGGTGGTAAGTGATGATATGGTCGAAGATGTTGTTCAGGCTAGCCTAGAATTACTGGCTCTCAAGGACAGCTGCCGGAACACACCGTTAGGTGCTTGACGACAGATTTTCTACTTGAGGGTGGTAGCTAGCCAGGCGGGCATTCGCAAAATGCCCTACCACCATGCTGTAACGACTGCCATCGTAAGACGACAACCGGGACCGACGGCTTAACGTGCCCTCCGAAGCACGGAAGCGCTCAGTAGTATTGTCACTAGCGGTCACCCATCCAACTCATGACCGCGGCGGACGTTGCTTAACTTTGCTGATCGATTAAGAACAGCAAAGCCAACTTCGCTACGAGCGCTTCAAAATTCAAAATACCTTACGCAGCATTGACATTTCGTGCTTTAATCCTCTCCATTATCCCGTCTATCATTATTTGACATTTCAAACAAGCATATTTGAACCAGAAAACGCCAGCAATGTATCGTCATATCCTATCACTAATGGCCTACGCATCGTGTTACTGTGCAATCAAGAGGTTCTCGGTATAACAGAAATTCGGAAGTAAAACAAATTTATCTTTGGCGTATTGACTTACATAATAGACCTTGTACCCAACTTAAATGATAGTATCGGTTAAACAGAGCAGTGCATAGTATTTTATTGGGAATAGGCTAGCCTTAGCACCGGCAAATTATGAGTCTGCTGGTGCAGAATTTATGAACAAATTAATACATACATATAATGACGCCTGTATATCCCGAAGTGGTAGGCAGAGGTGTGTAGACAACAATGTTTCGTCAATTGGGTTTTGATCATATGTAATAGAGGGCGAGCCTATTGCCACTCACTGGGCACAGTTTCAGGCTCATACAAAATGTTTTCTCCAAAACGCTGGACGAAACACAAGAACATATTACGAATAATATGTTTACGCTAACCACATGTAAGAAAGGAACACAAGAACATATTGTATGAAACCCTGGCAGGGTACTAAGTTGGTATACTGCCCTATTGTGCGTCTAATGCACACAACACCCAACTCACATCCACGTGAGAAGTGGCATGGTGCTCATTTGGCGCACTTTACGACACCCTCGGGAAGAAATGGGGAGGTGACATTCTAACCCAGCAACGACAAATTAATATCCACAAATAAATAGCCATACTACACCACTGCCTCAGTTGTGGTGCCGCCTGTACAACAACGCAACCTACAGCTGCTTCAACATGGACTTGAGGATAAAAGCCCAAAGAAGCGGCCCCACTTTGGGTTCCCTTCACGCCGCCATGGTGGCCTCATCATTTGGAGGGGTTAGCCATACAAAGGGGTACCTTCGCTTGGCAGACGTCTTTGGGATCGCAGTGGAAGATGCCAGTTCTCCAAAAGGCGTAAGACTGTGGGAAGGGTCGAAAAGAAAAATATCAGAACGTTTGCACCTTCTATATCTTAGATATAGGGGTTAGATATACTTACTTAAAAATAGCTTATTGCCCAAGATATAATAATAATATACATTCTGCTGCTTGTTTAATAAATGCAAGCATGTGATGAGGAAGAGGAAGATTCTATACATGCACCTATAGGTTATATATAGGCCTATACGCAATTTCCTATAACGAAATGCTAATTGTATGGCAATTCGAGTGTATAATACTTTACCTGACAATATTAAAGGAGCTGCTATAAATGTTTTTAAAAAAATGTTATTTGACATGTTATTACAAAAATGTTACTACTCGATCAAGGACTTCTTAGAAGATAAAAAACTAAAATAAGTATATCCAATCTGACTTGTAATTATTGACATAAATTTAACATGACATTTTATTTATTTTAATCATAATTAGGTATTGACTCATTGAATTTATTTTTTAAATTATATTGTATATTTATTAATATATATGAAAAATGTAGTCAAATAATAATATATATGTAAAGATCAAAATATTTGCACACCGTTTAGGTAAAGTTTTGTTGGAACTGTATTTGAATGCTATTACAACTCTGCAATATTGTACCGAAAACTTTAGCAAATAAAAATATTCATTCATTCATTCATTCATATAGGTTGGTTAATATGAAGTTTCAACTTGATTTAAGTTCCATACTTTGTTTGTCTGTATAGTGCCCGGCTTATGAAATGAGGTTGTTCGATTTCCTCCTGATAATTTCGTGAAAGGCAAGTATGAAAAATTATGCCTACAATAATAAGTTGCATGCCAGCACTCACGTCGATGCAGGTTAGGTTGTTGCTCTATATAGGGCCCAAAACAGGTACCCTTGCCATATAGAAGCCCTGTAACAAATTGTGGATGTAACAACTACCTTATCTGTGATTTGTCTTACTGTCAATACGTTGTGACATTATGTTACCAGCAGCGTACGTCAAAGGAAAGTATCACTTACAGACAAATTACAAGGGAAAATATTTGCACGGAATCGAGTAAGATGAATTGCGGTCGATTGTTTGTTCTTGATATTCCATAAAAGACGTGTAAAGGTCGTTTTGGCTGGCTTACTTTCGATCGGCAAAGTTAAGCAATGTCCGCCGAGGTCATGACTTGGATGGGTGACCGCTGGTGACATTACTACTGGGCGCTTCCGTGCTTCGGAGGGCACGTTAAGCCGTCGGTCCCGGTCGTTGTCTTAGGATGGCAGTCGTTGTAGCATGGTGGTAGGTATTTTGCGGATGCCCGCATGTCTAGCTACCACCCTCAAGAAGAAAATCTGTCGCCAAGCACCTAATGTGTTCCGGCAGCTGTCTTTGAGAGTCTGTAATTCTAGGTTAGCCTGAACAACATCTTCGACCACATCTACACTTACCATCAGATGAGATAGTAGTCAAAGGCTAATCAATCAGGCTTTAAAAAAAAGCGAAATTTGAAATTCTTCATTCTATTTTTAACCGACTTCCAAAAAAGGAAGAGGTTCTCAATACGTCTGTATTTTTTTAATTTTTTTATGTTTGTTACCTCAGATCTCTTGACTGGGTGACCCGATTTTGAAAATTCTTTTTTTGTTTGAAAGCTGATGCTTGTCGTTTGGTCCCATTTTAAATTTCATCAAAATCGGTCAAGCCGTTTTTGAGTTACACTATATAGATTGAAAAAAAAATTTTAACAAAAAATGGAACCGACTTCAACACCCAAAAGAGTGAAATTACTTGTCGAAGTCGGTACCATGCGCACAATGTTGTGATAATAGCTACTTTTGAACCATCATGGTACCGACGTCAACAAGTTATTTCACACTTTTGGGTGTTGAAGTCGGTTCCATTTTTTGTTAAATTTTTTTTTTTATTTAATTGACGTTGTAACGTCAATGTAATCTTCATTTTTGCCTTAAACCTATGGATTTTTCTGTTTAAGAAGCAGATATTCATGTTGACGTGCGTATATCCTGCATATTAAGCGCACACATTAAAGGTATTTGCCATCGCCAAAACAATATCATACGAAGGACGCGTTCCGTTTTACGCTTTAATTTTTTCAAATATTTTTTTTTTTGCAAGAGCGTTTAAATATTGTACTTGATGAGGTGAAACGCCAGATTCGGGGAAGAGATTTTGCACAATCTAATATTTTTTATAACTTATTGAATGATGAGACGAATTATTTATCATTCCATGGATTCACCAGGCGCGTGCCGGGTCCGTATAAACTTAATAATTAATATTTTAGACAGTATTAGGGGTAAACTATGGAATCATGTGCATTCAGCATTCGTGTCTGATAACTATAGATGTAATAGATATTACGTTCAATATGATTGTATACGAAAACCATGATCTTGTAGATTGGTTACGAACCCAAGCTACAAAAGCCAATACAACTGTTAAAATTTTGCAGTTCCAGCCATAGACGTCAGTTTCTATCTTAAGACGAGGCTGCGGAAAAAATACTCACATTCGACTAGTTTTTTTAAGCAACTGAAATATGCAATCAACACGAAAACTTAAATATTTGATATTTCAAACCTTTTTCTATCAGTTGTACAGTCAGAAACACATTTGAAAGAAATTTACTCGATAGTTTTAATTTTTCAAAATGAAGCCTTTTCTTTAAATTATTGGAGTTTTCTTGGAAACTACATCAGTTACATATTAATAATAAACACACATAGAAAGGAAATGTAGTTTATTATCCGCTGTATAAGTAAAATTTACCTAGAGTAATTAGTATTGTCATAATAAATTAATTAGTGTTTTAGACTTACGACCTTTAGTTCTGTGCAGGATTACGGTCAATCGGAAGATTCGATATTCAACCTTATTAGCTTAGGATTACGAAATAAAATCAATGCGTAAGAGCTGTCCTTCAGTGCCGCGCTGTGCGCCGTTGGACGTGGACCTATCGCTCGCGCGCTATCACCTGTGCTGTGCAGTATAAATACGTATCTTGGTAGGTATATCAATCAATATGGGAAATAAAGATAACTAAAAAATAAAAAACGAAGCAGAAGAGTCGATACAAAGACTTTGCAAGAATTATGAGAGAGCGTATAATATTTCAGTTTATTTTTACCTATGCAAATTTAATATTCGTTTGTGTTTCGGTGTTTATTCTATTCATGAAACATATTATCTCTATCGAACTAAGAGATTCTATACCTACTAGGTTCCTATAGTACTGTAATGGAGCTATAAAATAACTAAATGTCGTACTAATCTAAGTACGATTAGTTGGATACTATAATAATATCTGGTAATGTATAGTTATGGTCTCACCTGATGGTAAGTGATGTGGTAGAAGGTACCAAACAGGTGATAACTAAAATTATCTGGCTCTAAAGTACAGCTGCCGTTCAACCGTAAATGGAGTTGAGTGTTGCTAAATAATAATAACACAAGCGTAGCAAATCAAAGCATTTGGTTTGGTGGGTATATCGCAATAAAACATCGAACATTGTTCATGTCCCTCAAGACTAAATGTAGATTTATATCAATGAAAGAATATTCAGAATCAGGCAAGTAGGTATATATTCAAGAGATTATCTACAAAGTCACCTGCATAGGTACTTTTAAATATACATTTTATCACTTAGACATGTACATATAAGTAACGATTTATACAAATATAATAGAGTGGAATAAATAGATTCTGTACATATATATAATAAAATAGACTGTGCTCATAAAATGCACCTTCTTTCTCAGGAAAAAAAATAATAAATCAGTCAAAGTCCGAGATCACTCGGAACAGGGAGAACTGTCGGAGTCGCCATCTCATATAATAAATTTAGACTGTGTTCTTCCACTATATGAAAATAAGTGAGTAATCTTTGAATAAAGTATTACTAAATTTGCACATTTTATTCACAGGAAATTTCGTAAACGAAATATATTATTTAAATATTATAATACCTATATTAGGCAAAAAAATATTTTGACCTATCCATAGCAGAGCAGCAGGTAAACTTAAATAACAAAAACGTATAAATGTATATATACATTTTTTTTTATTGCTGATAGGTAAGCCTTTAACCACAATCTCACCTGATGGTATGTGATGATGTGGTCGAAGGTGTTAACAGGCTTAACCTAGAATTACTGGCTCTCAAGGACAGCTGCCGGAACACACCGTTAGGTGCTTGGCGACAGATTTTCCACTTGAGGGTGGTCGCTAGCCAGGCGGGCATTTGCTAAAATGCCCTTCCACCATGCGGTGAAGCTCAAGCCAGCGGCGGGATTCGAACCATGGACCTGCTGCGCGGCAGTCCATAGCCAAAGACACCGAGCTATCATGCTTTTTACACTGAAAAAAAAACTTTACATTATTATCGCCCTGCACTTGTCACACCTCTGTAGGGTCGGTATAAACAATATATTTTTTCTGAGTACCTTCACAAAAGACAACGCATTGACATAATTGTGCGGAGTAAGACTTAAATTTTATGGCCGGCCTCCTATCTGAAGCAATATGCCTTTGCGTATGCCATCGTTGATATGTATTATACTCGCCTTTGCCCCCTTTTCGGTTATTAGTTAGGGTATTAGATAGATGGTAAAGAGCGATGTTTTACTCTTGACGTGCAAAAAATCTGACGTGAAAATTATCTGAATTTATGTATTTAAATTCATTTATTCATATTCACAACACCCCCTTTCTGAAGGCCGAGCTTCAGCAGGGGCGGAGCAGTTTGTATGGTGGCCGTCTTGAAATCGCCATTTTGGATTTTTGACAGGTGTCATTCGACTGCTCTTCCGACATTTATCCTTACTTCTACCTTTTAACAAATTCTATCTACACATTCTAACAAATTGTGCGAAATTGATTGTCGGACAAACAGAAATGTACAGTTGCTTTTCTGAAGGCTTCAGGTAACGGATTGTCTGTAAAATGTATTTTGCAGGTATATATATCAATCAAAAATTTGATTGATATTATCAAACTGAAGGCTAAATGCACATTTGTAATATAACTAAATGCTTAGGCCTTGTACGTGGCGATGGTAAAAGGCCGGACGGCATGACTTTGGTTCCGTGGAGGATGGGAAGGCCTCTGGTATGGGACGCTACCTGTGTCGATACCTTAGCACCTTCTCATATTCCTGCTACCCAAAAAGTGGCCGGTGCGGCGGCTGAACTAGCAGAAGGCCTCAAAAGGCGCAAATATAGTAATCTCAGTAGTTGTTACATGTTTGTGCCTTTTGGGGTCGAAACGCTGGGACCGTGGGGACCGAGCGCCAAACTATTAATCAAAGACGTCTCAAAACGTCTAGTCGACGCTACGTGTGACCAAAATGCTGGCATATACTTTGGACAAAGGATAAGCATTGCCATACAAGGTGGCAATGCGGCCAGCATTTTGGGAACACTGCCTAATGGTAGCGGAATATTGGATTAGTTTGTAGTAATTTTTTTTTTTTTTTTATTTAAATATGTTAATTTTAGTCATAAATATCTGTTACCACATATTATAAATAAAATCGAGCAAAACTAAATGCTTATTTGCCGTGTAGTATGGAGACAAAAAATTAAAAATAGAAATTCTACAAAAAGATGAAGAATTTTGGAGGGAAAAAAATGGAGACAAAACTAGTCATATTCTATATGGACTGCCTTCTTCCTGAGCTGGTCGATCCCCGCCACCCAAAGAAAAGAATGATCGGGATCAAGAATTTGCGGATACTTCTAGAAAAAAAAAATCAAGAGGAGGCTGTCGAGGGTGACTTGCAACATCAAAGTGCAAATCCTTCAGTACTTCCTCCCGCCATAAAAAGAAGACTTAAGAGCCTCTACGCTTTGCGCGATCGGTCAAGTTTAGGCATTTATTGAAGCACGGCGCAAACGGGCACACCGTTAGCAAGGATCGAGCGGTCAACGACGATGTCGCATGGAATAAAACATTTTGATCCTTTTTGCAGTGTTATTTATTTTTGATAAATAATGTGGAATGTTATGTAACTTTGTAAATTCATTTCTCATCTTTACTGTTTACAAACAAAGTAGACTTAAATGAACCTAATAATAAACCTTGAGGTATCTACTCATTGACTAACTATAACTATAGTCCATTAAAAAGTTACATGAGCTTTGCATTTTTAGAGCACGCAATTTATTTTTGGGACATCTTTTTATATGTGGGGGTCTGAAGAAGCTTAACCTCAAGTTTGTGGGGTCGCCACCCTTGTCCCCCGGCCGCCATCTTGGAAAAAGGGGTGAAAACACGTATTTTGCAATATCTCAGAAACTATTCGTTTTATAAAAAAATTGTAAGAACATAATTTGTAGCAAATTGTGTTGCCCACAAACATATTAATATAATTTTTTGCCCTAAATTAAATATCAAAGAAGTTATAAGCAATAATAAATTTTTTTGTTCCATAACTTTTTTATACATTTTACAAAAAAAATACCCTAGAACAATCTCGTAGATGATCTGCTCAGGATTTTTTACGAAACTCGCAGGTTTATTGATAAAACTGAAAATAATATCCACAATTTTCAATACGTTTACACGTTGCAAAAAATGTAGCACAACTAAGAGAATAAAATGAGATAGAAGAAACAGCTAAGCCTACGTATAATAATAATAGTCGTAGCAGGCAGATGTTCCTTTGAACCCAAACGGTTACTCAGACCTTTTCTACCTGCTTATCCTTCCGTAAGTTAAATTTAGTAAGTTCTATGGTAAGGAAAACAGGAATGAAGAAGTAAATTTGTACGAATTCAACAATTTTTTTTAAGAATATATTTACAATAAAAAATATAATAAGTTAAACATTTCTTTTCGACCGGATTCTCATGAGCATTGACGAACCTGGTCAACTTTGGAGCGCTGTAACAGTGTGTTAAATGAATTGAAATAAAATAAAAAAATCCTCAAAAGATAATCAAAAATGTTGGTCTGAGGTATTATATTGTAAAATAAGAAAAAAAAGTTATAGAGCAAGAAAAAAATATGAAAATTTTCTCACTTTTTTGCTTATAACTTCTTAAATTTTTAATTTAGGGCAAAAAGTTATAATAACATATTTGTAGAAAAATAATTTGCTACAAATTATGTGCAGTGGAATTTTTTGTAGGACACATCGTTTCCGAGATATCGCGAAATAAGTGTTTTCACCCCTTTTATCAAGATGGTGGCCGGGGCACAAGGGTGGCGACCCCACAAACTTAGATTTGTCTCAAAAGTAAAATTGCGCCCTCTAGGAATTGCAATATTCGGTCCTTAAATTGTAACATTTAAATGGACTACTATGTAGGTATCTATATTTGATTATGTCCTTCTAACCATAATTGTATACATATAGGCAAATAACTTAGTTTTGTAGTTTGTATACCTGCTTTGTGCATGCATACCTTGGTTCATTATATTTGTATAACTGCCCTGTTGGCGGAACGGCTTTAGATAGATAGATACATATCAAACAAATTATTGGAGTACAAAATTTTATGCCCAAGGCGGGAATCGAACCCGCGTCGTCCGATATCGCGTCGGATGCTTAACACCATCTCAGCCACCTGGACATTGGACTGCCGAAACTTTGTGCTCCAATTGTATTACTTTAACCATCATAGGGGACGGTGCGCGGCCATCAACCAGACTACTAGACTTCATCTGATCGAAAGAAGTGTTTTTTCAAACACTTAACTCTCGGTATGATGTTGCTACCCTTCTATATTTCTAAATATGATTACAAGCACTATCGCGTGCTAAGCGAAATCATATCAAACAAATTATTGGAGTACAAAATTTTATGCCCAAGGCGGGAATCGAACGCGATATCGGAGGACGCGGGTTCGATTCCCACCTTGGGCATAAAATTTTGTACACCAATAATTTGTTTGATATGATTTCGCTTAGCACGCGATAGTGCTTGTAATTATATTTAGAAATATAGAAGGGTAGCGACATCATACCGAGAGATTGTTTTGGCTAATGCACTCAATTACAAAAACAATAAACTTTCTTCCTGCATCATTTAAAAAACAAAAACTTTTATACTTTAGCCGCACCAGCCTTGAGAAAAGGGCTGTAAAATGGCTTTGCTGGAATAAGGGCTCTTAACTTAATGTTGTCTTAGGTTTTCGCGATTGTTACACATAGTAATTAAACAACATTAAACGGTTTAAATCTCGTATATTTATCATTATTTTTGTCCTGACGTTTCAAACACTTTGCAGTGATCGTGGTCACGGGGACTGCAAACTTGAAAAAAAACTTGACTTTCCGTTTCCGATACTCGTTATTTCTCACGCACACTTTTGCATATCATTAAAACTGTATAAATTGAAAACAATATATTTTTTATTTTATAAATGATTTTTGTTAATTTATATACATCTTAACTTAATTTGTCGATAACCTCTGTAGACTACACCCCATTTATCAATATATATCGTGCCGTTTGGGCTGTTATGTACCACCATCATATTCCGACCCTTGTCTCACTTATGTTGGTTTGGTGCAGTATGTTTTTTTCTATAAACACGGAGACTGCGACACAACAACAATTGCAGTATATACAAAGTTACTTTATATATCGATATTCGTCACATGAATAAGATTATAAAAAAAGTTGAAATCGTCTCAATGGTATCTGTGTTCGCGAATCTAATATCAAGTATACAAATATGTTTATAAGCGAGACGCGTGCGCCGCTGCTGCACATCGCCTCGTTCGGTGCAGCGGGGATCGTTGCGCCGCATGGGCGGAGCTAGCGTGGGAATTATTTTTGACTGCTTGCTCTTAAGTACATAATATAGAGCATGACAGTCCACACAACTCAACACGACAAACATAAAATATAAGAGATAAAACGTATTTTGTTTCTCAGATGCTTTTTGAGGAACCGCGGTACCACCAAAATGTAAGCACATAGCCCAGTCATGTATCATCAGCACAGCGTCGCGTCGTGTACCTACATGTCCATAATAATGACAACATTTTGTTTTATTCAAAATTCTTAGCAAATTATGCCTTAAAAGTCTGTATACATTACACAGTCATGCAAGCCAAGCCATTCAATTAATATCGTCGATATTTACGTTGACAGTAGCATTGGGGGGTCTCCGCTTCGCACTTACCGCTTGCTACTATCGAATTTCTCAAAGCGGCAATCAAACATAAAGGTTATTTTAATATGCAGTAAAATTCCAAATCAATTTATTTTTGAGCAATAAAGACGGTTTTTAGTGGGATCTCCCGTGAATCATGACTGGCTTCATTCGGATCGGCGTGATTTGTAGGTATGAGCGGGTAAGGTCCCAGCGAGACGTCTCGTAAATCAAAATACTTGACACTCATATGCATCTTGGTCCTGCGCACAAAAATAGGACTCAAAAGTAGAGATGCTAACGGTTTGGAGTCATGATATTCGGCCACAAATTCGGCAAAATCGACTTGCACATCCAATAAGCAATACTAATTATATCCCAATAATATGAACGTCTTTTGGGCGAGATACGAAGCAACTAATATAAAATCCAAATTATTTAGGAATTGAAGTTATAATTTGAATTCCACACCATTCATTATAACATATATTTTTTCAACCGTTGCATTAACAGGATGTTGATTGATAAATGTGTAAATAATATTTTAATAGGTTTTTAAGTTTTCCTGTTTATTTTCTAAAAGTCGCTTATATAATCGTGTAAGTTTCTATTAAACTTACTGAAAGCTCTATAATTGGCCTCAAAAGTTGGTAAGTGATGTTCCATAATCCTTTCGTGCTATTCGTGATTCTACATACAATAATCACAATAGGCCAGGCCTAGAATGAGAATGCCATACACACATTCTCTAAAATAAAAGTTCTTTAAGTTGGATTCCAACCCAATGCGAATAAGCAGTCAACCCTAATTGGCTTAAGTTACAGCTATTGTTACTTCATTCTTATAAGACTAACTCTTATTAGTTTTTCGGTACATTAGGTAAGGGTTGATGGTAATTTTATTTCTGCTCGGCGAAGTACTTTGCGAGATGCCGAGCCAGAATTGCATCCCTCTATATCGTCCCTGAGTCGTGATAGGGGACACAGGGAAAAATACCAGTTGGTGTGCAACAGCGTCATCTGGAGACTTGTTATAATAAACGGAAACCCTCAAGACATCTTTCAAGCGTGAAGATTATAAGCAAACCCCCCCAATAGTCCCTTATTGGAGGAGTTTGCTTATAATTTCCTTCATTAAAATGCCGGGGCCTTTGCTGAATGATGGGCGTCTTTTGGCTGTTAATGTGATGTACAGTACTCGTACATACTAGTAAGTCTCATCATGGTCCAAAGTACAGCATTAGTATATGCCTTGTAAAATTCGGTTCAGATTCGGCTAAATCTGATATAAGTACATCACTATAAGAATATATTCAGATCTGAAAGGTAAGTGTATTTTTAAAATATTTATAAGAAGCAATTTTATTCTGGTGTTGTAAAATATGCCGCGTTAAGTTTTGTTGCGATATTGTTTATGGGGCTATATTTATCTCAGAAGCAATTTGTAGTCCCATTTGTTATTTCCACTATGTTGTATGTTATTTTATTGTCCAGTTATATAAAGCTTGTGCCATGACTTGACATATCTTATGCTTTATTTACAATTTTTAGATAATCTTAAATTTAAGATATGTAAAAAATTAGAACAAACAGCACAATCATTAAGCCCTCGTCTACCGGATGCACGGATTTCTATTATCAGTACAAACCAGGATCCCGGTCGGAGTATATGCGGGATTATTCTTACACTTCTGTGGATCCGATTCTCATAATACAAACGGTTTTCGAAAGTAGGCATCCTTGGTTATATATCTAATGAATAAGCCATATTACTCTACTATAACGGTAAGTATTCTTAATCTTGAAATGAAACCTGAAACCAGCTTAAATTACAGTTTGGCGCCAAATATTCTTTCACATAATAATAACCTCTTGAATACTTTGACAGTTTACACTAATCAACCTAGGAAACTTTTGCATATGTATAGACAACAAGTCAATGGTGGTATTAAAACAAATGTCAAAAATAAGGGTTAAAAATATTTGTTCTTTTTAAAGACTTCTGAATATTATGCTTATGGCAACAATATTTTTAAGCCTTTGCAACTTTTAAGCATCTGAAGCTGCTTTGTGAAGCATAACTTCTTTATTTATAATCTGAGAATATTTTTTATTAGGATCGTCTAATGTTATTATACCAAAACTATAATCTTAATTATCAGCTCCAGTATATAATAATGTAGTAACTTTTGTTTAACATTGTTAGTATTGCAATAACCGATAGAATTATTTTGTGTTGGGTGTTTTATTGAATGGTCAATACAAAATAAAACAGTTACATTCTGCTATGAACTTACAGTCAGATAATTTAAACATAATATTCACAGTCAGACAATTTAGATAATCTTATCACTGTTGCAAGTTAAGCTTATCAGATTTTGGAGACTTCAATAATTTAAACCTATAATAGTATAAAAGAGACTACATTTATTAAATGTTGAGTTGTTTTTTTTTGTGCTGGCAAGCTAGCCTTTGACCACTTTCGCAACTGATGGTAAAAGATGACGGGATTAAAGATGTTTTCAGGCTAACTTAAGAGTATCTGGCTCTCAAGAACATGAACATGAACTGCTGGAATACATCGTTAAGTTCTTGGCGACAAACTTATCTTCTTGATGGTGGTATACCAAATTTCGTCGAAATCGTTTGCTAGTGCAAAAGGCGCGAATGAACATTAAAAAAATGATTCTTTCACAACTATTACATATGTACTAGTTTATATGAATTTTGTACCTAGATGATTTACATTTGGAACCTTTAAATCAAAGATCTTTAGATGCATTACAAAATTACAAATTCACGACAGAAAAAATATAGTTATGTGCGGGATTTGAACTCGCGTCCATCCACTCCTTTAGCTGGTGTAAGGTCTGACCGACTGAGCTAAGATGACATTATGACTCATAACTCTAATTTTTGCTCTCGTTCTTCAACCATCGCATCGTATGGGGATGGAGCGACACCTATAGTTCAACTTACGTTGTACTACAAACAAGACCAATTTTGCAATTTGTTTTTAACTTGTAAATGATGACGCAACCTAATATATGTTTGCAATAACGCCTGCTCTACGGATTACAAATTTACTAGAGAAAAATAATAACAATGTAAATTTTATCCGCAGTTCCTAAATCAAAAGTCTAGCTAGCATGACAGTAAACAAAACACGTGAAAATTTCGATTATCTAAATCTTTAGGTTAACATTTCTGCACCATGACCACGACGATTACCGGTTCAAAAACACCTTTCAATCCAGATTTTGACACGATAAATAGCCGTCCGTCAAAATCATTGTTCTTTAAAAAACCATTAGCATTAAATACAATCCATTAAGAGCATCAATTGATTGGGCGCCGGAACTTTTTACCGAAGCACAAAACCTTATCAACCCAAATATTGTTGAATCTTGATGAGGATTGGCACTTACTAGAAAAAACTTTGGAGGAAAACACAATGATTGGCAATTTTAAAAGACCTTAGTAACTGATTGTTGATGTTTACTTTTTTATTAGAATATGTAAATTTAAAGAGTGGGGCCATCCATCGCAATAGTCAAAATAAATATTATTTATATTTGATATTTTTAATCACAGCTCTAAAATTACATTTTAAATCACCGTTTTTAGCACTAGTTTTGAAATAGTTTTTTTTTTCTAATGTTATTATGACGGGACAAGCACGAGGCCTACCTGATGTTAAACGATATTCTCTGCCTATAACAGATGCATTTCGTCACAAGTGACAAACTGCACTGCGCCCGTTACCCTGAGGCATACAGTTGTTAAGTCTCATCATGTGCCTATAATTTTACTGGCTCTCAAGGACTGCTGCTGGAATACAGTGTTAGGTGCTTAGTGACACATTTTCTACTAGAGGGTAGGTATATTGAACATGATATACCGATATGAAAAAAATTGTTGCATAAAATTTGGTCCTAAGTGTACCACTTTGTCGGCCCCACTATTACTTATTTTTTATGACAAATTTTTTTAGCTACTTTCTTTTGCATAGAAGCCCCCCTCAAAATATTTGCCTAAAATATTTTGAGTAAAAAAATATAAAATTATTTTAGGCATTAGCCTAAAATATGTTTAGTTAAGGCAAAGAAGAATATTGATTCTTCGTCGCCTAAACATTGTAAAAAAATAATAGCGACAAATATTACAAAATAAACCGACTTTCAAACTTAAAATACGCATGACTAGGGATAACTCAAATATTACTATTCATATCTCTCAAATATAAATGGGGCATGACAAGCATCAGCCTTCGAATATAAATAAAAAAACATCAAAATCGACGCATCCTATAGGACAGGAGTTATGAGGTAACACAGAAAAAAAATACACTCGTATTGAGAACTCCTCCTATACTTGAAGTCAGTTAAAACCTAATTGTTCACTCCCTTGATATCCATCTATTACAGTTGCAGTGTCATCAGACGAAATACAGACAAGTGTCCTTATCACCACATCATTAAATTTAAAAAACTTATAGATGTGTAAGTATATTGTCTTATAGTCGAACAACACAAAAGCTACTTATTATGCAATGAATACTAATTAATACTTACTAGCGGCCCACCCCGGCATTGCAGGGGTATTTAACAAAAATGTCAACTTGTTTGATTTATATATTATTTATATTTAATTTTTTTTATTCTATATCCTATTCTCATCAGGAAGAATGTAGGACTCTAATGGTGAAAGATTTTTTCAAATCGGTCCAGTAGCTGTTAAGTTTATTCGTTACATACAAAAATACACATCTTTCCTCTATAAAAATAATAGTGTAGATGCAGATGTGTAATTAATGCTAATCCTTCTCATCCCATACTTACTTTCTACTTTATATATATACAACCTATACCAGGAGGAACGTTTTCTATTTCATCGCACTGTATTTGCGTGTAGCTGAATAATTCAAATTGATTTCTCTCTCAACCGATCCAGTAATTGTCACCCGACGGATTGTGCAATCCGAAAGGAATTTCTCGTTCTGGACTCGTTGCTTAATGGGTGCAAATCATTGCAAATTGCATTCTGGGAATGTTGTCTGAGATGGGAGTGTTAATAACAGCTGTTTGTAGATTGATAGTTATACAACAATAATAGTTATTATAGTATAGGTTAGTCAATGAATTCAATTGCCTTTAATGAATGACTCCCAACTGTAAGATTTTACCAACCTAAAAAATATGGGGAAAGCGCAGGAATATAAACTCAATTGTACAGATTTGTATTAAAATTTTAGTATCGAGCCCTGAAAATATCTCTCTTTTACAGGTAATCGAAAAAGCTTTTATTCTGAAATACCTTTTTCACCTGACTTTTATTTTGCACGCTCGAATAGGAATGATGAAGAGTCCAATTTTCAAGCGTCAGAACTAGAATTTTCTGGTACGATTAAAAACGAAATGAGGCTGTAATATAAACGAGGTACAAAATTTCAGAAGTGCCTAGTATTGGAAGGATGAAGAATTTTAAGTTAAAGGTGTAATTGCATCAATATCTCATAACACTTTATTTCAACTTTTCTGCACCAAAGAGGTAAATCTTGTATATTGTTGTTATTGAGCAGACATATTCTTCATTGCATCCAAGTCACAATTCTTCCATTGCACTCTTTCATGCTTAGCTTTATTTAATTCTATTTACTTATTTTCCATGTTTATATTTTTTTGTTTATAGTACGTGTTTAAACCGTTTTAACACTACTCATTTTACTAACAGCCCTGATTGAAATATTATTTCATATTTTTTATTACTTTGCTCGATGTAAATATTCGAAACTCCATTCAAAGGAAGCGTGACGCGGTCCAGTTTTGCCGCAGCGGGCTCTTGCCTCGGAGTAGGCATTATCTTTTACTACACATAATTTTTTTTTAAATCTCAAAATGTTTGTTATGTCTAGCAGAAGTCAATCCTAAGAGATTGTTAGCATTTTACCAACAACCCTGTATGTATGTAATAGATTTTTATTTTCCTGTTTAGGCACTTAAATAACCTGCAAACTGGCTAACCGTACAGTTTGCTGCAAGTACTTATGAACTGGCATAATCAACTAACTCTTGCCAGCATGCTGGGCACGCTGCCAACTGGGAGTGGGCTGGAGCATTTGAACTGCCTGTGAGTCTGCTATGACTTATAGGTTGTCTTAATGCTTTTATTGTAGTAGCTATGGTGTTGTATATACACACATCAACAATGTCTAGGGATACTACATGAAAGACTTATTAACTTAAAAACTATTTACATTATAAAAAAAGTTTGTATATAAAATATTTTCTTCTCCACCTCCTGTTTCGAAATTCAAAAAAATAAAAACAAAAACTCATTGAAACAAAAGAATATCGATTATTCGAATTTGGCGGTCGAAAAGTTAGTTTATGTTACAATAAATTTTGAAAAGTTAAAAGCAATTACACATTTTCTTTATTCTAATTTAAACGTGTGTTACATTTATTGTTATGTCATGTCGACATTTGACAAGGGAACAGCAGATTAGAGCTGTAGGAATGTTGAAAGCTGGCGCTATACAACGCGTGGTTGCTGAAATTCTGCAAACTGGCCAAAATGTAATCTCCAGGTTATGGTCACGTTATCGTGCTACAAGCGATGTCGCCGAACGGCATTCAGGCAGAAATCGCGTCACCACTCCTAGACAGGACCGTTTTCTTCAAAATATCGCTAGGCGACAACCCAATATTACGGCTATGCAAATGGTTCAAAGGCTACAATCTGACCACGAATTGTTGGTCAGTGACCAAACTGTAAGAAGAAGATTACATGAAGCTGGTCTTCATTCTCGCAGACCACTTCGGGTTCCAGCTCTGCGGCGGGGCAATCGCGGGCAGAGACTATTGTGGGCTAGAGAACATTTCACATGGAGTGACGAGCAATGGTCCATGGTGCTTTTTACTGATGAGTCTCGGTTTGGATTTCATCCGGATTCACGAAGATTAAGGGTTTGGCGAGTTCCTGGTAGACGAAGCCGTCTCCAGCATCCACAAGAAGTCCATTCATATCAAGGCGGGAGTATCATGGTATGGGCTGGTATTCGTATAGGTGCGCGAACCGATCTCATTTGGATAAGAGGGAACATGAATGCATTGAAATACCGCAATGAGGTAGTGGAACCTGTGATTATCCCACACAGGGTACAAATGGGTCAGGAGTTCCAACTCATGCACGATAATGCCCGTGCCCATACGGCTGAGCTGGTATCAACTGTGCTTAGGGAACATGAAGTCAGAGTTTTGAAGAGCTATGGTTAACTTTTCTCCAAATCTAATGACAGAAGAACAACTTTTCCTGCACTTGAAAAGAACCTGGGACCTGATACCGCAGCTCGATTTGGATAATTTAATTTTGAGCATGAATAACCGATGCCGAACTCTAATTAATGTTAGGGAAGGAAATACTGATTATTAAATTTAATTAAATGCCTTTTTTTGTTATTTTTGACTTTAATTTTCATAATTTCCTATATAAAATCCATCATGTACAAAGAAAAAAATTACACCCAAAAATAAAATTACAAAAAAATAATCAAAAATCTTTAATGCATCTGTTTTTATGTATTGCAAGCATAAACCATAAAATAGACTTATAGAATTTCATATTTTAACAAAATATTTACAAAATTTTGTAAAATAAGGTAAAAATGAAATATCCCTAGGCATTGTTGATGTGTGTAGTTCATCGTATTTTTAAAAAAAGGCATAACGCCGTTTAAGAATATTTTACTAACTCCTAATTGCATCGTAATAAATAAATAATTTTGCAAAGGCTCTAGAACCACGCAAAAACACAGACAAGACTTAAATTTCGTATAACATACCTTAATACTATTCTATCTTCTTAAATTCTTAAGCTGAATCATGCCGGTTCTTGAACTCGAGACTTTTTAATTGTAATGGAGATTATCCGTTATCTGATTCTGCCTAGCGAGCATTAGTAATAACATATTTATTTTGTTCGTTTGACAGCGGTAGGCGGATCGATGGCCAAGATAAACTTAAGAGCGTCGAGATACCATAGTAACTGTGTAGTAATCTGTGACATTAAATGCGAACTAGAATGGTTATAACAACTCACTGCAACTGGTCTTCAATTAGTTTAGTTCTTTTGTTTTTTTAATGTATCTTGTTATGGAGGTGTTGGAATGGAACGAGCTGGCATTTATCTGTATTTTGATAGTGACTAGAGATATTTTGTATAAGTGGTGTAGGTAGGTATATGTGAAGGTATGGTGTTTGGTGCTAGTTGCTCAAAGGAATAAAATAATGTTATGCATACTCTTCCAATAAATTAAGCGTATGAAATACCTGTCAGCTAGTTTTTTTTTCAAATAGATATTTTAGTCCTGACTCTTTTCAGATATTAGTCCTGACTCAGCATATTATGCTAGGTCCAAAGTAAGCCTAGCAGCTCCCAATGACTCCCAAAATATCCTAACCCATTTTGCATTAATCTCCATCTGGTTTTTATACCTATTCTTATTAAGCGCTCTCCCTTCAGATCCTACTTAAAGATTTATTATTCTCCAATCATCTGCTGTTGTGCAGAAAAATGGCTTTAGAAATGGCAGTTTGCAATGAACTATATTAAATGGATTACTGTGCCCCAGGTTCACGGCTCGATCTCCACGACAAGGTTGAGCTTCATCGCATGGTGGAAGGACATTGCGAATGCTCACTTACCCCTCAAGTAAAAAATCTGTCGCCAAGCATCTAACAGTGTGTTCCGGCAGCAGTCCTTGAGAGCAGGCACATGAGACTAAACTATGTCAGAAAACTGTCTCTGGGTGACGGGTACAGTGTAGTTCGTCACTTGTGACGAAATGCAACTGATGTATAAGCATAAAAAAACACGTTATCTATTTTTTATGAGGGTACTCAGTGTTTATTTATCTTAGGAAATGATAGACATTAGATAAAAAAATTATGAACACTTGCGCTAATAAAATGTATTTTTTAACATGTATTTGCAACACTAGCGTGTTTGTGCGAAGCGGGCCGTAGCACGGCTTAGGACAGACGTAAGAACTGACTTCTGGGGGTGACGAACGAAGTACAGTATCATACGGGGATGGTGTCACTGCAACTGTAATAGACAGGCGTGACGCTTAACAACAGGCTGCCGACTTCGCCATCTCATAAAATAATAATATTTTTAACATCATCATGATCATTAGCAGGAATTCGTCCACTGTTGAACAATGCCTTCCTCCCTCATAGAAAGCCACACTGAACAACTATTAGCCATGTAGCAATTGGGTACCTGCGTCTCTCACGATGTAGTCATTCAGGCCTTTAAAAATTATTTGTTTTTTTTTTTTAATTAAAGCTGATGGTCTAGCCTTTGACCACTATCTCACCTGATGGTAAGTGGTGATGTGGTCGAAGACGTTGTTCAGTATAATCTAGAATTGCTGGATCTTCAGGACAGCTGCCGGAGCACACCGTGAGGTGCTTGGCAACAGCTTTTCATACGTTAATTCCATTGACATCAGAAGAAAAATATCAACGATTGCGATGACTAATTACATCTCAAAGCATAGCTGATAGTGTATCCGTGTTGCACGCTTGTTGATAATACAAGTCATTTGGCACACATTAGCTCCCTAAGCTTTTACAGGCGACAACGTGGGTGATTAGAAAAACTGCATTTCATGTATTTAATAATATTGTCAGCACCACATATTGAATCAGTCAGTATGGACAATTTGAAATCGATTATTAAATAGTAGAAATAATTATCCAAATTGGTATAGAACTGGCGTAACCTCATATTTTAAAAGTCGTTTATGGTGAAACTAGCCGGCTACTTCTCCATACAAACTTCAGAGTGACTACTCCCTTATTTTAGGTTTCAGGTTCAGGACTAAGCATGATATCGACTACTCTCACTCATTGTAGACTTGCATAGTTTCAAATTTGTAAAAAAATATTTAAATTATAGTTTATCATTTATCAGCCTATAATATAAAAATTTACATGAAAATAATAATAGGTCCTTATAGTTAATTAATCATCTTCTTACACATTTGTTACGACAGAAACCTAGATAAAGAATACATGCTTAGACATGACTTAAAGACATGCTTAGCTCCAGACCTAAACGTTTTTAAACTTTAAGTTAAAACCTCGAATAAGCGAGAAGCCTTCGACCTTCGGAGTGTCTAAGTATATAGATATTATTCGTAGGAAAATTATATGTTCATGGAAATGGTGTTGTGACACTGTACTCGTTATAATTATAAGTGTCGATGCAATCGAAGGTGATAAACAGGTATTACTGGCTTACAAAGACAGCTGCCGGTACCCATCGTTAGCAACAGTTTGTCGACTTGAGGGATGTATAACACAAGCCAAAAAAACGTAAAAGCCATCACTAATTTGCGGTGAAGTTCAAAATGACGGTAGGATTACACCCTTGATTCCCTTGATTACTATAAACTGCCCTGCAGTTTATAGTATTTGCAACAGAGCCATCATTGCTTAAAACACTTGCTTTTGTGTTACGAAAACTACTATAATATATGTTTATGTCCCGTGGTGTGCCGGGCTACTATGTCACCTCCCCATTCCTACTTGTGGGTGTTGTAAGAGTCGAAAAGCTAAAATACCATAAGGTGGACAGCAGCGCCTTCTGAGGAATTGATATCTCAAATTGCGATCTTCAAGACGCCTGCCAAGCGTGGTAAACCTTAGTTTGATGGGGGAGGCTGTGTTCAGCAGTAGACAATCCTGCTGATATAGTATTAGAAGTATATGTTTACTGTTTTGTGTTTGATTTAACTTATTCATATAATTAAATAATATTACTATAGGTAATATTCTTTAATAATATGATTAATCTTTCAAAAATATCGCCTGCTGTTTGTACGATTGCTTGATTGCACATCGTGGTGTGTAAATTGGTACAACAATTATGATAAAGTTTGAAATGGTCAACCCCTAAAATATTTTATAACTGGAAATAACATAAGTATCCTGTTTGTGTATTTAAAACCATAAATAGACACGTTGCCTTTAATAATGTAGGCACCGATATAATTTTATTTAAAATTTTAATACTAAATGCTGTTTTTCCTCTACCATTTAAAAGTTAACTGCGCGGCGGCACTTGTATTTCTACTGTAAATAATTATAGTGCCGCCAACGTGCACCCCACACGGGAAATCTATTAACGTCAAAACGGACGCAATCCATCAACCTATCAAGCTTTGAACCCCTTTAGAATGGAAACGTTTTGTGTATACGCACGTATCCTCATATCTTTTACGAGCATATTGCCTATTTGCTGGACGCAAATCTTTTGTACGTTCTAAAACCTTACCTTTTATTATATTTACTCGAAAATAGAGTAAACAATTAATATTAAAAATATTTTATAAAGTATCTGATTAAAAAATTTTTGAGCACAATACATTTGTTCCAATTCTTACTTGATGTTTAAATTCAATAATACAACTGTTTCAATCAATGATGTAAAAAATCGTGAGATAAAAATAAAAACAACTGTAAAAAAGGTTCTTAATATAAAAACTAATGGCGCGAATTTATTTTCACTTTCTCGCTTCATAAACGGGACAATAGACAAACAATAACGGAGAAAATTTGCATTCACTGTGAGCATTTTTATACCATCTTCCTCGGGAGACAACGCAGCAAACTCGCTTCATTAAGCGTCAAATTATCAGCACCCCGTCGACGTGCATGCCAAAATAACCATTAAGCTCTGAAAGGAGGAATATACAATAACATCCGCAAAAATAGACCAAGATTGGAGATACATAAAGCATATTTTCGCATGAAAAAGTATGAAATGCAAGCGATTTCTGCTGAGAGCTCAAGCAGATCATAACTCATGACTGGAAAACTGATCAGACCTAACGATGGTCATTTTAAAAGGAATTTACATTCTGTGTGTTCAGATTTAGGGGATATTTTGGAACGGTGAGTGACAAAAAGAAAATAATTTCGCATACTTCAACTAAAGACCCTTTGGGAGGTCTGTAACCCTCTTTCAGTGTACTTAATTGTTTTGGTTCTAAATTGCAAAAATGAAAAATGCTAAATTGGGGTGCATTTTTAAACAGAGTTTATGTGTTTCATTTTCCACAGCTATTTTTAGACTTTTTGTTTTAAGGCCTGATTCGAAACGTTACCAATAAATATGCAGATATTCGGGCGACATACTGCACGGACTAATTGCAACGTCGGTCCTGATGAAGCGACACAAAAAGCCACGTGATTTATATGTAAAAAAAATATGAAAAGTCCTAGTTACATGCACTCTGAAATATGATTTATGGAGATAAGAGTCAGTTCAAATACAACCGGGATCTACAAAGTGCAACTGAAATTTTCACAATTGTTTTAAAGTTTTGATAGTATTTCTATACAAAAATACACAACAATAGCTGCGTCACAAAAGCGCATCGAATTTTAACATGCACGAAAGGAATGTCGCTTTATATTTTTTTGAATTCAACTAAGCCAGCATATTTATCTCGTCACGTTATTCCATACGAATGAGTATAGAACTCGTTGAACAAAGAATGGGAACTGGCATCAACTAAAACGTTGGAATCGCTGTGTCGTCATAGCTGCGGGCTCGGCTCTTTTTCAAAATTTCCCTCCAATTCGATTTTTTCTCGTTTTCCCTATACCCGTAATACAATATTCATTGAAAGCGTGTCTGGTCGTGGATTCTGAATCGAAGCTGTCCCGCAACGAACGAGGAAACGCAAACAGTATTATTCCGACACATTTTGACAAATTGAAGTGTGATAGAGGCCTCTCAACATTGTTTCGTTCGTTTTTATTCGCAACTCAATTTCTGTGTTTGCACAAAGTTCGTTAGTGATTGGCTGTGGATTTGTGATTTATGTTTTGCATGGAGAGTGATGTAAAGGTAAATAAATACGCGTGTTGCATGAGATAAAATTTTGGGGCGTCTATTTACTTTCGTGCACAGAACATGACATTTATGTATTTTAAGAAATAAAACAGACAAATTTTCTCTGGGCAGAACAAACAACTGGAACCCATGTCGTTTAATTAGAACTAGCTTTCCAGCCGCAGCTCAGTTATCACGAAAAAACATAAACCTCTTTTTTCGGAGAAGGATAAAAAGTATCCTTTGTCCTTCTCTTGGTCTCAAACTATTTCCATACCAAATTTCATCCAAATCGGTCTAGTAGTTTTTAAGTTTATTCGTTGCATACAAAAATACAAATCTTTTCTCTTTATAATACTAGTATAGATGAAGAAATGATACTGCATCAATATGCAGTTCGAATGGACTGGCGAGGGTCTACTAACAACAAGCGCTTTCTCCCCCCGTAATCTGCAGATGCCGGAAACGCACCGTAACTAGATAGAGGAGTTGGAGCACCATTGCCGTACGGATCTTGGATTGAACCACTGTCTAGATTATTTGGGGATATCAAAACTAATTGCCTCGATACATCATGTGGTGGCTCCCCTAACATTTGGAGCCAGCTGGGCAATGTGGGCCAGAAAAGTACACCTCTACTAAGTTTGGATCCTAACTAGGACCAGGACCTCTACGAGTGATATCCGCATTTCAAAACCACGTTAACAAAAGAGCCTTGGTCTTGGAGAGTGCGACCTCTTGTTCCAGGGCACGCATGACCGATCGACCACGAGAGTTGTATCCACGGTTGCCAAGCGCACTGCCTCCCTGAGGTCCCTCCCTTCGGCTACGACTAGGGTGTCATATAAGTTAGATATGACATATAAAATTATTAATGCACAAAATCTCTTATTTAAGTCTAATATAGACGTCTCCGCCCCGTGGGGTACCGAGTCATAATTGCATCTCCCCATATCATCCCATGGGTGTCGTAACAGGCGACTAGGGAAAAATACTGAAAGGTGGGCAACAGCGCCTTCTCAAGAACTGCCAACTGACACTGCGATCCCCATGATGCCTGCCAAGCGTGGGGATTATGGCAAATACCTACTTAATAGGGGAGGCTGTGTTCAGTAGTTGACGCCTGTTACAGTACACGTCTCCTTGTTTTACGCATCGAATGCCATGACCCTTGGTTGTCCTTGAGAGTCAGTAATTCTAGGTTAACCTGACTTATCTGTTTAAGACACAAGTCTGCGCGTTCACAGCAAAAAAAAGCTCCTTTTGGAGTCACTCCGCAATTTCAGGACATTCCCCTGAACATCTGTAAGAGCTTGGAGATCCTTGATGTTAGCGTTTCTGGCGAGGTTCAGTTTAGGGGTCATTTGCAGGCTAAGGCGAAACTCGCTTCAATGAAGCTCGGTGTGCTTAACAAGGCGAAGCGGTACTTTACATCTAGTCAGCGGCTTTTACTCTACAAAGCACAAGTGCGGCCCCACGTAGAGTACTGCTCCCACCTTTGGAATGGCGCACCGAAATACCAACTTCAGCCTCTCGACTCCCTACAGCAACGAGCCGCCAGAATTGTCGACAATCCCAAGCTCTCTGACAAGCTGGATCCTCTCAGTCTCCGTAGAGATGTAGGTTCCCTTTGTATTTTTTACCGCTTGTTTTTCGGGGAATGTTCCGACGAGCTATTTGACCTTATTCCTGCGTCGAAATTTTACTACCGCACATCTCGACACTGTTCGCTTTTCTCGCTCATTTCTACCGCGTACTTGTGGGATGTGGAACGACCTTCCTCCGGAGGTCTTTCCGCGAAGCTACGACATATTTTTTTTTCATTATTGCTGATAGGTTAGCCTTTGACCACAATCTCACCTGATGGTAAGTGAGGATGTGGTCGAAGGTGATAGCAAGCTTAACCTAGAATTACTGGCTCTCAAGGACAGCTGCCGGAACACACCGTTAGGTGCTTGGCGACAGATTTTCAACTTGAGGGTGGTCGCTAGCCAGGCGGGCATACGCAAAAATGCCCTTCCACCATGCGGTGAAGCTCAAGCCCGCGGCGGGATTCGAACCATGGACATGCTGCGCGGCAGTCCATAGCCAAAGCCACTGAGCTATCACTGCTTCAAAAAATGACATGGACCAGTTCAAAAGGGGCATCTACAAATTCCTCTCTGGGCAGGCAACGCATCGGCAGCGTAGCTAGTGTTGCAGATGTCCATAGGCGGCGGTTACCGTTTTCCATCAGACGGGCCGCCTGCTTGTTTGTCACCCATAATATAAAAAAAAACAACATTTTCGACCACATCATAACTCACCATCAGGTGAGATAGTGGTCAAAGGCTAACCAGTCGGGCATAAAAAACCGATATAGTGAAATGAGATGCAAATATAATGCTCTATCCCAAGTCCGCAAGTTTCCAACGATGATCGACTTGAAAAGTATTAAGCCTAGAATTCGTACCATCTTTGATAACAAAGCAAATACCTTAAAATAAATTAGTTTTACAAGTCTTCTGGCCAGACGATAGTAATTTAGCTACATTATGATGCGAATATTAGTATAAATCTGAAGCATAATATTTTAATTGCCGTCCCTTTTGACAGACTGTAGGTAACATCATATTTTCAACATGAATGTTTAATGACTGTGTGAAAGCTTGGGGAGGACGCGGTTTTCACAATTTGTTGGATCAACCCTATTTCACGGGAGACTTATATAGAGATGTTTCGGTCCTTTTTTAGACTGACTAATATGGCTTGTATGGCACTGTCAATAGAATATGTAATTTTTTATGTATTCAAAAAGTATGAATATAAATATCAACTATGCATCTAGAATTTTTCTTCTTCTAAAATGCATAGGTACTATTAGTTCTCATAGACAGTTGCCGTTATACACGCTTGCGTCATTTTTTCTACTTGAAGACTTGCTCTAATTAAATATTTTCATTATTACTGCTGACAGTTGAGACTTTGATCACCAATTTACTTGTTGATAAGTAGTGTGGTCGAGAATAACCAAGTCCCCCAAGCATTAATGCGTTTGCAACGAAAAAGATACTGGATCTGAAGCCCAGCTACTTTTATTGGTTCAAGTCACCATTTACTCATTTAAAAGTAACAAAGAAAACAAGGCCACTAAAATAATCCCCGAATCAAAGCAAGGAACTGACAAAGTGGCCAGTACCCACCTTGACAATAAGAAGTACAAACTGGCTACTGAAAACAATGCCCTGGCAGATCTAGTGCCGGCATACAATATCTATGCAGATGGCGCAAAAAACAAGACTGGTGCAGGTTGTGGTTACTACTCACCGGAATTTGGAATCTCAGACTCAAAAGGGCTGAATAAGACCACCACAGTAATGCAAGCAGAGGCAATGGGATTACTGCTAGCTGCGAGGGCAATATCACATCTAGACATAACACCCAGTTTAGATAGCGACCGTGAGGATAAGCTCCTTCTTTTTACTACAGACAGTGCGGCTGTAATATATGCACTCAGAAGACCAGTTACCAGATCTAGAGTCATAGCTGAATGTCATGCTGCCTTACAAAGGCTGTCAAAAAACTACAGAATAATGATAACATGGACAAAGGGACATAGTGCATGCCCGGGTAACACCATGGCAGATACTCTGGCAAAGAAAGGATCAAAAAAACAGGTATGTGATGACGTAAAGAACCTTTGCAAGCCATCAGCAATGGAAGTACGGGAACTACTACGTCATCACACCGAGAGAGAACAACAAAACCTGTGGAATAAGACAGAGGATTGTAAACAAACAAAGGCAATGTTCCCAATTCTAAACAAGAAGCTGACAAATAACCTGCTGAAACTAAAGCGTGAGGAACTCCCCATCGTAGCAGGCCTTATTACAGGTCATTGTAACCTTAATTACTTTCTACACAAAACTGGAGCAACAGACAGTCCTCTATGTAGAGGTTGTATGCGAAAATATGAGACCGTGAAGCATGTACTATTGCACTGCGAAGCCACGGAACAAATACGAATTACAACCGGACTACAAGAGTCATTCTCATCGACGACATCCTTACCACCATCACACACGTCACTGGAGCAGCTATGCCAGCGACCCAAAGTCCTTCTCCGCTATATCAAGGAGTTGGGATGGTTTGGGTAGAAGCTGGCGGGGGGAATGCACAAAACACCCCAAGCGGGACGTCAGTGCAGGACATATCGCCCCCAAATAGAATAAGAATAATAAGAAACAAAGAAAACAGCCTGAAAATTTCGGCGTTTGGAAGAACCTTATTTCAAAATTTCTGTGATGTATTATTTGTATACCGTTTCCGAATCACAATGGCTCATTTTAATCCATACTGGATAATTTACATATCTATGTCAACTATATATGAAATATATTTTTATATCGTTATGGTACAAGCATGGAGCCCGTCTGGTGTTAAATGGTAACGTTTGCCTATAACAGATGGTGTTCGACACAAATGGCGAACTGCAGTGTACCCATCACCCTGAGAATTAAAGTTGTTAAGTCTCATGTAACTGTATGGATATATACAGGGGTATTGGTAATATGCTAACAACCTCTTAGGGTTGACATCTGCTAGACCTAACAAACCTTTGGAGATAAAAAAATCAATTTGTATAAAAACATTTTTTTATACATTTTAAAATATTTTTTTCGTGTTTTTTATGTGTATTTGACGGAATAAGTACGAGGCTCATCTAATGTTAAAAGTCTCTTGTGCCTGTAATGAATTATTTCATATTTTTTATATCCTTGCTTGAAGTATATATTCAAAACTCTATTCAAAAAAAATTATCTCAAAATGATTATTAGAACTAGCAGATATCAACTATTAGAGGTTGTTAGCATATTACCAATAACCCTGTATATAGGATGTGGGTGCCAGTGAAATTATAATTTTAATGGGTAATGTAATGTTGTAATGGGTGCCAGTGAAATTATTTCTGATATGTAATCATTTTGAGATAAAATTTTTGGTTTGAAGAAAAAAAATGTGTTTTAATGCCTACTCCGAGCCAAGACTTTTCACCGCGGCAACACTGGACCGCGCCGTGCTCCCTTGGAATAGAGTTTTGAATATTCACGTCGAGCAAAGTTATAAAAAATATGAAATAATACATTACAGGCACAAGAGACTTTTAACATTAGATGGGCCGTGTTGATGGACGATAAAAACACATAAAAAATACAAAAAAAAAATTTAAATTATAATTTCACTGGCACCCATATCCTGCAAACCTGAACACGGTAATGTGATCTTTACTGCTTGGCGATAGAAATACGTACACCGAAATAAACAAACACCTTTGCATACGTAATAAATTAATAATAATGTAAAATAAAACTGAGTTACTTTGCAAAATGCTATAATTAACTTATCTGTATATTTTTACCAAGTCAAAATTCTTTTTCTATTTTGATACTTTAAAAAAAGTGCGAGTGGGACTCGCGCACGATGGGTTCCGTACCATTAACTGTAAAATATTGTGTAAAATATTTATTTTATTTTAATTTTAGTACCTGTTGTTATAGCGGCAATAGAAATACATCATCTCTGAAAATTTCAACTGTCTAGCTGTCATCGTTTTTGAGATACAGCCTGATGACGGACAGACGAACGGACGGACAGCGAAGTCTCAGTAATAGGGTCCCGTTTTTACCGTTTAGGTACGGAACCCTAAAAAGAGCGTTACCTCTCGGTTAAGTCTGTACGTTTTATCTACATATTCAATTAGCACGTCTGTCACCAATCACAGTAACGAGACAATATCAGATATAGTTATGAAATACTAAAGTATATTGTTCACAATGTCAGCATCAGTATTCTATAAGATAAATATTCAATTGATAAAAAGCAATGCTAGATAAAAAAAAATCGGTAAAGTGCGAGTTGGACTCCCGCACGAAGGGTTCCGTACCATTAGCTATACAACATTAGACTTTATATTTTAACCTTTTATTGTTTTAAATTGAGTCACTTGAGTCCGACTTGCATTTGGCTAACTTTTTGTATTTGTTGTTATAGCGGCATCAGAAATGAAAATTTCAACTTTGTAGCTACCACCGTTCTTGAGATACAGCCTGGTGACAGATGGACGGACGCACGGACGGACAGCGAAGTCTCAGTAATAGGGTCCCGTTTTTACCATTGGGGTACGGAACCCTAAAAAACGGTGCCAATAAAGCGCTTTCTTTCGCTTAGTCGCTTTTTATGGCATTCAACTAAAAATAGAACAGTTTGAAATATTCAGATCAAGGTGCAAATAATTTTAGCTACGTAGACTATAATTATGCTTGCCAAATAGAACTTAAAATTTGCCAGAATTTAGGCGGGATATATCAGAATCAATACGGCTAAACTAGTGGTAATTGATGATACATAAAACTCAAACAACATAAAACAAACTTGTGTCAGAAGCTATGATGGCCGAGCAGGAAGCAATGATGATCGAGTGGTAATAGCTATATACTGCCGTGCCGCAGGTATGTAGTTCGATCCCCACCGCCGGCATGAGCATTCCGCATGGTGGGCATTTTGCGAATGCGAACCTGGCTAGCTACCACCCGCAAGTATAAAAGCCAAGCACCAGTCCTCGATAGCCAGTATATTACAATCATATTAGCATTAACTGCTGTATGTCGCAGGGCGACAGGCGCAGTGCAATTTGCTACCTGTGACATGCATCTGTTATAGGCTGAGCTATGTCTACTTAACATCAAGACCTCGTGCTTGTTATTATTATTATTTTTATACTGGCGGTATGCTTTTATTAACCAAAATACTACAAACTATATAAAACACTACAGCTACTACAATAAAAGCATTTAGACAACCTATAAGTCATAGCACTCATGAGTCTAAATGCTCCAGCCCAGTACCAGTTGGAGTCATGCCGTCAGGTCTTTTACCATCGTCACGCATCAAACCATTCGGTTCGAGAATAGCTGCAACATTGGTGCTGGTAATAGCCCGCCGAATGTAAATTTAGGAACGAAATGGCAAAATCTTATAATTGTAAAAGCCATATGGGCGTTAATTTTGAATAATCTGCTAGAAGCATTTCTAAACTTTTGAATTTGTTCTTCGACATATGGTGATAAAGATTTGTCAAGAATCGGTGAACCCAAAAGACGGAGTGAACTTCTTTCTACTAATAAAAATCAACTTACTTGCACCTAATATAAGGTGCAAGTAAGTTGAACTTTTCAATAAAGTCAAAGTCAAAGTCAAAATCATTTATTCAATTTAGGCGTCTACGACGCTCTTATGAAGGTCAATTACAAATTTTAATAATAATATTTACAATTATAATTAAAACTTTATCCGGATAAGTATCACAATTCTTATTAATTAATTCTTATTCTTGTTATTAACATACATTGTCTGATTACCTACTCATAAATGACTGCAACGCTGATGAATCTAGTCTTCCCCTTTATAGGAAATATGTTATTCCGGATTCCCCCATTATTCAAGTTTTGATTTAGTAAGAACCTAAAAACCCATCAATAACATTTTAATAAGCTAGTTAATCGTGAGTTAACACGCGACATTCCAGTTAGAGGCGACAACTACTGTGGTATTCAAATGCGTTTAAAAATGTTTGTTTACAGAAGGTGAGTTACTGGAGTGAGTGATCTTTACAAAAAAATCTGCTAATATACTCAATATTAGCAAAAATGCTTCTCTGATCTGTGCTCTGGGTGGATTTAGGTATTTAGAGATTCTGGTCTTTAGAGAAAATCGTATGAACTTTACTGCTGTAGTATTAAGAATCACAACTACATTATGATAATACCCATTCCTCTACTATTAATTTATCAATATTCCAAAGCGCTTTGTGGAACTTGCAAAGAACCGAATAATTTAATCAATGAATCATGCCATCCTATCTATTCAATATATTTATTATTTTTTTTGTACAAATTTTGTATACATATAATTTTGTCGAGATAATTTTATCCTTTTACCTATTTTATCTCACCTGTTGGTATAAGTAAAGATGTTGTTCAGAGCCTATATAAAATTACTGCCTCTCAAGAACAGTTGCCGGAACACACTGTCAGGTTCTTGGCGACTGATTTTCTACTTAAAAGTGGTAGCTAGAAAGCGGCCATTAGTAAAATGTCCTACCAACATAGTTAATCCTATCTATCACTATCGACGAAATCATCACTTACCAATAGGTGAGGTAAGATTGCGAGCTATGGCTAAACGAAAAAAAAAACAATTGCAGTACCTTACACTTATACATACTAACATTGTAAGGTGTTGTTAGTAATATGAACAAAAATAAAATATGATTTCAAACAAATTTTGTTCTCCAATAATTTGTTTCATATGCTTTTCGCCTAGCACGCGATAGTGCTTGTAATCGTATTACGAAATATAAAATATGATTCCCAGATAATTTAACCACAGTGAAATGCCGTGCTAGAATTGCTTTTTATTTTTTTGCGTGATTTTATTTTGTGTAGAAGTTGCCTTCGGATTTTTTTCTGCACGACATACGACACAGACCGATAACGTAACGTATTATAATATATAGTAAAATTAATACTGCCTTTTAATTTTTATTTAGTTAAAAAGAAAACGTACATATAGTGCATATAAAAAAATAGAATTAAATATTGTATAAGTTGAACGACTTCAACACTCAAAAATGTGATTATTTTTTTGTATTTTTTTTCACTCTTTTTAGTGGCCCTTGCTACTTACGGGATCGATTGTCATTCATTGTCAACGAATCATCAAGATAGGTAAATATTTTTACTGAAAACGGCTTGACCGATTATGAAGACAAGCATCAGCTTTCAAATTAAAAATTATTATCAAAAAGGGGTTCACCCAGACAAAAGTTCTGAGATAACAAACATTAAAAAACAGACTAATTGAGAACCTCCTCCTTTTTTAAGTCGGTTAAGAATAGGACATTTTAAGGTACAACTACGTAACAATATTCATATTATATATAGTATATAATTATATGAGCATTGTAATTTTTTTATGAATACAAATATGTAATATAATTTGTACACATTTAAAAAATCTATCACGTTACATACGAATATTAATTTACAATACTTTACACTAGTGTGTGTATGAGGTTGTGTGTAATAGTGTGAGGGTATATGTACGTAAGTAAAATAAAAGAAACTTGAATATTTTTAACTGATTCAAAGCACAAGTGTAATCCACTGTTCCGTTTAATCGTTATTCATGTTAATTACCTAGTTTATAAAACAAATTGTTTTACTTTACACGCTTATTTTTCGTGTATTTTATCACTTCCGTGTGTTTCATTTCAGATGACGAGCAACAAAGCAGGGTAGAAAAATACACATATTATGCCAGCCTCACTTAGTATAAGATCAACGATCAGCAAATCTATTTTTATACCTTTGCACTGGAACATTTATCAGTAACATAACTTGAAAAATTTATAACACTCAGTATGTTTTTACGGGCACATGTCGTGACTTATGACCATAAAAGTTGCCAAGTATTTAGAACAACGTGTTTATTGTGCATAAAACAGCTATCTTATCTTTATGCTCAAAGAAAACAGTAATATCATGAATAAAATTATTGTGGATCATTTTTATTAAAGTTTGAAAGAATAGCTTGTTTCCGGGCATGTTTTCACGCTGCGATTTCAATATAGGAGATAATAAATATCACGAAGATCTTTGTTTATGTTTTTATTACAGAAGTTATCCAACATGAAATAAACTTGTATTACTTTCAGAATTTAATATCACAATGTGGAACACAATGGCGCCTTAACATAAATGTATGTTGTTTATATATAAAGTACCAAGAAATCATAAGGAGCTTAGACATCATCATGGCAGCTATAATTAAAACTATGGTCGATACTTTTAAAGTACAATTATGCATGTTGAAGCCGATTGCTAATAGCTACGGACTGCCCTGCCACAGGTCGATTCGATCAGCAAAGTTAAGCAACGTCAGCCGCAGTCATGAGTTAGATGGGTGACCGCTGGTGACATTACTACTGAGCGGTGCATTCCGGCAGCTGTCCTTGAGAGCCAGTACTTATAGGTTAGCCTGAACAATATCTTCGACCACATTATCACTTACCATCAGGTAAGAGTGGTGGAGCTATAAATAAAAAAGTCCATGGCTCGATCCCCACGGTCGGCTTGAGCATTGGAAGCTTGCAATCGATCGTGTGACTAAATATCTACCTCAATTAGAAAATCTGTCGCCAAGCGCCAAAAAGCGTGTACCGGCAGCAGTTCCATACATAAAATGTTCAACGAAGGCACAAAGAACAAACCAACATAGTTATTAAATAAGGATAAATAAGATGATAATTATTGTAGTGATGTCTGTCCAAATTCAACAGCAAAGCCAAAGTGATGAATGAACATAAAGCTAATAGAGCGAAACCTTTCACGAAGTCAAGTATCGACCTAACGATCTGATTTAGATATATTATTGTTCAGTAAGTCTGGGAAGTTAGATCTGGCAGTTATTTATTAGTTTGGATACCCAGTAAATACAGTTATAAACATTAAAGAAGGACATTTAGAATGTGGCAAACAGTCATGTATTATTTAAATTTACTTGCATTAGTCAAAAGTAATATTGGTTCACTTATTTTTCGAGCTTTTGATTTAAAAGATGTGTTATTTATTTTAAAAATATCTTGTTGAAGGTTTTCCGTTTTGACTTATTCTCACATATGTCTCTTTACAGTTGCGTTCTTTTTTTTCCACTCTTGTCAGTATTGCGTACTACATACTTGGTTGATTGTGACAATATTCCACTGTAGTGATCGCCATCGGCAAAAGTTGCAATTGTCATTCTAATGCAACTTTTGACAATTCAGGTATAAGCACATTGTAAAATACATATACTTTTTTAGGATATAACAGAAAAACTTTATGATTGCAGTTCATGAAACTAAAGTAATTCTTTTTTTTTTTTATTCCTGATAGGTAATCCTTTGACCACTATCTCACCTGATGGTAAGTGATAATGTGGTCGAAGATGGTGTTTAGGCTAACCCAGAATTACTGGCTCTCAAGGACAGCTGCCGGAACACACCGTTAGGTGCTTGGCGACAGATTTACAACTTAAGGGTGATAGCTAGCCAGGCGGGCATTCGCAAAAGTGCCCTACCACCATGCAAAAAATACCTAAAAAAAAGTTCGGTTGATCCAGTAAAAATACACTTTGTAACAACTTGAGAACCATTTCTTTTTAAAATCCGTCAAACATAATATTTTTCTTATTTTTAAATAAAACCATATCATTATTCTATACAACAAAACAATCCGAGTGTATACCCAACCCTAGTTATTTACACTGGCAGTTTTTTCCGTAATAGATTTTTATTAGGTAAAGCACAACAATATTTTTACAATGAACATAACATACAATAAAATTAATCTATATTTACTACAGTTATATTAAAAGTTTTAGTAAATAATACGGGATAATTCACGTGAATCAGTCAGATAGCTCCGACTATAGTTTCAACCACATTCGGTGCGGGCGGCAGCTCGTAGTCCCGAGCTCTCCTTGAAAAAGACCACCGAATGTGGTTGAAACTATAGTCGGAGCTATCTGACTGATTCACGTGAGTTATCCCGTATTATTTACTAAAATGAGTGAAAACCACGTTAGTTTTTATAATAAAATATATTACAAGTTATACGCATAACGTCATTATTTTAAATGAACTTTCAATTTTATATCTCCAGAAACGAATACGCTCCTCCGTTCGATAGATATTTCATCGATAAATTCAATGGTCGAGAATAAGATAAGAGATGATATTCAAATTAAATACCTTTGACATTTCAAGATTACAAACATCGGCCGTACAATGTTCAGATGTGGATGCGCCGATCTAAAGAAAGAATCATATGGAATGGCTTATTTCGCTAAAAGCTGATAGTTTGAGCTTCTACTAATAAATTTTTTCATGCCGGAACAAATACCAAATATTGGTTCTGATAAAAAAAACAGGCCTCGAAAATCAGTTCAAAGTTAGTAAAAATTTGTCATGTTTGTAGTACAGCGCAAGTTCATCTATAGATGTCGCTCCATCCCCATACGAGGGTTAAGAAAGACAGGACAAATTAGAGTCATACGTCATGTGGTTTAGCGGGCAGAGCATACCGTGGCTATAGAGAGCATACCCCGGATGGCGCGGGTTCGAATCGCGTACATGACGCTGCAATCCGCGGAACATGCGTCATTGCAACAGTAAAAATATTAAAACACTGTGTTTAGCTTTGAAGAGTATTTGCAGCAAATAAAACTGTCTCGGAGTGGCAAGCGCGGTGCTATAACCTTAAATCTTGTTAATGATGAAGACTGAGCAATTTCTACAGGACTAATCAGATCTAAATTAGCTATTAGAATTTGATACCAAAGTTTGAACCAATCAGACCTTACTATGCGACCTAAGCTATAATCCAACTTTTTTGATTATTTTTGTATTGACATGCTCAGAATAATTTTCAAATAAGTTATCGTGTTTATAAAGTAACTCATAAAGCTGTAGTCTCCTAAATAATACGTCCCCAGTCACATTTTTTATACTCAGACGTTCAATAAATTTGAATATATTGATACGTACATGTACATAGGTACGTAAAAAATATGGAACATCCCCACTATTGTAACATTCTCGTATGAGTTATCACGGCAATGCACTTACGATCTCTCTGTCTCCGATGTTAGTGCTATCTTTATCCAATTTGTTACCCTTATCAAGAATTAAATGCGTTTTAGTGCCATCGCTCGTAAGGTTTTTATTTTTTATTAATTACCAGCCATATAAAGCGCCGACTACACGATCAATTGGACAGGTGATAGGTTTTATGATCTCTACTTATCGGATATTCGTTTGTTGCTCAATGATTTTTGGACGCCGACGAATTGATTGTTTCGAAATTCAAAGGATTTTGTTTGTAATAAAGGCAATTATTGAAACATACTGTAAGATATGAAATGTCAATGGCACATTTTTGGTTATGGATGTTTATGCCGTTATTTTTACGTTTTCAAAATAACCAATAGAAGTCAGAATTGTTTTCCAAATCTTCCTACTTCAGCCAAACAAATAAATATATTACTTAAATATGTAGAAGTTACCACAGTTAAACGCGTTTTTTTTGTTTTTTTTTATGTAATGGAGTGGCAAACAAGCAGACGGCCCACCTGATGGTAAGCGGTTACCGTCGCCTATGGACATTTGCAACACCAAGGGCTACCAATGCGTTGCCGACCCTGGAAGACTCTTTTAACACCCCTTTTGAAGGAATCCATATTGTAGCTCTGCGGGAAAACGCTAGATGGAAGATCATTCCACATTTTGCAAGTATGCGGTAGTAAACTTCGGTCGGGTATACCTTAGACAATAGATTATTTCTTTGGACAACAGTGTAGAAACAGTAAAATATTGAATTCAGCTGAAAAAGTGCTTGATCGAAGAAGAATAAATTCATGATATTACAAAAAAAAATATGATGTCATTGTAATTTTTGCATCAACATCTGCTAAGCGAATTAGCTTCAACAATGTTCTTCCTCTTGGAATTATATAATTAATACCATTTCATCATAAATTAAATACCTTGACAGAAATTTCATAGTTCGTACATTAAAAGAAAAACAAATAAAAATTTTCTGAACCATATAAACTATCTACTGTGGATCAAACATATAAATAATAGACACACGTTGAATTTATAGACATCTAAAACCAGATTCACAATTGAAGTATTTACAACCGTATAAATAAAATATTTTGTGATACATATGTTTACAATCTTGTTTATTAGAATTTTATACTTTAAATTAGAAGTTGCGTGGGCTCGAATAGTTATCAAACGCAAATAATTTAAAGCTGTCGTATAAACAATCGTATAAATAATACGTCAATGTAAATGACTACTGGCTTCTAAACTTGATTATCACGTTCTTGGGAAAATATACAAATTATTCATGATACTGATAATCATATATTGAAGTGGTATTTCTTTAGATTGTGGTCAAAGGCTTGTATAAGTGATTTGAGCAAATTTTTTGGAGCTAGATTCTATGACTTGGTTCCCATCGAAGTGCAGCGGCTGGTAGCGCAGCGGCAGATGGTTTTACTATCATATCAACTTTGCCTCTATGATTACAGTGCATAGTATCGCTTGAAAGATGGTATTTTGCGGTTAGGTATGTTGCGCGGATGGTCGCAACACAGGGATGCAAATGTTAAGGTGCATGACACCATCATCACCATAGACGATGAACAAAGGCCTCTAACACTATGAGGGTATCCCCTCGCACGGCGAGCATCTTGGGAATCGCAGTGTAAATGGGAATTAGGCGCTGCTTATACCTTCTCGTATTTTTACGACTGCTACAGGTAGATATGAAGATATAGCCCGGCACCTCCCCGGCATACTACGAGGTATACTAGGTGTAGGAGGTATACTAAGAGTTGTATGCACGCGAAGGACGTTCGGTAGCTATAATGAATAAAAAAGTAATTAACGCGTAGCCGAGGAAACTTGGAAGTAGCGTAGAGTGGTATGAGCATGTCAAAAGGGACGAATAACATAACGAGAACAGTGCTATATGTGCGTATTTTGATGAACGTCCATATAGGAGTAGGAAAAGGCCTAAGAAGATAAGAACAGAGTGTGTCAAAAAGGATATGAGTGCATTGGGTGTTAGGAGAAATAACAAGCAAATTAAAATTTGGTGTATACAAAACAATATAAGTTATTAGTTCATGGTTTAAGTTATTAGTTAACTGTAACAGATCTACACGAATAAGTATTGATGCAAATCGTACAAATGTAAGTTCTAGCTTCACCTTGTTTAGCCTGCAAAAGTATAGGTCCAAGCGTTGCTTATAAACTAGACAGATTCTTACTTGTATTTACTAACAGCGCTCATACAAGGTATCTACATTAATTACACTTTAATATGGTTCTTATTATTAAGAAATGACGATCAACAAAACAGAGTGATGAATATGTTACGGTAACCAACTTAGCGTAGTAAAAGGACTGTAAACTGACTATATATTATATACCTATAGTTAAATATTCTGCTAATTCTTCTAGTTAACTTTTTAAGTTAGTGAAATTAGAACATAAAACACCAAAAACAACACATTTTGAAAAATAACTTACTGTTTCAGTGGGATTTTTTCACTGCTAAACACAGACTTCTCAATTATGAAAGGTGTTGGCTATAATTCTGACGCTTGGGGCAGCTTGGGGATTGCAGTGTAAGATAACAGTTCCTCAAAAGATGCTGCCACCTAAAATCCAGTATTCTATCCTTAGTTGCCAATTACGACATCGACAGGAGATATGTGGGGACAGACCCATGGGTACTGAAAAGATGACTAAGTTGATGCATTTCAAATAAAAAATTGCATGTATACATTGTAAAATATTAAATAAGTAAGTAAGAGTTTTTGAAGCATTGATAGCCCAAAGGATGGTTGTACAGAAGGTTCGTAGTTTGGATAGGGCCACGGCGTCCATCTTCACTATATGCTAATGGGGCATTTTAGAAATATATTTTAGATACGACCCTCAAATAGAAAATCAATTAAAGAGAAGCTGTTCTGCCAGTAAATCTAAGTTTAGCATATAAACTCCTTCCAACACACCATTCATGAGATGTAGTCAAAGACTTACCTATCAGCAATAAAAAAAAAACTAATTCTTCGTTCAGAAAATAAACTGGTTATATAAAATAGTAGTACTAACTTAAATTAAAACCCGTTAACAATATGTACAAATATTCATAAAGATAAGCCAGGCAAACACGCCCTATCGTAAAATATCGTATTTAACAACGCAATTATGTCACATGCTATAATAATATTCACCCTTATGCACATCGAGGGAATAAAAACATATCAATAAAGTAGACTTGTATTCACTACATCATTAATTACCTTAATCATAATATTTTGACAGAGTATCTTGTTTATTATTACAGAACTGCAGTTTGATGATTTTACCAATATCCAAGATAAAAAAACACGTTCTGATTCAAATATCTCTTCTTTGTGTGTATATCAAGTGTAGTTTTGTGTATTTTTTTTCTGATTTCCCGGTCCCTAAAATTATGTACGAGTATTTGGGGAAAAAATATCAGAAATTATAATTGAAATGGTGTAATTAATGTGTATACATGTGATCAAACGAACTTACCCTTACGTGAAGTTCGATCACAATTATGTGAACAGCTTCATTCGACGCGATTTTTAAAGTTTACATTGTGTAGTAGCATCCCGACGCGTTAGCCTTGCACGGTTTTGTTTATAGTTTTTTTTTAATACATGGCAACGTTACTTTATCTCGTCTATGGTCGCCTCACTCTACTCTACCCTGTGGTTTGGGTGTGAAATATTCTTCATTATGTTTAGAGCAATATATATATATATATATGTATATCACATTTTATACATTGGGTTGGGTGATACTGTCATTATGAGGGAGGGTGTGAGTATATCGCGTCGAATGAAGCTGTTCACATAATTGTGATCGAACTTCACGTAAGGGTAAGTTCGTTTGATCAATAATTATGTTTCACAGCTTCATTCTTTGCGATTTTTAAAGTTTACATTGTGTAGGATGTTCAGAGCATCTACATAAAATGTGATATTATATATAGGTTTATAGCACTATGGTAGGTAGAAAAAAGGTAAAAACACTGAGCTACATTTAGTAGTATATTTATTGACGGTTAAGAATCGACATTGCAAATTCGTTCGCATTATTACATATAACATCCTTATTATAATACTTTGCAAACACGTAAGAATTTTGAGACCAACCGGCAGTTTTTCTTATTAAATCGAGACTGACACCCATTCGATTAGCTTTAGAGGTAGATGCGTGTCTGGTATAACTATGTGCACTAAACAAGCTGGTGTCGACTCCGCTGTCGTGAAGCGTGTCTTTTATCCAGTGGCTGAGGCGTTGAGAAGAAACCTTTGAATGCGGTTTACGGTAACTTATGAACAAATGATCGTTACTGGGCAAACGTAGAGAACTAGTTCTATTAATATAAGATACAAGGCAGTTAGCAGGACTAACTTCTGGACGTTCGTTAAAAAACGGGAGTTTCAGGATAGGTTGAAATGAAGGTCTAGAAGTTTTAATCAAATCCGTAATTTTGATAACAATTTCAATGCCATGACACACTGAGATGTTAATAAGTTTTATTAGAGAAAATGTTTGTACTCGATGTGCTGTAACTAAAGCCAAAAGAGTGAGTGTCTTTTTTGACAACATTTCCAAAGTAAGACCGTCATTAGGCCATTTAAGCGCTAAAAACTCTAAAACTGTCGATGGGTCCCATGTAAGATTATACTTACAGGGCCTTAATCTAAATATGCCCTTCATAAATCGCTTAATTTTATCATCATTAACAATATTACTACCAATCAAAATCGATAAAGCGGATTTGTAAGTGTTAACAGTGCCATACTTGGCACCATTATCAAATACGGTAGACAAAAAATCTAACACAATATGTACGGTTGAACGTAAATGATTATAACCATGACGTCTGCAGTATAACACCCAAGCTTTTATACACACATCATACTGCTTGTATGTGTTTTCGGATAAAGATGATAACATTATTTCAACTGTTCGCGGGGACAGGTGTTGAAGAGCTTCCCGGACAGTTCCGCGGCAACTAATTTCAGTGATTGATGAAGTTTGTGGGTTGCTCTGAAAGGTGATTTCAGTAAATTAGCATCTGGATCAAAATAAATAGGTTTAGAACAAACTAGTTTTTTGAACATTGGGAACCATGGCTGTGATGGCCAGTTTGGTATGATTACAATGCCTTGTGCTTTATCATTTACAATCTTTTGTAACATTTTCAATATTAGGCAGAATGGTGGAAACGCGTAAAATTTCATATTTGCCCAGGAAATTGTGAATGCGTCAACAGCCCATGCTTCTGGATCACTCTTCCAGGTAACGTATGTGGAACATTTAGCATTTGAGCGACTAGCAAATAAATCTATGTTTGGTATGCCATATTTGAGTTTTATTTTATCAAAAGCATAATCACCCAATTCCCACTCTGTATCTTGGAATTGTTTTCGCGACAAGGTGTCGGCTTCAACGTTATCTTTAGTATTGATGTACGAGGCAAATACGACTATCTTGCGCGCTTCACACCACTGCCAAATATCTCGAGTAATTTTATTTAAATGCGGATACTGTACACTGCCCATTCTGTTGATGCTTGCAATAGCGGTGATATTATCTATCCTCAGTAGAATTTCACAATTATCATAATTGATAGCAAATAACTTTAACGCAAAAAAGGCTGCTTTCAGCTCCAATTCGTTAATGTGTAAACATTGCTCATCATCCCTCCAATGACCATACGACTTCTGGTTGTTGCAGTAAGCGCCCCAACCAGATTTAGAGGCATCAGAAAATACCTCTATTTTGTATTGATTGAATCTGAATGGACAAGAACCTGAGTGTATACGCTGAGTCCACCACATCATATCTTTTTTAACATCATCAGAGATATAAATCGTTTGATCATAAGATTGATTAGTGAGCAATGACAAGTATTTGAGTCTTTCTAGCAATTTTGTGTACATCCAAGAATATTGTATAGCTGGACAAGCCGATACAAGGAGGCCAATCAAACGAGCAAAGTCTCTTAATTTGCATTTTTGAATTTTAGAAAAGTTATCTATAGTATCTTTGATTTTAATTTTCTTTGATTCGGGCAGTGTCAATATCATGTTGTTAGAGTCAAATACAAAACCTAAGAATCGGGTTCGTTTTGAAGGTATCAAACAAGATTTTTCATAGTTTAATATGAAACCCAAACTTTCCAGAAAGATTTTTGTGTAAGTAATATTACTCAAACACGATTCGTAGGAATTTGCTATGAGAAATATATCATCAAGGTACTGTACTGAAATTATACCATTTAAACGTAAATGTTTCATTACAGGTTTCAAAATTTTTGTAAACACGTAAGGGGCAGTACATAAACCAAAAGGAAGGCAATTAAACTCGTAAAGATCACCATATGTAAAAGGCAAATATTTTCGTTGTGCTCTGTGTATGGGCACTAAAAAGTATGCGTCTTTCAAATCTATGGAAGCCATGAAGCAATTTTTTGTAATAAGTTTAGACGCTGTACGGTAGTCTTCCATTTTGAAATGGTCAGTCTTTATAAATTTATTTAGACATTTTAGATTTAATATAAACCGTTTTTCACCATTATGTTTCGGAACCAGAAAAATACTTGATAAGAATTCGCCCTCAACGTGATCGCATTTAGATATCGCACCAATTTTCAAAAGCTTATAGATCGATTTTTGAAAATCGGCATGATCGTCGGAATAAGCACGAGCGACAGGTTTGTCGGTTTGAAATGGAGTTGAAATAAAGGGTATCACATATCCTTCAGTCCAAGAATGAATTATAGGGTCCTGGGTGATCTCATACCACTGTTGAGAGAAGAGCCGGAGGCGGCCGGCGTACTTTACCTCGTGTCCTGCGTCTACTTCCTGCAGCTGCGGCGCGGCGGTGAGCGCTCCCGGGCCCGGTGCTGGCTCTGCTGCGGGCGGCTCCTCGTCGGACGAGGAGCTAGCTGTGGCTGGTCTACGTCGACCCGGCCCGGCGGCCCCGTCCAGCGATACGAACTTTTGAAGTTTAAATTGTTCTTCTGTTGGTTCTTGTTGTTTTTAATAAATCTATTTTTATCAAAAAGCGTTTGTTTTTGAGTTACTTTTAAACCTCCAGTTTTCTGGATGATTTTTGCAGACTTTATCTGTTCGTTAAGATTTTCGCCGAATAATAGTTGATTCCTTGTCGTATTGACAAGTGTATCTTTTAGTTCCGGCTTTACCGCCGATATGACGAAATTTCTTCTGGTCTTAGTGTCCACGTAATGGGAGTCACATAACAGACGACATGCGTCGCTGAGAGGCTTTAGTACCTTTTCTGGGGCTTCTTTTGAAATCAACAGTTCGGTTGCTTGAGCTAACGTTGCTAATGCGGTACCGATCTGTTCTTGCTTTTGTTTTAAGCTTGTATCCCGCTTGACTATAAAATCAGTCAAAGCGGCCTTTGTCTCTAGGTTGAGAACGGGAGCGACGAGAAGGTCACAGTTGGCAGGTACTGGGTATTCTTGACAAATTTTATCCTTGGTATCTTTCGGTAATCCGTTTCGTAAAAGTTCTTGCCATCTAGAGGGGATCTCTTTGTGTATATTTTTGCCTAACAAAGTCTTCGTTTTTGGAGCTTCACCGAGCAGGTTGAGGATTTCATCGTCCAATTCTATATCGTCACCTACTTCGACTGGCACTGACTGTGGCCGCGCCTGAAGCACAGGTTCAGCGGACAGCGGCGCGGACGGCGAATCCGGTCGCAGAGTAATTGCGCGATCCTCCCGCTCAGAAGCGCACGACACGTGCGAACCTGCAATTAACCACCTCGATTAGAATTTCTGGTAAACAGAAATTTTCGTGACAGAGACAACTCCGATTGTATTAGTTGCTCGCATCACTTAATCGATTGTGTGTTCTTTAAATAACGACAGAGACGACCCGGTATGGAAGCTCGCATCGCATGAACACGTTTATTGCGGGTAAATATACACGTGATAGCAACAACACAATTTTTGCAGTGCGCATCACATCTACCCGCAAATGTATTTTTAAAAAGTTATAACAGCAAGGTACTTACTGGTTGAATCGTCTTCAGATGATGACGAGTAAATTATAACTCGACGACGACTACACTTTTTGTTTAGTTTTTCTTCCAATTTTCTTATTTTTCTTCTTATTTTGTCATCTTGATCTTCCATCTTCCTTTTGTTGCCCATGTTGAATTTCACTTCGAGGTTTTTGGGACGTGCGAAGGCTTGGAGCACGGAACACAGAAATGAAGAATATTTCACACCCAAACCACAGGGTAGAGTAGAGTGAGGCGACCATAGACGAGATAAAGTAACGTTGCCATGTATTAAAAAAAAAAAAAAAAAACTATAAACAAAACCGTGCAAGGCTAACGCGTCGGGATGCTACTACACAATGTAAACTTTAAAAATCGCAAAGAATGAAGCTGTGAAACATAACTAATATTAAATGAATAAACACGTGTTCTAGAATCTCCAAAAATCACAATTTGATGTTGACTATAAAGGAATTTCTATTTAAAGAACATTCAGGGTACGGTGCCAAAAGGTTTTTCAAAGGGGTAGGCAGGTACTAAATAGATTATATTTACTGTGCAATTAAAACACCATTGTTGCCAAAAATAGAAACCATAACCAATCTTTTCATCGAAGTTGGGGGACCTGTAGAGAACTATTCCAAAGAACCGTCCCCCGACTGCAATGAAAAGATTGGTTATGAGTTTTCCACGGTACAGCAGGCGTGTTTTTTAATTTCTTAAATTATTTATATTTTTTGTTGGCTTGCCTTAACATGAAGTGAACCCATTCGATCAAAATAAAGTCTAAAAGTGGACGTATCGGTAGAAACAAAATCGATATTAGTTTGACTAAAGTTATTTGGTTCTATTGTCGTTTCTTGCCATTGTTGAAAGAAAAGCAGATTTCACGTAAACTTTATATTGTAGTTGGTACTATTACTTATACTATTTTCAGAGTGATATCTTGTTGCACTTACATTTTTTGAGCATCAGCACACTTATGTTTAACCGCTATTTTACCAAATTATATTAAATAAAGACGCTGTTGATGATCTGCGCTCGCCTAGATGATAACTTGAAAATATTATGTATGTTCGTAAAAATTTGAGCAAATTTAAATCAAACAATGACAATCACGATTATAACACTAGGAATAAAGATGAAATACCGGTGCCAGGTTTTAGTAAAGACAAATAAAAGGTCCTTCTTAGGCAATTGGGTACGGTTTTATAATAAATTGCCCAAACAAATTACAACGCTCACAGAAAATTCAAGTAGCACGTGAAGAATATTTTGATAAAGAAATCTTACTACACAGTGTAAGAAAATGGTAGGGTACGGATAGTCTTGCTTTTAAAACAGTAATGATCTATGGAACAGTCCTGGCAGTGTATTTTTAGTATTTTCTTTTATTCCTGATAGGCTTCCTTTTGACCACTATCTCAGTTTGTGGTCAGATGATGCAGTCGCAAATGTTGTTCAAGTTAACATAGAATAACTGTATCTCATGGACAGTTTCCAAAACACAGCGTTAGCTGCTTGGAACAGATTTCCTACTCGAGGGTCGTAAATAGCCAAGCAGGAATTCTCAAAATGCCCTTACCATTATGCTATAATCATTGCCATCCTAATTCAACAGCTTTTCCGATGGCTATGGTGTCCTCCAAATTGCAGAAGCGCTTAGTAGTCTAGTAATGCTACTAGCGGTTACCCATCCAAGTAATGATGACAGCGGATGTAGCTTAACATAGTCGGTCGGTTAAAAACTACTTGGCAAGCGCTTCAAAATTTAGATGGACATCATAAGCCAAAAGAGCAGGATTTGGTTGTAATCATATTCATGGGATTTTGACATCTCAGTACCATAATTTTGAGAACCTACTTGCTGTTGCCAATAGATGGCGATAAAACGAGGTACAACTATTCAGAAGGATGGTTATCGGCAGGATAGTTAGTAGGTAAGGCTAGAGGTAAAACCAGAGAAACAATGTAATCCTTTAAAGTTATCCAGGTAAAACGTTAAAAATATACGATAAAAATCCGATCATTATACGCTGATGCCAAATAATTTCCACCTCTCTAACAATATGCCTCTCGATTCGACGTAAAAAAATCGTAAAACAAAAGACGTCTCAAAGGATATAGGGCCATCATTATGTCAAACCGAGTCACTTTACACCTTAATGGATTTCGGTTTCTTGCCAAATGACAGTTTCCGCGTCACTTAGCTTCACTTCCGACGTAATCGATATCATTTCGTTGAAAAAATCGGGAAAGGTGTCACTTGGAGTTATCTGATAGCTTTTAAGGAAACCTTTTGTGTGTCAAAGGTGTCATCAATACGAGGATTAAGTCAATTGGATTTGTGGGGCGATTATTATCTGTAAGGTGTCCGATTCACAATATTAAGATATAATGACGTGTACGTTTCAAAAACATATTGTGCGTGTATTTAGTGTAAGTTAAAATTTGGAGGGTCACATCGGTTCTTCCCCCGAGTGTCTACATCATAATTCCAGGAAGCAACTTTACATGCTATTTTCCAAGATTTCGAGTCCTCGACGCGCCTTTATGTTTATAACTTTAGTACTAAATCGTTTTCCATTACCTGAAGATGTTACTTGGATATCCAGAAACTAAAATAAATGTTCTTTATCATGCGTTAATAATATTTGTATTTATGTGGCTCAAGTAAACACAATAGTGAAATGAACATTATTTTATTCCCATTTTGAGGTATTTTTTTAATAATGGAGTTAAATTTATATCATCTCCAGTGGAACACCGATGCAATTCTGATCGTATGGGTTTTACGAAAAAATTCAATTACGAGAACGTTTTCACAGAAAATCTTATTTAAGGTTTAAAAATGTGTCGGAAAATCGTGGGCTTATTTTAAATGTGCTTTATTCGTTATTTTCCTTTTTTTTATGGGATAGGAGGGCAAACGAGGAGGCGGCTCACCTGATGGTAAGTGATCACCGTCGCCCACAAACATCCTCAACACCAGAGGTCCCGAGGATGCGTTGCCGGCCTTTAAGGAGGAAATATGCTCTCTTCTTGAAGGTTCTTAAATCGTAACTGTTCGGAAATACTTCCCTGGCAGCTGGTTCGATAATGTGGCAGTGCGAGGTAAAAAATCCGTGAAAATCGCAAGGTCCAGACGTCGACATGAAATTGCAGAAGCATCATGTTTTGTCGGGAAGCCTGGTGGTGAAATTGAGCTGCAGGTAGTAAATCGAACATTTACTGTAGTTCAAACATAGAGCAACTGTTCAAATTTTTACTTATAATCCTGATTTTTTGTAACTTAACCCAGTAGATTGCAATACCCTCACCTTCAATTAGAGGGACCAAAACACGTCTAGTAAAACGTGGGTAACAAAGCAAAAATAGCTGTGTCATGTTTGGCCATATGAAAACATAGCAGAATTTAAAAATATCACCATAAATGACTCTCCAAACTTCAAAAAACTGTAAACTTCCTTGAAAAGAGTTGATTACATTCTGTTGCAAAGACAATGGTAGGCGTCAACGATAAAAAGGTCCTATTATACACACAGGTGGAGTCTAAATGACCACACCTTTTACAAATTATTCATTCTCATACATTATTCAAAAGCATAACGATATCAAGATAGCAACTAATTAGAATTTTTCCATGAATCATTTTATACGAGGGGAGTTTCAATTGTGACGCTTGCCAATTCACTATTGCTATAATATCTTTTCAAAACATTTGAATCTGAATTTCTGTAAGATTGGAATATTCTTTTCGTATTTGTGACTGCTCTTATACTTAAATTCAACGGAAACGTACTCCATATGATTAACACGGATCTTATGGGAACATAATTCTCCCGATTTGTCGTCGTCGGTATCTTTTAAATCAAACAATCCATTTTTCTGTGTTTTTTTATGTGATTATATGACAGAACAACTGATGTTAAGCAGACTAACGTCTGCCTATAACAGATGCATTTCGTCCGAACGAATTGCACTACGCTCCTCACACTGACACGTACATTGTTAAGTCTTATCTGCCTGTCTTTTTTTCTGGCTTTCAAGGACTTCTGCCGGAACACATTGTTAGGTGCTTGGCGACAGGTTTTCTACTTGAGGGTGGTAGCTAGCCAGGCGAGCCTCGCAAAATGCCCTTCCACCATGCAATACAGCTCAAGCCCGTGCGGTGGAGGGAATCGATCCATGGACCTGCAGCAGTCAATAGCTATTACCGCTAGGCCATCATTGCTTCTTTCACACAAGCGTCTAACACGATGTGATTATATTTAAATATATTTAAAGGGCTTGTAGGAAAGCTTGCCTAGCAGATCTTGCTAACGTAAAGTTTCACCGAGGGCTACTGGCCGCCACAGGGGTATTCTCGGTGTCACAAGATGAACATGACGTAGAAATTGGAGAATTGGCTGCGGAGATGCCATCGGAATGATATGCAGGACAATACAGAAAATAGCGGGAAAACAGTGGAGGTTTAATAATATTATTTTAAAGACCAATGTTAATTAATGTTCTCAAGTTAGGAATGCATTAGGCGCAAACAAGTGTGAGTTGTGGAGATTGGTTTGAATTCGAAAGAAGAATTGGAGTACGAAAAATGTAAGTGGACAGTAGCAAATTATGAAACTAGGGTATAACGTGATGAAAAAAGATGACTTAACCACACTTCTAGCGCTTCCGTGCTTCGGAGGGCAAGTAAGTAGGTCCCGATTATTGTCTTAGAAGGCAGTCATTAAAGTATGGCGGAAGGGCTTTTTGCTAATGCCCGCTTGGCTAGCTGCCACAAAGTAGAAAATCAGCCAAGCACCTAACGGTGTTTCGGCAGCTGCTTCCGAGAGTCAGTAATTGTAAGATAAAAAAAAATTAAAAATATCTTCCAACGCATCGTCTTTTACCAATAGTTTTGATAGTGGTAAATGGCTATCTAGGTATATAAGCTATGAAAATTTGCAGTAAAAACTATGAAGCTCCCACTAAGCAGAATAATAATGGGCGAGCCCAGTGCGAATCTGTCGACTCACCGAAAATTTCACACCAACACTACTCGTACCATAGTGCATTTTGTTGTTGTAATTCTATCGCGCATTATTATTCTGCTTAGTGGGAGCTTCATAGTTTTTACTGCAAATTTTCATAGCTTATATACCTAGATAGCCATTTAACACTCGTCTGTTCATGTTTGACTATACATTTAGAGAACTTTCAGTTGTGACAATATATTTTAGCTCGCATGTACTCGTAGCATTGAGTAACTGTTTTGAGAATCAAGAAAACATATAACAGATGTTTCCTTCACTTTGATTTATAATTATAAAGATATTGAGGACGTTTCTTTTGATATCTGTTTGACGGTCATAAATCAGATCATCATTCTCCGATTCGACGTAAGCAATAAAAATCTACTTTGTGACAGATATTCCTTTGAACACGACACATTTTAATGTCATATGTTTCGTGTCACTGGTTAACAGGATTTCTCTGTAATATCTGTGGCCTCATAATGATGTAATAACAGTACCTTTTCCAATATTGCGAACGCGGCGAAATATGATTGAGAATATTATTTATAATTTATAAAATATGAAGTCTTATGTTGTATAGCTAATGGTACGGAACCCTTCGTGTGCGAGTCCGACTCGCACTTAGCCGATTTTTAAATTCTCATATCCATGGTCAGGGTAGGTCCATAGATTGATATCCAACGCTGGCTTGAGCTTCACCACTTAGTGGAAAAGCCTTTTGCAAATGCTCACCTGGCTAGCTACAACCCATAAGTATAATTTTCCGTCCGGCTTTTGTGGAGTGTGGACGTGTGCACGTTAGTTTCACAGTAAATATTTATTTTATATCACAATTGTTTAAAACCCAGTGTCTATATCGTAACGTCCAAAGTAATTATTTGTGTTGTGTTTACAACGGGAGTTAACAACGTGAACTGATCATTGTTTGTTTGTATTCGATAACGACAGTCAACATTGTGTCTCGAGCCGGTCACTAAGTCATCGCTGCGGAAAAATAGACGGTAGGCCGGTAAATTGCTTATTGATTGAATTGCATTGTTTGAAAAGAGTTTGTCAACATGAGTACATGCAAGGGATGCCAACAATTAATAAATATCACTGACAAAATATGTTGTTCGAATTGTTGTGGTAGTTATCACTATAGTTGTGTTGGTATTACTAAAGAGAACTTCTCTAAGTTATCTTCGAAGGCGAAAGTAGTATGGAAATGCCCAGAATGTAAAGTTCAGCGTACGAGAGGTGATAACAGCAATACGCCCGTCAAGGAACCTACGTTGATGCCGGAAGACAGCGCCAGTACTTTAGACACACTCAGTAGACGCTTGGCTGACATGGAGTCAACCTTAATAATAAAAATTGATACGCTCGCTTCATCTTATCAAGATTTTAAAAAGGAACTAGGTCCCTTAAAAAGGGACGTGGCCCTTATACCTGAATTAATGAAATCTGTGGATTTTATGTCAAAATCGTTTGATGACATGCGAAAGGAAGTCGCTGAGTTGCGGTCTGAGACTGAAAATCTCCGTTCAAATTCACAGACTCTTCATTTAGAGAATTTAAAGCTTAAATCTGATGTCAGCATATTAAAGGAACAGATTTTACAAATAGAACAAAACGCGCGAGAATCAAATATTGAAATTCAGTGTGTACCAGAGCATGCGAACGAAAATCTCTTGTCTATTGTGCTTCAACTTGGAAATATAGTATCATCCCCACTCGTTGAAAAGGACGTAATGTCGTGTACAAGAGTCGCTAAGTCAAATCAGGCTTCTAAGCGTCCTAAAGCAGTTATTGTTAAACTGTCTTCTCCACGCGCCCGCGACGAGCTTCTGGCAGCATGTAACAAGTACAACAAAACTAAGTCCGCTGACAAACTTAACAGTTACCATTTGGGAATTGGTGGAGAAAAGCAGCCAATATTTGTTGTGGAACACTTGTCTCCTTCAAACAGACACCTTCACGCGCAAGCACGTATATATAAGAAAGACAAACAATACAAATACTGTTGGATTCGTCGTGGCCGCATATTTCTGAGAAAAGACGACTCTTCGCCAGCTATTTGGGTAAAAAATGCTGACATGCTAGGTAATATTAAGGACTAAATTTACTGTCAAAGCTAATAATTTCACGATGTTATGTCATTCATTTGATTAAAATGGGTATCTTAAGTATATATTATCAGAATGCTAGAAGCATTCGTGGTAAGTTACAAAACTTGTATTTATCTAGTATGAATTGTGGATATGACGTCATTGTAATAACAGAAACATGGCTAAATGATAGTGTATATGATGCTGAAGTTCTTAATAATTCGTATAGCATTTATCGAAGAGATCGTAGTAGTAGTAGTAGTAGTAGTACGAAGCAGGAAGGCGGAGGAATTCTTATCGGAGTTTCTAAAAAATTTAACTCTAAGCGCTTAAGTAAATTGGAAGGCCCTAGGGAGGACTTATGGGTGTCAGTTACAGTTCAGTCTACGGTAATAAAAAAACAAATTTATTTGTGTGCTGTGTATCTTCCCCCGCCAATGACAAGTGAAAGGCTAGAATGTCAACTGAATATTTTAAGTGAAAGTTTAACTTCCATATGCTCTAACGACATCTTAATTATTGGAGACTTTAACGCTTCTAATAATATTGATTGGATATGTTCTAACCCTGGCGATGACTCACCAGGTGCTGGTATAAACAAAATTACTTCTAATTTAGTTTGGGCTAATTTAATTTCCGACTTCATGTCATTAAATAACCTTCATCAGCATAACATAATTTATAATAAAGACAATAGGGTCCTTGATCTTGTATTTTGTAACAACGTCGATTTAAAACTTAGTCAGGCTACCGTCCCCTTATCAAAAGTTGACCCATATCACCCTCCGCTTCTAATCAATTTATTTTGTAATGAGATAAAATACTTGTCTAAGAAACCATCAGTACAGCAAAACTTCTTTTACGCTGACTATACAAAAATTAATTCAGAGTTAAATAAAATCAAATGGGATGACATTTTAGATTCATTTGATTCCATTGATGCTATGGTTGCTCATTTTTATTCCTTAGTGAGAGAGTTAATAAAAAAATTTGTACCTAAATCCAAAAAAATATCTAGTACCCATCCTGTATGGTACTCTAAAAAATTAATAAAATTATTAAAAGAAAAAGACAAATATCGTATCAATTATAAGAAATTCAATAATCCCCTTGATGAACAAGACTTTATTGCCGCTAGAACTAGATGTCACAATTTAATTAAAGTGTGCTATGATACCTATAAGTCCTCGCTAGAGATTTCTATATCTAAGAACAATATGAAAGCATTCTGGTCGTATATTCGAAATAAACGTAAAACTGTGGAAACCATTCCTAACGAAATGATTTTAAAAGACGAAACCTTTAATTGTCAGACCACTATTTGCAATGCTTTTGCAGCTCACTTTTCTTCAGTATTTAATAATAATGTTTCCACCTCATCTAGTTGCAGTCTTGCTAATAATAATTACATTTTTGATACAATATCTGACAATATCCCAATATGTAATACTTTAAATAATATCATAGTTACTCCTTTTTCAATTTCAAAAGCTATTAAAAAATTAAAAATGACCTTATCTTCCGGTCCGGATAGACTACCAGCAATTTTTTTAATTAATTGTGCAGATAGTCTGTCAAAACCACTTAGTATAATTTACAATCGATCTTTAAATTCAGGTGTTTTTCCTTCTATATGGAAGACAGCTATTGTTGTTCCTATTCCTAAAGGTGGTAAAGCTAATCATGTAGCAAACTATCGTCCAATTTCACTTTTGTGTATTTTGGGTAAAATATTCGAATCTTTGATATGTCCCTTGCTTACAAATCATCTTAATCATTTACTCATTCCGGAACAACACGGGTTTCGCAGTAAGAAATCAACTGTATCTAACTTGGTATGCTATGTCTCTGACTTATCTGAAGCTGTTGATGACGGCCAGCAGGTTGACGCTGTCTATACTGACATAAGTAAGGCTTTTGATCGAGTTGACCATCAATTGCTAATTAACAAGTTGTATGCATTGGGGGTCCATGGCCAAATCTTAAAATGGTTTTCTTCGTATTTGTCTGGTCGATCTCAGAAAGTGGTAGTTTGCGGTTTTGAGTCTCAAGCATATGTAGCTTATAGTGGTGTTCCCCAGGGATCACATCTTGGCCCTGTCTTGTTTTTGGCTTTTATTAACGATATAGCATCAAAGGTAAGATATTCAAAATTTTCTCTTTTTGCAGATGACTTGAAATTGTTTAAAACGATTAACAACATTGATGATTCTAAATTACTTCAGCATGATCTCGATTGCATTCTCAATTGGACTATAGTTAACAAACTTCCTTTAAACACAGAAAAATGTAAACATATTAAATTTACTAAAAAGATTTTGTGTATTCCAACTGAATACACTTTGGGGTTATCTAAGCTAGAAGAAGTAGAATCCATAAGAGACTTAGGTGTTGTCTTGGACAGAAAATTGACATTTATTCCCCATATCGATAATATTATTTGCAGATCTTATAAAATGCTAGGATTTATTTGGCGTAACTGTAAGCAGTTCAAGAGTATACTCGCTTTAAAAGTCGTTTACAATACATTAGTTCGTAGCATTCTAGATTATGGTTCAAATGTTTGGAGCCCGTCATATCATTGTCATATTTATAGAATAGAAAGAATTCAGAAGCGATTTCTTTTCTTTTTGACTGTACATCAAAGAAAAAAATCTCAGTTAAACTCATATTCAAAGCGTCTGGCTCATTTCAATATGTTGACCTTAGAAGACCGGCGTTGGATAACGGACCAGGTTCTGTTATACAAAATTTTGTATGGTCTAATAGATTGTCCAGAACTCGTCGCTAAAATTAACTTTACAGTTCCCCGTATGGGGGCTAGAATTGTGAATTTTAAACCATTTGCTCCTAAGACGTATAGAACAAATGTTGGACGTCACAGTGTTCTCGACAGAGTCTGTCGAGAGCATAATACTCTTTTTAAGGCTGAGCAGATTGACATATTAAATTGTTCTCTGCTCAACTTTAAAAATTTAATGTTTAAATATAAAAAAAATATATAAGGAGCACTAAATCTCCTTAGCATGTTAAATTTGTATGTCTCATAGTTTCCTTATATTTTCCTTTGTTTCCTAGTATTATTCATCTCATTGATAAAGACTGTATGAAGGTATCTTTAAAATATAGGTATATATGATACTGAATTGTTTCCAAAATACACATTTTTAGTGCATATGCGTTGAAGCATCATCAGTGATTCGTCATCTTATGATGGTTTTGCGCAATTTTTGTTTAAACTCACTCCACATATAAGCCATTTTTGTGTCAGGCATGATGTGTTTTCCTGTAATTGGACTTTCGCTATAAATTGTCTATTGAACTCTGTATGAAATGCTTGTTTAGTGTTAAGTCTGATGGAAAACCTTAATAAATAAATAAATAAATAAATAAATAATATCTGTCACCAGTGTATTCCAGCAGCAGTCCTTGAGAGCCAGTAAAAAATGTCAGTCACCTTTTTACAGGAGACTAAACAACTGTATGTCTCAGATTGACAGGCGCAGTGTAGTTCGTCTTGTGACGAAATGAGTATGTTATAGGCAGAGGTCTCTGCTTAACATCAGGTGAGCATCGTGTTTGTTCCGTTACAATCCCATAAAATAAGGTAACATACGATTTCATGTCATACATATACCAAACAAAATGCTCAAGACCAACTTCCTACACAGACATCGCTTCGCTATATCACTCACATACAAAGTAATGATAAATTGGTTTACTAGGAGATTTTCCAAGTTGATAGGAGATTAATAGACTATTAACATAATAAAAGACATCACAAAAAATTACAAAAAACTAGAATATGACTAGTAACAATAACCCGTGGGGTGCCGGGTTGGAATCTCACCCCCCACTTCTACTTGGGCTGTCGTAAGACTAAAGGTAAAATAGCGGAAGGTTGGCAGCAGTGCCTTCTGAGGAACTGATATCTTAAACTGCGATCCCCAGACGCCTGCCAAGCGTGGGGACTAAACAAACCCCCTCTAAATGGAGGAAGCTGTGTTCAACAGTGGACATTCTGGCTGATACAGTACATGACATTAATATTAAATAAAAAAAACTTATTTTTTTATTGTATAACCGTATTGTAGAAGTTGCAACAATGTTCTGGTTATATTATTTCAAATACTCTCTCTAAAGGAGCTCCACTGAAAAATACACTAAGCACCCAACCATCTCTAACTACGTAAATGTACGTTAATACTCAGCAATTAACCTCTCCGTATCTCAAGGCAATTGCTGAGCCACTTTGTGTGGGTACCTACTTATACCGTTATACTTTTTATCAATACAACGTGTCTGTCAGTAAGGACACCGGTAAGGACTTGAACAAAAACTTGAAAAGAAATTTTCGAGGTTTTCTTTCATATTTACAAATTATTGGAGCACCAAAATTCTCACAATGATGTCGCTGCTCTTCTAGTCTTCTAAACACAATCGCGTGTAAGCAGAAGTCATAAAAAGCACAAAGTTGTTTAGCTTAGCACTCGATAGTGTTTGTTATCATATTTAGAAATAAACTTCTATTTGTTTTTTTTTATTATTTATCTGGTTAGAATATATTTTCCATGGATTTCCTCTCCCTTCTTACTTTTTTTCATTTTTTCGCTTCTAATATGATGGTAATGCGTAAACCATCTCAACACCCCCTTCACGGCTAACAACATAATCATTCATCCATCTTCTTTCTACTATTGATTTCCTTTAACGCTTTATTATTACATTTTATATATACATTTATTTACTTATTTAGTAAATTAGCACGGCTTACGCCAATTACACTTAATTATGATATACATAATAGACAAAATTAATATGAAAGAAGTTTACAATTTAAAATTATCAATTGATATTTATAATTTTTTTTTAACTTATATTGATAAGTTAAAGTTAATTTAAAAAAAAAAATTATAATAGTCAGTAATAATAGTAATAATAAACAATAATTACATATAGCTGAGCAAATGATCTAATAATGAAATGATAGCAATAGTCCTCAAGACTCTAAATATCTTCTCAATTGCATATTCATATTTCATACACCGCTTTCATTACCATATGTACACTTTAACTCACATGTATTCGCAATAGTAACACACATACATGTCACATGTATACACTTTGGACACGTTTTGTTGCTCATGAAAGAAGTGACCAAAGTAAATAGTGTTAAATATTTTTTTAAATGCTGAGAATTATTTGTACTGGTTTTTGCCATCCGTTGTTGATAAGTTTCCGAGTTCAATATTTTTAAAGGTAAATTGCCCTTGGACTGCCCTCTTACCTGTTGGTACAAGATGTCGTGGTCGAGAATTGTAATCAGGCCGGGCTCCGTTGGGCGCTTGGCGACTGTATTTTTTACTTCAGGATGGTAGCTTACCAGGTGACTTATACTCACTTGGACTTGTTGGTAATCGTAACTTGTATTCCTTTAATTTAAATATGTCCAACGTACATCCTCTTAAGTTTTTTGTATACCTAGATATAGTATAAGGTCAGTCCCAGTTGTCAACAGCACCTGTTATGTGCTCCGAATAAGAAATAATTATTACCACACATACGAGTAACTCGTATTTTCTAACTAATGTCCACTATTAGATGAAACAGCCACTTTGATGCTATATCTAAGACCATTTATTTAATTCTGAAACACAGAGTAGGCATGTAAATTGTTTTTAAGTTTTGTGTGGTTGGTGCTTACATCATACTGTTTATACTGTTACTGTGTGTAGGGTTCTTTACTATGTTACGTATGTATTTCTAAAGGATAAGGATTATTGGCAGGCATTACAATATATGCTAGCGGGCTTTTTCCTTAATATCAAGCCCATAGAATGCTAAATTAGAGAAATATTGCATCACAGTCCAAATTAGCTAAGAGATTAAAATAATTAAAGCTACAAGTCAGATATTATGCATTTACATGCTTAGAGCTAGATTATGTAAATTTTATTCTTTAAGATATTTGTAAGCAAATTTTACCTGGGTATATTCTATTTCTTTAAATTTCTAATTTCATGTTTCACTTTCTTATAGCTGTGTTTTCCATTGTTGACTGCTTTTATAGTGGATAATTACAGTATATAAGGAGGTTAACAAAATATTTCAGAATCTTATAATATACTTTTAAAATTAAGCTATGCTATATATTTTGAATTAACAACCCAATATGAAAATATCTTTGGCTTTTGTGTTCAGACAGGTCTTTGGTAAAAATAGGTGTACCGCAGGGATCAATTTTGGGACCTTTTCTGTTCCTAGCGTATATTAATGATCTGCCTTGCATGGTCAAAGATTTCTGCGATATTGTTTTATTTGCAGATGATACTTCTCTGATTTTTAAAGTAGATAGGAAAGATAGTGAACTCATTCATGTAAATAATGTGTTATCTATGATCTCTGAATGGTTCACCGCTAATAATCTTCTCTTAAATTCAAAAAAGACCAAATGTTTAAAGTTTTCTTTACCAAATGTTCCTTATGTTGAACCAAACATTAAGCTTGGCTTAGATAAACTCTCTATTGACAAAGCGACAGTCTTTCTGGGAATCAAAATGGATTCAACTTTAGAGTGGGATCCACATATACATGATCTAGCCGGAAGACTTAGTTCTATTGTATATGCAGTTTGTAAGATAACGTAGCTAGTGCACGGCTAGTTTATTTCGCGTACTTTCACAGTATTATGTCGTATGGTGTATTGCTGTGGGGAGCTGCTGCTGAGATGGAAACAATCTTTATCCTACAAAAGCGTGCAGTTCGAGCCATATATGAAATGGATCCTATGGAATCTCTAAGGGATCTTTTTAAAGAAATTGATATATTAACTTTACCGAGTCTTTATATATTTGAAAATATTATGTATGTTCGGAAAAAAATGAGTAAATTTAAATTAAATAGTGACAACCACGATTACAACACTAGGAAAAAATACAAAATAGCAGTACCAGGTTTTAGACTAGCAAAGACAAATAAAAGATCCTTTTTAGGTAATTGTGTGCGGTTTTTATAATAAAATTCCCAAACATATTACAATGCCCACAGAAGGAAAATTCAAGTTGCATGTAAAAAATATTTTGATTGAGAAATCAGACTACAAAGTTTGTGATTACTTAAACGACAAAGATGCTTGAAAAGTTCCGCCTCTGCCAAGATATCACTGTCCTGTCACCTACGTAATTTGGACAAATATTGTAACAGTCGTATTATAATTGTATATAACACATTGTTAAAAGATGTTTAAAAGAATGGCCCCGAGTTTCTTGCCCGTTCTTCTCGCAGTGGCTTTATAAATTTTTTTGCTGAACGTGGCAGTACAATGTAGAATATTTCAATATAAAAATTTGTAATTGACCTTCATAAGAGCGTCGTAGACGCCTAAATTGAATAAATGATTTTGAATTTGAATTTGAATTGAGACTTTTGGATGATGTTAAATGTCTCAAAAAATATAAGCTTATTATATTTTATTGATATCACCATATAACATATATTTTTTTTATCAATGGTTATGCATTATGTCAAAAACGCTTGGTATTTTACTGATTTCTTTTTTCGGTTCTGCGTTGAACTTGACAAATTTATATAAATCAGTTCACAGCTGATGGAGGCTATATCCATTATTTTTTTGGAAATCGGAATAAATGATCTATAAATAGAGTTCTTATTAGACATCATAATAGAGATTCTTAATTTTTTCGGAAATACGTTAAGAAAAAATGAATATTTATAAATACAGTTCATAGAATAACTTATTTTCTAAGTCCATGTTGTAGGTTGTGGAACAAAACTCGACATACTTAAGTCGTAGGCGTCCCTCTCTTTGGAACGTGTAGGTTTGGACCCACATGGTCATAATTCTTTTGTTCCATTTACTACCATGCATAAGATCCGTTTGTATGCAAAAATGGTTATGTTTGTATAGTCAGTCTGCTGCTTACCCGTCAGTAGCCATACGTCGTCACAATGCTATTGTTTAGTTACCAAACTCAAATCAATTACCGGTACTGCTTCGTTTACATTTATTAAAATTACTTTTTTGGATGCAATATCGAATTTTTTTTTTATGCTTGATAGGTTAGCCTTTGACCACTATCTCACCTGATGGTAAGTGATGATGTGGTCGAGGATGTTGTTCAGGCTAACCTAGAATTACTGGCTCTCAAGGACAGCTGCCGGAACACACCGTTAGGTGATTGGCGACAGATTTTCAACTTGAGGGTGGTAGCTAGCCAGGCGGGCATTTGCAAAGTGCCCTACCACCATTTTTTTTTTTTTTTTTTTTCATCCGGGAAAATCCTTTATGGATACTACCCGCCCCGGGGGCAGCGGAGTGGTTATGTGGGAGTCCTCGCCTGAAGGGCCTTACTACCCCCTCGGGGGGGTAGTAAGTGAGGTTACCCACTAAAAACCCGGGATGAGCAGTCTGCCGCCTAGTAGGGCGAAATGGGGTAGCGTTAACAGTCACCATCTCGCCCCAGCGGCCGGCCCGTCACCGATGACGGGCCCCGGCCAATGGAGGGATGACCCGGCTCATTGGGGCCATCCCCCAGACGTGAGGGATCGTGCAAGCCAGTGGAGAATCCCCCGACTCTCCACCGATGATCCGCACAGCACTAGGAAAGAGCGAGAAGGCGCCCGAACCGCCTTCTCCTCCCCCCAGTTCGTCTACGCCGGAGCGGGTCCGCGAGGACGTCGTCCTCCCTCGCCCGCTCCGCGGCCTCTTTCTGCGCCATCACCGCTTCGCAGAAAGAGACCACCGCCTGCCACGATCCGTCGCTGCCGAGCATAGCGTTAACCACGCTCGGCAGCGACAGATCTGCGCCTATGACCGCTGTGAGGGCGTGCCGCATGGAACTCCATGCGGCGCACTCCTCCAGCGTGTGGAGCGCCGTATCTTCTGGCGCTCCACACTCGTGACAGGCGGGGGTCGCCTCCCGTCTCGCGATGTGATGCAGATACCTTCCGAAACATCCGTGTCCGGAAAGCACCTGCACCAATCGGAAGGTCAGCGACCCGAATCGCCGCCCTACCCACCTCCGGAGGACCGGGCGAATGGCATCCACAAAGTGCCCTACCACCATGCTGTAACGACTGCTATCCTAAGACAACAACCGGGACCGACGGCTTAACGTGCCCTCCGAAGCACGGAAGCGCTCAGTAGTAATGCCCAATCAGCGGTCACCCATCCAAGTCATGACCGCGGCGGACGTTGCTTAACTTTGCTGATCGATTCAGAATGGCTAAGCAAACTTGGCTACGAGCGCTTCAAAAAGATGGAATGAGTCACCATCGATTTAGAGATATAAAATTATATGCTTTTACTTTTTCAAACAAAAATGTTAAGTTAGTCTTTATAGCCTTGTGAGAGAGTTTAAATCGATTTGACATACGAATCGCTTAAGATTGTGTGTACTAGAGAGACTGTAGACTAGAGGGTCGGGCGACCTTTTTCTCAGTGATCACTATCGGATGCAGTCATCGATGGGCCAAAGCGACAATACATTGAAGTTCTTTACTATCGATATGGTATGGTAATGTGCTGGCCGTTGCATTCCTTACCTTTGTGTACTTATGTTGATGAGGTGGGCGAAACTCCATTGATATACAATTGATGTTATTGTTAATATTATAGGGTGGACCCGGTTTTAAAAGGCAATTTATTCCGGCCGATGGGACATTAGATACTGCTGTGTCATTCTGGATTCCTATTTTATAAATGATACTTACTTCTAAGACGATGTCGATGTGAACTATGATAAAGATTGAAACTGCTTCATTATCTTTATAACCACTGACGGATGTTTTAAATGCCAATAAGGTAGCCTTCTATCTCAACTCTTATTACTTATGTACTACTTGTTATTTGGGGATTGTCAAATTACTCAAATTTTGACTATTTAAGTTACAAGGTCTATCAAAAAAATAAAAATTATTAGCGATCTGGAATTTTATTTTAAAATATTTACTTTATTTTCTATTTAATGAACAAAACTATTTATTTTTCACGGGTTAGTGTGATACGGAACCCATACAAAGTGAAGCCCGAGGAGCTCGCATTTGGCCGTCTTATATATTATTAATGATAGTATTAAAACCCCAAACGCGAATTACATCAACTGTGACCAAAGTCAAGTGGCGTAAAACGTTGCTATGAAATTTTGAGCTACTGGGTTCGATCACTGTGTCGGTCAATAATGATGAAAATTTTCTGACAAACAATTTTTCTGTAGCCGTCAGAAGCCTAAAACTATGTCCGCTAGGTGGGATTAGGTATATCCCCAATAGACTACAAAATATCTAGCCCATTACTTCGGGTATATAATGGTATGACAATAGGTTTCAATGCTATGCATAGCATGCAAAAGAAATTGAAAGTTTTGTTCCACAAAATATCAACATCAACATACAGCTGTTGAGTTGTATGACTTCTATCTGTAAAAACCTTAGAAAAATCATAAATCTTCAAATTTATAAAAATTAAATAAACTAGCTAACATCCAGATACGGCCGCGCTAGCTTCTAGCTCCTAGCGGCTACGTTCGTGTAGACTTTAAGATCTGTATCCCTTACTTTCATATATATTTCATTCTATTATAATTTTTATTATTTTATTATAGGTTTGATGACCAGTGGCCATATGATGCCACTCGGTCATCAAATAGATAATAACTATGGACTGCCATGTCGCAGCTCCATGGTTCACTCCCCACCGTTGTTGGCTTGAAATTCACCGCATGCTACCATCCTCAAGTAAAAAAACTTTCGCCAAGCACCTAACAGTCTGTTCCGTCAGCAGTCATTGAGAGCGAGTGAAATTACAGGCACATGAGACTTATCAAATTTAAACAACAGGGTGACGGGCGAAGTTAAATTCATCACTTGAATCGAAATGCGCCTGCTATAGGCAGAGGATAGTCTGCCTAACATTAGTTGGGCCTCGTGCTTGTTCCGCATAAAAGGCATTTCCCATGTGGTGCTGGCCTAATATTGCAACACATTACGTACGTGGCGACAGATTTTATGCTCGAAGGTGGTCGCTAGCCAGTTGAAACATTTGCAAACACAAAATGTTATTTTTAGAGATCATTTCCGATATTATTCGACAAAATTTCACAAACATATTATTAAGATATTTTGTTAATATGGCAGTTTTTTTCATTTCCTACAGAACTTGTTTTGGAATTGATCTTATTTTGGTAACATTGTACTCAAATATGCTATAAATTATTAAGTACTACTTCAAATTCTCATGTTAAAGGTGAACACTTGTAATTGGCCCAGTTTTAAACTCCTAATATTAATTTTAATTAGCTTGTAATAATTAGGCTGTAAGTTTTCCGATGAAAATAAAATATATCTGGAAAAATTACTAATGTTCTGTTGCAAAATGACATTATATAAAATTATTTATTTACAAAATAATAGGTACGTAAAACATTCATAAGTGAAATGTTGATTTGTGAAATAATTAGTTTGCTTGTTGTCTGAAAGTATGTTTAGTAACAGTCGAATTTTCAGCATTATAATTGCCGTAACATACCACTAGGTGCTTGGCGAGTTTTGTTTCTACTTTATGGCTGGTTCTACAAAACCATGAAGCTGTGAAGCTCTGGTCAGAATTAAAACCAAAAATCGATTGACTTGATTGATTGATTGAGTTACGTGTTAATTCATATATGCTTCTAGCATATATGAATTAACACGTAACTTTTAATGTGTTAACCAGACGTAAAACTAAATCTATACACTAATGTACAGTATATTTCATATATTACAGTATATGAAAGACCTTTGAACGAAAATAAATGAAAAAACGCTCATAGCACAACTCGATTATTGCCCAATATTTTCAGCTCATTATACCAAATAATATGAATAAGGTCTAGACGGGTTAATGCTTTACAATAACGTTACAAAGAAATAAAGTAAATCAATAAATTCTCATCAAAAGGTCGCTCCTACGCGTTAATTTAAGAGCAAGCCACTAAAGCTGTTAAATATCAGAAACCCTTTCGGCCCTTCAGTCTATCGCGACGTTAACCACAATAATCTTCTATGACCATAAAATTGGTATTTACCCAAATTAAACTGGGCCCGTAATTGATACAAATGGTTGTTACTAGTTAAATGTAATTGAAGAAAGCGGCAAGTGCAACCAGGCGTTATTTCGAAACTATTGTTCTTGGTGTCTAAATAAATTCTTCAATTAAGAAGACAGTCGACAGTGATAGGGTTAATGAAATAGTAGAATATTATACAAGGGAGGTATGTTGTCTATGATATCCAGGATATTTAAATGACTTATATGTTATTTATACATTCTACTATTATCAGTAATGCAAAAAAAAGAACTAGAACCAAAAGTCTGACTAAAGATGAAATTAACAATGTTTTTATTTCTGTTTGATTTCTGTTTATATATTAACCACCAGTACTAATATTATAAATGTGAAAGTAACTCTGTCTGTCTGTCTGTCTGTTACGCTTTCACGCCAAAACTACTGGACCGATTTGAATGAAATTTGGTATGGAAATAGTTTGAGACCCGGGAAAAAACATAGGATAGTTTTTATCCAACTGCACAAAAAGAGGTTCATGTTTTTGCGCGATAACCGACACACGCGCGGGCGGAGCCGCGCCCAGAAAGCTAGTTAGTAATATATAATACATTACTCTATATGAGTTCGTCATTTTATTCATAACTAGCTTTCCGGGCGCGGCTCCGCCCGCGCATCTGTCGGTTAAAAACATTAACCTCTTTTTGCGCAGTTGGATAAAAACTATCCTTTGTTTTCCCGGGTCTCAAACTATTTCCATACCAAATTTCATTCAAATCGGTCCAGTAGTTTTGGCGTGAAAGCGTAACAGACAGACAGACAGAGTTACTTTCGCATTTATAATATTAGTACTGATCTAGACCGTACAATGTGTAAGGTTTAGTAGGTAATACTTACAAGATGCTAAAATCAGCCAGGCATAGCATACAAAGGCACATTGCCAGTAAAGTAACACATAAGAATTTCATTTCATTCAAAACATTCTGAAGCAATGACGGCCGAGTGGTTATAGCTATGGACTGCGTTGCCGCAGATCCATGGTTCGTTTCCTACCACCGCGCCGCGCCTCGTTGGCTTGAGCTTCTTGCTAGTGCTCGCATGGCTAGCTACCATCCTCAAGTAGAAAATCTGTCGCCAAGCACCTAACAGTGTGTTCCGGTTGCAATCCTTGAGAGCCAGTAAAATCACAGGCACATGAGACCCAACAACTGTATGTCTCAGGGTGACGGGCGCAGTGCGATTCGGCACTTGTGACGAAAACGCATCTGTTAAAGGCAGCGGTTACCGCTTAACATCAGGTGGACCTCGGACTTATTCCAACACAATGACAATTAAAATTTTTTTTTTTTTAAATAAACGGTATATAGATTCCTTTGAGATCTATATCGATTATTGTTCATACATGTGTAAAGTGCGTAATACGTTACACAAATTCCTATATTCCTGCATTTTACACAAGGTTGCGATTAAACTAACTCATTTCTGGTAGCATGGGTATCGTGGGTGCTAAAAGTTTCTTTGTTTTTATTTCTATTTATGTGCCTTATAAAGTAACCCAGCCAAAAATATCGGACATTGCTCAAAGGATTTTTGGTTCTCCAAAATTATATGCTCTTAATGGAATACCTGCTTATTCATATCAAACTTAATTAATGAATGTTATATTTGTTAATTTTATTTACACGTACTTTGTTTCTATACAAAATTGAAACTAATTTTGCATCCAATAGTTTCAATTTATATCTCTATGGTTTCAACACTTGAATATAAACTGCTTTCATTAGCAAGCTACTGTTTAAAATGAAGCTTGACTATTTTGTTTTCAAGTTTGATGTGAATTTATTTTCCGTTTACACCGATTTGCCGTACATTGACTTGAGAAAACTTTTAATTAAAATAAGTAACAGTTGTACGTAGATATTACCTAAAATGAAAACATAAAACGTGCACCGTATACTTCAATGTATCTCAACCAAGAATAAAGAGAAAGCAAAGAGAGATCAAACTGGGATCATTTTAATAAGTACAAATATTCCATAGGTCTTAGTATATAGCAAATATACTATGAATATTTTTCTTATACCTTACTAAGTACCTAGTCCCCAAAGAATCGTGATATTACGAAATTTCAAATGGGCAAAAAATCTATTCCAGCATTAAATGATTATGAAATGAAAAAAAACCGAGCCAATTTTTACAATGAAAAGTATGAAAGAACTTGTTGAAGTCGGTACCATGCTGATTCAAAACACTGACCTCACATTATTATGGTCCGACTTCTACAAGTTATACCATATAGTTAAAGTCAGTGCCGTTAGGTTTATTTTTATTTTTAATCATTTAAGTGATGCATACTGCTTACTAGATCATTGTCACTTATCTTAAGCCTGCACCGAGGCAGCGATACGTAATTGTGGTTCGTTTGATCCCTTGCTGTATCTTATATATTTCTTAATTTTAAGTTATGTTATTAATATATATTATATTTGAGGATTCCTTCTATAAATCATATACTTTGAAAACACGAGTACTTAAAATTTTCTCGATCGAAAAAAAAAAGCAAATTTACATCTAAAAAACGAAATAAACCCTTAGTACGGCGTAAATACTTAACGGAGAGTCATCTGTATTTGAATAATAAAAAAACAATATGTTTTCTATAACGTATACACATTACATTTTTCAAATAGGTATTTGTTTTTATTATACGAAGGAAATACTCAAACTCACGCATGTTCTGCCCATTTTAGTCAGAGCCGCGATGCTTTGTCCCTATCTGCTTTAGTAATTCTTCGGCAGTCGGACGGGGACGGATGCTGTTGGCGTGCCCTACTTACGCACACATACGCGGCGAGCCTAAAAAGCTCGGTGCGCCCTTAAATACTGTTCAGCATCGACAAGAGTAGAAATTACCATTATGGTAGGGGGAGGTATATTACTCGACCCAGCAAAACTATCTAGCCTTGAAGCATGATGGCTCAGAGGCATTGGCTATGGACTGCCACACAGCAGGTCCATGGTTCGAATCCTGCCGCGGGCTTGAGTTGGTTCTTTCGCGACTCGTATGTCAAATTAGTATCAAATGTTGACAGCACAAATATTATCATCTCGTGGAATCCCATTCGTGATTCTACTATCATATTAGCTTCATCACATGGTGGTAGGGCATTTCGCTTATACCCGCCTGGGTAGCGACCAAGTAGAAAATCTGTCACCAAGCACAAATTATCAAAATTAATTGATAATTAGTTGCAACAACATACAAAAAAAAACAATTTTTTGGATTTCATAAAAAATACCGGCAATTGTGGATTCCATCACTATATATCATTATTCAATCGTCATTGAAAAATTCCTATAAAATTTGTATAAAACCAACATTTCTAATAGTGATCATTGTTTTGAACTATCAAGACTGTTGTAAATTCATTTAAATCGACCATCAGTTAACGTTTCTGATCGATATTGAAATTTAACTTACAAGCACCCTGCTGCGTAATGGCACAGAGCACTGGCTATGTGGCGCTATTTTGTAAGCTTTGTCGCGTCAAATTGGTATTTAGTAAGTATATACGTGGTTGTAAGTGTATGTTTTGTAACATTTAAATATCCATTGGTGGTTATTTATTAGGAATTTGCATTTAGTAAAAGGTGAAATCGGATTTCAACATTTTCGAGCCTCTCTTTTTATATGACGATACAAAAACGTAGTAATAGTAAACAACATAGGAGCGTTTACCTCTACATTTGCACAATAAGAGGCATACTAATTACCATATCACATTTATAAGAAATTATAATTATCGTTACCTACTCTGTTTTTCAAGAATAAAAGTTCTCAAATTTAAAAACAATAAAAAGTTGCTCAAACCTACTTTTGAATGGGTTTTGAGAGGTGTTAGTTGAGTTTGACAATAACAGAACAAATATTAATTAATTTCCTAGTCACGATATGAAATTAATCACGAAATATTAGCAGAATGGCTTTTCAGTCAGGTTATTTTTATATTATTACATTACTGCCCAAAATAATTAAAAGTTATTTAGGTTTTATGCATAAAATTTAAATGACTGAACAGTCTTAGCTCTTTGCGCTATCGTTAGAATTCTTACATCACGATAAAATTAAATTTTATTATTTCTCTAATTCTGTTTGTATATAAGACATAGCTTTATATCTCAATAATGTACGAGGCAAACGTGATGAACTCTTATGTATTAATCGACCATTTGCAAAAAAGTGTAAAATTTCTCATGTTTCAACAATAAACTCATATCTTTATCGTCCCAAGTGACTAAGTATATTTGTGATTGTCTCGATCGTGCGCTCGGTGAGTCAAGACCTCCTGAAGATGCTTCGTTTAGAAGCGAAACTAGTCGGGTATTCTTCCGGTTAGGCTGCGTGATGTTTGTGACGTCACGTAGATAACAGGAAAATTAGGCGGAATTGTCACTAGATATATAATTATATGCCTTTTTAAGTGTTCATCAGCGTCGGGTGTCTTAAGACATCTGACACATGCGCTGAGGCAAGACCTTTTTGACCACTTTGTTTATATTATTATGTACGTTTTATTTGCTATAATGTTGTGTCAAATGAATGGTTTTCTTTCTTTCTTTTTATTTAAATATTATTTAATGTTTTTGAAGATACTTTTAAAAAGTATTTGTTATTATTAAACATGGATTTCCGCAAAGTAACGCCTGAATCTATTCAATGACTAAGTATAACATTAGTATGGCAAAGTCAGAGTCATCGTTTTTTTTATTATAAAAACTAACGTGGTTTTCACTCATTTTAGTAAATAATACGGGATAACTCACGTGAATCAGTCAGATAGCTCCGACTATAGTTTCAACCACATTCGGTGGTCTTTTTCAAGGAGAGCTCGGGACGCCCGCGTTGACGTCTCGCTTAGCACTGCGGGCGGCAGCTCGTAGTCCGCGTGACGTCATCGGTTGGTGCGAGGGGTGGGTTGCAGTTGGTCGTGTCGTCGACTGATGCGAATCCTCTTCGTCGCTGATGGTGAAATCCCGGCTGGCATGGGGAACGTCCCAGCAAAAAGAACTCACCACATCTCCACTAGACCCGTCCTTATCATCCAAAACAGTTCCATGAAGACACGGCTTCCAAGTAGGTGACAAGAACCATCCTCCGTCTCTATTGAAGGTTGGACGTCTACTAATTTCAATAGATTCTCGGATCTTGCGAGGCACGAAGAACTTTTCTCTTGACAAGACCCGAGTTTTGTCAAAGCGGATGTAGTGTCCTGAACCAGATAACAGAGAATGTTCTGTCACGGCTGAGCTGTTGATGTCCTGATTCTTCATGGAGCGTATGTGTTCCGTAAGTCTAGTGGAAACGTTCCGGCATGTTTCGCCAACGTAACATTTACCACAGTCGCAGGGAATTAAGTAGACACCGGGGACTCCCAATGGGTCCCTATCTTTGGGAGAGCGAAGCAGCTGTCTGAGTTGCCTTAGAGGGCGGAATATTGTCTTGATGCTGTACCTTCGGCGTAACAAGTTTCCAATTTTATCCGTGATTCCCTTTATATATGGAAGGTATGCTGTCGCTCTTTCCACTGATGCTGGGCGTGCCTTGGTCGACGCGTTCGCAACACGCCAACTGTGCCTCCACTTGTAACCATTGCTTTGCAGAACACCTTTAATATGGTTTAACTCTCAGAGTCATCGTGTTTTTACTCTAAAGAGATAATTTTCTTTGTATCCTTTCATTCACTTCTTAGGGTTCCCATGCCCAAAACAGAGTCCTATTAAACATTACTCCACTGCCAGTTTGTGTATCCGTTCATCCATCCTCTCTCTACCTCTTGGAAAGTTTAATACATATTATGTACAAACCTGGAATATCGATATTTTGTATAGAAAGTCACCTCAAAAAATAAGTGGAACTAAAAAAGCATTTTAGTTGTATTTAAGACACACGAGGATCTACACAAATGAAATTTGCTAACTTGCATGATGCATGATGTTTTACATCTATTACTTAAAAACATAAAAAGGTACTTTCTAAAACGAAATAGAAAGTATTGGTTACGTAGTCTATCTCAAAAAATGAATTATCTCAAATTTCGATCGCCGGTACCCTCTATTTTTAACCGACTTCCAAAAAAGGAGGAGGTTCTCAATTCGTCTGTATTTTTTTTTTTTTTTTTTTTTATGTTTGTTACCTCAGATCTCTTGACTGGGTGAACCGATTTTGAAAATTCTTTTTTGTTTGCAAGCTGATGCTTGTCGTTTGGTCCCATTTTAAATTTCATCAAAATCGGTCAAGCCGTTTTTGAGTAACACTAAAAAGATTGAAAAAAAAAATGTTTAACAAAAAATGGAACCGACTTCAACACCCAAAAGTGTGAAATAACTTGTCGAAGTCGGTACCATGCGCACAATATTGTGATAATTGCTACTTTTGAACCATCATGGTACCGACTTCAACAAGTTATTTCAAACTTTTGGGTGTTGAAGTCGGTTCCATTTTTTGTTAAACATTTTTACACTCTATTTTTAACACTGAAAATGCCAATTCGTAATCAAGTTTTGTAGCTGTGATCAAAACCAACAACATGTTTTTTCTTTTACAGGCTTTGCAATGCTGAACTCTGCAGAGAAAACTGGCCCAGAGTGAAGGCCTGAGGACTGACTTATTCCTGAAGAAGAAACTCTGGTGAAAAGTGCAACATCGTGGCCTACGTTGAAGCATACCTCTTTAAACCAAAATAATATCTATTCTCTCATCACTTGTAAACTTCTAGATTATTATCAGAAAATACAGTCACCGCCGTAAGGGCTTATGAAAATCATCTCAATGTAAAATATTTTTTATCGAATCTTGACTATGTAAAATTGCTGCATTCCTGTGTGTCATGTTGTCTGACAAAAGCAAGGTGTTGGAGTAATCAGATTTTGCGGATCGGTCACTAAATGTCCAAAATGAACTTGTTAAAATAACAATAAGCTGACAACTGCAAATGTCAATATTAATGTATTAGTTCTTATATCTAAGTGACATGTGATCCAATATCTTCCAATCACACAATTTGTACACTCGAGTAAATCATATTACAACATCAAAATATACTGCAATAATACATATACACTGAGGACAAAAGAACATCGTAGGACAATACCCGAAAACAGTTCCACAATTTTCACAGTCCGTTGGTTCTTTCGCAACTCGTATGTCAAATTAGTATCAAATGTTGAGAGCACAAATATTATCATCTCGTGGAATCCCATTCGTGATTCTACTATCATATTAGTTGTCCTTTTCTGGACATGTCACTGATTTACTGTTGCCAGTTAGAAACTTTCGTAATAAATAAACCTTATTTGCTCCGACGTCAAACTCCATGCGCCGCAAGTATCTCATTGGACAATGTGGACACAGTAGATTAATGTGGTCAGTAGGTAAGCTCATGAGATTTTAGGTTACTACTTAATTAGTAACGTATAACTATTTACTGACACAAATCTTGCCTCGGCACCAGTCTTATCGTCGCTGTGCCTATTGTTATTATATGACATAAATTGTTATGGAGTTCCAAGCAAAGAATCATGAACCGATAAAGTTTAGCCGATGCCAACACGGCGCTGGGTATATCAACGTGCATCAACCTTGACGTGATCTTGTATGAAAATATTACCAATACATTAAAAGTACAAGTTTTCAGTAATAATAAGAGATTAATGTGTGTAGGCGCTCCGAAGTTCCTGAATTCACGTTACTACACACAGCAAGCAGTCGAGTTCTACAGTTCTGTAATTCTCGTTACAGTAATCGCACGATATCGTTTAGTTATGATTTTTTAGTTCTTAAGTGGATTAATATCCTAATGCAAAAAGTCTTACATGCGCTAGTTTGATATTTTGATATTTTTTCCATATTGATGGACATTGTTTTGACATTGACATAAACGGTCGATTCCAATTAAATTCCCACTGAACGGACGTTCTTTGACTTAGATATTGAGTGGGCTCTCATCCAATTAATTGCATAATTCACAGTAAACGCATATCGCAGAAATCTGAACTATTGACCATACTATATGCGGGTCCAGCGCGTGAAACCTCATTTTCGCTGCACAAGCTACTTGGCCCCTAAATTAACTACAAATATACATGACACGGTGATCAGTAGCCCTAGAACGAACTTTCATGCTTTACTATCATAGATATTAACGATTTCTCCTTTACTAATTTCTATTCCATAACGGTTTTGCTTACCTGTTTCAAAAATGTATGGCGTAAATCGTAAAATTTCATTACGTGAACATTCACAGTTACGTGAAAACTCGTAGTGTATGATAACTCGTATTACAGGTACAGACAAATGCTCAATAAACTATTTGTAACGTGTGTGTAAACGTTTTCATTGTGTGTGTGTAGCATAAAACGCTATTCTACGTACATTTCATTACTGTTAAACACTGTCATACAGCGGTTTTTGTATCCCTACTACATAAATTCGTCCCTTGGCCCGGAATACAACATATTCAGGAACCTTTATGAGTACGGTGGCCCGATGTAGGTTAAACTTGGCAATTTATCTCTTTTAATCGTAGCATAATGAACTTTGTTCGGTGAACTGAAAACATGGGTGTTCAGATTGTTTCAGTCAGTAATGACTTTTGTTGTCATTGTGATAAAATTGGAATCACTTTTAGGGTCAGTTTGTTTTTATTTATTCTTGTTTGTTATAGTTTACTACAAATTGTGCAAATCTATTTAGAAATCCATATTTCTTGTAACATAATAAACTGTTCTCAATACCATCCTAAAACATAAGAAAATTCCCTCGCAGAGCAAAAAAATACAATGGCAATACTCAATTATTATTTACAACTTTAAATAATTACATGGGCAGGCTTGAATTTTAAATAGGATTACGTCTTATTGCAATTATATTATTTTTGCACACTATGGCGTTATAGACAGCATGTTCATTCCAAATGTATTGCTTTGAACATGATTTACTCAATAAAAATAAGTTAAATGTATTCAATTTTGATGACTACGACGCTCTTATAAAGGTCAATAACAAAATTTTATGATGAAATCATTCAAAGGCAGTCATGAGATAAAAATATCAGAATGACTAAATGGTAAACTTATACACTTTTTGACACACATTCTAGCTTTATGTAGAAAATCTGTCGCCAAGCACATAGCACATAAAGTCTGTTCCGACAGCTGTACTTGAGGGCCAGTAATTCTAGGCGAGGCTTATTGAATATCTTTAACAACATCATTGTTTACCATGAGGTGAGATATTTGTCAACGGCTAACCTATCATGTATAAAATAAAAGGCGGACATTACATGAGTATCATCCATTAAATATATCAAAATGTCTTTAAAAAAGTAAAAATATAAGTTTCTAACCCATCTCATTTATAGTTTAAAAAGCAGCTGTAAAATCTAGCTATTCTATCAAAATGAATCACCACCTACAGCCTGTACTACATAATACTACTACTGTTTACTTTCCAAACAACTTAGAAGATATATTTTATTATATTTCATAACTGCTACCCCTCAAATCGTATAGTACGAATAATAACAAATAAGTCTCCCAGTCTATAAAACATCAACCATCCGTTTCTAGAATAAAACAAACTTTATCATAATACGTTGTTCGCAATGACTTCCGTAATACACTGGACGGTTATTCTTTTTTAGATGGAGAGTAAACTCTTGGCTGTGCCAAGTGCCAACCGTGCCAAATACAACTCTGCTGCCAGTTACCCTACATTTCAGTATAGGAGTAGTCTTATAAGTGTGGGCTTACATTTCCAAGGCCGGTTCTTATTTCATTTTGCATGGTGGTAGGGCATTTTGCGAATGCCCGCCTGGCTAGCTACCACCCTCAAGTTGAAAATCTGTCGCCAAGCACCTAACGGTGTGTTCCGGCAGCTGTCTTTGAGAGCCAGTAATTCTAGGTTAGCCTAGACAACATCGACGACCACATCATCACTTACCATCAGGTGAGATAGTGGTCAAAGGCTAACCTATCAGGCATAAAAAAAAGGTAGAATTGGAACCATGTTGCCACTTTAGGCTCAATTCGCACTGAAGTGGCAGCGGCCAGTTTTAGTGTCAAACCATTTTTACTTTGTCTCTATCACTACAATGCAAAGTGACGGTTGAAAGACTTGCAAAAGTCACGTGGCCGTGACTTCAGTCCATAGACATTATACTGATGCGATTACTGCCCCTTCTTCTTACATCCAAGACAGGGAAACCACTGTATTATCTGATTAATGCGCTCTTTGTGGTGAGATTTTTTAAATTAAAACAATTTACCTCCAGATAGTCTCATTCTTAATAAGAATCGGCCCGAACCGAAAGGTGTGAGTTGGGTCTAATACGCTCAGACTCAGACAGTTATTTTTACCGAGTTTTGAGTGTTATTTGTTTTGGCTACTTCTTATTTCATAGTTTGAAAATAATTGATAATATTGGATCTGGTTTCACTTTAAAAGCTATCGCGCAGTTTATCCATAATTACCTACGAATATTGGTAACTATACATCTACACTAATATTATTTGAAGGAAAGATTTGTCTTTTTGTATGTAACGAATAAACTTAAAAAGTTCTGCCCCGATTTGAAAAATTAAGAACCCTACATTATCCCTGATGATTATAGGATATAGAATATTTTAGAATAAGATGTTTTTTTTAAAACTTATGTTAAATACCCGTGCGAAGCCGGGGCGAGCCGCTAATATTATCTTAACGCCCTGATTACTCTCGAGCAGAGGGTAATCGGAGAGATAGTAGGTTTTTTTATCGTTGATAAGCTAGTCTTTGATTACTATCTCACCTGATGGTACGTGATGATGTGGTCAAAGATGTTATTCAGGCTAACCTAGAATTACTGGCTCTCGAGGACAGCTGCTGGGACACACCGTTAGATGCTTGGTGACAAATTTTCTACGTGGGGGTGATAGCTACCTAGTAAATGCCTACCACCACGCAAAATATATAAGCATATACCAACTAGAGCATACCTTTAGATCCAAACTAGTGTTGGTGTCAAGCAGAAGCCAAATCATTTCATAATTAAATCCTTGTTTATATCCAGTGTTATCAAACAAATGTTTAATCAGTTTTTGATTTGTCCTGGTGTATTGTTAGAAAAGACATATTGTAACGGCTCCACATGATATGGAAATGGTCCAGATGATGAAGAAAATAGTGGTCAAAAAACTCTTAACATTCACTAGTTCTGTCTGAGGTGGCATACGTATTCGAAACCCATTGGAAAATCACTGATAGTTAGACTAATGCTGTTTATACTTTGAGTACTAACGAATTTTAAAGAATGATAAGCACTAAGCAGACTGCCGCCCATGAAATTGAAATCAGTCTGTATCTGTCGTTCGAAAAAATATAATTTGGGAGAAGACAGGTACGAGTTTTTATATGCTTGGCCAAACTTCGACGTAAATTTATCCTGTTGGTTAGGAATGAAGATAGGTATATACGGCCAAGGGTTAGATAGACTATTGGAAATAAAAAAAATCAGTAAAAATCCAAGGCTGATTTATATTGGGTTTTTTCCTCTGAATTGACAAGAGTAGGGGAGAATTGGGGGTTCTGCATCTGCATCGCTCTCGCTACGCTCGAGCTCGCGATGCATGACCCCCAATTCTCTCGATTATCTGCTATCCAATCCACATCAAACATACGATTAATAAGTAGTATTGTAATTACAAGGGAACCGACAACTTGTTTGCGCACGGATCATGTGTCAGATGTTTTTATTCTCTATAATCGTCTCGTTAGCGCATTTTACAACATGTATTATGTTCGCTCACTATATTCGTCGCACTGAATTAAAAAAAGCGAGGTTCCCTCTAGCTTATAAACCGCTATCGTTTTATCTGGTCAGTCTGCATTTGTTTATCTGAGCAGTTCATTTTATTTTAGACCGTTCAAGACAGATCAGTTCAGAACATAATACTTTGTCTGTCTAGTGAAACAGATGCGACCGACACATTTATAAGGCATAGGTATATAGTATCCCGATTTAAGTGTGGGTTATACAGCCGTGGTATGTTACCTAGAGTACGTACGAGTACGTATAAAGTGGGGACTTTTTATGATTATTACATTTTATTATTTTGTACTCATGTCAATGATATGTGCAGTCCTATGTACCTAGGCTATCAAGTCAGCCTATATTTGGATTTTCTAGCGTACGTGATTCAACGATATTTTTTTCGTCATATTTTTTTATCAAAGATACGATTAGTCAGACTGTCATGTTGACGTAGTTGGTAAGTTCTTGTCTTCTATGTTGCGGGTACTAGGTTTGATTCCCGACAGTAGCATAAATCTCCTCATCAAGGAAAATATGCACTTCTGGTTCTGGGTGTCATTGTGTGTGTGTGTGTGAAGAAGTGAATGTTTCTAGCACCTAAGATACAAGTCTATGAATTTAGTGTGGGCTATGAGTTTAAAAGTTTTTGTTTTTAGTATTTTCTAAGATATCTATACTTTTCACTATCTATACTATTAAATAGCTTCTTAGCAAACAACAATATTACTGTGATTATATCGATACAAATATTTCTGAAAAGAATTTCTCTTAGCGATAAGACTCCATTGTCACTATCCATAGGTTACTTTACGGGCTTTTGGTTCTTTTGATGTTTTGTAGTAATCATCTTGTATAGAAAATAAAAAAAGTTAAAAAAGAGATTGATTATAATGAATAAATAAATAAATGACGGCCTATGGTTCAAAGATACAACCTTCGTTTCATGATTTTACATAATTAAAATTATAATATACGTTTTGGTTAAAATTTAACGTAGGTACCTACATATTAATGTCTAATAAAAATACTAAATAGGTAACAGTAGTGATCAGAACATTATGTGATTTTTAAATATTTACTTAAGTAGCAATACATTTTTAGTATCGTCAAAAAATACAAATCGACTTATTGATGTTTGTTTCGCTACTAATATCTAAAAGATTTAGTTATAAGGATTTTCATAAAAAGCATTGTTTTATTCGAGAGGTTCTCTCATTACTGGTGATCAATTGAAATATGTTGTTTACCAGTTAAGTGAGATCTGTAATTTAAAAGACTCGTAATTGGTATAAGTACCTGCCACTTCCTTATAGGATTTTTGTCTCCAGTTGCTCGAGAATGTGCAGCAGTCATCGCTTTACATCCCTTGACGACAGCATAAAGTCTCATTCAGATTTGTTTATCGGTTGACAAGATGAAATGAACTTTGTTTACAAGATCGTTAAGGTATACAATCGTTAAAACTTTAACCTTTCTGTTTTTTTATTTTTGTACGTTTTAGTCAAGATTCGACTTGTGAATGCATCTTTATAAAATGAGATTATAAATAGGACTGATTTGGTGCATCTACATTTAAAAGCGGATATTCAGTGGTGGGCGACGACGCTCCAGCATCCAAAAAAAGTGCAGTTATTTACATATTCGGAACTTCAAGGAACCTAACTATGTAAGTAAGTGACCTTAAAGTATTTATTGTTAGTATGAATGAATTATTAGTGAGTGCAAATTGCCTTATAACTTCGGTGAAAAAAATTAGATGCCATGCTGGCGTAGTTGTTAAGTAATTGCCTTCTACACCGGGAGTTTCGGGTTCGATTCCTGACAGAAGCTCAATTTACTTCCCCAAGGGAAATTTGTATTTCTGGTTCAAGGTGAGATTATGAGTGAAGTGAATGTTTCTGGCACCCGCTATACAAGTCATTGAACTAAGTGTGGACTGTGAGTGTGAGGATGTAAACGTATAAAGTGTAATGTGACTTAGGTACCTGTGTTGATCGGCAAACTAACTTGTGTTAACTCATGGATTTTTTATTTATAAAGCATTTTGCTATGCTAGGCTAAAACAATGTTCAGAAACAATGTTGTGTTAACTCGTTGCGAAGTTATCTTCTATTATAATTATTTTAAATTATTGCTTTCAGGCCGGGCTGGTCGCAAAATCCTTTCTGGGCCGATGAGATTGATGTATCGGACGACGAAACACCGGCGGGGTCCGAGCCTGTAGCACCTCCACCTACACCACAACCTCCTGCAAAAAAGGTGGCTCAAGAAAAGAAGAAAGACGGAGGCGCATCAAAGAAACGGACGGCTAGCAGCGGCGCTGGGTCTTCATCGAGAAAGAAAAAACTGCCAGCGGCGGTGTCAACAGAACTGTTGACGACATCCCATTTCTTTGGCTCGGACACGGATGACGTAGAATTACCTCTGGCGCAGCCCTCGATTACACAGGTAATGAAAAAATATTATTCGCTCGTTTACTTATTTTTATGGGTGTGATACTCAGTGTGTGTGTGTGTGATGATTGTTTACGGCACCATGGCCCTCTTAGGCAGGGTATTTTTTTAGTTACGATGGTGGATAAGCGTTGTTTAATGCAGGCTAGATTATTTTTGTAAACATTTATGTAACTTACTTTTGTTACAGCAGTTATATCAATAAACTGTTACGTATGAAGGTCACTTATTATTTGTTTGATTTTTTTTCAGGAGATCGGAGAAAGCAGCAAGGTGAAACCAGCGCGTGCGGCTACATTGCGGAGCTTCTTTTCACAGCGCGGAACGAGCGGGTATACAACACAACGAGATCTCACACGTGGCGGGGAGTATTACGTCGAGTTAAGGGTCTATAATTCCCGAGAAGCTGAATGTCAGCCTAGCGAAGAACGTTGGAAAAGAGCCCTGGTTACTTTAAAATTGTGTACTGACACCCAAACACCTGTATGGCGCGCATTGTCAACACTTGTAGAAGCCGGGAAAAATGAATTCAAGGCTATACAGCCAATAATGTATCCCATGAAATTACATTGAACAGTATGTTTTAACAGATTGGTACAATCGCAATTGTTTCATTTTGTCTTTACTTTATTATATTACCTTGATATTTTTATTTCTACCTTATAATAGGTAATTACTTGCATATATACTACTTTTGAATTAGTTAATGTTAGTTTTAGATTTTATGAATAAAATTTGAAATGGTTATTCTTATTTTGTGTCTAATAATTGTTTTATTTACAGCAAAACTAAAAATGAGAAATATTGAAATATTGAAATATTGAAAATTGAAATATTGAAAAATTGAAATATAGAAACTGAAATACTAATTGCAAACATTATAATAATATCTACACAGTAAATTGCAAACTAGGATTACCAAACTATACATTTAAGTATCCCATGATACCGCAATGAACAATATGTTCTAACATACTGACGCAATAATATTCAATTATTTCACTTTTATCTAACTATCTTTACTTAACTGTTATCTTTATTTTATTTATACCTTATAATAGGAAAGCATTTACAATACTTTTTAATCAACAAATGTAAGTTTTATTTTCATGAATAAAATTTTAACTGGTTATTATTATGTTATGTCTAATGATTGTTTTATTTACAGCAAAACTATAAATGAGAAATATTGGAATATTGAAATATTGGAATATTGAAAAATTTAAATATAGAAACTGAAATACTGAAATATACTACTGAAAACTAATTGCAAACAGTAAAATTAAATCTCAGATTACGAAACTATGCATTTATATTATTACCGACATCTAGGCAGGTTAATCGCTTCATATCAATTCATGCAACTATTATATTAAGTAAATACCTCAAATATTTACCTATATTTTTTAATATTTTTTATCAGTTCAAGTTTGTTATCAAGTATACCTACTAAGGAACAAGTGAGGCAAAATGGTATATTGTAGAGAGTGTAATATTGAGGTGTCTCGTATCTCGTCGCATTATAAAAGTAGTATTCATAAATCAAACTGTTTGATCAACTCTGAGTTCCCAGATGTGCAGATTATAGCTAGTGCATTTAAATCTAGAATTGTAAGTTATAAAATAAACCCTATTTCGAATAATATGCTGCCTGAGGAATTTTTGAATAAAGCCTCTACTTCAGTTTTACAATTAATAAAAAAATCATTGATCCAACACAATGCATTAAAAGTCAACATGGAATTTTTTGTGTCATATTATTTACCTAAAAATGATGAAAAAGCCCTTAAGTCATTTAATGTGCCATTTGTAAAGATTTTTTACAACTCTGATTTGATATCGTTTTATAAAACATGTGTCCAAAAGCTGATAACGAAATGTTCAGAATTCGAAATGTCGGGGAGTGGTTGGACACTAAATTCTATCAGTCATTTAGAATTAAATATTAATCAATACAATCCATTACGGGCGGGCTCATACGTGAAATTGCCGCGAGAAATTCAAAACACCAAATCATGTTTAAACATTCAAAACAAAGATGATCGATGTTTCTTATGGAGCATAATTGCGCATATGTATCCAGCAAAAAATAATCCAAATAGAGTGTCGTCATATCCACATTATAAACATATTCTGAACACTTCAGGAATGACTTTTCCTTTGAGTTTAAATGATATTAAAATATTCGAAAAGATAAATCCTTTAATTTCGGTAAATGTGTACGGTTTGGATAAAAACAATATAGTATCTGGTCCCCTCTACAAAACAAAACATCGTAAGTTGACGCATATTAGCCTGCTCCTCATTGAGATAAACGGGAAAAACCATTTCTGTTTGATAAAAGATTTCGGAAAGCTTGTACATAGACAACTTACACAACATAAATGCAGAATTTTTTTGTGTGACGAATGTTTTATTTATTTTCCATCGCAAGAAAAACTGGTAAATCACGATTGCGCTAGAGTAAAAACAATTCTGCCTCAACCAGGTAGTAAGTTATTATTTTCGCATGTTGAACGAACTCGTAGAATTCCTTTCGTAATATATGGTGATTTTGAAAGTTTGCTTAAAGAATATTCGGATAAAAGCAAATCACAACATGTTGAGAACGTGCAAATACATCAAGCGACTTGCTTTGCTTATTACATATGCTGTGAGTCTAAACCGAGTCTAAACAAATTTGTGTCTTATCGGGGCCCAAATTGTGTAAAAAAATTTATTGAAGCTCTAACTAATGATGTAATGGAATTATATCAAATTATATCAATTAAACATGAAATGATGCCGCTAACTGAAAATGAGCTGGCATCGTTTAAACATGCTACCATCTGTCACTTGTGTAAAAAGGAATTTGTAGCTGATGACGTAAAATGCGCAGACCACGATCATTTTGATTCAGCTTATTTAGGTCCGAGTCACGTGGGATGTAATTTGAATGCTAGGACATGTAAATTTATTCCAATCATATTCCACAATCTTTCCGGATATGACTGTCATTTATTTATTACCGAGCTATCTGCGATCATAGGACGTATTAATCTTATTTCAAAAACAAAGGAAAAATACATATCAATCACAAAGTTTATACCAATTGATTCCATCAATGCCGCTCAGTTGAAATTTATTGATTCGTTCAATTTTCTTAGTTGCGGCTTGGATAAGTTAGTAAAAACACTGCAGAAAAGTGACTTTAAAAATTTAAAAAAATATTATCCTGATAGTAAATCGTTTGATTTATTGTGTCAAAAAGGAGTATATTGCTATGATTATTTGAATTCGATGGAACGCTATAATGAACCAAATCTTCCTGACAAGAGTAGTTTTTTTAATAGGCTTTCTTCTGAAGATATATCAGATAAAGATTACGAACATGCGCAAACTATTTGGAATGAATTTAACATAAAAGATTTAGGGGAGTACACCGATTTATATTTAAAATGCGATGTATTATTATTATGTGACGTTTTTGAAAAATTCAGAACAATGAGCTTGACTTACTACAACTTAGATCCTTGTCATTATGTATCATCACCTTCATTAAGTTGGGATGCCATGTTATTGTTTACAAAAGTTGAGCTTGATTTAATTTCCGATGTTGAAATGTATCAAATGCTTGAAAAAGGCATTAGAGGAGGTTTAGCACAATGTTCTCTCAGAAATGCTAAAGCAAATAATAAATATTTGTCTAATTACAATAAATACGAGCCCAATTCTTATCTAATGTACCTCGATTGTGTAAATCTTTATGGATATACGATGATGAAATGTCTTCCTACCAATAATTTTTCCTTTCTAAATGAAGACGAAATTAAAACCCTTAACAACATTGAATCGATACCAGATAGTAACAATCGCGGATACATACTTGAAGTGGACCTTGAATATCCTCCACAAATACATGATCATCATTCTGATTTACCATTCGCGCCAGAAAAATGTATTCCGCCTAATGGAAAATCTCAAAAGCTAATAGCAAACCTACATAATAAATATAAATATGTCATACATTATACTCATTTAAAAGAATGTTTGAGAAACGGACTTGTACTATTAAAAATACACAGAGTATTGGCTTTCGATCAGAAACAATTTCTAAAACCTTACATTGAATTAAACACATTGTTGCGACAAAATGCAACTTCCGAATTTGAAAGGGATTTTTTTAAAAAACAGAATAACTCTATATTTGGTAAAACGATAGAAAACAAAAGAAATCAAGTTGATGTAAAACTAGTTAATGTATGGAAAGATTGTTCTAACAGAACTAATAAAATTTGCGGCGCTGAAAAATATATAAGTGCGCCAAATTTTATGAATCTCTCGATTTTTACAGAAAATTTGGTAGCTATTCAAATGCAGCCAACACAAATCAATCTAGACCGACCAATATATATTGGCTTTACTGTTCTAGAACTCGCGAAGAGACATTTATATAGATTCCATTACGCGATTATGAAAAAAATGTATGGAGAAAATATATGCCTTTGCTACACAGATACTGATAGTCTTTTATATTTGATAAGGACTGATGATTTCTACAAGGATATGAAACTTAACCTACAATACTTTGACACTAGTAATTTTAAAGAAGATAATGTATATGGTATACCTCATGTTAATATTAAACAACCTGGATATTTTAAAGATGAAATGGCTGGTGAGTTAATTACAGAATTCACAGGACTTCGCGCAAAACTTTATTGCATAAATACTGAAACATCTTCACTTAAGAAAGCCAAAGGCACAAAAAAATGTGTAACGAGGAAACTTGACATGGCAAAATATAAACGATGTTTGTTTAGGAATATTGATTTTAGAGATAGTATGTACATTATTAAATCAATTAATCATAAAATATTTACTCAGAGGTTGAATAAATTGATTTTAAATAAATCAGATGATAAGAGACAGATCACGAAAGATATAGTAAAAACTGTACCTTGGGGACATTACAGCAATATATTATAATAATATTGTATTATATTAGAAATATATCATAATAATAAAAGTGACATTTAAAAGCAACATTGAACTGTAAATAATGACAAAATTATATATCTTGTCAACTGAAAACCGTTTTATTTTGGTAAATGTTTACTATAATTCCTAACATAATAACTATATATATATTTATAAGTAATACATTTGTAAAGTTATATAGTCTGTAAGTCTTGATTTACTGGTAAAAGTTATAATTTGCTATATATAATATATGTGAAATATATATGAAATAAATTGAAATCGCATAAAATATCATTCCTTGCATTTTTCTTAACCTATCCTAATTCCTGTCTGATTTTATAAGATTATTGTTAGTGTTCGACCGAATCCAGATTTACATCGGTCACCGAAATAATGTGTAGGTAAACCCTGCGTAAGCAAGATAAATAAAACAAGTACGTGACTCGTAACTATGTTTATTAGGTTATATATTCAATAATATTACAATAAAATAAAATATCAATAAATACAATTAGATAGATTTATAAAGGTTCTGGGACACATAACTTTTTTGTCATCTTACTTATTAAATCTTGCGTTGCGTCTAAAATGTTATCATATTTATCCTCAACTACATACTGCACACTTACACAACAATCATCACTTGCTAGGGTGTTAATTTCACTGATTTCAATTTTTATTAAGTGATGTCCTTTTCCTGGTATTTTTCTGACAACGAATGATGAATCTGGTGATATTTTTTTCTTAAAACTTAACTTTCCTTTCTTATGAATTGTTTTGAATGATTTATTTTTTGTATTGGTTTCTTTATTTTCTCGAACAATATCTCTATCGTGTTCATGACTGTTCCAGATTAAATTCATGTCTTGAGCCTCTTGTAGATAGAAAGGATCAGCGTCAGCAAAAACTATGCTTGTCATTGTTTCTGTAACAAAATAAAATAATACTTATTAAATTAACCTTCATATGAACTACCAATTAGTTTTAACTGATATTATTAGTAAAAAGTTAAAATAAACACTTACCAAAATCAGGATATATGTAAACCAACAGTGCAATGCAAATTTGTCTGCTATACAGTGGAGCTGGTGCAACAATGAATTAATAAGTATTACAAAAATAATAACTAAAATATAACTAGGTACTTACCTTTTTTGGTAATAGATCACGTGGACAAAGGTTGTTTTTAAAAGCTAAATTTCTTGGAAAGCAAACATTAGAACCGCTAACATTCGATCAATAGAAATGGACATTGTAATGATTTATCTATTTAATATAAATACCCTATACAGTATTGTCAGATATCATTATGAGGTTGATAAAGCAACCCACAACTTTAGAAATTAACAACATAGAAGTAAAATCACATTCCGGAATTAACAGACATAGCGTATTACTTCCCAATACGATTCGCTGTCTAATTTGCGGTCCATCTAATTGTGGAAAGACCAATGTAATGATAGGCTTATTATTACATAAAAACGGCTTAAAATTTAAGAATGTTTATCTGTATTCAAAAACCACATTTCAACCAAAATACTGCTTTTTAAATGAAATCTTGAATCAAATTCCAGATATAAAATTTAACATATTTAATGATAACAAAGACGTTATTGACCCGGATATTGCTTTACCAAATTCTGTTTTTATTTTTGACGATGTGGCATGCGAGAATCAGACAAATATACGTAACTATTTTTCAATGGGACGGCATAAAAATATAGATTGCTTTTACTTGTCCCAAACTTATTCGAAAATACCAAAACAATTAATACGAGATAATGCAAACTTTTTAATAATTTTTAAACAGGATGATATAAATTTAAAACATATTTATAATGAACATGTTAATTCAGACATTGATTGGTCCAAATTTAAAAACATATGTTTAAAAACATGGACTTATCCGCACTCATTCTTAATTATAGATAAATATAGTGAATTAAATAATGGTAGATACAGAAGTGGATTTGATACATTTATTAAGTTCGATTGATTTCATTTAAATACAAGTCATAACTACTAAAGTCATCATTTCTTATAATTTAATGGATGTGGTAACATCGTTATAAAACATGGAAAAAAATGGAAACACCAAATACTCGCCTCAGTTAAAACAATTAAAAACAAAATAAAACAAATAAAGGATGAAGAAGACAACACAAACTTAAATTTAAATAAAATATTTAAACCTCTCACTGATCCTCTTAATAAAATGGCTGAATCTAATTCATATAAAAGTGATATTAAATGCACTTTTGATACAAATGATTCATCACTGTGTAATTATTCCAACGGTTCACCCGACGACAAATTTCAAAGCTATAACTCTGCTAAAAGTGAAAATACATTAACCGATAGTGAATCAGAAAAACAAATACATTCAACGCCATTTAAAAATGAAAAAAAAGTAACCAATTTAGACACTCCCCTTCTATCAATATTAGAAAAACAAAATTTGCTTGATGAAAATAATACATTAAATGTACCATTTGGAGTACGGGATGAAAACAAGCAATTATTCATGGGAAACATACCAATCTCTTTTAAGGTTTTTGGTAAAACTTCTAGCGACAATGAAATTTCTTTAATGACCCTTGGAAATATAAACTACGAAATGACACCTGGTATTAAGGAACTTTTATTTAAAAAAAAGCCGGATTTAAATTTGGTAACAGAGAGAGATAAAATAGTTTATAAAGATATGTTACACAATACTAATGCTCACAAAAGAGATTTTAATCGTTTAGGCCAAATAAGAGGAGACAAAAGCATGAAGTACTGCCAAATTATAAAACCCTTATTTTTTGATCGAGATGAAGTGGAAAACAAAGCTATCAAGCGTGGAACTGGAGTTAAATCCCCAAGTTTTAAAAAAACCTATAAATCAAATACAGATTTTATTTATTGGGACGATCCTAATGAATTAATTGAAAGACTTATGCTTTTGGTGGCATCTAGAGATGCTGGTAACAGTAATCATGACAATGAAATTATTTCAATCATAGAAGAGTTAAAAGAAGCTGGTATAATTAAAGAATAAAATGACTAAGCGTTGCGAATATTTGTTTAGTCTTTAAGAATCATTCAAACATGAATGTCAACAAATTCGGCCATCACCTATATAAAAAACAGAAAAAAGATTATATAATCCAAAGCGAATGTTCTATAAAACAATCTAGTGATGGAAATTTAAACGCCCAAAATAAGATCCTTAAAAATTTGGAACATCCAATTGATCTGAATGACAGCGCAACCAAAGAATATGTTGATAAATCTCTCATTAATATTTTGAATAAAATTTCATCTAACACAAACTTGCTTATTGAATTAAATAATCGAGTTAATAAATTAGAAGTAATATTTAAACATTATAATAAACATGAGCAAAAAAAGTGTGGTAAATGAGATTCATAAATATGCAAGGGTAAATTTTCCTCGAAGACATGTTGTGATGAAAGATATTGATGACCTTTGGCAAGCTGATTTAATAGATATGCAAGCTGTTTCTAAATTTAACGGTGGTCATAATTTTATTTTAGCCGTTATCGATACTTTTTCAAAGTACGCATGGGCATATCCACTGAAAAGTAAAAAAAAAGAAGTTGTCACTCGAGCTTTTCAATCTTTATTACATAAAGGACGAGTGCCTAAACACCTACAAACGGACAGAGGCAATGAGTTCTATAATGACAAATTCAAAAAAATTGTGGATAGTTATAAAATAAATCACTACTCCACTTACTCTACTAAAAAAGCATCTATTGTAGAAAGATTAATCCGAACATTGAAAAATAAGCTCTACAAAGAATTCAGTTTCAGAGGAAACTATATATGGTATGACGAAGTTCTTAATAAAGTGATTGACATATACAACAATACCATTCATAGAACAATTGGTATGTCTCCAGCACAAGTAAAACAAAAAAATAAAGATATATTACTGGAGAGGTTCAAAAAGAATCTTACCTCTATCCCTAAAGAAAAATATAGAAAGAAATTGAATGCCAATGATTATGTGCGCATAAGTAAATATAAAGGCACATTTGAAAAAGGGTATACGCCGAATTGGTCAACAGAAATTTTCAAAATCATCAAAGTGCAAAACACTGACCCAATAACTTATTTATTAGCGGACATGAGGCATCGTCCAATACTAGGTGCATTTTATATACAAGAACTACAAAAAACTCAGCACCCTGATGTTTATCTTGTCGAAAAAGTTTTGAAAAAAAAAGCTAAAAGGTGTTACGTTAAATGGCTCGGGTTCCCTTCCAGTGAAAACAGTTGGATTAACAAAACGAATGTTTTATAAAGATTGATTATACATAATTGTAATTCAGTCTCCATCTGGTTATGACGGAAGATAGTCTTCTGAATAGATTAATCAACAAATTGCCATTTGAACTTCATCTACCAGGATATAATTTCTGTGGACCAGGAACTCGCTTAAAAGAAAGACTGGCTCGTGGGGATAAAGGCATCAATCAGCTGGACGAATATTGCAAACAACACGATATAGCCTACAATAATTCATCTAATTTACATAAACGGCGTAAGGCAGATATAATTTTACTAAAAATGGCGAAGACACGGACTACTTCTGCTAATGCTAGTCCCGGAGAAAAAATAGCAGCTTCATTGGTTAATAAAGCAATGTTGGCCAAAGTTGCTTCTGGTTCTGGAATGAAAAAGAATTTTAAAAGCATTGTATCTCACACTAAAAAGCAGATTCGTAAAATGAAACCAAAATGTAAAAAAATGGCAATAGAACTGGCATTTGCTGCAGCAAAAGATTTAACGAAAGATTTACCTATTAAACTACCACGAATTATTCCTTTACCAAAATCAGGAGGTGTTCTTCCTTTAATACCTATTTTTGCGGGATTATCAGCTGCTGGAAGTCTGGCTGGTGGAGTATCCGGAATCCTTAAAACGTACAACGAATACAAAGCTGCAAAAAAACGTCTTTCGGAGTTAAAGAGACATCATGATAAATTGGAAGGTTTAACTATAGGCAAAGGGCTATGCATTAAACCATATAAAAAAGGTTTTGGATTATACTTATCTAAAAAAAAAAAAAACTAAATCAACGGTTGCCTAGTCGGGCTCTTACAAATATAGATTTATTGAAATATTGTAATAATATTCCTTACTTTAGAGGTGTTTTTATGAGAGATAATTTACCTAAAAGACCATATCCTATTGAGTGTGGTGTCGTCAATTTAGATAGCTCAATAAATCCTGGAACTCATTGGGTAGCCTATGTGAAAATTGACGATTACATTGAATATTTTGATAGCTATGGGAACTTGAGGCCGCCTAAGGAATTTATAAAATATATGATGAAGGGAAACATTCTATATAACTATAATAATCATCAAAAAAATAATACGTATAACTGCGGTCATTTATGCCTTAAATTTTTAGAACAGTTTTGGTGTAATACAAACAAATAAATAGTGGATGTGTTTTATGTTTTCTCCAGTTTAGTATAAATTGTAGAACAGTCTACGACTATGTCTATCTCATTAAGTTTTTCTGGAAAGAAATCTATATTAGAAACCACTTTTCATCCACCTCTATCTTTAAATCATAGCTATGAGTGCGGATTATTATATTTCTCTGTTTTCAATGTTATACCAAATATATCAGATGTTAACAATATATTTAGTTACGGTGAAAAAAATAAAAGATTAAAAATTCCAAATGGAAATTATGATTTACAAGACATTGCCGACTATTTAAATAGCAAATTGGATGACTGTGAACTCAATATTGAATCCAATTCAAATACTGCAAAATGTTCTCTTTTTTGCACAAAACCTGTTAATTTCCAAGTAATAAATAGTATGGGAAACATGTTAGGTTTTCGAAAAGAAATACTAGAAGCTAATAAATGGCATGTATCAGAGAATCCAGTGAACATTCTTCCAACAACAGTCATAAGGATCGAATGTGATTTAATACACGGCTCGTACATTAATGGTTTATCTTCCCACATTATTTATGAATTTGTACCAAACGTTCCTCCAAGCTTTCGGTTTATTGAAAAACCTAAAAATATTATATATTTTCCCGTAAAAGACAACAACATATCATCAATTACAGTAAAAGTTGTTGATCAAGAAGGCAATCTCATTGATTTCGGTGCAGAAGAAATTCAGATGAGCCTTCATCTACGCAAGCAGAAATGATTGTATTTGGTCAAAACACAAAAAAATATAATATTATATCACCAAAACCAAAATTAAAAAACGGTATTATCAGCTATGCTTTCAAAAGGCATAGACGTATCAGAAATCCCAAAGTAAAAAAAATAACAAAAAAGAATAAAGATTTTTTACGAGCTCTGGGTTTCAAAATATGAATATTCTCGATATTGATAATTCACCACATTTCGACAACTCTATTGAGAGTTACGAAATACATACATATAATCCATACAATAACAGTTTTAAAGCCAATGATGAAATACGCATATCTATCCAACAACAAGACATATATGTACTACCATCTGCCAGCTCTATTTACATCGAAGGACGTGCTACGGTAACTGGAAAAGATGCTGCAGGCCATCCTACTAAAAAACCTGTCAATTTTACTAATAATCCAATATCATATCTGTTTCAAGACATTCGATATGAAATAAATGGCGTAGAAATAGATCGTATCAGGAACTCTGGAATTTCTTCTACTATAAAATCATATATTTCTATGAATTACGGTGAGAGCAAAGTTGCTGCTGTATGGGGTTGGAATATAAATGGTCAAAATTCCAAAGATGATTTCTTTAGTGTTGTTATACCACTTAATAAAATGTTAGGGTTTGCTGAAGATTATAATAGAATAATTTTAAACTGCAAACATGAACTGGTACTTAATAGAAGCAGCACTAACTATAACAGTGTTATTATTGATAAAGATGACAGTATTGAAATAGATATACTGAGAGTTCAATGGCGCGTACCACATGTGAAAGTTTCTGACCGAGAAAGGCTTTCATTACTTAAATTTCTAGAAAAAGATAAACCTATACAAATGGCTTTTAGAAATTGGGACTTATATGAATATCCTTTGTTGCCAAGAACCACAAAGCATTCATGGTCTGTAAAAACGGCTTCTCAATTAGAAAAGCCTCGATATGTTATATTTGGTTTACAAACTAATAGAAAAAATAACAAAACTAAAGATAGTTCTACATTTGATCACTGTAATTTGACTAACGTTACATTATTTTTAAATTCCCAATATTATCCTTATGATTCACTAAACATAAAGTTCGATGAAAATAAGTATAATATATTATACGAATTATATGCCAAATTCCGTCAGTCTTATTACAACCTCCCAGCTGATCCGTTGTTAAACATTAACGAATTTAAAGAGAAAGCTCCTTTGTTTATAATAGACTGTTCACGACAAAATGAAAATTTAAAATCAGGACCAGTGGATGTACGTTTAGAAATTGAAAGTGCCCAAGAAATTCCAAATAATACAGCAGCCTATTGCCTTATTGTGAACGACCGGCTTGTTGAATACAAACCACTAAGTAATATTGTACGTAAACTAACATGAATGCAATTGTAGACGTACAAGGTTTCAAAACTGATTCTAATGAATTCATTGTAAAAGAAATAGCACTACAATTTGATAAACAAATAATAAATCTTGTATTTAAGCCACCCTTCCCGTTTTATGACTTAACAAAAACAGAAAAAAGACAAGTATGCTGGATTGAAAGAAATAGACACATTTATTGGAAAGAAGGACTTATACCGTATAATTATCATAAGATTTATATTGCAGAAATTTTAAGGAACTGTAAAATATATGTCAAAGGTTCAGAAAAAGTTAGATGGCTAAGGAAAATATTAGAACAAGATAATATAATGTATGACGGAATTAGTAAGTGTATTTTCGATCTAGAGGATTATGGTTGCCCTAGTTTACTAAGTTTGTATAGAAAGTATATTTCATGTTCCGATGTTTATTGTTGTGTATATCATACTTCATACTGTGCTCTAAGAAATGTAATTTGTCTTCAGAAATGGAATGTAGAAAATAAATGTTTTTAAAATTACCTATCTTTTTAATAAAATCCTATCCTATTTAATTTTAAAAAATAACCGTTCGGATTAAAAATAACTAGGGGTGCCTAATGCATAAGCACTCTTAGAATCCTTAAATCTTGTAAAGTTACAATAAGGATGGACGATTGTGCAAACAGCTCGATCCGAACTTAGCCCATTGATATCAAGAAGAATGCCAGTTGTGATCTATATAACGGAGAGAATTGGGGGTCATGCATCGCGAGCTCGAGCGAAGCGAGAGCGATGCAGATGCAGAACCCCCAATTCTCCCCTACTGACAAGCGTGTACTGTTACTCCAAGACAACAGTAAAGTGTAGGAATTGTTCTGGCGAAGAAATTTCTTAAGTGGTAGACGTGCCGGCTGCAGTGATGTTTTTTGTTTATAATTTGGGTAAAGATTGAAGAAAGTATTATTTAAGATAAAAAGATAGATATATAGAGTATAAGCACAGGAAAAAGTGGCGAAAGTGCAGTTAAACAAAAACGGTACACCTACTTTATAGAAGCAAAAAAGATTTACCTTCGGCGAAACATGGCTTATTTCTGTTTTTCTCATTGCTTAATATAATAAATATAAAATAAACTTCAATTAAAAATTACTAAAAATCGAACCGGGAATACTTCCTACTAAAACTTTCTACTTGAATCTCCTCCGACAACATTTCTAGCATTTCGCAAATCTTGCAAGTTGGAAGTTTGTATCGCGTAGTTGCGGCGCTCTTTTATACAGTTAGTTAGGCCCGTGTGTGTCCGTAAGATATTCGAGTTAGGGAGAACTCTTGGAATGATTCTTAGGCAAGTCTGTGCAGTTTGAAATAGTTTGTAAGTAGGTGGCGCATAACGGCATTTAAGGTGGAAATGGCTTGAGTTAGTTAGGAGCTTGCATAGTCATTCTTAACCGAACAATTAGGTATCCAAGTAGTAACAAAGAAGATCCTTTGTTATTACTTGGATCGGTATTGGAGTTCACAACCGAGTGCTTCTGGGTTTCGGAGGGCACATTAATTCATCGTTGGTCCCCGTTGTTATTTTAGGATGGGAGTTATTGGGCTATGTAAGAGACTAAGACGTTTTATTGGTTTTCTGGCAAATCTGCTGGGCGTGTTAGATTATGGCTGTTAAAATTTCAATATATAAAATGTACAGTGGGCAAATAATAACTTCAAAAATACACTTGCTTTAATAGCAAGTGTGTTTTAATTACGAGTAGGTATAAACTACCTGTTAGAAAGTAAACGCATTAATTATTTCTATCATCAGATTTAGCAAAACTATTCAAGTACGTATTTGTAACAGAAAATTTAATAAAAATCATAAGTTTTCATCACAAGAAGTTGCTCGCAAGCATCCCTGACGTCTGAAGGTGTACTTGAGTTAGACCATAATTTGCTGACGAGCCACTTGCAAACTTCGCATGCCAACATTTTAACGGCAGTAGCGTAGAATTTTATTTTAAAAAGTAATGAAAGGATATGCGAGCAATATATTTTCGATTCGAATTTGTATGTATTTCCTACTGGATTATTGCTTGTCTGCGTCTCTGCTTCAGCTTACCCAAAAATGCTATATACAGCTATTCTCCTATACATATCGCATTTCTCAAACAATTCTCGTGAAATATTGTGAGCAGATTTGATAATACTATAAAACTTATTGGTCAATTTAAAGTTTTTTGCACAATAAACATTATTATTATTATTATTCACGTTATTTATTTAATAACATAATTTAAATAAATACATATCTGCATATATATTATTATTATTATTATTATTATTAATTCTGTTTTTTTTATTTTATACAAAATTACTGAGATTTATTGTTTGAAAATTTAAAAAAGGGTATGTACCCGTATGCTTGCCCACGTTTAACTTTATCGGAAGAATAAGTTGTTTTTACAAAAAAGTTATGTATATATGAAAATTTTTAATAAATACCTTTTTTCCTTTCCTTGACCCCAGCCTGCCACGAGTGTGGAGAGTTTGGCGAGGATACAGCGGCACACACTTTCAGCCCTCCTTGTAGGGGATCACTCTCTGTCGAGCGTGGTAAACGCCATCCACAGCGGGTAAGTTATGGGGGTCAGGGAGGACGATATCCAGACTGCCCAGCTACGGCAGAGAATAACAGGGTGAGGAGGCGGTTCGCCCGCAGGGTGAACTATGTGAAGAAGAACATGTATGTGGAAGTAACAGTACTTACACAACAATAGAACTGAGTGTAGGCAAAATACGTGTTATAATCAGGGCAGAATGAACACAAAAAGTAGGTATACCTAAATGAAACAAAAAGAAATAACAGGTATAACTTAAAGCACATGTCATTTTTGTTTGGGTATTCATTTACCTATTGTAACAGTTTCATTCTCAGATATTTAAATTTAGATAGATAGATAGAAAACTCTTTATTGTTACACCACTTATGAAATATAAAAGTTTACAAATTAAATAATAATAACATAGTGTTACAATGGGCGGCCTTATCACTAAAAGTGATCTCTACCAGGCAACCTTAGGATGGAGTTAAACGAACAAAACAATTGGGGCGGGTGTAGTCCAAAAAGGAACAATGAAAAAAAAAAGGGAATACTCAAATTTCATAAAATATTTTAAAATAAAAACGAATTTTAGTGTTATTTCTAAACAATAGTACAAAAATAAATTACTTATAGGTTTTTACAATTATTAAATAAATACAATAATTATAAATACATATCTGTATATATACATAATAACCATACATAAATAGATACATACATAAATTATATAAAAATATATACAAATTATAATATTATCTCATATAATATAGACATTGACAAAAATGTAGTGCAAAATTAATTAGACAAATAAAATCTTTTAATTTGATCCTTGAACATTTTGAGAGTCGGTGCTTGTCTGATTGATACAGGAAGAGAATTCCACAAACGGACAGCCTGAATGGTAAAAGATTTGCTATAAAACGAACTCGTATGAGGATGGATTTCAAGTGTGAGATTTTCTGATGACCTTAAAGTGTATTTAGTAGGTACTTCTTCCTACACATGACTGTACAACGATAAAACACACAAAAAGTTATTGCAAAGCCCAAATTAATAAATTACCTGTTTAGGTTATTTGGTATCTCATCTCAGAAACAGAATTGAAGTAAACAGTCTGTAATATTCCATGGTATATTTATTTTATACTCATTGTTTAAGAAGGCAGTAAGCCCCTATCTCGGTTGATTCGCACGCATCCGCCCGTTAGCACGATCACCAAACACAAACTGTTTGCAAATTTTATTTGCGCTTTACTGTTAACAGTACAGATAAAAAATAATCTGCTCGAAATAGTAGCAGTGGCACAGTAAAATTGACATTGTATTATTTTATAACGCTTATTTCATTGACGCATGCTAAGCCAAAACATAGAAATTATTTTCGATGGAAAAATATAACTTCCAGCGGGACTTAAACCAGCAACCCCCAGAATACCGTCCTGGTGCATTACCAACTGTGCTATGGAAGTGGGGCGCTGGACAGTCGAAATTTCTCCATCCGTTTGAATGTATGGCTTTTTAGCGTTAGCGACATCTACCCAAATAGCAGGAGACTATTTAGATAGGCTGGTAGGTTGATATACGATCAACACTGAACAACAAATCAAACACGCCATTTTTCAAAAAAACTTACATTCAAACAGGTGGAGAAATTTCGACTGTCTAGCGTCCCGCTTTCATAGCATAATTGGTAATGTACCAGGACGGTATTTCGAGGGGTTGCAAGTTCAAGTCCCGCTGGAAGTTATCTTTTTCCATCCAAAATAATTTCTAAAATTGACATATTTTATCAAACATAATGATAGGTAAAATCACTAGTTAAGCCAATTTCAGAACGCTTTGAACCATTAATTTACCATGGAGTTAGTAGTCATATTTCGTTTGCATTATATAGTATTTTTACGGGTCTGTAACAATTTGGTAGTCAACTCATCACAGGGTAATTTAGGTACAAAAATTATTGTGATAACAGGGATATTTAGCATCAGATCTATCTAATAGCTACAAAAAGTAGAACCTCTCAGATTACGCAATTTTTTTCATAAATCTGTTTTACAACCTTATTGCAAAATATTACTTTACTAGTTTATTAACTATTATATACATATAATATTAACAGTACTATTATAACGAAATAATAAAATTGCCAAAGCTTTGATGGTCGAGGAAAAATATTGCCTGGTCTTAAAATGAATCAATATATGCTTTGACTTTTTTTTTTTATTTGTTTTTTTATTTATAAATCTACACTCCACAGACTCCAGGATCCGTGACTTTTAAAAATTATGACATTTTTTATTTAAAAACAAGAAATACTAAATATGAAACATGCAACATTCTAAGGGGGAACAGTGTTAAAAGTTTTTTTTTTCCGTTAATGTCATTAGCACTAGCATCCAGAGCAGACCAGTATCCTCTAGCAGCACCTGTTCACGAGTTGACGCATGTGCCAGCCATCGTCTTCCTCAACCATTTTTGAGGGAAGATGGCGACCCGACACACAACACCGCCGCCTTAGAGAACCTTCACTTTCGCAGATAGGCTAATACTTTTAAAATTTTAGATAGGGTGTCGTTCAAGTACTGGCCTTTGTGGGGCATAGTCTATATGCATTTAATTTATGTGGATTCAGTATCAAGCTATCATAAAATGTTAGTCACGACTCAAAATTGTGTTCAGTACTAAATCTTAATCAATAAGTTCAATTTCCCAAGAAGAATATCTTTCATAACTTCCCCAAAAAATGTTTCAGATGATCCCAAATTATATAATAGTAAGGTGAACTTTTATCTCTGACAAAAATATCCTGCCTCATAAATAAACAACAAAAACTATTATAAGAAAATCCGCGGGAAGAAAAACTACGCGATGCTATTATATAAGGAGCAAATCGAAGAAAAAGTTCCATAACACAAATAATTGATTCGGTGCCCCGTCGTCGTCAAGGAAGTCTCAGTTCTATTTAAGTTTCCTAAAAGGAAATGAAAGGAAATCAGAACCCTGCGTCTTCGTAGCCTTTATCGAAACTGATCGGAATATTTCTTAGGAGAAAGACGTGGTACAGCGCTTTATTAAACGACTTCACGATAAAATCAACTGCTTCCTTTTCTATTTTCCGTGTGACAATTCATGCGATCCTTCAAATATTAACCGTTACCTAATTCCTGTTTGATTGTTTTTCTTACTATTACAGTCACGCTTGGAGACACATATCCCCAAAATAAAGGCAAAGACAGCCAAATTTCAGTTAATTTGATCTTGGCAGACCTATCATGCTTTACTTATCAAACCTTCATTAACACCATCGTCAAGTTTTCTCGCACTACCGTCGCCATTGCACCTCCAAGTCTGTTAGAATAACGTCCGGGGTAGTCAACCCTTTATATTGGGTTTTTTTGTAGCATTATGTTATACACCAGCTCAGGTATTGCAGGTCCATGGTTCGAATCCCGCCGCGGGCTTGAGCTTCACTACATGGAGGAACGGCATTTTGCGAATGCCCGCCTGGCTAGCGACCACAATTAAGTAAAAAGCTGTCGCCAAACACCTAACGGTGTGTTCTGGCAGCAGTCCTTGAGAGCCAGTGAAATTACAGGCACATGAGACTTAACTACTATGTCTCAACGTGACGGGCGCAGTGCAATTCGTGACTTGTAACGAAATGCATATGTTACAGGCAGAGGTTATTCGCTTAACATCAGGTGGGCCTCGAGCTTATCCCGTCACAATAACTTAAAAAAAAACACCGGCACCGTTGTTTTAATTGAAGATACTACTTCGTATTATACTTATATTCTTATACTAATACGGTGCCGGTGTTTTTTTTAACTTATTGTGACGGGACTAGCTCGTCTGCTCTTTGGTATATTTATTTATTTCATATCAAATTCACCTATATCATATTACCACATTTTTTAAAGGTGTAGTAGGGAAAACTAGCTGCGTCTTATCTGGTGTTTAAACAATTAAGATTAATTTAAGCCGCTGACAAGTGCTTTTTCGCAAATTGTATTTAATTTATGGCATTAAGAAAATTATATGTTAATCTTGATCACATTATCTAAGGCCAAGAAAAGTCCGAAGCATGTTTTCTTAAACTTTTCTCGATGGAATAAAATTGCAAAGTTGACTCTAAATTATGCTTGTAACGTAAATATCTTAATTATTTAAGTATGAATGTGTACGAAAATATATAAATAAATTAGCAAAACCTTATTCAAGAGGGACAAGTAACTTACATTTTCGATTTACGTTTCGATTTATTAAGCTTACTTTCAGATGTTACCTAAACTTCCGATTTCCCCATCGCTGCCTCTTACTCCTACGGAGTCCGATAGTGACAAAATTTCAGCAATTCAGATATGAATTTTCTGAATGTAATAGAGTGATAAATATATTTCATATAAAGTGAATTATGGAAAGTATTATATTACTTACTATTTATACTGCAATAGTGTAAGTGTGAAGTAGTGAAGTGTTTGAAGCAATGATGGCTCAGTGGCATTGGCTATGGACTGCCGCGCAACAGGCCCATGGTTCGAATCCGGCCGCGGCTTGAGCTTCACAGCATGGTGGAAGGGCATTTTGCGATTGCCCGCCTGGCTAGCGAGCACCCTCAAGTAGAAAATCTGTCGTCAAGCACTTGACGGTGTGTTCCGGCAGCAGTCCTTGAGAGCCAGTCAATTTACACCCACATGAGAATCAACAACTATATCTCAAGGTGATGTGCGCAGTGCGATTCGTGACTTGTGACGAAATGCATCTATCATTAGGCAGAGGTTAGTCCGCTTAAAATCAGGTGGGCCTCGAGCTTGATCTGTCACAACACAAAAAAAAAATATTCAACGGTGTTAATTTTTCTCTCCATACAAAAAACACGGTGTCGCAAAAGGCCCTAAAAATGAGGATTCATGTTACCCGTTGATAACTTAATATTTGTACTAATATTGTGTTAGAGATATCTTAAAATTATTAAGATGTTTATATCTTTGGGGCCTCATAAAATATTTGAAACTCACATCTAAATACATTTTAGTATCAAAATGCATTTTCATTACATGCCACTTTCGTTATAACGATGATTTTCTGTAATTTTTGAACGTTGTGCGATCTGTATGAGGTGAGTACTGTGACGAAGTGAGGAATTAATCTTCGATATTCGCAAGCTAAAGAGAACAATATGGAGCATCCACCAACCTTTTATCCTCGCCCGCCGAAGGCAGCAGTATCCATCACAGATAAGGAACAGCTTCTCCGCCTAGTCGGTAGCACCGAATTCAAAATAGCTTCTTCTTTTACAGCACTTAACACTAGGTCATATTGTCTAGATATAGAAAGCGATTCCCAAAGACACAGCACTGTAAAATTTAAAATCAGAAGAAGCCTGGCAAGTTTAAACACAACGTGTAAGTACTCAGCGCGGGTTGACTTGACAGTCTGTCATCACGGTTGTAGAACACGAGTATAAAGAATAGATGGAGGTATTTTTTCATCTACCCTCCAATTGCTTACAAGAAAAAACGCAGCCATTATTTAGTTTTACTGTTAGCAACATTGTCTCGATTCTGATTGGCTGTTATAAAACTGTCATGGCGGGATGATTCATCACTTTTTAATCTTGTCATACTCTGAGGACCACGGGAACAAATTAGTTATACTGCATCATAATGCTCGTTTTTCCAGTAAGTAGTGACAATACGCGAGTGTGATTCTGATAATATTATAAATTAGAAGATAGCACCTTGCCTCTTTTATTATGTTGATTATATATTGTTTGAATTTACAGTTTATTCGCTTTGATGTTATTTTCTTCGTTTAATTCAGTAACATTTATGTGCGTTACTTAAACGTATAGATACATTTCAGTTTCGTTCACAGTTACGTTTTTTTTACCGGCGATATGGCTTTATTAAACTAATTTAAGTAATTTTTTCTTTACTTATGAATATAAGTTAGATAAGTAACTTATGAATATAAGAATATAAGTTAGATTGATATTTGGTTATACAATTTTGTTATAGGTTATTATTTTGTTACAACAATCAAGTAATCGTATTTTCGTTACAAAATAAATGAGAAATTCTCAACAGCTACAAGCATGATCCCAGAAAACAGATATTATCTTTGATATACAATTTTATTCTTGAATTGTTCATACAAGGCGTTCCAAACACTAAGGTAACAGAACGATTACAAAATCGTCTCTATTTATTAAAATTTCTTATAACCTGCACAGGCAACAGAGATTCAAATGTTATTTTTATCTATGATGTGCATGGATTAAGTTAAGTGTATTAAACCAAATTTTACTGCCATCCCCGGAAATAAGATAGGACCCAATAATTTCTTCACTTGACAGATGTCTTGGGGTCTTAGTATACAATGTGAGAAGCGAAGAGAAATATACTGATTCACTTCCAGTGCTTACCATATGATTTATTTCTATGTTAAGTTTTTATTGTCCTATAATAGTCTACCTATCTGACTATACCTGTCTGAGTATATGTAACTATCATTGCTTACCAACAGGAGATAATCAGGTCAACAATGGTACACAGGGCTTACCTAAATTGAGGTCTTTTTCTTAAAGACTACTGTAATCAAAGTATTGACGAGAATTGAAGAGAATTGAACCAATATTAATATACATTATTTATATAAGAGGCTCTAATACATTGAACGGTTGCCTAATAAAAAACTTTGTTACACCCTATCATGTGGGGTTGCATCATCTAGAACTTGTTGAGAATAATACATTATAATTTTCAGATTTCAGAAAAAACGGCCAAGTGCGAGTCGGACTCGTGCACCTAGGGTACCATACAAACCTGTAAGTATATAAGTCAATGTTATCGTATATTTATAACAGTATGAAATCGATAATATTTTAAAATTATCAAAAGTACTTTTATTATAATAATATGATGTTACTAAAAAATTTTGCTTTTCGTAATTTTTTCTTTATATTTGCTACTAGCTGTACCCGCGACTTCGTTCGCGATTGCCGTACCTGCAGACTAATTATTCACATTTGTGCACTGAGTATCTCATATTAAGCAACACTGTGGTCTGCGGTGAAGCACCCTTAGTAAACCATAGCTCGAAGGGGAGCTTTTTACTTCAGATTTGAAAACTCCCGAGTTGTATTTTCCAGAAAACCGTAGTTAAGTTACTCAAGAGAGTTCTTTCCCAGTTCGGACAATAAATATTGAAGCAAAGTACCTTGTGCGTTTTTTAGTATTTCGTAATTTTCATATTTTTGATCTACCGTCCGTTTTTTAATTTCTCATTCTCGGAAAGTAGTTTTTGTTTGATCTGAGTAGCGGGTGGGAGACGCTCCTTCCCACCTAAGGGCGGGCTCAATACGACAAAAACTCATAGTAAATTCTTCCTTCTCTAGGGCCGGAATGACTTGTAACTATGGTAACCATTGGTGTAAACAAAGTTATATGTCTAAGATTTTTCGTAGTAAAATACTCTGTTGTTATTAAACAATTAATAACATATGGAGATTGATAATCATGGAGCTAACTACATGTCTATGTTATAGAGGCACCCAAACCAGCTGGCGGGGCAACTCACCTTGCCTGAAACCATCCGTCGCCTTAAAATGCGACGGGACATCTTGGACTAAGAGTCATAATCATTGACTGTAAAAAAAAGTGGCTGACTTCGCTGGAAGTAGCGCCCTACACGACAAAAATCATACACTCCATCTGCTTATAGTTGCAAGACTGATCGCACGATAAAAAAATAACAAAAAAAAAAATATATATATACGTTTGGCAGGGTAGTAACTAAATATAAGGTAATTATTACAAAAACGAACTAAAAATCCCAAAATTTCATTGTTCTAACTCATAGTGTATCTTTGCATCTTCTACTCATGTTAATTATTTTTAGTAAATATTTAGGAAAACTACAATTTTTTTACGCTCCTCATATTTGAACGAAAAGTAGAGTGTTTATCTTAAATTTTGGTATATTATGTATTATATTTGCAGTTTTGAATCTATCATCAACACCACCAAAATCTTTTCTTTCTCGTGCTGTTGGAATGTGGACCCAAACAATGTACACAAAGAAGATATAACCATTACAACAATAACACTGGTAATACCAATTTCATTGCAGCGAGGGTGTGAGCTTATTATCCTGTCATCTACACTCGACACACTACCCAGGACAACAGATTCAATAGAAAATAATATTGGTAATGTTATGGGGTAAAAGGATTTGCAATTGCAGAGGAACGTGGTATGGGATAAGCGGATACAAGATTAGCGTTTTGGGTATGTAAGCTGAGATTTTGTCTGTAATTATGTTTATATGTTAAACGGTAATAACCCAGTATCAGTAGCTACTGCAGCCTTCAGAATCATTGATTAAAATACTTACGCAGACTTGAGCTCGCTGATAGGTGATAGGGCATTATTCAAATGTCCGACTGGGTACATGACAACATTAGGTGGAAATTCTCTTGCCCAAAACCTATACATTATGCTTTGCAACTCTCTTTGAGGGCCGGTTCCAATTTTAATCCCTGACTAAAAATAATGTCATAACTATTTGAGTCAGAGTAGCTTTGAGTCATTTTTGTATGGCTTCTATAATCGATTTATACAAAATATTTCTTTATCATCAGATAAAAATATCAGACATATAAAATGAAAAGTTAGAAACTTAAAATCAATTGGAAAATCTAAATAGATTTTTATGCTTATAGCAGCTAAGTTTCTTAACCATTCTACAATTCATGGAGTTTGTAAGTTTTAAATAATATAGTTCGTATTATCCTGATCAGTTATTAGCCAAAAAACCATATGATTTCATAAATTACCCGCAACATATTATGTGATAAGTTCAATAAGTATTAAAAAATGTAATAAATATTGCTAAAACTGTTTAAAGAATCTAGCATCGCATTCGACGTGTTCAAGTACAGTAGTTAGAAGATCTAGCTACACAACAATACAATACAATATTTATTTATTTCAGAAATACAATACAATACATTACTAAAACTTTTCATTGTTTACCAAGCTAATTTACTTTTTAATAGGTACAGGATTTACATTTCTATAAGTAAGTATGTTAATGTTATTATTTATAATGAATAATTTTTAGAAAAACGGCGTTTTTTACTTTTTCTAAATTCGAAATGAAAAGTAGAGTGCTTAACGCGGGTGAAGGTTATTATTTCCTACTCGGACTATAGTTCTAAATACCTCGTATGGAAATTGATTCCTTTCGACCCTTGTATAACAATCTACTAAAGTTGGGCATTTTGCGAATGCCCGCCTGGCTAGCTACCTTCAAGTAGAAAATCTGTATCTTAATGCGACGGAACAAGCTCATGGCCCACATGATGTTGAGTGGGCTAACTCCTATAACAGATGCATTTCATCACAAGTCACGAATTGCACTGCGCCCGTCACATTGAGACATAGATGTTAAAAAAATAATTTTATTTAATGGTTTCAACCCATGTTGATTGAATGTTCAACGTTTAGAAAACGTTACGTTTTCCAAGAAATTGATCGCCACAAAGTTCCATATTATGATCGAACCTGTTTACAAATTTTCAGGAGAATCTGTTGAGAAATGCGACCAGTAGAAAAGAACAGCCGGCATCCGCGGGACAGACGTATGAATGCACTTTTGTCTAAGCTGGAACGGTGAAGCTTCGTTCGCTCTTCATACTCCTTGGTAAATTACATCTGTGGTTTCAATAAAGGAATTAATAAAATGTAAGTACATTTTCTTCCTGAGTACAAACAAAATAATCGAGACAGATAATCGAGGTATATAATACAGGGGGTCGAGAAAAGACCCCCGGATGTGGTGGAAACTCTAAACGAAGCTATCTGACTTGTTCACGGTAGTTATCCCATATTGTATACTAAAATAGTATATCTATTTGATAATTGAAATCTGGACCTAAGTTTAAGTAATAGTTTTTGTAATATTGGCTAGTATAAATTGTTTTTGAAGTCACGTGTCACTGATTGTCAAAATGATTCGTTTCGTTTTTATGCATCTATATTTTCCCTGATACGTTTAGGTCCTAATTGGATTCAAGGCGGTGAGCTTTCTATCGAGCCAGTCACAGATTCTGGAATTATTACTAGCAATGTCAAACTAATTTTATACCTATTAATTAAGAATATTTCAATACTCCACAAATTATATCCTTAACAAAACATACCTACAGGCGTGAATAACTACCATCCTTAAAGCAAGGGGCCGTAGACATAATTGCAGCAAACTCCTAATTAATTAATCAACATTGTCTGCGACCGGGGGAGACATAATTGATATTTGAAAGGACCTCCCAGAGACGCTAATTTGGTTCTTGAAAGTCTCGAAACAAGGAGAGCTTCCTATATTTTTATATTAAAAGTTGTCTTTGACCTATCGTCACTTAGGGGACGTCAATCATTTTGTTAATTGTTTCTTTTTACCAATTGCTTGGGAAGAAAAATACAGAAAGGTTTATGACATCGGATTTCAGGCAAACAAAAAACACCGCACATATAATACGCGTATGATACCTAAACTTTTAGTATAGTATAGCATTTCTATACTAAAAGTATACTTATTTCGCTTTCCTCGGTGAAATGTACTTTAAATAGATCATTGTAATTATTTGTTACAGTAATGATTCAAAATCGTCATCCCTTTGCACCGGATTTTGAAATAGAAAGTTTCAACTGTACCCATGATATTGTTTGATAGTTGCTTATCACTATAGTATTTGATTAATGTACATACATGCTAGGTCCACTTTTTGAAGGAAGTATGTATTCCAATGTTTATTTTATATTATTTTGTATGTTAGCTACGATGTAATTCCAGTTTCGTGGTCTCAAAAAGCCATTTTCACTTGTCATGTTTGTAAAGTTCTTGTTTGTGACATGTGTAAAAGGTTCAATAATATAAAAAGATCATTAACAGATCATTCTTTGTATATCAGTTATAGGATTTTAATCAAAAAGGGATAACCTTACAATATCTCTGTTTCATTTCCTCGCAATTAAAGTGAAAAGCCAAGTGTATAACTCAAACATGTAACATTTTTTCATACACGACTTCATATCGGGCGTCTCCTTTGACTCGTGCTCGGGCTGATAAACGTCTCAGAATATGACTTGTTTAGTGCGCTTGTTCATTCTACTTCTATAGTAAATATCTTCTCCGCAAGTCTTTGCAGTACAAATTTACAACAACTAATATGTCATACTCCAATTATATCACACGATTGTCAATATTATACTCCTGGTTAAAAATAATTGCGTAGCACAGTAAGAGAAGAGGAAAGGGAGTAGTAAAAACAAAAATCAAAGGACAGCATAGAAGGGAACTGTAACCATTAAGGATGAACATTCTTATATAAAATGCTGCCACGCTAAAACAATCTTTTTTAGGGTTCCGTACCCAATAGGTAAAACGGGACCCTATTACTTCGCTGTCCGTCCGTCCGTCCATACGTCTGTCACCAGGCTGTATCTCAAGAACGGTGATAGCTAGACAGTTGGAATTTTCACAGATGATGTATTTTTGTTGCCGCTATAACAACAAATACAGTAAGTTGGCCAAATGTGAGTCGGACTCGCGCACGTTAACACAAAAAAAGGTTTAAATATGAAGTCTAATGTTGTATAGCTAATGGTACGGAACCCTTCGTGCGGGAGTCCGACTTGCACTTGGCCGATTTTTTTAACTTAAAAATACTTTTCAATTTCCATATTGATAAGGTTTGTAGCGATTTGTTTTTCATCAATAAATATTTTACACGCTTAAAAGTAGTTGTATTCTAATGTTCTGAACACTCCTCACGTTTTTATAATAGGGATCATTTGAATCTGTCACTAGATTTGTATTCTAGCGACCTAACATTGACTTTATAATCGAAAATATAAACTTTTTTGCGTTATAATCGGTTGAACTTCTGCCGAAGTATCATTGACAATTAAAATTATCAATAAATCTCCTGATTATAATGATTATAAGTATAATTTGGTTAACTACTATACATACTACTACATGTATTTGCTCGACATAATAAAGAGTTGTTGAAATTTGATACGCGCTGGAGCCTGTGCTTTCTGCTTCCTGCAATTGAAATTTCCAGATAAGGGCTTCCGAAGACTCTGAAACTGGTCAGTCAAAGCGCACCTAGCGGAGCATAGTCGTTCTTAACCAAATTCCCTGTACTCACAACTCCCTCCGTACCGGTTACTGACTAAGAATAGCAATCGTTACGATGGCTTAGAATGGCTGTGTCGGAGGCCTTGGGGCGGTCTGAAAACACGGACAAACGACGCTTTATTTATCTTTCAACACATATTAAAGATTTTGTTTTACGCAACAAATTTCATCCACATTGTTGTGGATGAAATTTGCGATATTCATCACCATAAAAGCTGACAGTAGATTTTTATTACACTAAACCGCCGTTGTTCTGTTTATAATGACTCTACGATCCCGACATAATATCATATCCTATTCAATCACGTTGAATTTCATAAAAGTATCAATTAAAAACTGTTTGCCTCAGACAGGGTGAAATTTCCGATTGGCTCATTAATAAATCAAGAATCGTCTGGGCAAACAATGTCGGCAACGAACCACCGACCTACCAAATATCCCCTCGCTCGACCGAATCGAAGTGCGATGTAGCTCGTAGATTATCAAATAGTTACTATGATGATTTGACGACTCACTGAAGTAAATACTATGTTTGATACATGTCGACTCGATCCAATGGAACCATAGGATTAGTGAATCCCACTTGAGTTTCGAACTATACAATTTTACTAGTAGTTAGACCTCGTACTTGAGCCAGCGAAGTGATAAGGTATTCTCTTCTGTTTGATTTGCAATTATTTTATTGAATAAATCAATGCACTCTGGATATGCCAGATATTGGCCATAGTATGCATGCTGTGGTACGTGCGTATGGGCGCGCCACATATGACCGATTGCTTTATGCAGTCACAATACTTGTCTTGTTTTTTTTTTTGTATAAGTTAACTATCACTCTTAACAATATTATAACCCATGTAAGACATACGACTAAAACAAATAAATAAATTTTAAGTGCACGACCTTCTGAAGATGAACACTGTTACAAATTAAGTTGCAGTCAGAACCTAAGCTTTAAAAAAATTTACTATTAACAAATTAAAATTTTACACAAATTATCTTCAAAAAGTCTTACATACAACCAAAAATATTTTAAGTATTATGACTATATAGAAGTATAGATTTGTGGTTATCACCCCGTTGCTACAAAATTTTCTAAGTGTATTAAGTGAACATGGTAGTAAAACATTGTAGATGTAATAAACACATCCGTTGAAGCAGTGATGGCTCAATAGCGAAGCGTTCGTAGCGAAGTTTGCTTAACCATTCTAAATCGATCAGCAAAGTTAAGCAACGTCCGCCGCGGTCATGAGTTGGATGGGTGACCGCTGGTGACATTACTACTGAGCGCTTCCGTGCTTCGGAGGGCACGTTAAGCCGTCGGTCCCGGTTGTTATCTTAGGGTGGCAGTCGTTACAGCCTGGTGGTAGGGCACTTTGCGAATGCCCGCCTGGCTAGCTACCACCCTCAAGTTGAAAATCTGTCGCCAAGCACCTAACGGTGTGTTCCGGCAGCTGTCCTTGAGAGCCAGTAATTCTAATTCTAGGTTAGCCTGAACAACATCTTCGACCACATCACCACTTACCATCAGGTGAGATAGTGGTCAAAGGCTAACCTATCAAGTAAAAAAAAAAAATATAGCATTGGCTGCCGCGCAGCAGGTCCATGGTTCGAATCCCGCCGCGGGCTTGAGCTTCACCGCATGGTGGTAGGGCATTTTGCGAATCCCCACCTGGCTAACGACCACCCTCAAGTAGAAATTAAGCCACCAAGCACCAACGGTGTGACATAGCAGCTGTCCTTGAGAGCTAGTAATTCTAGTTTATGCATATTCACAGCTTCGACCATCACTTGCCATCACGTGAGATTATGGTCCAAGGCTTACCTATCACCAAAAAAAATAAACGTTTCTATAGACTACAATTATACGTATACAGCTGACAAATGACAAATTACATTCAAAATGTGGCACGAGTGCTGTCAAAGTCAACAATCACACATTACTATCCAATTTCGTCTCGTCACACCATGTGACTTTACTGGACTGTATAGTTATATTGTACACGTAATGGATTAGCCATTTGTCTGATTAGTTACGTCAATAAATAACGAACTGTTGTACGGTTGGACATAAAAGAAATTGACGGAATGGGCGGTGAACTGCCGTGGTTTGGTGATAAACTTACTTATGGTTTAGAAGGTTTTTTTTTGGGATTTCTCCAAAATTATTTTTTTTGCTTTATGTTAAAAATCTTGTAAGTGTACATAAATAACAGATGAAGTACTATTGAATATAATTTTAACATAAATAAACTACTTTAAACATAAAATACGCAAGAATAATTCAAATAAATACAACTAGTCAAATCTCAATCAATTTTAAATGGGACTACAAAACAAGCACCAGCTTCCGAATATAAAAAAAAGACATCAAAATCGGTACACCCTGTAAAAAGTTATGAAGTAACAACACACACACACACACACAAAAACAATAGTCACTACTCCTCCTATTATTGAAGTCGGTTCAATAACTCAAATATAGTATTTTTGATGACCTGAAAAGAAGCGGTTATTGTACCAGCAAAAGAATTCTATACAACGGCTGACGTCAAAATGTTCGGTCATAAAATTCCTACAAATTATGTATACCTGATGTATTTTATTTTCTGTAAACACGTATAATATATTATTTTGTCGTATTTTGTGTTGTTAATGACAAAATAGCATGATTGGGATAAAATTAGAAGATGTTGAACTAAAGCAAAGAGCCCTCTTACTGAAAACCTTGTCTATGGCCCTCATATAACCTATTGGTAAGAGAAAACGTCGTCAAACATTTTGAACTGCTTAAACCTAAATAAAAATAACATAGGTAACGGTTATAACCGTTTCTTGTGATTCTCGAATTTTCTACTGAAGGCGATAATTAGCCAGACGAGCATGAATAATGCCCACATGCAAAAGCGTCTAGTGTTTGGTACCTTTAGACTATAAAAACATCTAGAATTTTTAAAGAACTTCAATGAACTGATAATCTCTGACGCTACATAATAGATAAACAAAATCATTGATTTATCAAACATAATCGTGACAATCACAGATTAATAATTAATACTTGCTACACATAAACCTACTGCACTGAAGTACTGTTTGCCTACCACCCTCAGCACACTAATTACCCTAAACTAACATTTGTAAACATTTATAAACATTGTCGTGCTATGCTAATGTTTAAGACTAAAGCCAACATTGTATATAACTAATTAGACTGATTTGGTTGAAACAGTGTCCTCTTATTAAATCCTCAGCCGAATGCTAGACACGGTGCCAAGCAACTAATTTGAGTCGTCTCACAACTTTGTATAGTAAAATTAAGTCTGTATTTTACTATATTGTGCTTCTAAAAACTCATATAAATTCTGTGACAATAGTTAATCTTGCTTTGTTTACAGACTGTCTTTGATCTGATCTTCGTTGGCAACACTATTTTGAATCTATTTATTCTTCTTCTTACTTTATATCCAGCGATATAAAATAAGAAGTTTTGAAGCAGTGATGGCTCAGTGGCATTGGCTATGGACTGCCGCGCAGCAGGTTCATGGTTCGAATCCCGCCGCGGGCTTGAGCTTCATCGCATGGTGGAAGGGCATTTTGCGAATGCCCGCCTGTCTAGCGACCACCCTTAAGTAGAAAATCTGTCACCAAGCAGCTAACGGTGTGTTCCGGCAGCTGTCGTTGAGAGCCAGTAATTCTAGTTAAAGCCTGTTAACACCTTCGAACACATCATCACTTACCATCAGTTAAGATTGTGGTCAAAGCCTTTTACTTACCTTATTTACCTATCAGCAATAAAAAAACAAAGCGAAACTAAGACTACTAGCTGAGCTTTAGTGATGTCAATCAATTCTTTTCAAATCTTTTATGCTAAGATTATTTCAAGTAAATGCTCTTACAAATAAATACCATTAATTATAGAAAACGATAACTTAAAGTAACTCAAGTTTATTATTAATATTTATTGACACATTTTTGTAGATAATTATTATATCTCCATTCCATAACAATTTGTCATTTCATTTATGCGATAAAGCCTGTGACAATTATTTTCTATGTGCTGCCGATATTTGGCCTTTGAAGGAAACACAATATAATTAAATTCCGGCGACATTCATGGTAAAACGTTAGAGTTCTTCCCGTTTAGTTAATAAAATTCTAATACAATTTAAGTAAGTAATATTGCTTACTGCAATTCCTAACCAAATATAAATAATATTGAATTTTTAAAATGTATCAACCAGCTACATACCAATTTGGTGTATGTTTTCAATATGTTGATAAACGCAAATGAAACCAAACTTCAACTCGGCAACAATAAAATTAGTCTACCTCAAATCCTTGACGGAATTAAAGTTCAGAAGCGTGCGTCGCTGTTGCCCAACAAATACGAACTGACAAAATGTTAACTCGGCATGAATTATGAGGTACAGCTCCTACCCTGGGGAAATTAAAGTGTCTTGCACCAACTTTAAGGCGCTCAGGTACAGAATGCTCCTAGCTACCGGTACACGTACTACAAATTCAATTTGTTCCTATTTTGAATTTGGCACTCATTCAATTGATAATTCCAGATTGTGTTTAAGAAAAATAAAAAAAAATATGTTGCGAAAAGTCTAAAATCTAGGGCATGCCCAGAGAAAAGTACAGGTTATATGATTTATTGATGTAGAAAAGTAACTAAACTACAAGAAGGAGAAAGGTTTTCAAGTTGATTGATATTTTTTCTAACGTAGGTATGTCCATGATTAAATGTTTACTGGATTTTCAATTTTTTTTTTTTTATGCCTGATAGGTATACCACTATCTCACCTGATAGTAAGCGATGATGTGGTCGAGGATGTTGTTCAGACTAACCTAGAGTCAATGTTTATGATTCTCTTTTTGCCTGGAGTATACCTCCAAGTTGTAAAGTTGCTTCTTGTAATTTCATCAACATCGTTAAAGTAGTTTGTAAGATATTCGATCAATTGAAAAATGAAATTCTAAGCTAGCCTGAACAACATCTTCGACCACATCATCACTTACCATTAGGTGAGATAATGGTCAAAGGCCTGCTATCAGTTATATAAAAAATATAAAAACGGCCATGTGCGAGTCGGACTCGCGCACGAAGGGTTCCTTACCATTAGCTATACAACATTAGACTTCATATATTAGCCTTTTTTTGTTATAATGCGTGCGAATCCGATTCGCACTTGGCCAACTTTTTGTATTTGTTGTTATAGCGGCAACAGAAATACATCATCTGTGAAAATTTAAACTGTGTAGCTTTCTTTCTTTCTTGAGAAACAGCCTGGTGACAGACGGACGGACGGACGGACAGCAAGTCTCACTAATAGGGTCCCGTTTTTACCCTTTGGTTACGGAAACCTAAAAACTAAGAATTTCCCATCTTATTAGTAATTGCAAATTTAGTGCAACATGGTTCTTATTCATATTTTATACATATCAAAATGTTGAAATTAACCTGTGCTGTATATTTTTCAAATGTATTAAAATGATTAATAGTCTTATCAATCACACGCAAGACTTAGAAAATTTGTTTGTAACATTGTTTTCATAACTTTGTTAAGTAAAAAGACAAATGAAATCATAATAAAACTGCACTTTACATAAAGCTGAACTTTGAACTAACTTAGAATAAAATTGATCACCACTTTTGAAATTGGCCATTACTTTCAAACAACCAAATAACTAGAAATAATTTCTGCCTATAATATTTTCTGAAAACTTTTCAACGTAGAACGTTCCCGTCTTTCTGTTTGTTCATCATTATATGTACAATCAATTGAGGCATATACCTGTGTTTTTTTATTGCAGTTTGTATTAGTATAGATATGCTTTAATCAAATTACAGGCATAGTCCCTGTTATGTACCGATTTCGAAAAAAGGACCGAAGAACGGATGTACGTTCTTTGTTTAACCAATTTTAGTTGAATCATTAGATATATATGATTTTTTTCAAGGGAAGTATTTATATCATCTTCAAATTGGCTATTTTTGATTACTCCATTTATTTTCGAAAAAAAATATCTGGCAAACGTTTTATTCAATATAATCTAATCATACTGATTATTGCTGATGTCAAACGCAGCATTATATTATTGGTAAAAATAAATCATCAATCGATCCTGTATGCAGCAAACAACACTCAAAGGAGAAATAATAACAAAACAAACCGAATTCTGAGGCTGAAAAACGTAAAAGTACTAAGAAAAATAACTAATTACATGTACACAATTACAAATTTACGAGAGGTTTTTTTAAGTCATTTGCGGGTTTCGAACCGCGTTCATCCACAAATATATAATTACATGTGTAAGGATCATGAACACACTATTGAACTCCGAAGAGTTTGAGTCAGCACGGTGCTTAATACAATAAGTTATTTTAGATTTTGTACTGCCTAAAAAACAATATAGTTTTATTTTAAATATATACAAATATATTCTTTGTGAGTACTGCCGGTAATTTAGTACATTAAAATTCTTTGCGGATAGAAGTCACTAGCAATGCCTTCGTGCACAAAGTAATAAACCTAGTTTTGATAGGATGATAATTTATGTAAAACTTTACGCTATGTAACTCTAGCGTGCCGCAGTCACTTGAAGTAGAAACAACAAAAGCATGTAAACGACAACGGCAAACAAAGTAGCGAAATTCAAAACTGAAAACGCGCCCGCATGCCTCGCAGATTAGCCGTGGGGCTCATCAGCTGAACAAATAGGGCACGTCTAGATACACCGTCAGCACATATGTACCAGCACCCGAGGGAAATAAATTGTTCACGTCTGATTGCAGCCTTATAAGATTTTTTCGTGTACTCCCCAAGGCGGTAAAAAATGAAGCGAGCTTGCAAATAGAATTAGGAGTTAGAGGATGTTTTTAGTTTGGGATTAAAACTTTGTACAGATTTCCGCCTTTGTGGGAATTTGTTTGTTCTACTTTATAGGATTCCAAGGGGTTTGACCACGTTTCTAAGTTTGTATTATTAATCCGAATTCTTTAATAGGATGTAGGTAACTAAATATAATTAGATCACCACAACTATATGGCATAAAATAAATCAAAACTATGCATTACAAAACCAAAATCGATGAACAGTTAAATAAACCATACAAAATATGTTCCCTTTACTAGATACCATAATTATAATTATGTAATTAGTAATTATTAAATGCGGAGTCACAATAGAAAGAATCACAAGAAGAAACACATAGGTATTTAAAATAAAACAATGTAAAAAAGTTACATTAATATTAACAAAAAGTAAAATCATATTTTAAGTTAACATTAAATTTATATTTTAGAATGAAACTTACAAAAAGACAAATAATTCCGCCTTATTTCCTGCAGAACCGAAATTACGTCATAAATGCCATGTGGCAATTTTCGATGCATTTTCCAAAAGAAACTATTTTCGATGCGTTTTCTAAAAGAAACTATTTTCGATGCATTTTCCTTCATTCCATCAGGTGCGTCACGCGTTTTTTTTTTTGGTAAAGCTACGTGGCTTAGCAGGAAAACTAGGCGAAATTGTCACTAGATATAGTATAATATATTTTTTATATTAAATTTGTTATTATTAACTATGTAAGTCCACTAAGTAACGCTTGAATATTAATTATGAAAAGCCACAATTTTTAAAATAAAGTATTATATAATTTCATACACAGTATTATTAAATAAAATAGAGAACTTGAAACAAAACACTATCTTGAGTTCCACTCCAAAGTAGACAACTGTAGTAATTGAATATTGTCTATTTACCTAAATAGTCTTCTATTTCTACCTATAAAGCATTGGCCTAAATATCTCCTATCTCATTATTTCGATGCAAATCCGTAGCGACCCGGTCAGTTCGACAAGAAATAACCTCCCATTCTGTGTCTAGTTGTCCGATTCGGGATTGACCGGTGTTAGTGAAAAGATATTAGCGATTTTAACGTTTTGTATATAGAAGTTTTTTTATGGGATAGGAGGCAAACGAGCAGGTGGCAACACCAGAGGTCTCGAGGATGCGTTGTCGGCCTTTAAGCCATTCTATCCCTTAAAAAAGTTGTTTTTAATATGGCTCCAGTGTTTAATAACGTATCTCACACGTTGACTCCGATTGTCAAAATTTGTAGGTACTTAGATTCTAATCGTATAGATAAATCTTACGTAATAAAACAAGAGATATTTTGCCAGATACTTGCCTTTAAAATGTTAATTTGCGTAATATTTTACTGGTAAGTGAAGTTAATCATTCTTATTCTTCAACTTACGAATCGCGATTACAAAAATTAAAATTACTTCTATTTCATACCGAAGCCCTCTTTCTCGCTTGCTTCTTCTTAACCAATCTACTAAGTTACGCAAGACTTGTATGGGTGTCCGATATTGGCATTATTACTGTGTGTTTCCATGTTTCGGAGGGCATGCTAAGGTGTTGGTCCAGATTCTTATCTTAGCAGGGCATTCGTACCACCATCAAGTTGTAAATCTGTCACCAAGCACTTAACTGTGTTCTGGCAGCTGTCCTTGAGATACAGTAATTTTATGTTAGCCAATTTATCTTCAGGAGAGATGAAAGGCTTGCCTAACGACTATAAATTAAAAAAAAAGTTTTTGACATAGATGTACTTTGAAAACATTTTAGCAATTATTGTAAGAGCTTTAGTAATTTCCTTGCACTGGGAACAACATTAGAATGTTTGTGAATACCACCATCGAACTATGGGTTCTAAAGCGTTAAGCTAGCTCGTGCGTTTAAATACTCGCAATTTAAATTCAACAACTACTTAATATACTAGATACCGGTACTAACTCTTTGGTAACAAGGCACACTTACAGATTTTGGACTGTAACTGAGAATAATAGAAAAACGTTTTACAGCGCAGTAAAATACGATTGTTTTTCTTACTTTTTTATGTAATTGCAAATAGTTTCCAGCAGATTAGACCTCATGTTCATTGCTGCTAAATATCTGGAAATAAAAAAACACGCCATTGAACACTATATCTGTAGTTATTTTCTTTAGTTATTCTATAGTTATTCTGTGTTATACCGATTTGCATTTTGTCGTAAAGACAATAAGAACTTTTGTATTTACTAATTAGAGTGAGTTTGTGGTGCACGTAGAATAAAGGTGATCAAACCGAGGACCGAGATATTCAAAATCAATCTTTTTAGTATTTATGCCACTAGACCACACCAGATCAGCAAGGAAGTCTACTGCACAGTATGATTTTTCCTAAAATTACAGCAGTTGTACTTGACGACAAATTCTGTGAAATTGCCTGATCCCAAACTAATTGTCAACACTTACCCCAGGGCCGCTACTACAATTCAACGAAGTTTAGTTTTTCGTGTTCGAGCGACACTTTAGACAACTAAAATTGACCTTGGGGTTCGAACTTCGTTGTTTCATATAGTCTTTGGTCGGACCGCATCGTTCATCACAAATCTTGCCCTGCTATGGAATCTACCATACTACTCTGAGAACGCTTTTATGCCTTATTTACCCGTTTTTATAAATTTTCATAGTAAGAGACCTAGTTATGTATCAGCGAGTAATTTACCTTAATGACTTTGTTCTATATTCATAGATATTTATATCTTCATTAGTATGTGTGTTCTTTCTGCATATTTACATTTCGACTTTGACTACTTATAAGCAAACGAATGAATTAAAATTTCATAATTGATAAATGTACAAACCATACTAATCTGATTTAAAAAATATGTTATACAGAATCTACACAGGCAAGTACTTCCAAGTTTATGCCACGAACGAAGTTAAACAAAAGTAAGCCAGAACGTGTATTGCGGATATCTTTCTTTTGGGACCCGAAGTTCGATACTTCGACGAATTAGAGTAGGGGACCAGTTTCCGGTACGATTGTCAGTCTTGATCAGCTAACAAGCTAAATGCTGAACGCTCATTAGTCATCTTTCGCGCCATAGAATATCTTTGACCAATCAACGTACAGTATTTAGTCTGCCAACTAATCAAGGCTTTGACAAACGTTTCAGAAACTGATTAGTCGTTTTAGTTCTCGATACTATGTACTACAAATATTGAAATTCGATATGGGAAAGGATTTATAGACCAACTTTTCTTTGATATTTATATCATTGTTAGATTAGGTCGTTTAGTTTTAAGTTTGTAGCTTGTACCACTTACTAAAACTGTCCAGTAGCAGTGATCGGAACTCTAATCTATGTACACGTCTATTTTCATTAGAGCTTGACAAGTTTTTGCCAGATCGGTTCCACTAGCGCTTCCATTTATACAATGGCGTTCGAGATGAAGCGAGGCATTTTGAGATGAGACGAGATGAAGCAAACTGGACGCGACAAAAAGTTGAGTAGACCACTAATTGTATATTGTTCTTATACGTATGTGATACGTTACATTTAGACCACGTTTAGCACTTTCTACTAACGTTATTTTTTGCAAACTATTCGTTATGACGAGTATTGTGGGTCAGCAACGTCAGCTGCGGTCATGATTTGGATGGGTGACCACCAGTGGCATTACTAATGAGTGCTTCCGAGCTTTGGAGGGCGTTATGCCGCCGGTGTTTGTTGCTTTCTTAGGATGGCAGTAATTATAGCATGGTATTAGGGCATTTTACGAATGACTGCCTGGCTACCTACCAACCTTAAGGAGAAAATCTGTCGGCAAGTACCTATTGGTATTTTCCGAGATTAGGATCTCGGAAAATACTAATAGGCAAGGTCTATAGATCTCGGTCCCTAGACCTTGCCTAGTAGGCGGTTTGCCATAATTCCCACCCTTGGCAGCCGTCTTAGGGATCACTATGTAAAATATCAGTACTTCAGACTTCACTGCAGACCACGTGTGGGTATTATTCCCTTCGTCGCCTCTATGGGGGTCTCAACGGTCTCTCGGCAATGAAGGGGTGAAATCACATTAATTATTGTTATTAATATTTTACAGGCGAAAGTTTGTGAGTGTGTTTCTATGTTTGTAACTTCTACGCGCTCAGACAGCTGAACCAATTTTGTTGAAATTCGGTACGGAGGTAGGTGAGGCGCTGGATTAACACAGGATACTTTTGAACATCATCATCCATCACCACGTGGGTGTAACAGCGGGGCAGCTAGTCTATATAAAGCCCTAATAAGTCATATACAAATAAGTCGTGTAATATACCTTAGTATACATATATAGTAATTACCCTCTTCATCACTGCCTGGAAGATATCACTGCTGAGATAATATTACTACAAGCTCTGTTTATTACTTTTTCTTTTGTTATTATAAATAAATGTTATGACAAAGAGTTCCAGCTACGCCGCGTAGTTTCTCCCGCCTGGACAATACTGAAATGTGATGATGTTATAAAAGTCATATATATACAGGGTTATTGGTAAAATGCTAACAACCTCTTAGGGTTGACTTCTGCTAGTACTAAAAATAATTTTGTGTTTGTTTTTGTTTTGAAAAAAAAATTATATTTTTCTTTTGTTTTAATGCCTACTCCGAGCCAAGAGTGCCCCGTGCTCCCTTTGAATAGTTTTGAATATTTACATCGAGAAAAGTAGTAAAAAATATGAAATAATATATAACAGGCACAAGACACTTTTAACATAAGGTGGTCCTCTTACTTAAAGTCCGTCAAATACACATTGAAAAACACAAAAAAATAATTAAATATTTTTTTTCTAAACAAAAATCAATTCATCTCAAAATGTTTTCTTAGGACTCGCAGAAGTCAACCCTAAGAGGTTGTTAGCATTTTACCAATAACCCTGTATATTATTATCCCAGTTCTAAACTGGTCTATATTCCGAGTTCCATTAAACCGATTCACCCAATTCAGCGTACAGGAGTAACAAACATACAAACTCACATCCTTACTCACTCACACACTTTCGCATTTATAAATTAGTATGAACTGTGATTTGATGAGCTCTATATGAAATACAGAAGTAAGAAATCTGGTATTTATGCGCTCTGTTGCTAAGAACTATCTCAATTTCAAATATTTAAAATACAAATGCATTTGGTATGAAATTTTAATCTGCCGAGAGTGCTGGCCGTCTGACGGATCCAATATTCAAATTTAAAGAAACAAACTGAATGCTGTACAGTCGAGTTCAAAACTTACTAAAATCATTAGCTTACAAGCAGCTTTATATAGTAGGCCTACACTAATATATGTCATCTATACATCACTATTGCACCTCGAGATAGGTAAGTAAAGGATTTTGTTAATTAATAATATAATATGTAAAGACATCAAAAATCATGTAATTATATATTAGAACAATATATAGTAATTAAACAACTTTAAACGGTTATATAATAATAAAATCGCGTATATTTATTATTATTTTTGTCCTGACGTTTCAAACAGTTTGCAGTGGTCGTTTTCACGGGGTGACTGTAAAGTCGCCCCTGTAAATAAATATTTCGTTTTAATAAATGCAATCATTTATGAAAGAGCAACTACATAATTATTCTTATCCTACATCGCTCAGAGCATGACTACAAGAATTAAGATGACTGATGAAGTTACTTATATTATTATGTGGTATTTAACTATTGCTCTTGTTGGCAAAACTTAAATGCGTGGAGTTCCGAAAAGTCAATATGAAGCGCTCGTAGCGAAGTTTGCTGCAGCGCTCGTAGCGAAGTTTGCTGAAGCGCTTGCATCGAAGTTTGCTTAGTCGTTCTTAACACCAATCACTTAAGTTAAGCAATGTCCGCCGCGGTCATTACTTGGATAGGTGACCGCTAGCGATATGACTACTGAGCGCTTCCGTGCTTCGCCGGCATGTAGCCGTCGGTGCCGGTTGTTGTTTTACAATGGCAGCCGATATAGCATGGTGGTAGGGAATTTAGCAAATGCCCGCCTGGCTAGCTAACACCCAACAGTGTATTCGGGCAGCTGTCCTTGAGAGCTAGAAATTCTAGATTAACCTGAAAAACATCTTCGACCACAATATCATCACTTACCACCAGGTTAGATAGTGGTCAAAAGCTAGACTATCAGCTATAAATTAAAAAAATTAGAAGCTGAAGTAGGATCTCAGAATACAAGTTGCAATACATGGTGATGGGCAGGCCACATCTGTTGACGAAAGGTAACCGATGGGGAAGAATAGTTCTCCATTTATCACAAGCCGAAATACATAGGTTTGACCTCCCACCAAGTAAACCGACTTTATTCTATAACTATGGATAAAGGATGTTTCATTGATGTTTATTGCAAATCATTGGTGATAAATATATTCAATCTATATAAACACAACGCAAAATATATTTTTTCTAAATTAATTTACTTGACGACTTACTGTTAAGAAAATGTTCAGACAGATGTTTTGGCAACAAACTGAGTATCCCTGCAACAAACCTACATTAGTATGATTTAGTTTCATTTCTGCTGAATAGTCTGCGAAAGTTAGAAGCCGCCCGAAAAAGTTTCCAAGTTATAACTCAGGTAAATAAAAGTTACGGGGGAAAATTCGTCTAACCGTGGCTTTGTATAACTCCCACAACTTTGCCGCTTATCAATTTCCGCAAATGAAAGTATTTCGTGTCCAGAGAAATAATGAAGTAATATCATTTATCTGATTGTATCGTAGTTGGTATGTTGTGTTAACGTGAGAACACAGAAATATTAACAGTAATATTGAGATATTCATTTATCAGATTGTAATATCTCGAGGAAATATATTAATATAAAATGGCACGTGTTTCTCTAAAAAGGACCATTTTTCACCAGGGGCGAAACCAATGCGTAGCCGAACCTGTAAGACACTTTTAACACCCTTTTTTAAGGAATCCATATTGTAGCTCTTGGGAAAACACTAGATGGAAGATCATTCCACATTTTGCAAGTATGTGGTAAGAAGGAACGCATAAATCGAGCTGTGTGAGACTTCCAGGACTCGATTATGTGTGGATGAGTTTTTAACCGGTGACACGAGGTACGATGATAGAAATTAGTCGTAAATAATTTCTAAAGAAACAAACCTCTTCGTATCCGACTCTCCAACAGTTGTTCCCAAATGCACATAAAACTACGAAACATAATTCAAGCCTGCAAACTTGAAGTACATAAATAATTTCACGTATGTAAAGATTCCACACTTCAGCTCACAGGGTGTTTCAATAATGCAAGTCGTGGCTGTAAAACGTAGCAGTACGGCTAAATGGCCGGCTGTAAGAATTTACTGTTAAAACGTGCTTCAATATTCGAACGATGTGATAAAAAGGAACCGCAGTATTGCAATGCAAAATCTGTACACGTAACACGTTTTCGGTATCCTGAGATTATTGATCGATACTGTGTCGATGTCCGTGTAATGATGCACCCAACTCTTTTATTTTCACAGCAAAAATTTGAGATCGTCACCCGTTGACTTTCAGGGTTTGTCCCTGAAAGTCAAAGGATGGCGATCTCAGGCCTTGATTACTGAGTAAATGGGATTTTGACTAAGTAGTGCCAAAATTCCCTTGACATGGTCATGATCTGTAAGCGACTTGAAAGTAGACTTTCGCCACATAATCGCCTTTATAGTTGCAAGCTCAGAAGAAGGCGGAAATAATATAACCTATCGGCCATCATAAGATTATAATACAAGACCGATGGCTTAACATGCCTTCTGAAGCACAGAAGCGTTTATTCTACAAATGTTCAACTAAGTAGTCGACAGCAACCAATGCTTTTATAGCTATATAAGCTAGCCTTTGACAACTATCTCACATGATGGTAAGTGATGAAGTCGTCGAAGGTGTTGTTATGATAGCCATGCATTAACTCTTAAGGACAGCTGCCGGAACACACTGGTAGGTGCTTGGTGACAGATTTTTTGCATGAGGGAGGTAGCTAGCCAAGCGGACATGCGCAAAATGCCCTGCCCACAATGCTTTAATGACTGCCATCCTAAGACAACAACCAGGACCTACGGCTAACGTGCCCTCTGAAGCACGGAAGCGCAGCAGTAATGTCAACTGCGGTCACCCATCCAAGTTATGACCGCGTCGGACGTTGCTTAACTTAGCTGATCGGTTAAGAACGGCTTAGCAAACATCGGTACGAGCGCTTCGAAACTACTTAGTTGAGCCTAGTTGAACGGAAAAAATCAGTAGGCAAGCTCCGCCACCAAAACTCTTCTCTTATCTGCTGAAAACTTTTTTGTCTATAAAGTAGTAGAATCATAGAAGCTATAGATATACATGTATAAAACTAAACTGACTTATTTGTGTTGATATCATATAAACACAAACTGAAATGTTAACAACAAAGAATGCATAATATTATACCATTGTATATTTAACCTCGTTTATGCTTTTGGATACACTCATGCGAATGTTAGAACAACGTTAGGATAAAATTTGATGTACTCTTTGTATAATTTAAGTAGCTGCTGCCACAGATTACCAAATAACTGCTACCCGCTATCTGTTAGAACTTATGAACCATCAAACTACCATGCGAACAACCACTTTTGCTCTTAGTACATAGGTACATTTCAAAATTACAAATTTACGAGGGGAAAAATGTTTCCTCTTGTAAATTTGTAATTTTGAAATATAATCCGCAGCGCATGCGTTATTGCAAACATAACAATACTAAAAAAATACATAGGTATAGTTGATGATAAAGTCAAGTCAACTAATATACTATTCCACCAAAAGCATCCTGCACTCGAGTAACCGAATACTTACCGGTAGAGTAAAGGCAATTGGACCAACGTACCTTGGTTTTCGTGAATTTTCTTCTTGAAGCTTTTGTCTATAACTTACCTTCGTCAAAGGGTAAGAAATTAGGGGTGTTAAAAAGCTCGTGGGAAAGGCAAATCTCTTCTTCAAATCCCTTTTTGTGTAGAATAACAGTTATATTGAATATGCACATCCCAGTACAACGTACCAGGTGTCTTACTGTTTGACTATAGAGACATAAATATAGCAGCAAATATAGGGAAGCGAAATGTCAATACTAAGTTCAAATTCATTTTTCTAACAATCGCACTTCATAGGAACGGTTTATAAACCTAATTAAGATAATTAATAGTTTAAATACTATACATTTCAAAACTATTTTCAGAAAACATCAAATGAATATTTAATAATACACATAAAAAATATAAAAATATTTCTAGTGTTATTTTTTATTTTTGAAATATTTGTTAGTATTATATAATATTATTGTACACTAGAAGGGTATGCAGAGCCTACAACACATGAAATTATTTTCTTAGTGTAGGTTCTGTGCGAATAACAGACTAGACAAACATACTAACCATAGCTTTTTCTCTCAATCTATAATATTAAGAACTTTATTTCGTTTGTAAACAAATTGTAAATTATTTGCAAAATAATACTATTAATATTATTGTTATTTCCGCAAAGTAACGTCTAAATCTATTCATTATCTTAAGATAATTAAGTTTTATAGCCATTCACACCCACTATACAGTATACACTATACTAGATTATACTGGACACATAGACGGTATGTCATCGAGTGTATTATATTCTCGTAAGAATGTGACGAAGTCATCCTCTTTTACCACACTATCACCTCATTCCATAATTCGCTACTGTCCACATACATATTTCAAGCTTCCATTCTTCATTCAAATTCAAAACCATCTCCACAATGGACCGACAGCTTAACGTTCCCTCCGAAGCAAGCGCTCAGTAGTAATGTAAGCGGTCACCTATCCAAGTTATGACCGCGGCAGACGACGCTTAACTTAGCTGATCGGTTAAGAATGCCTCAGCAAACTACGCTACGAGCGCTTCAAATTTGTATTCCTGATTTGTACTGCTCCTGCATCATCCAACACCATCCTGTACAACCTGTAAGAACGAGCTATTCCACTGAACCTGTAGGTAAACCTCAGGAAACCCTCACCGTTTTAAGAACAGCTTCTTCAAAGTAGTATATTACTTACCAAACCAAATTCAAGTACTCCAGTAAGTGCTCAAGCAAGTTTATTCCTCGTTCACCAACTCATGTGTTCTCTTTGTGAAAGTTTCCATTGTGTAATGAACTGCAGGTAACGTAATATACAAACTTCCTTCTATGTCAATATACCTACTGGTTGGAGTTAATAAAGATCCTGTGCAAATTTCAGAAGCTGTAAGTTTGCGGTAAGGATTCGTTTTTCATATAGAACAAGACAGTTACGAGTTCGGTATTAAGTGATATGTTTTGAATTAAAATTTAAATTATTACTGGCTGACCCGACAAACGTTGTTTTATTGTCATAAAAACTAACGTGAGTGTACATACTTATTAACTACGTATACCGGCAAGAACTCACGGTGTTTAGTCGTTATCTCCGACCGGTGTTCGAGCAGTAAAGACGCTCATTCTCAAATACATACAAATAGATTTAGGCGTTGAGAATGAGCGTCTTAACTGCTCGAACACCGGTCGAATACATACAAATAGATTTAGGCGTTGAGAATAAGCGTCTTTACTGCTCGAACACCGGTCGGAGATAACGACTAAACACCGTGAGTTCTTGCCGGTATACGTAGTTAATAAACGTTGTTTTGCCATATAGGCAAACAAAAATTAAAAAAAACCGGCCAAATGCAAGTCGGACTCGCGCACCGAGGGTTCCGTACTAACCCCTGTCACCGTTATTAGTATCGAGCAAGAAACGGTAAAAAATCAAGTTTGTTGTATGGGAGCCCACTTAAAATTTTATTTTATTTAATTTTTTGTATTTTTTGTTATAGTGCCAACAGAAATACATCATCTGTGAAAATTTCAACTGTCTAGCTATCACCGTTCTTGAGATACAGCCTAGTGACAGACGGACGAACGGACGAACCGCGAAGTCTCAGTAATAGGGTCCCGTTTTTACTTTTTGGGTACGGAACCCTAAAAAGTGTAATAGACATATTTCAAAAACAGTTAATGTCCTATTCTGAGACCTACTGAATATACACACAAAATTTCATAGGATTCGATCAAACCGTTTCGGAAGAGTTTTGTTAAAAACATGAGAAGACGCGATACGAGAATTGTATATAATAGAATACTATTTTATTACACATTAAACTTAAACGACTTTAACTGATTGACCGTGACAAGGATCACTGAAACTTTTGAAACGTTTGTTGATGATATGATTAAAACGAAACTATTTAATGGGTTATTGTCGTTTAATTGATTTAAAATAATATAAGTTTGTATATAAATGTCTCCTAAAACACTCGTGATGTAAGAAATCATGAATCTTTGGAAATGTCTCTTTTATTCGTTGGCATAAAACGATCATGAGACAAACTATTACATTTTCGTCGTCACGGTGGCAAACAGAATGAATTATTTATCTTTGTTTGTTAGATATCGTTATGAAATGTATATTTTTCTTCATACCTTTTTGTATATTGAGCATTAAAAACAAAAATTAAGTACTTATTCGATTAAAAATTAAGTATTTACCATTATATACCAGCCGGATCCTCTACTGCTGAACACAACCTCACCCATTAAGGGGGTGTTTGCTATAATCCCCACATCACCACGCTTGGCAGGCGTCTTGGGGATCACAGTTTAAAATAGCAGTTCCTCAGATTGCGCTGCTGCCCAACCTCAGTCGCCTCTTACGATAACCACATGTAGAAAAAGGGTAAAGACATTCCACCCCATGGTGTTAAGAGTACTAAGACCTACAACAAATCAATGGTTTTCGTAATAACTTTGTAGTTTTATATCTGGTGGTTCCAAATTAGTTATTCTCCTTAAGTTTACTTTAACAATATTCTTGTAATATTCATAATTTTATGACTACCATTCTGTTATCTGTATCCCTATTTTACCACTCTAGGGGTTTATTTTGCAAAAAGTAATGCGCTCCGTTTATATGCTTGTTTAATTTGTTTTCAATAAAAGAGGGCAACAACACAAAGGTAATTTATGGTAACTTTGATTTCGTATGCAGACGGAATTATTATTAATTCAGTATATCACATAGTTAACTGAAGTGGTTACAGAGAGGTTTGTAACTTATAAACATCATTGAACCGATTAGACTAACAAAATGGATAAACAGAAATGTTAAATATAATACATGTAATATGGAAGATGTGATATGATGTGAAATGCATGACGACCCTCTAAAGTGCACTGTTGCATGAAGCTTCGTATATTTGGTATATTAGATCGCAATGCTTTGCGAAAATCAAAAATGCTGTTAGGAATATTGGCAAAAAATATCAACCAAAAATTACTTTATACAGGGTTATTGGAAAAATGCTAACAACCTCTTAGGGTTGACTTCTGCTCTGACTTCCTAACAAACATTTTGAGATTTTTGTTTTTATTTATTATAAAAAGTTGAGTTTTCTATTTGTTTTTGATGGAATAAGCACGAGAACTACTTGATGTTAAAAGTCTCTTGTACCTGTAATTTATTCAGGTACATGAGAGTCTTAACATCAGGTGGTCCTCGTGCTTATTCGACATGCTTTTTGACGAAGTCATCAATAACACAAAAACCACATTATTTTTTAATAATAATTGAATTTCAAACAAAAGAAAAAACTCGAAATGTTTGTTAGGACTAGCAGAAGTTAACCCTAAAAAGTTGATAGCATTTTTACAATAACTCTGTATATCAATAAGTGGTCGTTGAATTTTCGATCATACATAATCATCAGATATCTTTCTTCCTTTATTCCCCTTTAAATATAGTTACGCAATAATATGTGTATTAAACAACAGACACCTGTGCAGTGTATATATGGTTTTAACTCCAGTTATATGATTGACGCAAACCTCCTTAGGGGTTCTTTATACGTGGTTCATACTGAAAGTTTCTGGAACTGACCATTTACAATAAAAAAGCAGTTACGGAATTCGAAAATGGAACTCTCTCGAAACATGTTACTTTATAACAAATCCTTTTTGAAGTAATTTTGAAAATACACATTTTAACGGAAAACTGACAAACCAGAAGTATAGATTTTAGACTCAAGGACATGCATGCAATATTTTATTTAAACATTTGGTATTTAAAATATGACGAAACTACGATTGTATGGAAAGGGCTATGAAAAAACTTTTTTTCATAGCTTAAAGTCTAACCTTTGAGCACTATCTCACCTGATGGTAAGTGATGATGTTTGTTTGTTTGTTTAGGGAGGACATAGATGCTGGCTACCGCCTGTGCGGTCGTCCAGCTCCACCGGGTTTTGGGCGAGGGCCTGGCCCTACAATAGCCCGGGAGGGAGAAGTGCCGAAGGCACTTCTCCCGAGACGGGCGTAGAAGGCGAAAAGCGCTTTCTACCTCCGTCTCCTGCGGACGCCGAAAACGTACCGCTACTATAGGAGGGGTTGACAGCGAGCTCAAGGGCACCACTGTGGTTCGGACCTCGGCTTGTCTCGCTGTCGAGAGACATGGGGGGGATCGGAGCAAAATGCCTCTGTGCAACTGCAGTGTTGCACAATTGGGCCCTACTGAATAATACTCTTTGACTATTTGGAGAGCAATTTATCGTGACCTTGTTTTTGCCTCGAGCTCGCCGGCGAGCTCGGTGTTTGATTGTGTGACCTCTGATTACCTCACACCTGGGGATTTTACCTCGACGACTTGCGGATAACGCTAAAGCTGCCAACGTAATGGCTGCGATGGGGTCATCCGGGTCGTCTAATACCTGCCGTGGTCGGCGACGGGGGGGTTTGAAAAATGGGATAGAAGAGGCAGTCGAGTAGTTCGATGCCTGGACAACCAATGGGTTCGGGTGGTGGGGCGCTCGATCAAAGTATCGGCGGGCGCAGTCCTTATTGAACTGCGCTAGAGAGGGAAGGTTTAAGTCGCAATGCAACTCGGTGTTCCGGATATACCACGGGGCGCCGGTTGCATTACGAAGAAAACGGTTTTGGATGACTTGAAGTTTATGAAGGTGGGCCTCACTAGCATGACTAAACACTACTGATGCGTAAGTCATGATGGGGCGGATGCAGGCAGTGTAAAGTGTCTTCTTATTACTAAGAGACATTTTACTCTCTTTGCGAAGTAGGGGACCAAGGCGACCCATTATGAAGGCCGCTCTGTTACGGACGGTTGTTATGTGATCGTTAAAGGTGAGATAACGATCAAGGGTGACTCCGAGGTATTTTGTTCTAGGAACCCAGGGAATGGGTTCGTCGAACAAAATAAGCGGTTTCGGGTAAGGGGAGCGTGTCTTCTCAGTAAAGCACATAGCTGTGCTTTTAGCTGGGTTGACCGCGATGCGCCATTTTCGGAACCAGTCACCGATCTCGGTGATGGCCCGTTGCATGACGAAATAGGACTGTCTGTTGATATGCCACCCAGTGGTGTAAATGGCGGTATCATCCGCATATTGGGCTAAGAATACTTTGGGCTGAGAGCGTGGGATGTCACTGGTATACAGTGCAAAGAGAATAGGTGATAGCACGGAGCCCTGAGGGACTCCGGCTCTGACTGGGTGGGGGGAGGAGAGGGTGCCTTCCACGCGATAGCGAAAGCTTCTGGCTTTAAGGAAGTCTTGTAGGATGAGCACAAGACGTTCTGGCACGCCAAATTGGTATAGCTTGTAGATCAAGCCGTTGTGCCAGACTTTGTCAAAAGCTTTCGCTACGTCGAGGAAGACTGCTAGCGTAGTCTGGGGTTTGGGGTACTTATTGAAGCCCTCAATGATGTGCTCCGTGAGGCGGTGCACCTGTTGGACGCATGAGTGTCCGGGTCTGAAGCCAAACTGCTCATCTGGGATAAGGTGGTGTTCCTTAGCATGGGACTGGAGACGGTTTGCAAGTAACCGCTCGTAAAGTTTGCCTAAGGCACTGAGGAGGCTGATGGGGCGGTAACTGGTGGGGTCAGATGAGCTTTTGCCTGGTTTGTGAATGCCAATGACATTTGCACATTTCCAGGTGTCTGGGAATAAGCAGTGGCTCATAGCAGCATTGAAGATGCTGACTAAGAGATGGATGAGAGGAGGAGAGAGGGTTTTAAGAACCCTGTTGAAGATGCCATCGGCACCGGGGGATTTGCGCGGTCGGAGGGCCTTGATCAGTCTCTCCACCTCAGCGTAAGTCGCTAAGGTGATTGGTGGGAGTTCAGAGGTGACCACAGAGCTTTTACGTTCGACTTCAGCATCCACCGAATCGAGGTGAGCTTGGTCAACGTGATCTACGTTAGGGGAACACTGAGCCTCTAGGCTATCAGCTAGGCACTCAGCTTTGTCTTCGTCAAAGAACGCTGGGACTAGTGGGACTGGTCTGTATAAGGGAGGCATGTCGTTATGGTTACTTCCTTTCAAGCCTCGCGCCAAGTCCCAGTAAGCATGGTGGCTTGGCACGAGGTTTGAAAGTTTATCGCCCCATTGTTGATCACGCAACTCAGACATGCGACTTTGAACCATGCGTTCAAAGTGGCGTTTCTTAGTTTTGTTCTCTTTACTGGGGTAAGAGTCGTAATGTCGGGTCACTGCTTTACTCTCCGTCACCAATCGTCTCACATCCGCTGGAATGACAAGGCGCCGGTCGTCCGGCACTATGACCTCCTTTGCGGATGCACCTACTACGGTGGAGAGGTGATTGGTGAACGAATCGATCGCAAGGGTTACGTCATCTTTTGTCAGGATGTCGTCAGGGATCTTGTCTAGGTCCGGTGAACTGATAGCCTTTAGGGCATCGCCTACTTGCTTCCAGTTCACTATCGTCTTAGTGGGGCGGGGGAGGTCAGTCGTTGGGTCGGGACCTAGTCGCAGTATAATGGGTCGGTGGTCAGAGTGAAGCTCGTGAACCACTTCTATGGAGCGTAACCGGAGTGTTACGCCTCTGAATAGTGCCATGTCAAGCAAGTCAGATCGGTGGTTTTCCATATAAGGGTAGTGAGTGGGCTCAGTGGGCGCAATTATGTCAAAGTTAAGTTCTGCGATATGGTTTTCAAGTGCAATACCTCTGGGATTGTTGACGTTACAATTCCATAGGATGTGCTTACTGTTGAAGTCGCCAATCAGAATGACGGCGCTTCCTAATGAGAATAGGGCTTCTAAGTCAGCTCGGACGATCGGCTTTTTGCAAGCTTGGTAACAGGATGCTATGACTATAGGTTGATGACCAGTCATAGCTAGGAGGCAACAAGATGCTTCCATATTAACAAGAGTCGGGGTAGGTAGGGGAATGCAGTGCAGGGACCTTTTGTAATAGATAAGAGTGCCTCCCCCACGGGAGTTCACTCTATCATCACGTACCGTTCTGTAATTGGCAAACCTAGGGTTCGCCTTCCCCGGTTTTAGAAAGGTTTCCTGCACGCATATGATATCGATAAGGTGGGTACAACAAAAGTCGTGGACGAGGTCACGTTGTTTGAAGAGGCCGTCAGCGTTAAATGACGCTAACGAAACTGAGTACGGTTTCGTGCGTTCGGTTGTACTACCCATAGTGGTTGTACTGGGGAGGGGCCTGGGGAACGAAGCGCTTAAGGGCGCTAAGTAAATTCGCGTGTTCCAATGTGTATTGGATCACGTCCGCTGGGGATTGAGCGTATTGCATCTTGTGGAATAGCTCTTGTACCTCATTGATGTCAACCGACATAGCCAGATCGCTGACTAGGTTGATTGCCTCTTGAAGAGGGGCAGCCATCAATGGCATAGGTGGAGCTTGTGGCCGGGAAGCGGCGCGGGGAGGCGCGCGAATGGTGTTGGCGACGGGTGCCGGGAGTGCGGGGCGAGCCGGGGCCGGTGCGCGGGCAGGGGCCGCGGCGCGGGCGGGTGCGGGTGCGGGCGCGGGTGCGGGCGCGCGGGCCGGGGCGCGGGCGGTAGCGACGGTCTTAACCATACTGGGTGGTTTAGACCATGCGTTACGGGCTGGGAGCGGCGCGGGTATTACCTGTGAGGCAGGTACTACCGTTAGTTTAGGGCTTACCCGTTGGTAACGGACGTAAGAGGGACGGGTCGGCCTATGCCTTGCCACCCTGTGGTTCACTCGTGGTGCTTTAGGGCAACCACGGTAATTCGCGGTATGCCCTTGAGCACCGCATAAAACACAGCTGGGTGGGTCCGGTGAATCCCGGGTGCGAGTGCACGCTGCTGTCGCGTGATCGCCTAGGCACTTAACGCACCTAGCGCGAGCGAAGCAGAAACGGGAGGCGTGCCCGTATAGTTGGCAGTTATGGCACTGCGAGGGACTCCCATTTTTGTATGGGGCTTGGACATCGAGTCCTGAGAGGCCACAGACCTTTTTTAGATTAAAAATGGCCTTGCCTTCAGGTGTACGATCTAGTACTACGAGTACTAGATCGTAGGGACTGCGGTCCTTCCCGCTGTACATGCGGTGAACTGCATGTACGGGGAAGTCTTGTGCCTTCAGGTCGGCACATACCGAATCGGTATGTACCTCCTTGGGCACACCGCGGATGACCACTCGGAGGACTTTCTCCTCTTCGAGCGCATAAGTGTGAAAACTTATGCTCTCTTTACGGAGGAGCTTTGTTAGCGCTCTGTGGTCGCTAATGGTGGACACTTGAACTTTAATGCCCTGCTGCGTGGAGCGGGCATTAGTGTAGTGGATCCCACGATCCGAAACTAAACGGGACAGCATGTCCCATTTGGTTTTGTCCTGAATGAACAGGGGCGGAGGCGGTTTTTCGCGGCGCGCGCTCGCGTCCTGAGGGGACGCGGCAGTGGTGGCCGGAGCGGAGGGAGGAGACGCGGGGCGCGGGGCGGGGGTCGGCTTCTTGCCGGAGGCGGGGGCCTTAGCGGGTGCCTTGGCGGGAGGGGCGGAGGTTGCGCAACTAGCGGCTTTAGGAGCACGCTTGCGTTTTCTGTCTACGACGGTATAGCCGTCGTTATCGGAGTCCGAGTCAGTGCGTAAGGCACGACTCGGATCTACATCCATCTCCGCTTCGGAGTCCGAAGTGGGCTCGACAACGGCGATGGAGGGACGGGTGCTCGCTGGCCTCCCGATCGGTGAGCGCGAGCGAGACCTCTCACGGGGAGGGGCTGCCACCGTGCGTCTGTTGTCAGGGCCCGGAGCGGGCGAAGTCGGGCTGTCCTCTGAGAAGGACCGGGTCAGAGGAGGGACGATGGCCTCCGGAATTGGAGTTCCGGAGGGAGCGATGAGAGTGTCCGTGAGGCGGGCACTCTCTGCATCGTTAAGTGATTGCTGATGATCAGCGTAGAGTTCGGGGTAGCGGAGGGCGAAGGTCTGAAGGACCTCCACCTCACCGTTAGAGGGACGTTGCATCCTGAGGGGAATACTCAGGATGGTCTAACGGGTTCTGTCTCCCTCTCGCAACTCGTGAGCTCACTTGTGTGAGAGGGAGTGAGTACCTATGGTGTGCCCTAGTTGTGTACCCTCTCCGAGCTTTTTTCTCGGCGGAGAGGGGTGCTCCTAAGCGCTACTCCGGGGTTGACTAGGGGTGACCCCAAGGCCAGTAATCCCGGAGCCCAGCTTGCTTCGGCTGACCCGTGAAGCGGGAAAGGCCACGGTGCAAGGTTAAACCAAACCAACAACAGTGGCCGTTGTCACCGTAGGGTGTCACACTGCGACCGCAGCAAATGGCGGATTTGATCGTTCAGACGGGTTTGGCTGACGCTACCCCACGCCTGAACGACGTCGCTTAACAGCACAAAGTGTGTTGTTACGCGACTGTTACTATGTTGTGTCGGGTAGTAAAGTGGTGAAATGCGCACCGAAAAGTGCGGTCAAAACAAGACCACCAGCCCGATATGATGTTGTTCGTCCGAAACAAGGGACTTGGGTAGGTGGTAATGCCTGACGTCTTAGAGCGCCTCTGCGCGACGGCACGGCGAGCTCGTAGCTCGCGTTGCTCGGCGTTCGGCGGCTGCTCAGCTTCTGCACACAAAACAAAAACTTCGTCAGGACTGCGTATTCCAAGGCACTGGTCTGCAACTAGCGTCGGAACGATGACCCGAGTGAGACGGCAATAGTGCGGGGACTATTGCGGTCTCACTGGGAGATACTGGCGGAGCTGTAGACAGGTGTGCACGGCGTGGCGGCACAGGTCGGAATGAGTGTCCAGTGTGTGTAGTGAGTGATGATGTTCTTTAGGCTAGCCTTAAATACTGGCTCTGAACGACATCTGCCAGAACACACCGTTAGGTGACAGATTTTCTATTTGAACTAGCCAGGCAAGCATTCGCTAAATGCCCTACCACCATGCAGTAGACTGCCATCGTAAGATAACAACCGGGACCGACGGCTTAACGTATCCTCCAAAGCACGGAAGCGCTCAGTAGTAATGTCACTAGCGGTCACCCATCCAACTTCTGACTGCGGCGGACGTTGCTTAACATAGCTGATCGATTAAGAACAGCTAAGCACACTTCGCTACGAGCGCTTCAAATTTACCCTTAAAAAGCAGGTACAAATATTATCAAATACGAGTCAAATAACATGCCTACACATATCTACTTAGTTAACTTGTATCGTCTTTAGAAAACATATCAAACTTAACGAGAACAGGGCTATCTTGACAACTTGTGTTGATCTTTTGGAAATAAGTAAGCAAAGATCGCGAAATTCCCCCAAACTGAAACGCGAAAGTTTGTTCTCCTTTTACTCGTTCTAAACTTTGATCAAAACTCAGCAGTACACTGTGAAGCCAGACGGAAAATAATTTTATTATTCCTTTAAGCTACGTTTCGTTAAATAAATTCTGTGTTTAATTTAAAAAGTTAGACTGGAGATGACTGTGGTTGGTACAAACTAAATAGCGAGACAGATTTCTTAAAATATAAATTCATTCCTGAAATCGTCTCTCTAGATGTACATTTTGATTGCTTTGGACGTAATAGGATGAACGAAATTTTGGAAGTACTTGCAATTACATCTTACATTTTATTCTCTGTGAAATCTGCTTTGCAAAACCATATTGTTAATGATGTAGGGAATGTATTAAATAAAGCACATAATTACTAGGGTCCTTAGTTCTTTTTGTATGTAGGGTACCGTACAGTACCAAAAATAATTTTATTAATTTTAGTCTTTTTTTTGTTTGTCTTTACTCGTATGTCACGAGTGTTTATACCGGAAATGTACAAACCTGAAATTTTGATACATTTTGTAAGTAGAACGATGATACAAAACCAGTGATAGGAATTTATTCAGAAAAAATATTTTTCTGTGGAAAGGTAGTCGAATTATTTTTATTGTTGTAATCTAGCACAACACAGCTACTCTATTCTGGAATTCAATAAAAACAATATAAGTAGTACCTATATGTTTTCATTTTAGCCCAGAGGCTTTGTCTATGGACTTTCAAGCAAGTAGCTTGAGCTTCGCATGGTGGTGGACATTATACGAACAACATTAACTGCACTACTAAAGTAGATAAATTGTGGCCTAGTATCGAGGTATATTAAGAATGCTCGCCTCCCTATAGTGAAAATAGCTCTCAATGATAGCTTCCGGAACATATCCCGCGATACTTAGTGACAAATATTCTACTTTAGAGTGGCAGCTACCCAGGCTTTAGCATAGTGCTCAAATACCATGTGGTGAAGGTCACAACATCAACGGTGATTTTTGCAATAGAAATATAATACATCTGCTTATTTATATCTGCAGTTATAAACACAAAAACAAAAACTGTTTCAATTAGCTTTTGGTTATAAAATACACACGAAAATATTACCAATTTGAGCACAGAAGTATCAGAGGAATATATCATAACTTTTTAATATTTTAAGAAAAAAAATTTCGTTATGAAATGTCAGTATAGCAAATTGGACTTATATACTTAGGGCTCGTATAGATACAGCGCATTGTGTGGTGAATCGTCGTCCGGTACGTCTTGAGTAAACTCAAACCATAGAACATATAAATAATACTACCTCAAACGTAAGGCCATGTATGCGAGCGTTCACTCGCTCAACTGGCGTTGCCTGAGCGCCGCTGAACGAATCACTAGATGCACCGCAAAATATTTGAAGCACTCGTAGCGAAGTTTGCTTAGCCGTTCATAACCGATCAGCAAAGTTAAGCAACATCCGCGTTCATGAGTTGGATGTATAACCGCTAGTGACATTACTACTGATGAGCGCTTCCGAGCTTCGGAGGGCACGTTAAATCGTCGGTCCCAGTTGATCAGCAAAGTTAAGCAACATCTGCGTTCATGAGTTGGATGGATAACCGCAAGTACATTACTACTGAGTGCTTCGGTGCTTCGGAGGGCACGTTAAACCGTCGGTCCCAGTTGTCGTCTTAGGAATGCAGTCGTTATACCATGGTGGTAGGGTATTTTGGGAATGCCCGCCTGGCTAGCTACCACCCTCAAGTAGGAAATATCTCACGAAGCAGCTAACGGTGTGTTTCGGCAGCTGTCTTTGAGAGCCAGTAATTTTAGGTTAGCCTGAACAACATCTTCGACCACATCATCACTTACCATCAGGTGAGATAGTGGTCAAAGGCTAACTTATAAGGAAAAAAAAATACCTATAAGGCATAAAAAAATTGAGACACATATAGTTAAGTACACATACAGAAAATGCAGATTTCAGTTTTCTAATGTTTTTCTCCCCCCGTAGGGTGCCGGGTTAGAATTGCATCTCCCCGTATCATGTGTCGTAAAAGGCGACTAAGGGAAAAATACTGGAAGATGGGTAGCAGTGCCTTTTAAAGAACTGCCAATTTACACTGCGATCCCTAAGCCGCATGCCAAGCGTGGGGATTATGGCAAATACCCCCTTAATAGGGGAGGCTGTGTTCAGCAGTGGACGACCCGGCTGATACAGTTATGTTTTTTCATCGAAAATAATCTGAAAATATAAAAAAGTTCAGCAGTTCTTGCTTTGAAATTCTGTCAGGTTTATTTCAACGTCTAGTTTTAGATTCAGTATCACTCAAACAGAAGTGAGACAAAGGAATAAGCTTCAACAAACCGACAAAATAAACAGATTTAGATGCACTGAGCGGAACGCTTAGGAAAAATTCAACCGGTAACTTCACCTGCTGCCCGGAAGTGATTTTCAAAGGCTTTGCGGGAAACGTATAAAACAAAAAGGAACGAGAAGGCAGTAAGGAAGCGGTGAAAATGATTACCAAGTTTTAACTACACAAATAAGCTCTTAATAACTAAGACGCAGCTATTCTCTCAGACGAGTCAAAAGAAATATCTCACAAAAGAAATGAAGTCCAATTTAAGACGCGGCAACTTATTATTCGTTGTATCTTCCTATTTTTCTCAACAAGAGAAACTAATCTAAAGAAAATTTTCGAGTCCCCACGAAGAAAATAAGCTTGTAAGGAACTGCAGTTTTGCTCGTACGGCAGGCTTATTAGCTAACTCTTGGTGAACTTCAAGACGAAGGCAATTGGGGTGCGATTCAGGGGAATTATCTATCATTTTTACTGACGATGGAAGTTGAATGAACTAACAAAAGTGAAATAGATTGGGTCTTTTGTGCGTTTCGTTTATGCTTTCGTGAAATTTCTGGCCCTATCTTAGGGCCATTTGGCACTACATGGAATGGTAAGGCGCAAAATGGTAATTATATTGTGATTATATAATTATTTAAATAGGGAGTAAAATCATTTAATTATATATCATTAAAGTACATAATATAACTCGCACATATCTTAGATACGCTGTTAATGATGTATCTCCTAAAATAATATCGAAACGCAAGATATACTTTTTTATTTTGACATTTGTTTATGTTTCACGCGATAAAGAAAAACGTTCGTGAAGTGGATCAAATTAAAACTAGATGATGTGATTAAAAGTTACAATTACATGGCTCATAACAACAGTGTGATAACAGTTTCTCATTTTAGGATGCCTGCACACAAAGTCATATCTGACATACAACTCCAACTTATAATAGAGTTCAAGGAAATGAGTACCGATTTGGCAGTGGGCCGAATTATAAATAAGTGCCCATTAGAAAAACAAATAAAAGCGAAGAAGTGGGAAGAGCTGGCGGCAACCCTCTACTCAAGAAAAACAAAACGCAAGAAGATAAATCAAGAACGAGTTTCTTACATTTACCAATGACAGTGCGGAAATCACCTATGCACTCAGGAAACCAACAGCTAGGTCAAGAGTCATGCCCGATTGTCACTTGGCGCTACAAAATCTAGCAGACATAATTGTATTATGTAACGGTGACTTGTAATAAGAGCCACAGTTCATATCAGGGTAATAATAGAGCAGTTATTCTTGTCAAGGGAAGGAGTGAAAAAGAATATCTCTACAGACGTTGCATAGCTCTGTAAGCCCACAGCAAAGGAATCACAGAATCTGTTGCATGTCGACACTGAGAAACAACTACAAAATCTATGGAACAAGAAGTCTGACTAAATATGCGGTGTCCTTCCTGATATAAAACAAAAAATAATCTAATAATCTACTTCAGCTCACGAGGGCAGATCTCCATGTGATGATTGGGATCAATACTGGCCATTGCGATCTATACCTACTATCACCTACACAAAACTGGAAAAACAGAGTCCACCGTGCCAGGGCTGCTTGCATGAGAATGAAACTGTAGAATGTGTTGCTCCACTGCAACTCCATACATGATACTGAAGATAAGAAGCGGCTGGGGCTGGGCTGGCAGGAGGGTAAAGCACAATACACCCCAAGCAGGACATTGGTGCAAGATTCATCGCCCTTTTAGGATAGGATTGCTGTATTTTGTATTGTTTATAAATAAATGATTAAGAATTTATTGAGTATTGTACTTTTTATTCAGCTAGTATGATTACATCCACAGAGAAGAACCAGCAAGAAACTCTTGTGCAGAATCTTAAAATGTAGCAAAAATTCCATATATTATCTTACACTAGAATATGTACATTCTTTAATTTTATTATTCTGATAGAATACTAAGTTACAATTTAGAGATAAAATTGAATACAATAAAAAATATTATAATATAAAGGCTAAAGTTTGTTGTATGTGTTGCGCCTTCATGCTGAAACGGCTGAACGGATTTGCATGAAATTTATAATTAAGATGGTTCATACCCTGGAATAGCACATAGGCTACTTATCATTACCATCATCTCGCGGGTGACACCGCGGAGCGCAGTTAGTATCATATAATCATACAAAAGAATTATTTAAAAAAAACCTGACATGTCTCACATCAAAATCGGTGTTCCAGTGTAGGCTGTAGAGGGTTACAAAGAATTAAGCCATACATACTTAAATACAAACATACTCTTAAAAAACATTACTCTAGTTAAAATCTAGTGAAAAAGTCAGTGAAACATTGTTTAAACATCTTAAAATGATTTTACTAATAAGCTATATGAAATGACTTCTGTGACTTCATTTTTTCTTCTGCTAATTTCATTTTATTATGTTCCTATTAATATTATCATCCTATTATATGTCCTTCTTAAGGATTTCCTCCTTCTGTAATACAAAGTTACACAAGACCACACAGTATGACTGTATTGCCTGCCTTGATATGGGATGCATAGTGCATCAACCTGTAAAAAAAAAAAAAACAAAATCAGATATTTTTAAAGAGTCATGAAACAGCAATGTTTGTTACACTCTTGTTGTATTGCACTATTTTACCTATGTGAGGTGTCTACTGGACCACAATCTTTGCACAACACCTTGCCTTTCCCCATCTAAGTTTTGGTGGTTCCGCCGCTCATGGCTCTGGCTGTTGTGACCGGTCATTTAGAATTTCTTCATCGTCATTGGCGAAGCGTTGGTCATACACAAAGTTATGCAAGACCGCACACACATTGACTATTTTCCCTGCCTTGACGGTTGCATAGTGCATCACCCTATTTAAAAAAAAAAAACAAATTTTAAAAGGGATATACAATACAAAATTCTATATTCATTAACAATCTTAAGGAAAACAATAAAATTATTACAAACAAATTAATATATTAGATTGGACAAAGGGCCTTATCGCTTAAGCAATTTCTTACAGGCAACCTTGCATGGAGAGGATTTATAATATTGCGGTTTAGGGATTCCGAAAAGAGAAAATAATAATAATAAATAATGATAAAACATATGTATTTATACATTATAATATGCACAGCACACATATAATTGTCTTGAATTGTGCATAAACTATATTTATATAATTAAAACATAAATACAATAACTAAATATAATATTATATTTACATACAATACATTATAATATTACATAATATAGGTACTACAATTTATATAATACAATACATACATATCTTATACAAAACATAATGAACATATGTAAAATATTCAGCATATGTTTACTGAGTAGTGCTTCTTCACCATATCTTTGAATAAAGAAATAAACTTAGCTTGTCTGATATCAACAGGTAGTGCATTCCACAAGAAGACTGCATGTTTTGTAAATGATTTATTAAAATATGTTGATGATGAGACAGGCATATCAGTCATACAGGAATATAAGTTCAAGTAAAAGTAAAACTCTGCTGGAAGTTTTGGATATGATGTTGTGATGGTAGGAAGACAACAAACTACTTACATGTGTGCCAAGACACATCGGAAATGAGTTTTCAGCACACCAATACAACGCTCTACCACATTCCATGTGTGAACATGCTTGTAGGTGTATAATTCTTCAGGCGAGTTTGGCACAGCGTTGAGGATTGGTGTCATCATCCATGGTCGCTGTGCATAGCCCGAATCACCTGTGGTGTTTTGATACATTATTCATTTAATCACTTATGAATGGTTGGTATGATTATATATATACGTGTATCTGTGCAACCAATTGTCCTTAAATTTGTTTACTTACCTAAAAGCCAACACCTTTCCCCTTCAGCATTAATGTATTGCATCAGAGCCTTTACTTGGCTATTATTCCAGACATGAGAGTCATGGCTCTGACCTCCAAAAGATGCATCTATGTGCAGGATGCGCAAATCAGCATCACAAATCTAAACAAACAAATGTTTTTTTAGTAAGTAGGTTTATAAAAACATGTCTTGTGTTATACCTTACCTACATCAAAACTCAAACAACATACAATTAGGACATTCAATGAATGGTATTGCTTCATATTGTAGTAGGCCTCTTCATTTTCACTGGGACGAATGATTGCAACATGATTTTATATATGACAGCATTTTATAGTATCTAGATCTTTGAATGTACATGAAATGATGTGAACACATGCCTTTTGCTCTGATGCATATGCATCAGAGTAAAAGCTTATTAAGTATAAGAAAACTAAAAGTAGATAGGTACATATTTATAAATTGCAAAATTCACCTTGTGATGTCCTCATGCTCTACCATAGTCATAGGAAACTTTATATATTTGGCCTGAATCTCTGGGTTATTCAGGGCTTTGGTGACATCTCTTAGACAGAGTGACACAGAGGCTTGTGACAGGCCTAGCTGGTTAGGCACCAATGTTCTTTTGATATCATTAAATGCCAGTGCTGCCAATATCTGCAAGACAGTGTCAACGTCATATTTAGCAACATCAAACACTGTACATTATTTGAAAAGGAATGTAACTAAGGTACCTTAAAATTCTGGCCGTACAGCGCTAGTGCGCTGTTTTACCGGTAAAAGCGGAATTAAATCTTCGCAGAGTTGTTGGAAATCGGCTTTTCGTAGACGGTAATGCCCGACAAATTCCTTCTGAGGTAACAATAGACGCTTGCTAGCCTGCCTGAGTACCCTGCGCTCAATGATCAACAGCCTTTTAAGGCGTTCTTCCTCTGCAGCTGCCAACAACATAGCTCCAGCCATATTGCTACCTGAAATCAAAGATTAATATCGAAATTGAATAGTTGACTCAAGCTAGCATGAATAATAAGCAAATATATCAAAATAAACAAAGAAAAATCCTGTTCGACTTTCACAAGTGTTAATTAACACGCAAGTCCAAATTTCCGCAGAATGAGTGGCTGAAATCAGAAAAAAGCTAGTGATTATTTTCTATAAATCAATATGGATCTTTGAATTTGCAATTAAAATAAGAAAATCTCTATTATGTATCTCAACGCAAACTTGCAATAAAAACCCGCCAACCAGTGAGCAATAAAGCTCCCTTCTTCATTTGACGTTTCGTAGTGGTCTTGAAGCTGTCATTAGAGTTACATAATACCAATTTTACGTCAAAAGTGGCTAGTTTCGTTCATTCTCTCGTCTTCAGAGAGTCTGGTAATCGTCATCAGAAAGTCTGGTAATCGTCATGACGGTTAATTCAAAAATTGATGTCCACTCTGACGTTCACGAAGACCACCGAGAGTTACATAATAGCACTGCCGATACCGCCTAGGAATACCGTCTTGCAACAAACTTTAAGTTAAAGTTTTTCAAATGAAATAAGAATTTTTACATTTCCACCCTACCCTGCTGGAGGTTGATAATTAAGTTTCAAATGCACGAAGTTACCTGTTTACTGTTTACCCTCTCTAAAGAACAAGCAATTTGTAAGGTAACGATGTTATTTATAGAAACAGTATTAAAAGTTTGTAAGTAGTGGATTTAAAAAGATACGTATAAACTGATTTACTGTGTTTATAATAGCAAAATTAACGGAAATTTCATATTAATACGTCAATTATTGAGTTCTTGATATAGAAAAAAATCTTGTATAGTAATTGAGTGTAGTCTTCTGATCATAGATGGCGCTTACAAGAGCGCCGATATATGCCGCTCAGTAACAGTATATAACTCAAAAACAATGAAACACGCGATGACTATCCCGTTTTAAATGTTAATATAGTGCAAGATACTGTGACAAAAACACATAATTATTGTTGTTTTTTAGGGAGGACATAGATGCTGGCTACCGCCTGTGCGGTCGTCCAGCTCCACCGGGTTTTGGGCGAGGGCCTGGCCCTACAATAGCCCGGGAGGGAGAAGTGCCGAAGGCACTTCTCCCGAGACGGGCGTAGAAGGCGAAAAGCGCTTTCTACCTCCGTCTCCTGCGGACGCCGAAAACGTGCCGCTACTATAGGAGGGGTTGACAGCGAGCTCAAGGGCACCACTGTGGTTCGGACCTCGGCTTGTCTCGCTGTCGAGAGACATGGGGGGGATCGGAGCAAAATGCCTCTGTGCAACTGCAGTGTTGCACAATTGGGCCCTTCTGAATAATACTCTTTGACTATTTGGAGAGCAATTTATCGTGACCTTGTTTTTGCCTCGAGCTCGCCGGCGGGCTCGGTGTTTGATTGTGTGACCTCTAATTACCTCACACCTGGGGATTTTACCTCGACGACTTGCGGATAACGCTAAAGCTGCCAATGTAATGGCTGCGATGGGGTCATCCGGGTCGTCTAATACCTGCCGTGGTCGGCGACGGGGGGGTTTGAAAAATGGGATAGAAGAGGCAGTCGAGTAGTTCGATGCCTGGACAACCAATGGGTTCGGGTGGTGGGGCGCTCGATCAAAGTATCGGCGGGCGCAGTCCTTATTGAACTGCGCTAAAGAGGGAAGGTTTAAGTCGCAATGCAACTCGGTGTTCCGGATATACCACGGGGCGCCGGTTGCATTACGAAGAAAATGGTTTTGGATGACTTGAAGTTTATGAAGGTGGGCCTCACTAGCATGACTAAACACTACTGATGCGTAAGTCATGATGGGGCGGATGCAGGCAGTGTAAAGTGTCTTCTTATTACTAAGAGACATTTTACTCTCTTTGCGAAGTAGGGGACCAAGGCGACCCATTATGAAGGCCGCTCTGTTACGGACGGTTGTTATGTGATCGTTAAAGGTGAGATGACGATCAAGGGTGACTCCGAGGTATTTTGTTCTAGGAACCCAGGGAATGGGTTCGTCAAACAAAATAAGCGGTTTCGGGTAAGGGGAGCGTGTCTTCTCAGTAAAGCACATAGCTGTGCTTTTAGCTGGGTTGACCGCGATGCGCCATTTTCGGAACCAGTCACCGATCTCGGTGATGGCCCGTTGCATGACGAAATAGGACTGTCTGTTGATATGCCACCCAGTGGTGTAAATGGCGGTATCATCCGCATATTGGGCTAGGAATACTTTGGGCTGAGAGCGTGGGATGTCACTGGTATACAGTGCAAAGAGAATAGGTGATAGCACGGAGCCCTGAGGGACTCCGGCTCTGACTGGGTGGGGGGAGGAGAGGGTGCCTTCCACGCGATAGCGAAAGCTTCTGGCTTTAAGGAAGTCTTGTAGGATGAGCACAAGACGTTCTGGCACGCCAAATTGGTATAGCTTGTAGATCAAGCCGTTGTGCCAGACTTTGTCAAAAGCTTTCGCTACGTCGAGGAAGACTGCTAGCGTAGTCTGGGGTTTGGGGTACTTATTGAAGCCCTCAATGATGTGCTCCGTGAGGCGGTGCACCTGTTGGACGCATGAGTGTCCGGGTCTGAAGCCAAACTGCTCATCTGGGATAAGGTGGTGTTCCTTAGCATGGGACTGGAGACGGTTTGCAAGTAACCGCTCGTAAAGTTTGCCTAAGGCACTGAGGAGGCTGATGGGGCGGTAACTGGTGGGGTCAGATGAGCTTTTGCCTGGTTTGTGAATGCCAATGACATTTGCACATTTCCAGGTGTCTGGGAATAAGCAGTGGCTCATAGCAGCATTGAAGATGCTGACTAAGAGATGGATGAGAGGAGGAGAGAGGGTTTTAAGAACCCTGTTGGAGATGCCATCGGCACCGGGGGATTTGCGCGGTCGAAGGGCCTTGATCAGTATCTCCACCTCAGCGTAAGTCGCTAAGGTGATTGGTGGGAGTTCAGAGGTGACCACAGAGCTTTTACGTTCGACTTCAGCATCCACCGAATCGAGGTGAGCTTGGTCAACGTGATCTACGTTAGGGGAACACTGAGCCTCTAGGCTATCAGCTAGGCACTCAGCTTTGTCTTCGTCAAAGAACGCTGGGACTAGTGGGACTGGTCTGTATAAGGGAGGCATGTCGTTATGGTTACTTCCTTTCAAGCCTCGCGCCAAGTCCCAGTAAGCATGGTGGCTTGGCACGAGGTTTGAAAGTTTATCGCCCCATTGTTGATCACGCAACTCAGACATGCGACTTTGAACCATGCGTTCAAAGTGGCGTTTCTTAGTTTTGTTCTCTTTACTGGGGTAAGAGTCGTAATGTCGGGTCACTGCTTTACTCTCCGTCACCAATCGTCTCACATCCGCTGGAATGACAAGGCGCCGGTCGTCCGGCACTATGACCTCCTTTGCGGATGCACCTACTACGGTGGAGAGGTGATTGGTGAACGAATCGATCGCAAGGGTTACGTCATCTTTTGACAGGATGTCGTCAGGGATCTTGTCAAGGTCCGGTGAACTGATAGCCTTTAGGGCATCGCCTACTTGCTTCCAGTTCACTATCGTCTTAGTGGGGCGGGGGAGGTCAGTCGTTGGGTCGGGACCTAGTCGCAGTATAATGGGTCGGTGGTCAGAGTGAAGCTCGTGAACCACTTCTATGGAGCGTAACCGGAGTGTTACGCCTCTGAGTAGTGCCATGTCAAGCAAGTCAGATCGATGGTCTTCCATATAAGGGTAGTGAGTGGGCTCAGTGGGCGCAATTATGTCAAAGTTAAGTTCTGCGATTAGGTTTTCAAGTGCAATACCTTTGGGATTGTTGACGTTACAATTCCATAGGATGTGCTTACTGTTGAAGTCGCCAATCAGAAGGACGGCGCTTCCTAATGAGAACAAGGCTTCTAAGTCAGCTCGGACGATCGGCTTGGAGCAAGCTTGGTAACAGGACGCTATGACTATAGGTTGATGACCAGTCATAGCTAGGAGGCAACAAGATGCTTCCATATTAACATGAGTCGGGGTAGGTAGGGGAATGCAGTGCAGGGACCTTTTGTAATAGATAAGAGTGCCTCCCCCACGGGAGTTCACTCTATCATTACGTACCGTTCTGTAATTGGCAAACCTAGGGTTCGCCTTCCCCGGTTTTAGAAAGGTTTCCTGCACGCATAAGATATCGATAAGGTGGGTACAACAAAAGTCGTGGACGAGGTCACGTTGTTTGAAGAGGCCGTCAGCGTTATATGACGCTAACGAAACTGAGTACGGTTTCGTGCGTTCGGTTGTACTACCCATAGTGGTTGTACTGGGGAGGGGCCTGGGGGACGAAGCGCTTAAGGGCGCTTAGTAAGTTTGCGTGTTCCAATGTGTATTGGATCACGTCCGCTGGGGATTGAGCGTATTGCATCTTGTGGAATAGCTCTTGTACCTCATTGATGTCAACCGACATAGCCAGATCGCTGACTAGGTTGATTGCCTCTTGAAGAGGGGCAGCCATCAACGGCATAGGGGGAGCTTGTGGCCGGGATGCGGCGCGGGGAGGGGCGCGAACGGTGTTGGCAGCGGGTGCCGGGAGCGCGGGGCGAGCCGGGGCCGGTGCGCGGGCAGGGGCCGCGGCGCGGGCGGGTGCGGGTGCGGGCGCGGGTGCGGGCGCGCGGGCCGGGGCGCGGGCGGTAGCGACGGTCTTAACCATACTGGGTGGTTTAGACCATGCGTTACGGGCTGGGAGCGGCGCGGGTATTACCTGTGAGGCAGGTACTACCGTGAGTTTAGGGCTTACCCGTTGGTAGCGGTCATAAGAGGGACGGGTCGGCCTATGCCTTGCCACCCTGTGGTTCACTCGTGGTGCTTTAGGGCAACCACGGTAATTCGCGGTATGCCCTTGAGCACCGCATAGAACGCAACTGGGTGGGTCCGGCGAGTCCCGGGTGCGAGTGCACGCTGCTGTCGCGTGATCGCCTAGGCACTTAACGCACCTAGCGCGAGCGAAGCAGAAACGGGAGGCGTGCCCGTATAGTTGGCAGTTATGGCACTGCGAGGGACTCCCATTCTTGTATGGGGCTTGGACATCGAGTCCTGAGAGGCCACAGACCTTTTTTAAGTTAAAAATGGCCTTGCCTTCAGGAGTACGATCTAGTACTACGAGTACTAGATCGTAGGGACTGCGGTCCTTCCCGCTGTACATGCGGTGAACTGCATGTACGGGGAAGTCTTGTGCCTTCAGGTCGGCACATACCGAATCGGTATGTACCTCCTTGGGCACACCGCGGATGACCACTCGGAGGACTTTCTCCTCTTCGAGCGCATAAGTGTGGAAGCTTATGCTCTCATTGCGGAGGAGTTTCGTTAGCGCTCTGTGGTCGCTAATGGTGGACACTTGAACTTTAATGCCCTGCTGCGTGGAGCGGGCATTAGTATAGTGGATCCCACGATCCGAAACTAAACGGGACAGCATGTCCTATTTGGTTTTGTCCTGAATGAACAGGGGCGGAGGTGGTTTTTCGCGGCGCGCGCTCGCGTCCTGAGGGGACGCGGCAGTGGAGGCCGGGGCGGAGGGAGGAGACGCGGGGCGCGGGGCGGGGGTCGGCTTCTTGCCGGAGGCGGGGGCCTTAGCGGGTGCCTTGGCGGGAGGGGCGGAGGTTGCGCAACTAGCGGCTTTAGGAGCACGCTTGCGTTTCCTATCTACGACGGTATAGCCGTCGTTGTCTGAGTCCGAGTCGGTGCGTAAGGCGCGACTCGGATCTACCTCCATCTCCGCTTCGGAGTCCGAAGTGGGCTCGACAACGGCGAAGGAGGGACGGGTGCTCGCTGGCCTCCCGATCGGTGAGCGCGAGCGAGACCTCTCACGGGGAGGGGCTGCCACCGTGCGTCTGTTGTCTGGGCCCGGAGCGGGCGAAGCCGGACTGTCCTCTGAGAAGGACCGGGTCAGAGGAGGGACGTTGGCCTCCGGAATTAAAGTCCCGGAGGGAGCAATAAGAGTGTCCGTGAGGCGGGCACTCGCTTCCTCTTCGAGGAGTTGCATATGAGCAACATACAGATCGGGGTGGCGGAGGGCGAAGGTCTGAAGGACCTCCACCTCACCGTTAGAGGGACGTTGCATGTTGAGGGGAATACTCAGGATGGCCTAACGGGTTCTGTCTCCCTCTCGCAACTCGTGAGCTCACTTGTGTGAGAGGGAGTGAGTACCTATGGTGTGCCCTAGTTGTGTACCCTCTCCGAGCTTTTTTCTCGGCGGAGAGGGGTGCTCCTAATGCTGCTCCGGGGTTGACTAGGGGCGACCCCATGGCCAGTTGTCCCGGAGCCCAGCTTGCTTCGGCTGACCCGTGAAGCGGGAAAGGCCACGGTGCAAGGTTAAACCAAAACAACAACAGTGGCCGTTGTCACCGTAGGGTGTCACACTGCGACCGCAGCAAATGGCGGATTTGATCGTTCAGACGGGTTTGGCTGACGCTACCCCACGCCTGAACGACGTCGCTTAACAGCACAAAGTGTGTTGTTACGCGCACTGTTACAATGTTGTGTCGAGTAGTAAAGTTGTGAAATGCGCACCGAAAAGTGCGGTCAAAACAAGACCACCAGCCCGATATGATGTTGTTGTGTCGAAACAAGGGACTTGGGTAGGTGGTAATGCCTGACGTCTTAGAGCGCCTCTGCGCGACGGCACGGCGAGCTCGTAGCTCACGTTGCACGGCGTTCGGCGGCTGCTCAGCTTCTGCACACAAAACAAAACTTCGTCAGGACTGCGTATTCCAAGGCACTGGTCTGCAACTAGCGTCGGAACGATGACCCGAGTGAGACGGCAATAGTGCGGGGACTATTGCGGTCTCACTGGGAGATACTGGCGGAGCTGTAGACAGGTGTGCACGGCGTGGCGGCACAGGTCGGAATCGAGTGTGAACACATAATTAATATGTTAGGTTTCTGATAAAATTTACCTCATTAGTGGTCTATAGTTATTATATCTTCCTGCATATAACTTTTAACCAATAAAAAAATTCTTTGCAGTGAAAACAATAGTGGTAGCAGTACTAATATGCATTATATAAAAATCTCGGAGGCCCAAGATACAGGTTTACGCTTAGTTTGGGTCTCATGTTACTTTCTGGTCAGACAATTACTAGCATCTTGACTATCGACAAAGTTTCGTATAAATGTTTTTTAGAAAATAAATTTAGGCTGTATATTTGAATTTTGTGACTTGACATCAGAAATATATATCTATACTATATACTTTCTTAAGGAAACCTTTTCAAAACAAAGATTTTCATGATATATTTCAAATTAATTATAGAATTTGATTCTAAGATACCATAGTACATCCACTTCCATTTATAAAAGTTCATAAAGCTCAATATTTTTACAAACTTGATATCCTCACTTACCCACGCACTTAGATAAAAATAAATTGTTTTGATAAGCGAAGTAACTCAATCCATGATTGTACATTATTTTTGCAGCATCATTTTCGGTGGGTAGAGCTAACGATTCTTATAGTTCGAATACGACCGATTTATACGACAAAAAGACACAACTTACTTTGAGCCTCAGTGCTTAAAGCATAAGTTCTATATTACTTTGCAGTTCGTGTACTTAGTGGTGATGTAGCAAAAATGAACTATCCTTCAATACGATTGATATCAGCCGTTAGCACTCTATTTTACGGGCGAGGTTTAAAACGTTTTTCCAATAGAAATGACGATTCTCTTTTAGATTAAAATTCTTTTTGAGATATATTTGAATTCATACATAGTTTAAGTTGAGAATTGTTGGAACGTTTCTTATCTATTCACATTCTTTTACAATGCAATGTTAATAAAACTGCCAGGAAGTTAAACATGACACTCAGGACGTTGTCAGTGTTAATTCAAAATGTACAAGAGGAAGAAGGAAATCAAATGATATGACCCCAACTTCCACCTTTTAAAAAATATTATGGAAAACATACGTCATTACTTCATTTTTAAATATTGATACTAAGATTTGTACCATGGTACTATCTGTATTGCGCAAATGATTTTGATTCAATGTATGTACCTCGCGTTGAAAGTAGATTTGGTATAATAATATTTGGTAGTACGAATTAAAATTGTAAATGTAAGATTTCAGTACGATAAGACTAAATTAAGAGACGGTAGTTGATCCCCAGAACTACTAACATTTCCAAGGAAGCTTCGCGTCAACCAAGAGGCCATGCATAAAACTAATACCAAAAATTTTAAAGTACGTCCATTTATTTCCTATCCGTTTTATGCGATAATATTTTTCTTAATATTATGTTCTTGTTCTGTCCTCTGTGTTTAAGAAATATGTACTGTGCCGACCTCTCATGATTGAGTTAAGAGTATGAATATGATGAGGAGTTACCCAAATTAATTATAGTATCCAATTTTCTGTCTTATATATTATAAAACCAATGTTTAATTTTGGTAATTATAAATCTGGGTGTCATTATAATAATTTTAAGCTGGACGAAAACTATTAAGCTCGAAGCAAGGATGGCTCAGTGGCATTGGATATGGACTGCCGCGCAGCAAATCCAGGGTTCAATCCCGCCGCGGACATGAGCTTCACCGCATGGTGGGTTTCGCCAATGCCCACCTGGCTGGCGACCACCTTCAAGTTCAAAATCGCTCGCCAAGCACCTGACAGTGTGTTCCAGCAGCAGTCCTTGAGGGCCAGAGAGATTACAGGCACATGAGACAACTATACACAACACAACTATATCTCAAGGTGACGGGCGCAGTGCAATTCGTGACTTGTGATGAAATGCATCTGCTGTAGGCTGAGGTTAGTCCGCTTAACCTCAGGTGGGCCTCGAGCTTGTTCCGTCATAATAACATAAAAAAATACAATTCTTAATTTTTTCTATAACATTATCGCCACGCTGTTTATAAAAACATTTAAATTAAACATATACTCTGAAAGTGAGTCAATATTCCTCGAATTGAATCCAAGTTTACTATAAATATTGCTAAAATATAGGCATTGGAAAAAAATATTTATCTCTTAAACCAATATTTAATTTTCTAAACTCTGTTAATTTAAAACTACAGCATGTCAATGTTAGTATGACTATAACTCAAATATATATACGCCGTAAGGTACACACTTAAAAAAAAACAATCAATGAACAAAAACTTTGTTTTATCAAACACATTTTTTTATTCAAAACAACGAATAGAATCCATCTATCGAAACAAACATAAAAAGTTTCATTCGTGCAAATAAATAATTGGAATTCAATCAAATAACTGTTTTGATTGCTGTATGAATTCCAACAGTTCTAAAAACAGAAGGTGTTGTACATAGCCTGATATATAGCTATACATTTGTGATTATGAGAATAGAAAATGGTCAATTACGATTATAGTAGTGGTTACTACAGTACAAATGCCTCTTATAATGTCTAGTATGGGTCTACCGCCATCGCCATTTTGTTCTGTTGGTCACTGCCGTTGGTCATACCACTCAATAAATAGGAACGCCATTATTAGCAGGTACATAATTGCAACGGCCGGGAAATAGGCAATCGCAGGTTGTGTATGAGTTTAAAGGTCGAACCATAGGCGAGGACTCCACTAACACAAGAGAGACAGGCAACTGCCATTTCCGCCGGGGCATATCTAGAGCTGTTCTCAAAAGAATGCAAGAAAATAATATTAAAAGTTACATTAATCATATCAGGGCATTTACTAAAAGAAAATGTTATCGATTTCCCTGATACATATATGAATATTTGTTGAACTTCTGATCAGGTTTACAGGTGGCAATTGTCGTTTAAGAAAAATTGTTAAATTTCTATAATTTTTCACGTCAATGCAATTTTTAACATGAACTGTACATTTCCGCATGGGTTAAACTGTCCATAAAGTCAATGGCTTTTTTTAGTTTTAGCATCTTTTAATTTTATCATCATCATCATCATCAGCCAGAAGACGTCAACTGTTGAACAAATGCCTCCCCCATAGAACGCCACAAGGTACGGCTATGAACCAGTTGTAACCATTGGCTACCCGCGACTTTTATGATGTCGTCAGTCCATCCAGTGAGGGGCCTACCAACTCTACGTCTTCCGGTGTACCGTGGTACCCACTCGAGAACCTTTCTTCCCCATCGTTTATCGGTTCGTCGAGTGTGTGTGGCCGGCCCATTGCCACTTCAACTTGCAAATACTGAAAGCTATGTCGGTTACTTTGGTTCTTTGGTTTTTTTTTTTTTATTCTTTTCCACGTTCCGGATTTTATCGCGCAAAGAAACTCCGAGCATAGCTCTCTCCATGGCTCGTTGAGTGAGTCTGGGCTTGTCCATAAGGGTCACAGTTAAGGACCACGTCTCGGTACCATAATATGCCATCACTGGCAACACACAAGACTTTGGTCTTCAGGCTCTGCGGGATCTTTGACGAGAATTTACAAATACTTAAAATGAGTTTCAACGGTTTAGAGAGTGAAATGAAGATTTATTGTACTCCACCAGATTTAAGATCAGAAGCCAAATTACGAGTAGCAATGGAAAACCTGATGCCAGCGAAGTCAAAAGATAAAATACATGAAAGTATATGAACATTTTATGATATGGAAATGATGAAAAAGGATCAGTCATTTTCTCCGAAACAGTATTTTTCGAGTATTTTAATAAAATATATTTTTTTTAATTTAATAAATTTATATTATTAAAATACGCTAAATATACTTTTATTATGTGCTTGTAAACGCGTATATTAATAAAATATTTTTTAACTATTCAAAATCATAGTTCCCGCGAGCCTATAAGCCTATACGGCCTATAAGCCTATACCAAGCGACTGTGGCGACGAAAACGTGAGCGGGGAGTTGTTCCACAAATGTTGTAATATTTGACGCGAAGCCAATGAACTAGGCTATTGTAATATCTATAAATAACATGTTTTCTTATGTTTGTTTCATATTCTACGGGCGTTTGAAAAAAAATTCGTTTGTAAAATAGGCTGCCGGTGACAGGACCGCTCCAAAATAAATTGACGATTATGAGCACAAAACACAATAAATACATAATTCCTGTTATGTATATCGATGATATAAACACTCAATAATAAGAATTACATAATAACTTACAAATTTAACAATATTTCACTACTTTTTATCTCTATCAAACTTCGACAGCGATTTCTCGGCACTGACAATTTCGTAGTAAACATTCCCACTGTGAACACTACACATTTTGTTCCGGCACAGATGTGACTAAGCACCCCAATCCATTCTTTGTTTCATTCTCTTCATTCCATAGAAAGTTTCGGTCAAAAATACAGCTTAGTTTTGGAGATATAAGGCTGAACGTTGCGAACGGTTCTACTAGACCCCGGTGTCTAATTTGACTCTAATGGATGCAACGATTTTTAGACACCGGGGTCTAATTTGATTTTGACGGGTATTTTATAAATTTATTTTATTGTATTTGTATTAAGCAATTTATTTTATCAAAATTGTATGATATGGAAATGACGAAAAAGGATTGGTCATTTTCTCCGAAACAATATTTTTCGCGTAATTAAATATTTTTTTTTAATTATATAAATTTATTTTATTAAAATACGCGAAAAATACTTCATACAATTGCTTCTAAACGAGTATGTTAATAAAATATTTTTTTATTTATTTTATTAAAATACGCGAAATATACTTATATTATATGCTTCTAAACGCGTATTTTAATTTGTTTTTTTTAATTTTATAAATTTATTTTATTAAAATACGCGAAAAATACTGTTTCGGAGAAAATGACTGATCCTTTTTCATCATTTCCATATCATAAAATGTTCATATACTTTCATGTATTTTATCTTTTGACTTCTATTTCTATCAAGACATATTTTCAGCTCTGCCCCCAATTTTCTATTTATCATCTGTGCCGAAAGGCAAACGCATTTATGGCTATACAGCCCCGTGGACGCAATTTGTATTAAGCAAAGAGACTTACTTTGGTATGCCAAGAATGATAAAAGAGATCCAATCAAAGAGTATGTAATAACCCCAGCACGTCGTTTCATACAACATTGCTGGAGCGTTAATATTATAATATGTTCTATGATAATGATCCAAATTAAGAAACGCTCATGCAATGGATTTGATTTTCTTTGTCCGTAAATTCGATGCTGCACGTGTTCTTAAAATAATGACAATATGTCCATGCATGTTTGAGAAAAATACAATTTTGTACACGACAGATCAAACTATTTTGAAATTCACCCGTCAGTTTAAAATATTTAAAAGTTATATTTGTGAAATTTTATAGAGAAGCATATACATCTGCAGCCCAACTGAATTGAACTACAAACAAGACTAATTTTTAATATGGCTTTTATCTTGTTTACAATTACGCAACCCGTTTTGAACTGTTGAGCTATGACTCACTCACTACGTTAGCTCTGTTGACAGAATCTATAGAGCCATATGGCCATGGGTTCGAATTCCGATCGTAGTTTAAAATAAAACCGTTTTGTTGTAATTTATAAATTGTCAGCTTATTCGCTATGCAGGAGCTCAGGTAAAAAAATACAATGTTAGATTTATCGGTCTCTTTCGCTTGAGACAGTCATCAATAGGAGCAAAGCGCTAATTTTGAACCATGACTGACTTACTACTATAGCTGTGGAAAAGCATGTCCTATAGGCACGGCTATAGGGACAGATTCTCACCGGTTCGAGTCCCACTCGTAGTTTAAATTTTTCCTTTAGTTATAATTTTAGCCGGCGTATAAGCAAAAATACTGTAAGTTACATAGATTTTATAAAATAATACACAAATTTCACAAAAAAACACTTTCTTTCAGTCCCTTAAACTAAAAGTTAAAATTTCTCGAGTGTAATTGCCTACTTACCAACCTTGGTTAATATAGACTATAACTTTCTCAAAGTGTCTTTTGCATAAAGCAAAATATTTATCAAAATCTTTTGTAGGTACCATATAAATAAGAGCTTATACTTCTTTGACTTATTTATCAACCTTATTTACAAACCAGGGGCTTATTTTACAAAGCTAATTAGGTCCTGATATTTTGTTAAACTCAAACAATTTTAAACAAAGTGATCTTATCTTATTTTACTGGGTAAACTTAAAAGCACTCAGACATAAAGCAAAATAACATTCCTAAAGGCTATTTTATATTCTAAAATAATGCTGAAGCTAAACGAATGTTGACCATCAGTGTGGTTAATTTATTTTATTTCGTTCAGTTTAATTCTTTAAGAATGTTAAATAATACTGAAAGAATTCGTAAAATAAAAGTGTCACGTAGGGAATAGGTGCGATTTTCGCAAATGAGCTCCTCAATATTCAAGAGGCAAACCTTAGCGTAACAACAGAACAAATTCGAAAGACGAAGTATCGGCGACGGACGGTCCTTAATGTAATTATCATAATGGCGACCAATAAAAGAGAGGTTCCGAATTCGTGACACAGCTTTAAAAAGTACTATCAAAGGTGCCTGAGGCGGAAAACGTCGCATCTTATTTAGCACCCCCGAAAAGGACCCGATCGAGCCCTACCTAATCACATTACGAATAAAAGAGCTTCAGATAAAAAGGACGGCGACAGATTTGCATGAAATGTCAAAGTTGATTATAGCTGGTAGTTGGTGAACGTTAAATATGCAGATTCAAATAAACCATAACCAACACCATCTGTGAGAGCATTATATAAGATGATTCCTAAGTACAGCTGAATACTTATAATAGATATCTATGAATGAATTTTCATACAGAAAAAGTGATATAATTAATAATTCTGATGTTGCAACAAACGGAAATCAGCAAACAAACTAATCAAATAAACTAAATGATACTACAAGATACTGTTAAAAATCGGTAACGAAATCAATTTGGTGAAATTAGAAATAGTGATATCGTCACACATCACCGATCTCAAAGAGAATCTCCCCAATATAATATTACACAATACGGGCAATTCTATTCACATCTACATCAGAATTGCGATCAGGCGTGAAGTCTTTTATATTTGGAGGTCACGTGCCTCACCACTGGTCAGGAAACCGTCAGATGTGTTTGAGCGAAACTAATGCACTCAAAACCATGCGACATTGGTGCGAGGGATGTTAAAATAGGGGCGACAATAGAAACAATGAGGAAAGCAAACGGATCTTCGGGACAGAGTATTATTTGCGGAAAAATCAATGGTGAAACGTTTCCGATGACAGTCGATGGAGACGGGAAGGTCGATCATTATTATTATTGTCCATAGACCCAACGGGAGCGTGCCGCCGAGTCTTTGGCTAACGTTTCCTTTCGGGGAATGATGGGTTTATAAAAGCTGTTATTTTGCCGTCAGTGTTGCCACCCTAATTTGATTGCCGAATGAAATGTGATTAACGCGACGTGATTATTATGGCGGAGGAAATGTCAAAAACATGGTTTTGTTCTGAGGATATTATTTAGAGAGAGAGACCGTTTTCGGTAGATTTATTATTTTTAATTTATTCAATTGAAATAAACATGTACCCGACATTTTTAATCTAAATTATATTCGGTGAATAATGATGGGTCGCATTGTTACTGCTAAGCTGTAATAAAATAGACGTTAGGGCCCAACGCTTATTATGGACAATGCTTATTAGACCCTAATCTTACTTGGACGAAAACAACAACGTGGTAGTTGCTGAAATACAGTCGCTTAAATAAAACCTATTTTTATAATTATTGAGACCTATTTAAACCTGAAGACTCCAAGATAATATCTATATCAAAGATCAAAACAGTGCGGTAATGGAAGCCCTGTTAAAATGTGACGTGGGAGAATGACAAAAAAATTAAATTTCTGTAGGTATATTAATTTATTGTAGTCCCAAATTATCAATCTGTGTCATAATTGTAATCGTTGGCAAAGGTATCACAGAAAGGTGTTGTCTTGCGGCGGCGATGTGTGTGGGAATGCCATCTTCCCTTAAAATGGTTGAGGAAGGCGATGTCTGGCACTTGCGTCAACTCGCGAACGGGTACAGGAAACCGGTCCCCTTAGAATATTGCATGTTTCCTATTTCTTATTTCGTATATAAAATAAAAATGTCATAATTAAAAAAGTCGTGGACCTTGGAGTCAGTGAAGTGTAGATTTATAAATAAAACAAAAAAGTCAATATCTATCGGGAATAGAAACGATTATGTTCTATACCTACTCCAGCAGTACGCATATTATGGAGACTGTTTCTAGCGTAGTTTGTTATATCGATCATATACAGATGTCTAGTTCCTGTGCGTCTTATATAAAGAAAATGGAGACAAAAAAATATGCATACTGATCAGGCCGAAGTTTAAACGAAGCAAGTAAAATTCTGATAAGCTGACGAGGCAACTTTGCGTCGACGTGCAAGGATTTAAAGTATAGCCTTTATTAATGCATAGTCACTAATGAGATTTTTTGCGTGCTTATCTACTGAGTCCAGGGTTTTAAGCTTAAGTTGATGTACTATGTGTCGTACTTCTTATAATATTAATAAGGGCCAATTTTTACAAAACACATGAAATCAACACGCGAATATATAATTAAAACCATTGAAATGTAGCTTTTTTTATCATAGAACGTCAAAACTAGACGCAGATTTTAAATTCGTTGGATTCTTGTCGTAGAAAAAGAAATTCCTTGGTTTGGTCGTTTATGATATATGACAGCAGCGTGGACATAGATATAGTATGTATTAATTGCTGTATCAAAGTGGGACTTTTTTATTATAAAAACTAACGTGGTTTTCACTCATTTTAGTAAATAATACGGGATAACTCACGTGAATCAGTCAGATAGCTCCGACTATAGTTTCCTAGTAGTCCTTGAAAAAGACCACCGAATGTGGTTGAAACTATAGTCGGAGCTATCTGACTGATTCACGTGAGTTATCCCGTATTATTTACTAAAAAAAAGTGGGACTTGTTTGGATGTGTTTTTAGTTTATGGAATTATACCTCCAAATTCGACGGTATATTTTTTTTATCTTGGATAAGATTTTCTCCTTTTCTACAGCTATCTGTCTGATGTCAAATTTCATACCATACCAGTTAATACCATGGCAAATTTTAAATATTTCGACATCATTGAACGTCTATGGTGACAAATGTCTGGTATCTTTTGTTTTTTACACAGATTAACGTTATCGCCGTATAGATTTATCCTAGTTTGGTGAAATTGGCCCTAAGTAGAGTGACTTATCCTACATTATTTATAGCTATGATTAACACAAATTTGGTCATGACGATAGATTGGTGGTACCGTTAAACCTCAAAATAAAAGAGGTAGGTTAGTTCGCGGGCCAGGCCACTGCGCCCGGACAGGAATAAATGAAAAAAAAGAAAAGATATCTTGGTGGTGCTGACCATCAGATGACGATCGCTAGTTTCCATCCTACCACTGTCTTGAGCTACAGTTTATGGTAAAAGGTATTTTGTTAATGTTTATCTGACTGTCTTCTACGCTCAAGTATAAATCAGTCGCTGACCACGTAACGCTCTGTTTCAGCTACTGTCCATCCTAGGTATAGCCGACTACATCATAACTCACTAACAGGACTCTCATTTGACTGGATTTCATAATTAAATATCAAAGTTGTTTAATGACTATGTGTAATAATCGCGAAAACCTAAGACAACATTACATATTATACTTTTGAGTTATACTACTATAGTTATCTTTCTAGGGAACACCTGATTACCAGCTTCGAAGACATCATCACTCAACATTAGGTGTAATTGTGGCCAAAGATTAACTAACCTATCAGCAGTTAAAAGAAAATATTAAGTTTGACACTTGTTTATCCTTTTTTCACTAAACAGCTAAAACAAATATATCGATTATAAAAATTTTTTTTACTCGATAGAAAAACAATACAGAAACTCTCTATTGTTTACCAAGCTAATTTACATTTTAGAGTAACTAACATACATTTCTAAGGTTGAACAATGGGCGGTCTTTTCGTTGCGTAGCAATTTCTTCCAGACAACCTTTGGATAGACAGAAACAAAAGAAGAGATAGTCGGTGGTGAACAATAAATATAGTTTACATGAAAAAACTGTCTTATAAATCATATACACATAATTTTTTTATTATATTAGATAAATACAAACACTAACTTAATACATAGTAGCATGATAAAAATATATTAAATACATAATATATAATAAATAGATAATAAATAACTATACAAAAATAGTTATACAATACATAATTATAACATAAAATATATACATATAAATATTGTTGTAATAACACATAATAACTTGCTGCCTTCGGTTCAAAGATACAGATTTTTACAGGTAAGATGGTCGTTTGATTGGGGAGTGATAAGCTTTGGAAATAGGGTCATGTTTTTTGAGAACGGAAATCTAATGTTCGTATTAATAATTGCATCACAGGTATGAGATCGATCCTGTGATGCAGTTTTTGACTGAAATTCTATTATTATTAAAGTTCATATATAACAATTATTTACACCCACACAAATTTCATTCCACACGAGAGTAAAGAAAATTAGCTGTAAAGAGATCTATATATTTGAACAACATTCCCATACGATCAAAGAATGTCAATATTGCCTATCATTTCGAAAACTCCCTTCACTCTTCTATAAATGAATTGCCGGTCGAAACAGCTTTCTCATACTTCCAAAGGGGGAAACAAAGATCAGGCCCCCATTTTATACCATTGACGTGTCGCAAACTAAATTGGTACCTTTAAGGGGAGAAAAAAATCTTGGTTTATTCGAAATATTAGGAGCATTCTATACTTTGAGATTTTATTGAGGTGGAAACAGGTGGATTGAATGGTTTAAATTCCCCTTATAGCGTTTGGTCATTGACATTTTTTATTGAATTGTAAATATATTATCTTCATATAAAGTTACGTTAGAAAAAACTATACCATCCAGTGTTTTGAAAATTTATGAAAGGAAATTGAACAGACATAACACACGGCGAAAATTAATAAGACTGTTGGAAAGAAAAAATATGTAAAAATAATAAATTTATAGAATCAGTCAAAATTTGCCGAGTGCCAGTTGACTCACTAAATATTTTCGCAGTTCTTACACTATTTATCTTTGATCGGAAGAAATATTCAAAAAAAGAAACGTACCTTAAACTATCAAACAAATTCATACATACAAATGCCCCAACTTGCCACAGATATCTCGCTTCTCACAATCAATGATGCTAACGTGCAGTTCTCGATCGGAAACAAGTATTTAGCTGTGTTTTATACATACGATATACTGACACTGCCAATTCTTGTATTCTTTATTATTAAACTAGCTTCCCAGCCGCGGGTCCGCCCGCGCGTTAAACGGTTAACGCGCAAAAACATTACCTCTTCTTGCGCAGTTGGATAAAAACTACGCTATGTCTTTTCCCGGGTCTTGTTTTTATGTTTTTTGTTTTTATGCTATTGTGACGTAACAAGCTCGAGGCGCACTTGATGTTAAGCGGTATCCTCTGCCTATTACAGATGCATTTCGTCACATGTCACGAATTGCACTGCGCCTGTCACCTTGAAACATAGTTGTTAAGTCTCATGTGTCTGTAATTTGACTGGCTCTCAAGGGCTGCTGCCGGAACAGTTGCCGGTTGCTAGCCAGGCGGGCATTCGCAAAAAGCCCTTCCACCATGCGGTGAAGCTCAAGCCCGCGGCGGGATTCGAACCATGGACCTGCTGCGCGGCAGTCCATAGCTAATGCCACTGAGCCATCAATGCTTCAAAACTTCTTAAACTATTCCCATACCAAATTTCATCCAAATCGGTCTAGTATTTTTTATGAATTTTTTAAAGTTTATTCGAATAAAATAGTAAAAAAATACAAATCTTTCCTCTTTATAATATTAGTAGAGAATTAGATAAATAAACGAGTAAAATACTTCGTATCATGATTCAGCATGTTAGATACATAGTGAATCCTGAAATAGGCCTAGTACATTGTTGAATATTCTCTACTCATTCTCTAATTACTTATTACACAATACCGGGTAATTATAGAATCATGTTAGAACGGGATCGCCATCTATTAAGCAATTTCGTCAAAGGCCATTAATTTCTGCAAGATTATAATAATAACTCAGCCATGATTTCAAAGCTATTATTTCTAATAAAAGAGTATAGCAAAATCATTTTGCATTTTCTTAAACATGTAATTTGTTTACGAATTCATGTTTTACTTTTGATTTCAGAGTCTGTGGTAGAAAGGCTCATGTCTTGTTTAATTTTTAGGTTTCTGTATCCAAAGGGTAAAAACGGGATCATATTACTGAGACTTCGCTGTCCGTTCGTCCGTCCGTCTGTCACCCACCAGGCTGTATCTCAAGAACAGTGATAGCTAGACAGTTGAAATTTTCACAGATGATGTTTTTCTGTTGCCGCTATAACAACAAATACAAAAAGTTGGCCAAGTGCGAGTCGGACTCGCCCACGTTAAAACAAAAATAGGATAAAATATGAAGTCTAATGTTGTATAGCTAATGGTACGGAACCCTTCGTGCGCGAGTCCGACTCGCACTTGGTCGATATTTTTATTTCATTTTAGTTTTTCAAGATACAATAAGTATTTACTAGTAATATGATACACCGTAATAATACTGAAAGTATTAGGTTAGCGTTCTGGAAAAAATATTGAATGAAATGGTTACCGCCAATAAGGCCCAATATTAATACTGAGTCGTCATCAAAAACTGCCCTTTAGCAGTGTCTTGACCCTTGTTCGAGTTGTTGTTAAATACTACGAACTATATACAATACTACAGCAATTGTAGTTGAACGCATTTAGACAACCCACAAGTCATTGCAGTCTCATAGGCAGGCCAAATGCTCCAGTCCATTACCAGTTGGCAACATGCCCATGCTGTCAGCATTGCCCCGTTGAATTGCAATGCTTATTCGTTGAGCCAAACAGGTGTCAGCATTTTGATAAGGCATAACATCGACCAAGCGCCCTGAAAGTATTAGAAAATACGATGAGCTCCCGGTCCCCACGGACCCAACGACTTTGTACCATACTGCTCAAATATATAACCACTACCGATAAAGCATAATAATAGTTGTACTTATATCTACTGAATCATCGAAGACACGATACAAACTTAACTAATGTTTCTAATAGAATAGTACTCATTACTTAGGATTTTATCAATTCGTAGCATGTTCACCTCAGTCCAATTTGGAAATTAGCTGTAATGGCCCATGCTGCAAAATGTATGGAGTCGAGATAACCAGCGTAATTGTGGACCGGTCAATAAGACGCATTACGTATACAGATGGCCAAATTTACATCGGCTTCTGTTGTTGTTATTAACATTAAAGTATTGTTAACTTTTCTTACTTGTGTGCACAATTTTCACATTTACATGCTGACTTCTAGATATGATTGAATACATTGTCATGAAAATAAACCTAAACTTGTTATGAGCTACAAAATGCAAAAAATCCAGATTACATTCTAATAATTTTGCCTAAAGACGTAATCAAAATATTTGAGATTGTAAGTCAAAGTCAAAATCATTCACAAAATTGCAACGAGAGGAAACATTATAGTCATAATAATATGTGGAATAATAAATAAAATGGATCCTCTTGTTATGATTTGGTAATAAAATGAACAGAGCATGCGTCATTTCAAAAATAAAAAACATAATAATTTGTTCAATTAACGCTTTTATTTTTTTTTTTATTAACAGGTCAATTACAAAATGTGATATTGAAATATTCTATATTGAAATTAACGCGACCCGTTTCTACATATTTTTGTTGCTGATTGGCTAGCTTTTGACAACAATCTGGCCTGTTGGTAAGTGATGAAGTCAAAAATTGTAGGCAAACAGCCTTAACTTCATTTAAATGGGAACTAGCTCTTAAGTACAGCTACCAGAATATATAATTATGTGCTGTTAACTCCAGATAGATAGGGGATTTCACAAAATTTCCCACCACCATGCAAACTGCTCAAGCCCGTAGTGGGTTTCAAACCATGAAACTATTAATCAGCAATTCATAATTACTGCCACTGGGTTATAACTGTTTCCAAAACATTCCCTTTATTTAATTTGTTCAATTAGTTTCTTCTATTGTTCATCAAAAAGACTTCTCCCCGCTTGATATAAAGCGAAGATGGAATCTCAAAGCAATGACCATTGATGCAGTTGTAAGCTACGCTAATCACTATCACTGACCAGGAGATGCTTTTTCACGCCCCGCCAGATTTTTAGATGTCAACTTCTTACTTCAAAATCCCTGATTCCTATTGCTATTACAAAACGTAAAACGGGCCTACGAATCCTGTCCCCACTGAATGTTTGATAATGTCTGCAGATAGATTTGAGTGCACCCGCATATATTACTAGGGGTTCATTTAGTATGTTTATCATGTCATGAGATAAATGTATCGATTGCATCTCTGTTGTGACAGTATTGTCCATTGAGGCAAATAAATTTTAAGATTAACTTTTGTACCGCCACAATGGAGATTTATTATTATTACTTGCAATATATTAATCTTAAGAAATAATATTCAAGTACAGAAATAATTTTATATTTAGGAGTAGAACGGTAAATAGTACGTACGAAATTTTGATTTATATATTTAAATGAATTTAGATGTATACGGGTACTTTTATATCGTATACTCATATAGTATTTGGCAATGTTTTTGAACAGATAGTAAAACTATTTTTTTTTACCTAAAAATGGAACCGACTTCAACACTCAAAAGTGTGAAATAACTTATTGAAGTCGGTGCCATGCACACAATATTGTCATAATAGGTACTTTTGAACTATCATGGTACCGACTCATGGTGTTGAAGGAGGTATAGGTAAAAAAAAATTCTAGTTTTACTATCTGTTCAAAAACATTGCCAACTTCTAAATACGATATAAAAGTACCCGTATACATCTAAATTTATATATAAATCAAAATTTCGTATGCACTATTTACCGTTCAACTCCATGTCAACACACTTTTGAGTGTTGAAGTCGGTTCCATTTTTAGGTAAAAAAATGTTTCATCCTATTTAGTGTCCCTTGCTATTTACGGAATCGATTGTCATTCACTGTGATAGCCGTAAAGCTGATCAAAATTCTTTGTAGCTAGTTTCTTCATTATTTCCTACACAATTCTTGAGCGGTGGACGTAATTTCCTCATAATTTGAATATCAAGACTTCAAACTCTGTGAAATTTTACATGCATATCTTAATATGGTCGTAATTTACCAGATTTTTGATTTTAAACTTATTGTATCCCAATATTTGAATTGCCATTCACAAAACGATGTTATACCCGAATAGTTTTGAATATACATTATTTTATAAATTAGCACACCTCAGGCATAAAATATAACGAACTATGTTTAAATTAAAAGCCCTACTTGCACACTAAGTAATTATTCACCACTAGCTTTCCGGGCGCGACTCCGCCCGCCAGTATGTCGGTTATCGCGCAAAAACATTAACCTCTTTTTGCGCAGTTGGATAAAAACTATCCAAGGTTTTTTCCCGGGTCTCAAACTATTTCCATACCAAATTTCATCCAAATCAGTCCAGTAGTTTTGGCGTGAAAGCGTAACAGACAGACAGACAGAGTTACTTTCGCATTTATAATATAAGTACTGATTGTGAATGACGACTGAGAGCAATGATTGAAAAAGTGCGCTAAATGAATACACTCTATTATTGAAGTAACGTTTATTTACGCACGGTTGTATCCTCAAGCAAGAGCAATCATATAATTTCTGTAACTTATGGCCTCAGATTTTATACAGCGCTAATCGATCAATGTGTAGATTTATATATGATTGCGTAAAGGCTTTTATTGATCTGTTGCGCCCTTCATTAACTACAACAGATAGCGGAAATATGATCAAACAGGGCTCGGAACGTTAGTGGAGGTATGTGTAAATTATCAACGATTCCAATTGCTACAATAGAAGCTTACTTAAAAGGTAAAATATTTGATTAATTACGGATATTGTTATAATATGTCGTACGTCATTGCCAGTTTTGTACCGCGTATGGTACTTCATATATGAATGGGACTCGTTTTCAAAGGAAAATCACAAAGTGAGGTTCATCTCCATTATAATTCTAGATACAAAATCAGGTCCCAAGGGAAGTGATTTATTGCTTATACTAATTAAACAACTATAAACGGTTTAAATCGCGTTTAAATCGCGCAGTGATGACTGCAAAGGGTTTGAAACTTTGGCACAAAAATAATGATATATATATAAGCAATTTAAACCGTTTAAAATTGTTTAATTACTATGTGTAATAATCGCGAAAACCTAAGACAACGTTATGAGTTATTACTTGCTTATACTATAAGAAGTTTTTACTTATACAGGAAAAGGAATTTCATCTCCAATAAAAAAAACTTTGAAATCCTCATGGACCGATAAGCAAAGAAATATATTAATCTTTCCCCAAAACTAACCAGAAGTTCTAACCCAAACATACTCGCCCCATCGATCCCATCGCCCCACCCCATCAGTTAGGACCCCATTACCAGATAAATATATGCAATTTATTACATTTACCAATTTACATACACTTTGTGAAGACACGACATGTTAAAGTTAAAGCGGCGGCGGAGAGATTAGGGAGGGAGAGATGAAAGTAAACTCAAACATTAATTCCTAAGGTTTGAGCTTTATACGTATTGACAGTTCCAAGGATTCTTGTAGCACTGATCGAAACAATATGATTGATTATTCCAAGTACTTTGTCTGAAAATAGAGAAAGTGAAACTCTCTTTACATGCCTTGTTATGTTATTCGACTAGGATATACAGCTCAAAAAGGGTGGTTCGTCCGTACAAATCGTTAATTTTGATTCTTCAGGTACTTTACTGGATTTGACACTATTCAGATAGATAGATAGATAGATAACACTTTATTGAGACACCATTTAAAAAATAACTTATAAAGATAACAACCAAAAAAATTATGTAACAATAGGCGGTCTTATCGCTTAGAGCGATCTCTTCCAGACAACCTATAACTGGAGGACAACATTTTACTAAAAATACATAGACGGTAGGTCTTCATAATACAAAGATTTTTTTGTAGTGAAAAAAATATGTATAGGGATTTAATAAAGTAGTCTGTAGTTTTTTCACACTAGAGGGTATTAGACTTCTAACAAAATATATCTGTTGTAACATTTCCCTTTACTTTTTCATATGCATACACCCGCCATACAGGTGTGATTATACTGGGTTATTGGTAACATGCTAACAACCTCTTAGAGTTGACATCTGCAAGTCCTAACAAACATTTTGAGGTACTAAAAAAAATTATTTTTATATATTTGTGTTTTTTATGTGTTTTTGATGGAATAAGTACGAGGCCCATCTAATGTTAAAAGTCTCTTGCGCCTGTAGCACATTATTTCATATTTTTTATTACTTTGCTCGACGTAAATATTGAAAACTCTTTTCAAAGGGAGCACGGCGCGGTCCAGTGTTGCGCGGTGAACGCTCTTGGCTCGGAGCAGACATTAAAACACAAAAGAATAAAAAAAAATGCAAAAAAAATGTTTTTTTTTTCAATACAATAAAAAATCAAAATTATTTTTAGGACTAGCAGATGTGAAAAGACATGAAATTGCAGTGCTTATCTTATCGACTTTTATAAAGTACATGAAATTAATAAGATAAGACCGCTCATTGTATCATCATTTTGTTTTAATATTTGTAAATTGGTTTGCAATAAAGAAATATTGCATTGTGTATGGAGAATATAAATAGAACTTTATTAAAAATAATTTATACAAAATGTTCGGTGACTCATTCATTAAGACTCGATTGCACGCAGCGCATTGCATACAAATGTAGTTTTGTAGTATTATTATATATTCTATAATTTCGTCATATTTGAAACATAATATCTACAATGATAAGATATTTGCCAGTTTTACGATTTAAAATTAATTTTACCCTTAAATGTGAAAGTAAGAATTCCATACCATATCATCATCATCATCATCATCAGCCGGAAGACGTCCACTGTTGAACAAAGGCCTCCCCCATAGAACGCCACAAAGAACGGCTATTAGCCGCTTGTAACCATTGGCTACCCGCGACTTTAACGATGTCGTCAGTCCTCCTGGTGGGTGTACCATCCACCCTACCTCCACCATACCATATGATTTTTTCTAAACAATTTTGAAAATGGCATACCTATAGTATATATATGCTATACTATAAGTATACCTAACAATATGGTATAGGAATAGGTAAAATATACTATATATATATTCCTTATTTCCAATAGGTTTGCTCTGAACTCTGATTTCTTAGTGTGTTATTTTTACCGACTACTTAAAAAGAGGAGGTTCTCAATTCGACTGCATATTTTTTGTAAGTTTGTGACGCGATTATTGAGTCCTTTTTATTGCAGTTCATACTTCTGACATCTTCCCATTTAAATTTTCACTACCTCGGTTAAGTTTAAGTTACACTAATAGCTGAAAAAAGTATTTGCCAGTATGTGTATACCTCGATGACATGGTAATTGCAATTCTTGTCGATGGTAACCAGTATTGTGTTTTGGGGGTGAGTAAAAATCCATTTTGTAAGCAGTTTATCACTAAAGAAGAAAAGGGGTGAAACTAAATTATTAGTAAAAAGAAATTGAATTCTATCATTTAAAATAACTTGTGGAAGTCGAACCATGAAAATGGTAGCTCAGATCAGAGAGATACAAATCAGCCATTTCTAAGATACCTGCATCTGCAATAGCGTGGGGATTATAGTAATCTTTATTTAACGGCAGACGTTTCAGTTGTTTTCAGTTTGTGATATGATTATAATGACATAATGCTTTGCTATCCTGTTTTCAGAACCAATTGGTTCAACAACACTGTTTTTCAATTAAAGAGTAAGCAGCATAAATTGTTCCCGTGTATACAAAAAATATGGTATATAAATTCGAAATTGAAAAGCGCATTAAAGCCCGCTCACTCCCTCGCTAAATTCAAACGAACATACGTCCGGTAAATGGACGAACGTAGTAACATTAAAGGACTTGGTGTATAGCCTCGGGCTGAACGTGTCGAAGCTACGAGTTTATTGATCGGGTAGAAAAAAAATAATTCGATTGTAGAACAAGTGTCTGACTTTTAGACGTTGCCGGGGGCTACTGAACTTTAAGGGCTGGTGAGAGCAGCAATTGAGGGTTTGTAGTAAAAAAGCGGGAAGCAAACTCTTTGTTAACATGAATAAAGACGTGAAGAAGAACGAAATTGGCTATAGAACTTAAGACGTAAGAATTTTCATTGAAATTAATCCTACGTTATATAGGTTTCGACGCGTGAGCACAAACTGCAACACATCGGGTTCTTCTCAGCGTGCATCCATCAAGCAAATTAGGTTCAAAAGCGTAATAACTGGAGTGAGTATGCTACGGGACTGGTAACACGTTGATTTATCGACGTTAATCTAGACTGTGATCGCTGCTAGTCTGTAATCACTTGAGTGACGGTAACTGTGACTTCAAAGCTTGCGTCACAAGACACTGCAGTTGACCCAGCAGTCTTGTACCAGCCGCTGAAAAGGCAACTCCTCTTAACTAGGAACTACTAGGAACTTGCCGCAATCTCTGGCATATGGGACCAATGTTATGCCTTCGTAAGTAACGAAGTTCATATCGTTATTAATTGAACAATGTAATTAATATCAATTCTTCTTTACGTGCTATATTCTACTATAAGGTCCTGTACGGTCTTTATGGTACGGAAGGTACTATAAGGTCATTCACGGGTTCTATCGTCAGGGAAACACTACTATTTAACTACCCTAAATAAGGCACCTATAAAGAAGTATTTTTGTTATATCACCGACGTAGGTTTTTCAGCCAGTGCGTATACAGCTGGCTCTGTAAGGGATTGAAGAGACGACGTAAGGAAAAATACCAAAACGTGGGCAGTAGCGCCCTTCTAAGCATTGCCTTCATACACTGCCATCCCAAGAGGCCTGGAAACCATGGGGATTATGGCAAACACCTCCTCATAAAGTTGCTCCAGCTTTTGAGCCTATATACTTTACTCCCTTTTACTATTTTTCTACGAATTTGGTATACATCATATCCGACCGTGACGACGAAAGATCGTACATGATCGGAAAATCAAATACTCGCCATGACATATACTATTCCGTTATTTTTAATGGACTGAATTATTACACTCATATTTAAACTTTCGTGAACTAAACTCATATTTCTTAATCTTTTACGGGTCTATTTTCAGGCACGAATTAATATCAAAACAAAAATATTTTATGATATTTTATTATTTTTGTTGTTATTGTAGTAGACTGACCTACTCGTGAGCACGGTCAATGCAACTTGATCGAAACGTCGAGGTTAGTCAAAATATTTTTATTTTGATATTAATTCGTGCGTGAAAAAAGACCCATTAACTAACCGATTCAGAAATATTACACTCATCTTAACTTTTCCGTATTATAGTTGATCAGAGCTACAGCGGAGCCAAACTTGACAAGAATATAGGTGATTTATCATAATAACCGTTAAAAAGTGGCAAAGTGTTACATCGAAAAGAGATAAATTCATAGATAAGATCAGACTCTTTTCTCTGTAATTTTCAGTTTACGAAAATAAATGGATTTCCAACACAACTTATAATACGCATTATTATGGATAACTCAAATAATACTCGTCAGATCTCACTCAGATATAAATGGGAAAAAATTTCAATATAGGTACACACTGTAAAACATTGTAAGGTAATATATAAAACAGTCGCATTGAGAACCTTCTCCTTTTTTTAAGTCGGTAAAAAAAATATAGTATGAAAAATATACTAGCATTTCATTAGTACACCCTCTGGAAAATAATTGTATTTATATTTCTTAGTTGGAAAAACATTCCACACAATAACTGAATTTTAGGTGGGAAACTCATTCCGGTTACGATCTAGAGACCCATGACATACAGACGGACAAACAGAAATACAGACACCCGATTAGATACAGAGTCTTAAAAAGTGTTTAAGAAGTAGTCCAATCTATTGTTTGCGAATTCTTATTAAAGTAGAACATAAAACATCGTCACATTACTCTTTTGTTAATAAACAAGAGTTGCCAGAACAAAATAGGTCACTTATCTATCTCATAAGACAGTCAGTCTGGACCTCTATTCTACATAAAGGCATATAGTAAGTTTGCAATGCAAAATGACGACTCTAGTAATCTTCATATTTGTTCACTAATACCTCATTATTGCTTGTGGTGTGGTGGGTAAAAATCTATTTTCTTTAACAACTTTAGAACTAAACAAAAAAGTCTCGTTTTAAGTCTGGCCTACAACCAAAAGCCAATGCCTGCGTCGGTAATTCTCACAGGCAGGAGAAATAATGAAGCCACAAATTAGCCTAGAGAGCGCCAACAAATAAATTTTGCTGGGTTTAAATTGAAAAATATATTGCAATAAACCTTATAGTGACGGAACAAGCACGAGGCTTGATCTTAAGGAGACTAACCTCTGCCGACTAACAGATGTATTTCATCACAATGGACGAATTTCACTTCACCATTCATCTTGAGGCATATAGTTGTAAACTCATGTGTCTGTAAATTTACTGGCTTTCAAGGACTGCTGCCGGAACACACATTTTCTATATAAGGTTGGTAGTTTTCCAGGTAAGCATTCTACCATTTCCTTTTCTACCATGCGCCAGCGGTGGGGATCGACCATGGACCTGCAGCAAGCCAGTGTATAGCTATTACCGCTCGGCCATCATAGCTTCAAATTGAGGGCGTGCTGTTTATTCGGCGCAAAGTTTTTTCTTAGTCGCGAGTAGAAGAGGAAAAATAAACTGTTGTTTAGTTCTTCACGCAACATCATCATCATAAGCAATGAGGTTCACCCTTGAATAAAGGCCTTTCATTTCGTTTTGCCATAATCTCTACACTTGGCTGGCTTCTTGTCGTGTGTATAAGATGGCAATTCTCCAAAAGGGGGCGCTTCTGCCGCCTGGTATTTTTGCTTTCGTCGCTTCTTACGACCCACAGGAATATTGATGGTGACGTGAAATTCTAACCCCGCACCATACGGATCAGTTAAGTAAACCGAAATAAAAACTGTTTTGTAATAATCAAACAGCAAAGGTTATAAAAACCCAATCACTGCATTGTGTCTCTATTCTAATACCAGAATTGGACTTAATCTCTCTTGTGGATATGGCAAAAGTTAGCCAAAGTTATATAACTGCCAGCAGATGTTGTGATAGTGCTTGCACGACTGATACCGCTCGGTCTAGTATGACCCCAGCCTTATTAGACAATGTTGGGAAAACATGAGCTTATATGCCTTGTTGTAGATAAGTATGAGATAAACAAAATTACTCAACATGTTATATTTGTCGCAATGAGACTATGATGCTAGCGTAATTAGGTTACCGACAGGTAGTTGTACGTTTTTTTTGGAAACTGATTGGCTAGTTTTTTACCACTATCTGACCTAGTTAAGTGTTTAGGCTAACCTAAAATTACCGGCTCTGACAGCTGTATTGCCAGCCTGCTGAGGACAGCCGCGTTAGGTGCTTGTCAACCGATTTTCTACTTGAGGGTGGTAGCTGGCTAGCTAATATAATTGAATTCCAAAAATTCGCAAAATGCCCTACCACCATGCTATAACGTCTGCCATCCTAAGACAACAATCAGGACCGACGGCTGAACGTGTCCTCCGAAACACGGAAGCGCTCATCAGTAATGCCACTTGCGGTCACCCATCCAACTCAAGACCATAGCGGACGTTGTTTAACTTAGCTGATAGGTTACGAACGGCTAAAAACTACGCTACAATACTTTTTTACCAAACCGACCTGTATCTATGTAATGAAATCTTTTATACAATAAATATTACCCGCATTTGATTTTTATGAAACTTGGCACTTATATAGTTCTAATGAAAATACTGTAATATGTGTAGGTGTGTGCCTTTCTATCTATATTTCCTGGCGTCGTAAAAGGCAATGTAAGGAACATCTGAAGTACTGCCATCTGACACTGTGGTGTAGCTATGAACACCTTCATGTATTTGTTTACCTCATTTTTAGTCGCAATACAAACCTGCTTTGAACAAGACGTATTTCAATATTTTTTCCTAACTACAATACAAAGTGAACCTTAACACTGTCACCATATGGTCGAAATCTCGCCGGATACCTCCAGCTACCTGCCCCGACGGTCGAGCCGTGCTAGAACAAAAGGCGCTCTGATTCCGAGAACTCCGCGCAAAACAAGTCATTGTATTGTTTATCAAGACTCGATTGGCGTAAAGTGAAACGGAGTTTGTGTTAAAATTAAAATTGTGAAAAGTGTTTTTATAATTGACAATGACAACTATGAAACCCGAACAAGAGCAGTTATTATCAGTATTGGAGGACAATGCTAATATGCTCCGCAAGGCACTTACAAACTGGAAGAAAACTCCAAAAGCCAGAATCACGAAGGGTTACATTGAAGCACGCATGAAAATTGTGGAAGAATACTGGAAAGCGCTTAAACACAGTCACGATGAATTAGTCAAGATAACACCCAAAACAGAAAAGGATAAGTTGCCATATTTTAACCAAGAAGAATTTTTCATATACGAAGATCTGTACGTTACGCTACAAGGTGAATTAAAAGACGTATTCACATCTCTAACGGAGTCTTCGCGGGACATATATACTGCAGACACAGGCGCTAGTGTATGTAACCACCAAAGCGGATTTGTTCATCTACCCAAGATCCAGCTTCCAATATTCACAAGTAGTTATGAGCAGTGGCCCGCCTTTAAGGATCTTTTTATTTCACTCGTGCACGAAAATTCATCTTTAAGTGATGTACAGAAACTACATTACTTGAAGACCAGCTTAAAGGGAGAATCAGAGTCAATTCTTCAATATATACAAGTAGTGGGAAGCAATTATTCAACAGCGTGGGACATTTTAAATACACGGTTCGGCAACAAGCGCTTAATAGTAAACAACATTATGAAGAGGTTATTTAACCAGAAGAAGATGACAAGCCAGTCTGCAACACAGCTAAAATTACTGGTAGATACAACCACAGAATGCCTGAACAACCTAAGTAACTTGAAGGTATCTACAGACTCGTGGGATCTTATAATTATATATTTACTAGTGCAAAAGTTGGACTCTGAGACTCATAAAGACTGGGAACAATATGTAAGTGATCGAGATGAATCAAATGACAACCAAGAGCTACCAACTTGGAAGCAACTGAAAAAATTTATGGAGACCAAATTTCGTACGCTTGAACTCGTCACTACCAACACCAGTCAGATTAAACCAGTCAAAGACCGTGTGTGTCACGTTGCCACACCGACAAACGAAAAAGTGTGCATTATGTGCAGTGAAAACCACTCTCTCTGTCACTGCAGGGATTTTATTAGCATGGGACCTTCAGAAAGAACTGAATACGTAAAGAACAAACACTTGTGTTTCAACTGCTTAGCCTCAGGACACTCGGTGTTAAAATGCAAACTGCCAGTGTCTTGTCGAATTTGCCATAGACGTCACCATTCACTACTGCATGACACTAAGAACACAGAATCAGGGGCTTCAACAGGAACTTCAAAAACACAACCTCTGGCTTCACAACATGCAGTAGAAGAAGATGATGAAGAAGAAAAAGAAGAAGTACAGGTGAATACAACAATTGCATCACATCTAACAACTAGGCAGGGTGTAGCACTATTAGCAACAGCCGTAGTGGAAGCAACAAATGAATACGGTCTCACCATTCCACTGCGCGCGCTAATAGACCAAGGTTCCCAAGCTACCTTCATAAGTGAGAAGGCGACTCAACTTCTGAAATTAAACAGACAACCTGTTAAAGGAAGTGTTGTTGGAGTAGGATCAACTAGAACCGAGATCAAGCATGCCGTAAAATTTCAACTCAGGTCAAAGTATAACAGAAGCTTTAACTTAGCTATCCAAGCTTATGTCATGTCAAAACAGCTAACTACTATGATACCTGCAAAAACGATACCTACCAAACACTGGCCTCATCTTGAGGGGCTCAACTTAGCCGATCCAACATACTGTCAAGCAGGTTCAATAGATATACTACTGGGAGTGCGAGAGTATGCCCAAATCATACAACAAAACTTGATAAAAGGACCACCAGGCACACCTTGTGCACAGAATACCAACTTAGGTTGGATTCTTTTTGGCGATATTTACGGAAAACCAACAGAAGATACTTACCTCGTCATGCATCACCAAGTCGACGTCGACGAGATGTTAAAGTCAATCTGGGAACTAGAACTTGACAATAACAGACATCTTACTAAAGAAGAAAAGCTGTGCGAAGACTTTTACGAAAAAACTACAACTAGAAATCCAGATGGAAGATACGTCGTTAAACTACCTTTCAAAAAATACAGTCCACAAGCTATCAATACAAAAGAAATTGCCATACACCGATTTTTACAACTAGAAAGAAAATTTAAAAAATCACCAGAATTTAAATTGGAATATACAAGGGTGATTGATGACTATATTCAACAAGGACACATGGAAGAAATATCTAACCAAGGGAGAGATGCAAAACAATCTGCGCATTTACCTCATCATGCTGTCATTCGCAACGAAAAGGAAACCTCTCAAACACGCGTAGTTTTTGACGCCTCCTGCAAGGGCATAAACCATATTTCCTTAAACGACAAATTGCACGTAGGTCCACAATTGCAAGACGACTTAAGATATCTTTTGACTAGATGGCGAATGAAGCGTGTGTGTTTCATGGCTGACATCCGACAAATGTATCGGCAAATACTGGTAAGCAAGGAAGATGCCGACTTTCAAAGAATCTTTTGGCGAGAAGATGAAGCTGGCGATCTCAAAGAATACCGACTTTTGAGAGTAACGTTCGGTACAGCTCCCGCACCGTACTTAGCAGTCAAAACACTCCATCAAGTAGCAATCGATGAAGGTGAAGACAAACCTCTAGCTGTTCAAAGCATCAAAACAAACTTCTATATGGACGACTGGTTAGATGGTGCTGATGATGAAAGGTCTGCTATAGCACTAGCTCTGGATGTTACACGCATATTGAAACAAGGCGGATTTGAACTTACCAAATGGTCATCAAACAACATTAATTTTATGAAAGCTATTGACACAGAGAAGCGATCAGCCAAAGCACACATAGATATGAATCTGAACGGAACAATAAAGGCATTGGGTATAGTGTGGAATCTCAGCGACGACACGTTCCAATATAATCTGAAAATTCCATCAACTAGCAAAGCTGTAACCAAACGCAGTATGCTATCTGACATACAAAAACTGTTCGATCCATTAGGTTGGATTGCAGCTAGTACAGTAAAATTGAAAATACTTATCCAAAAGCTGTGGCTAGAAAAGGTAACCTGGGATGAAAATGTTAGTGAAGAGTTACGAGAAGAATGGACACAGATCAGAACAGACTTTGCTAATGTCAACAACATACAAGTACCAAGATGGGTTGGTACCTACGATACCCACAAAACTAACATCCAACTTCATGGCTTCAGTGATGCTTCAATGCGTGCTTACGCGGCAGCAGTCTATATCAGAGTTGAAACATCAGATGAGGGCATTGAAACACACCTTATTGCGGCTAGAACAAGAGTTGCACCACTAAAAACCATCTCGTTGCCGCGATTGGAATTATCTGGAGCTCTTCTTCTGTCAAAATTAATGAAGCAGGTTGGAGAAGGAATGAAAATTTCCACTGAAAACATGTATGCATGGACCGATTCCTCAATTGTTGTCGCATGGATGTCCGGAGAACCCAACCGCTGGAAGCCCTTTGTGGCCAACCGCGTCGTGGAAATTGCTGAAAATTTAAATAACAAACAGTTTTACCATGTTGAATCATCTCAAAACCCAGCGGATTTGGCCTCGCGTGGAGTCACTTTATCTGATTTGAAGACATCTGATTTATGGTGGAAGGGTCCCAGCTGGCTTTCTGAAACAGAAATTAAAATTAGCAAACAAGAAATAGTACCTACAGAAATGGAAATGAAATCATTAAGAATAAAAACTTACCTGAACCTAGAAGGAGACGAAGACAAATCAATTACAGAAGAGTTTGAGAATTTCGAAAATTTGGCTGAACTACTAAGGGTTATTACATTTTGTAAAAGATTTTTTCAGTTTAGAAAAGGCACACACATTAAAGATGCTATAACTACACAAGAACTAGAAGATGCATTGACTATTTGCTTAAAAAGAGTACAAGAAAGAGAATACAAGCAAGAAATAGAAAGATTGAAAGTTGGAAAGGAAGTTAACAGAACGAGCCCTTTGCGATTTCTCAATCCTTACCTAGACGAAAAACAAGTTATTAAGGTGGGCGGCCGTCTCAGACATGCAAACCTATCAGAAGAAAGGAAACATCCAATTATTCTTGGAAATAAAAACAAATTGACACCGTTAATAATTGCTGACGCTCATATCAAAACCTTACATGGCGGCGTCCAGCTGATGCTATGTTACCTACGTTCTAAATTCTGGATTATAAAGGCAAACTCAATGGCTAAGATATACGTTCGCAGATGTCTTGTTTGCGCAAAACTAAGGGCAAAGGCTAAGACTCAACTAATGGGAGACTTACCGAGTCAGCGAGTAACACCAGCACGTCCGTTTTTAAAAAGTGGAGTAGATTTTCTTGGTCCATTCCAGATTTTGATGTCCAAAGGACGAGGTAACAAAACAACAAAAATGTATGTGGCTATATTTATTTGCATGGTTACCAAGAATACCCACCTGGAACTGGTTGGAGACATGACGTCAGCAGCGTTCATCGGCGCATTCAGACGATTTGTAGCTCGACGAGGCAAATGCAGCCATTTATGGAGTGATCAAGGGCGTAACTTTGTTGGTGCCAATAAAGAACTTCGCAATGACTTGAAAGAAACCTTGCACCTTCTCACTGGCGATATAGCTCAGATGCTAGCTACTGATGGCACCCAATGGCATTACATACCAGCTTATAGTCCGTCTTTCGGAGGATTATGGGAGACAGGAGTGAAATCCGTTAAGTATCATTTGAAAAGAATCATCACTACTCATCTCACTTACGAAGAAATGACGACGTTATTATGCCAAATAGAAGCTTGCTTAAATTCACGACCGTTGTGTCCAATAGATGATACGGATCCAGATAACACGGATCCATTAACACCAGGACACTTTCTAATAGGTGAAGCACCTATAGTTATCCCATCCCCTGACGAAAGGGACGTAAAGGTATCCAGTTTGTCCCGATGGAGACACACCCAAAAATTGTTGAACGATTTTTGGCGAAGATGGCAAGATGAGTATTTATCTAGACTTCAACAACGAAATAAATGGCTTAATAAAGAAAATGAGTTCAAGGTCGGCGATATAGTCTTGATTAAAGATGACAACTTGCCACCTGGAAAATGGTCACTTGGTCGAATAGTCAATAAACACCCCGGAACAGACGGCTTTACGCGAGTTTATAGTGTAAAAAGCGGAAGCTCGGTAATTAAAAGAACTGTTACTAAACTTTGCGCCCTACCTATTGACTCCACTTAAGTATATGGTTTTTATTAAAAAACAACAATCCTAAGTTCACTTGATTAATAATTGTATAGTTTGTTTATCTTACATTATAAGGACATAATTTCTTTAAATCGAATTTAGGTGTATCTTATGTAGTAAATTTGTATTCACTGCTTATATTTTGATCACAAACATGTTTTAATTTTAGTTAATCCAATACATGTATGTTTTTATGTTTTCTAACGTCCTGCATTGTAAAAAAAATTAAATTCAATTTGGTGCTTACCATGTTCCAATTTTACTCAACCATGTCGCAGCTCGATGTACGAGATTTGTATATTTTCACATTGTTTAAAAGGTCCTATGGTCCTTTTGGTGGGCGGCATGGTGTAGCTATGAACACCTTCATGTATTTGTTTACCTCATTTTTAGTCGCAATACAAACCTGCTTTGAACAAGACGTATTTCAATATTTTTTCCTAACTACAATACAAAGTGAACCTTAACACTGTCACCACACTGCAATCCCCATAAGTCGTCTGCCAAGCATGGCGGTTATGGCAAGAATTGAGGGAGGCCTTTGTTCAACGTACAATATATTAACATTTATGACTGTGAAGGTAGATTGCCTCATGTTTCTACTTGAATATGAAAAAAGAACTTATATCAAAAAATTAAAACCATTCTCGATATAAAAAATACTTCAAGTATGTCAGTTAATAAAAAAGAGACCTCTCTTGGGAAATGTATCTACTAGTGAAACTTACATTTGCATAAATATTAAAGTGAAGACCTATTTTCTAAGGGTCATAAAACTATATCCAAATAACCAATCGTATAATATATAAAAATGAACAATTTTCTCACCTACTCAAAATCAAATATAGCATTTTGACGTTTTTCTGGCAAGCTACACCACACTCAACTAAAAATAGCTGTGTTCCAGTAGCTATCATTAGGAGCCCATGTCCATTCCAGCCTGTCAACTATTCTCAATCATATAATCACGGTCACAAAACTGTGAATATTAAATAAAAACCTTTAAAATTAAAGCAACGAGTATTGAATCGATAAAACACTAGACCGATCAATCACGAGCTGGTTACTTGATGATCAACAAAATGTCCTATATCCTAGTCCTAATATACACATAAACATCACTAAACGGTTTATATGGAATCGTCTGGCCTCGCCTGAATACCTTCAACAACAAAACCTGTAATTGTATGAAGTACTAATGAAAATTCAAGAATATATTAATTACCTACTCACATCCAAGACAATGTCCCCTCGTATCTTCTTGTAGGAGCCGTAAGAGCCGTAAAACTGTCATCTTACACTGCGATCACCAAGACGCTTGCCAAGCCATTATGGCAAACCACTCCACCCTCTCCTCCCAATGGAAAAGGCCTTTGTTCAACGGTGGACGTCTTCTGACTGTTATGTGATGTGATGTAACAATCAATACATAAAGAAACGAATTAATACCATATTGCATTAAAAATCGTGCTGTGAAGGAGGTGCATTAACAAATTAATAATTATTTATATAATTAAGATTTTTATAAACTATTATATAACTATATATATATATAAGTATTTATCAAATATAATGCCTAAAATTAAACAAACAAATGACAATCTCTTTTACACTAGGTACCTGAACAGAAAGCAAACAAAAAAGTCTCTTGCTTGGGACTATCCTGCATCGTTTTAGTAGCACATGGCAAAACTGGGGCTATAGGAACAATTTTTCAATGGTGCTATGTTTCATGGAGAATTTATTAAGGGTCACACTCGCGCCCTACCTCGCCACAGTAAGTAACCGTTGCGAAAGCGGGACGTTTAAATTCTGAGTGGAGAACTGTCGCCGTATTTTTACAGAACATAATTTTTCGTCCCCATAGCGCAGAATCAGCAATAGTTACAATACCCATAGTGAACTACGTTAAGATGACTATTGTTTATTCTGTGCCTTTAGGCTGGGAGAATATACCTAAAATAATACAGTATCACTTTATATCCGAGCGTTTTCCTATATACCCTATTAGCATTTGTTGGGAATATGTCTCCAAACTCTTATCATTATTCAATGTGGATCTCACCTTTGATGCTTAAAAGAAGTTGCATGAGCTCATGAGCAAAGATTTCATCACCTTGTAAATGTTGAGGCTATTCAGCTCCAATAACACAGACATAGTGCAAAGCATAAATAGAACTAAATCTTATGAGTAAGTGTAGTGAAGAGAATAGTTCAAAAAATAAGTGTGTTGTTAGTAATAAAAGAAGTTAAAAATACACCTCATAATTTTAAAAAGAATGTACCATAAAGACACTACTTTCGCTGCGTGCTTCGCGTTTGCCAGTTATAACATAGTGCCCTTCATAGATTTTTTTTTTTTTTTATTCTTGATAGGTTAGCCTTTGACCACTATCTCACCTGATGGTAAGTGATGATGTGGTCGAAGATGTTGTTCAGGCTAACCTAGAATTACTGGCTCTCAAGGACAGTTGCCGGAACACACCGTTAGGTGCTTGGCGACAGATTTTCAACTTGAGGGTGGTAGCTAGCCAGGCGGGCATTCGCAAAGTGCCCTACCACCATGCAAATCTGAAGTTTCTAAGAAAAATCTGAGTTAACTCATTGAATTACGTTGAGACTGACTTCTAGGCCTCCGGATTATAAGTTTTCAACTAAAACATATATTTTATCATATAACCTCGTGCTAAAAATTCCCATACCTATAAATTTTACTCACACTTTCATAATTTTTCACATATCATGAAAAAATATGTACTATTAATTAGTCTCAAGCTTACATATTAAGACGCTTGTACAGTAAGCTTCGAATGCATATTATTTTTTCAGAGATTATTAGTAACCGAACAAGTTATTGAATTTTAGATATAAGTAACTGCCTACTTATTGATTCTCGTATTAGAAAATCAAACAATATCTTCCAACCTATGAAGTATAAAAAGTGAAGTTTCCCAAATCCCCTATGCAGCGATCAAGTCTGCTTCTTATTTCCTCTATGTCCGAGTTCAACCGATTGTTTTTATGGGGAAGGGAGCCAATATGAGTATACAATACTAAACTTTGAATCTGTATGAAACACGTGTCGGACGTTACAGGACGAGGGTAGTAGAGAGCAGGATGTTGGAGTAGCTATAGAATGCAGACAAGGGAACTTCAAAATGTATTTTGAAAATAAAATTGGTAAGTATGTAATTGTAGTAGTAATGTATATTAGTAATAGTATACCTACTGTTTGCATGAATTTAAATGATACATGTAAGGTGTACTTGGTAGAACTGCTGGATTTTGTCTGTTTGTAATAATTTAAGGAAATGTATGCCAAAAACATTCAAATTCATGTATTTTATATTGCTATGTATGTGAATGCATCTCAAAAATCTAGCAAGAAAACTTATGACCAATGTAAAGTAAGCAATATAACAATTACCTAATATGGCGAGAGAAGATAGTCGAGGTTAGCCTTTGAATTTTCTTTCAAGGCAGCTGTTTATTAAAATAATTTCACCTATATGTCATATCGGATACAAGCGATATCGTGTTTCAAGAACAATGTGACTCGAATAACAATAATAAAAATAACATTATATAACTCAGTAGGTATTTAATTAGCACTTTGCTATCAGAAATGGACATTCAATCTTAGTATGCTAGTATCGTAGGAATTAGTGATCTGTTATTTCTTTCTACCCCATAATACCGTGAATAAAGAGAACATAATGGATTAAACAAAAACAGTTACTCATGTGGTCTTGAGAAAAAAATAATTAAATGGTCAAATTTTTAAAATATATAAGAAAAAAATAAAGCTTAAATTTAAAAAAATACAAATTAATTATAATTATTTATACATTCAAAGGTTTAACCCATTATTAAATAAAACAAATAGCGTGAAAAAACTTGGTTTCTTAAGTATTCTCACCAAAACACTTGAAAAATAGTCACCAGTCTTGTTTGAAGGTGAAAGGTATCATTAACTTCGTTATATATGCTAAAAAATCGAGTCACGCCTTCAATGGCATATTTTCTATCAATTTAGAATTCTGACCTTTACATCTATCACTTTGAAAGCAAGCATCAATTCGATTTAAAACAATTTGCGAATTTCTACTATCTCTGCCTTTTGGGGGTCAACGCCCTTCGAAATATTGATGAAACTTGATACTGTCAGGGATTGTCAGGGACTGTAATATAAATCCGTGTTGGGAACAATTTGAAGCGACCACAATTCGTCGCGCACCCTCGCTGGAATCTCACCCTAAATCAAAGCGTTCATAATAAAAAAGGGAATATTTATTCGTTATTTGTTGTCGGTTTGCATTAAAATAAAACGGCTATCTAGGCCTCAGCACCCTCCGTCTTATCTTAGATAAGGATTGCATAAAATTCTCATTTCTCTTTTGAATGTGATGGTCGGACTGGCGAGCGCCTCTCATTTTGTTTGGAGTATTATGTGTTTATGTCATTTGTGTTTAGATATGCATATCTATGATAATATAAAGCTGTGTTATATGTAGTTTATTTGTTTTTTGTGTTGTAGAGAATTCAGCAGCAGGCCATTATTAACGTCCTCTTTTTTATGTCATCTAGTGGCAGGACAAAAAGTTGCCTGATTGTAAGATACATAAATATTTTCATATATTTTTTTTTTTGCTTGATAGTTTAGCCTTTGGCCACTATCTCACCTGATGGTAAGTGATGATGTGGTCGAAGATGTTGTTCAGGCTAACTTAGAATTACTATCTCTCAAGGACAGCTGCCGGAACACACCGTTAGGTGCTTGGCGACAGATTTTCCACTTGAGGGTGGTAGCTAGCCAGGCGGGCATTCGCAAAATGCCCTACCACCATGCTATAACGACTGCCATCCTAAGACAACAACCGGGACCGACGGCTTAACGTGCCCTCCGAAGCACGGAAGCGCTCAGTAGTAATGTCACCAGCGGTCACCCATCCAAGTCATGACCGAGGCGGACGTTGCTTAACTTTGCTGATCGGCTCAGAATGGCTAAGCAAACTTCGCTACGAGCGCTTCAAACATATATATAAGACTCGGGCGAGTTAAAACATCAATTTCTTTAACAAGATCCCTCAGAGATTCCCTAGGATCCATTTCATATATCATGGTAAATATAATCCATTTTATATATCATGGTAGTATAAAATAAAGATTTCTTTTGAATGTGTGAACTTATCTTTTGCCTACCTCTTAAAGGATGTACAATTGTTTGAAACTATAAAAGTAACTTTATTTTGTAATATTACTTCATTCCTTTTTCTACTCCATGAATCGTATGTACGCGTGCATAAACCTAAAACCAATTTCCAGAATCCAAACATTAAATAGGTATAACAAAAGCATAGAAAGGGGGTTCATGTCGCACTCAGGATGCCACGCGTTGGGAACCCTGAGGCAAAAAAAACATCGACTTAACAACTTAATAGAGATGAAACGTGTACATCTACAAAGATATTATTTTATACTAATGCTAGATTTTGATTATAAGTTGAACAGGTGGTAAATCGTGACGACCTAGTCAAAGACAGTAAGCAGGCAGGACCTATAGTAGAAATTTTTGCCATACTATTATATTATGAAATTATTATTATTATTATGTCAAAAATAAGTGAAAGGTAAACTTTGTTATTTTTATGTCACTGACAACTTATTACATGTCATAGTATCAGTGCTATGAATAGCGCAAAATTTGCTGGATCTCTTTTTTGAACACCATATAAAGATCTGTACTTACAGCCACAGTTCTTTGACATATAAATCTAACTGTAACTATATTAATGTTTTTCTACCAATACCATTTCGTTCCCCAAACCATCCAAAATAACCATCCTATAATTAAGATATTATAGGGAAGTACCAATAAGACCAGTTTTATACACGTTTTGATTTAACAATTGGTGCAAAAATCAAAAGAAATCCAAAGCACATTAATTCAATACTCAACTATCATATTTTTTTTTTTTTATTTCTTATAATATGTAACATAACATTGTCATAATTATAATGTATGTAGTAAGGTTTACTTTGAATTGTTTGATCAAGTAATGATTGATCTAAAATATTTCTTATTAAGACTTAAATTATAATTATATGTATTGCCAGTTTTATCCGTCTTACAGTATTAGCGCGACTTCGCATGGATGGATTTTGTTATTCTTCAAAATAACAAAATTTTACGTAAATAGGACAAAAATATCCCCATCCGCTAAGTTATTTGTTGTAATTACAAAACTCGGATTTTAATTCGAATTAAGTTATATGTTTAGAATGGGGCTTCTGTCTTCTATTTTGTCCACGACTCAATGCGACTTCGGCGGCACTACGTTAATGCATGTGAAAATTATCAACTAAATCGAATCGAGTGTTTTGGATGGCTGCGACATCGCTCGGGGGTAAAGTAATTATAGGCACTTTCGTACAAATATAGAGGATCTGTTGGTGCGGCATGACGCCAGGGATTTGAGGTAATACCGCATGGTGAACTCTAAAATACGATAATACATAGTTATATCTACAGTTAGCAATATATGAACTCCTATAAAGCTAGTAGAAGTCAGTTTATATATTATTCGTTACAATGAAATGAATATCAGGTATAACCAGACTTATATTATGCTTAGATAAGTACATTTTGCTTAGCATACAACATTATTGTGTATGAAAACATTTTCGTTGTAATTTCCCTTGAAAGTTACTTTGGGCTTCATACTCGACTCCAATTCTAACCAACAGCTAACCATCCAGATAATCACCTACGTGCTTATTGTAACAGTAATAACCACACTAACTTCATCGACTGTATAAGCAGCACTGTCGTTGTGACTATTGTGTATTCTGTGGCCGAGTAGTTAAGGCCTCTTCCATTAATTGGTCCATTGCTGTAAGTAATTGCCCACAACGCTCTAACTGGGGCCGTTAGCACACACGGTCTAACTCGGTAAGTTTATTAATTGTTGAATTATGTTATCTGCAATGGGGTAATTCGAGCTCATAACTGTTGTTTCCGTAGTACTTATACAAAATTACAAGGCAAATCAAGTTGATGTTGAAATGCAACTCCATTGAAACCATGAGAATATGATTTGGCTCCGTCTTAATAATATATTCCTAAGGTATAACTTAAGCAAACACGCGTCTAATAAGTAATATGCCACTGCATAAGATAAAAGTGTGTAGAACATTGGGGACATAACATGGTTTTTTAACTTTTAGTTCCAAAAAGAATATACGGATAGATTTTTTTACCGGCGGTATGCCTTTATTAACAAAATACTACAAACAATTAAAACACTACAGCTACTACTATAAAAGCATTTAGACGACCTATAAGTCATTGCTAATTCACAGGCAGTCCAAATGCTGCAGCCCAATACGAGTTAGCAGTGTGTCCAGCATGCTGGCCGCATTGCCCCGTTGAATTGCGTTGAGCCAAGTATGTGCCGCGTGGGCATTATTCTATGTACCACGATCACACGCATCTATTTGGCTCAACGAATAAGCATTGCCAATCTACGGAAAACTATATAACTGAAGTCAAACATTTAGTGTATTTTTTTCTAATGTGATAATAATTTTAACGTACGCAACAAAAAAACATAGCGTACGCACTACACAACTCCGGTGTAGCCCTAAATCTCGAATCTATTTCAACTAGGGAACTGAATTATTTCTATGGTTAAGAAATTGCAGGCCTTGAGTTGCTACAATCATCCATATAATACCTCAGCTATAAGGTCTCACTGGCTAGGTGACAGATATTCTACTAACGGAGGGTGGTTCCAGGAATGTACTCGTACGTGTTTTTAAAAATGGAGTAGGTAGTTGGTACACAGCGGGTAGCGGGTGTCGTCACTATCATTTTCAAAGCCAACTTGCCACTTCTACTGGTGTTAGTACTGATTTTGTGTATATGAAAAGATTAAACATGAGTAGAATACATCCAGTTATAAATTCCAAACTAACCCCCGCAGTATTTTATAATGTATCCGCCTTATTTTTTTGTTATATTTTTACTGCCGATATGTTAGATTTTGACCACAATCCTGATGGTTAGTGATGATCTGGACGAAGGTGGAAAACGCTTTACCTACAGTAGAAACTGTTTCTTAAGATACATGGTCATGCGCTTAGCAACAGATTTTCTAATTAAGAGTGGTAGTCAGCCAGGTAGGCATAACATACAAAGTTCCGGGGTTTTCAGGACGCCCAAAGACGTTCGACATGCCTTACGACTGACATTCTAATACAACAATCAGGACCAACACCTTTAAGTGTCTTTCAAAATATTTAATATCAACAACGACCGACCAGCCGCGATGCTTGTTAGTCGGCATCTTTAATATTTATCATCAGTTTCGTACAACTTCATCAAGAAAGAAATAGAACGAAACAAAACAAAAATACAAGTGTACACAATTCGCTCTAGTCGTTAATCAGGGGAGGAATTCATGGACCTTAGGGTAACTTTCATTAACTTTTCCAATGAATACAGGCATTTGCCTCCAATTTGTAGCAGTGGTCGTAAACAGTTTTGTATGGCTCGATAATAATATCCTACTTTTTATTTTATCTTTTATTGCTGATAGAGCAGCCTTTGACCACTACCTCACCTGATGGTAATGTGGTCGAAGATGTTGTTCACACAAACCTAGAATTACTGACTCTCAAGCTCAGCTGCCGGAACACACCGTTAGGTGCTTGGCGATAGATTTTCTACTTGAGGGTGGTAGCTAGCCACGCGGGCATTTAGTTAAGTTTATCAGTGGACAGTATTATTAATAAAAAAATATGACTATTTTAAACGAAATGACTATTTTAAACGAAATGTCTACTTTAAATTTTTTTACATATTTTATTTTAATCAAGCCATATGCACGAATAATGACATCATTATTTATTAAGCGTCAATCAATCGTTAAGTCAATTTATGAATTTGCTATTTTTTATTTCGATATGAATTGGCAAACAAATCCAAAGGCTAATAGAACGAATGTCTGGTGCTTAGATTACTACTGTCTCCTAAAGAAAATAAGATTTTCTTTATTATTAGAAAATAAGATTTTCTTTATTTATGTGTTTGATATTGAGATAAGGTGGCCATTAAATTACAGGCCTGTTTAATTCCTGGTGGAGCAGTGTAGGGCGTAGCTTTGATGTTTTGAGGTCTCTCGAGGGATTAAATGATCGGGTTAGAGAGTTTTATGGTTTTTATATACAGACCCCACTTTTCTCGTGCGTACTGCGAAAGAGTGGAACTACTTACCATGGTCTGTTTTTCCCAATGAATACAACATGGGTGTCTTCAAATCGAGAGTAAATAGGTTTCTTCTAGGTAAGCGTGCTCCATCTTAGACCACATCAATGCTTAACATCAGGCAAGGTGTGGTCAAACGCGAACCTATTATGAATAAAAAAAAGACTTTTTCGTAGAAGTGCGCAGTCAATGACTGTGTATAGTAGATTGCAATAAGCTCGCCCTTGTTAAATCTAAAACTTAAATATGTGTAAATCGAGGGCGATCACCCTTTCGGAAATATAAAGGACTGTAAATTTTTCTGCAGTTATAAAATCTGCAGGCATAAAATGTAGTGTTCTATGTATTTAGTCAATAAGGGTTTGTCTCAGATTATCAACAGCTGGAAGACTTCTACCATTGATCAAACGTATCCCCCGTTTAGGAGATGTTTTGCAGTAGCTGTTCTTTAGAAGGCACAGTAAATTGCCATCCAAATATATTAGAATGTTTATAAAAACACTTCAGAGTTTATAGAATATACACTCAATATAGAAGATATCCGACAAACCATTGCCGACAAAACATATATATAAAATAATTGCCGCCAAAACATTGCATAGTGGTAGGGTATTTTGCGAATGCCCACCTTGCTAAGTACCACCCTCAAGTAGAAAATCTGTTGCCAAGCACCTAACGGTGTATTACGGCCGCTGTCTTTGAGAGCCAGTACTTCTACGTTAGCCTGAAAAACATCGACGAACACATCATCACTTATCATCAGGTGAGATAGTGATCAAAGGCTATATATAAAAAAAAGTTTTCTCATAGACAACTTGTAACTTACCTATAGTATAAATACATTTATACATGTTTATCGCGATTAAGTCCCGTTAAATACTTATAACTATGTGTTCAAGTCGCAAAAGTCTTAAAATTACTATTGTAACTTACCTACCTTCAAAGGTACATAATTGGAATAAAAAGCTACGCTAAGCGACTTGTTTTGTGACGAATGGGATTTTATGTTTTCCACTGTATACTTTTTATCAAACTCATTTGCAAAAGGGGATGATTTTCTATACATTGAACCAAAATCCATAAAAAGTTGGTCACTTCTGGCGAAGAGCCACTCTTTAATCGCGACAAGTCAGACCCGTTTGCGTTACGGTCTCATAATTACATTAACTACGCGATGCATGTGTTACATCCCGAAAGGAATATACAGGTTGCATTTATTCACACCGTAATACATGAAGTTCGAACAACTAATACTTGAAGTACCTATTTCAAGAAATTGTAGTAACATAGGCATATCTTAGTCACCAGAGACTTGTATATCTGAAGGATAAGAAAATATATTTTGAATGTAAGAAGTCGGTTCAATTTATTAGAAATTGAATATATCTGTTTTGGGTACAGAAACTATACATGTACAACACTACAGCTACTACAATAAAAGCATTTAGACAACCTATAAGTCATTGCAGACTCACAGGCAGTCCAAATGCTCCAGCCAGTGTTGCCGTTAAATATATCGCAAAATCACCGAAAACGATAAAGAAAATAACAATTCAATCTCTCGAAATTATTTTAGTTAATATACACTTATCAAAGTTATCTACTAGATTTAAAAATAAGATTCATTCAAATCTTTTAATGGGTATAACGGTGTTTTTTGCTACCGTAATTAGTTTGCTACGGTAGGTAGTAGATCGAGGCTTATTACGGTGTTTTTACCGTAATTACGGTGCAGTTGGCAACACTGGCTCTAGCCCACTAATAGTTGGCAGGGTGCCCAGCATGCTGGCAGCATTGCCCCGTTGACTTGCAATGCTTATTCGTTGAGCCAAATAGGTGCCAGCATTAATAAGTTGTGTTTTATCGCCCACAATAAAGGATACCATCGGTAGGCAAAGAATTATAAAGCCATCAAGGTAGTATTTTTTTCAGTTAATTAAGCGTAATCAAAAAATTACTTGGTCTAAAAATTAAAATTAAGGCCTTTGGTTTAAATGCTTGTAAGCACTCAGTAGTAAATAGCAATATAGCGGTCACCCATAATATAATAAAGTGACAGTAGAGATAACTTTTTAGTAGATTGGTAGATCCGTTAAGAACGACTCTTTGATATGCATGCATGTCCTTGAGCCTAAATTTTATGCTTCTGGTATGCTAATTGTCCGTAAAATTGTAGATTTTAATTCTTATTTCCATGTTAAGAAATAAATTAAATACTGTACTGTACTATAACAGCAGGATCGTCCACTGCTGAACGTATTTGTCATAATCCACACGCTTGGCAGGCGTCTTGGAGATCGTAGTGTAACTTGTCAGTTCTTTAGAAGGTGCTGCTGCCTACCTTCCAGTATTTTTCCCTTAGTCGACACCCACGGAATGATATGGGGAGGTGCGATTCTAACCCGGCATGCTACAGGGCAATAAAATAAATTAAATAATATAACAAAAAACTGGCAAACCAGAAGCATAGTTATTAGTTTCAAGTATATGCATGCAAAATTTTCTCGAGTTTCAACACTATTTAAAATATGACGAACCTATGTTTGAACGGAAAGCGCTATAAATACACTTCTCTTGTGCAATTTTTAAAACAACGCGAATCTAACAATATCCATTAGTAAAACATCCTGTATAAGGGTAGGTAAAGTCACCCCAACCGTCCGGTCCAGACAAATTGTCGCACCCCATGTTCTCATTATTACCGATATTTAATTGTTTGCGTAATTTATTTGGTTCTCTAAAGCGAGCACAGAGCGAGTTCATTGTTAGTGGAAATTCCGAAAACTCGTTAAAAATAACGCCTGTGATGTATTTCAATGCAGAACTTTTTTATTTGCTGTATTCTTGTAGCATTCTAAATAATTAAATACAGTTGTAATTAATTACTTTGGCAAACAAAACATGCTTATAACTATGGAAAAGCGATTGATGGTTTAGACCTCTTGCTGTTTTCTGATTACCTGGTACAGCCTACATAAGGTCGCAATATTACCAATTATAATTAAATCCACATATTTATTATGTTATAGGCTTCGTGACAAGATCACGTCTGTTTTTACTATTTGAAATGCTTTACATCATAAAATTTTCAGTATTAGCCCTAAGTTTAGATCCGTACCTGGAAACGATCGCTTCTGGCAATTGGTTGTGTAATTTTTATTTTCACAATGTTATTGATTCTAAGGTACAGTTTTTAATCATCAGATTATTGAAAATAAAACGTACTTTTAAAATAAATAAATTAACAAATGATATTAAAAAGAACGAATTTACTGTGGTTAAAAAACATTTGATTTAAATTTAGCCGGTTTGATACGAGAATTATTTATTTCATCTAACTTTTGAAAACCGAGTCTTATAAAGAGTTATGCTATGCACAAAATAACGCGTTCAGCTGCATCCACGGTGGCTTGCGATCAGTTCTTCTTTTTTTTTGTGCGTTATATTGAGGCACGCTCAAATAAAAAGCGTCTTATTAATATACTCTCATAAATTAAAAGTTATTAATAAAAAGTACTTAAAGCCACCTTGAACGCCACCACGGAGGCGACTAAAGGCAAAATACAGAAAGTTGGGCAGGCTGCTTGCTATCTTACACTGCGATCCCCAACACGCCTGCCAAACGTAAGGATTGTGGCAATGTTCATCAGTGGACATCATGGTTGTTGATGGCCGGCTAGTCTATCAGCAATAAAAATCGATTCAATTCTAGGGTATCTGAGAAATAAGTTTTCAGTAGCAGTCCGGGATTTAGAACTGTGCCCTATAGATGGCACCGTTTTAAACTCCAGACTTACGTGCATTTGGTAGCAAGTAGACCGCGGCCTCTTAGATATCATATAATGTATATTATTATATGTAACTTATCATATATGGGATCACAACATGTCTGACAAAATGTTAGTGTAAAACCGCCTATTCCACCGAGAGGGTGAAAAGGGATATTATACAAAAATATTCTTTAAAGACATATCTGGTGTATCAATACGAACGATACCTACCATACACAATAATGCACATTCGTGCAGATTAACGCACATAGCTGCAGGGTAGCATGCAGAACTAAACGGGTACGCATTGCAATGTCAGATCCACTGGTAATCAACCGTGACACTTGCAAATTTTCGTTTTAGTCACGCGCAGGGCTTTTCACATTTTCGTCGGTAAAAGTTGGTCGAATGATTTATCGTTGCAAATTCGCTTAAAGAACTCTGTCAACGGGACTTACGTGTCAGTTTCATATCGTACATCCCCTGAGTACCTTTATTATAAAGGCAAAAGTTTGTATGTGTGCTCTGATATGTAAAAAAATCTCGTGAAGCTCGGCTCACATCAAGTAAAGCCAATAACAGCTTACTCCTTTCATGCTGGCCCTTTCAATAGTACGACAAATCCGTGGAACGTAAAAGGGACGGTATACATGATAGAAGCATGATTTTTTTGGCTTCACATGTATCGTGCGCCGTGCTTCATTTGATCTTCTTTATTTTTCCTCCTTTATTTGTGTGGGAGATGGCAACAATTAGTATTGTTGCCATACAAGTAGTATTGTATACATACTAACTGAACAGATTTGGATGCAATTTGGTGTATATTGGCAATTTATTATTAAGTTACAGAAGGGGATTCGAGAAGTACCCGAATTGAACGCAGTCGAAGCCATGGACATACATGGACATCCCTGTGAGGTGCTGGGCTAGAATGTCACACCCACCCTATCTTTTCCCATAGGTGTCGTGGGAGGCGACAGTGGCAAGGTGCCAGAGGATTGCTGGCAGCACTTTCTGAGCTTATATATCTTACACTGTGATCCCCAAGACGCCTTGCAAGCACGGGGGTTATGGTAGGCTCCTTTAATGGGGGAGGCTGTGTTCAGCAGGGGAAAGTCCGGCTGATACAGAAGCCATGGACAGAATATAGAGGTGATCTCTTTATTTAGGTTTTTGCATGGTGGAAGGGCATTTTGTGAATGCCCGCATGGCTAGCTACTACCCTCTAAGAAAATATGTCGCCAAGCACCTAACGGTGTGTTCCGGCAGCTGTCCTTGAGGGCCAGTAATTCTAGTTTAGCCTGAATAACATCTTCGACCACATCATCACTTACCATCAGGTGAGATAGTGGTCAAAGGCTACCCAATCAGGCATAAAAAAAAAGTGCTCAGTTTATAGGCCTATATTTTTTTTGATATGTAACATTTTTTTTGTATTGTGACGGAATACTCACGAAGCCTACTTGATGTTAAGCGGTAACTCTGCGTATAAAAGATGCATTTCATCATGAAACGGCACTGTTCCCATTACCCTGAGAAATATAGTTTTTAAGTCTCATGTGCCTGATATTTTAAATTACTTACTGGCTCTCCAGGACTGGCGGAACACACTGTTAAGTGCTTGGCGACAGATTTTCTTATTAAGAGTGGTAGCTAGCCAGGCTCCCTTCCACCATGCAGAGAAGCTTAAGCTGGCGGTAGGAATCGAACCAAGCACTTGCTGTACGGCAGTCAATTACTGCTCGGCTGGGGCAAGGTAAAAATCTCGGGGAAGGTAATAATTACCTGAAATTATATAATTATTTTGCACACGACGTAGTTTATCAAACTATTTCGTAAGCAAGTTTTTATACAATTACTACCATTCAAACATGACCCTAAAACAAAATTTCATGCGGGAGAAAGTGTAACAGAAGGCTTGCCCAATTTACAAGAATAATTACTCCAAATACGCCTATTACAGATAACTATCAGACGCATTATCTCCGGAAACTTATTAAGATAAGCCAGTACGGATAAGGCATTTCTTATTGGGCGGAATAGATATATTGGGTAGCGTTATCGACAGAACCGACAACCCTAGATTATGAGTAATCCTGTTAACGAAATTAGGTCGTTAGTTTATCTTTATGTGCTGGCATATGGTAGGGTTGTGTATTAATATACAGTTAAATTGTTGTTTGGCGTTAAAATATGTAACACTTTAAAGCAAAAATATAACATTGCAGTAATTGAGTAATTGCAGATCCACAAGTACACAACACAATGTTTTGCCCGTTATATTGGTGTTTTTTGTGATGTATATGATTTTTTTTTCTTTACAGAGATTAGTACAAAAAAATTTGAAAACATATTAAAAAAGTAAAAAAAAATACTAGTCAGCAATATCAGCGCCCTACGCATGCTTGTGATAATAAATGTTAAGTTTCTAAATATGCGAGGTGGTAGGTCTCTTCGCTAACAAGTCAAAGACAAAGGTTATGGTCCTTGATCGAGCTGGAATACTTATCCGCACAGGGGAGCTCTCAGATCTGGAGTTTGTAAATGAGTTCGTTTACCTGGGTTCACTGATCACCGATCCCCTGATCGGTGATCGCAGCCTAGGGAGGCTGCAATAGAGAGATTCGAAGACGCACACAGATGACCAATGAGCAAAATGCATAGAAACTGGCGAAATAGTAAAGTCTCCAATATCACAAAGATGAGACTCGTGAGATCTCTGGTGTTTTCGATATTTCTGACTAACCATGGTCAATTCGCGCAGTAGAACGAAAAAGATTAAGGCCTTCGACATGTGGTGTTGGAGGAGAATGTTGCGCATACCTTGGACAGCAAAACGAACAAACAGATCTATTCTGGACCAACTTAAGATCGAAACCAGATTCTCTACAATCTGCTACCAACGAGTACTAAGATACTTTGGTCATATCGCTCGGACACAATCAGATAATTTGGACAAGCTGGTTATAGTAGGAAAAATAGAGGGGAAAGGCCACGGGGTCGCTCACCAACGCGCTGGTCCGACCAAATTACGGCCATAGCGAGACTTACCCTGCCTAACGCCCTGAGACAAGCCACGGACAGAATGGTGTGGAAGCAGCTGGTAAACGTCTCCGTTGAGACATTTCAAGACGGGCACGACCTTCAGACATGAAGAATACGACGAAGAAGAATAAATGTTTAGTTTAATAATTTCCGTTTCAAAGAAGCTACATACTTAATATGTTACAATGAACGGAAAAATGTTGCTCCCAAACTTTCAAAACATATTTATCCAACACCAAATAAGCAAGTTTGACAGACGCCCCAACTACCTAACTAGGTTAATCACTTGCCGCAGGCTTCAGGATAAAAGAGACGAGGAGTTTCCAACTTCAGCGCGTTACAGCTCCGCACTAATCCCCGTAGAGTCTGGATTTGTGCAGATTCTATCGTATTGCTATAACCGAGCAAATTTTTTATAGCTTATTGGCATCATCTTCGACCACTATCACACCTGGTGGTAAGTGATGATGTGGTCAAAGATGTTGTTCAGATATTTTTTTTTATGTTGAATGCAAATACTCATATTATAAATGTGAAAGTAACTGTCTGTCTGTCTCACTTTCACGCCAAAACTACTGGACCGATTTGGATGAAATTTGGTAATAGTTTTAAACCCGGGAAAGGACACAGGTTAGTTTTTATCTAACTGCGAAAAAAAGAGGTTAATGTTTTGTGCGATAACCGACATAGGCGCAGGCGGAGCCACGGCCGGACAGCTATTACTATAAAATATTATATTAATATCAAGAAAATGAAATTATACACATAAATCATGCACATGACTCTACAGACATATTTAAATGATACTTTCCTAGTTCCTAAAACAACCTATAGGTTACGTAATTTCAATGGCACTATGTAGTTTTAAATGAAAATGAAAAAAAAATAAAGCTTCATACAGATCAAAGATAAGCTTTAAATATAATTTGGTTCAATTAAAAAGTTTTCAGGAAATCTTCAACAAAACCTAACCAAATCTTAAACATTACTTACCTATTCAATTCAGCATGGATAGGGTTAAATGGCAAACAACCAAAATATCAAATGAAATTAATCGCAGGCGCCAAACCACGCATATTATTTGACTGGAACAAAATCACCAGACCATAAAAAATTTCCAACAATGGATTCGTTCGGCCGACGGTTTTCACACAATCGTATCACATTTCGAAATCGAAATGTTTAACAGGAATTGAAGGTGATAAATTCGATTTTTAGATTTAAGTCCTTTGAAACAAAAGCTATATTCGTATTTGGAGTCTAGGGCAGATAACGCAGAAATAGTTAAAATAGGCAACACCTATAGTGGAATGTGGAAAGGAATTACTTTGACACACGAAAATCCTAATAAATATAACAATCGTAACAAAGCAAGAATTTCACACTTTACATTTATTATATACGGTCTGAGTAGGCCACATCAGTGTAATTCTATGGAACACATAAATAATGTTATATTTTTGTCGCTTTTGTAACAAAACTATTTTTGGTATAAATAAGATTATCGATATCAATATTTTACTACAGCAAAATCTGAGAACATCACGTGGCAAAAAAAATTTTTTACTGAAAAATGTAACAGACTTCAACACTCAATAGTGTGAAATACTTGTTGAAGTCGATACCATGATTTTTCAAAGTACCTATTATCACAGTATTGTGCGCATGTTACCGACTTCGATAAATTATTTCACACTTTTGAGTGTTGAAGTCGGTTCCATTTCTCCGTAAAAAAAATATTTTACACCCATTTGAGTCTCCCTTGCTCCTTAGGGGTCTATTGTCCATTCATTGGCAATGACTTTGTCTTCAAGACAGGAAAATACTTTTCAGGTATTGGAGTGTAACTCAAAAGCTGCTCAACCGATTTTGATGAAATTTAAGTGAGACCACTTGACAAATGTCAGCTTTCAAATAAAAAAAAGAAACATCAAAATCGGTTCAACCAGTAAAAAGTTCGGAGGTAACAACAAAAAAAAACATTTATTTCTTTTGCACTGAGAAACTCCTAATTTTTTTGAAGTTAGTTAAAAAAATACTGAGTAAATGGAAATATAAAACGTAATTAATTTATACGACTCTGGTTTATACGAGCAAGGAAGCAAGGAAACATACCGTAAGTTCTAAAAAACATTAAATACATATCAACAGTGGATAAACCATCTTTAAATAACAATAAATAATTAATGATTTATTGCCAAAACTTATTAATGAAAGCAATATACTCGTACTCGTAGATAAAACAAAATTCCGAAAGCAGTTCCGCGTTTAAAAAATGTTATATAATACTGAGCTTCGGTACTGCATATATCACACAGTCTATTATTTAATATATTTTATAATCATTCCACGAAAAATGATGCATTTTCAATCGTATTAAATACTCTCAAGAATTTGACGTCACATCTTTTATATTATGCTAGATGTTTTATGAAATTGTTTTTCCGGTACATTAACGGGCCCTAATTATGGCTGAGCCGAGGGCCAATTTCCCTGGACGTTTCCACGTTGGCGGTGACAAAGTGTGTGCGGAGAGGAAATAATTTTACGATGTCCGCTTGGCAGACAGCTGGAAGTAATGTTCATGGAACTTTTTGTTAGCCGTTGCATGGTATGAAGTGAACGTTTAGAATTGGAATATAATTGTAGAATAATACGTGGAAGCAGGGAAAGTATTTTTTCATTACTCATGTTCGGAAAGTAGTGTTTGTTTCATCCGAGTAGCGGGTGGAAGTCGCTGCTCCCCGCCTAAGGGCAGGAAAACTCATATTAATTGCAATTAATGTGAGTTTTTCCTTCCTTGAATTTCAGCAATGTGTTGGAGGTTGGTTTGTAATAAACTATACTCTGGCAAAAAATATCTATGATACTTGTAACCATAGTAGTAAATAAAATAAGATCACAAAGTACTTTCTTATAAAATAATGTGTCTAAGTTTTTTCGTTATAACATACTCTGCTATAATTAAACAAATAATAACGATTACGTTTGTGTTTAAGTAAAAGCTAAAAGTATTAGTTTATAAGAGAATCAATGTGGCTTTCTCAAGGTAGTATAATATTATGTTATATGGAAATTTATGTCACTAATTCTGTTAATGAGTAAGAGAGTCAGTGCGTATTAGAAAAATATTGATACGCGGCAATGTCGCAATGTGTTCCATGTTTAAAATTTAAGGTTGACTCTGTAATTTAGCGCGATACTGACTAAATATAAAGTACTTACATATATATGTAATAAAATACCTAAAAATTTTACATCAATTTCACAAAATTGTTTTTATTTCTCAGTTAATTTTAAATACTATATGATTATTTAATATTAATTGAGAATTGAAGTTTTTATTTTCCAGTCTCACTGATATATCTCAGTTACCTCCTTGATACTAAAGTTCATATTATCTGTTATTACTTTGTATCTTCTATCTTAATAATAAGTGTTACTGTGCGCTGATGAACTGAAAAAAATATAAAGATGGCTGACAATATTAATATTTACGTTGATGATGCTGACAATATATTAGTACTTATCCAGTTTTTATAGTTGATAGCTTAGCCATTTACCATTATCGCACCTGATGGTAAGTGACAATGAGGTCGTAGATATTGTTTAAGCTAACCTAAATTACTGGCTCTCAAGGACAGCTACCGAACCACACCGTTAGGTGCTTGGCGACAGATTTTCTTCTTGAATAGAAGAAGTGAATTTGGGAGAAAATGAGTACAAAAACGAGTTGAATCTGTCACCAAGTAGTTTACTTGTGATAGCTAGCCAGGCAGGCATTCACAAACTGCCTACCACCACGCTCTTGGGTTATAGTTTTATGCAAATGTGGATATAAAACCCTTAGCAAATAGATCTTCACTTTATTATTTTTGTGAATGTATGTTTTTACTGGTAGATAAATTTCCCGCGAGAGGTCCCTTTTTTATTAACTGACATACTAGACCCATTTTTTTTTGATATCGAGGATATTACGTTACATGATGGACAGAAATTCTCTTTCATATTAGAGTGGAGACATGAGACAATCTGCTTTGACAGTCATCAATGTTATCTTATTACTTTCGATAATATAACAAAGTGGGTTCATAATTTTTAGAATAGAATAGCATAAAATTTATTTGTAACAGATAATTTAAAATTATATGGAATATATGGCAGGTACAATATCAAAGTACATTTAACTTAATGCTCTAATTATCTGCCCCAAAACGGTCCTAACTGAGCATAATGCTAATTGTAATCTACTAGCGCTGATCTTCCGTTGGAACCAGATAGATAACTTTTACTAAGCCTACGCTGCTGTCCTTCCGTGTATAGCCGTTCGTTTGTCTGACATATAAAAAGTCTGCGTCTTTTGTACCAGGTGTTACTTTATCGGATATGACAAAACATATTTAAAAATTACTATTCATATAAACTGAAAAATGTATACATGCTATTTACATTTTTGTTTTTGCTATATTGTGTTGGTAAAATGCTTAAACTCATTTTTTATTTTTTCTATTCTGTGGCCCACCTGATGTTAATTGGACTAACCTCTGCCTATAACAGATGCATTTAATCGCAAGTCGGATTGCACTGCGCCCATCACCTTGAGACTTAGTTGTTAGCCTTATGCGCCTGTAAATTCACTGGCTCTCAAGGACTGCCGCCGGAACACACATTTAGGTGCTTGGCGACAGATTTTCAACTTCAGGGTCGCTAGCCAGTCGGGCATCCGCAAAATTTCCTTCCATCATGCGGTGAAGCTCAAGCCCGCGGTGGTATTCGAACCATGGACCTGCTGCGCGGCAGGCCATAGCCATCGCTGCTTCAAACTTGATGTGATTCAGTTTATGCAAGCCTGGCTTACTCCACACTTTAGGTACAAAGCACAAGTACATCAGCGTATCCGTTCGGATGGGATTATTCTACAGCGCGTGCTGCATCAAAAGAAATCAGAGCTTTTATACTGTGATAGCTTTTTTAGAAAATACATACGAAAAACATATTCCGAATGGGTAACTCTCGAAGTCCTACTTACGTGGCTTGTTTTTATTAGTTCACTTACAAGCTACCAGGGAGTTTATTTTTCAAATAAAAATATATAATATACTTTAGACGGATGAACTCACTGTTGATCTGGCTTTTCTTGACACGCTTACAATAACGTTAAATCACCTCGTAAAGAAAACGCCTACAGACCTCACGTTACCAGACATCTGTGCGAAGTTACACCCAAGGCACACTTAACTCAACCAATCTTCTATCTTTAACGTTCACCGTCAACCATTAAATTTATTACAATCGTTACATCAAATTGTCACATTACATCAAGTCATACAGTTACAGCTGATGGGGCCCTGTAGTCACGTACTGTCCCTTTGTAGGGGGAAATGAAATAATTTGTCTCAGTAAGGGTGCATTTCATATTTATATAGGGGTGAATGAACCTTGAAAATGCCACGTGAGTGTGGCAAATGTTTTGACAAATTCTAATAGAGTTTTTTAAAGATAAATGATTTGATTGTGATTTAATTTTGCTTTTAGTATTACTTGCTCGCGATTACCTCGGCCAGAGAATTAATATTGTCATTCAACGGGATAATGCTGCCAGCCTTTTGGGCACCCTACCCGTGGACAGTGACCTGAGCTCTGTTATCTACTTATGAGTTATATTATGAAATATAACATCATGCCCGACTATCCCCTAAGTAATGGGTACCGAAACACCATCTGTCTTGTATAGGGGTCAAGCCTATTGCCATCTACTGGGTATAGTCTAAAAAAGACAAATCAAATAAAATCTAAATTCGAAGTTAGATATTATTTTTTGTGAATTAGATTCACAAATAATGCCTGGTAAGCGAATAATCTTACAAAATAACAACAGAAGGATATTTTTAATTAATTCCGCTCGTGGTGATCTTTTATTCATTTCGTTGTAATTTATTACAAAATGTTTGTTAATAAGTTTGCTAATAGCAATATTTGCTACTATTCCAGAAAACGCAATGTGGATTCCATATGTAGTATGGTTTAATTATTCTTACAATTCATTATACTCCGTAATAAGTAAATATATAATATATAATGCAATAAAAGTCAGAGTACTCCGAAATTTTTTCATATTTAGATTGAATCTTTTTTCCACAGACTCCAGAGTCTATTGTTTAAGTTAACGGGGATATTATTTGAACTATCATATTACTACTGGGTACATTCTTATACACTTAGGGGGAACACAGTTATAAGGGATGCTAATTATACCTAGTATATACTATTACAAAATGGATACAAATTTGCATAGGCATTCCGAACGGATCAGTGTCCTCAAGCAGCACTCGTTCACGAGTTGACTCGCGTGCCAGCCATCGTCCTCCTCAACCATATCTGAGACCGGCCCGACACACGATGCCACCGCTTGCAAAGACATTTTCGTAAGCATGACCGTTCCGAATGCCCGCGCCAATCCGCTTGTCATAGGCGAGAAGGACTATAATTAAAAATTATATAAAGTATATACCTAAGGAAAAAAGGGGAAATTTAAATATAAGGATTTGCAAATGTGAACTTTTAATTTTTCTTAATCTAATTCACTGACGACGTCCATATTCAGGAATAAATTTTGTAACATGAAGCTCTCATAGCGTTCGTTTCGTAAACCTGTCGACTAGGTAAAGCAAATATCTCTGATATTGATCCGAGATTTAATTAACATAGTACGCTCTATGCCGTTTGGGCGGTCTGCAAACTCCAACACCACATAGTGGGAGGTTATTTTGCAGAGTTCTATTTAACACTCTTATGTTAAAAAACTGTCCCAGCGACCAATTAATGATGTAGAGAGCCTCATACAAGTTTATTTTTCTCTATACCATTTTCGACTGAATGGTATTTAATAACTTCAGTGAGATAAACTACGGGTTGCAAAAAAAAATTAACACAAAACACGCTTCAATATTCGCGAAGGAATAGGCAGAGGTTAAATACCTCCATTCCGACCGGGTTAGAATTGAATCCTCTGGTATATTTCTATGGGAGTCGTATGACAAAGAGAAAAACATCAGAAGACGGCAGTTCTTCAGAAGGCAAAGCCAATGCAGGACCTCCTGAAGAACTGCCGTCTTATACTGCGTTCCCCAAGACAAGCAAGCAAGGGGATTATGGCATTCACCCCCTGTAATATGGAGGCATTTGTTCACCGCTGTACTTCATGGCCCTTGGTCATCAACATAATATTCCAATATTGGCACTGGAAATCGAATACGGGACTTCAAGTTTCCAAAGCAACGCATAACGTCTCTCAGCTAACGACGCAGACATACCAATAAAAAACAAAAATTCTAGAATAATCTTTATCAGACTCAGATGGAATATTTGGCCCAATCAAAATCTCAAAGATTCCAGACAAAGTGGAGACGTCGAATTGATTGATCGTTGTTCAAAATTTTCTGCCGTCATCTTTATTGAAGTCCCAAATGATCGGCGCGATATTCTGAAATCGCTGACATTAAAAGAAAAGAAAATGCGCCATCTTTCGTTAAGATGATGTCGACAAATGAAGCTCAGGCGTGATTTATAACTCAATCTTATGGCAACATAAAGTAGGACACACGTAAAAATTGCCAATTTTTCTTAATAAGAGATGCTGTGGAAATGGCGAAAATAAAATTTTATTACGTATAAAAACGAGTTGTATTCTCTGTGTTTGTTTTACCCATATATAATTGAGAAGACAAATTACTTTGGTTCACGTTTTTGTTTTGTTTTAGTAAAAAAAAAGTAAGTGTTTCGAAGCAGTGATGGCTCAGTGGCATTAGCTATGGACTACCACGAAGCAGGTCCATGGTTCGCAACCCGCCGCGGGTTTTAGCTTTACCGCATGGTTGATGGGCATTTTGCGAATGCCCGCATGGCTGGCGATCACCTTCAGGTAAAAAATCTGTCGCCAAGCACCCTTATGGTGTGTACCGGCAACTGTCTCTGGGAGCCAGTAATTCTAGGTTAAGCCTGTTATCATCTTCGACCATATCATCACTTACCATCGAGTGAGATTGTAGTTATTTATTATATGACGTATCGAAAGCGCATTTGGGTTAGTGTGTTTCGGGTTAAAACTGTAAGCTTGTTTGAATGATGATTTTATATAATCATAAATTAACTCAAAAAATCCCATCTCGTGTATGATATAAGATGAACACAACATGTTCTGAATGATAAACTGACTTGAACATCCGTGTGTTTTAAATGTCCAGAGGGTGCTAATTGTCCATTTATCAAAATATGTATCCTAATCCCGGAATGTTCATATTACAGAATATTCGTTTCGAAATGTTCCATGTCCCAGAATGTCCATAGGTAACCCAGAATATTCATCACAAAATGTCTTAATCCCATTATATCCACCCTTGAATATCCGTATCACAAAATGTCCATATCACAGGATGTTCATATCACACAATGTCCATATTGTCCATCCCAGATATCCGTATCCCAGAATGTTCATCACAGACTATCTATATCCCAGAACGTCTATCCATAACGACCATGATCATGGTCATGTTTTAGCGCGATTTAGTCTCGTTAAATACCTATAACTATGTGTTCAAGGCGCGAAAGTCTTAAAGTTACTATCAAAAGCATCGTTCCCAATGATTAACGATGCAGGTGAAAATTCGATATAGTTTTTGTCCTGTCAAATACTTATGTGGGTATATGTAACATGTGATATAGTGTTAGCATATACCTCTCTACTGTTGACTTGTTTTCCTCAAAACAATGGATATATTCAGCTATTCAGACTTTTATCTCATGATATCATAAAAATCTTTCAGTAAATAATTTCTACCTAAACAAAACTAACTCGGCCGGGGGTTGCCCAACTTTTAGGTCCATAACATCTCTCGAAGATCTTTGCGAAAGAAGACTTGATCGAAAAATCTCCTACCCGAGAAATACCTTGAAAGTAAGCAACGATTTGGGAACAATATATGAAACTAGAAGTATGGGTGGTTTAGAAAACATATTTCATCGGTCAACTTTGAAATAGAAAAGATGAATAAAATAGTTATGCCTCCTCACATAATAACTTTTACAAGCGGTTTACGAACATTATATAATATATATTATAAAATTACAAATTTACGAGGGGAAAAATTTAAGTCATGTGCGGGATTCGAACCCGCGTCCATCCACCCCTTTAGCCGGGATATGCTCTAATCCAATTGAGCTAACATGACAATGAGTCATTAAGCTTACATGACATACCTTGATGATATAGTAGTGGAATGACAATCGATCCCGTAAGTACGAGTAGCAAGGGTCACAAAAAGACTTAATTTTTTTTTCCAAAAAATGGAAACGACTTCAACACTCAAAAGTGTCAAATAACTTGTCGAAGTCGATTCCATGCGCACAATATTGTGATAATAGGTCCTTTTGAACAATCATGGTACCGACTGACACCAAGTTATTTCACATTTGAGTGTTGAAGTCGGTTCCATTTTTTAGTTTTTTTTTCAATACATACTTGTTTGTATGTTGTTGTTCTACTGCCTATGTATAAATACGGCATGCGGTCTAAATCCCCACAAGATTGAATCCCAAAAAGTTTCTCACTACTCCGTCAAAAAAGTTATAATTCCGTTCGCTGGCCGACTATTGAATTCACTCGTTATTTATTGTTAGCGATAAAATAATATTAATCTCGCGGGGATTTCTACGGGATTTTATTCTTATAGCCACGACTTGCAACTTTGAGAATAACCCCAAATTATTGTGATGTGAGCTTAACCTGGATAAACCAAACTTCCCAATTATATACTTACATACCCACAAGCGCAAAACGCTCCTAACGAAGTTTGCTTAGCTGTTCTTAACCGATCAGTGAAGTTAAGCAACGTCCGCGGACTAGACTTGGATGGGTGACTGCTAGTGACATTACTACTGAGCGCTTCGTTTGCTTCTGAGGGCACGTTAGGCAGTTGTCTCACCGGAAACGATGAAAAAGTAACGAGTAGAGCTAGAATTAGAAACGAGTTGGCGAGCCGCGGGGAGCGAGTGCGTAGTTCCGATATTTGTGCAGCTCGGCTATATGCGAGTGAGCGAGTGAGGCGAGCGATTACTCGCATCACTCGATGTATTCTTTTCTGAAATAATTAATATTTTCTCTTTTGGTTGCTCTCTCGGCGTGTTCTAATCGGTTAGCGAGTATCGCTGAGCGAGTGTTATCTTTCGTAGCTCTTGTCGCTCAGCGACAAACTAGTGAAGCGAGTGCTCGCCGGCAGTGTTTCATACAGTCAGCGATCAACTATTTTTATATGCATCTCTTTTATTTACACGGAATGTATATCTATTGTACGTTTTTTGAGCGAGAAAATAGTCGATAGTTACTCGTTTTCTCGTCGGCGGTGGGACAGTTGCCTTAAGCCGTCGGTCCCGGTCGTTGTTTAAGATGGCAGTCGTTATAGCATGGTGGTAGGTCATTTTGTGAATGCCCTCGTGGCTAGCTACCACCCTCAAGTAGAAAAGCTGTCGCTAAGCACCTAACGGTGTGTTTCGGCAGCTGTCCTCGTGGGCCAGTATTTCTAGGTTTGCCTGAAAAACATCTTCGACCAAATCATCACATACCATTAGGTGAGATAGTAGTCAAAGGCTAACAAGATAAAAGTTCTTAATTTAATCACTATCACCTTCTTATCGTTTGGTATTTATACCATATGAAGTAGGTGTACCTGACATGTTCTACTCTTCCATCTACGACTCCATTTTTATTCAACACCAAACCAGTATAATTCAACACTGTTACTGCTCGCTTGGCTAGCTACCATTCAACTAGAAAATCTGTCGCCAAGCACCTGATGGTGTGTTACAGCAGCTGTCCTTAAGAGCGAGTAACTATAAGTGAGACTGTACAAAAATTTCGACCGCGTCGTCACGTACCATCAGATGAAATAGTGGATAAAGGCCTATCTCTTAGCAATTAAAAAATGCAGTCATCAACATTTTCTTCCATTTTTATAATTACAACAAAGAGAAATGGGTTAAATATAGCAATTAGAACTTCATCATCATCATCAGCCGGAAGACATCCACTGCTGAACAAAGGCCTCCCCCAAATAGACCTTAAAGGTCAAAAATTACTGGAACGGCTACTGAACGATTGATTCACTAGTTGACCAATCAAATTGTGATCAAAATAAAATCAACACTGAAATGTATAAAAAAATTGTAGAAGTCGGAGCACAATAATGTGAGACAGCATTTTGTTTCAGCGAGATACTTCAACCAATTATTTCATACTTTTCAGTTTTGGATGTCGGTTTCATTTTTTCACAGGTGTACAATAAAGGAAGCAAAAACATCCATACTAACTCAACACAATCTTATCATATCCAAGTAGTAATCAGCTGTGGAACTTTCCTTGCGTAAGAGGGATTATTGAGGTATTTTCGATAACTCGCCTTAGGGGTAGCGAGCAATAAATACTGAGAAAAGACAGCGAGGGGTCGATTCGACTGCGTAGTAATCTGGGAATTTGTTATGGTTTTAAGAGAAAACTATGGGAATTCCCTAGGGCACCATTCGCAATTTTTCTAACCGTTGCACTTGTCCAATTAATTGTGGCGGCATGTGCGTTTTCATAAGATTGGTATTTTTATTTATTTTGACAAGTATCATATTCACCCTTGTACCAAAATATATTGTAAGGTTGATGAGTTTTAATTTTTATATTTGTTTTTATATATTATCTTTAATTAAAAGATATACGATAGGAAGTTCTCAATTAGATTGTTTTTTTTATATATTTGTTACAGCGATTCCTCTGCTAATTATGAATTCATTTTTATGATTATATTTTTGGTGGGAAGTGATAATTTGTCCCCAACAAAAAAACCAAGTTGTTTCTATTGAAGTTTTCCTAATATAGAGATTTTAAGTTATAGATAATTAACTGAACAAAGTATTTGCTTACCTGGGTGATTTAATAGTAATTGCAAGTTTTGTCGGTGATGAACAGTGTTTTAGGCGAATTATAATGATGTCGACAGCTTAAACCAAAAAGATTGTTTTTTTTTTAAATAATGGAACCGTATTGTATTAAATAACTTGTAGAAGTCAGACCATAATAAGCGGAGGTCAGTGTTTTAAATCAGCTGGGTACCGACTTCAAGAAGTTATTTCATACGTTTCAATGTAAGATGTCAGTTCATTGCATGCATTTTATGAATGCTCGACTTCCCTCAATTAGAAAATCTGTCGCCAAGCACCTTAATGTGTGTGTGTGTGTAAGGCTTCGATTACGTTGAGCGACATATAATTAAAGACTGTGCACACGTTTCACCATACCCATATCGGGGGTCGGGTATACCTTTTACCAACACTAAAAAAAAACACATTAAAAGAGCTCAAAGTTTCTTCCTCAAACTTGAATCGAACCCGCGTCTCCCGGTTTAACTAAGCACCGTGATTGTTATTCTCTGAGGCACAGACGATAGGTCAACCGCGTCAGTAAATGTCAGAGATAGTGTGAATGTTTATTCACACATTTAATTTTCTCCACCATTTCATTGTTATTATTATCTAAAGCACACTAACGCAAGGGCATTTTTTATGTACACTTGAAATATATCCGTGACGGCATAAAGCCAATGGGACCCCAAGATGCGGTTAGAAAAAACGCAATATCGCAAAAGATGAAGGGATGTAAGTGTGCCCAGAGGATTTGCAACATTAAATTGGCTTGAACTGCGCTGTCAGTCAACGCACTCAAAACGTTTCAAATATAATAAATCCCTCCTAGAGGTCGGTTCCTCGGCAGTTGGCGAAATCCTCGAGGCTAGTGAAGTAATCGCTTCCTCAGTCTACAATGGACTACCAGAGTCTGTACGAAATTCTAGTATGACGAAATATTTTAAGAGTGGCTTGAAAAAATGGCTTATAAATCAAGCTGCATATAAGTTCGATTTCAAAGAAGAAATCATTGAACCGGCATCTATTTGACATTTAAATATATTTTAATATGGTGTGTTTTCTATTTATATTCTAATGATTTTTCAATTAATAAATTTTAATATCTATTTAATTATAATAATTTAATAATTACGTATATTTTTTATCATGTATAATTCATCAGTACTAATATTATAAATGTGAAAGTAACTCTGTCTGTCTGTCTGTCTGTTACGCTTTCACGCCAAAACTACTGGACCGATTTAAATGAAATTTGGTAAGGAAATAGTTTGAGACCCGGGAAAAAAAAAAGGATAGTTTTTATCCAAATGCGCAAAAAGAGGTTAATGTTTTTGCGCGATAACCGACATACGCGCGGGCGGAGCCGCGCCTGGAAAGCTAGTAATGTATAATTGTTTTTAATGTATGAAATTTTACGTTATACTATTTTATACTTGACCCTTTTTCTGTACATGTAAATTATTTACCAATAAATAACTATGAACTACTAGGTAGGTACTTTACCACATATGTACTGGTATCGTAACTATTGAAGCATAAGTACGTTTTTCTCTATGTCTGTCTGACTGTGCTTCATGTTTTAATTCTATAAAAGGTCGTGGCTGTTAGAAGTTAGTACGTGTGCAGAAAATACGTTTGAAATTAGCTGGTTAACAATATTCAGAGACATTGAAATCAATGTGCTTTTGGTTTCCCCCTTTTTTTCGCTACCAGATGATATATATTATATATATCTTCACTAGAATCCTTTTACTATCAACAAAGTTGCCAGTTTTTTTGTGTTAATATTAAATAAAGTGTTTATATCTATAGTTGTAACCTTGTTGATGTGATATGGATTATTATTCAATGTAAGCCTTAAGACGACGCAGTGGTAAACAATTAATCTCAAATCGGGTACCGCCCCACATACCATTCACTCCGCGTGTGGAGGAAAGATCACATAGTAATTCACACGTGACATAGCTTGTGCTAAAAGGCCGTATGCGCCAAAACACTAATTATAGTTTAAAATAAAAACTATAGCAAATTTCCAAAAAACACTCTTTGGATATAGCAAATACTCTTTGGTTCAGTAATCAATTAAAACAACAGAAATGTATTGTTTTCCTATGAACATATTCAAAGTCTTTGTTTAGGTATTAGATTTTTTTTTTATTTAAAATTAAACCACGATGAAATACCTATCAATTGAATAATCAATTTGGCCCTAAGTGATGGGAGGCCAAAGATTTTTTTGTGATAATTGTAAAGGACTGCATATGTCTTTTGAAAAAAATTGCAAAAAGTTGTTTTATTTGTCATATGGTCATATGTGTCACTTAAGAGATGATCGAAAAACTTGTTTAAATTTTTTCGAATATTGTTGTTTTATAATTATATCTTGTGTACATACATAAATGTGCAGGTTTACCTTATATATATATATGATAAAGATAGATATAAGATATTTGCGATACCTAAGTTACAAGCGTAGACCAGCAAATGATCTTCCTTCAAAGTAATTTAATCTCTCAGGCCCTTCAAAATAGCCTTTGTCCCTTGGTCATCTCGCTAATCCTGTGTGGGATCACACAGCCCGTATTTAACTCCGGTTTACGTAAACAACATTAGTGGCAACCACAAGGGCCTGGAAGTTTCTGCCTCATAGGAAGTGGTACTACTTGATTAATTAATAGTTTAGTGCCCACAATGAGGATTAGTGCCAAGTTGGTAGATGCCCCTTGAGGTCGGATGAAAATAGCTGGGATGTAATATGAGTCTTACAACTTTGAAGTATAGTGATGTAGTATACCTTCTTGGTTTTAAATTAAGTGGAGAGCTCTAGTAACGTCAGCGATTACACAATATTCCATCAAGAACAAATATAAATTGAACTGCACGAAAAATAAAGCGCTTTTGAAGTGCTCATAGCGATGTTTCCTTAGCAATACCTGCAAGAGGATATAGTAGTTTCAGGGGAGTAGGCTTACGGCACCCTGTAATGTTGCGGAGGGTATCGTTCAAAACTACATCAACCTCTTTAGCATGAGCGGAACGGTGCCACACGGGACAAGCAAACTCTCCTTCGTAGAATGAAAATGAAAGGGACAGACCAGTTGTGCGAAGGACGTGTGGGGTTGCTGCCCAGGTGGTGGATGTAAGGCGGCGAAGCAGATTATTTCTAGCATTTACTTTTTGCTTTGTTTTATGACAGTGTTGTTTGTATGTCAGAGTAAGAGTTGTTTGTAATCAGGATAAGAGAGGGGTGATATTTATAAAAGTACGAATAAATATACTATAAGAGCTTTTTGACCGCGGCTCCACCCACCCGTATATCGGTTATCGCGCAAAAACATTAACTTCTTTAACTATCCTGTGTCCTTCCCCGGGTCTCAAACTATTTCCATACCAAATTTCATCCAAATCGGTCCAGTAGTTTTGGCGTGAAAGCAATATACAGATAGACAGAGCTACTTTCGGATTTATAATAATATCATAGTCACAGACAGAAAAAGGATTAAAGTATTGATATACATGACGGCTATGAATTGAACTATTTAATATAATATGTGCCTTAAGCCTAAGATAAGACTAAGAAAGTACCTTCATAATTGTTTTTATGTACATTTTGCCGTAACAATAATAGCAACTGCAACTAATTAAACGCGTCCGCGGGGAGGGCGGCTCCTTTAACTTGGCGTACGGATAGCAAAAAAAATAAAGTGAAATTTTTATTCATACAGCTCTAATGCTCGTGACGCTTTCCATGCAAAAGTAATTTTGTCATATCTTAAATTATGAGAGTTCAAACACCGTCTAACTTTGCATGTATGGCCTCGAGCCTAATATCTATGCTTCTGGTTTGTCAGATGTTCGTAAAAAGAAGTATTTTAAAAAATAATACGAAATATCGTTTAGTTTGGGAATTGTAATTTTGACATTATTTATCTCTAAAATAAATGATAAATCGAGAAACTTTAACTCGAGAATTTACGAATACACAAATCTCCTTATATATTCTATGTTTCGTTAGTGGAAACATATTTGTCAATATATTCTTGAGTTATCCTTCGTGTTGTACAAGAAATAATATACTGACTCCACTTATATGGAATAGTGGTTGGAAGATGATAATTATGCTTGTTGCTATCTTCTTAAGCTGAGAAGAAATTTTATGTTACGCATGTGGTAAGATTATTAAATTTTTAACTATATTATACTCATAATCAGCTCCAGATATACTATTACTATATATAAATATACTAATAGAAAAAAAAAATTCCAGTGTTTATTGGACGCCCTAAATTTTTAATTTTTATTTCATTCTTAAAAGAACGCTTGGGGAGCGACGTGTGCTCAAAATGCTAAAACCTATTTGGCTCAACGAATATGCAAATCCAACGGGGGAATGCTGCAAACATGCTGAGCACGCTGCCAACTGATAGTGGGCTGGAGCATTTGAATTGCCTGTGAGTCCGCAATGACTGTAAAGAAATGAATTGTAGGATTTCTAAATGCTTTCATTGTAGTATTGTATATAGTTCGTATAATATTCTTAATAATGAATAAAGGTATACAGCTGCTTAAAATAAATAAATAAAATAAATTGCAGGTGTTCCAATAAATACATGAAAAAGACCTGGAAAAACAAGAAGTAAAATAGTATGAAAATAGATAAACATGTAATACATATTTGGGACATGAATTCCTTTAAGTGATTTAAAACGTTTTCAAAATATAAGTTAGTTCAACGGTTTTAAGTCAAAATGATTAATGCAACTTTGCTAGTTCTCAGTTTGAGTTACGATTCACGACTCATACAAAATTGTTTCGGTAATGGTATTTATAAACATGACCGAAACGATTCCTATGGATAATTATTGTTCTAATATTGTTATTTTTTTTATATAATCAACGGTCCTTATTATCTCAAAAGAAATCTTTCTTGCTGACGGTACTATAAGACGGCTTCTAATTAGCAAGTTGAGAGCTAAATATTACATTTATGATATGCAAATTTCTCTCAACGCCTACTCTGCACATCTTAAAATTAAACCTTATTTGTATAACTGTAAAGTAGTTTTTGTTTTGAAAAATTATTTAAAGGTAAGTTTTCTTTCTTGGGTCGGGATGAAGACTGACTCGTTCCGTGTTATCTCATTTGTTTTATTATATTTAAGTTCAGTTCTTATTAGTGGAATGTTATGGAAGGTGAAAATATTTTCCTTTTGATGAGAGAGCAGCCGAAATTTTAATGAAAAGCCGAAATATTTTAATCAAGGAAAGCCCAAAAGGCTGTCTCTAAAAGTAAGCTCTTGAAAATGGAACTGCTGATTATATTACGTAGGTTCATGCTGATTGTGGTATACAGTGATAAGGTCTGTTAATATTTTTAAGCTTATAAACCATCGATTCAAATTAAAAAAGAGGAGAGGTTTCGCTTTAATATCACGACAATATACTTTAGAGAAAATTTAACACACGCATATATATCATATACAATGGAAGTTGCATGCTTTAATAATTACCTTGAAATATGAAATTCGATTTAATATCTTGAAGCAATGATGACCTAGCGGCGATAGCTATGTACTGCCGTACCACAGATCCATGGTTCCATCCCCGCCGCTGGCTTGAGCTGCATCGCATGGTGGAAGCATATTTTGCTTATGCTCGTCAGGCTAGCTACCACCCTAAAGTAGAACATCTGTCACCAAGTACTTTGCAGCGAGTTCCGGCAGTAGCCCTTGAGAGCCAATAAAATTACAGGCACATAAGACTTCACTACTGTATGTCTCAGGGTGACGGGGCAGTGAAATTCGTCACTTGTGGCGAATAGCACTGCTCTATGCAGAGCCTTTTTTTTTTATTGTCATGAGGACAATGCATTTACGCATACACATTTGCCGGGGAGCAGGTGGCTATGTCGGGTTCAGGGTCAATAGGGACCCCACTACCGAAATATCTTTGTCACAGAGATGAGAAAAAAGAAATCTAATTTATCCTGGCCGCCCATAATCGTATCTGTGTCAATTAGTATCAAGTCGCTTCTCTGTCACAATTAGTACGAGAGTCTAAAATCTAATTGGGCGTAGCCAGTCTTTACAAGAAAATAATTTCGACAAACTGTTCTTGTACAATATTTCAGTCGATTCAAATACGTTCCGGTCTTAATATTTTCATAAAACTGGGTACCCTTCTACCTACTAAAAGCTTATGGGACTTAAATAAATAGCTGCTGTTACTTTATTATGGTATTCATATTGATATTCGACCTTTATACTCGGCCTTTGTATACATTTATCACGTCCAGCCCTTTTTGGACTCCCATAGTGACCCCCTAAATATTCAAACTAAGAATTTGAAAATCGTGTAGGTACTCATAATTATTCTTTTTACAGGACTGCCCAAAGAAAGGAGAGTTATGTTTTCAGGTTTCATGTATGTATGTTTGTTAGTTTCTTTATTCCACCATAACTTCTAAACGGTTAAACCGATCTTAATGTAAGAGATATTGTTAGATTCGTCTTGATTATGAAAGTGACACTAGGTACATAAAAAAATTAAAAAACAAACAGGTGGCGTTTAAAACAAACGCCATATTTTGAGATTTATTTTTTCTTCCTAACTGATCGAGTGGGGCATAGAGATATAAAATACTATTTTCTCTTTTCTGTGGAGTGGGGTATATATCAAAATGAAGGGCTTTAAAAAAAACAAAAATAACGTACAACGTTTATGAAAATAAATAAATTTATGTGGTGTTTTTTACTTTAGTAATTAATAATAAACTTGTTAGTAAAAAAAAATTACCTCGTACAGGGTAAGATTGAACCGTGCGTTCAATCGGAAATCGGAATCATGTTATTTTCCTTCATTATGCTTCGTTAATGTCATGACCATCATAAAACTATAAAAATAAATTCAATGTATGGCCGACACAAATCTGCAAGACCTCTGGACACTGAGCTAATACTGCGTGAATAGGGAACGTTATGATAAAAATAAAATTTCTGGCGGTAGTACAAAATAATTTCTTAACTCAAGTGACATATAAAACCGATTAGTCACCCCGTGCCCACGATCACTGCAAAGTGTTTGAAACGACAGGACAAAAATAATGATTCATATACACGTTTTAGACCGTTTACTATCTGTAATAATCGCGAAAACTAAAGACAACATTAAAATTCAATGTATTTTAGAAATATAAAGATACGGTTTATTTCAGGTTATCGGTAAAAATACGGTTGCATGATAAATCATCGTAGCAATAACTGAAGTTCATGACAAATGTAGCTAGACAGCAGCCAGCCATTACGATGACAAGTCGGGGAGTTCCTCATGTTATTTGGTGAACAAACAACAGAATGTTTCATCCGTTGATAAGGGAAACAAATAGCGCTTATGGCTGATCTACGCTGTTTATGACCACCCTTGTTTTTCTTGTGCTTACTCGAGGATAAAATCGATATTGTGTCTCCGTGGACAATTTTTTTAGTGCAAGTGTATATGTTTGGTGATTTCGATAAAAGGTGTTTGGATTAAAATATAATTACCTAGTTTGAACATGGAAATTGTATTGATGCCGCTTGCAATACGCTTTTCATTTCAACATATTTTAAAGACCGACGTTCAAACTCGCTGAAATTTTGCAAATATGAGACCAATAATATAAACTAACATTTTATTCTAACATCCAGGCTGCTTCATCAGTACTAATATTATAAATGCGAAAGTAACTCTGTCTGTCTGTCTGTTACGCTTTCACGCCAAAAATACTTGAATGAAATTTGGTATGGAAATAGTTTAAGGCCCGGGAAAAAACATAGAATAGTTTTTATCCAACTGCGCAAAAAGATGTTAATTGTATTGCGCGATAACCGACATACGCGCGGGCGGAGCCGCGCCCGAAAAGCTAGTATATAATAATTTTAGTTCTTTTGTCTGAGTCTTTACGAGCCTTATGCTTCTAGTTTGCCAGTTTTCAGTAAAATTATGTATTAACAAAATTATTCAGGAAAAACTCTTTTTTTTTGCCTGATAAGTTAGCCTTTGACCACTATCTCACCTAATGGTAAGTGATGATGTGGTCAAAGATGTTGTTCAGGCTAACCTAGAATTACTGGCTCTCAAGGACAGCTGCCGGAACACACCGGTAGGTGTTTGGCGACAGATTTTCTACTTGAGGGTGGTAGCTAGCCAGGCGGGCATTCGCAAAATGCTCTAACACCATGCAACAACTCTCTTGTCATCGTGACATTTAGAGATAAATTCACACTAATATTGTAAAGGCGTAAGTTTGTGAGTGTGTTTGTATTTTTGTTACTTCTTCACGATCAAACGTCTGGACCAATTTTGAAGGGATTTGGTATGGAGGCAGATGAGGCGCTCGTTTAACACAAAGGATACTTTTCATCATCATCATCGTCCATCACAAGGCGGGTGAAACAGCGGGGCGTAACTAGTAAATAATAAAACGAAAAACTACGATATCAGAAGCATAGATATAAGACTGAGTTTGAGCACATGATCTGATCTGAGGAAAGTACATTTGTATATGGAAAAAAAATTGCGAATTGCCATTGGTGAAAACCCGAGAGAGAAATATTCATAAAACTATGTCTATTATTAATGCATATGGAGTTTTTTTTTTACATAATTAATCTTGAAGGTTCTTAACTCGTATCTGTTCCGAAATACTTCACCTGGCAGCTGGATCCATAGTGTGGTAGAGCCACAATAGACATACAGTAGTTCGACTCCGCGGTATCCTGGAATTCAATGACAAATGACAATCAGAGCGCTAGGGAAATCACTATCGAAATTTTGAGTGTTTTTGTTTGTTATAAATAAATATTTTTTTTATAATATGTAATTGTTTTTTTAATAAATAAATTTTGTTGTGAATAGGTAAAAATATAACTATAGATATCTATTTATTTGAGAGAATACAAGCGCGCAGATTTGATTAAAAAAACGCCATTGTCTTTGGTAACATATTAAGGCCACCAGTAAGGAGGTTATGGTATAATTATTTGCCTTTAAAACTCCTTGGGTTCTTTTTTCTATTAAAATGATGAAAAGATTATAACCTCTATAGTGTCAATCTGCTGACAGCTTATTAAAACTAAACTGTAAGTAAACACCGCAGTAAAGCATATTGTGAACATCAGTCTAGTTGTATCTTTTTGTACCTCCTCGATATAGGGAAGGCCACACGGTTGATCACGTGACTGAATTCGGGTAATTTCTTCGTAGTTAAACTACTGCTTAAGAAGCTCCATGTATCCACAATATTATGGTAGTGCGATGTAGAAAATAGCGTCAAAATCGCAAGGTCGTGGACTTCCAGACGTCCATATGAAATTAATGAAATATCATGCTTTTGTGGGAGGTCCGGTGGCAAAATTGAGCTGCAGGTAGTAAATCGAACAGTTCCTCAGAACAGTGTTTTCTTTGCACAACTTCCAACAGTGGGCAGCAGTATTTTTCCAATTACAAAACATTGCAATATTTTTTTATTTTTTATTATTTGGGTTTTCCATCAGACTAAACACTAAACAAGCATTTGACATAGATCATATAGATATAATAGACTCCATTAGTGAGAGACCAATTACTGGAAAACACACAGTCACTTCGTAGTTATTTCCGTGCTAACGTAGTATCGCCATATTTAATATAAAGCTCCCGAACTCGTTAAAAATTTTCTTGCATGTCCTTGGGCCTAAAATATATCTATGCTTCAGGTTTGTCGGTTTTTCGTTTTATTTTTCATTTTATCTCTAAATGTGAACATAAGAATTCAAATACAATACGATTTTTCCAAATAACTGAGAAAATACACATTTACACAGAATACTGACAAACCAGATGCATAGATTTTAGACTCAAGGACATGCAAGTAAAATTTTTGCGAGTTTGGGACTTTATATTAAATACTAGCTTTCCGGGCGCGGCTCCGCCCGCGCGTATGTCGGTTATCACGCAAAAAAATTAACCTCTTTTTGCGCAGTTGGATAAAAACTATCCTATGTTTTTTCCCGGGTCTCAAACTATTTCCACACCAAATTTCATTCAAATCGGTCCAGTAGTTTTGGCGTGAAAGCGTAACAGACAGACAAACAGACAGACAGACAGAGTTACTTTCACATTTATAATATTAAGTATTGATAGTACTGATGGCGAAACTTCGTCTGTACAGAAAGAGCTATGAAACCGAATTGTTTGAAAACCAATCAGCAACCTATGAGTACCTACTTACTTACGTATTACCATGTACCTCATAACCCAGCCTTTTGCAGTGTGCCAAAAGACATGCGTTAGTCAAAAGATATATTTCTTTGTACACATACACATTCGATTTTGACTCAATAATGATTCAGAGCATTGAGCATTTATTTCAGAAAAAGTCGCATGAGTTGGGCCGTCGATATTTTAACGAAGACCTTTAAAGGGCATTTAGTCCAATTAGTAGTGTTTAACCGATATTTAACCGCGTAGTCCTGATTAAGTCAGCGGTGTAAGTATTTGTGACTCAGAAAGGTTAGTTGTTTGCCAGCAATTTGTGGTAAATGTATGGTGAGAGGCGGTAGCGGTTTAGTCAGACGTTACAATAATACTACTATAGCCGTCATAGAGTTACCTTTCAGGTAGTATTTACCACATTCATACCTGATGTTAAGTAATTATGTGGTCAAGGATGATAAAAGACTTTTTATGGAATGGGATTGGACAAAATTTATTTATTCATTCATTACAACTATTTTACAGGTTTTAGCCCTAATACAATCGTGTAGTCAAAATAAATATTCAAAATAAATTAATAATATTTAAATAAAATTAAATAGTTATGCTGATAGCGATCCTTTGCAGCTGTCTTTGAGATGCTGTGCCTATTCTATATTAAGACTATCATCATGTCTTGTAATGTCATTTATCATCAAATCTCTCAAAATATTAAAAAGTATGCTAAGAAATCACTATTTATCAAGAATTTCAAATAAGGTGTTTATTTGTCAATTTTATATTGTTATGTTATATTATGTAATAACGATTTAGGTAATTGTTTATTCTGTAAATGAAATAATTTATTACACATAATAATACACATAATAATTAAAATGTACAATAAACTATGACATACAAATACATAATAAATCACTACAGAAATCGTAATTGCATATAGTTTATGTGGTTGTATTAAGGAATTTTTTTTTTTAATATTTTGTGTTTGTACTTATTTACTTACAGTTTATTTACGCAAAATATATTTATAGTGCTGCGACGTTATCTCTTCTCTTGTTTCCGTGCATCCGAAGTTTGAGGTAAGAAATTCCTGCACAGGTAAAGTGAAGACCGCGCATTGTACCACCACAGAATAATTATGTTAGATACTTTATATGTGTAAATTTACTTCAAAATAATGTCCTGGGCAATGTCCTTCAAAACAAAAAATAATGTCCTGGGCATACTGTGCAAAACCTCGATTACAGAGCATTCCTTACTAATAGTAGGTCTTTCATTAAATAATTTCAAGGCCGAGAGGATCAAGAAAATTCACAAAAAGATTGATTTTCAAGCCATAGCTAAAGAATTAAAAAATGTAGACTGGCAACGTGAATTCGTCTCAAAAAACATTAATGACACAGTTATTAAGTTCAACTCTATTATAACGGACAGCATCCTCAAAAATACTCACGAAAAAAAGAATCAGCAGATCTCAGATTAAAATAAAATCCTGGATAACTCTCCAGGCCTCCTAAAATGCATGCGGCACCGAGACCGTCTACGCCTACAGGTAAAACTTGAACCAAACAATCAAACTCTTAAAACAATATATACACGATACCGTAACTATTGTAACAACTTAATACACAAACTTAAAGCCGAATATGATAACGGTAATTTAACTGCACATCATAAAGACCCTAAAAAGCTATGGAAAACCATAAAGGAAATATGCAATTTTGCCCCATTAAAAAAACACTCTCAAGAACTCCTGAAAATTGAACGCAACCCACAAGCATCGATTGATAAATGAAATAAGCACTTTGTAGATGCTGGCTCGAATCTGGCCGATAATATCTTACAAAAATTGAATGAGACACAAGTGTCTCTGTGTAGCAAAATACCACTACAGAGTCGATGTTCAAACTCGTTTTTCTGTACCCTACTGATTATAAAGAAATTAGTAGAATTATTTCCGATCTCAAATCTGACAGCTCCGCAGGAATTGACAATATAACTCCACTTCTTTTAAAAAATGCAAAGGAGAGTTTACAAGCCTCTAACATATATCTGTAATCTAAGCATGGCAACTGGTACTTTCCCCGACTCCTGGAAAATCGCCGTAGTTATCCCTATACATAAAACTGGTTCTAAGTCTACTCCTGACAATTACCGGCCAATCTCTCTCCTTTGCGTAATATCCAAAATTCTCGAGAAAATAGTAAATAAGAGGCTAGTAGACTTCCTCGAAAAGTTTCACCTGCTTTCAGATCGTCAATTTGGTTTTCGGCGTGGTAAATCTACAGAAAACGCGGTGCAGCTTCTTACAGAACTAGTGGCTGCACACTTAGACAGTGGACAGAGATGTATAGGGGTGTTTCTCGACCTTGCCAAGGCATTCGACACTGTTTCTTCTCAAATCTTATTAAGAAAACTTGAATGCTTTGGCATCCGAGGAACCGTGCTCAAGTGGTTCTCCAGCTACCTAACAAACAGGAGACAATGTGTCAAAATTGACAACTACTTGAGCAAAGAAATGGAAATTGGATTCGGCGTCCCACAGGGCAGCATATTGGCTCCTACATTGTTTACTATCTACATCGATGACATCCTGAGAACAAAGCTAAAAAACTCTGAACTGATTTGCTACGCCGATGATACCGTAGCCATCTTCCATGGGCCTGACTGGGAAAGCACGGTCAGTATTGCCGAGAAAGGTTTGTCGCTGTTGTCAAAATGGTTGGACAACAACTTGCTTACGCTAAATGCGAAGAAAACAAATTTCATACCCTTCCATATTACGTCAGTGACGCGCCCAGAACTGACTTCCCTCAAAATTCACAGCCATAACTGTCCCAATGCCTATCATCATCCTGCCGGTAACTTCTGCTCCTGCAACTGTAATACTGTTAATAGAGTTGACACAACAAATTACTTAGGTGTTATTATAGATCAGAACCTAACGTTTAAGCATCATATATCTTTCCTATCCAAGCGAGTACGCAAACAAATTTACGTAATGAAAACTTTACGTCCTGCGGCTACCTTTGAGGTGAGGAAGCTCGTGTATACGGCACTATGCCAATCTATTCTCCTGTATTGCATAGGTGCTTGGGGTGGGGCAGCCAAAACCCACCTGATTGAACTAGAGCGTGCTCAAAGAGCCGTTCTAAAGACTATGATGGGTAAGCCTCGACGCTACCCTATTGATATGCTTTATGCAGAGACAGGAGTACTTAGAGTAAGACAGCTCTTTATCATGAAAGCATTTACTAACACCCACAATAAATCAGACCACAAGCCCAAAAGGAAAAAAAGATCTAAGAGACCTTTGAGACATGGTCTTTCTAGGGTAATATCCACTTTTGCTCAACATCTTCCAAAATATGTGCACATACGCACCTATAACGAAGTTTGCAAAGCGATAGACTTAAAAAACACAACAATATATGAAGCCAAATCAAAACTAAAAAGATGGCTGCTCACACTATCCTACGACGACCTAGAAAGACTTATCTTGCCCTATAAAATTTAGGCTCACGATATGGCATTGTCTGGCTTTGGCCAGTACAAAGAATGTTTCGTAGAACTTAACCCACCAAAAATATTGTTTATGATCTCATTCCTCCTCAGTTTTCATAATTATATATAAAATATTGCATTTCTCCAACAATATATTAAAAACTAAATTAATCGTTTTAATCTCATGCTCTGCAATTACCAATTTTTAAGAAAAAACGCTTTACTGCAATAACTACAAATTTTTAATCGTGATGTTACATGTTTTCAGACTACTAATACCTACATACTCTCACTATCCCTGCCGTACACACACCCTTGCCTTACACACCCACACATCTTTATCACAAAATAATAGAGATTGAATTAGTTTTACAAATAAGAATTATCATTTATAACACATCATTAAAGCATAAGTAATAGAAATAATTATAGTAATTTAGGTAAGCAATTAAATTCCATTATTTACTCATTATTTATATAACAAGAATGAGTAATTAATTTAAACACTACAAGTTCTTACTAGGCACATTCTTGTGAAACCATAATTAAAAAACAGCAGTAGTTAAAAATTATCTCAGTGTGTTTAAGCGCATTTACTTAGCTGCCACATCTAGTGGCTTTATCTTCGCGCACTTTGCATGACAGCGGTCGCTCGGGCAAAACCTGTTCCCGGACGTGCGATAGACGGCGACGGAGCGAGCCGCGCGGCCGGCGCGGTGGCGCGGTGTAATGCAAATTACTTAACTATTGTTTTAAAGTTGGTATCAATACTACTGGATTAACAATGTGCTTATAAATTTGATAATAAGACCTGAGCTTGAACAAGCTGAGACCATGTGACCTATACAATGTTTCAGATACTAATTGACTGGATATATTGTTTAAGTTCTTTTCTAAATCTGATGCTCTAATCTGATCGGATTAATAATTAGGTATCTCCGCGTATTTTTTTACTCTCAACAGTCTTTATGTTACATTAATGTAAAAATGGAATGACATAGTGCGAACTTTACCATGCCTGCTTATCTCAATTGTTTGTTAACTTTTAGTTTAATTAAAATTGTCAAATTATCTCATTGAAATAAATTTTATTTTGAATATTTTTGGAATTGTCGCTGGTATGATGATATTCTTGCTTTTATCTAGCTAATTCATTTAAACATCCATATTACTATGTCATCCCATGTTTAAATGCCCTATTAAAACACAAGCATGTGCATTTAGCTACTACTAGTTGGTATTTAAGCAATGTTGAGTCCGTAGGTACGACGGTCTATGTCAAATGTTTCAGACAATACTTTGGGCGCCCAAGATACAGGCACAGCCTAGTTTGGGGCCCACGGGTACATATCTTTAATTTTTATCAGGACTATTTAACATAAATATTAAAAAATACTTTAACTAACATAGATATTAAATTAAATACAACTATGTACAAAGATTCATTATATGTTAATAGTTTTATGATTAATAAAGTTACTTTATAATGTCAAAGGCCGTCAACGCATCATTGAGACGTCAGTGAGCCTAGTATGAGTTTAGTTACTTCACAAGCCACCATCGAATACCAAGCGAGTATACGATTTTTTAAGGCAAAATGCTTGATTCATTAACGCCATTATTCTTTTGCAAATGTTCATTAACTCTTATATTATTTATTTTTCTTACGTTGTACTTTTGTAATTGCGTTAACTCGTTCGGGGCGTTTCGTGGGAAAATCTCGCACTAGCCGTACTGGTTGTGGACACCCGTGAGCGAAGTTTCCTGCAGGTGAGACACAATACTTGTTTGGCATCCTATCCGTTTAAAATATAATACATATCTTTGACTAAATCAACTCATCGCTTACTTGCTAATGAGGTAGTGACCAAAGGTTAGCATATCAGTCATAATAAAACCCAGACTTGTGTTTCATACGCACTATTTTTAGTTTATTAGTTTAATCGCCTCTCTTATGTACCGTGTTGCGACCCAATCAAGAATTTTAACACCGCTTCCGTCGCCTCACCCACTCAAAAAAGGCGAGTAGTACAGAAATTCTCAAAAACCGAGCGATGCTTTGACACATTAACATTAATTTCAAAAATATCTCATTAAAATATTTCTCCTATTACACACGTGACATTCCAGGTTCCGATTTCGGTTTTTACGTTGACAAAGTTTTTAAGGAAAAGATTGGACCCGGGAACTTTTTATGTTCTTTTTTTGGGAGCTGCTGATAACTTTGCTTAATTATCTATATTTTTATTATAGTTGATAGACTGGCCGTTGACCACTTTCTCACCTGATTGGTAAGTGATTTGTTTACAGATGTTGCTCAGGCTAATCTATAATTACTGGAAATCGGACAACTGCCGGAATACACCGCTAGGAGCTTTGCGACAAATTTTACTGCCACTACAATAATACTATCTCTAAGACAAAAATCGGGACCGACGGCTTAACCTGGTCTCCAAAGCACGGAAGCGCTCAGCAGTAACGCAACAGCCGATGTTGATCGGTTAAGAACAACTAAGCTAATTACTTTAAAACGTACTTTATATTTATTAAGTGTACTGCTTGAACGTTTCCTGGACCCAGAGATATTATGGCTTCTTGACTTCCATTTCCACTTATATACGGACACTCACCAAGAGACGAGAATGTGGTCGGGCCTCGCTCTCTTGGGTTCAGAATCGCAACAACTCGTAAAAGAAAAAATATGATTTTACAAAAATATATTTTTACTCTACACAATGAGCTGATGGCCATGCTGAGAATTTTCTTTTGCGTCTGTCAAATTTTTTGTATCCTCTTAAAATCGCTGAATTTGTAATCCAATGTTTGTTTTTGAGTCAACTTTCTTAAATATCTCTATTTCACTTTAGGGAGATAACTCACAGTTAACGTTCAATATAGGTACCCGTGAAAGGAAGAAAAAACAGTGGAGTATGACTATACTCCGTTTTGCTCTTTGGGTACGGATCTCTAAAAATACCAATAATTCATAATAAAGCACACTAATTAGCAGCTTGTTACTCTCGAGTACGAAAATTAAAAAAACAGCCGTGACGCTAACTACGAGTGCCTTCTTTTTTATGTAATTGTGTTGTGATGGAACACGCTCAAGGCCCACCTGATGTTAAGCGGACTAACCTCTGCTAATAACAGCTGATGCTTTTCGTCACAAGTCTCAAACTGATGCCCTGCGCCCGTCACCTTGAGACATAGTTGTTAAGTCTCAGTGCCTGTAATTTCACTGTCTCTTAAGGACTGCTGCCAGAACACATCGTTAGGTGCTTGGCGACAGATTTTCTACTTGAGGGTGGTCGCTATCCAGGCGAGCATTCGCAAAATGCCCTTCCACCATGCGATGAAGCTCAAGCCCGCGGTGAGATTCCATGGCCTAATGGTGTGTTCCGGCAGTTGTCCTTGAGAGCCATCAATTCTAGGTTAGCCTGAACAACATCTTCGACCACATCATCACTTACCATCAAGTGAGATAGTGGTCAAAGGCTAACATATCCAGCAGAAAAAAAAACTTTTATTATGAAACAAGATAAAAACTGTGCAAGTTCATTAACATCTCGACAATTCAGCATCTTCAAACAATTAAACTTATCAACTGGTCTATTCATTAATAACGTTTTTTGGACTGAAACTGTTGTTTTGTTTACATTTATTAGGGAAGTGGCGGGGTCCCATCCATCAAACGAAGGAAGATGAATGGGATCGCCTGTATTGTTTTGATGTCCGCTCAGTTCGGCAAATCGACTAGCGCCACAGATTAAATGCAGTAGCTCCGCTGGCAGCGACTGAATTTTTGGTTTTATTAGCTGTTTTGCTATTAGAAAACCTTTATTTTTTTTCGTGAAATCATTTGATCTTGTCACTCATATCTTTGGCGGGAAATACATTACTATCGCTAACCAGCTAGGTCTGGTAACCATTTAACATGATCATGGAATTCAAGAGTTTAAAATTATATTGCTCCTATTTTCTTGAAAAGTGATTGAACACGAAAGCACGTAATTCCATAAGAAGACCCGGAAACCGTCAAGGTTTTGCCTATAGACTGCCATGCAGCAGGTCCATGGTTCGAATCCCGCCGCGGGCTTGAGCTTCTTCACTGCACGGAGGAAGAGCAGTTTGCGAATGCGCGCCTGGCTAATTGCGATCACCCTCAAGTAGATCTCAAATCTGTCGCCAAGCACCTAACGGTGTGTTCCGGAACCAGTCCTTGAGAGCCAGTGAAATTACAGGCACATGTGACTTAACAACTATGTATCAAGGTGACGGGCGCAGTGTTATTCGTGACTTGTGACGAAATACATCTGTTATAGGCAGAGGTTAGTCCGCATAACATCAGGTAGGCCTAGAGCTTGTTCCTTCACAATAAGTCAATAACATTTCAAAAAAACACTAAACTTAGCGTATTCACTCAGAGGGAAGAAGTCAGTCTGCAGTGATAAATACGATAGTTAAATATACTAGCGATGAAACGATAAAAAAAAACTATTTCCCGCCATAGACATCAGTGTGCGCTCTAACAATTAAAGTAACTAGGCTAGGTTTACGACAAATAATGAGTTTTCTTAAATTACCATCATAAAACACAAATTCCAACAAGCTGACTCACAGATTTTATTTCAAAGATTTATTATACTTACTGAGTTCATGATTACAGAAGGCACGCTATTCAAAGCTAAAACAAAATTTAATTTAAGCATTAGGCATACTTAAGCTAGTAAACTTAATTACTAAGTTATACAGAACGGCAAATAAAATAAAGCAAGGTTCATTTATATTTCGTCCAATTTTCGTTTCAATATAATTTTTGGTTAGCCCCCCACTAGGACGACATCATAAAAGTCGCGGATAGCTATTGGTTACAAACGGCTATAGCCGGTCTTTGTGGTGTTCTATGGGTGAGGCCTTTGTTCAACAGTGGACGTCTTCCGGTTGATGATAATGATGATGATAATATTATGTGGACCACCTGGGTGAATTAACAATGAATAGGGTACTGTACTGTAACAGCCGGATAGTCCACTGCTGAATAAAGCCTCCTATTAAGGGGGTATTTTCCGTAATCCCCACGCTTGGCAGACGTCTTGGGGATCGCAGAGTACGTTGGCAGTTCTTTGAAAGGCACTGCTGCCCACCTTCCAGTATTTTTCCACCCACGGGACGATATGGGGAGGTGCAATTCTAACCCGGCAACTCACGGGGATTAGGGTGCCTTAGTAGAAAACAGAACCGTTCTACTAAGCCTCGCACAGATCGTAGAATTTCCTGATCTGAGAAGCCTCGTCTGCATATCTGTCCGTCCGTCAACTATGTGTTTGGAACCGGAATAGGAAGTCGGTTGAAATTTTTCATAATACTTATACAGTAATGTAATGTTAGCACAGTGGATGCCAAGCCAATAATAATAATAATGATAAAAACTGGTTCCCAATTCAAAATATATGAATCAAACTAGATGTTCTTATTAAATAACGTACAACAACAGATATTAAGTACCGCGGCTATAAAAAACCAGTGCAAGATGGATTTTATATAATGCGGTAGAAAAAATATCAATTTATTGTAGATTCAGTGCAGCTACGAAACCGACACCGCGTCAGTATATAATTATGTCCAATGTTTACTTAGCCGTCCTTATTATTTATAATTATCGTAAAAATATTTGGTGAAAATGTTATTATTTATAAATTACTATTATAATATTTTATACGGAAGTACGAGTAAGTATATGTTGCCGCTTACTTCCTAAACAGCTCAACGGATTTAGATGACATTTGATAAATACTTTATTCTATTCTATTCTTACATTCAATAAAATCTGATACTTTTATCCAGATAGGGGAGTTGTGCTTAAGTTGACATAGTCAGATAAAACGACACACCTTAAATATATTTTTAAATATTAGCGCAATTCTAGTTTCGATGACGTTTTATGTTCAGCCAACAGGTGTCACTAGTAGCAAACTCTAGTATGGCCGCCAGCGTATGCTAGCTTTGACGGAGTGAATATTTTTGTAATTTTGTAGTGCAAAAAAAAGTGACATCAATTGTTACCAGTCCTAAAATTCCTTTTCTGGTAAGTTTTTGTGTGGATCGAGCAGTTTTTTTCTTATCTAAGGTCATTGTAGGTCACAAATTCTGCACAAGGTATATTATAACCTCAAAGGTTTTTTCACAAGAAATAAAAATAATATGCATTAAGATATGGATAAGTTGACATACTAGACGTGGGTGTAAGATAGCACACTATGTCATCTTACCTTGCTTCGTATGAATCTAGTTATAAAATTTGTTGTTTTTGGCTTCTGTTATGAATATTAGGATGCCTGGAAATTATAAACGAACGTCGACATGGAAGATTTGGTCACAAGGAGATATGAATAAGGCCATTGAACCTGTAAGGGAGAATAAGATGGGCTGGCTATTAGCATTGAAACGTTTTAACGTGCCGCATGCAACACTTCGTCGCCACTTTAATCATACCCCATCAAATCTTGGTCGCTACAAACCAATTTTTAGTCCAGAGGTATAAAAAGAACTGGTAGATCATATTCTCGAGTTTGAAGGAAGACTTTGGATTGAATACCACTGACATACGAAAGTTAGCTTATGAGTTAGCAGAAAAGGCGGGTCTGGATCACAGGTTTGATAAAAATAAACAATATGCTGGCTGGGACGGGTTGAAAGGGTCCCAGCGAGCAATTTGATCCAGACCCATCTTTTCTGCTGAAATTTAGTAGGTCAAGGCCAAAAGAGCATTGGGTCAAATGCCAATCATGTGCAAACCGGTGCGTTACGCTATGCGCATGAATACCTGCAAGAAAGCAAAAAGCAGTTCTACTGTGAAGTATGCTTGGATGAGATACATAGCTAAACATATATTACAGCAGATTGTCATCTTATACAAGTAAGCGAGTATAAGATGACATACATATGTCAACTTAGACTGGGATATGTCGTCTTACACACGTCGACTTACGTAAGGTTTTTATTTTTCTATTTTTTATTTTAGTAGCATAATGTCGAGGACTTGATTTGATCTCATTATACACTAAATCTGTAAAATTATACCTTTTACTTTAAGTTCATACAACTTCAAATATATCAAATATTTGTCTTAAAAGGAAAAGTATGCCATCTTAAGCACAACTCCCCTACACTAAATAGTTCCCGAGTGAGCGCGTCAAGTAAAAATTCAAACGCAAAATCATTTAAATGTTGTCGTCAACGACGCTCTTTTACAATCTGTAACATTTCTAAGCGACCCAGAAGCACTAGCTAGTAACTTCCGCCTGCCACTTCACTTGTTAACAAATTGTATTAAAAGGGCTTTCAGTGATAAATCTCAAAGAGTTAGAATATTTAGTAACTCTGCCTAATATTTAAATACCAAAAGACTTATTTTATACAATCATATTCATTAAAACTGATATTAAGTACTTAATGAAAAAACAAACGTTTGTGAACCCAAAAGAACGGAATCCGTTGAGTTAAAATATTTCACCTCCAAACACCCCCGGCATAGGAAAATAGGAGTCACATTACTAGCGTTCCTCACTCATGCTCATTACTAGAGCAACATATGCCTCTTAACGACTTCTAAAAAGTGATACTTTTTGTTCCATCGACGCTACAAAAAAGCGCCAAATTAACTTTTTTAAAGGAAACGATCTGTTTTGGAATGCCACGTGTGACACTGACAGGCGACGGGTTCTATTTGGAGATGCCACATGGTGCTATGTTGATACTTACTTTGTCGTCAAATAATCCCTCATCATTGAGGGTGTTCTATATATAGCATTCGGATTGATGATGCCATGTACTAGAAAGCTTAACTTGACTTTAATACGTCCCTGATATATTGCTCTCGTTTCAATACCGACACATGCGCTACTGTTAGAATTCATGAATCCCTTTGTCTTTGTAAAAGAGTGTTCGAAATAACACCTCAATCTGTATTACATTTCTCAAACAAATGTATTCAATAGAGAGAACAGAAATAACAGTTTTATTCTGAAATCCCTGGAGATGTGAGTACGGAAGGAAAAACTTGCGAGTGTTAGATAAAGGAGAAAAAGGAACGTTCTAAACTGGTTTCGACATTATATTCGCATTTGCTGAGATCAAAGAGCATGTTGTGACATACAGGGGAAAGTTTGCTCAGCGAAGTGAGCGTGGCTAGAGGGTTCTTGAGTAACACCATCCTTATGGGAGCAAGGCTTTGAAACAAAATGCGTTTGCATACATTAAACTGTAAGAATGTTGAGATAGGGAGGGTACGGCGGCGGGTCTCAAGGGAACTCTGTTTCGGCGATTACGCGAACAGAATTTCTTGCGAGTTCGCCTTCTTGCGGGGATAGTTTGCACGTAGCGCTAGCCTCTTTGTGCGTTCTCACAGTCAAAGCGCTTCAACAGAATACTTCTGTTTCCAAGTATTTGAAAGGCAAATTAGGAACATATCTTGATAAAGTTTCTCAAAAGCTTCCTGTCGCTCGGTTACGGTCGGGTTACCCTGTAAATATTTGAACGTAATGAAATTAAGTGTGTCCAGAGTTTCGAGTGTGCCTAAGTGTTCGAGTGAGACATATATCTATTGCAATTTTATAAAAATCGTGTATTTTTTATTCAAATACGCTGCAAATATTTAAAAATGCTAATAGTTAAAAACAAAACAAATACAAATCCTTATTTAAGATGAAGTAATCTTTGAAAAATGTCAGACTGAGGGCGTAGGACGGAGAGACCTCGTTTTGAATGGGAGTGAGTGAAACAGAGCTACGCAATATTTAAATAGCGTGAGCGAATTTTTTTAAATGAATTCATAAATGACGAGCTTTTTAGAAAACTACATTACAATTAGATATGTAAGTTGTATTGATACTATTTATTAAAGAGACAAAGATGAAAGCGAAATTTTAGAGCTGTGTGTGAGGACATGTCTAAAAAAATACTTGTCGAGAGAGATATGTGGAATCTTGTTTTCTTATCAGGCATATTATTTGTGAAATCCTGTAATTTTTTTTTTATATATCTGTACCTAGAGAGTACCGTCTTTTTAAAAATATTTTTAACAAATCGGCTTGAAGGGTTCCGTACCATTAGTTATACAACATTACACTTCATATTTTAACCTTCTTTTGTTTTAACGTGCGCGAGTCCAACTCGCACTTGAACAATTTTTTGTAGTTATTGTTATAGAGGCAACAGAAATACATCATCTGTGAAAATTTCAACTGTCTAGCTATCACCGTTCCTGAGATACAGCCTGGTGACAGACGGACGGACGGACGGACAGCGAAGTCTCAGTAATAGGGTCCCGTTTTTACCCTTTGGGTACAGAACCCTAAAAATTAACAATAAATCCATACTTAATATTATAAATGCGAAAGTAACTCTGTCTATCTGTGTCTGTCTCGTTTTCACGCCAAAACTACTAGAACGATTTGGATTAAATTTGGTGTGGAAATAGTTTAAGATGCGACGAAGGACATAGGGTAGTTTTCATCCAACTGCTCAAAAAGAGAAAAAAAAATTGCACGATAACAAACATACGCGCGGGCGGAGATGCGGTCGGTAAGCTAGTAACATATTATAAAGTTTTTACCGTTGGCATGACAACCCATAATAGTTTACTCCACCTATGTACGTTGGCAACATAGATTTGCACCTAGTATAGCTGACAAAATGACATCGAACGACTCCTAAATTATACTTACTGGGAGCTGCAGCATTTTATACCCTTCAATTTCTTCTTCTCATGAAAACTTTGCTGTTTTTTCTTCGCCACACTTGTTTGTAAAACGTTAATTCGCTTTTGCGGAAATTGGGAACTAAATTTTGGTTTCTATGGGATTTTCAGTTTTCTCAGCTCTTAATTGGCCGTTCGCGCTTTTGATAGATTATGTTAGTTAGGGAAAATGTATATATGAATATTAGTTAGGTAAAATGTATATACTCTGTTTTTTTTCACTTTTTCGGCCGCCACGCCGTGCACACCTGTCTACAGCTCCGCCAGTATCTCCCAGTGAGACCGCAATAGTCCCCGCACTATTGCCGTCTCACTCGGGTCATCGTTCCGACGCTAGTTGCAGACCAGTGCCTTGGAATACGCAGTCCTGACGAAGTTTTGTTTTGTGTGCAGAAGCTGAGCAGCCGCCGAACGCCGTGCAACGTGAGCTACGAGCTCGCCGTGCCGGCGCGCAGAGGCGCTCTAAGACGTCAGGCATTACCACCTACCCAAGTCCCTTGTTTCGTTATAACATCATACCGGGCTGGTGGTCTTGTTTTGACCGCACTTTTCGGTGCGCACTTCACAACTTTACTACTCGACACAACATTGTACCAGTGCGCGTAACAACACACTCTGTGCTGTTAAGCGACGTCGTTCAGGCGTGGGGTAGCGTCAGCCAAACCCGTCTGAACGATCAAATCCGCCATTTGCTGCGGTCGCAGTGTGACACCCTACGGTGACAACGGCCACTGTTGAACTTTTGGTTTAACCTTGCACCGTGGCCTTTCCCGCTTCACGGGTCAGCCGAAGCAAGCTGGGCTCCGGGATAACTGGCCTTGGGGTCGCCCCTAGTCAACCCCGGAGTAGCGCTTAGGAGCACCCCTCTCCGCCGAGAAAAAAGCTCGGAGAGGGTACACAACTAGGGCACACCCTAGGTACACACTCCCTCTCACACAGTGAGTTCACAAGTTGTGTGAGGGAATTCAAACCCTTGATAGGGCGTCCTGAGTATTCCCCTCAGGATGCAGTCCCGTCCCTCTAACGGTGAGGTGCAGGTCCTTCAGACCTTCGCCCTCCGCCACCCCGATCTGTATGTTGCACATATGCAACTCCTCGAAGAGGAAGCGAGTGCCCGCCTCACGGACACTCTTATTGCTCCCTCCGGGACTTCAATCCCGGAGGCCAACGTCCCTCCTCTGACCCGGTCCTTCTCAGAGGACAGCCCGCTTTCGCCCGCTCCGGGCCCGGACAATAGACGCACAGTGGCAGCCCCTCCCCGTGAGAGGTCTCGCTCGCGCTCACCGATCGGGAGGCCAGCGAGCACCCGTCCCTCCATCACCGTTGTCGAGCCCACTTCGGACTCCGAAACGGAGATGGATGTAGATCCGAGTCGCGCCTTACGCACTGACTCGGACTCCGATAACGACGGCTATACCGTCGTTGACCGTAAACGCAAGCGTGCTCCTAAAGCCGCTAGTTGCGCAACTTCCGCCCCTCCCGCCAAGGCACCCGCTAAGGCCCCCGCCTCCGGCAAGAAGCCGACCCCCGCCCCGCGCCCCGCGTCTCCTCCCTCCGCTCCGGCCACTACTGCCGCGTCCCCTCAGGACGCGAGCGCGCGCCGCGAAAAACCGCCTCCGCCCCTGTTCATTCAGGACAAAACCAAATGGGACATGCTGTCCCGTTTAGTTTCGGATCGTGGGATCCATTACACTAATGCCCGCTCCACGCAGCAGGGCATTAAAGTCCAAGTGCCCACCAGTAGCGACCACAGAGCGCTAACAAAGCTCCTCCGTAAAGAGAGCATAAGTTTTCATACTTATGCGCTCGAAGAGGAGAAAGTCCTTCGCGTTGTGATTCGCGGTGTGCCTAAGGAGATACATACCGATGCGGTATGTGACGACCTTAAAGCACAAGACTTCCCAGTGCATGCGGTTCACCGCATGTACAGCGGGAAGGACCGCAGTCCATATGACCTAGTACTCGTAGTACTAGACCGTACACCAGAGGGCAAGGCCATTTTTAATTTAAAAAAGGTCTGTGGCCTCTCAGGACTCGATGTCCAAGCCCCATACAAAAATGGAAGTCCCTCGCAGTGCCATAACTGCCAACTATACGGGCACGCCTCCCGTTTCTGCTTCGCTCGCGCTAGGTGCGTTAAGTGCCTAGGCGATCACGCGACAGCAGCGTGCACTCGCACCCGGGATTCGCCGGACCCACCCAGTTGTGTTCTGTGCGGTGCTCAAGGGCATACCGCGAATTACCGTGGTTGCCCTAAAGCACCACGAGTGAACCACAGGGTGGCAAGGCATAGGCCGACCCGCCCCTCTTATGACCGTTACCAACGGGTAAGCCCTAAACTAACGGTAGTACCTGCCTCACAGGTAATACCCGCGCCGCTCCCAGCCCGTAACGCATGGTCTAAACCACCCAGTATGGTTAAGACCGTCGCTACCGCCCGCGCCCCGGCCCGCGCGCCCGCACCCGCGCCCGCACCCGCACCCGCCCGCGCCGCGGCCCCTGCCCGCGCACCGGCCCCGGCTCGCCCCGCGCTCCCGGCACCCGTTGCCAACACCATTCGCGCGCCTCCCCGCGCCGCTTCCCGGCCACAAGCTCCCCCTATGCCATTGATGGCTGCCCCTCTTCAAGAGGCAATCAACCTAGTCAGCGATCTGGCTATGTCGGTTGACATCAATGAGGTACAAGAGCTATTCCACAAGATGCAATACGCTCAATCCCCAGCGGACGTGATCCAATACACATTGGAACACGCGAACTTACTAAGCGCCCTTAAGCGCTTCGTTCCCCAGGCCCCTCCCCAGTACAACCACTATGGGTAGTACAACCGAACGCACGAAACCGCACTCAGTTTCGTTAGCGTCATTTAACGCACCTCGTCACGTTGTCTGAAAAGGCCGTTAGCGTTTTGTTGTACCCACCTTATCGATATCATATGCGTGCAGGAGACCCTTCTAAAACCGGGGAAGGTGAACCCTAGGTTTGCCAATTACAGAACGGTACGTGATGATAGAGTGAACTCCCGTGGGGGAGGCACTCTTATCTATTACAAAAGGTCCCTGCACTGCATTCCCCTACCTACCCCGACTCTTGTTAATATGGAAGCATCTTGTTGCCTCCTAGCTATGACTGGTCATCAACCTATAGTCATAGCGTCCTGTTACCAAGCTTGCTCCAAGCTGATCGTCCGAGCTGACTTAGAAGCCTTGTTCTCATTAGGAAGCGCCGTCCTTCTGATTGGCGACTTCAACAGTAAGCACATCCTATGGAATTGTAACGTCAACAATCCCAAAGGTATTGCACTTGAAAACCTAATCGCACAACTTAACTTTGACATAATTGCGCCCACTGAGCCCACTCACTACCCTTATATGGAAGACCATCGACCTGACTTGCTTGACATGGCACTACTCAGAGGCGTAACACTCCGGTTACGCTCCATAGAAGTGGTTCACGAGCTTCACTCTGACCACCGACCCATTATACTGCGACTAGGTCCCGACCCAACGACTGACCTCCCCCGCCCCACTAAGACGATAGTGAACTGGAAGCAAGTAGGCGATGCCCTAAAGGCTATCAGTTCACCGGACCTTGACAAGATCCCTGACGACATCCTGACAAAAAATGACGTAACCCTTGCGATCGATTCGTTCACCAATCACCTCTCCACCGTAGTAGGTGCATCCGCAAAGGAGGTCATAGTGCCGGACGACCGGCGCCTTGTCATTCCAGCGGATGTGAAACGATTGGTGACGGAGAGTAAAGCAGTGACCCGACATTACGACTCTTACCCCAGTAAAGAGAACAAAACTAAGAAACGCCACTTTGAACGCATGGTTCAAAGTCGCATGTCTGAGTTGCGTGATCAACAATGGGGCGATAAACTTTCAAACCTCGTGCCAAGCCACCATGCTTACTGGGACTTGGCGCGAGGTTTGAAAGGAAGTAACCATAACGACATGCCTCCCTTATACAGACCAGTCCCACTAGTCCCAGCGTTCTTTGACGAAGACAAAGCTGAGTGCCTAGCTGATAGCCTAGAGGCTCAGTGTTCCCCTTACGTAGATCACGTTGACCAAGCTCACCTCGATTCGGTGGATGCTGAAGTCGAACGTAAAAGCTCTGTGGTCACCTCTGAACTCCCACCAATCACCTTAGCGACTTACGCTGAGGTGGCGAGACTGATCAAGGCCCTCCGACCGCGCAAATCCCCCGGTGCCGATGGCATCTCCAACAGGGTTCTTAAAACCCTCTCTCCTCCTCTCATCCATCTCTTAGTCAGCATCTTCAATGCTGCTATGAGCCACTGCTTATTCCCAGACACCTGGAAATGTGCAAATGTCAATGGCATTCACAAACCAGGCAAAAGCTCATCTGACCCCACCAGCTACCGCCCCATCAGCCTCCTCAGTGCCTTAGGCAAACTTTACGAGCGGTTACTTGCAAACCGTCTCCAGTCCCATGCTAAGGAACACCACCTTATCCCAGATGAGCAGTTTGGCTTCAGACCCGGACACTCATGCGTCCAACAGGTGCACCGCCTCACGGAGCACATCATTGGGGGCTTCAATAAGTACCCCAAACCCCAGACTACGCTAGCAGTCTTCCTCGACGTAGCGAAAGCTTTTGACAAAGTCTGGCACAATGGCTTGATCTACAAGCTATACCAATTTGGCGTGCCAGAACGTCTTGTGCTCATCCTACAAGACTTCCTTAAAGCCAGAAGCTTTCGCTATCGCGTGGAAGGCACCGTCTCCTCCCCCCACCCAGTCAGAGCCGGAGTCCCTCAGGGCTCCGTGTTATCACCTATTCTCTTTGCACTGTATACCAGTGACATCCCACGCTCTCAGCCCAAAGTATTCCTAGCCCAATATGCGGACGATACCGCCATTTACACCACTGGGTGGCATATCAACAGACAGTCCTACTTCATTCGACGGGCCGTCATCGAGATCGGTGACTGGTTCCGAAAATGGCGCATCGCGGTCAACCCAGCTAAAAGCACAGCTATGTGCTTTACTGAGAAGACACGCTCCCCTTACCCGAAACCACTTATTTTGTTCGACGAACCCATTCCCTGGGTTCCTAGAACAAAATACCTCGGAGTCACCCTTGATCGTCATCTCACCTTTAACGATCACATAACAACCGTCCGTAACAGAGCGGCCTTCGTAATGGGTCGCCTTGGTCCCCTGCTTCGCAAAGAGAGTAAAATGTCTCTTAGTAATAAGAAGACACTTTACACTGCCTGCATCCGTCCCATCATGACTTACGCATCAGTAGTGTTTAGTCATGCTAGGGAGGCCCACCTTCATAAACTTCAAGTCATCCAAAACCGTTTTCTTCGTAGTGCAACCGGCGCCCCGTGGTATATCCGGAACACCGAGTTGCATTGCGACTTAAACCTTCCCTCTCTAGCGCAGTTCAATAAGGACTGCGCCCGCCGATACTTTGATCGAGCGCCCCACCACCCGAACCCATTGGTTGTCCAGGCATCGAACTACTCGACTGCCTCTTCTATCCCATTTTTCAAACCCCCCCTTCGCCGACCACGGCAGGTATTAGACGACCCGGATGACCCCATCGCAGCCATTACATTGGCAGCTTTAGCGTTATCCGCAAGTCGTCGAGGTAAAATCCCCAGGTGTGAGGTAATTAGAGGTCACACAATCAAACACCGAGCTCGCCGGCGAGCTCGAGGCAAAAACAAGGTCACGATAAATTGCTCTCCAAATAGTCAAAGAGTATTATTCAGTAGGGCCCAATTGTGCAACACTGCAGTTGCACAGAGGCATTTTGCTCCGATCCCCCCCATGTCTCTCGACAGCGAGACAAGCCGAGGTCCGAACCACAGTGGTGCCCTTGAGCTCGCTGTCAACCCCTCCTATAGTAGCGGCACGTTTTCGGCGTCCGCAGGAGACGGAGGTAGAAAGCGCTTTTCGCCTTCTACGCCCGTCTCAGGAGAAGTGCCGAAGGCACTTCTCCCTCCCGGGCTATTGTAGGGCCAGGCCCTCGCCCAAAACCCAGTGGAGCTGGACGACCGCACAGGCGGTAGCCAGCATCTCTGTCCTCCCTAAAAAAAAAAAAAAATGTATATACTCTATTATTACTATTGTTAAGTAATATTGTTTAGGTACTTAAATATTTTTACATTGAAATAGCTGGTCTAAAAGCGAGTGAAAGTCTCAGCCTCGGGTCTTTTTTAGTCTGTGCCCTCGGCAAAATGCTTTCGTATGTTTGTCTGGATTCAGGACTTCTGGTTGTTCTCCTCTACGACGTCGCACCTCTAAACCAATTCTCGTGCAAGTTGTGAGCAAGTTCGATAACTAATCGGATATTATGTCGATTCAATTTATGATTTGTTTTCTAAACGGAGATATGGTACTGGAAAATGCTAAAAAATCTTATTTCAGTCGCAAAGTCGAAGCCACCATTGGGCTCTTTTCCTGTCATGCTTATTTTCGCCCGCGCACGGATCCTGTTCTCATGCGGGTTATGGCATGCTTTTGGCTACACGCAACACAAAGATTTTGGTTGCCGCTGCATTGTAATGGGTTGCGCCAATCCGCGCGCGTGCTGTACACGTGATATGAAAAACATATACTTAATAATATGTAATTATAGGATGCCGGCAGCCCGCATGCCGTTTCATCACTACCTACAGAGCCTACCTACATGACCCAAGTGACACACTAATTTTCATCACTACCTAAGTGATGAAAATTAGTGTGTCACTTAGGTCATACAATTTTGTTCTCGGGCGCCATATGTTGAATTAACTCTTCGCTATTGTCAGGATTATATTATTATTATTTGGTCATAACGAGATAAGAAAGTTGAACTTAGTTGAGAACTAAGTAAGTATAAATATCTTATTTTATCTTCAGTAAGATAACTAACATCTTCACTCCTGACGAGTTTGACAAAAGATTTGCTGTCCTTTTCATTTATATCTATGGCTATACCTACCTACTTTAACTGTCTACTTGTACGTCAGTAACTCTTTCATGGATACATCAAAAATGAATGAATATAATTAAGTATTTGTATTTTTTCACAATTTTTACTTGAAATAATCAACTAAGATATTGTTTTATTGTTTACTTTTTTTAAATACCCCGTGAGTAGAAACAAGCTAAAATCATCAAATTCCAATGGCCCCCATTTATTTTGATATATTTTTTTTATTTCATGAAAATTATAATATTTATATGTACCTACTATATTGTATTTTATACCTAAGTGAAAACGGAATAAAAGTTATAACATTATAATGTACCTACTAGCTTTACGGCCGCGGCTCCGCCGCTTATTTTAACTATTTACCTCTGTTTGCACAGTTGGATAATTTTATTCTTTCCATACAAAAAATATAGATTACAAAAATACAAATTTTTCCTCTATGTACCTATAAGCGTAATTGTGACATCTGGGGTTATATCTTAAACATAGAGAAAAGTACTAGTATTACATGGATTTATAAACACAGGGATAGGAACTATTGTTCTATACATACGTTAGGTTATACAAATATATACAATATCGACGCCACAGTTTCAAATAACACTCTATCTCTTTTTAACTAACCAATAATGGCTTATGCGAAAAGAGATAGTGAAACGTTTGCTAATACATATTTCGGAAACATTGTGCAATGACGTCACTATATTGACAGAGCGTGCCACAGTCCACCAGCTGATTTGCCGAGTTTCGTGGTTTTTATCTCAGACCGAATAAAAAGTCAAGACAGAATGTTGTGTAAAGAGCAGTGAGGCCGGTAAAACTACGCCTCGCCGTGTACAAACACGATTACACACACATATGTACAACGAAACTACGCCTTGACTCGTCAGTCGAACTATTGCGGCGTGGTGGCATTGGTGTTGCCGTTATTAAGCCTATAAGGTTTACCCTATTATTGGGTGATAAAACACAACGTATTGCTATTAGTTTTTTTTAAATAGTTGAACAATGTGTTTTAACCGACTTTAAAAAAAAGAGAAGGTTCTCAATTGGACTGTATTTTTTTAAATACAGATTACAAACATTATCAAAATCGGTTCAGTGGTTTAATTGCAAATTTTAAAGATGAATTTCATTCATTCAGTCCATTTTCAACCGACTTCAAAAAGGACCAGGTTTTCAATTCAGTTGTATTTTTTTTTATTTAATTTATTTGATTAAATCTTTGTTACTTCATAACTCCGTCATTTTATTTTTTGTTGGAAAGCTGATACCTTTAATTATGACTCATATTAATTTCATTGGTATTGGATTTTCGGTTTTGAAGATATTGAAGTAGATGATGTCTTTTTCGTTATAAAAAAACATATATCCATTGATTTTTTTGTTTTTAAGGTTGTTGTGTATTAAGTTGAATTATAACCATATTATTATTATATCAATAATAATATGGTTATAATTCAACTTTATAAAGCAAACTTAAGTTCCCTCTTAACTGTTCACGCTTTACTGGTCACTTACCAGTGTTACTGTTTAATTAATTTATTTAAATTCATTTTCCGAATTGAGTTGGACTCAAATTTAATAAAATTGGTTCGAAATCATTCAGAAAAGTAAGAAGGAACTATTATGGCGATATTTTAAAATCGGCGACTTATATTTATAAATACCTAAGTATTTCTACCGCCAAGCAGTAATGTTCACATTCCTATGTTCCGGTAAAATAACAGGCACATGAGACTTAACATCTTTATGTCTCAAGGTGATGGGCGCAGTGCAGTTTGCCACTTGTGACGAACTGTACCGGCAGAGGTTACAGCTTAACACCAGGTGGGCTTTGTGCTTTTTTCCCCGATTGCATAAAAACCCGTCACTAATTAGTTACAAGAAATAAATGCATGTAAATTAAATACCCAGTAATGTTATTTCTGAAACACTTTTTCCATTCCCTTCCCCTACTTAACGACACTACTTTTGCCGACACCTTACATCGGAACTCTATTGTATTATTAATACTAATTACGTTATTAAATTGGTAATGTAATTTTTAAAAGGTAATTTGATTATCATGGCAACACCGACACACGCACACATGTTTGGAAAACCGGCCTCACTTCTCTGTTCACAACATTCTGTCTTGACTTTTTATTTGGTCTGAGGTTTTTATATAGGTAGTCAAGTGGTTGTATGTTACTATTTTTTTCAGTAAATAGAGACTTTATTGCTGGAAATACAAAGTGCGCCATGCCTTCATGTTCGATAGCTCACTGTAAGGCCCGCTAAAATAAAAACCAGCCCCAACTGACTCTTCATAAGTAAGTATCTGCATGATCATAAGTTTTCAATTCAGTTGATGTTTTATATAGATGCAAGCGTAGTTGAAGGACAAGAAACCATGTGTTATTTGATTATTTTCCTTATTACGCTTATTTATCTATCATTTTTGTTAAGTATTTCGAAAACATAACGTAAGCTAGTGATGTGACATCAACTGCTATAATTTATCGATATTTACTTACGTACCTACTTTTAAAAGTCAAGGAATAGTGTAATATTATTTCGGCGTTCAATCTTAACAAAACTAAAACACAACTGCTACCTCTCATCATCAGCCTGATATTCACTGCTATTATTTCTTTACTCATTGTTATGGTCTGTTTCAGGTTTCCAAATAATGAAGTATTCAGGAGAAGGTGGATTAATGTTATTGGATCTGATAATATTAACCCTCGTCACAAGAACTGGTTCGTCTGTTCATTGCATTTTGAAGAAACATGCTTTAACAAGACCCTTAATATTATGAGATTGCATGATTATGCAATACCTTCTCTGTCACTTGTGGTAAGGTTTTAGAAAATTCTTTTGCTCATCGTCCACAATGTCACTGAAAAGAAACCAGTAACAAACTAAACTCAATATTGGATAGCTAGGTTCACACACACACACACACACGTGAAAATACAAATAAAATATCTTAAAAAAGTGACAAATTGAATGGCTGAGATTGGAAGATTCGATCTCTTCTACATATATCATTCTTGTCGATATCGATGAATAATGATACGATTGAATATAAAACCTACGCGATTGTACTAATTTATACATTTATCGAATCAGCACACTGTTTTACAGTTATCCTATCCCAGGCCAACAAATATCTACCTAGTTCTATAAATGTATGTAATAGTTCTTGTATCTAAACTTATTCTGATGGTACGACTAGATACCGTTAAGAAACCTATTGATTGTGCTAGAAACGAGTAATTTTTTAGTATTCTAAAAAACCTATATAAGTAAAATTCGGAGATTCAAAAATATATTTGTATGCTTCATAAATTTCAATATATTTAGTTATTTCGTAATAATATTCATATGTTTTTATTTATTTCAGAGCTGCAAAGAACATAATTCTGAAGAGAGACAAAATAGACCAATTTTGTGTGAGAATATTCAGATGTTGCATTATGAAGAGGTAAAAATTGCATCTATAGTGCGGCTGCTGAGACAATGCGTTTGATAGTTCGTAATAAATTTTTTTCCCCTAAAAATGACGTTGGCTATGATTGCTTAATATTGTGTTAGACGGGCATTTGAATGTCTATAAATATTTATAATGTCTATAAGCCTATGAGGACTGCCTATGAGTCTGCTATAACTTATAGATTGTCTAAATGCTTTTATTGTAGTAGCTGTAGTGTTGTATATAGTTCATAGTATTTTGTTTAATAAAGGCATACCGCCGGAAAAAAAAATTAATTGTATATTTTAGCAATTAAAAAGCTACGACGAAAACACAAACACGAACTATCAAACGCATTCTGCCAGCAGCAGCGCGACCGTAACTGCTTATTATTAATTTGCAAATCTGAAAATATTAGTTCATTAACTATCTTTTTTTTAGACCTCAGTGCTGGAGTCTGCTGCTTCTACCATACAAAAAAGTGAAAATACACCAAGCAGGAAATGAATGGCAGAATATTACAAAGGACAGGGACAAATGGAAGAAACTGGAGGAGATTTAGATTAAAATCGTAATTTTTTGAATACATAATTATATAATTCGTAAATAAGAATCCACATTTAAAATGTTATTTAAGAGATATGGAAAATAAAGTCTTATTTTTTTTAATTTTATTATTAATGAATACTGTGTGGTGGAAAAGTGTTGGTAAGCGATGACCACAGTGATGGTAGCAGCATTCTATTTTACAGCTTCGGCTATTGCAATTGGCAAACTTTTTATATAAAGTTAGGCAATTAGACCATATTGCTTTGTTGTTCCTGGAGATACTAATGTCCATAAAATGCAGGATGTTGTGATGATGATGTCCTATTAATAACATAGTTACCTATATTTTCAACTCAAATATGGCAAAGTGAAAAAGTTATATCATAACAGGCAGGTGTGTAGGCAACAGTAGATTTGGGTGAAAACATTTATTGTGCGTAGTTTATTTTTTTATAATTATGTCTGATAATTTTGTATATTCTTCATTTATAATAAAATAATAGGAATATAAATAAAGAAGGAATATAAATTTTGAGAATATATTATTTAATAAACGTATCATTCATGTATGATTCTTTTTTACTCTCGCAACTTCTATTAGAAGATTAAATAACCAGAGTACAAATTCATGCCAGAAATTTGCAATCAGTCATATTGAAATAAGTTATTTACGAAGCGACAAAGGGAACAAATGCGCTGAATGAGCAGCGTACTATTACCTCATTTCGATATCGATAGGGTGTGCCACTCATTAGGCGTTTTACAGGGCACTATACCATCTTAATTCGGTATAAACAGAAAGTTTACCGATCTGCTACCTTAAACTGACTAAATAATATGCTAATCAAACTCCACGTGCCATGGCCGCCTGAAATTATAATGTATTAATATTAACATTAATTTTAACAGCTTTCGCGTCCATTACATGTTTGAGCCATTTATGTGGCTCAATTCTGTGTGCGCGTTCATTAGGTTTCTGTGCTATCAGAATATTTTATACTGTCATATTTATCATACAATAATAGGAGTAAGTACGTAGATATTCTTTGTCGGCCAAGGATACCCTGACCTGTATACTGGTATGTTCTGATTCTGAAAATATATTAATTAATACCTCCATGTGGGATTTTTATTCAATGTGTCATATCATAATTTATCGATATCGATAAAAACGTTATTTCAAGAGAGCAACTCAGATCGCAGCCATTTGACTTGCCCTTTTGGAAAGTAGGTATACACGTTTATTTTGTAGGTATTTCCAGTCCATAGATGAAAGTCCATGTAGTATTAGTATTATTATTAGTACTTTTCTCTATGATCTTATGATAAAGCAATAATATAATATCTATGATAAAGGTCTGGAACTTAAATGCTCATCTGGTAAGCAATTCGTACATCATGATACCGATAGATGGCGCTATTACGCATATATGACCATGTTAAGCGAATTTTAGTCAGTTGCAAGATGTTTGTTCAATATAACTTATGTACCTATACATCATATTTAAAGAGTACCCCATATGCCCACATGCCGGTTTTATTTTTTTCTATTTGCCTCCAATCTCCGGTTCTGGCGTTTTTGACAGTTGGCTAAGCGCTTATGTTGTATATGATGGTTCGTTCTCTTACTTGTTTCGATGCTAAAAAGCAGGAATAAAAAACGACGAGGCTGCGGAAAAAATACTCTCATTCGACTAGATTTTTTAAGCCACTTAAATATGCAATCGACACGATAACTCAAATATTTGATTTTTCAAACCTTTTTCTATCCGTTGTCCAGACAGCAACACATTTGAAAGAAATTTACTCGATAGTTTTAATTTTTTAAAATGAAGCTTTTTCTTTAAATTATTGGATTTTTCTGGGAAACTACATCAGTTACATATCAATAATAAATACACATAGAAAGGAAATGTAGTTTATTATCCGCTGTATAAGTAAAATTTACCTAGGGTAATTAGTATTCTCATAAAAAATTAAACTGTGTTTTAGACTTACGACCTTTAGTTCTGTGCAGGATTACGGTCAATCGGAAGATTCGATATTCAACCTTATTAGCTTACGATTACGAAATAAAATCAATGCGTAAGAGCTCAAAGAGCTGTCCTTCAGTGCCGCGCTGTGCGCCGTTGGACGTGGACCTATCGTTTGCGCGCTATCACCTCTGCATTATAAATACGTATCTTGGTAGGTACGAGTATATCAATATGGGAAATAAAGATAACCAACAAAATAAAAAAGGATGCAGAAGAGTCGATACAAAGACTTTGCAAGAATTATGAGAGAGGCAAAAGCGTAAGTATTTTTCGTTATTAATATTTCAGTTTTTTTTTACCTATTGTACCTATGCAAATTTAATAATCGTTTGTGTTTTGGTGTTTATTCTATTCATGAAACATAGGTACTATCTCTACCGAACTAAGAGATTCTATACCAACTAGGTTCCTTTAGTACTGTAATGGAGCTATAAAATAACTATATGTCGTACTAATCTAAGTATGATTAGTAGGGTACTATAATAATATCTGGTATATGTATAATTATGGTCTCACCTGATGGTAAGTGATGTGGTTGAAGGTGCCGAACAGGTATAAAGTAAAATTATCTGGCTCTAAAGTACAGCTGCCGTTCAACCGTAAATGGAGTTGAGCGTTGCTAAATAATAATAACACAAGCGTAGCAAATCAAAGCATTTAGTTTGGTGGGTAGGTACCTATATCGCAATAAAACATCAAACATTGTTTATGTCCCTCAAGACTAGATGTAGATTTATATCAATGAAAGAATATTCAGAATCAGGCAAGTAGGTATATATTCAAGATATTATATACAAAGTCACCTGCATAGGTACTTATAAATATACATTTTATCACTTAGACATGTACATATAAGTATCGATTTATACATAAATAGAGTTGAATAATTGACTGTGCTCATAAAATGCACATTCTTTCTCATGAAAAAAATAACAAATCAGTCGAAGTCTGAGATCACTCGGACAGGGAAAACTGTCGGAGTCACCATCTCATATAATAAGTTTAGACTGTGTTCTTCCACTACATGAAAATAAGTGAGTAATTCTTTGAATAAAGTATTGCTAAATTTGCACATTTTATTCACAGGAAATTTCGTAAAGGAAATATTTTATATACTACCTATATTAGGCTAAAAATTATTTTGACCTATCCATAGCAGAGCAACAGGTAAAATTAAATAAAAAAAACGTTATAAATACATTTAAATTTTCTTTTTACACTGAAAAATAACACTTTACATTATTATCGCCCTGCACTTGTCACACCTCTGTAGGGTCGGTATAAACAATATATTTTTTCTGAGTACCTACACAAAAGACAACGCATTGACATAATTGTGCGGGGCAAGACTTAAATTTTATGCCCGGCTTCCTATCTGAAGCAATACCCTTTTGGGAATGCCATCGCTGATATGTATTATACTTGCCTTCGCCCCCTTTTCGGTTATTAGGGTATTAGATAGATGGTAAAGAGCGATGTTGTACTCTTGACGTGCAAAAAATCTGACGTGCAAATTATCTGAATATATGTATTTAAATTCATTTATTCATATTCCCTACACCCCCTCTCTGAAGGCCGAACTTCAGCAGAGGCGGAGCAGTTTGTATGGTGGCCGTCTTGAAATCGTCATTTTGGATTTTTGACAGGTGTCATTCGACTGCTCTCTCGACATTTATCCTTACTTGGCACTCGTATACGAACTAACAAATTATATCTACACATTCTAACAAATTGTGCGAAATTGATTGTCGGACAAACAGATATGTACAGTTGCTTTTCTGAAGGCTTCAGGTATCTGAATGTCTGTAAAATGTATAATTATATTTTTTGCAGGTATATATCAATCAAAAATCTGATTGGTATCATCAAACTCGGCTAAATGCACATTTGTAATATAACTAATGCTTATTTGCCGTGTAGTATGGAGACAACAAATCAAAAATAGAAATTCTACAAAAAGAAGAAAAAATTTGGAGGGAAAAAATTGAGACAAAACTAATCACATTCTATATGGACTGCCTTCTGCCCGAGCTGGTCAATCCCCGCCACTCAAAGAAAATAATGATCCGGGATCAAGAATATGTGGAAACTTCTATAAAAAGAAAAAATCAAGAGGAGGCTGTCGAGGGAGACTTGCAACATCAAAGTGCAAATGCTTCAGTACCTCCTCCAACCGTAAAAAGAAGACTTAACTTAATATTGTCTTAGTTTTTAGTGTTTGTTACGCATAGTAATTAAACAACATTAAACGGTTTAAATCGCGTATATTTATCATTATTTTTGTCATGACGTTTCAAACACTTTGCAGTGATCGTGGTCACGGGGTGACGATCGGGGGGACTGCAAACTTGACTTTCCGTTTCCGATACTCGTTATTTCTCACGCACACTTTTGCATTTCATTAAAATTGTATAAATGGAAAACTATATATTTTTTATTTCATAAATGATTTTTTGTTAATTCATATACATCTTAACTTAATGTGTCTATAACCTCTGTAGACTATCCACGAATATCTGTATTATGATAGTCCACTTACTAACAATCTAAGAATCCACTGTTTTTATTTTAATGTCTAATTTAGTCACCTGTTCCAGTGCCACTCACTGTCTCACTTGTCTGCTATGTTGCATTAAAAGAAGCCTGTATAACATGTTCTCTACAATGTTTCTGCAGTCGTGTGTTTTTAATTAAATATCCCAATAATTAAACCCCTTACAATTGCATATATACACTCTTATGCAAGTTTGGTAAAAAAATAATCTTATCCTGCTTTTTAGAAGTGGCTAGATCTACTTATATCTGGTTGGTCTAATTTTTACCATAGTTGGTATCTAAAAGCAGAGTGGTAGTAAAATAACACCATTCTGTTTACCACTGTAACTGAAAAATAAAAAGTACTAGGATGTATACGAACATATTTTCAACATTAGTAATTAATTGTTAAAAATTATATGATAGCAATAAAAAAAAACAACCTACTTTATTTTATTATGGAAACGTGTACAGTAGCACAGTTATGAAAAACTATAATTCATATTTGTATGACGAGTCATGGTATTATGAATGGTCATATTTAATCAAATCAAATCCTTTATTTCAGGTCAATTGTACCCATATTCAGCGAATATAATATAATATTATGCTCATTCAATTTGATGATATTTTACTTTATTCTAATGATGTGTAATCTGATTAATTGCATTCCAAGATACTGAGAACAATGTTGATTCATTCATAAATTATCGTCCACGCGGATGCCAAGGGGTAATGAAATTTTTATAGGTAGTTTAATCAGTAGAAATCACTTTCGTTACTACGGAGAATTTAAAAACACCCCATTTATCAATATATATCGTGCCGTTTGGGCTGTTATGTACCATCATCATATTCCGACCCACGTCTCACTTTATGTTGGTTTGGTGCAATACGTTTTCTCTATAAACACAGAAACTGCGACACAACAACATAGCAAAGAAAATTAAAAATAAACAACTTGAAAACATTTTTTTAAATTAAAAAAACTGGAATAACTCATTGATATCGGTTCAATATGATCTCAATTTTGTGCTTATGACGTCGACAGGTTATTTGATATACTTGATGACTACAGACTTTTCAAGAGAGATTATTATTCACATATTATTTATAGATTTTATCACTTTTTAACAATAACTTTCATCTATATTCACAGTTGCCACTTACATTAGTTGCTAGAAGCACTGCGATCGTCAAGGCATTTTGGCAAATTACTTTTAGTAAGTTGACTGTAACTGGCAAACCGTTCGACCGATGTTGATGAAATTAAAATGAAACCAATTAAGAGTTAAACTGTACTAGCAAAAAAATAATCTTCAAGATTGTAAGGTTCAGTAAAAAAGTTATGTGTGGTCAAACATAAAATAAATAATAGACAAGTCAATTTAGGAACCATCTTTCTTTTGGGAAGTCAGTTAAATATGTATAATATATATACCAATACATACATAATAATATATGCCAATAAAGTCGAGCAGACATTATCATATTGTAAAAAGTAAAACTTTTGGCTTTAGTTTTATGAGCTACTGTCCACCGTAAGGATAATTTTGAAAAGTAAATCAAATAATCAATTTCTTACTAAGAAATATTAGTAATGTTGATAAAAATAAAAACGTGACATCAATTGCAGTATATACAAAGTTACTTTATGTATCGAAATTCGTCACGTGAATAAGATTATAAAAAAAGTTGAAATCGTCTCAATGGTATCTGTGTTCGCGAATCTAATATGAAGTACACAAAATGTTTTTTTAAGCGAGACGCGTGCGCCGCTGCACATTGCGTCGTTCGGTGCAGCGGGGATCGTTGCGCCGCATGGGCGGAGCTAGCGTGGGAATTATTTTTGACTGCCTCGACTTAAAAATAGAAAATGAATGCAAAAAACCAACATTATGCGGTGTTCCCAAGCAATCACCCATCCAAGTACTGACCGCGCCCGACGCGACGTTGCTTAGCTTCGGTGATCGGACGAGAACCGGTGTTTTCAACGTGGTATGAACGTTGGCAGAGAACATGTCGTAATGGATTTTCAGTTTGCATTTAACGATCATGTTATTGATTTTAACTCAATACCGTTTGCTAAAAAACTTCAAAGTGAAATTATAGAGCTGTGTATGAGATACAGCTCTACAGAAAATCCTATCGAGAAAAATAACTAGGATATGGAATCTTGTTTACTCATCACTCTCATCAGGCATAAAGTGTCTGAAATCCTCTAATATTATTATACTTTATTCATATCTGTAGAGCGTGCAGTCAACGTTAAGAACATTTTAATAAATTGCCGATTGACAATATCACTTTACCTTAAATTTTCGTTGTATGTAATGTGGAGGAATCCATTCGACTATAAATAATACATATATATACGTTTTAAAGATTTAAAATTATAAATTGATTTGATGATTTTAATTTTAGTAGCTCCAAATTAATCTCATTTAAATTTCATTAAGTAATTTTTAAGCAAGGTGCACTCAAATGACTGAAAAAAGGTATTTGCTATTATTCCTATTTCCTATTCCTCGATGTTATAGTATAAGTGCAAGTCATCGATGGTGACTAGTAATGCAGGATTTGTGAGTGAGACAAAAATCAATTAAGTATTGTAAGCAGTACTGTCGATATTAATCAGTAAGTAAGAATATTTTAGGATTTGTGGGTGAGTGAAAAGTCGATTATGTAAGTAGTATATGTATCAGAAAACGGAACCGAGTCTAAAACTTAAAAGTTTAAAATACCTTTCGGAAGTTGGACCATGAAACATTGCAGTTCATGAGAGCAGGGTACGTCTTACTGGGAGCTGCAGCACTTTATGTCCCTTCAATTTCATCTTCTCTGTGAAAACCATGCTGCTTTGTTTTTTCACCACACGTTACATGTTCGAAAAACGTTTAATTCGCTTTAGCGGATACCGGGTACAATATTCAAATATGATTCCTATTAGATTTTCAGTTTTCCTTCTACCTTCTGTTTAATGTTAGTTTGATATGATGTTTATAGGAATAATATAATAATTAATTACTACTATCGTTTATCGTTTTTTTTAGGTTTTAAGGATATTGGCTATTCTAATGAGTTTCGAATAGGTAGCTACTTTTTTTTTCATTGAACGAGCTAGCGCTAAGCTCGAGCGAAGGTCTCCGTTTCAGCTTTAAAAAACTATGTTATGTTTGTCCGGATATCCGGTTTTTATCCCATTAGGTCGCAACTCTAAACTTTGATTCTTGTGAGCTGGTTCTATAACTAAACGGATCTTCTTATGTCGATACAGTTGTTGTTGTTTTTTTCAAAACGGCAGACATATATATTGCCTGAAAACTTTAAAAAACATATTTCAGAGGTCGAAGCCAGCTTACAGAGCTTGTCGGTAGCAATGAACTGTGTCACTTGGGCCATAACATTTTGTTCTCCGGCGCCGTATGTTTAATTCTCCGCTGTGCTCAGGATTATGTACTTATTAAAATAACCTCTCTAAGCAACAAAATATTACTCTGGTCCTATTGACTCAATAATATTATATTAAAAACTAATTATTTCAGGCAACTTAGCATTATAAATAACACTCATATTAAACTAACTACGAGACTCCAGTATGACAAGGGATTTGCTACTTCAACAAATATGATTGTAAGTATGTCAGTTACTCTTCATAGAAACATCAAATATCTTTGTATAATTGTATTTTTTCATTATTGCTACTTGAATTAATAATCTAAGAGATGGTTTGGTTTTCTGATAAACCTTGTAACAGAAAAGGGCTAACATTGACAAATTCCATTTATTTATTTAGTTTTTATATTTGTATAATTTTTAATTATTTTATGAAAATTTTAAGAAGTATAAGAAGTATAATATACCTACTATGTTAGTTTTTATAGCTTAGTGAAAACTATAGAAAATTAACATCAAAATGTATTAAAGTTCGAAGCGAAAAACATTTTGAAATGGCGACATCTAGCGTTAATAGCTTAAACTATAAGCCGATAATGGTTCGCTGAGAGTCTGGCACTAAAAAGTTAAGAGGTTGGTTACGTACATGGAACTTATTTGCTCATCTGGTTACAAATTCGTACATCACAAAGCCAATAGCTGGCACTATTATAAAGATGGTGAAGTAATGTGCTAGTTTTACTTAGTTTCAAGGTGTTTGTTCAATGATACATTTCACTCATGCTTATTAATACATAATATTTTGGAATTACCCCATATGACCACGGACCGATTCATGTTTTTCTATTTACTTCAAATCTCCGGGTTCACGTTTTTGAAAGTTGGCAGCTCTTGCCCCTAGATCCTATAAGTGTAATGGTTAGATATATATTACTTGGTTCGTTGGAAATACATTTTAACAAAAATTACTTTACAGCAAAAGAATAAAAAGAAAATGAATGCAAAAAACCAACATTACGCGGTGTTCCCAGGCGGTCACCCATCCAAGTACTGACCGCGCCCGACGTTGCTTAACTTCGGTGATCGGACGAGAACCGGTGTTTTCAACGTGGTATGAACGTTGGCGACAATTGAAACGAAATGGATTTATGGTTCGTATTTAATGATCAACAAATATAAGGAACGCTATTATCACATCATAAAAACATTTCAATAAATTGCCCATTGATATCACTTTATATATTATTTGTTTGTTATAACTTATAATATATCTCCAAATCAGTCCCATTTAAATTTAATTTACTTCGGTTAAGAAGTTTTTAAGTGAGGCACAAAACTCAGATCACTGAAAAAAGTACTTGCCATTATGACTACACCTTGATGACACGGTATTGCAAGTATTATCGTTAGTGACCAGTATTGTGTACTGCAGGATTTGTGGGTCAGAGAAAAGTCGATTATGTAAGCAGTATGTATTGTAGTGTATAAGGTGTTAGCTTAAGGAAAATGTAATCATATTAAGTAATTTGTATGTCAGTCAGTAATAAACGCAACTCAATACGAACGGACGTCTCATTTCCAATTAGACACTAGTTCCTCGACCGCCACCTCTCGACCCCACATGGCGACCTTGCCACGGTAATGGCACGGTAATGTTATATAGATAACATTACCGTGGCATGGTTGCTATACAACATTGAAATCAATTTTGCTATATCAGTCGTCAACGTTCATACCACGTTGAAAACACCGCGTAATGTTGGTTTTTTCATTTTCTATTTTGATTTAGTTTGTTTTTTTATTCCTGCTTTTAACCATCGAAACAAGTAAGAGAACGAACCATCATACTTACAAGCACTTAGCCAACTTTCAAAAACGCCAGAACCGGAGATTTGAGGAAAATAGAAGAAAATAAAACCAGGCTGTGGGCATATGGGGTATTCTTTAAATATTATGTATATGTACATAAGTTACATTGAATTGTATCACTGAACGAACATCTTGCAGCTGACTAGAATTCGCTTGACTTAGTCATATATCAGTAATGGCGCCATCTATTGGTATCATGATGTACGAATTGCTTACCAGATGAGCATTTAAGTTTCAGACCTTCAAGTTTTTAATGCATTTATTTTCTATTTGGAGCAGTTTATTTGTATTCTCATGCTGTATTAAATATTTTCCCATCGAGCCAAGTAGGAGAACAATCCACAAAAAGGCGCTAGAGCAAGAGCTGCTAACCCACAAAAACGCCAGACCCGAAGATTTAATGAAAATAGAAAAACATGAAGCCGGCTAGTGGGTATTTAGATAGGTACATAATAATTTAAAATAATATTTAGTGTTAAAATTTTTATGTAAATTTGCATACGTACAAGTTACATTTAATTGTATCATTGAATAAACACCTTGCCTCTAAAACTATAGCTTTAGTCTTAAGTATAATAACGCCACCTACCGGTGATGTTATGCTTACCAGATAAGCAATTTAGTGCCAGGTACGTAACCAACCCCGTAACTTTAATTTAGTGTAAGACTCTCAGTGAACACTTGTCAGCTAGTAGTTTAAGCTATTACCGCTAGATGTCGCAATTGCGGAACGCTTTTGATTCTGAACTTTTATGATAATGTTATTTATTACTATTATTCCGTTATTTATTTTTATGAAATAAATAGAGAATGATATGAAGAATAAATATGTAAAAAATAAATGGGGGGCAGTGGAAGTTGTAAACTTTGGCCCATTTCTGTTACGGGGTCTACATAAAAACAAAACGATAAAAAAATATCTTTGTTGATTATTTCAAGTAGCAATAGAATGTGAGAACTGAGAATAAGCTGGAAATCCGCAATCCGGACAAACATACGAAAGCATTTTGTTGAAGACGGAGACCTTCGGCAGCGCTTAGCGATAGCTCGGTTATTGAAAAAATTAAATAATCTGCTTCAAAAAGACAGTAACAAAAAACTTCAATGCAAAAAAACTAACATTACGCGGTGTTCCCAGGCGAGAACCGGTGTATTCAACGTGGTATGAACGTTGGCAATAGTGGAAGCAAAATAGATTTTAATGTTGTACAGCAACCATGATGTAATTGAATTTAAGTTAGTTACGTTAGCTAAGGACTTAATTGTAACCTGCTCAAATGTGAACGACCTGCATAAAATATCCTTTAGAGCTTTATTAGCTTTATTAGCGATCATTCGTCATAATCTTATTATCTGCAGTCACTAGTTTTTCCACATAGGGAACTGCCTCTGACAAGTAAATATCGATAAGAAAACTGAAATTAATACGTAGCACTTCAAACGGTAAGTACTACAAAAATAATTAATATACCTACTGCATCATCGTATCTATAACGTTATGCGGTGTATTCCGGTCCAATCCCATGAAGAGATAGGTACCACATGGTTATTAGTAATACTTTTAATCATATTTTATTCCGTTCTGATCACACATATTATTGAAATTGGGATCCGTTTTTAATTTCTATTTTTTTTTCTATTCCGGTCTGATTCCACTTACTCTTTAATATATTTAGGCACTTACTTTTTTTCTTTTATCAACTGAATAAGTACCTACTTATTTCGAACTGAGAAAGATAAAGTTGTAGACTCATTGGTTTTTGTATACTCGTGCTGTGATTACATTGCATAACAAGCTATACCAGCTTATACCAATTACTTGTCAACATAACTAAAATATAGCCCAAAGAACTGGTATCTGGAAAAAGGTTGCATCGGAGAAGGCGGGTATTATGGTGGACTCTCCGGACACTGCAGAAGTAAAATATTATTAAATTTTCTATGGTACAAGTCTTTCATGACTATAAATGGTAAATCAATGGCTAGACGACAAAAGTTTCGTAAAAATATAGTGTGCTCATAAGGAACATTGTCGAACATAAATCTCTAGAAGCTTAAATTGGCATTTTAAATTAAATAGTTACATTGTCAAGAAGCACCCCAGTATATAACAGGTCTTACATTATTTAGAAGATGCGAACTTCAATATATTGCGTACCTAACAAACAACAAACCAGCCCATAATAACTGAAGCGTAGTTTCAAAAACGATTTCGCGAAATAAACGGAATTGCTATGTTACAGATCAACTGCAAATGAATGATGGAAAGTAATAATTTAAATGTAAATATAAATAAAACCAAAATAGTGCAATTCAATTCATATAACACTGATCCAATGAAACTTGACATTACTTACAATAATAATAGAATTGACGAAGTTGATACCTTCAGATTCCTTGGAATTTACTTAGACAAGCATTTAAATTGGAAAAAGCATGTGGAGCAGGCGTGCCTAAAACTGAAACGTTATGTGTTTGTACTAAAAAAACAGAGACAAACTGTTTCAATGGATGCGGTTCTCACGGCGTACCATGGATATGTTTCCTCGATTCCGAGCTATGGTCTTATAATGTGGGGTAATTCAGTAGAAATGGAAATGTTTTTTAAAATCCAGAAACGATGGATCCGTGTTATTAACAAATCCTGGTTTCTAGATACCTGCAAGCCACTTTTTAAAGCCTCTCATGTTCTTCCTTTGCCGTGCATGTATATAAGGGATATTTGTTTGTTTACAAAATCACATCCAGATTTTTTTTAAATGCGTAACGATGTTTTTACTAGACCAAAAAGATCACATTATGATAACCTGTTGTACCAACCTCCTTGCCACAAAATAATTTATAAGAAAAATGTACGTAAGTAATGTGTGTATATCTATTTATACTCGTAACAATTTACATAATAATATTAAAATTTTAGAAGGTAAATGTTTTAAGAATCGACTCAGTGACTGGCTGTTGTGCAAATGATTTTAGGAGTATCTTAGTTATAATTATAGATATAATGATTAATAATTATTTATTACGGATTGCCTCAATTTTGTAATTATATAGTTTTTATAGATAAATAATATTAATATTTGCACGCCTGCTTGCAGGCTGAATGCTGTACTTGACTTATCGATATTGTATTCTGGCAAATAAACAATTGATTTGATTTGATTTGCAAAGGCGAGAAATCACAATTGTTATTTTTTGGATAAGTTTGGTTAGCTCACATTATTTTGTTAAGTTTTGCATAATATGAAAATGATGTTGATAACTTTGTCTGACTCGATAGTATGATTTGTAGCTTTAGGCAAACTCACGGATTTAGGAAGGGAGAATTCCCTTCCTAAATCCGTGGGCAAACTCGTTTTATTTATTTTTCAAGCTATTTCAGATCTTTAAAAAATCGGCCAGGTGCGAGTCGGACTCGCGCACGATTGGTTCCGTACCATTAGCTATACAACATTAGACTTCATATTTTAACCTATTTTGTTTTAACGTGCTCGAGTCCGACTCGCACTTGGCCAACTTTTTGTATTTGTTGTTATAGCGGCAACAGAAATACATCATCTGTGAAAATTTCAACTGTCTAGCTATCACCGTTCTTGAGACACAGCCTGGTGACAGACGGACGGACAGACGGACGGCGAAGTCTCAGAAATAGGGTTCCGTTTTTACGCTTTGGCATAGATAAATGAAAAGGACTTTGGGTACGGAACCCTAATAAAAACTAATATTTTTGTACATATTATCACAGATATTGTTGACAATAATTGTCCACTATATGTACAAAAATATTAACATTAACAATTATTGTTAATTTTTATGAATATATCATTGATCTTGCTGTATATTATGTATTTTTTGCCTATACTTACCTACTTTTAACCATACTTAGCATAAAGATTATTAATTTTAATCTTTATCAACAATTAGATACATTTCTACATGTCTACATTTCATTATAAAGTTTTGCATATTATTATAATAACAATATTTATAACTTTTGTCTGATTTATTTTATTACTCACCATTAAACACTTACTACACTTCTTATAGAATTTTATAATATTTACATATATGTAGGTATTGTTTGCTTAATAGATCTATCGTTTTTATATTTCATAGCACATTTTACATATACGTACTAAATGGTTAATTATACTTACTTACCTCTAACGTGAATTCGCATAAATAATATATTGATAATGTACTTATTATATATACCTACCTAAAATGTAACACTGAAATATTACATACTTACTGAAATCTATTCTTTATAGCAATATAGTAACCCGCAACTATAAAAAAATGAGCTGAGGCTCGATGGGGTAATGTCGCTTAATTACTGAGTTCCTACGGGCATCTTCCAGCTTCATCATCGGACCCTGGTTACCATCTAGCACCAAAGTACTCATACTAATCAAATGAGCAGAGACTCGAGGGGTGCGTCGTTTCTTTACTGAGTTCCTACCACCTTTCAGCTCCATCATCAGACCCTGATTACCATTGATAGAAAAATTACTTGTCAAGACGATCAAAATGAGCCCAAACTCGACAAGTTTGTGTCGTTTTTATTGAGAAATTCCTTTGGCTACCTTCCGGCTCTATCATCAGAACAGTACTATGTCATCATACAATTGCATTGTCACGAGATTTACCTACACTTGTACATGATGCAAAATTTTAGCTCAATCGTTAACTGGACCAAATTTAATTTGCAAGATTTGATGACAAACATCGGGACATGTGAAACTAATTAATAAATAAAAAACTAAAAGAGATGATTGATGAGATTCATTTATAGAAAATGAATGCAAAAAACCAACATTACGCGGTGTTCCCAGGCGGTCACCCATCCAAGTACTGACCGCGCCCGACGTTGCTTAACTTCGGTGATCGGACGAGAACCGGTGTTTTCAACGTGGTATGAACGTTGGCGATAATAAGCGCAAAATGGATGTTTCATTTGTATTTAACGATTATATTGTTATTAATTTTAAACTAATGATGTCACCTAACGGCTTGGATGTGATAATATGACAATAGGCTTAGGAGATACGACCTGCATAAAATATCCTTTATAACACATAATTGAGCTTCATGACGAATTAATTACATATTTGCAGTCACTAGTTGTTCCAAGTAGGTACCTACCTTTGACAAGTAAAATATCTTGAAGAAATCGGTAATGGTAGATATTAAGTATACCTACGTGGCACTCGAAACCGGGTAAATATAAAAATTCTGCATTATCCTATCTGAACTGTTATGCTCCTACATTGGCATACAATTATACATGTATGGTTTATATCTATCATCAGTACCCTTATCATCATCAGTTGATTCTGTCCAGCTGATGGCTGTGCACCATCTCGTGCTAGTGTGAGGAACTAAATATTGAAATAACAACGTGCGGACGAAACAGAATACTGCTCAATGACAAAAACATACTAGCGACGTACCAGACTGAAAATTGAAGCACGATGTTAACGGTACTCAGCAGATGGCACTATGTTAAATATATTTTGAATATTCAAAATAATATATTTTATACTACACCTGCTCGGAAAGTACCTTGATACTTTATCAAATTTACGGTAGAAAGTACGTCATTGCATATCGAACAAATATGCGGGGAGAAAACGCATCTGAGCGGGAGAGAAAAGTGTATGAAAATCCATTTCTTACGTGGTTTTTCTTTTTTAATTTTGGGTAAGACTATGCGCTGGTAACCTAAATATCAAAAGCCAAAAAGTTTTTACAGTGAGATTTTATCTCCAAGTTCGCAAAATGACACTGGCCACTAGCTGTGTGTTGGATGGTGTCAAACAATTTGAAAAAAGAACATGTGAAAATTGCAAACGCCATTGGCGCCATTTTCAATTTGTGTGTTGTTTGAGGATTCAGTTTTCGTAGAAAAGTAAAATAAAAGGTAGGTGTAGTATAAAGCACTATGTATCACTCGAGAGAAAGTGCGATCTCGGGTGTTTTAAAGCCCTCGCCTACGGCTCGGGCTTCAAACGACACCCTCGACGGTAATCGGTCACTTTCTCCTCTCGGTGAACAATGTACTAATATTATATGACAAGACAAGAGTATGTACAATAAGTAAGTAATATTAATTTTTATATGACATAAGAAAAATGAACATTTATCCAAGGAAAACTTTAGAAAACTACAAAGTTACATCCTGTTAAGAACTTTAAAATTCTGTTGAGAAATACCTACGTTAGCTAAATGAGATAAAGAATATTATTATGCAATTTTTTAATCATGTAAGCTTTTGTACTTGCAAGGCCTAGCCACAGTGTAGGTGTAGGTACATATTGTTGAGCTCCATATTATAACCCTCAAATTACTTAAATTTACTGTGGCCAAGCAGCTCTTGCTTTATTTACCATTAGCGGCCCGCCCGACCGTGCTTCGTGTATTAAAAAAATATTTTTTGGAAATATTCTATATCCTATGTTCATTAGAGATAATGTAAGATTCTAGTAGTGAAAGAATTTTTCAAATCTGTCCAGTAGTTCTAAAGTTTATTCGTTACATACAAAAACACACAGGCATCTGGAATCGCACTGGAACACGGCATCCATACATGGTCGATATCCCGAAAATACGCACAAAGCGTTTTAAATCCAGTTTTATAATGCGTACGGCCGAGGTATGGAACACCCTACCAGCCTCTTTGTTTCCAGAAATATATAATCTGGATGTCTTCAAGATCAGAGTGAATAGGTATCTGCTATGCAAGTATGTTCCACCGTCGACTGCGTCGTCACTTTCCATCAGGTGAGCCGTGAGACAGCGGTCAAATGCATGCTTATCTAATTAAAAAAAAAAAAACTCAAAACACGGATTTTGTAAAGGCATCGTGTATGTTTACTAACTCCGCACTGTACTTGGCAGTGGCGAGCACGTATATTATAACGGTCACACCATGATGGTAGTTGAATATTCTGACTGGATCACCAATATAGTGTGTTTCCTAATCAATATTTATACAGTGTCACTATAGAGTAAAATCGGTAAATTTTATTAAATCTCGAATGATCCTGATTAAATTCACCATGATGGTATAATAGTACTTATTAGTGTCATAATAAGGAGCATTCAGGCACGGTAATGTTATACATAACATTACCGTGATTCAGGTTAAGTCAAAATTAATCACTCATCACCATTGCAGCCGCAAGAAGTCCACTGCTGGATATATGCCTCCCCCATAGATTTCAAAGGCTGTTTTCCACTTGACGCCAATAACTTTATTTTCGATAATTTTGCCATATCTTGCGGCTATGGTTCAATGCGTGATAAAATTACAATGAGTTCAGTTTCCAGTCATCTAAATAAAGGCAAAAACACACTGTCTTTTCGGTCCAGGTAAAATCTTGGCGCTATAATGAAAACTTATATTTTTTTCTTTTAAAAGTCTAATTAATAAGAACTACTTGAAATGTTTTATAGTTAAGCAGCTACATCGTGGTGTTCATGTTTTCAAATAGACTGGTTATTATTAATTTAACACAATTCAAATATTTGTCTCCATATTTATGCATAGATATATTTTACTAATTTGTAGGTATGTTACCGCAATTTTATACTACTAGTAGTATTTAGCAATGGCAATGGCATTACCGACAATCCAATTCACCAATAAGAAAAAAATCGGCCAAGTGCGAGTCGAATTCGCGCACGAAGGGTTCCGTACAATTAGCTATTCAACATTAGACATCATATTTTAACCTTTTTACGCGAGTCCGACTCGCACTTGGCCAACTTTTTGTATTTGTTGTTATAGCGGCAACAGAAATACATCATCTGTGACAATTTCAAGTTTTAGCTATCACCGTTCTTGAGATACAGCCTGGTGGACGGACGGACGGACAGCGAAGTCTCAGTAATAGGGTCCCGTTTTTACCCTTTGGGTACAGAACCCTAAAAAGAAGATGCCATTTTGTTATCTGTGGATACTAAAAAGGTGCATGTTGTTTCAGTGCTTCCTTTTGGGAATTTTGGCAATTTCAAAGGAAAATAATAAATTTTATTACATTTATTTTATGTAGCAATATGCGTATGTGATTAATATAGGTGTAGTTATCTGTCATTGCTTGGATTAGGCTCGATTTTGAAATTTATGTCCATTTACAACCCGCTTCTACGTTACTTTAATACTTATAACTTATGGTAACGTTTATTGTAGGTACTTTATGTAATGTTAAAAGATTAACAAAGTTCGTTCATATCGTAAATAGTACTTTTCTGTTTACCTATAAGATATTAAATAATATGAAATTGTATATTATGATACATTAGTAAATACATTACTTTTTTTCTTTACGCTCTTGTTTTCCATGAGTCTAGATTTATAATTTAATTTATTTAAATTTTAACGCTCAAATCACTTTGGGTTACATCCAGGAAGCCTACTAATTTTGTATCATATATTCCTACATCAACATACTACTTAATAAACAGAGTTGTTGATATATGTTATAGTATAGGTTGACCCGTAAAGCATACTCCGTACCAAAGAATTTCCCATTAGGTAGGTACGTAGATTAATGAGTTCAAACAAGATCCATAAAAAAAACAATTCATTCAGCCCTCAGGCTCGACACGTGCCTCTTCAAACAGTCCACTCATCTCCCCATTATTTACAGTAGAAAAATACTCAAACCGAAATATTATTTTCAAGCCGCTCAATAGTTTTTGCCGAGATTTTCCCGAAATATATCAAGAGCAAATGAACGTTCAGGATTGATGGGCGAACGGTTGTTATTTGAAAAAGCGAAGGGCCATTTTCACCGTTCCACCGAAGATTATACATCATTGGGAACGTCAACAAAGTAGAAAATTAAAGTCAATAAGAGGCGGACTGGCTGTAATAAGCTGCCGCCGTCTGACTGTTATGAAACGCCTTTATCTTAGGGTGTGAGCAAAAAGAATTGGCCAATTTGTCAACTGCTAAGCCCCGGTTGCTAAGTGGTGTTTCATTGTGAGCTACCTCACCTTCATCTTTTACAGATATTTTCACACCTTTAACATTTTAATTTAAATTCGAGAGGGATTGAATTCATTTGTCATTGGGGTGGAAGTTTGAGAAAAGAAATAAGGTTAAGTCAACATTTGCTTTGAAAGTTATTGTTACCTATTTTAATATTGTTCGATGCCTGCTAGTGCAACGGCCAATAGTTAGTTCTACGACCGCGTTCCTAGATAAAATAAATCTTTTTCCATCACTCATATACTCGAAGAGTAGATCGTATTCAACGTATTCAACTACAACAACTCAACAAAGTAACAACTGGCAAATTTGATTTTCCTACAAATGGAGGCTGCATTCGGACATGTTAAGAAGAATATATTGAGAATTCTCGCCTTGTGGATTAATGCGCACCATGGTGAAGCTATGAGGAACAAGAGGCTGCTAAGGCAGGATGCAGTTGCTGGCCTAGGGAGGGACTACCTACTCTTCTGGGTCATCAAAGGCTAGAAGGTTTGCCTTCAAGTCATTGATGAAAGATCGGGGTTAAAGGCAGAGAGTTGAAATATTAGAGTTGTTATATCCGAACACCACTGCTCTAAAAGCTTACTAGAATTTACCTATCTACATACCTACGCACATGTATATGCAGTTTGTAATGACAAGGAAAGAACGTTCAAATATTATGCGTCATATCTGTTGTAAGAAAGAGATAAATATAACCAATTCGTGTCACCACCAAACCGACACGAGACGTTCCGATCACCATTACACTGCGATCTCTTTCACTCTCTCACACCAAACGATACACATATCTCGCTCATCCATTTCATTGTGAATAGTTCCTTAGATAAAACAAAATGTCGATATTTTCTATTTACTCAATAAAAGCAATAACTACGCGTGAAATGAAACAGTTTTCTTATCTCTCACAGTGCTTGTATAATTGGTGCAGAGTCTAAAGACACAAGGAAGGCATATTGTCCACAGATTATTCCTAAAAAACACGATTAGTGGCGATGTATTCACCGGACGCTCGGAAGTGCAAGACTGGTAGTGACTCTGGTTATTACCCAGAATTCGTCTAGTAAATATGGAGGGCATACAACGCATCTACAGGTAAAAAAATCTTAGGGTTAAAGGATTGAAGGCAAAGCTTGCAGTTCTTGAAATCTTGCAGAGCTTGTTAGATAGGTTGCAGTTCTGTATGGACCCCACTACACGTGAAATTCTCTATCAGAATAGTATTATCGTCAAAAGACGAATAAACAATTTAATTTATATAAATGCAGGAAGACTTTTTACGAACAAAGATTTATTCCATGGCAGCGTGCGCATTTCTTCACGTAAATACTGTTTTACTTCATTTTGTTTTAGAAATAACATTTCCGCAAATTTGTCAAATATAATAGAGTACAACATTATCGATAAAATTAAACAACCTATTAATATTTCACGGTTAATATTTCCCGATAGTTACGTGCCAGTCTACAATCGACTATTTATTAGCCAGAGCAATTTAACCGAAACTTTAGTCAAAACTGCAATGGTTTCAAAATCTCATTCCAATATTCTGTTTCAAAACTGCAATGCATAAACTCCTTATACATCTATTATTTATTGGCATCAGATAGTCGTCGTATCTACCGCAAAATGTGCAATAAAGAGCTAGATATGTTTTATATTTCGTTGTTTTCTGAGTTTTTTATCTGTTATTGCATTCTAGGGGAGTAATGTGTGCTCCGTGACGGATATGGAATGTAGCATGTGCGATAAATGTTGTTTTCTGTTGTTTATACGAAATAAAATATTATGTGAGACGAGAGCTGAGAAAGAAATATTGAAGTTGGAGCTTATGTTTGTAGAACAGAATTTTCAAATCAGCATAACTATTAAGTATGGTAGTGCATTTTGCGTATGAGCGCCTAGCTAGCTACCACCCTCAAGTAGGAAATCTATCGCCAAGCACCTAATGGTGTGTTCCGGCAGCTGTCCTTGAGAGCCGGTAATTCTAGGTTAGCCTGAACAACATCTTCAACCACATATCTTCAACCATATCATCACTTACCATCATGATAGGTAGTGGTCAAGCGCTAGCCTATGTTATCTTCTTATCATTATGTGGGTTATATATATTTTGAGCTAATTTTTTTGAGAAATTGTTGGCTTCGGTTCGGGTTATATAGTGATGACCACTCACCTGAACTCGCTCCCTTTAAGTAATTGAGAGGCTTTAAAAAGATAAGGGGCCCTGTTTTGCGCCTTAGTGCAGTAGGGACATACTAGCGTTTACATGAGTATAATGTTAAAGGCATACTTACTCATACACGAGATTATTTCTCTAGCGTCGTTTTTACGGGGGAATATGGACTTTAAAATGAAATTATTTTCTTCAAAATTTCTTCCACCCCAATTTTTCAAAAACCAGTAAGATGTTTTAACCAAATTAATCTATAGGGAGTTTTATCCGATGACAAGAACTGTTATGTCAGGAACTATAAATATATACAAATAGCCCTTGGTTTTTTAATAAAGTTGAGGGTAGGAGAATATTAGTGCAATATCAGGGAGTGCAAACCGATGTTGCTTTATTACGGAACCGTGGGGCGTAGACTTTTTTATATCGGAAAATATGGGTGAAGTGTTGGACATAGTATGGGTCATATTATGACGTAATCACTGTCTATGTAATGGATTGACTGCATTGCACCATAGCTGTTCTGATTAAATCTTATAATTATAAATTTTAATATATTTTAGATTATACAAATTGAAGAGACGACTCAACGGAATAATATTTTTTTTTACCTTGTCGTAATAGTACAAACACATTCAAATCCAATAGTTTATTTGCAGCAATATCTACAAGTTAAGAAGGTCTTTAAGAATATTACGTGCATCTTTATTGCGAAATATACGAATCCTATATTTTACATATAAGATTATGTAATTTTTTTAAATTTATATTCTTCAAATTTCTAAACTTTATAAAAAATATTTAGCAACCATGCTGTACACTTTTTTTTATTTTATTTATTGAACCTATCGCCGGAAGTTCTGGCATATGTGATGGAAAGTGCCATAAATCGGGCCTATAATATCAATTCTTGGCCGTTATATTTCTTTCTACTTAATGAAAAAAAAAAACGACAGCAAATAAACACAATCTAAAAGCAACAGTAAAGTTTTTCCATTATTCAAAAAATACAGTCAAAGAACATCGGGTTACAACTTTTGGTTCCCTTATAAGAGACAATAATCAACAAAGCACCTTGTATTGGTAAGATTCTGCCTGAACAATTAAAATATAGGAACGGTAGAACGTCTAACGATGAATAAATTGCCTTAAAGAGGTATATTTTATGCCATACAAAATACCATATCATACATAGCAATTAAACAACTTTAAACGGTTTAAATCGCGTATATTTATCATTATTTTATATTACCCGACGTTACAAATAAAACCAATTAGTCATCCCGTGACCACGATCACTGCAAAGTGTTTGAAACGTCGGGACAAAAATAATGATAAATATACGCGATTTAAACCGTTTAATGTTATTTAATTACTATGGGTAACAATCGTGAAAACCTAAGACAACATTACCATATCATACGTTCCGGTAAGTACACACCTATACTCAGAAAACATACTTGAAGCGTAGTATTATTATAATATTTTATGTTCTATGCTTGAAGTCTAAATTCTAAAGCGTGTTGATTTTAGTTGTAACCCCTAATACGGTACCTAGATTAATATTGTTTCTGCTCAGGCAACTATTGTTAAAGAAATGGAGTATACACGCAGAGCATTTTTTTGGTTCTTCGTATCATTTGATAAGGCTTTGAAATCATAGATAATATTCTGTATTTATCCAAACGAATTGATAATCAAACCAATGCCTTACGCTTGTAGGGAATGTTGGATGTCACTTCTATGGCCCGTTGTAAAGAAACATATCAATAAAAGTATTGCCAGTAAATACAGGCAAGTGCTTAATGACAAATCTACTTGTAGCGTTAGCCAGGCAAAAATTCCTAAATGACCTAACACCTTGCAAAATTTGATTTCTAGTAGCACTAACATTTATAGGTCGCCACATCCATACTAAGCCCGCATTTTTTACAACCCCTCGAATGCACCCCGAATACCATAAACGGCTAATATTAAAATATTGCATAGAACCCATGCATTTTTTTATGCAAGCGCATAGAGCAAAACATTGGCTTTTACACCCCTAAGAAAGTACCCCCACAAGAATAATACAAGTATTTGTACTCACGTTTTTTTTTTTGACTAAGGGAGAGATGTTCATTTAAATGCACACAATAATATCAATAAATTTGAGCTGTGCTTTTTCTATATCTCATAGGGACCAGGCGAGATTACCTCATATCATACCCTAATATTCGTAACCACGAAGGTTATTACAAAATACAAACTACATATATTACACAATTTAGTCAATTGTGGAACTTAAGTATTTAGTTATCTGAATGGCAGGCAATATTCTAAATAAATTAAATATGCACTTAATAATAGATGAGTATTAGTTAGGAAGAGTATTTTTTTACCGTATGTACACATTCTTCATGGTTTTGCCATAATACACGCGTTTGGCAGGCGTCTTGGGAATCGCAATGTAAGATGGCAGTTCTGAAGAAGGTGCCGCTGCTCCCCTTTTCATGATTCCCACACAAAAGGAAACTATAACGGTAGATAAAAGATAAGGTTCTAATATTTCCATATCTTTTTAATCGTTTTCCGACGATATTTTCCTTCATCCGTGTTAGTGAGTATAAAAACATAGTGCAGTATATGACCTGATTGTTCGAAATACTAAAATTTTATAAAAACGTCCTGTATAATCCAATAGAAATCGATTCATGTATGTAACTCAACAATTTTCCGCCCCGAAATGGCGTTTCCTCAAAATCTCTACATTTCCCTCAATGTAGATAAAAGGGCGCGATCGTATGACACATTATTCATATGGAATAGGGTTACCATACTTTATAAAAAAAATGTTTAGTCAATTCCAAAACCATGTTACTTATTTAATTCCGTTAATTAAGGCGGTTTCATAACCAATGACGCTAATTCTTACAGAATGACAAAAATTAAAATAATTAGCGCGGGCTACGCAGCGTACTAAATTGAGCGTAACAAAATAAGGCGTAGTAAATCTTTTATAGCAAATTTGCTCGTAAAGGGTTTCTTATTCCACCAATTTCAATAACGTATTGTATATTGTAATGTAAAACGCACGGCTTATCAAGATGCTCCGTCAAAATCGAACGGTACATTTTAAATCTTAGCAAAGAGTATCTAGCTGACGTGATAGAACCTATCTAGTTCAGGTCTACAATCTAAACCGCTTCAAAATAGGCGTAAATAGAGTCCCAACGCACCAGTAATGCTGCGGATATTACGGGTGTTCATAGAAGGCGGTGACCACTTACCATCAGGTGAAACGTCAGCTTGTTTGTCACCTATTGTATAAAAAAATAGTGTTTTTATCAGAAAAGTGGTCTACATTTTATGAATAAAATTAACTTTAGGCGATAAAATATATAATAAATAAACATTTAATTCTCCAATTTAATTAAATTTGACCATAACTAATAGTAATAGTAACTTAACTAATAAGTAACTTAATAATAACGAGAACGCACATGGGGTTTTTCAAATTGTAAGAATTTGCAAACGTAAAAGGTAAATGAAGCGAGAGTCTTGTAGAAATAGGTATTCTCTTAGTTTTTGTGTTATTCGCTGTGGTGATTTTTGAACCTTTACTTATGTTTAGAATTTCCGCATAAAAAATCAAAGATGGCCATCCTTTGTCATACAGAAGGGCGTCTCATGCTAAAGATATTGTGGAAAGGGCGCTAAGATTGCCAACTGCAATACATTGTCCCCTCTTTTCTTGTTTTGACGTGATAGAACCTCTCTAGACATACACAAACAACTTTAAATTTAACACCCCTAATAACATTTTGTAGAACATTATGACTCTTATCTCCACGACATAAGGTAAGTTATGTGTTTTTGTAACGGCTATGTAAGGTTGTAAACGGTAACGTAATAAATGTTGCGTATCGATGCGTTTGACGATAAGTAATGAAGAACTTATAGATTGTGTTTGGAATACCAAATGTGGAGAGATAAGTTTATGAATGTTAAAATTTGTCATTTGTTGCAATTTAGATTTATACGTTTTGGGGTAATTTGAACAGTTTTTAGTTGAAAAGTCACAGGGAGCTAAATTTCAATGGTTATAAGTTTATTGCATCTATTAACGGGGTAGGCATACTATCAAAAGCAGATAACTTTCTGCTGCTGATGATGACTTTCCAAAAATGATTTAATTCACTGTAAGCGCAAAAGCTAAAGCTAAGTGAATTACATTTTTAAAGAAACGTACGAGATATAGATAGCACCGAAGGATAACACAAAACTTCTTGATAACAGTCATTTGAAATATATAGATTAGTTATATCCGAACACCACTGCTCTAAAAGCTTACTAGAATTTACCTATATACATACCTACGCACATATATATGCAGTTTGTAATGACAAGGAAAGAACGTTCAAATATTATGCGTCATATCTGTTGTCAGAAAGAGATAAATAAGTAATTCGTGTTACCACGAGACGTTCCGATCACCATTATGCTGCGATCTCTTTCATTCTCTCACACCAAACGATACACATATCTCGCTCATCCATTTCATTGAGATTCGTTCCTAAGATAAAACAAAATGACGATATTTTCTATTTCATCAATAAAAGCAATAATTACGCGTGAAATTAAATAGTTTTCTTATCTCTCACAGTGCCTGTATAATTGGTGCAGAGTCTAAAGACACAAGAATGGCATATTGTCCACAGATTATTCCTAAAAAACACGATTAGCGGCGATGTATTCACCGGATGCTTGGAAGGGCAAGACTGGTAGTGACTCAGGTGATTACCCTGAATTCGTCTAGTAAATATAGAGGCCATACAACACATCTACAGGTAAAAAAATCTTAGCTTGATAAAGACAACTGGGTGTGGTCGAAACTATAGTTGGGTTTATCTGCCTTATCTACCTGAGTAAATCTGTAAATCTCTTTAAACTTGTGAAAACATCGTTAGTTTATCCAAGCAGATATCAGATTTTCAAAACAGAACTACTGTAGGTGCCTTAAAACCTCATAAAAGCGCCTATACTTATAGACTGCGGAAGATGATATAATATGATACAATATTGTTATGTTATATAATTATATTCGAAGCCTTCAATCCGTTACTAAATCAGTCAAAAGTATGCATATCCGGGATACGATCCTACTTGAGGAGAATTTTGAAATTTGTAGACAGGCGTTCCGCATGTCCATAGTTTGATCCCCAACGCGCTGGCTTGAGGTTCACCGCATGGTGAAATGGCATTTTGCGAATACTCGCCTGGCTAGCTATACCACACTCAAGTAGAAAATTGCGACATCCAAGCTCCTAACAGCGTGTTCCGGCAGCAGTACTTGAGGGCCAGTAAATAATTATGAACTGACAGGCACATGAGACTTATCACCTGTATGTCAAGGTAATAGGCGCAGAACAGTTTGGCACTTGTGACGCAATGCATCTGTTATAGTCAGAAGTAACCGTTTAACATCAGGTGGGTCTCGTACGTGTCCCATCTCTGTACCATAATAAATACTAAAAAACCATAGAACATAATTTTACGATCATCTGGTATCATATTTAAAACACAAAACCAGCAGGCGCCTTAACCTCATTAAAGCGCCTAGATGGCGAAAGAAGGTATGATATTTTCTTTTTATGTCTGATATGTTAGCATTTGACCACTATCTCACGTGATGGTAAGTGATGATGTGGTCGAAGATGTTGTTCAGGCTAACATAGATTTGATAAGTACAATATTATTATATTCGAAGCCTTCGTGAAAAGTGCGTATATCCAGGAGAATCAGGTTCGATCCTGACCGTGAAGAATTTTAAAATGTATGTTCGAAAAGTTTGTTCAAGTTGTAATATGATGATGTAATGAAGTGCCGAAACGAAGAAATACAAGCACACCTGATATGAAGCGACGACTTCTGCCCATAACGAAAACAGACTTGCCTGTAGGTGGTATATATGTTTTTTCAAATTCTGACAATTTTTTTACTAAAAGAAAACAATACATACCTAAATATCAAAGAAGAAAACAGGTTATTTCTACTGTGCCATCATAATGGTAGAGAATAAGTTACGAATCTAATTTATTAGTGGCATTATATTGATGAAATGCATCTCTTTTATATCTTTACATCCACGACCTGTGATATGTTCACTATATTTTAGTGACTTGATCCAGTGCATCATTTGAAGTAGTGATAGGTGATTGGTCATAACTATGGACTGCCATGTCGCAGGACTATGGTTCGATTTGCCATTTCACCGCATGATGGAAGGGCATTTTGGGAACGCTCGCCTAGCTACTACCCTAAGTAGAAGAATCAATCTACTAACAGTGTGTTCCGTACAACTAGATATACATGAGTCTAAACATATGCATATCTATGTGATAGGCGCAGTGCAATTCATTACTTGTGGGGGAAATGAATCTGTTATTAGGTCTCATACGTACTCCGTCACAATTCATAAAAAAAAGAATTCATCCAAAACTCCGTACATAAATATATCTAAATCTTGTAGTAGGTATATAATTTTACGGAGAACTGTCAAACCAGAAGCATAGATATTACGCTCAAGGACATGTATTAAAAATGTGCATTTTAACGAGTTTGAACAAAAGGTATAAAATATGTCGAATTTAATTTTGTAATGAATAAAAGCGCTACGTGAACTATGGTTCACGTAGCGCTTTTATTGAGGTATACCTCAATATAGATAAAATCTATTAAATTTCCAGAAATCATCAAAATTCGTGATTTTAAAGGAGGTTAGAAACATTATCTCCTTTAGTCTTAAGCTAAGTTCGATGCGGTTATTACATGGATATTGGGTCTCATTTAGTTCTTCACCATTTATTAACGAGTGCTTCCGTGCATCGCAGTGCACTTTAGCCATCGGTCCTGGACCCTGGTTGTAGGTTATGCCTGTTCATCACCTTCGTTCGACTACGTTATCAACCAAGAGGTGACATTGACGTCAACAGATAGCATATCAACAATAAAAGAAAACCACAAAGGTATTATGATTTTTTACCAGACTTGTGCTCTTAACTATATAGTCACATATATTCAGTACTTACTGACCTTTATATTATTTCGGTTGCTGTTTTTAATATACCTTTATTATCACCACAGCATTTTTTGTTTCTCACATTTCATACTTTCTCATTGTTTATAATGACCTAATATTTCCACATTTCCAGCTACTGGATCAGTCATAATAGCCATTATTTATGCACCTCTCGAGTGAGAGGGGCTAGAATTGCGTTACTTCTATTTTTGTTCTTTTCCCCACAGTTATTCCACAAGTAATGCTTTGTGGTGTTTTCATGCCATTACCTGTAAGACAGACGCCATAAATATATTAATATGCCACACATATTTCACGGCATAATACGGAATGATGCATTGTTTGCTTAGAACATTGAGACCTTTGAATTATACTAGCGTAGCTGTAATGTTGCTGTCTTACATATGAATCGTGAATATTTTATACTGATGTAAATATACAGTTTGCAGGATCAAGTTGGTATTATTGACTCCAATTAAACTCCAACTAATTCCAAAAAAATGCCTCGATGAATAAATGGCTAAAGGTTCTTCTATCATGACCCTATTCACAACTTCCAGGACGTCCCATTGCAACGAAAAAATGTTTTATACAAAATCGGAACCGATATCGAACTCTATGAAATAACTTTTTGAAGTCGGCACCATACTGATTCAAAACACTTACCTCACATAATCATGGGCCAACTTCCACAACTTATTTAATTCTTTTCAGTGACGGCATCCGCTTCCGTGTTTGTAAATACATAAAATAATTAGAATTATTTAAGTGACAAGTTAACAAGATCATTGACTCGCTTAAAATACTGTTCAGCATCGACAAGTTGCAATTACCATTAGATCATCCAGGTATACAAATGCGTTTTTGAGTAATTGGACTAAATAACTTAAAAACTATTCATCCGATTTTTATGAATTTTAAGTAAGACCAATTTGGAGGTATACTCAAATTTACCAAAAACAGAGTTACCCAACAAGTAAAAATCATCAAAATCAGTTCACAATCGGCGGAGTAATTGCGTAACAAAACAACATATAAAATGTACGGTTGATTTGAGAACCCTTCCTTTTTTGCAACTCGGTTGAAAACATGGGTTCTGTTTCGTTATCATAAAGATCTAGCATACCGCATCTCATTTTATTCATTTTATATTTTCTATCGGTATTGTGGGTATGCGAGTTTGTCATTGACAAAGCAGTGGCCATTCGACTGCGGGACAGTGCGCTCTAATTACAATCGTGGAGCCTTGCATCTGGGTTAAATTAGTGGCTAATCGCGTCAATTTACATCAAAACATCGGCTGGTGCTTGTGAAAGCTCCGGAGCATAATACGGGCGTTGTGAATTGTTAAGAGCCCTTATTCCAGCAAAGCCATTTTACAGCCGTTTTCTCAAGGCTGTTGCAGCTAAAGTATAAAAGTTTTTGTTTTTTAAATGATGCAGGAAGAAAATCCGACAAAATTTTTTTTACCAACTCATGTTTTCATAAATTTCTTCATCAGTGTGACTTCAACAGTCTTTTTATCGAACTAAAATTATTCGTTTTACAGATTGAAAAATATCAGTACACCAATCATATTACCACCAATGGAGTGCATTAATAACATTTTGATAAATATATATTACAACTGAGTAAATAAAGGATTGAAAGGGCACTTTTGGCACAAAAATACCATTCATATTTCCTGTTATTCTACAAAATCTAGTATTTTCTCAAATAAATAAACATTCAATTCATTAGTTGAAGTTTTTATTAAATGGATAATAATATTTTGTCGTTAATTTAGTGAAAACTGTATTTTATACAATTTTTTCAATATGACCTATAAATTACGGAACACAACCAGTGTTGCCACCTTGGCGGTTTTCCCACAGAACTGGTGCTTTTTCAAGGCGTTTAATGGTATTTTTATATTATATGGCGTTTTTATTATTTTTAGTTTAGGCGGTTTTTCAATACGGAATCTGGCAACATATTTTTCATGGGGAAATACCGTAACGTTGCGGAATTACATGAAGTTATTTTCTAGGTACTCTATGACCGGGGAATTCTTAGGGGAAGTCATTTAGAACTGTTTTCTTTTTATCTATCATTCTTTGTCCGGAATTTGGTTCGTGTAGTTGAAAAGTAAAAAAGTTAAGTTAAAAGGATAATAAAGTAATTAGCAAAGTTTGATTGTGTTGTGTTTGTGAGTGTTTTGTAACAGTGTGTGAACTTCTGAAATTGTAAATAATATCTTATAATGGAAGTTCGACATAAGAAAAAAAATTATGCTCAAAAGTATAGGAAAGAGTGGGGAATCACTAGATGAATTCCAAACCTGGCTTAAACCTTTAACTGGAGATGATACGAAGGCGTTTTGTTCATTTTGTAAAACAGAATTATTAGCAAAATTAGTAGACTTGAGAAGACATACTGAAACAAAAAAGCACAAACAAAAAATGCAAATTATAACCGGTAATCAAACAATAAAATTCACGCCCGGAGACAAGTTTTCAAACCAAAAATCTCTAAAAGCTCAAGGAATGCTCGCTCTTTACATTACAGAACATAGTTCAGTTTCATGTATTGATCATCTAACAGATTTAGTAAAATTGGCTTTCCCTGATTCCAAAGCAACGGATGACTTAAAAATGCATCGTACTAAGTGCACTGAAGTTATTAAAAATGTCTTAGCGCCACATTTCGTTGAAGAATTAAAAAAGGATATAGGACAGCAGAAATACATTTTTGCAGGTATGCGACACACGCTGGTTGTCCACTGAACCAGCAGTTCAAAGAATTCTAGCACAATGGAAAGAACTGACTTTACATTTTGGCCTTGTGAGAGATCGATGCTACACTGCAGAACTATTATATTCTATGTTCAAGGACGAATCTAATTACTTGTATTTACTATTTTTGAGTAGTATACTAAATGATGTGCAGATCGCTGTGAAAACCTTTGAAAGCGAAACTGCTAATCCCTTACGATTATTAAATTTGCTGATTACACTATTACGTTCAGCCTGCAACAGAATACTACTGCCAAATGCAGCCATCACAGATAAAGATTTTTTAAATATTGATATCGACCGAAACCTTAATCCCGCGCCATATATGGGATACCTCTTTCAATCGGAGAGTGAAAGAATATCACTAACACCTGATACTCTATCAATCATAAAACGTCGCTTTATTGAATTTAATGTGAAACTAGCCAAGGAAATTCAACGTCGACTGCCGATTAATTATACTGTGTTGGAGTTGATGTCGAGATTGGCCCCAGAGACGATTTTATGCCAAGGTAAGGACAATTCTATATTGGAACTAGCTGAAGAACTTGGCTTTAATGCTAGTGACATTGACAAGATATTGAACCAGAGGCACAACATTTGTTTTGTCCAGTGGAAAAATACTAACGATGTTACAAAATTTTGGGTAGAAGTAGATGACTACACAAACGCAGCTGGACTAAATGTATACAGAGTCTTGCTATATCTGCATTAACTTTGCCCCATTCTAATGCGGGTATCGAAAGAATATTCAGTGTAATGATTATTTTAAAAAGTAAACTGCGAAACAGGATGGCTGGTCCACTTTTGATTGCCATTATTTTTATTAAAAATAGGCTTAAAGTTTTAGATGCAAAGTGTTACAACTATGAATTACCAAACGATGTCATAGCAGCTATTGGCCAAATCACAAAATACTCTTACAAAACCACCCAAACACAGCCATCAACATCTTTAGCGTCGACGTCGCGTCGTCGACGTTAGCGTCGGCAACTACGAGTATGAATGATGATGAAGTCGTAGAAGATATAATATCACTTGATAATCTAGAATTTTAAATTACACATTTATTTTACTTATTTATCTTAATTTTTAATTTCTTGCTCTTCTTATAAAAAAATAAACATATTAATGTGGTTTTATTTCACTGCCTATAGATACTTTTTTTTTTTTTTTTAGGGAGGACATAGATGCTGGCTACCGCCTGTGCGGTCGTCCAGCTCCACCGGGTTTTGGGCGAGGGCCTGGCCCTACAATAGCCCGGGAGGGAGAAGTGCCGAAGGCACTTCTCCCGAGACGGGCGTAGAAGGCGAAAAGCGCTTTCTACCTCCGTCTCCTGCGGACGCCGAAAACGTACCGCTATTATAGGAGGGGTTGACAGCGAGCTCAAGGGCACCACTGTGGTTCGGACCTCGGCTTGTCTCGCTGTCGAGAGACATGGGGGGGATCGGAGCAAAATGCCTCTGTGCAACTGCAGTGTTGCACAATTGGGCCCTACTGAATAATACTCTTTGACTATTTGGAGAGCAATTTATCGTGACCTTGTTTTTGCCTCGAGCTCGCCGGCGAGCTCGGTGTTTGATTGTGTGACCTCTAATTACCTCACACCTGGGGATTTTACCTCGACGACTTGCGGATAACGCTAAAGCTGCCAATGTAATGACTGCGATGGGGTCATCCGGGTCGTCTAATACCTGCCGTGGTCGGCGACGGGGGGGTTTGAAAAATGGGATAGAAGAGGCGGTCGAGTAGTTCGATGCCTGGACAACCAATGGGTTCGAGTGATGGGGCGCTCGATCAAAGTATCGGCGGGCGCAGTCTTTATTGAACTGCGCTAAAGAGGGAAGGTTTAGGTCGCAATGCAACTCGGTGTTCCGGATATACCACGGAGCGCCGGTTGCACTACGAAGAAAACGGTTTTGAATGACTTGAAGCTTATGGAGATGGGCCTCACTAGCATGACTAAACACTACTGATGCGTAAGTCATGATGGGGCGGATGCAGGCAGTGTAAAGTGTCTTCTTATTTCTAAGAGACATTTTACTCTCTTTGCGAATCAGGGGACCAAGGCGACCCATTACAAAGGCCGCTCTGTTACGGACGGTTGTTATATGATCGCTAAAGGTGAGATTCCGATCAAGGGTGACTCCGAGATATTTTGTTTTACTAACCCAGGGGATGGGTTGGTCGAACAAAGTTATAGGTTGCGGGTAACGGGGGCGGCCCTTCTCAGTAAAGTACATAGCTGCACTTTTAACTGGGTTGACCGCAATGCGCCATTTACGGAACCAGTCACCGATCTCGGTGATGGCCCGTTGGAGGGCGGGAATGGACTTTCTACTGATATGCCACCCAGTGGTATAAATAGCGGTATCATCCGCGTATTGGGCTAATAGGACGTTAGGCTGAGAGCGTGGGATGTCGCTGGTATACAGCGCGAAAAGAATGGGTGATAGCACGGAGCCCTGAGGGACTCCGGCTCTGACTGGGTGGGGGGAGGAGAGGGTGCCTTCCACGCGATAGCGAAAGCTTCTGGCTTTAAGGAAGTCTTGTAGGATGAGCACAAGACGTTCTGGCACGCCAAATTGGTATAGCTTGTAAATCAAGCCATTGTGCCAGACTTTGTCAAAAGCTTTCGCTACGTCGAGGAAGACTGCTAGCGTTGTCTGGGGTTTGGGGTACTTGTTAAAGCCCTCAATGATGTGCTCCGTGAGGCGGTGCACCTGTTGGACGCATGAGTGTCCGGGTCTGAAGCCAAACTGCTCATCTGGGATAAGGTGGTGTTCCTTGGCATGGGACTGGAGACGGTTTGCAAGTACCCGCTCGTAAAGTTTGCCTAAGGCACTGAGGAGGCTGATGGGGCGGTAACTGGTGGGGTCAGATGAGCTTTTGCCTGGTTTGTGAATGCCAATGACATTTGCACATTTCCAGGTGTCTGGGAATAAGCAGTGGCTCATAGCAGCATTGAAGATGCTGACTAGGAGATGGATGAGAGGAGGAGAGAGGGTTTTAAGAACCCTGTTGGAGATGCCATCGGCACCGGGGGATTTGCGCGGTCGGAGGGCCTTGATCAGTCTCGCCACCTCAGCGTAAGTCGCTAAGGTGATTGGTGGGAGTTCAGAGGTGACCACAGAGCTTTTACGTTCGACTTCAGCATCCACCGAATCGAGGTGAGCTTGGTCAACGTGATCTACGTTAGGGGAACACTGAGCCTCTAGGCTATCAGCTAGGCACTCAGCTTTGTCTTCGTCAAAGAACGCTGGGACTAGTGGGACTGGTCTGTATAAGGGAGGCATGTCGTTATGATTACTTCCTTTCAAACCTCGCGCCAAGTCCCAATAAGCAAGGTGGCTTGGCACGAGGTTTGAAAGTTTGTCACCCCATTGTTGATCACGCAACTCAGACATGCGACTTTGAACCATGCGTTCAAAGTGGCGTTTCTTAGTTTTGTTCTCTTTACTGGGGTAAGAGTCGTAATGTCGGGTCACTGCTTTACTTTCCGTCACTAATCGTCTCACATCCGCTGGAATGACAAGGCGCCGGTCGTCCGGCACCATGACCTCCTTTGAGGATGCACCTACTACGGTGGAGAGGTGATTAGTGAACGAATCGATCGCAAGGGTTACGTCATCTTTAGTCAGGATGTCGTCAGGGATCTTGTCAAGGTCCGGTGAACTGATAGCCTTTAGGGCAACGCCTAATTGCTTCCAGTTCACTATCGTCTTAGTGGGGCGGGGGAGGTCTGTTGTTGGGTCGGGACCTAGTCGCAGTATAATGGGTCGGTGGTCAGAGTGAAGCTCGTGAACCACTTCTATGGAGCGTAACTGGAGTGTTACGCCTCTGAGTAGTGCCATGTCAAGCAAGTCAGGTCGAAAGTCTTCCGTATGAGGGTAGTGAGTGGGCTCAGTGGGCGCAATTATGTCAAAATTAAGTTCTGCGACTAGTTTTTCAAGTGCAATGCCTCTGGGATTGTTGACGTTACAATTCCATAGGATGTGCTTACTATTGAAGTCGCCAATCAGAAGGACGGCGCTTCCTAATGAGAACAATGCTTCTAAGTCAGCTCGGACGATCGGCTTTTGACAAGCTTGGTAACAGGACGCTATGACTATAGGTTGATGACCAGTCATAGCTAGGAGGCAACAAGATGCTTCCATATTAACAAGAGTCGGGGTAGGTAGGGGGATGCAGTGCAGGGACCTTTTGTAATAGATAAGAGTGCCTCCCCCACGGGAGTTCACTCTATCATCACGTACCGTTCTGTAATTGGCAAACCTAGGGTTCGCCTTCCCCGGTTTTAGAAGGGTTTCCTGCACGCATATAATGTCGATAAGGTGGGTGCAACAAAAGTCGTGGACAAGGTCACGTTGTCTAAAGAAACCGTTAGCGTTGAATGACGCTAACGAAACTGAGCGCGGTTTCGTGCGTGCGGTTGTACTCCCCATAGTGGTTGTACTGGGGAGGGGCCTGAGGAACGAAGCGCTTAAGGGCGCTAAGTAAATTCGCGTGTTCCAATGTATATTGGATCACGTCCGCTGGGGATTGAGCGAAGTGCATCTTGTGCGCTAGCTCGCGGACTTCGTTGATGTCAATAGACATCGCCAGGTCGCTGACTAGTTTTATGTCCTCTTGAAGAGAGGCATCCATCAGCGGCATGGGTGGGGCTTGTGGCCGAGAAATGGCGCGGGGAGGAGGGGCGCGAACGGAGTTGGCAACGGGTGCCGGGAGCGCGGGGCGAGCCGGGGCCGGTGCGCGGGCAGGGGCCGGGGCGCGGGCGGGAGCGGGTGCGGGCGCGCGGGCCGGGGCGCGGGCGGGAGTGATGGTCTTTACCATACTGGGTGGTTTAGACCATGCGTTACGGGCGGGGAGCGGCGCGGGTATTACCTGTGAAGCAGGTATTACCGACAGCTTAGGGCTGACCCGTTGGTAACGGTCATATGAGGGACGGATCGGCCTATGCCTTGCCACCCTGTGGTTTATGCGTGGTGCTTTTGGGCAGCCGCGGTAATTCGCGGTATGTCCTTGAGCACCGCATAGAACGCAGCTGGGTGGGTCCGGCGAGTCCCGAGTGCGAATGCACGCTGCTGTCGCGTGATCGCCTAGGCACTTGACGCACCTAGCGCGAGCGAAACAGAAGCGGGAGGCGTGACCGTATAATTGGCAGTTGTGACACTGCGAGGGACTTCCATTTTTAAATGGGGCTTGAACGTCTAACCCAGAGAGGCCGCAGACCTTTTTTAAATTAAAAATGGCCTTGCCCTCTGGTGTACGGTCTAGTACTACGAGTACTAGGTCATATGGACTGCGGTCCTTCCCGCTGTACATGCGGTGAACCGCATGCACTGGGAAGTCTTGTGCTTTAAGGTCGTCACATACCGCATCGGTATGTATCTCCTTAGGCACACCGCGAATCACAACGCGAAGGACTTTCTCCTCTTCGAGCGCATAAGTGTGAAAACTTATGCTCTCTTTACGGAGGAGCTTTGTTAGCGCTCTGTGGTCGCTACTAGTGGGCACTTGGACTTTAATGCCCTGCTGCGTGGAGCGGGCATTAGTATAATGGATCCCACGATCCGAAACTAAGCGGGACAGCATGTCCCATTTGCTTTTGTCCTGAATGAACAAAGGCGGAGGCGGTTTTTCACGACGTGCGCTCGCGTCCTGAGGGGACGCGGCGGTTGAAACCGGAGCGGAGGGAGGAGACGCGGGGCGCGGGGCGGGGGTCGGTTTTTTGCCGGAGGCGGGGGCCTTTGCGGGTGCCTTGGCGGGAGGGGCGGAAGTGGCGCAACTAGCGGCTTTGGGCGCGCGCTTGCGTTTGCGATCTACGACGGTGTAACCGTCGTTATCGGAATCAGAGTCCGTGCGTGAGGCGCCGGCTTGATCTACCTCCATGTCCGTTTCGGATTCCGAAACGGTCTCGACAATGGCGAAGGAGGGACGGGTACTCGCTGACCTCCCGATCGGTGAGCGAGAGCGAGACCGTTCACGGGGAGGGGCTGCCACCGTGCGTCTATTGTCGGGCCCGGGAGCGGGCGAAGTAGGGCTATCCTCTGAATAGGATCGGGTCAAGGGAGGAACGCTGGCCTCCGGGTTTGAAGTCCCGGAGGGAGCGATGAGAGTGTCCGTGAGGCGGGCATTCTCTTCCTCTTCAAGGAGTTGCATATGTGCAACGTATAGATCGGGGTGGCGGAGGGCGAAGGTCTGAAGGACCTGCACCTCACCGTTAGAGGGACGGGACTGCATCCTGAGGGGAATACTCAGGACGCCCTATCAAGGGTTTGAATTCCCTCACACACCTTGTGAGCTCACTGTGTGAGAGGGAGTGTGTACCTAGGGTGTGCCCTAGTTGTGTACCCTCTCCGAGCTTTTTTCTCGGCGGAGAGGGGTGCTCCTAAGCGCTACTCCGGGGTTGACTAGGGGCGACCCCAAGGCCAGTAATCCCGGAGCCCAGCTTGCTTCGGCTGACCCGTGAAGCGGGAAAGGCCACGGTGCAAGGTTAAACCAAAACAACAACAGTGGCCGTTGTCACCGTAGGGTGTCACACTGCGACCGCAGCAAATGGCGGATTTGATCGTTCAGACGGGTTTGGCTAACGCTACCCCACGCCTGAACGACGTCGCTTAACAGCACAAAGTGTGTTGTTACGCGACTGTTACTATGTTGTGTCGGGTAGTAAAGTGGTGAAATGCGCACCGAAAAGTGCGGTCAAAACAAGACCACCAGCCCGATATGATGTTGTTCGTCCGAAACAAGGGACTTGGGTAGGTGGTAATGCCTGACGTCTTAGAGCGCCTCTGCGCGCCGGCACGGCGAGCTCGTAGCTCACGTTGCACGGCGGTCGGTGGCTGCTCAGCTTCTGCACAGAAAACAAAACTTCGTCAGGACTGCGTATTCCAAGGCACTGGTCTGCAACTAGCGTCGGAACGATGACCCGAGTGAGACGGCAATAGTGCGGGGACTATTGCGGTCTCACTGGGAGATACTGGCGGAGCTGTAGACAGGTGTGCACGGCGTGGCGGCACAGGTCGGAATGTGAAAAAAAAAAGCCTATAGATACTAAGAGCCAGTTTTACAGAGTTCAGATCCATAGTCTATATCTAACGAATTATATTGTTCGCTCAAAACTGTCATTTAACCAATAGAGTTTTTTTATTACAGGACTGGTGAAACAGCTCCTAAACATTTTGTGAGGTTGGTTAGTTTTTAATCGATATTAATACTTTTATAGATAAAATTAGGGTTTATTTAGTATGATTTATGTTAAAAGATTTAGCGGAATTTGGTGGTTTTGATAATAACGAAATTTCCGACATCTGGCGACATTTCTCTCTTGACCTAGCGCCTTAAAACAATCTGAGGTGGCAACACTGAACACAACGCCTTGCATCTCAGTTTGCGCCTAGCGCTCGCGGAGGGAGGACGTATCGCTGCTCGTCCCGCGCCCAACACGTGCCGCAACTACGGTGCGCAATGAAAATATAGCGTGACCGAGTTGTTTTGATCTATGCGTATGCTTTTATTATTGTAAAGGTATTTTTGTTGAGACCATGCCTTTTTCATTATTAACTAGGATTTATTATTTCCTGATCGGAATTGAATTTTTAACCGACTTCCAAAAAAAGGAGGAGGTTCTCAATTTGTCTGTATTTTTTTATGTTTTTACCTCAGAACTTTTGAAAAGGTGAACCAATTTTGAGTATTATTTTTTTGTTTGAAAGCTGATGCTTGTCGTTTGGTCTTATTTAAATTTCATCAAAATCAGTCAAGTCGTTTTTGCGTTACACTCCAATAACTGAAAAGTATTTACCTATCTTGATGATATAATCATTGACAATCGATATCGTAAGTAGCAAGGGTTACTAAAACTAGTGATCAATTTTTTAACCCAAGAATGGAACCGACTTTTTGGTTTTTGCCATAGTAAAAAAAATGGAACCGACTTCAACACCCAAAAGTGTGAAATAACTTGTCAAAGTCGGTACCATGCGCACAATATTGTGATCATAGGTACTTTTGAACTATCATGGTAACTTCAACATGTTATTTCACACTTTGTGTGTTGAATTCGGTTCCATTTTATGGTAAATTTTTTTTTTCTATGGCAAAAACCAAAAAGTTGCGTGGTTGCTATATATAAGAAAAAAGTTTTAAAAAAAACTTGAAACTAGCTAGAGGCTAAAATGTATTTTTTTTCTTATTTCTTCTTTATTTTATTTTATTTTTTATTAGGTATTAACTTGGCCAAACAGATGGAAACGAAGTAATAAATTTTTACAACAAGTGTCTTTTACACGAAATAATCGTGCTTTTTGATGAAAAGCACGATCTATGCCTCTAAGAAATAATTTTATTTAAGGCAAGACTATCTAACGGTCTGTACCGTGTAGTGATTTGGTTAAAAATAAAAGATGTTTATAATAATATAGATGTTATATACTTTATTAAACAATTAGTACCGACCCTGAGTTAGGATTTAAGACTTCTATATTAAACGCACCTTATTTTCTTTCCGTAGCGACCACTAAAGCCGCTCCGCCAACGGGGCAGTTATGCAAATATAATGAACCAAGATATGGATGCACAAAGCAGGTATACAAACGAAAAACTAAGTTATTTGCCTGGTATACAAACGAAAAACTAAGTACATAATCGAATATAGATACCTACACAGTAGTCCATTGAAATGTTACAATTTAAGACCGAATATTGCATTTCTTAGAGGGCGCAATTTTACTTTTGAGAAATGTGGGTGGTCCATAGAAGCTTAACCTCAAGTTTGTAGGGTCGCCAACCTTGTCCTCCGGGCGCCATCTTGGAAAAAGGGGTGAAAACACTTATTTCGCGATATCTTGGAAATGGATCAAAATGTTTTATTCTATGCGACATCGTCTTTGACCACTCGATCCTTGCTAACGGTGTGCTCGTGTGCGCCGCGATACGATAAATGCCTAAATTTGAACGATAGCGCAAGGCGTAAAGGCTCTTAAAACATAACAGAGGAACATCGGCGAGGAAGACGACTTCAGAATACATTAGCGAAGAATTTGGATGGAACCTAAGTGAGATGCACAGGCATACCCAGGTACGTACTGTTTGATATTGTCTCTGGCATCTCGTAGTCCCACATAAATCTTACTGAGTATTTATTTGCAATTATCCCAGTGTAGTATTAAGCCACCACTGCCGACAGCTATTTCGGCTCGGTGCGAATGCTACAGGTTCCTTTGTGGTAAATTGTGTTTTTTGTGTATATATAGATTTTTCCATTTACCTATACCTAAATCTCTGCGTACTATTCAGGGACTGGCTAGATACCAACAGTGTGTTCCAAGAGCTGCTGTCCTTGAGGGCCAGTAATTCAAGGTTAGTCTAAATAACATCTGTAATACTATCAGGCATGATAATGGTTACAGGCTAACCTTCCAATAATAAAAAAGACTAAAATAACAATACATCAAATTAAATGCTACATTTATAATCTAATTTACAAAATAACTACCTATTCAAAATTAAAAAATCTAATAATTAAAATCGGAAGCGCTTGTAAAAACTTAACTTTAAAACAAAACTTCAAAGTTAAACTTGATATCGTAATAAAAACCCCTCGAACACTTTTTAAAATTGTAGAGATAGTTAATTCAATTTTAAACTCTGGTTGAGTTTAAAAGTCGTAAATTAAAAATTTTAAAGCGTACTTTTGACCTCAGCTGACGTCATTCTCTTGCGATTGGAAGGACTGATCGAATTAACGCGTTTGATGGTGAAGGATCACATGTTTTAGGGATGTCCTTCAATTATCGATACGTCAATTTCCCGTCAAACACGTGAAACAAAAGGCACAAAAGGTTTGATATCAGTTTCGGCCGAAACTAAGTATTGGTATTACCAAATATTCAGTTACAGTCTTAGCTGAAAACCGTGTTTTGGCAAGTTTTTAGAATAATATCTATAACTATTTGTTAGACACGAATTTCGATCCATAACGAAAATATTTTAAAATTACATTATTAAGTTTAAACGTTATGATAATACGAACAAAATTCGGTATCAAATCATAGAACAAATATAGATCGGACGATTCTTAATAAAGTCTTTTCCCTTTGTTTCATAGCAGATTGGTTACAAAACCACGTTCGATTGTAAAGTATGTAATATGAACCTATCATATACTTTACAATTGTTGTTAAATTATAATATGTGAGTGTCAAATTCAATTATTGCATCACATATTGAAACTTTTTTTACTAATATCGATAATTTTATGTTGCACCACCCAGACAAGTTGGCACCCCTACATATCCGAAACAACAGATCCGTAGATACAGGCCCGTGACGGATCCATTTGGGACTCGGCTCAGGGATATATGAATGTGGGGACAGAGGCCAAAGGCCATAGGATTGCTGATGGGATTTGATAGATGGATGTGGTAGAGGGCTATTTCTTTCCTTTAGTTAGATCTATCTCAGGTCATTGAACATGTCACGTAAATGTCCATTAATTTAAAAGGTATGTTTCAATAATAAAAATGTATCCTTTTACTGGATCTATTGGAAAATTTATAAATAATATTCAAGTTATATGCACATATCAAATTGCCTAAAGATTTCTATTTGAGCTGGTAGATACAAATTAAATTTCTAACAAATGATTAGATGGTAGGTTAATAATACATTATAATTTATGGTATATTCTGTTAAATTATAATTACTATTGCTTATGGAGTTTGAAGATGAGGTATTTTTTTATTTAATAACCATTTTACACAATAAATTATTGATTAGTCACGTTATGCATATACTCAAAATGTATATAAAATAATATAAATATAAAAAATTCGGGAATTTCATAAATCTATTTAGATTTTAATAGTCAACTAAGGTATGTAGAACGGTGCCTAGTAAAGGAACCATCAAAATTTTCGAAAAAAGCGTGTTTAACTGTTACACTAGCTCATCAGGTTCATGGATCTTAGAGTTCAATAATTCTGCATTGAAGCTGTCAAAACCTATAGTACGGCTGCCTTAGAAGCCTGCGAAGCGTTGGGATTATGGACACCACCAAGGCCGCACACAGAGTCATAAGTGTAGCAGTAGATTTTCCACCTCATATTGTATATCTTCTTCTTGTGCTCCAGCCAATGGACAGCTGCACAGCAATGTTGTTCCTATTCGTACGTGCCGCGACGACAAATCTTGTTCACTGGCTGGTTCTTCTTAGCCATACTGTAAATAAGGACTGATATATCGTGGTGTGGCTCAAATGGCCATCGCCATCATGCCGCCGTGGCTTGGCCACTTGCCTATTACATATTGAACATGCACAGTATCGGTTGAGATCTAGTCACAGATCTGAATGAAGATCATCAAAGAAGCTGAAACATTTACTTCAATAAAAAATAAATTAAGGCGAAACCGTACCTCAGAGGCGGATGTAAAAAAAAACCATCATGTAATTATACTTTTTTTTTCATGCCTAATAGGTTAGCCTTTGACCACTATTTCACCTGATGGTAAGTGATGGTGTAGTAAATAGATGTTGTTCAGGCTAACCTAAAAAAACTGACTTTCAAGGATAACTACCGGAACACACCGTTAGTTGATTGGCGACTCAGTTCTACTTGCGGCGCGCATTCATAAAATGCCCTACCACCATGAAAAATATAGGTTGACACATAACGTTGCACGATGTTTTTATTTTTATTTTTTCTAGTGATGTACTTAGCACTTCGTTTACGTCAACAAATTACAATCCAGCCAACAATACAGACTAATGAGTAATTTTAGCATGACATAAACTGATAAATAGATTAAGCCCGATGAAACTAAAAAATTACGCGCCACCGACGCCTGAGAAATTTTCGTAATTTGTGATATCAAATAAATAAGTAACTCAATAATAATCGGCACCGAAAAATTTTTACCCCAAGACTTCCTACCCTCAGACAAATTCACAAACATTCGAGAGCTGTAAAGGAATGAAACGCCATCTCTCTGGATTTCATTTTCAAGTTGATAAATATTTCACAAGTTCTCGGCTAAGTGAAAAATAAATATATCCGACACCGGTGCCTGGAGAATAGCCAAACGATAGTTCCGGAGTACAGTTGAACCGTTTTATGGCAGTGGTGGTGATTTGGTACTTTTATCAGGATATATTTGAATAGCTTATAATCTTTATCATTGATATCCAATAGATTTTAGTGGATTAAATAATTCATCTGCTATAGATATTATAATCGTAATGAGGGTAATGCAATAAAAATTAAATTTATTGCTGGTAAAATAGTTCAAAGCAATTCATTTAATTGGAACATAACAATATAAAGGTATTTAGGCATACAATAGTAATAGAGGTGTTTAAAAACACAAGTTCTATCAGATATATATCGGCCCATGTAAGAGCCAAGCCTGCTACTATCTATTCGAGCACAGTTCTAGACTCAGAACTGCTACTAAGAAATTATTTGCCAGAGTAAACCTAGTAACTGTCCGACCAAAGTATCGAACTCAGGATCACGAAAATGTCACTTTATATGCCCTTCGATCAACTGGGCTACGATTATAATAAAATTACCCATATTAAAAACATGTCACTATTTAAAAATAGGCACAAACTTTAAAGCGAGTATTGAAAAATAACTAAAAAATTTGCAAATTTTTAAACGCAAACTAATTCTGTAATTCGATTTGGAAACATTTTGTCTCATCAATAAATCAATGATAAGCAATTAACCAAAACTGATCTATATTTAAACATATTACGAAAGGATAAATTAAACCCGCATGAATGGTATTTGTTCGAATGCCACAGACCGTATTTAGATAGAGATAGATCAATCGACACAATTATTTCGATGAGCAATCAATGTCTGAGCCGATGAACAATTGTGATGTAAAATTAAGCAACAAAAGCATTATGTTCAACAAACAGAACGAAAACTTATGGATTACATAGGATAGCTAACAGTTTCTGATGTGACAACAATTTAAAATTAACAGTTACCTTTTTAGGGTTCCGTACCCAAAGGGTAAAAATAGGATCCTATTACTGATACTTCGTTGTCCGTCCGTCCGTCCGTCATTCCATCTGTCACCAGGCTATATCTCAAGAACGGTGATAGCTAGACAGTTAAAATTTTCACAGATGATGTATTTCTGTTGCCGCTATAACAACAAATACAAAAAGTTGGCCAAGTGCGAGTCAGACTCGCACACGTTAAAACTAAGATAGGTTAAAATATTAAGTCTAATGTTGTATAGCTAATGGTACGGAACCCTTCGTGCGCGACCGACTCGCACTTGACCGATTTTTATTTATGACCATATGGAAAATGTACTTGCAGTTCTTCTGATGTTCATATCCATAACTCGTTTGTCGGCTTAATATGAAGGTGTTGATGTTAATTCACATTTTCATCAGTTATTTTCACGGCTAACCGTTTAATAATCCAGAACGCAGCAACTTAAAGAAACAGGGATATGAACAAAGCAATATGGTAGATATGTTTTTCCGGTTAATACTAATATTTTACGGGATCGTTCACTATTTCTATTGTTGTTATCCTTCTTGATCTATGATCTATCTGGAATTTTATAGATGCCAAATAAAGGGTGTAAGGTATCAAGTAACTATTTCTTTTATGAATGTATATATATTATGTTTAAAATAGAGGTAGATCTAAGTTTTGTAAATACGTATATAGACGGAAAAGCTACCTGCTACCTTACGTGATATACGTATAAAAAGGAAAAAGTGACGCGATACATCCTTTATTTGGCATCTAAAATTTCCAGATCATAGATCACGACATATAAAAACAACAGAACAAAGAGTTGTTGTTACCAAAAAGGAAAACACAAGAGTCGGAAATGAAAACCACTCATCCGCACTCAAATCGAGACGCAACATTTTAGTAGTTTTTAAATCAACTCTAAATGGAGCGTACACAACAACACAATCACAAATAATTGAACTCTAGTGTAACGACTTAAAGCTTAAAACCCCGGGTGTTTTATTCCAGACAAATAAATCAGAAGAGTGCGTTTCGCAAATCACGGCTCGGTTACCGATACCTAAAGATGGGCATCGGTAGCTACATGTTGTGGAACACTAAAACAATTTTATACGCGGAGATTGCCGACAAAAGTTAAGATTTACACACTCAGACAGTCAAGTTACTAGGAGCTTGAATAGTGTGGACAAGGCACTACTACTTTTGTTTAAAAATAAATTTCAAAACCGAAAAAAATCCCCGTAAGGTTTTGTATACTAAGGGCCAGCGCAACATGTATTAACTGGCCCTAATTAGTACGGGAGAAGGACTGAATGATAAAGAGACTTATCAATGCTTGTTCCTAACAATTATCGTTGCATATTTTTCGATTCTTTCTATTATTGGAAACATGAACACTTCAGAAATGTTTTATTCCAGAATTCTTATTACTCTTGCATTTCGCCTCCTACGTAATTATCTTTACAAATTTACAACGTAATAAAATAATTCCGCCACAACATATCACTCGCGATTAAAATGTAACTTGTAACAAAATCTTTATGCATATTTTTAACAGCATTAAAATTTTTATTTGTTTTATTTATAAATATTCAGCATATAAATTAATTTAAAAGATCCACAATTTCCTAACTCCCCATTTTTAAAGTTTGCAAATGTTTTGCGTGGAAAACAAACAATTGGCGTTGAATTTACGAGGCGCGTCGAGAGCCAAGCCGCTTATTGAGACGGTTAAAGGATGCTCAATTTAAATTCCCTCTTGTGAAGGCATCGAGATCAAAATCAAAAGACAGTGTACAAGCTTTACAAGAAAACTAAATTTATAAATACATTTCCATGGCACACATCCACATACGATCATTTACCATAGTATGCAGTGATCTTTATGAATTTGCAAAGCAGTGACGGCCCTGTGGCAATGTCTATGACCATCTATGTACAGAAGATTCGTAGTACGAATCCGGCTTTGAGATTGAAATGTATCGTATGGTGGCAAGAAATTTTACAAATGCTTGCTTGAGTCTATCACCCTCAAGTATATGATTATATGATGATTGATGTGTTGCCATGCAATACTATATTCCGATAGCTGTCGTCAAAAGCCAGTTCCCATCATCATCGACCAATATATGTAAATAAAAGTTCTTCACATTTTATTATATTTCAAATAAATAATCTCAGTAAGTAAAAACTACAATGTCAGATACTGTTCGTATTGTATTGTGCTGGGGTCGTATGTCAGACCTTTTACCTCACAGGGATTATCTGAGATATTCACGATTTTTCCCTCTTTTGCCACTTTAGCCGGTTTTTCATTTGAATTGTCGCTCCTAACGGCAAATTGGTTTCTGTTTGGCTCAACAAAGCTTTGACTTTTAATTATACTTTCCGGAGATAAAAGCTACGGAAAAAGATTATTCGAGGAATTCATACTTAAGGCTTATTAGCAGAGAAATATTTAATTCCAATAACAATGAAATAAAAACTGACACAGACGCTCGAACAAAATCACCATCGGCGGCAAACTTCGTGCCTCTTCCAACTACCAAGGATACTTCCTTTGAATTATTAATTGTCTTTGATGGTGTTGCACTGCCGACACGTTGTTTCGAATTCTTATCAAAGCTAATTTATCTTAATTACGGACTTAATCCTGCAATTTAGATTCTGGAGGGCGCTCTAACAAAGCGCCGTGCATTGCCACCGTCGGCGTTAAATACCACAGGTTAGATGCCAGCAAGACGCGCGGGGTGCCGATCACAAATCAAACAATGGTCTCGACATACCTAATTCGCGGGACTATACATTCTTTACTTTACAAAAACTCTTGTAACTGGAACTAAAGCGTTGAAAATTTGCTCGCAGCGTTGAATATCAATATGAAAACATCATTCCTCAATCCAACTGAACATGATAAAAATAACTTTAAAATTTGCAGCATACAGCTTCAGTTTTGGAAAAAATTAGTCGGCATTGTTTGCACTTGCTTGGATATTGGATTTTCGACTCTTTCGAAGTAATTTTTGAATGGTATGTATGCTAGAGAGCAGACGGGAGCCATTTGTCTTCGCAAACGAAGCGATTTGTGCGTCTGCGAATGGTAACGGATGTTGCATGAAGGCACGTGTCCGGGACTGACTTATTGGAATGCTCATTGAAGTCTATTAGTGAATTGAAATGGAACAGTTCAGGGCATTGTTGAGGTTCTGCAATAGATCAGTCCAATTATGTTAAATTATCGACTACAATAATTAACTTCAAGTTGAAAAACGAATAAATAAATTCATATTAATGAAAAATTATCCGTTATCAAAAACCGAATCAATATAATGTTTTTTTTTTTTTTAAATCACAACGAAAAGGAGAAATTCCGAAGTATTCAAGTATTAAATATTAAGAATATTAAGAATATTCAATGGTTTCGTACCCATTCGGCCCTTCATTCTAGGCCCCTGTTTCCATTGGTTACTTACTTACCTTTTACATTACTTACTTTTTACTTCAAGGTGCCCACTGAGTCCCTAAACAGAGAATTTTAATTTATAATATTATATATTAGTTTTGCAGTGGCTTTATGGTTACAAAATATTTCACTGCTATTGCCAAAAAGAGAACAGACAACAAAAATATATTTTGCCAAATTTCTACGATCAATAATTACAACCTCGTCCCTCACTTTAACATATTCAACCAGTATTTTTAAAACTCATGTTTATGTTAAATATTTATTCACATTATATTTTTAAAAGTGGGAAACGATAGACAACAATTAAACGTACCAGTATAAGTACCTATAAACAAATGGCAGCAAATTTTATGACAAAAAGCCACGTTTGAAAAATTATCCCTGTATTTACCATATTTTTTTAGGTACGTCGTTCTTAAATATTATATTCTCTGAGTGGGGTCAAGCATGCGTAATGTAGGCATCACTACCGATATAAAAATTATATTTTTTCCAAAAACCTATTAGTTGTCCTCAATCAAATACAATATCTGCGATCTTATCCTTCTCATATAAAACGGAATTCTAAACTATAAAATAACAGAGCCATGTTCAATAGCTTCGGTTTGCGGTTGCAAAGTTTTGGGTGGCAAATGAATAATTCAAAATGCGATTCGGTAGTCCGTCAGGCTTTGGCCCCTTCCGTTGCATTTTGTAAATCTGAGCATCCCTTTATGGAGTAAAAGACTTGTAAACTTGTGAAACAAGCTTGTAGTATGTAAGTATTGAACTTATTTCAGATCAAAGTTTAAAGTAAATGTTATGGTTTAAGATCTTTATTTCTCTTAAGAATATAGGTACATTCACTTAGCAGAGAAATTACAAGTTTACTTAATTTGTTCATTTGTATTGCAAACATAGAAACGGACCTATCTAAAACTGGATATAATTTATTTATTACCTTTTTTTTTCCTTCATTCTATTTGTTTTTATTGAGCAGTTAGAACCATGTGGTAACATGTAGCTATGGATTGTCGTGCCGCCGGACCACAGTTAGACCTTCGCCGGCGCCGCCCCGCCCGGCTTGAGCTGCACAGCATGGTGGAAGGGCATTTTGCGGTTTGCCAACCTGGCTAGCTAACACTTTCAAGTAGAAAATCTGGCGCCAAGCATGTAACGGTGTGTTCCGGCAGCTGTTTATGAGAGCCAGGTGATATAGTGGACAAAAGGATAAGTTAACAGCTATCAAAAAATATCGGATAGTCCTGGGTATTTTAATTCTAAGGTGATACTTTACGATCATTATCGCTCGACTTACGTAATGTTTAATGTTATAAGTGTTATAATTTAAATAAAAAATGAAGAATAATAAAAAATTAAGGTATTTATTTATTTATTTATTATGGTAATCCAACAGCGTTTACAGAAAATATAAATATACAAAATAAAAACTTAACATAATATGGCCAAAACAGGATTACACAAATTACTTAAAGTAGGTATACTAACAGAAAGACAAAATAGGTAGGCATTTATGAATGCACCATAAAATCAATGTAGGTATAGACATTTATAATAATAGTGCTAGAAGATAGTGTATGTAAAAACTTGTGTGTGTGTTTGTGTGTGAGGATGTGTTTATGGGTGAGGGGAAGGAGGGGCGGGGAGGAGGTGGTGGTAGATATGTATGCTTAAAATGTAACGAAACCATGGTAATATTAGGTGTGATGCATTTTTTTTATTTGTTTTTTTAACACGGCTTTAGTGTAATAAAATAAGTCCAGGTTTGAATAATACTTATTATAAGTTCGGGCTGCGCGACATAACACTGAATTTTGAGCATAGTTAGTGCTGACAAGCGGGACGTCAAGTAACTGTGTATGGCGAGTACGGCGGGGAGGTACTTGGAAAGCTAGACAGGATAAGAGTTCAGAGCAATCCATTTTACCGCTTAATATATCGTGCAACAGTATGATATCATACTGCTTACGTCTTTGCTCTAAGGTCTCCATTCCAAAATACTTACAAGCCTCCAAATAGGTCTCAAAAGTTCTATTGTCTTTAAAACTTATAAAATCCACAAACTTCTTTTGTATTAATTCAATTTTTTGATTATGTACAATATAACAAGGTGACCAGATGCTACAAGCATGCTCTAAAACGCTTCGGACATAAGTGTAGTACAATACTTTGATACAGCTTATGTTGTTAAAAGTATTGCATACTCGCTTTATGAATCCAAGCTGCTTGTACGCTTTGGTGATTGTAGTATCTATATGTTCTACCAGAGACAGTTTTGAATCTAATACAACACCCAAATCTCTTACAGAGCTAACTTTACTTATAGTAGTATTATTAATTTGATATGTGAAATTGATTGGTTTTTGTTTTCGCGTAAAAGATATTTGTAGGCATTTAGCAGTGTTTACAGTAATTCTATTCGTGATATAATAATTATGTAGGTATGAGTTATATTTATTCTATACAAACTTGTAAAATATGAGAAACGAGACGTAATACTTTAAAATATCGTATGCAGTGTTCATGGGCAATATTCTTCACATATCCGTGTTGCTCATAGGTAGATTTGTCTGTCTGAAGGTATTGGATTTCGGTATTGTCTGCGGCATTGCTTTCATAAGCCTTACAAATCTGAAGAAAATTCAAACGATGTTTCATTTTTCATTCCTATTTGTGAATTTCCTGCGTAAATTCTTTTATCGAGGATAGATATAGATTGAAATGAGAATGTATACCGTGGACAATACTATTTCATGACTGCACATTTTGATGATTGTTAAAATCATACTAATATACGAGTCTAAAGTGCAAAAGTAGCTGCGTATTAATTTGGTTCATCCGATCCCGTATTATGATAGCCGATCACCTAGCCGTTGGTCGGGGACATATACCCGCCAGCCAAAGTGTGAACTTTCATATAAACTCAACTTGTTATTAAAAAAAAACTTACATGTAAATATAGTGTATTACAAGACCTATCGTTTCTGGCTTAAATCCCTTTTCTTATGGACTATTATTAATTTTTTTATTATATAGCGTTTAGTATATAGCACTCGTTTTTAGAAGTTTGAGCCATTTATTCGTAGCTCCAGATTTATTTAAAAAGTATAGTACACATGTATAAATAACTTCCCATTATAGAAAGTTCATTATATTCCCCATGTTTGTGGTGCAATAGAAATATTAAAGACATGCTTATTTTTCTTGAAAGAGATGCTTAAAGTTGGGTCTTTCTTTTATCTAAAATTACGAGTTTTGAGCTAGTGTAATTTCAAAACTGTATAATTTAATGAAAATCTGATGCACCACAAACCTTGATATTAGGGTAGTGATTACGTAGGTAAAAAATCATTGAGTTTTATTCGCTATTATTAAAATGAGATTGGAGCTGCGTTTTGTATGGGGGCGTTCGTCTAAAATATACCCTTAAGAGAAGCCGAAAACCGAAGGGAATGGGGAAATATTGTTCATAGAGTCACGAAGGCATTTCAGGGACACGACCTTCAGTAATGAAGTACACGACCAATAAGAATTCTTAACATAACTTTTTGCACTTATGAATTATACACATTATTTACGAAATACAAAATAGTACCATTGTCGGCCTAATCGCTAGGCAGCAATCTCCACAAGAATTAGAATATAATACACATTTTATGTCCATTTACTGCATAGATGAAGTAATGATAGCCGAGTGGTTATATAGCTATGGACTGCCGTGCCGCAGGTCCCTGGTGCCACCCCCTCCGCCGGTATGAGCTTCACCGCATGGTGGAAGAAAAACTCCTGGCTAACTCTAGTAGAAAATCTGTCGCCAAGCATTTAACAGTGTGTTGCGGCAGCAGTCCTTGAGAGCCAGAAAAATAACAAACACAAAAGACTTAACAACTGTATGTCTCAATGTGACGGGTGCAGTGCAATCCGTCACATGACGTAATGCATCTATTATAGGCAGAGGTTGATTCGCCTTCATCAGGAGTACCTCGTGTTTGTTCCATCACGCAATCACATAAAAAAAATTTTGGGGAAAGGTACAAAATAAGAAGTTTATGATAATATATAGAAGTACTAGCTTTCCGGCCGCGGCTCCGCCCGCACGTATGCCGGTTATCGCGCAAAAACATTAACCTCTTTTTGCGCAGTTGGATAAAAACTATCCTATGTTTTTTTCCGGGTCTCAAACTATTTCCATACCAAATTTCATTCCAATCGGTCCAGTAGTTTTGGCGTGAAAGCGTAACAGACAGACAGAGTTACTTTCGCATTTATAATATTAGTACTGAAGTACTGATAAGAGGACAATTGCTTTCTCACCTTTATTAATATGTATAAAACAGTTCATTATTTTACATATGTACAAAATCTATTGACATTACGATGACTCACCAATAGGTGAGAATATAAATATCTGTATGCATGTATATAAACTGCTTTTAATGGTGATGTGATTGACGATATCATTGTAAGCAAACTAAACAGATTTTATAATTTGATTAATGTTGGTACCTGCCGCCTCTTTTCGCCTTATTCGAATCGTAACGAATATGGTCTTCATTTTGAAATTCGAACTCCACAACGGGTATCATTTTCAAAGTAAACTGTTAAAATTATGTCAAAAACAAATTCATCTCTATGACGATTTTGTTACACAATGCCTTTTGCCTCTGATAAAGAGTGAATACTAAAAAGCACTTCCAACATGTTATCAGTACTAATATTATAAATGCGAAAGTAACTCTGTCTGTCTGTCTGTCTGTCTGTCTGTCTGTCTGTCTGTTACGCTTTCACGCCAAAACTACTTGACCGATTTGAATGAAATTCGGTATGGAGATAGTTTGAGACCCGGGAAAAAACATAGGATAGTTTTTATCCGACTGCGCAAAAAGAGGTTAATGTTTTCGCGCGATAACCGACATACGCGCGGGCGGAGCCGCGCCCGGAAAGCTAGTGATATATAAAAATGTCGGAGACAAATACATTTAACCACGTTATCAACAGTTAGACAAAAGATGAAGATGAGTATGTTTAGTCCTTCATGTTGTGGGAGAGAACATTTTCCGCCAGCTTCATATAAGCAGGGGTGAGTGTAGGAAAAAGCAAAATACGTGTTTGACATTGGATTTCCCAGATAGTATTCACTCGTAGGTTCACCACTGGTATTCACTCAATACTTTCGAATTCCTTCCAGAAAAGAGTAAAGTTGTCAGGAATTTAACACGAACTCTAGAGTGCAAAGAAAAACTGTACAAAGGTAATCAACTAGAAGACACTTATAAATGATATAAAAAACAATGGATTAATAGGGATCAAAAAAATTATTTAAAAAATGTTAAAACAAAAAATAGAACCGACTTCAACACCCAACTTCTTGAAGTCGGTACCATGATAGTTCAAAAGTACCTATTATCACATTAGTGTGCACATGGTACCGACTTCAACAAGTTATTAAGCACTTTTGGCTTTTGAAGTCGGTTCCATTTTTTTGTTTAAAAATTTTTTTTCACACTTTTTAATGACCCTTGCTGCTTACAGGATCGATTGTCATTCATTTTCAACGAATATTATACCATCAAGATAGGAAAATATTTTTCAGTTATATGACTCAAAAACGGCTTGACCAATTTTGATACAAATTAAATGAGACTAAATGCCAAGCATCAGCTTAAAACAAATAAAGATTTTTTAAAATCGGTTCACCTAATCAAAAGTTCTGAGGTAAAAAAAAAACATTCAGCGAATTGAGCACCGTCTCTTTTTTTGGAAGTCGGTTAAAAACAACATCTTTACGCGTCTCAAAAAAATAATACTCAGTCTGTGCTCAAAATTTCAGTTGCAAAATTCCACCCGGAACGACAAACTCGAGAAAATGGCACGTCTGTGCTCATAGCACATTACAAACTTAGTTTTGTCATATATTAAATATAAATGGTTCAATAAACTCGATGAAATTTTGCATGCATGCATCTGTGTCTCGTTTTTACCAATTATCCGTAAAATTATGTACTAACAAAATTATTCGGAGAAATCGTTTTGTATGAAAATTCTTATATTAGCATGAATAGATAAATAAAAAACTCACCGAGTTTGAATACTTATTATTTCAATATTACGAAACTACGTTTGCATGGCAAGTGGTACGTGCAAATTAGTTTTTTGTGAGCTAAGTACCCCCAAAGTTTCAGCTGGATAGCTAATCGAAAAGTGCTCGAAAATTGAGTTGCAAGAATCCAACTCGAACGACGACGGACAGAAAGACGAACAAGAAAGTGTCTCAATTAAAACATGGTAAAATATTTACAACTAGCTTTCCGGGCGCGGCTCCGCCCGCGCGTATGTCGGTTATTGCACATTAACCTCTTTTTGCGCAGTTGGATAAAAACTATCCTATGTTTTTCCCGGGTCTCAAACTATTTCCATACCAAATTCCATTCAAATCGGTCCAGTAGTTTTGGCGTGAAAGCGTAACAGACAGACAGACAGACAGAGTTACTTTCGCATTTATAATATTAGTACTGATTGCTATAATAGCTCGTTTGTTTGACGAGCAAACAGTATTAGCTCGTATTTTTACTGCAAAAAATACATTTAATACATTAAAGCAATAACAAATTCCACTTTATACCAGCCGTTCACATTTACGTTTTTAGCTTACCATGAAAATCTAATAGAGAGAATTTCGAGTCCGCCATCTTTCTCCATTTTAATGAATAAGTAAACAAAATTAGTGGGGTCCAATATCGAAATAAGTGAAACGGCAAGACGGTCAGAGAAACGACCCCAGCATATAAAGTATCCATTTGAAGGAATTTTAACTCGCTTCCTTGGAGCTTTTATAACTCAATCTTGGGAGTTTTAGTGTTAATAGATGTTTGGATTAACTTTATTTCATGCCGAAATGTTGTGAAAAGACTTATTTCATTGGATTCTGGAGTTTGTTTACAAAGTTTCGGTGTTAAATTTGATTAAATTTATAGTAAAAATCTCTACCCCCGTTTAATGTTATTGATTATATAAATACCATTACATTTGTTAGCTGTTGTGATAATTTAGTTAATTATTAATTTATTAATTAAGTATTATTATATAATTGATTTTGTCATATATCGTTAAATTTATTCTCATTAAAAAATCAAATCTAAAACTATTCAAACTTTAATTCATATATCATTATTGAATTAGTTTTCAATATTATTGTTGTTTTTACGCTTAAATTATTTGATTCTAACTGTCTGTCTATGTTTTGCATGTGTATACTCCGACTTTAGTTTAGAAAGAACGCAAGCATAGCTTGCCAACGCACGCATTTTTTGAAAATCAGTACTAATATTATAAATGCGAAAGTAACTCTGTCTGTCTGTCTGTCTGTCCGTCTGTCTGTTACGCTTTCACGCCAAAACTACTGGACCGATTTGAATGAAATTTGGTATGGAGATAGTTTGAGACCCGGGAAAAAACATAGGATAGTTTTTATCCGACTGCGCAAAAAGAGGTTAATGTTTTCGCGCGATAACCGACATACGCGCGGGCGGAGCCGCGCCCGGAAAGCTAGTGTCTAAATATAGGTCAATTTCAATTCAGTAATAGTTGAAGAAAGTCGGTATAAATTTCGGACTAGTTCAGCAAATCGCCCAATTTTTTTACATACCAAATGGGCAGGTTACAGAATAGTACAAAAATATGAATTACCTTTTCGATAAATTAATATTTAAATATTATAATAAATTATTTATGATGAAACAGCTGAACTGGTTTTCATGAAAATTGACACAGAGATATCAAGGCCTTTAATTTGTAGACGGAAGACAGATCATTTTATGTAGTTGCAACGGAACGCGATATAGCCAATTCGAAATCGAAAAGGGATGGAGCAAATTTAATGTCAAGAGATCAGTTATAAATTTATTTATACAGATTTTAAATAACGCAGACCTTTGTAAAAAAAGAATATGCAATTGAGTTAGATAATGCAACACGAAATTTCTTTGCCCATGAATATTGTAAACTATTTATCCCAATTTCAAGCGCAATAACAAAAAATAACCAACATCCACAACTACTGCAATGAAATCTGATTCTACGCTCAAGACTATTTCCAAGCAAACGCCAGTTCAATTTCCTAGACACTTATAAATTGAAATAAAAATAATTCCACGTTTAACCCCTTATACCGAAGATATCTTGACTGCATCGTTGAAAGTAAATGCTCATATAATTCCTAGTTGTAGTGCGTTGGATTGCATTCAGCAACGTTAGGGGATGAAACAGGATGAACTTTATGTTAACTGTGCACAATAAAAACAGCCTTTATGACGATACGTGGAATGGTTACGTGTATATCGTTTGGTTGGGTACTAGTGGAAGTAAGGTTACCAATATTTTTAAGAAAATGCAGGACCAAAGGTTAAATTCAAAATTATCAATATTAAATTTATGATCATTAATTTATGTTTTAGTTAATTATAAGTAGAAAGTAAATTAATTTCGATAGTTTTCTCGTATGGACTAGCATTTGCTCGTAAGAACCGAGATTTCGCGCTCTTTACTGTTGATATATGGTTTGAAAAGTCCCAACATCTATATCAGTTGCAAAAAGTTTAAATTAGTAATTTTAACACAAAATCTTTGGTCACTTTTAATCAGTTGCTTGATGTCTGAATAATGGACGATTAAATTGTAGCTTGTAATGTTTTTTAAGAAGTTTTTGAGTCGTGTTTTTTCTGTCACATGATATAACCATATAAGACTGTAAAACTCATTACTAAAGTGGTTTTCACGCATTTTGGTAAACAATACAGGATAACTCACGCGAATAAGTCAGATAGCTTCGACTATAGTTTTAACTACATCCGGTGGTCATTTTCAAGGAGAGGTTGGGCTTCCGCAGTGGCGCGGCGTCTCGCTCAGCAACGGCTAAGCTAAGTGTTGCTAGTGGTTGTACTATAGTCGGAGCTATCTGACTTATTAACTTGAGTTATCCCGAATATAAAACTCGATATAAAGAATTTTAATCGAGTGAAGCTAACTGAAAGACTTATTATGGAAATGGCATAAGTTCTCCTCAAAAGAAGGTTTACAAGAAAAGCTTATAAGTAATAGCACAATTTGCGAATTTAAGTTACCGCATGCTTGGTCAGCAAAGCAAAGTTATGATTATCCAAGAAACATTGTTCTGTACCTACATTTCGTTCTAGTTTCTAGCTAGCTTACTTATTCTATCACATTATTACTACGAACAGACGTAAGATAAAACTATACAATTATTAAAATAAAAAAATGGTGAAATGTTTCCCCTAATATCCATTTAGAAGTGAACATTTGGTAACACTTGCTGTGTATCGAGGCTAGTTTTATTGAAATAAACGAGGTTATTAAGGTATATTCGTTTGCAATGCGTTTCGTTTTTTATTCGGAGAAATGGGTTAATATTGTGGTCCGGTAGGCACAACTAAAAGTTTAGTAATCGTTTAAGTACGAAAACATGATTTTGTTTTCTACGAATATTTAATGACTACCTACTATAAAATCTGCGCTGATATACTCTCTGTGACATTTTCTTTTACCGTTAGTATACCCTTCAATATTTCATCCAAATTAAGACAATTTAGGCAAAAAAATATGTATTACTAGCAAATGCATATACATTTATTAATATTAATAATTTATCGAGTAGGTACGGCACAAACCATCCGACGCTCAATTACTGCAGTTGCAGTGGTCATCGCCAGATGGCGCTGGCTCGTATCTAGGTAAATGTGTAAACATTGCATCTTTATGTATTTAATTTGAACGGCAATGGACGTTACGCAATGGATGCAGCGTGTCGCAGTGGTTTGGCGAATAAACGCTTGCTGCATGGAGCTGGCCGATTGGGTGGTCTGGATGTGGCTACAAGTGCCTTATTATCCTACATCATGTGGATGATTGAGCTCTTCAAGAAGCTTATTTTAATCCAAGTCACAACAACAGATGTGATATGTTATTCTAGGTTAGCCTGAACAACACCTTCGACCACATCATCACTTACCATCAGGTAAGATAGTGGTCAAAAAAATGTAACTTGCGTTAAAATATGCTGATTTATGGAATGATAAAGACATTCTGATCTTCTTCAAAGAACGTAATTAATAATCTATATTAGACCAAATGGACTAAAATACTCGTACTTGCGCCTATATTGGTTTATTTGGATTATACATCATTAAAATATCTCTCGAGATGGGTATTTCAAATAAATTAATAGGTAATTCGAGTATCGTTAATAGTGAACTGGGCCCATGTGACCCATGTCCCATTATCTACTTAATCTACGTAATCGTAATAATATCTACTATATACTGTGAAGCTTTTTCTTCCGATATATAATGAATAGATTTGTGAATAAATATTTAAATACAGTAGAACGCTGACTATCCGAATTAATTGGGACTGGGGTAAATTTGGATAATCGAAAATTCGGATAATCGGACATAGACTGGTTATAAAGAAAAACGAACTGTCACACATAGACTAAACTTTAGTAAGTTTAACAAATATAGTTCTAAAATCACACTTACTTGAACATTTCGATCAAAGTAAGTTGCAACTCCATTAGGCCGTAACAAAAATACAAGGTATAAAAATTCACAACAATAATAGAGGTTATATAACGCTTAGGACCGATTCAGTTAATTGGCTATTCGGTTAATCGGCGTTCGGATAATGTACATGTTATACTGTACTTTAATCCCATATGAATCTTCAAACTTATTACCTACATATGACATTGTAAGATCTGATTTTGACTCTTGTAAATTAATCAAAGTCAGTTCCAGGGATGATTTAATTCCAAACTGCACCATGTGTATTTTGTAGGTAGGTAAACTATAAATTTAGTGCGGTATGTTGCCATCCCAAGTAGGTACCTACTGTATCACTATGGCCTGAATTAATGAATCGATTTAACTGGATCTGTCAAATCTGAGTTAAATGCTCTAGAGCATTTTCTATTCGGTAGATGAAAAGAGACAATTACCTATGGGACAGTATTTTTGTCTTCAGTTTGGTCAGTGGCATGGCGGGCAGGCATTATGAGGTTGACTGTCGGGCGGGCGGGCGCCATCAGGCAGGCATCAATCATGTTTTGCCGCTAATTAATAAATAAACGAAAAAAATGACAATCGCTAAAATTAAAAATAAAACTTTTTAGTAGTTTGACGTCAACTGTTACTTACTTTAAAACTGTAATTTTGCATGGTGGTGTTTGTAAGTTTCACATGAGGGCAAATTTTTTGGGTCCCCTGCCGTTAAATCTATCACTGCGTTCATTCTGCGCTAAATTATTGTATTTAAATCACTCGATACGCTCTCGGGATATGAAGTCGGAACTTGCACCAAAAAACAACTTGGCTCACTTGTTGAACAAAAAACTATGTTTACATCCAGATTTAGATATTTTTTTATTTTTTTATAAGATGTTATTATTTTAAATGTTTTTATAACATTCGAATAGAATGAAAGAATTCGATCCAAACACCTATTGAAAATGTAATGCCACAATATGAAATTTACAAAACTTGAAAAAATATCATACAGAATATAATGTAGTAATCCTTAGTGCTTTCGTATTTATACTTACACTCAAAGATTCGGGCTTTTTGATCTGTACTTACACTCAACAAGAAATCACTTTCCACTTTTTTCTGTAGTTCTCTGTTATCTACTACAAAGCATATGGAATTATTAGGTAATTATACGATAATGATAAATAAATAATAAACCTTTGCCAAAATCATATGAGTATGCGAACGGTAAAATTGTCAATTATAGAGTGTCGATATCGTTACTTCAAGTAACGATATCGGACCCACGTTCTAGCCGCAATTTGCACCGATCGCAAGACATAATCTAAGCTAATAATTTGAGAGACTTATTTGGCCTCTAGCGCCTTTGTCATGTATGCGCAAGGGATCCTTGATGGTGTCGTCTTGTCCCAGGTTCCCGACAACCTAGTCCTAACCACCCAAACTTGGATGAATGCTGTCTATTTTACACATTTTTTAAGTGAAATATAAAGTCCACAAAAACAAAACAACGATAATCAACGTCACCAGGGAATAATTGTTTTCATGAAGTCCATAAATTTACCGTGGAGGTCCGTGTCCATCGCGTTCATCCACAGAGGAAGATGCTCTTATGTGCCTAAGACTTGCAACTCAGAGAGTACGGTCATTTACGATATCATCAATGCTCCAATCCTCAAGCCTCTTCTCATACTCCAAATTTGGTAAGATCCTTTTCTATTGTCGCTTTGTTTACGCGTTCTAGGAGGAAAGTTACAGTTATTCATGACTGACCCAGGTCCTTTAGTAGGTTACAAAGGGATTTCACTGGTGTACTATTTCTTGCTCTGAATTCTACCGCATATAAATAACTGTTCCTAGTTATTTCCTTTCCAAATATAAATAAGTAAGTAAAAGCGATGAATTTGAGCCAATAATGTTTCGTTCAAACCTTGTATGGAGCTGCTTTTCATCCGAACAGTGTTTTTCTACGTTTTTACGAAAATATACTCTTATAGTAACCTCTCGAGCAAAGCTGAATCGTTTCGCTTCCTACGTTAATTAAAAGCCCACAACATATATAATTTAAACACTCTTTCGGATGCAGTTGCCGGTTGCCATAGGGCGTACAAACATTGTGATTGACTTGCGTGTATCAATCAGCTTAATTGGTATACTGTATTCCCTTCCGTGACTATATAATTGGTGTCATTGTGTTTTTGTAAACGGTGGATAAAATTATAAACATGTTTATTAGCAGTGCTATATATGTTGAGTTTTGTCACTGACTTGAAATTATTGCATGAAAATCCTAATATGTACAAAAGTATGTGATGTCGATACAATATGTCTTCTGGAACATATTTCGACACAAGAACCTGTAGAAAGTGTTGGTATTGCTTCTATGGCCGGCCGCCTTCCTGACACAATCAATCGTTACGAATGCTCAGTTGCTTGGCAGTATACTTACCCGCTACAGATTGGTTTATTAGAGCGTTGAGATAGTAAAGAACTCTGTTATGCGCCTAAAATCCAGCAACACTCAAACTTTTTACTCATTCGTGTATATTAACATCTCAAATGATGACATGGAACATTATTTACATTCTTAAGTCAGGAATTGTTCGGCATTAGTGCTACTAGTGCACTCATTAAAAATATATATTCTGTTATACTGATTTTGATATATCATTAAAATATGTCTTTGAAAACGAATACATATCCTTGCCAATTTTGTAAAGAAATGATTGGTGTAGACGATGCATTTCAGTAGCTGTTCTGGATTGTTTTCAGTGCAGGTCTAGCCTGCAAAGCCATTCACAGTAAAAAAATGTTGATAATTCTACAACGATCTCATGAATCTCATTACAAAAAATTGCATTAAAAGACTTCATTTACGGCCACGTTCAACAAAAAAGGGGTTATACATTGCAAACATTTACAACGACTATTAATATGGTGGTTAAAAAGGTATTTTGCAAATGCCTAGCTAATCATCCTCAAGAAAAAAGCTGTTACCATATATCTAAGTGTGTTTCGGCAGCTGTCCTTGAAAGCCAGTAATGCTAGGTTAACTCAAACAACATCTTCAACCGCATCATCACTTATCATCAAGTGGGTTCAAAGGTTAGTCAATAAATAAAAAAAACTTATCAGTTGGTGAAAAACCAGTTGTCAAATGCAGAGAAAGTTGCGGCAACTGTTGTGAAAGTTAATAAAGCCTTTTTATTCAGATAACAGATAAGTATACATTTATGTTTAACACAATTAAAAATATTCGCGAATTTGATACTTCTTTACTCTCTATATGTCCGTTTGCCAGTTGGCAGAACCTACTCTATTCTAAACTCTCTCTGGCTACTCTCCATGTTATGCCTGTAACTTGCCTAATATCATCGTCCTATCTTCTTTGCTGTCTATAACCTTTTAACTTCCTTTGAATACCGTTGGGTAATTATTTTACTCCATTTATCCTTTCCCCTGATCGTGTGACCCAACTACTTCCATTCGGTTTTTACTTATTATACCAATCTTATCATAACAGATGGTAATCAGATTATATTGATAACTTTATATAGATTTGGGTTACAAATATTTTGATATTCATTATTTAGATCTACCACTGACATCCTGAAATCAGGGTCATGATCTAGAAATGGGTAAATACTCCCTAGAGAGCAAAATTTACCTAGATTGTATCAATTCGCTATTATAACCATGACATTAAAATATTCTATTGGAGGCAGGTATCTATATTATTAGATAGATAGATAGAAAACTATTGTAACACCTCTCCGCGCGTATGTCGGTTATAGCGCAAAAACATTAACCTCTTTTTGCGCAGTTGGATAAAAACTATCCTATGTTTGTTCCCAGGTCTCAAACTATTTACATTCCAAATTTCATTCAAATCGGTCCAGTAGTTTTGGCGTGAAAGCGTAACAGACAGACAACAGAGTTACTTTCGCATTTTTTATAATACTAGCTTTCCGGGCGCGGCTCCGCCCGCGCGTATGTCGGTTATCGCGCAGAAACATTAACCTCATTTTGCGCAGTCGGATAAAAACTATCCTATGTTTTATCCCGGGTCTCAAACTATCTCCATACCAAATTTCATTCAAATCGGTCCAGTAGTATTGGCGTGAAAGTGTAACAGACAGACAGACAGACAGACAGACAGAGTTACTTTCTAAGATTTTTTTACCTGTAGATGTGTTGTATGGCATCCATATTTACTAGACGAATTCAGGGTAATCACCTGAGTCACTACCAGTCTTGCACTTCCAAGCGTCCGGTGAATACATCGCCGCTAATCGTGTTTTTTAGGAATAATCTGTGGCCAATATGCCTTTCTTGTGTCTTTAGACTCTGCACCAATTAGACAGGCACTGTGAGAGATAAGAAAACTGTTACATTTCACGCGTAATTATTGCTTTTATTGATGAAATAGAAAATATCGTCAGTTTTATCTTAGGAACTAATCTCAATGAAATGGATGAGCGAGATATGTGTATCGTTTGGTGTGAGAGAGTGAAAGAGATCGCAGCATAATGGTCATCGGAACGTCTCGTGGCGGTTCGGTGGTAACACGAATTGCTTATTTATCTCTTTCTAACACAGATATGACGCATAATATTTGAACGTTCTTTCCTTGTCATTAACTCATTACAAACTGCATATACATGTGCGTAGGTATGTATATAGGTAAATTCTAGTAAGCTTTTAGAGCAGTGGTGTTCGGATATAACTAATCTAAATATTTCAAATCACTGGTTACTTTCGCATTTATAATATTAGTACTGAAGTACTTACTGATTATAATATTAGTACTGAAGTACTGATTATAATATTAGTACTGAAGTACTGATTATAATATTAGTACTGAAGTACTGATGATCAGGTGAGATAGTGGAAAGGTAATCTATACTTATAATAATTATTAACTAATTACTAATAAATTATTTAATTCTGATAGAAATTATGAAATGTATTTAGTTTTAATTATAGTAATTTGATAGTAATATTATTTTAATTTTATTATAAAACGCAACTAGTATACATGTATGGGTGTAACTTACCTGAAATAAATTTATTTTGAATTTTTTTTTTTAATATAACTGTAACAGGTCTAATTCTGTACATTGAAGATATTTTGAAAATAATTTTTGACAGCACTCTGTAGCTGATAATGATGCCAAAACGCGTAGTCAGATTTAAATCATTCTTTTTTTGTAAGAATGGTGGGCATTCCTCACGGGCATCCCGGTACCCCACAGGTAGTCCCAGCACCTCACGGGCATCCCGGTACCCCACAGGTAGTCTCAGCACCTCACGGGCAGCCCGGCACCCCACGGGCAGCCCTGTACCCCACGGGCAGCCCTGTACCCCACGGGCAGCCCTGTACCCCACGGGCAGCCCTGTACCCCACGGGCAGCCCTGTACCCCACGGGCAGCCCGGCACCCGACGGGCAGCCTGGCACACGACGGGCAGCCTGGCACCCCACGGGCAGCCCGGCACCCCACGGGCAGTCCAGCACCCCACGGGCAATCCGGCACCCCACGGGCAGCCCGGCACCCTTGTTAAGTTTTGCAAGCTTGCTAAGATAAAAGTCTAAAATCTGAAACATTCGCCTATCTTTTGCCGGATTCATTTCGGAGACTGCGCAATGGAAGTGCACAATCTAATATACCTACCTACCTATTTTTGGTTCTACCGATCCAATGACCTTCTTGTAGAAAGAATTGTACCGATCAGACAAACCGCCGTTTTCAAATCGAAATTTTGAAGACACGCACTAAGTTCTAAGATTTTTTTTTATTTCAACTCTCTAATAGGTACCTACCTACTTTGCGTCTACATTTATTGTGTGAACCGCGAAGGAACTATACTGTCTTCTGGAAAATACAACCCGGGAGTTTTCAAATCCAAAGTAAAGCAGAGAGTTGAAAAAAATCTTAGAAGTAAAGATAGGGCTGCCATCACCTAAACCACCGATGCCGGACAAAATCTTAAAAAACCCGGACATTTTGGTGAAATTGAGTTTTTTCCCCGGACACCTATGAAAACAAAGTTCATATATTTTTTCATTTATATGACTTCTTTGCGCAAAAACTATTCACTCTTCTTTTTCTGAGGCAATCTGGTGATAAAAATCATGAGGATCAGTGTTATTTGGTATCAAATTAGAAATAAATAATAACTTTTGGTTTAATAAATAATCTTCACTTTGAAAACTATCGCGAATTTTATCCATATTAACTTTTTTTTATTAGCTGTTTCCTAATAAGTTAATAAATAATTAATAAATTAGTAACAAGTTAGAAACTATTAAGTATTATCAAATTTTTTTTAAGCCATCTTGTTGTTTTACTTAGATTAAGTACCCAAAACTTTTTTTTGTATATTAAAAGTTAGTAACAAGTTTAAATTTTGACGAGCTCAACATCTTTTTACTTTACAAATTGACAAATATACGGGAGGAATAATATTGTCATGTGCGGTCCCGCTAATATATATATTAGGTTATATATACCGACTGAGCTAACATGACAGTCAGATCAGAGCATACCTCGGCTAAAGAGGTGGATGACGCGGGTTCGAGTCCCGCACATGATTATAATTTTTCCTCTCGTATATTTGTAATATTGGAATGTAATCCGCAAAGCCTGCGTTATTGCAAACATAAAAATATTAAAATCTTTTTATTTATTTCGGTATTTTTCAGATGTTCAAATTTTTGTCAAAGTAGTCTTACTTTTCCAACAGGAATTCGGAAAAGTCAAAGCCACTCCAGATCCTTATATTTATACCTTATTTGTATCAAAGATGAAACCATGTGCTTTTTAGTGAGTTTTTCTCCTTCGTCCATTGCCGCGGGACTAGCGAATAAACGCACAATGTAACTTGACTTGCCAACTAATATCAAGATTATAATGTTTTCCCCAGATTTCACTAGACATTTTTAGCGCAGGTAATGAGAAAAGAGCGCTAAAGACCCTAGAAATATTCTAGACCAAATGCGCCAAAACGGCAACACAGTGTGTCAATGATCGGGGTCGGCGGCAGTTCTCTATGGTGGGGGCCGGCGCGGTGCGGCGGACGTTCTGTTGTAGATTTTACAGCGCCGGAGTTTACTTGAATGCAGCTTAAGAATGAATTTTCAATTCAGATTTGTTTCAATCGATTGCTTATATATCAATCAATCCGGATTCCCCGGACACTAAAATGTCCGGGGTCCGGACGCCCCCCGGACGCCCTCTAAACTAGGACAAATCCGGGGAAACCCGGACGGATGGCAGCCCTAAGTAAAGAGCTTCTTTCTGAGCTACGCTTTAGTGCTTCACCGCAGATCACAGCGTCGTGACTTGTGAGATAAACAGTGCAGAAATCATTGACCTAACGTACCTATATCTCGATGGCTGATATGTGAATAATTGGTCTGCAGGTAGGGCAATCGCGAACGAAGTCGCAGGTACAGCTAGTATATACTTAATATAGTAAAATACAGAGAGGTGAAATACTCTTAAATAGGTAAAAAAATCTTAGGTAAAATACATGTAGGCTAGTCTATCAGCTCTAAAAAGAAATAAGAACATTCCTTCAACGGCTTCAACAGACGCGCCTATGCCTGAATGAATAGTAGGTACATAGGTACATACCTACATACCTACCTACCTAGATACCTACCTACAAATTGATGTGACTCCAGATGTGACTCAGTCTACGCAGAGACTATCCCATAGTGAAAAGTTATACCTAGGTACATCGTGCTATGCGTTGCCTGAAATTGTATTCCTTCCAGCAAACTTAATTTCTCTGATAGTTGTATGGAATATTGTTCTTTATTTAGTGATCATCGATTAAAGGAAGTAGGTATGTAGGAAACGCGCTTCATATAGCAATGTAGGTACGTACTAAGCAACGTGCGCGACTCACGATGGCCATGGCGGGGCAAGACAAGAGCGCGGGGGGAATGCGCTTGCGACGCGAAGCGGGCCGAGCCGATGCAAATTATTCAAAAATCCAAGGTCAGTGGTCAATTACGCAATCTAGAGCAAGGTCGTGTCGCTTGGTCCTGGGCTATGCGTATCACGCGCGACTCGCGGACGATGCTAAGAACTTTGTTAGTGTTTTGTGAAACTAATGTGATGTGAATATTTCATAATCTCTGTTTACCTGTTTAAATACTTTGAATCATAGTGTGTGAATGACTACTTCGGGGACTTCCAGAATTTGGCGGAAACCCTGCGGATTGGTTGATATTTAAAAGAATCTACGAGATGACTACGTGTAGGTACCTACCAGTTTAGTGAGTTTGAAAACATTGCTCGTATTCAGGCACCATTGTATGGTGAAGTGAAGCGAAATATCGCGATAAGTAATATGATAATATTACCGTGGAAATGTGCTGTGGAAGATTTGTTATGGTCAGGATCTGATACCGATAGTAGGTATAATTAACGCACTGGAGTTGAAGTTTGGCCATGCAAACTTTTAATGGAGTGCGCAATTAATAAAATAAAAAGTCTTCCTCGTGTATCGGAAAGTAGCCGGGAATTAGCGAAATTCACGTCAGTTGTCAGAAATAGTTATTCACGTGTCGCGTAGCCCCCAAGTGGCGCCACGGTAATGTTATATAGTAGGTATAATATAACATTGCCGTGGTGGCGCTAATACCTATCCGCCTATCTAGCAGCGTGATCGAGTAGGTAGGTAGGCACATACGAGTGTTGAAGTGAAATCGTCGAGTGTATTTTGTGCCCCGAAAGTCATGAACTACCGGCCTGTGTTGTATTTCGTAATAAAAGTTATGACGAAAAGTGTAACTATAGTTATGCTTTAAGTGTTTGGTTCAAGGGTATTCTCGTTAAAAGTGTGGTGCAAAACGTTGCGAAAAATGTCGGGCGCCGCATCACTCCTTGCTGCACGCTCCGCGCGACTGGCGCGCCTCGGCAGCGCGGTAGCGCCCCCAGAGCTCAGAGGCGCCCGTGAACGCACGGAAACGTGCATCTTCGTCTGGGCACTGAGGCAGTGACGAATATTGGTGAGCGATTTACAAAAAACATTAATATAAGTACTTACTTTTAATACTAATATCATCGATTTCAATTAAAAAAGGAAAATCGTACGCTGTACGCTTTTTACACGGCAATAATAGGCCTAATGTGGAGAAATTTTTTCACCCATATAATGGCCTATATTGCATACTATACAGCTACTGCACTTCCATTGTAGGCATATGCTACGTTTTAATGAATAACAAAAACAGGAATAGGTACAGAGAAGTCATATGGCTTTTCCCATCGACGCACATACGCACACTATAGATACCTACTGAGATTCGATCAGGAGAAGTCGTCTGATTTGACTTTTTTTTTATTGCTGATAGGTAAGCCTTTGACCACAATCTCATCTGACGGTAAGTGACGATGTGGTTGAAGGTGTTTAACAGACTTAACCTACAATTACTGGCTCTCAAGGACAGATGCCGGAACAAACAGTCAGTGCTCGGCGACAGATTTTATACTTGAGGGTGGTCACTAGCCAGGCGGACATTCGCAATATGCCCTACCAACATGCGGTGAAGCTCAAGCCCGCGGTGAGATTCGAACCATGGATCTGCTGGGCGGCAGTCAATACCCAATGCCACTGAGCCATCATCGTTTCAAGATCACATAGCCATGTTCGAGGTAGGTATGTGTGCTGTTTCTGCCGTTTTTTTATAAGTTAAATGACTTAAGCTATTATTTATTCCGCCTTTTGAAATGAATAAAATAAAACTTGATTTAATCAATTCCTCCCTGTATAAGAATATCGGACGAATATTTGTTGTGGTTCTAGGTTTGTCCACAATATTATTCTTCACCGTTACGCTCTGTTTTAAACAAAAATATTTTCCCATCGAACCAAATTCACCCACATTTATTAGAAAAACACCCGCATTATTAACGCTCCATAACACCATTCCGACCTGTGCCGCCACGCCGAGCACACCTGTCTACAGCTCCGCCAGTATCTCCCAGTGAGACCGCAATAGTCCCCGCACTATTGCCGTCTCACTCGGGTCATCGTTCCGACGATAGTTGCAGACCAGTGCCTTGGAATACGCAGTCCTGACGAAGTTTTTGTTTTGTGTGCAGAAGCTGAGCAGCCGCCGAACGCCGAGCAACGCGAGCTACGAGCTCGCCGTGCCGTCGCGCAGAGGCGCTCTAAGACGTCTGGCATTACCACCTACCCAGTCCCTTGTTTCGGACGAACAACATCATATCGGGCTGGTGGTCTTGCTTCGACCGCACTTTTCGGTGCGCATTTCACCACTTTACTATCCGACACAACATAGTAACAGTCGCGTAACAACACACTTTGTGCTGTTAAGCGACGTCGTTCAGGCGTGGGGTAGCGTCAGCCAAACCCGTCTGAACGATCAAATCCGCCATTTGCTGCGGTCGCAGTGTGACACCCTACGGTGACAACGGCCACTGTTGTTGTTTTGGTTTAACCTTGCACCGTGGCCTTTCCCGCTTCACGGGTCAGCCGAAGCAAGCTGGGCTCCGGGATTCTGGCCTTGGGGTCACCCCTAGTCAAACCCGGAGTAGCGCTTAGGAGCACCCCTCTCCGCCGAGAAAAAAGCTCGGAGAGGGTACACAACTAGGGCACACCATAGGTACTCACTCCCTCTCACACAAGTGAGCTCACGAGTTGCGAGAGGGAGACAGAACCCGTTAGGCCATCCTGAGTATTCCCCTCAGGATGCAACGTCCCTCTAACGGTGAGGTGGAGGTCCTTCAGACCTTCGCCCTCCGCTACCCCGAACTCTACGCTGATCATCAGCAATCGCTTAACGATGCAGAGAGTGCCCGCCTCACGGACACTCTCATCGCTCCCTCCGGAATTCCAATTCCGGAGGCCATCGTCCCTCCTCTGACCCGGTCCTTCTCAGAGGACAGCCCGACTTCGCCCGCTCCGGGCCCTGACAACAGACGCACGGTGGCAGCCCCTCCCCGTGAGAGGTCTCGCTCGCGCTCACCGATCGGGAGGCCAGCGAGCACCCGTCCCTCCATCGCCGTTGTCGAGCCCACTTCGGACTCCGAAGCGGAGATGGAGGTAGATCCGAGTCGCGCCTTACGCACTGACTCGGACTCAGATAACGACGGCTACACCGTCGTAGATAGAAAGCGCAAGCGTGCTCCTAAAGCCGCTAGTTGCGCAACTTCCGCCCCTCCCGCCAAGGCACCCGCTAAGGCCCCCGCCTCCGGCAAGAAGCCGACCCCCGCCCCGCGCCCCGCGTCTCCTCCCTCCGCTCCGGCCACCACTGCCGCGTCCCCTCAGGACGCGAGCGCGCGCCGCGAAAAACCGCCTCCGCCCCTGTTCATTCAGGACAAAACCAAATGGGACATGCTGTCCCGTTTAGTTTCGGATCGTGGGATCCACTATACTAATGCCCGCTCCACGCAGCAGGGCATTAAAGTCCAAGTTTCCACCATTAGCGACCACAGAGCGCTAACTAAACTCCTCCGCCACGAGAGCATAAGTTTTCACACTTATGCGCTCGAAGAGGAGAAAGTCCTCCGAGTGGTCATCCGCGGTGTGCCCAAGGAGGTACATACCGATTCGGTATGTGCCGACCTGAAGGCACAAGACTTCCCCGTACATGCAGTTCACCGCATGTACAGCGGGAAGGACCGCAGCCCCTACGATCTAGTACTCGTAGTACTAGATCGTACTCCTGAAGGCAAGGCCATTTTTAATTTAAAAAAGGTCTGTGGCCTCTCAGGACTCGATGTCCAAGCCCCATACAAGAATGGGAGTCCCTCGCAGTGCCATAACTGCCAACTATACGGGCACGCCTCCCGTTTCTGCTTCGCTCGCGCTAGGTGCGTTAAGTGCCTAGGCGATCACGCGACAGCAGCGTGCACTCGCACCCGTGATTCGCCGGACCCACCCAGCTGTGTTTTATGCGGTGCTCAAGGGCATACCGCGAATTACCGAGGCTGCCCTAAAGCACCACGAGTGAACCACAGGGTGGCAAGGCATAGGCCGACCCGTCCCTCTTACGACCGTTACCAACGGGTAAGCCCTAAATTAACGGTAGTACCTGCCTCACAGGTAATACCCGCGCCGCTCCCAGCCCGTAACGCATGGTCTAAACCACCCAGTATGGTTAAGACCGTCGCTACCACCCGCGCCCCGGCCCGCGCGCCCGCACCCGCGCCCGCACCCGCACCCGCCCGCGCCGCGGCCCCTGCCCGCGCACCGGCCCCGGCTCGCCCCGCGCTCCCGGCACCCGTCGCCAACACCATTCGCGCGCCTCCCCGCGCCGCTTCCCGGCCACAAGCTCCACCTATGCCATTGATGGCTGCCCCTCTTCAAGAGGCAATCAACCTAGTCAGCGATCTGGCTATGTCGGTTGACATCAATGAGGTACAAGAGCTATTCCACAAGATGCAATACGCTCAATCCCCAGCGGACGTGATCCAATACACATTGGAACACGCGAATTTACTTAGCGCCCTTAAGCGCTTCGTTCCCCAGGCCCCTCCCCAGTACAACCACTATGGGTAGTACAACCGAACGCACGAAACCGTACTCAGTTTCGTTAGCGTCATTTAACGCTGACGGCCTCTTCAGACAACGTGACCTCGTCCACGACTTTTGTTGTACCCACCTTATCGATATCATATGCGTGCAGGAAACCTTTCTAAAACCGGGGAAGGCGAACCCTAGGTTTGCCAATTACAGAACGGTACGTGATGATAGAGTGAACTCCCGTGGGGGAGGCACTCTTATCTATTACAAAAGGTCCCTGCACTGCATTCCCCTACCTACCCCAACTCTTGTTAATATGGAAGCATCTTGTTGCCTCCTAGCTATGACTGGTCATCAACCTATAGTCATAGCATCCTGTTACCAAGCTTGCAAAAAGCCGATCGTCCGAGCTGACTTAGAAGCCCTATTCTCATTAGGAAGCGCCGTCATTCTGATTGGCGACTTCAACAGTAAGCACATCCTATGGAATTGTAACGTCAACAATCCCAGAGGTATTGCACTTGAAAACCTAATCGCAGAACTTAACTTTGACATAATTGCGCCCACTGAGCCCACTCACTACCCTTATATGGAAGACCACCGATCTGACTTGCTTGACATGGCACTATTCAGAGGCGTAACACTCCGGTTACGCTCCATAGAAGTGGTTCACGAGCTTCACTCTGACCACCGACCCATTATACTGCGACTAGGTCCCGACCCAACGACTGACCTCCCCCGCCCCACTAAGACGATAGTGAACTGGAAGCAAGTAGGCGATGCCCTAAAGGCTATCAGTTCACCGGACCTAGACAAGATCCCTGACGACATCCTGACAAAAGATGACGTAACCCTTGCGATCGATTCGTTCACCAATCACCTCTCCACCGTAGTAGGTGCATCCGCAAAGGAGGTCATAGTGCCGGACGACCGGCGCCTTGTCATTCCAGCGGATGTGAGACGATTGGTGACGGAGAGTAAAGCAGTGACCCGACATTACGACTCTTACCCCAGTAAAGAGAACAAAACTAAGAAACGCCACTTTGAACGCATGGTTCAAAGTCGCATGTCTGAGTTGCGTGATCAACAATGGGGCGATAAACTTTCAAACCTCGTGCCAAGCCACCATGCTTATTGGAACTTGGCGCGAAGTATGAAAGGTAGTAACCATAACGACATGCCTCCCTTATACAGACCAGTCCCACTAGTCCCAGCGTTCTTTGACGAAGACAAAGCTGAGTGCCTAGCTGATAGCCTAGAGGCTCAGTGTTCCCCTAACGTAGATCACGTTGACCAAGCTCACCTCGATTCGGTGGATGCTGAAGTCGAACGTAAAAGCTCTGTGGTCACCTCTGAACTCCCACCTGCCACCTTAGCGACTTACGCTGAGGTGGCGAGACTGATCAAGGCCCTCCGACCGCGCAAATCCCCCGGTGCCGATGGCATCTCCAACAGGGTTCTTAAAACCCTCTCTCCTCCTCTCATCCATCTCCTAGTCAGCATCTTCAATGCTGCTATGAGCCACTGCTTATTCCCAGACACCTGGAAATGTGCAACTGTCATTGGCATTCACAAACCAGGCAAAAGCTCATCTGACCCCACCAGTTACCGCCCAATCAGCCTCCTCAGTGCCTTAGGCAAACTTTACGAGCGGTTACTTGCAAACCGCCTCCAGTCCCATGCTAAGGAACACCACCTTATCCCAGATGAGCAGTTTGGCTTCAGACCCGGACACTCATGCGTCCAACAGGTGCACCGCCTCACGGAGCACATCATTGAGGGCTTTAACAAGTACCCCAAACCCCAGACCACGCTAGCAGTCTTCCTCGACGTGGCGAAAGCTTTTGACAAAGTCTGGCACAATGGCTTGATTTACAAGCTATACCAACTTGGCGTGCCAGAACGTCTTGTGCTCATCCTACAAGACTTCCTTAAAGCCAGAAGCTTTCGCTATCGCGTGGAAGGCACCCTCTCCTCCCCCCACCCAGTCAGAGCCGGAGTCCCGCAGGGCTCCGTGCTATCACCCATTCTCTTCGCGCTGTATACCAGCGACATCCCACGCTCTCAGCCAGACGTCCTATTGGCCCAATACGCGGATGATACCGCTATTTATACCACTGGGTGGCGTATCAGCAGAAAGTCCATTTTCGCCCTCCAACGGGCCATCACCGAGATCGGTGACTGGTTCCGTAAATGGCGCATCGCGGTCAACCCAGTTAAAAGTGCAGCTATGTACTTTACTGAGAAGACTCGCCCCCGTTACCCGCAACCTTTAACTTTGTTTGACCAACCCATCCCCTGGGTTAGTAAAACAAAATATCTCGGAGTCACCCTTGATCGGAATCTCACCTTTAGCGATCATATAACAACCGTCCGAAACAGAGCGGCCTTTGTAATGGGTCGCCTTGGTCCCCTGATTCGCAAAGAGAGTAAAATGTCTCTTAGTAATAAGAAGACACTTTACACTGCCTGCATCCGCCCCATCATGACTTACGCATCAGTAGTGTTTAGTCATGCTAGTGAGGCCCATCTCCATAAGCTTCAAGTCATTCAAAATCGTTTTCTTCGTAGTGCAACCGGCGCTCCGTGGTATGTCCGGAACACCGAGTTGCACTGCGACCTAAACCTTCCCTCTTTAGCGCAGTTCAATAAGGACTGCGCTCGCCGATACTTTGATCGAGCGCCCCACCACTCGAACCCATTGGTTGTCCAGGCATCGAACTACTCGACCGCCTCTTCTATCCCATTTTTCAAACCCCCCCGTCGCCGACCACGGCAGGTATTAGACGACCCGGATGACCCCATCGCAGTCATTACATTGGCAGCTTTAGCGTTATCCGCAAGTCGTCGAGGTAAAATCCCCAGGTGTGAGGTAATTAGAGGTCACACAATCAAACACCGAGCTCGCCGGCGAGCTCGAGGCAAAAACAAGGTCACGATAAATTGCTCTCCAAATAGTCAAAGAGTTTTATTCAGTAGGGCCCAATTGTGCAACACTGCAGTTGCACAGAGGCATTTTGCTCCGATCCCCCCCATGTCTCTCGACAGTGAGACAAGCCGAGGTCCGAACCACAGTGGTGCCCTTGAGCTCGCTGTCAACCCCTCCTATAATAGCGGTACGTTTTCGGCGTCCGCAGGAGACGGAGGTAGAAGGCGCTTTTCGCCTTCTACGCCCGTCTCGGGAGAAGTGCCTTCGGCACTTCTCCCTCCCGGGCTATTGTAGGGCCAGGCCCTCGCCCAAAACCCGGTGGAGCTGGACGACCGCACAGGCGGTAGCCAGCATCTATGTCCTCCCTAAAAAAAAAAAAAAACGCTCCATATATTTTTTGAAATCCTCAACCCTTATATGTAGGTACAACAAAACAAAATTATGCTGTAGAAACATTGAGGGATCGAGGCATATTTTCAGTGCTCTACGGTTAATCAATTAGGCAGAAAGATAACGCATAACTTATACGACTAGATCGATATTATCGAAGTTTTTAACCGTCTTCCAAAAGAGAAAGAGGTACACAAGTCGACCGTTTTTTTTTGTTTAGTTAGTGGTTACTGCGCCAATTATGAACTGATTTTGCTTGGCACCCTATTCCCAGAATTATCTGGGAATAGGGTGCCAATCAAAATCAGTTATATTAATAATTCTACTGTCCGTCTGTTACTAGGCTGTATCTCATGAACCGTGATTGCTAGACAATTGAAGCATAAAAATTGACAATTGGTTTGAGAGTCATGATAATTCAAGGTTAGCTTGAACAACATCTTCGACCACATCATCACTTATCATTAGGTGAGAAAGCTGGCAAGGGCTAACCTATCAGGCATTAAAAAAGAACCTAACTACTAGAATATCTTCAGAATATAATGTTGTCTTAGGTTTTCGCGATTATTACACAAGGTAATTAAACATTTTTTTAAACATAGTAATTAGGCATTTTCTACCTCGCATTGCTAAATTATGGAACAAGCTGCCAGGTGCAGTATTTCCGAACAGTTACGACTTAGGAACCTTCAAGAAGAGAGAATATTCCCTCCTTTAAGTCCGGCAACGCATCCTCGAGACCTTTGGTGTTGCAGATGTTTGTGGGCGACGGTGATCACTTCCCATCAGGTGAGCCGCCTGTTCGTTTGCCCTTATATACCATAAAAAAAACAACTGATGAACTCCCCGACTGGTGACAGTCATCCCGTGACCACGATCACTGCAAAGTGTTTGAAACGCGTCGGGACAAAAATTATGATAAATATACGCCATTTAAACTGTTAATTACTATCTACATCATATTTTTATAATCTTATGAGTAACCATATTTACCGCTGGCTCCTGAATCCTGAGAAGTGCTTTGAGCGTTACATGGTTTACAGACCGGGATCGTAATTCGAATATTGGCCTACAATTACAATACATTTACATACGTATTATTTGGTTGGATTGAATCCCCAGTTGGGTTGTTAATTTGCCTAAAAGGATAGTAATTGACTAGACTGAATTTATATCTTGTGTGGAGCCAATTGCCAAGATAGTGTTTTGCTCGTTTCCTTACTTGGGAAAATTTATTCCATACCAGTAATACATTGATAATGGACTGGGTTTTATGTATTGGTAAGTTGCTTGAAGGTATAAATAATTATATTTTCCTGACTAAGATGATTTTCACATTATTTTGGGGAGAAAAATAACCATTCCTTTCTCAATGTATTGCTGGTATGGAATACTTTTTTGCCCAAGTAAGGAAAGTCAGGTAGTATGTGGTTTGATTTAGTTATAACTTTTAAATGCCTGAACAGACAATGATGGAATTATTTGGAGTTATTTAATAAAAATAATGCAATAAATTGATCAAGATTTGTCTTGATAGCGCAAGTGACACTAGGTACATAAAAATAAATAAAAATCTTACTGACGCATTTTAGACGCCATATTGAGGGACAAAAAAAATTTTTTTTTCTTCCACAACTATCTAGTGGGGTATCAAAATGAAGTGCTTTAAAAAACGATTCCAAAAATATATAATAACTTGCAGTTTTTATTTTAATGGGACCATAAAACGTCTAACGAAAATAAATAATATGCAGTCAGGTATTTTACTTTTTTAATTAATTTATACTTGTTAGTATTCACGTCCGCGAGGCCGACTCGCAAATGGCCGATTTTAAGTATTTATTGTTATATCAGCAACAGAAATACATCATCGATTAAAATTTCAACTGTTTATCATGGTTCATGAGATACAGCCTGGTGACATACAGACGGAGAGTGGGGTCTTAGTAACAGGGTCCCGTATTTACTCTTTGGGTACGGAACCTTATTAATGGTTTCTTAAGTATTCAAAGTAATCTTGTTTAACATGGTGGTAAGGCTTTTTGCTTTTAAGGCTCGTCTGGCCTAGCCTCAAGTAGAGTACCTATCTCTCAACAAGCACCAGCTAATCTAACAGTGTTTTCCGATAGTAGTTCTTGAGATCTATATCTATAACCTTCTAGCTAGAAGCTCAAGGTCACGGCGATATTAGAACGTTTCCGGTATAATATCAATTATTTAGGACATCATAGCTACTCATGTGCGTTTATTTCTATCATGTCATTGTCTTGTGTATCTATCGCTCGACAGTTTGCTTGCATGTTACTAAGAAAATCTATTTTTTATTCTAATAGGATCGTTAAAAACGAATATTGTTATATCACTATCCCTAAACCTGAGCATTTTGTGGTACATTTTACTGAATAACTATCACGCTTATAGATTTTTGGCTTAACATAGTAATTTAATTTCATATCTAGATGTGTTATAATTATTATGTCAAAAAAATATAATTTAATAACCATGAAAAAAATCACATTAACAATTTAGTATTCATTGGATAGAACGTTATTGTTCTACTAGCGCCATCTATTAGAAAACCAACGAGTTTACATCGCTGCAACAGAACTAAATGCAATACTCAAATACATCGTATTTAATCTACTTAATACTAGATGACTCCACCAGAATCAGGATGAATGTTCGAATCATGTAAAATATGCAGATTTAAAAAAAAATTATAACTGATAAGTTAGCTTTTGACCACTATCTCACCAAAACGTATTAAAAACTTTAAGTCAAATTGACATTTCTTCACCTGAATAATTGCTCTAAATCAGTAGTAAAATGCAACCACCTATGAAAGTGATTGTGATTATTATACCAATAGGTATTATCATCAAAAAACATGTGTATTGAACAACAAAACCATGTATGGTTACTTTAACATTTCGGTACAAAGACATTGTGCCAAACTTAAAATTGGATTAAGTAGAAAGACGATGTCGATTATTGTACATTGTCGATATGTTATACGTGATATCCTAGCCATAATAGCTATGGACTATGGACTGCTGCCACCGTTCTGCAGCTGTATATGGTTCGATCTAGTTAGCCAGCTACTCTTACGTAGAAGATCTGTCACCAGGCTCCTAACAGTGTGTTCCGACAACAATCCTTGAAAGTCAGTAAAATTACAGGCACAAGACACTTAACAACTGTATATCTCAGGGTGAGGGGCGCAGTCCAGTTTGTCACTTGTATCGAAATGTATCTGTTATAGGCAGAGGTTGACACATTTCTTTTCAGTTCCATTTTCGAAGCGCTCGTAGCGAAGTTGCTGTTCTTGTCCGATCAGCAAAGTTAAGCAACGGCCACCGCGGTCATGTGTTGGATGGGTGACCGTTAGTGACATTACTATCGGTCCCGGTTGTTGTCTTAGGATGGCAGTCGTTATAGCATGGTGGTATGGCAGTTTGCGAATCCCCACCTGGTTAGCTACCACCCTCAAGTAGAAAATCTGTTACCAAGCACTTAACGGTGTGTTCCGGCAGCTGTCCTTGAGAGTCAGTAATTCTAGGTTAGCCAGAACTACACCTTCGTGTTGTTCTGGTCGATAGTGGTCAAAAGCTAACCGATTAAACGTAAAATAAAATAAAAATACATAAAAAAACGTGACGATAACTTGAGAGCCAATGACCTATACATTTCTCGTTCTGCCTCTATGCTCGAGATCAAAACAAATTCAACTTAAAATAACTCCAATCATCCATCAAATTGTTACAACTATTGTCCGTAATAGGAGCCATTTCTCGTAGTTGTCCGTAATCGTTTTATTCGCTATGATTGCGTTCGAGTGAATAGGTAAACATTCCTTTTTTTGCCCCACGGTTTCCGTCGAATAATTGTGCCCTTTCGGAAATTGCACTGGCGCGTGGCGCTTTGAGTGTTTTCGTTGTTAGAAATTGCGCAAAATGGTTAAAGGCGGTTGGTTGTTGGGATTTTGAGCAAATGCATACGTTAATAAAGAACCTAGAGCGAGATTTTGCTTACTATTAACTATTTTTTTTTATAGGAGTCATAAGAAATAGCCAATTATGTGACACACATAAAAGATTGTTATTTATCAACCTATGATTAAAACCATACGATATACGATTTAAAACGCAGATTATATTATATGTATGGACAACGTTGCCGATATTAATTCTACTCAGCCGTACAGCGAATGTAGAAGCAGTTATGGAATTTTTATTTTTCTAGATTACGTAAATGCCTTAAATGTAAGTATAGATAAAGGATTGAACTGAAATATGTACTAAATTGATTATTATTGCCGTCACATATTTCTAAAAAGTTTCTCTTAAAAGTGAGGGCACCGCGGCAATTTTAGCGGAGCAGCTCAAGCGGCCCAAGTATGCTGTGATTGGGCAGTGGATGAAAGACTAATTTTACTGTATGGTTACATATTTGATACCTTTTATTAGAAACATTGGATCCTTGCGGGCCGAAATTTCGTTGTTTATCCAAGTTTTATCGAAGCGCTTGATCGATGAGTGCTCAAAATGTTGTCACTAATTTGGCTCAATGAATGATCATTGCAATCCAACAGGTCAATGCTGCCAGCATGCTGCGCACGAACTGGTAGTGGGCTAGACAATTTGGACTATCTGTGGATATTCAATGACCAATAAATGCTTTAATTATAGTAGCTGTAGATTTATATATAGTGTTTTGTTAATAAAAGCTTATATTAGAATCAATTACAGCACATTATAATTACATAATAAAAAAATTTTAATTTTTGAAATAAAATTCTTGTGAGTTTCACACCTATTTATGGAAAAATGATAGTCATGTGCGGGATTCATAACCTCGTCATCCACCCCTTTAGCCGGGGTATGCTCTGGACCGACTGAGCTAACATGAACATAATTTGTAAATTTGTAATTTTACAATGTAATCCGCAGAGCGTGCGTTATTGCATAAATATAAATACTAAAAAAAAACATTTATTAATTAACCGGAAAAACGTCGAATCGAATCGAAAACGTCGACCCGGGCATATCAGATGCTCATCACCAGGGCGAGTGTGCAACTGCGTCTGCGATCTCCCGTCTGCATCTTAAAAGTTGACAATTGTAGGTAGTCTGACTTTTTTTTACCTTACCTATATTTACCTACGTGAAAAATATAGGTTAAGAAATGTCATAAAGAATCCATAACTTATCTCTCAAGCCATCTCATTAATTTATACAATGAAAACCATTCTAATCATCTTACTAGGGATGTCTGTTTAATATCATATATTCTCCTCCCCTAAGCTTTTCAGACAAGTACGATGCGACTCATAAGAAAATTTATTTTAAATTCACCATGTGGCAAGAGCCCTTCTATTTGGAGGTGATATAAAGGTCTATTTGACGAAATTTTATGCATTTTAAAGGGTGCATAATTAACTCAAAGCTAATTATTTTGTAATAGGCACGGTCCCAGATGGTACACTTTAAAATTGGGGAACTAACTCCAAGAAAATTTTCTGTGACAAAGTTTGATGGAGAATTTTAATTAAATTACTTGGTCATGTGAATAAAATATTGACGGGGTGTCATTAAGGAATGATTAGTAAGATTTAAAAATATTACTTATTAAAATTAAAGCAAGACTCTTTAAAAAAACAGAAACTAATACAACAGAGAATCAGCTATAATTATTCATGAAATTCTCGTTGTCTTCTAGATCTCGTGTTTTATTAAAAGCAGTTAAAGGAAGGTTGATAAGCAAAAACAGCCAGAAAGGCATACTTTTATAATACAAATACCAACATAAAATATATACTTTATGCTTATTTTTTTTTAAATTTATAGCTAATAATAATAAGTCTAGCATTCGACCACTATTTCACCAGACTACATCATGGCTCAGACTTGAGCCATGACGTAGTCGAATTTGTTGTTTTTAGGCTAACCTAGGATTACTGGCTCTCAAGCGCAGCTGACGGAACACATCGTTAGGTATTTGGCTATAGATTTTCTACTTGAGGGTGGTAGCTAGCCAGGTGGGCATTTGCAAAATACTCTACCATGCTGTAAGGACTTCAGTCTAAGACAACAACCGGGACCGACGGCTTAACGTGTCCACGCGAAGCGCTTCGCCCGAAAGCGAAGAAGCGCTCAGTAGTAATGTCACTAGCGGTCACCCGTCCAAGTCATGGCCGCTGCGGACGTTGCTTAACTTAGCTGATCGGTTAAGAGCGGCTAAGCAAATTTCGCTAAAGCGCTTCAAGATATATCATTATATTATTTAAATATAGCTCTAAAACTGCTGTAAAGGCTAAGATGCATTTCATATATTAAATTGAAGTCAGTATTGTATTTTATACTTTCTGACATGATAACAAGGTAATTCTATTCTACGTTACCGCAGCTGCACCGCTGAAACGACTACACAGATTTGGATGAAAATTCGTGTGATAGATATGTATCTGTCATATGATATATTATCTTCATAGACTTTAATACGTATAATTATCATATTTACACCAAAACAGTTTTTATTGATTTTAGCGCATTCAAACTAAATAGGTAAAATATCTGATATAAGCTTGCATAAGGCTCTTGATATTTTGTTCACATTTTATTTAGATTCAAGATTCTTTATTGCTTCCATACAGTACAAGATATTAATAAAATGTACATAGTCCAACGGACCCTGTCAGGCACAGCGACATTAGAAGAGAGGAGGACGCAATATTAAATAATAATTTATCAAATCACTTTTAAATTAAATCTACTATTTTCATAAAGATATTCATCTACCGAGTAATATGCCTTAGAGATATGTTTTAATTTTGTTATTCAATTTTATGTCGTAATTTTCACACTTTCTTTCTATCCTATCATGATGGAACCAGCACGAGGCTCACCTGGTGTTAAGCGGTAATCACTACAGTGTACTAGTGTCTACAGGTGCAGTTCGTCATAAGTGGCGAACTGCATTGCGCCCATCACCCTGAGACATAAAGTTGTTAAGTCTCATTTGCCTGTAATTTCACCGGCCCTTCAAACCTTCAAAACCCTTCAAATAGGAACACAATATGTGAACATTACTGCTTCGCGGGTGAAATAAATTAAATGGCAATACTTCCCCGGATGAACTCGTACAAGGAGATCTACTGTTATATATTATACTTTTATATAGTTCATCTCAATGGTTTTCTTAACATCTGTAAATTGCTGAAATTTCTCCGTAGAAGATAACCTAAAAATAACGTGAAGAGCTACAGTATGAAAAACATCCAAAGAGACACGTCCACAAACTCGATCGCCCACACTTTGGACAATCCAACTAAATGAGTTTCGCTAATAGGAAAATCAGGAAACAAAATTCTATGTCCGCGCTCTTTGGTGCAAGAGTCGATGCTAATTATTATAATGTAATTTGCACTGTGGCTCAAAAAAATTGGCTTGATTACAATATGGCCTTTAAGGCATTGTTTTAGGTATATATATTGTGACTAGCGGTCCGCCCCGGCTTCGCTGGGGTATTTGACAGAAATTATAAATTTAAACAGTTAAAAAAGTAGTTATAGTGACATAACTGTAATAGTCTGACTAATTTCATTACGGACTTTTTTGCAGATATTGATGTCCTTTATAAAATTGTAGTACATAATTTTGCTCTATTATCAACAACTTCCGCAGCATATGCGATATAACGATTTTTTTTGTATTTTTTTCACACTTTGGGTTACATTATCGAAGTTTTCATACGGATCCCTAACTTTTTGAAAAAAAATTTATAGCCTATGTTCATCAAGGATAGTGTAGGATTCTAATGGTAAAAGAATTATTCAAACCGGTCCATTGGTTTCAGAGCCTATTCAATACAAACAAACAATCAAATCTTTCCTCTTTATAATACTCAACAAACTACTTCAAGCTTGTCGTAAAATCACGAAAACTGTTGATAGACTTATCAGCCGCTGCAGGCCTATAGGTAGCTTACTACCAAGTGCAGGCCCAGTATACCTTCAAAAATTACAATTAATAATCATTTGTGCCTAATTGCCGAGCTGGAATTGAACCCTTATTCTTGGCTTCCCGTGGCTGGGAGATATAAAAAAAAACTTCAATTCGGTACACCCTATTAAGAACTCTTTACATGGTGTACTGATTTTGATATTTATTTTTATAAAAAATATACAGTTGACTTGAGAAGCTCCTCCTTTTTCAAGTCGCTTAAAAATAAACGGTATTCGACCTTTTTTCTTGCAAGGACAGCTCTTAGTCTACTCGAATATTCCAACTGTCCAGGCTGGGCTTCCAATTTTCTATACGTGACCTTTTTCAGTACGGATGTCACATGTTCAACAAACGAGGTGTCTTTGAAAACGTAATTAGAAAATTCCCAAACGACGCTCCCTGTTCCGCCTGCCTCCAGTTTTCGGAAGCTTTTTGGGTAGTCGCAAATTAGTTTTGTTCTTGACGGTCTATTTGTTGTAAGCTCATTTGCTGTAATCAAAGTTTGAGTAAGTTTCCTTAAAACATACATGTTTTGTTTTTTTTATTGTGACGGAACAAACTCGAGGCCCACCTAATGTTGAGAGAACTAACCTCTGCCTATAACAGATGCATTTCGTCACAAGTCACGAATTGCACTGCACCTGCACCTTGAGACATAGTTCATAAGTCTCATGTGCCTGTAATTTCACTGGCTCTCAAGGACTGATGCCGGAACACACCGTTAGGTGAATGTCGACAGATTTTCTATTTGCTTGAGGATTTGCTTAGTAGAACCTGAGTGCCTCGTCGGTGTGTGTGTGTGTGAGTGTAAACGCGCTGCCTTAGCAATTTGAGGTCCAGTATTCGTAGGCCGCGTTAGTAGCAATCTGGGGGTCTGGACTTGTGCTTGCTAGATAGCATTACATGGGGCAAAAACTTGTCTAGAAAAACGAAAGTGCTAATCGTATGCACATCTGCCTTCATTTTAAAGAAAAAAATTACTACATCTTTAAGAGATTTTAAGTATTACCCAATCCTCTAGAAATAAGCAAATGTAATACAAGCATATGTCATGTTGGCTCAGCGGTTAGAGCATACTCCGGCTGTAGGGGTGGACGCCGCGGGATCAAATCTCGTGCATGTTTGTATTTTTTCCTCGTTGTAATTTTGTAATGTAATCTGCGGAGCGTCATTGCATAATAAAAATAGTAAAACAGTATGATAGTTACTTTCCTTCTAGTGAGAATATGTTTTTTAAAGTATTCTTCAGTCTTCAATAATGTAATGATTTCTTTCTAAATATGATTACAAACACTATCGCGTGCAAAGCGAATATCATATCAAACAAATTATTAGAGTACAAAATTTTTTTGTACTATCGCAAGCACTATCGCGTGCAAAGCGAAAATCATATATAAAACAAATTATGGGAGTACAAAAAAATTTTGTACTCCAATAATTTGTTTGATATGATATGATTTCTTTAAAAATGTTGGTGACATTGGCAAGAACTTTGCTTTAAGGATTATTAAGTACTAGCGACTCGCCCGGCTTCGCACGGGTGCAATGCTGATACTAAATAATCTGTAATATCGTCGAAAGTATTCATTTAAATTACATGCTTAGCTTAGCGAAGTTTGCCTCGGTCATGAGTTGGATGGGTGAACTCTGGTGACTTTACTTACTGAGCGCTTCCGTGCTTCGGAGGGCACGTTAAGCCGTCGGTCCCGGTTGTTGTCTTAGGATGGCAGTCGTTATAGCATGGTGGTAGGGCATTTTGCGAATGCCCGCCTTGCTAGCTACCACCCTCAAGTGGAAAATCTGTCGCCAAGCACCTAACGGTGTGTTCCGGCAGCTGTCCTTGAGAGCCAGTACTTCTTGGTTAGCCTGTACAACATCTTCTACCACATCATCACTTACTATCAGGTGAGATAGTGGTCAAAAGCTAACCTAACCAACATTAAAAAACATGCTGTATAGGCCCACATTGATCTATATTAAATGCCAATGTATTTAAGGTACCTATTGAATTGGATAAGGATTAATGCTGTATTGGTTAACATCGCTTTCGTAAATAAGCCATTAACCTAAGAGATAGACATATATTCAAGACTTTTTTGTAGCCCTTTCTAATGTGTACAATACTGTAGTACATTATTTTGATCTGTCTCGTTGGGTTCAGCCAGCGTTTGCAATGTAAGCGCAAAAAAAAAGAAAAAAAAATGTGTTTATTTACGACATCACATTAGAAACCTTTAAAATTATAAGTGTTTCTCTAGTATGTTATGCATGTATTATACATATATAAACCTTCCTCTTGATCTATGTATATAAAGTGTCATCATGCTGTCTATTTTAAAAAAGCATCAACATCCGTTGCGTTGATTAAAGATCTAAGCATGCATAGGGACAGACAGACAGCGGGAAGTAACTTTGTTTTATACTATGTAGTAATATCGTTTGTTAAGAATGGTCGTCAGTGGCACTATTCTTAACTCAACCCCTCGCTTAAAGTCCGTTGTAGCTTCAATTGTCGAAAGCGCCATCTAGTACCCTTAACCTCCTTAAATAGCTCCTTGTCATCTGGTTTTATTTCAAATATTCATTATTATTTCGAGTTGTATTTCATATTGATATCTATGGTTCTTTAATTATGTAGAAGAACAATTATAAATATAAAACCAATACTACTTTATAACCGACTTGAAAAAAAGGAGGAGGTTCTCAATTCATCTGTTTTTTTTACGTTTTTTACCTCAGAACTTTTTTCTGGGTGAACTGATTATGACGTTTAATTTTTTATTTGATAGCTGATGCTTGTCGTGTTTTTGCGTGTCGCTATTTAAATTGCATCAAAATCGGTCAAGCTGTTTTTAAGTTACACCCCGATAACTGACTTTTTTCCTATATTGATATATAGGATTATACTTAGCTATTGCCAGTGAATTACAATCAATCCCGTAAGTAGCAAGAGACACTAAAATTAGTGAAAAAAATGTTTACCTAAGAATAGAACCGACTTCAACACTCAAAAGTGTGAAATAACTTGTCGAAGTCGGTACCATGTACACAATATTGTCATAATAGATACTTTTACCATGGTACCGAATTCAACAAGTTATTTCACACTTGAGTGTTTAAGTCGGTTCCATTTTTAGATAAAAAAGTCTTTGGCATATTTTTTCACTGGTTTATTCGTAACACACAAAATGTCAACATAAATACTACTGCAACGAGTACTCCATTCAATTAAATACAGAATAATAGGTAGAAACGCAATCCCGCGGCACTGCACTTCTATAATTGGTTCAAATAAATTAACTGAGTAGTTTTAAAGAGCGATGTCCTGCGGGACGCAATTTTATCGCGTTCACTCCACCCATTGTTTAACGCGATTCTATAATTATGAGGTTTTTAACGGTGCAGTTAGAAAACCAACAATTATTGTAGCGTGCACTTAATATGTTGTGTTCTATTATAATTTATACGTCAACGACGAACATAAGCTTCAGTCGTTAACGTTATCAAACATTAATCTATATGTATGATTATGAAGTAACTACATAGGGGCATATAATTATATAGGTAGCATTGAATAAATCAGTTATATCGTGAGTACCTTATTAATAACTTGATTAAAAAGCACTGAAGACTTAGTTTTTCCTGAAAACCAGAAGTTAACGCTTTTCTGCCTTGGAACTATCAGACGAGCTGTCAGTTATCAAGGGAGCGCGCCTATTGCTAATAGCAATGGGCTATTACGAGAAACTAAACATAAAACAAGATATGTTATACTAACATATTAAAAAATAAAGATATGTTACTTAGAGGAAAATAATACGCCTCTTATTCCTAATTGAAAGATTTTGAAAATAAAGAATACGTTATAAGCTAGAACCTCTCTCATTTGTAAGCACTCGCTGCCTGAAGAAATGAAAAGAACAAGACAACAAAAAATACTTCTAAAACCAGTTTAGCAGATAAAAAAATCTGGATGAGACAAAAAAGCAACAGTGACAAAAGTGGTCTACGTGGCACTCATAGTAGTTTATGCAACTGTCATATAATAGAGGGTATTAAAACATGAGTGTAGTTTTTTGAAACGAGCCACAGGCGAGTTTCAAAATAAGATTACACCAACAAGTGTTTTAATACCTAATTATATGGAGCTGCATACACTACTTTATTAAATCTCATGGCTATCGAAGCAGTGATAGCTCAGCGGCTATGACTATGGACTGCCGCACAGCAGGTCCATGGTTCGAATCCCGCAAGAGCTTCACCGCATGGTGGAAGGGCGTTTTTGCGAATGCCCGCCTGGCTAGCAACCACCCTCAAGTGGAAAATCTGTCGCCAAGCACCTAACGCTGTGTTCCGGCAGCTGTCCTTGAGAGCCAGTAATTCTAGGTTAAGCCTGTTAACACCTTCGACCACAACATCACTTACCATCAGGTGAGATTGTGGTCAAAGGCTTACCTATCACCAATAAAAAAAAGCTAAAGGTAGGTAGCTACAATCACTAAAATGCAATATAAAATTCAGCGCGTTGCGCGCGGCGCGCTCACCATAGATAATATATACCTAAATTTAATTGAAACCTCCTTGGGCGGGACACATTGTACTTAAATAATTAGAAAAATGTTTTAAAGCATTGTTTTGTTAGGAGAATAATGCTTTTATTTTTTTATTTTTTTTCTTAATGAAGTATGTACTTACCTTTAACATGCCAATAAAAGTCTGTATTTAATTTCTTAGTTAGAATATTACCGAATGAGATTATATAAAGATTATTAATGATATCTCTCCGCATATTATAACACGAGTTCAAGTGCCCAAATTATACACAAATAATATAATAAACTATTCCAAAGATCTGAGAGTTTTGAAGCGATCGTAGCGAAGTTTGCTCAGCCGTTCTGAACCGATCAGCAAAGTTAAGTAACGTCCGCCGCGGTCATGAGTTGAATGGGTGACCGCTGGTGACATTACTGCTGAACGCTTCCGTGCTTCGGAGGGCACGCCGGTTGTTGTCTTAGGATGCCAGTAATTATAGCATAGTAGTAGGGCGAATAAATAATTATTTATTAATACATAAATAAAAATAATAAACCTATCTAGGATAAAAAAAAAGTTATTACTGTGAGATGAACTGCGGATACTTTTTATAATAAAGCCAGTCTCCAGCTTATGAGAGTATTTTTCAAAATCTAATCTATACCTATTTAGTCTAGCGTTCAGTAACATGAACAGAATGCTTATCCCGCCGTCTGATTTCAAATCCCCGGACCATCCACATGCCAGATCACATTGTTCACATCAAACCATTCTATCGACAGCTAGGGATATGGAGCGTGTCAGAACTGAGCAAACGGACCGTGAGATAAGCTGGAGACTGCATAAATCTACATAAGGCAGCTTCATCGATCCAATATTGATGTTATGTCCGAATGAATAAAATTGCTAAGATAAATATCTACATAATACAATCCGGTCAATTTAAACATCCAAGGTTACAAAATTCGCACTCGGCTAAAATTTAGAAGGATTGTTCAAAAAACTAATAAAAATGAAATGTGAAAAGTTGTCATCGATCCGACACCTGGAAAAAATTTACTCTAGGTCAAGGTCACACAAACGGCTATTTCGCGATTTTCAGCAAAATTGTAAGTTTATCATAAAATTAGCCCAGCCGAATATTGTAGATCAGATAATTATGTACAAAATTTGTTCGAATACTTTTTCCTAAGATTATTTTCTAATTTGACTGGACTAGTATTACTTATACAACTACTCTCTACCTAATTATATTACATATAAATGTAATATAGTTATATTACATATAAATGTAATATAATTAGGTATCAGAACTAGCCAAGGCACCTGGTGTTCAGCGGTGACCTCTGCCTATAATAGATGCATTTAGTCACAAGTGACGAACTGCACTGCACACATTACAAATATACATAGTTAAGGTGAAGTGAGTCTCTAAAAGGAAAATATTGAAGGTTTTTTTTAGAAAAAGTGTAGGTACGTCTCACAGATATTATGAATAAAATATATGATGTTCCAGACGATATGACAAATACTATATAATATGCTTGATCCGAAATCAAGATTCAATATATTTCTCTTGACAGATTTTTTTACCGGTCTTTATTAACAATATACTACGAACTATATACAACACTACAGCTACTAATATAAAAGCATTTGGACCACGTGTAAGTCATTGCAGACTCACAGGCAGTCCAAATGCTCCAGTCCACTATCAGTTAGCAGCGTGTCCAGCGTGCTGGCAGCATTGCCCCGTTGAAATGCTAAGAAAAAAAAATATAAATACTGCTTTGACATCAAGTTTTGTGTGTATATTGCCTTTTCCCTCCCTCGCATGCGAAACGAGTTCTCTCCGTCCTACGCCCTCGACATATTTCAAAGACTACTTTGCCTTAAGTCTCGTGTGCCTATAATTTCATTACTTACTGGCTCTCAAGAATTGCTGCTGGAACACACTGTTAGGGGCTTGGTGTCAGATTTTCTACTTTAGGGTGGTAGTTAGCCTGGCGAGTATTTGCAAAATGCCTTCCAGCATGCGGTGAAGCTCAAGTGGGGTGGGGCTCGGACATGCTGCTCGGCAGTCCATAGCCGCTATCGCTTGGCTATCACTGCTTCTTGCTAGATTGATAATAAAACAAACCTGTTCGTCTGTGTTTAATTGGCCAGATCATATACATGCGCGATCAAATTGTATGCATCAAACCGTTCCATTAAGAGTTAGGTATACAAATGTATGGAGCGTGTCCGAGCTGAGCAAGCAGACCGTAAGACAATCTGGAGACTGCATAAATCTGCATAATGCACCCTGATGTATAAATGAATATAGTTCGTCGATAGAAATTGTGCCTGGTAAATGGTGGAGACAGACAGACGGACAGCGGAGTCTTAGTGACGGGGTCCCGTTTTTACCCTTTGGGTATGAAACCGTAAAAATGGAACGGATTTCGGATTCACTTCTGATTGACCACGATCATTCAAAATGCTGCCTCACATTATCATGGTCGACTTTCACAAGTTATTTCATACATTTCAGTGTTCAAACATGGTTCCGTTTTTTTTAAATATATAACCTCTTAGGGTTTAATTCTGCTAGTCCTAACATTATTACTTTGCTCGATGTAAATATTTAAAACTCAATTCAAAGGGAGCGCGGCGGCACGGTCCAGTGTTGCCGCGGTGGGCGCTTTTGGCTCGGAGTAGGCATTGTTTTTTACTACGAGACTCAAACTTAAAACAATAAGTTTTTCTAGTCCTGTCAGACACTTTTGAATCTTGATCACGTTGTAAAAAACAATGTCTACTCCGAGCCAAGAGCGCCCGCCGCGGCAATCCTGGTCAACCCAGAGGTTGTTAGCATTTTACCAATACCCTGTATTTATTCACTCTTTTTAGTAATGCAAACTGCTTACAAGATCATTCACTTACTTCAAATACTGTTTACCATCGAAAAGAGTTGCAATTATCGATATGTTCCAGTACACTTTTCAGAAGTTGGTCAAAAAGTATAACTCGTACAATATCCATTCTATTAGAATGGCGACAAAATAATCTTCCAGGTACCCTCGTTATTACGAGTATAATATGCTACTATAACCGACATTCCGACAAGAACACTGAATGCATTATCTGAATCGGCAGTATCCATACGCTCTTGGAACAAAAATAAACCCCAAGATAATGGTATTTAAATAAGTTGCGTTTATGTTATTCGTTGGTAGAACCATGAAATAGAAAGTCCCTTTGCCGCAAATGTTCGACACCCTTATTCTTATAGCCGTTTTTTTTATTGCACATTGTATACGCGCAAAATTCTGTGTTTTCCAAATAAAAGGTTTGAATTGTGGATATTGATCGTAAAATTATAAGAAAATAGGCGTCTTTTGTTTTTTTGTCTGATTATTGACATTCGTGGAACATTTGGAAAGTATACGGAAGTCGACTTATTCATGAATCTTAGTCGGGATTTTTCCAACCTATAATAAAATTTATTAGAGAGTTCACGCAGTTTGATCGTTAAAAAGTTTGTCATCTTTCTTTAACTTTTATTCAAAATGTTTCCTTAACTTCGATTTATCTAGTGATTTCTTCGTATGATACAATATTGGGAATGTATATTGGGATATTAATAACCGTGCCTATTGTATATTAACACTTTTGGACATAAAAGAGTCATTGTACCAAAAGCCGTTAATGTAAATATAACAAAATATTTGCCACATACAAATTTATGTTCAAAGAATACTTCATAACTGAACTTGTTTAATAATGTGCTTCAACACCTTCGAGTTAACGTGACAGTTTACAGTCTTTTTAGTGCTTTTAGTACAAACGTAGCTTTTTTATAGAAAGCAAACACAAAATAGTTTAGTATTTGTTTAATAATTATTCAAAAAAATTAGTTAGTGTGGGGAAAATATCAACCACCGTGGGAATTATTATTTCAAAATTTAGAGATAAAATAAATAATGAAACGATAAACTGGCAAACATGAAGCTATATTAAGCTCAAGCACATGCAAGCAGAAAATCACCAAGTTTGAACAATTAGTGCCTATTTAAAATGTGACGAAATCCGTTTGTATGGAAAACACTACAAAGACATTAATCTTAAAAATTGAAACATATTTCATCCTTTCAATACAGATAGAAAAATAATACTAGTTATGTAAGTATGTACATAAATACGATAAAAGCTTGCCTACAAACTAGGAGGAAGACACTTCAAACTTCCTACAAACATCTTTCTTATTATAAGTTTAAAGAGCAAACCAATAAGCGATAAAAGTCAAAGACTGGAATGTAGTAGATTTTACTGAGAAAGAAAAAACCGGCCAAGTGCGAGTGGGACTCACGCACGAAGGACAACCATTATCTACAGATAATGGTACGGAACCAAATCTTGCAAGTTACCTCTTTTATTGTATCGGAGCCCCATTAATTATTTATTTTATTAATGATATTTTAAGAGAACATAAAACTAAATATTAAGTATGTGAATAGTTAAAGCGTCTACGATACGACGGTAAAAAAATCAAGTTTGTTGTATGGGATACAGTCTGGTGACAGACGGGCGAACGGACGGACGGACAGCGAAGTCTCAGCAATAGGGTCCCGTTTTTACCCTTTGGGTACGGAACCCTAAAAACCGGACTTGACAACTTCTTTACCTGTTTTAGATAACAATAAGTAATCATTGTAATCAAATAATAAGGAACCGCAGAGCAGCAGCAACATTATTATTTAATTATGAAATGGCAATTAAGTTGTACCTTCTTGTTGACAGTTTCACAAGAAGGTTAACCATTCATTTACATCGGAAAGCGACACAGCATATTCAGTCATGAAAGTTAGGATTAGCTATGATAGTAACTGTGATGAGTTATAGCAAGTTAAATTACTGTATGAATGGTAAGTGGTATAATCCCTCTTTATATTTGAATTTTAATCATAACTCACTTAGATTTAACAGTATTATATAATATGTTTTTATTGAATCTATATTAAGTATTTTAATTTATAATTCTACATAAAATATTGCTCTCTTTTTACGAATACTTTGACATTGATAATTTTATTGTATGATTATTTTGTTGGGTTTCTTTTTTATTATATATGTCATAATGTTATAATTTATAAATTTATTGTATAATTTTATTAATTGGTAATTATGGAATGCTCTAATTTTAAGTTCATAATGAATATATAATGACATGTTGGTGTTTTGGAACACATCTGTAAGCCACAATGTTTAATTAATAAATAAATAAATAAATCTCGCACAGCCTTTTTTTTTCTGGAACACTGACTATTTGTTTGGTCAGCGTTGCGTTGACTTTCAGAAACAGCAAACTACTATTGATGCGCGTTATACGTGTATAGGCCTTCAATCAAATATACTATATAATCAAATATATAATATATATATGAAATATAGTATATAATCAAATATACTATATTTCATCGCAGGTATAGGCCATCAATGTACACGACGTTTGAAGCGCTCGTAGCGTAGTTTGCTTAGCCGTTCTTAACCGATCAGTTAAGTTAAGCAACGTCCGCCGTGGTCATGACTTGGATGGGTGACCGCTAGTGACATTACTACTGAGTACTTCCATGCTTCGAAAGCAATTCGGTCCTAGTTGTAGTCTTACGGTGACAGTCGTTATAGCATCGTGGTAGGGCATTTTGCGAATGCCCGCCTGGCTAGCTACCACCCTCAAGTAGAAAATCTGTCGCCAAGCACCTAATGGTGTGCCCTGGCAGCTGTGCTTGAGAGCCAGTAATTCTAGGTTACCTTGAATAACATCTTCGACCACACCTTCATGTGAGATAGTGGTAAAAGGCTTGCCCATCAACTGTAAAACAATTATAACATCTAAAAAAATATGGAGGCAAATCCGATTTTATTACAGACCTTTCTACTGACGAATGCGTGGTTAATGAGTCAGTGACTCATTCATATTTTAACATAACAAAGATTTGGCTACCTGTCTAGCTCGCGGTTCATTGCCCCTCATAAAATATTTTCCGGTCTGGTTCGATGGTTTTGCGATGAAACTTTAGTATAAGTGCCGTGGACTAATAGCTCGAACGTGACCCGAGTTAGGGGCCAATTTTGCGGAGGACTTTTGGAATATCATACACCAACAATGTGGATGGCATCATTCATAATCATTTCTTGATGAAAATGCTATCAGGCTAGCTTTTGACTTGCTCGGGATTGGGATATAATGATGCTGTTAAAAATCTATCTTATATTTAAAATAAAAAAGCCTACTTGAACATTTTATCAGCAACAAATTTATATTTCTATTTGGTATTGAACCAGCATATTTTTGTTAAACGCACAGAACGCCTTAACCAACTTGTCTGTCAAGGACAGTATAGTTTCATGTGCAAAGTTTTCGCACAGTCATATGAAACGTAGCCATCTAACGAACTACTAAATTTCGTCCCACGGAAAGAAGGCTTTTATAACCCGCGCACTGATCCGCCTGATAGCGTATTCTTTTTACTCTGGGACCGTATCGACATCGCCTCAACTCAAGTTGTTCATTATTTTTCATATGCAATGGAACTCCATACAACAAACTACGGTCATCATGTATGCTTTATCTTCTAAGCTTGTTTAATAATTTTCGCTGCATATTGCAACTATGTAATGTTGTAACATTTCGTTATACATATATAAAAATATTTCACAGCTGGTTTTTGTTATGGAAATGTAAATAAATCTTACTTATACCTTATGTACAAATTATATAAAAAAACCCTGTTTATATATCCACCAGTCTACTTTAATCTATCTCCTACAATTCATGTCTTCCTAGTTCACACCCACGAAGCGTACCTACCTTTATTTGTCTGATTTTTTGCTGTAGTTGTAAGTAAATTTAAATTTCTTTAAATACTATCACCGCACTCTCTCATTTTAAAATTAGTAATTTCAGAGACGCTGCAAACTGCCTGCCTTCTGCATAACTCCATCCAATTTATTCCCCCTTACAAAGGTCTTATCTTGAATGAGAGAAGCTTGTTTTAATGTCGTTAATTTAAGGCTGGGGCGTCTGAAATGATTTCATTGTGTTGGAACGAGTAGTTTTTGAAATTCAGTAGTATGATATCGAGAGCTGATAATATGAACATAAAAAAATTCGGTACTTTTCTGTCTTCGTATCGTCGTCGGACTCTCACACGATTCCGTTCCATTCTCTTTACAATCTTAAACACTATATTATACACTGATTTTTGGTTTTCACGTGCCTGAGTCGGACTCGCACTTGCCCGGTTATAACTATATGTTATTATAGCCTAAGATTTTTTTACCTGGTTATAGCGGCAACAGAAATACATTATCTGTGAAAATTTCAACTGTCTAGCTCAGCTCGTTTCATGACATACAGCCTGGTGACAGACAGACGGACAGTGGAGATATTCTCTAATTTGCTCACTTTCTAATAGGTCGCGTACGGTGTTTTGTTTTGATTTTTATTTTAAGTTTTGTTGATAAATATACATTTGAAGTAATATATATAAATATATTATATAGTGAACCTAAAAAATGGGAAGGTATACTTACTTAAAAAAAACCTCACTAGCATTTCAAAAGAATAAAAAAAATAACCGTTCAGAAATATTCTCCTTATCATGTTAATTACGGCTGTGTTATTCAAGATAATATAAACGGAAATAAGCTAAAAAAAATCCATCTTGAAAATTGAAAAATCTGACAGACGCATCTATGTGAAAAGTAATATATGTATTCTCTAATTTTCACGCAGTTTGGACAAACGAAAGATAACCGCCACGTACAATGCGCGTTGAGATTGAACGTTATTGAATTCATGTTTTGTTTCCGTTACAATCTTCTAATTAGATTCATATCAATTAGAAGTCCCCCTTAAGGGGACGGAGCGCCATCTATAGTCAAAGTAAATTGAACTACAAACAAGACTACTTAATGTTACAATAAGCTTATATCGCGCCACCTCATAAAATAATATTAAAGTTTTGCATGATTTGATGATAATGACCTAATTCGTTATTTTTAGTCTCTTCCGGCATATATAACATATTTTTCTCTGAAATACTAGACTGTAATTAAAATATTAGCAAGTGTTAATGAAAAACTTTAATATTTAATTAATTATAATTAATGTTTCAATGACACAGTTTGGCAAAATGTACCAGGCGCACTTTTCAAATTCATTGTTCCATCCTTGTACCCTTCGACCAATAAGTACCTACATTTTATGCGAATAAACTACTTTTCAAAGTCATAGTTCCCGCGAGCCTATAAGCCTATACGGCCTATAAGCCTATACCAAGCGACTGTGGCGACGAAAACGTGAGCGGGGAGTTGTTCCACAAATGTTGTAATATTTGACGCGTCCCTGGACCCTTATCAGTGTAAGTCACATTTTTAGAAAGCCAATGAACTAGGCTATTGTAATATCTATAAATAACATGTTTTCTTATGTTTGTTTCATATTCTACGGGCGTTTGAAAAAAAATTCGTTTGTAAAATAGGCTGCCGGTGACAGGACCGCTCCAAAATAAATTGACGATTATGAGCACAAAACACAATAAATACATAATTCCTGTTATGTAATACGATGATATAAACACTCAATAATAAGAATTACATAATAACTTACCAATTTAACAATATTTCACTACTTTTTTTCTCTATCAAACTTCGACAGCGATTTCTCGGCACTGACAATTTCGTAGTAAACATTCCCACTGTGAACACTACACATTTTGTTCCGGCACAGATCTGACTAAGCACCCCAATCCATTCTTTGTTTTATTCTCTTCATTCCATAGAAAGTTTCGTTCAAAAATACGGCTTAGTTTTGGAGATATAAGGCTGAACGTTGCGAACGGTTCTACTAGACCCCGGTGTCTAATTTGACTCTAATGGATGCAACGATTTTTAGACACCGGGGTCTAATTTGACTTTGACGGGTTTAACAACAAAATAAACAATAATGATAATTACAATTTCACATTTCAATTATTTCACGTCATTTTTATCATGAGTATCATGACCTACAAACACATTATTATGTCATATAATTAAATCATTTGCTATTGAATAAAATATATTAGTGTGAGCAATTCTCGTTTATTCGACCCTAGGTCTAATTTTCTTAGGCGTTCGGGTAGCTATAGTATTGTACACTTTTATGCATATTCTATTGCATTGTCTACAATGTACGCTATTTTAGTTATTGTATCAATGACCACTCTATCTCGATTTTTAGTATTTGAGGGGTAGAATTCAAATTAAAAGCCCTCGTAAAGTACTGTTGATTTGTTTTTGGCAATATATTGCAAGTTCGTATGTATATTTTGCTCTTTGTTGGCGTATTTTCGTCTTTTTTATAGATATTTCTAGAGTTATCATAATTTCTTATATCGATACGATTCGAATGGTCGCCGCGTTACCTTAGCTGTATGTTCTGTACTTTATACTATAGTTAGCTGTAATATGTTTCCTTTTAAAAAAAATTACATCGACATGAAATCATTTTTTTCAATTGAGCCTGATCCAGCAAATCTATTTTATATTATATTTATTATTATATTGATATGTCACATGACCCACGTGAGTTTTAACATAAGAAATTTTGTGTCACAACACAAACGCAATGCAAAGTCAGCCCAGATCACTAACTTGCCGTTTTTAGCTGTACTCTTAACTATTTAAAGAATCAAATAATTATTATATTTTACTTAAGCTTAAAATAATTATTTCTCTTGCCACCTTTATTCAATCTCTACTCTTTACACACTGTTATAAACCCACAAAGCCTTGCAAAAGGTCAACGGCCCCTGACAATGTCCACCTACGTTTATATCACATTATATTAAGGAAACCTCATTGAGTTTATGGCTAGAAAATAAACTTCTGTTTTATCGTATGGGTTTTGGATCAGCTTTTTATGGAATGCTATAAAAATTAAACGAAGAGATAAGAAACCATTGAATTTCATAATAGTTTGACGGTTTTTAAATTGTGTAATCAAAATGGTGTATGCTTATTCATGGATTTATTCAAATGTGATTTATGGTCCGTTTTTATGGGTGTTTTATACATTATTGATGCCATTGAAATTGTTTAATATGAAATCGAATCATATAGTTATAATGTTTTGTATATTTTTTGATTCCTTAATTTCTACTCACGATTCGGTCTGCGTTAAATTTGACTTTCATTGTTATTTTTGGGAGTATCTAAATATTTGTGTACATGGCAATATTATAATGTGCCCAAGGGCAATCCAAATATTTGTACAAAGGTATGTGTGTATATATATATATATATATATATATATATATATAAATATATATGGCAGCAAACAAAAATAAACATACATAGTGACAGATTTCTATTGACTATGCAAAATAGATACCTCTTACTAAAGATAACAACATTAATGATAATAAGCAACAATTATCACACTTGCAATTCTACCATAAAGGTGGTAATGGAAATTTAACGGCTAAGTCAGGATAGTTGCTCAAAACAATTCGATATTTTACCACTGTTAATTAAGCGCAATCTCCAATAATATCCTTCTTATAATATTATTGTGCACGTTTCAGATAAAAACTGTTGATACATAGGTAGGTATGTATACAAATTGTCCAAATGACCACCGTATCCAGCATGCTGGCAAAATTGCCCCTTTTGATTTCAATCATGGACCCAATGTATCCATACTAAATAATTCAAATATGTTATCACAACCGAGATAAGCATTCTTGCGCTGCTTGATTCGCATCGCCGAAGTAGCGGCATCAGCCCTAACAATTGTTTCAGAAAGACGTGACGGCGCTAAAGTGTCAACGCACTGTTACACCTAATATGTTGCTGACCTAGGCCCGAATCGCTCATAAACCTATTTACGCGTCGTCAGCAGTATTTTTCTCTATTAAACGGTGGCTTGCAAAATTAAGTGCTCAGAATATTTGTGGTAACTCCAAGAGTCACCAGACTCAATAAACCCTTCAGGTCGAACCTCTGCCCAAATTAGTAGCAAAAGTGAGTTGCGAGAACTTGTAAGTCAATGTGTATATATATATTTTTCAAATACATTTTTTTAAACAACTGAATAGGTCCACCCAACAGCACGTAGTGTCCCAGACTAAGGGCCACCATAACTTCCATGGAACCAAAATCATATCGCCAGGTCTTTGACCATCATAACGCACTGGAGCATTCTTTTGTAGAATAGTTGCAATATTTTCATATCCATTACCAATCTAGTAACACAATAGAGCCCACGAAAATGAATCGATATTGTGCAATGATACAGTACATTAGGCACATAGCAGGGCTATCTACTTAATACTCTTATAAGCTAATAGATAGCAGGTCTACCAACCAGGATTCCAAAGAAAGATTGGCGTCAGGTTAGTGGCTGAACAAATGGAAACCGAAGTTTACATCTAACACAACCCTGAGGCAGAGTTAAAGTTAGGAAGAAGCGATAATGAATTTCATTATACTGCTAGAATGTAGCACCAAACAGTGTACGATATGAGTAACTTCTGGTCTCTCGCTCCATGTTTAACACAACAATATCGATGGTAATGAAAGCAAACAAAAACAAATTATACAATACGGGAACTTTATAATGAAGTGAGCTGAATGCAATTGCAATTGTCACTGTTTCGCGATAAAGTCAGATTACTGCGTCGCGCTGGCTTATCGGATTGTGTTGTGCGGTTTTGCTACGAGCATGTATTCCAATACTGCTTGGAGTAAATGCTTGGGGTTCGTTACTCTATATTAAGAATATTTAAAAAATGATAGATATTCCAGTTTCGAGTTGATAAGAGGATTAATACAAGCGTTGATTTTATGACCAAATTTTTGTATTCGACGCGTGTATATTTACTAATATTTATAGGTCGCTTGATATCTCCAAAAGTTTTTAATAAGAATGAGTTTGTTTTGTGTATGGATGGTGACCCGATCAAGAGTCTTCTTGGCTTCGATTTAAGAATATCGGTATGTGTGCAACTTCCTCAGGTCTGATCGAATTTAAATTTGGTATCATATTAATTTAGTGATATCATAAGAACGTGGTAACCTTGATCTGATGCTGAATAACTTGTCGGACCTTGAAAATTGGAGGAAGGAGCTTAGAGTGATTTGTTGAGCATGGTATTGACAAGTTATTCGACAAGTTATTTCATACTTTTTAGTGTTAGATGTCGGTTTCGTTTTATTTTAAATACTTTTTAGGTATTGCCCTTTATGTTGTTAGTTGTTAAGTCGTATGTGCCCGTAATTTTATGAGGTACTGACTCTCAATGACTGCTACTAAAACATACTGTGTTTTAGCAGTAGTCGTAGTTAGAAAAAACATGTTAAGTGCTTGGCGACAGATCTTCTACTTGGGGGTGGTAGCTAGCTTGCTGCATCCATAGTTATTACCGCTTTATAGTTCTGCAGTCATAGTTATTCTGAGGCATGGCTATCCATCAGGCAATATCTACCGTATAACTCTACAAACCTTCCTTACCCTCAGGATTCAACATATCGCCGTAAAATAGACACTGCTTTATCCCCTTGGTGAATAATCTACTCTCCTTGTAGGTATAGATACAACAGAAGACCTAAAAAAATATCTTTTCTGACCACTTAGATGACTGTGTTGTGGTGCTGTATGAGATATTCTATTGACTGAAATAAATAAAATATAGCCTTAAGTATATCATTAACAATTAACCACCGTAAATATTTTAGATAATACAGATTTCATGGTTGGCAACAGAGCCTCACCACCCCGATGATACAATGACATATTACTTCTTCTACACAATTAATTACTCCAAAGAATTACCATTTCAAGATCACACCCGAAATTGCACCTAACAAAGCTGGAATGACAAAGGGTGTTATTAGAAGATTACCAACTGATCATGACTAATGACTTTGGATTCCATACGTCTCTTCTCCTACGTGTTAATTGTCAAATGCTTCAAGCTTCTAGTTTACACTATGTTTATTTTACAACGTACAAACTCACCCATTGCTCGTCGAAATCATTTTTAATTCTTGATCCTCAGATATAAGGTTTATTTTACATTTCATAGTTTTCAGTTTTCGGTTGGTTGGATAGTAAATGATTCACACACGCTACGTTGTCATTTCACAAGTGAAATTCAATTTTTCATCTTGACTATTGTAAACAATAACAGAGGGGAAAGTTTCTATTTTGGATGGATTGTTTTTGTGTCCGCTACGAATAGGGCCGCCATAAGATTATGCAAAATATTTGGAATTTACGCTATTCTATTCAGTACAGGTATGTGTAATATTGTGTATGTAGAACTATATGTGAACAATCTCGTTCGGGGAAGTACTGCTGTTTATACCGTCAAGCAATATTGTTCGCATTATTGTTTTGAGATTTAACAACTTTATGTCTCAAGGTGCGAGGCGCAATGTAATTCATGTAATTGAACCATTTTTTTCTTATAAAGTACATACAATTCTGGCTGAATGAAGATGAAAATATCATGTTTAATTCGTTATATAGTCCCAACATTTTATAGATTTTATAACATACGGCATGATTGTGTTGCAAAAAGAAGAACATAATTTAAATGTAGAATTTATCAATTTTGCCGAAGTATGATATAATATTTTTCACCAACATTCACCTAATCTACTATTAAACTGTAACAGCTCCACTACTCACTATAAGTCTAAACTTATTCCTTAATGAGTGGATGATCAACGCGCATATTGTAAACACCCTGATAAAGAAATGGTCCATCAGATGGATCTTGTGCTTGTTCCGTAACTTAATGACATTAATTATTTTTTTTGGAGCAGCAGAACTCTTTGTGGTCGACTTCATTCGAGTATGTATTGCACATACCATTTTCTACTGCCAAGTAGTTATGTTCGCATTATTGTGTTCTGGTATCTGTCATAGGCAGAGACCGCTACGCTTATTTAATTGCTCGGTTTGTTACAATCCCTTCCAAACATTAAAAAATAACTTAATATATAAACAACAATACCACAATAAGAATTTTAACAACGAATGTTGACTGAAATAGAGTATTGCTACTTATTCATAACATATAGTGACATAAATTGGGCCTAATTCTAGGAACATTGAATATGCTATTTCCATCATTATAACCTGTAATAGGTATGATAGGGGCATGCCTATATTTACCATCAACAAGAAACATTTTCGATTTTGGTACTTATAGCAACTATACCGTTTAATCTTTTTGATAACAGCCTGTTTTAGACATCGTACATAATTGACAGAGATGGAGACATAGACCGAATACAAAGTAATTATAAAACACTTTCATTTAGTCAAAAGATTTAACGTCCCAAATGTTGAAGGCAAATCTACTACTTTCTACAGGGTAGTAAAATTCGGACTGTTGGTAAGAAACTACTACACCGTATATATAAAAATTGTATATACATTTTTGACTGCAGTTTCAAAACACCGGTTTTAGCTTTCGTCCATAAGTGTTTTTTAAAAAGAAAACAGATGGTGTTCCTGTTTACGTCCAACGTGTTAAATATAACGTGAATTCGCAAGTTGGCCACTTCAGTAAACTTTCCCTGTGCGACTATCCGTGAACTGAAAACAGACTTTGTCTTTGAGTGCGACGGGGCGCAGTTTTTGGTTCTTTTTGGAAAACTTAGATACCGAATAAGTAACAATATAATAAAAGAGGCCAAGTACAAATAATTGAGCCTCGCTTTTTTTAACCGACTTCCAAAAAAGGAGGTGGTTGTTAGTGTGTGTGTTTTTTTATGTTTGCTAACTCGACTGGGTGAACCGATTTCGAAAAAAATTTGTTCCCATTTAAATGTCATCAAAATCGGTCCGGCCGATTTTAAATTACACTCCAATAACTGAAAAATGTTTATCTATCTTGATGATGTATAGTCGTTTACAACGAAAGACAATCGATCCCGTAAGTAGCAAGAGTCACCAAAAAGAGTGAAAAAAATTTTTTTTACCAAAAAATGGAACCGACTTCAACACCCTAAAGTGTGAAATAACTTGTCGAAGTTGCATGCGCACAATTTTGTGATAATAGGTACTTTTGAACTATCATGGTACCGACTTCAACAAGTTTTCACACCTTTGGGAGTTCAAGTCGGTTCCATTTCTTGATTAAATTTTTTTTAAAGAGTTTTGTAGATTTTTTTTTTTATTTTGATGACATCTTCTGCACTAGGTTATACATAGGCGTTTTCAGAATTTAATGGAAATCGAAGATATGGTACATATTGAAATAATAATAAATATTATAGGTGTATTATTATTCTAAATGTGTGATTTCTACCTAGTTTTGCTGTTGGGACAGACTTTGTTACAAAAATTTTAAAAACTTCCTAGTTAACGTACATATTGGTGTTAAAAAATAAAAAATTCTCAATGAGCTCTAGACTGTGATATCCTGCTAGAGTATTGTTTTTACTTCTTGCTCATATATTGGGGCCTCTAGAAAACAGCGTGACGTGTGCGTCAAATAACAAATTTTGTACATGTTTTTTGGAAAGAGTGAAGGCCTTACAGATATGAATAAAACATATAATATTCTATAGATATAACATGCCTGATTCGAAAACACGATTCCATACCAAAAGGCTATAAATTATAAATTGAGCTTGTGATTCAATAAAATTTTACCTATATTTTTAACGTAACTAAACAACCAAAAAGCAAATGACTGTAATAAAAAATAAATACAAAATTATCAATAAGTTTGGCAAAGTCGTGCACAAGCTGTTCCATCATAACAAATCACATTCTAAGATAACATCATTTACAACATGTATACTTATAAATATGTGCTCATATTGCGATCTTTTATTATCAACTCTATAAGTACTGTAAAAACTACAGAGTTACCCATAAAAAAAACAATTAAATATTGTTCAATTTATCGCTGATAGACTGGAAATGAAAAATAAAATGAAATGTAGTGAAATTTATTTATCGTTTTAACAAACATTATTTAACTTAAATATATCAGAGTTCAATAATATAACAGTATATTTTTACATTAACATTGGAAACACATTGGTACCCAAACTAGGATAGACCTGTGATATTGCATACTAATGCCCTCCCCCGGACATAAATAGTAAATTAAGAAATGTATTATGTAACTCATTGATTATATTTATATGTACTTTAATAACGTATAATTAAATCATGTTTTTAATTATTTCGAAAAGCAAGTAATTAAATTATAATTTAGCTTTAGAGCTCGAAATTATATTAAGATTAGCTCTTGACTATCTCACTTTTTTATTTTATTGTTACGGAACAAGCTGTAGGTCCACCTGATGTTACGCGTACTAACCTCTGCCTATAACAGATGCATTTCGTCACAAGTCACGAATTGCACTACGCCCGTCTCCCTGAGACATACATGTTAAGTCTCATGTGCCTGTAATTTCACTGGCTCTCAAGGACTGCCGCCGGAACAAACCGTTAGGTGCTTGGCGGAATTTTAACTTGAGGGTGGTCGCTAGCCAGGCGGGCATTTGCTAAATGCCCTTCCACCATGCACTTGTTGAAATGCTGATGTTGTCTTATACCTAGAATGGTACACTGACACTAAGGGACAGCTTCATTAAATAGAACTTAGTACAAAAGTTAGCGCCACAAATACTTAATATTCCAAATATAAATTTATAATGCAAAAGCAGCATTAAACTCTTAAATTGGAAGACATCACGTCACAAACTTACAGTTTTATAAAAAAGGGTGCCTCTTTACTAAGCTTTTAAGAAAAAGTACTGATGCTCTTATTCACAGTCTAGAAAATTGTAAGTAGGTACTTAAAATGCTTATATATAAAGTTTATCAGCCTTTCACGGGTTTTTACTTAGTTTTTCTCAAGCATTAAAGGGCCGAAAATACTTTAAAGATATTTTCAATTATGGAAGTAAAACGCTCATATTTTGCTACAGTTCTGAATTTCTTTATAACACACGGATTTAAATTTGCATAGGTTTTGATGTAAGTTACTTGATGTACCTGCAGCTTCGAAACACGTTGAAGAGTTAATGGAGCGATGTACTGAAATAAGTTCAGTTTTAAAAGAAGTAACATCGTTCCGAAGTTGATATAATCAAAGGACTATTCTCTAGTTTAATAGTGGTATTTTTATATTAAAACACAAAACATCAATAGTTTTGATGTACATCAAATAAAGTGGAACCATCTTTCTAAATTCAAAAATAACTTTTTTTTTTATTGTGTGATCATTTTAAGCTCATTTAAATTATTTGTCTGACTCGTCGGATGAGTAAAGCTTATCTGTTTAATCTCGACTTCTTGGATTCGAAGTAGTTCTGAGAGTGAATTTTACCTATCCAGGGAATATATTATAACTATAGTGCATACATTTATGCATAAAACTACTGACATTTGTGATAACCCTATGTAATTAACTTTGTAATTAAATAATGTTGATATATTTTTAATAGGCTATAGTATTTTCTCGGTATGCGTTCAGGTAACGTAAAGTGTATAAACGACAAACGGTAGAAAAATCGCTGAGATACGCTATATTAAACACTAGCTTTCCGGGCGCGGCTCAGCCCGCGCGTGTGTCGGTTATCGCGCAAAAACATTAACCTCTTTTTGCGCAGTTGGATAAAAACTATCCTATGTTTTTTCCCGGGTCTCAAACTATTTCCATACCAACTTTCATTCAAATCGGTCCAGTAGTTTTGGCGTGAAAGCGTAACAGACAGACAGAGTTACTTTCGCATTTATAATATTAGTACTGATTAAGTACTGATTTCAGAAATAAAAACTTGAACCGTCAAATTTATCGGTATGATAATTATGTAATTCCTTATTCCATATTTGAATGTTTGCTTTGCTTACAGTTGCAAATATTTTTAATTGTCTAACCTGGAGAAAGCAGTAGTTTTATTGTGCGACATTATTCACTATTAATTAATAAAAAAATCGCATCTGTAGCAAGACATTCCAAATTGAAACAGTTCTATCATGCTCGTGGCTAGGCTTTGTAATCGTACTACAGATTAGCATTACTATAAAAATTTATTGAACACTTGCATATGATTCCAAATGTAACCCTAAAATAAAAATTATAATATAAATATGTACATACATATAATATCGCTCGTGGGGTGCCGGGTTAGAATTGCACCTCCCCATATCATCACGTGGGTGTCGTAAGAGGTGACTAAGGGAAAACTACTGGAAGGTGGGCAGCAGCGCCTTCTAAAGAACTGCCAACTTACACTGCGATTCCCAAGACGCCTGCCAAGCGTGGGGATTATGGCATATACCCCCTTAATAGGGGAGGCCGTGTTCAGCTGTGGATGATCTGGCTGATATAGTACAGTACATACATATAGCGTAACTATAAAAATCATAACAATATAATGTCTAAATCTCGTGTTTCTCGTCATCAAGTATAATAATTAGAAGATAATATAATATACAATAATAACTCATAATAACTACAAAACAAAAAAATATGATATATATATATATATTGAATTTTCCATCATTAACGACAGCTTTAAAAGAAAGGCTTATAAATTCAACAATCAGTTGTTTAAAGAGTCTAACAAATCAGTTGTTTATCTGAGTTTTTTGAAGATAGGTACTAATGCCCAAGGCAATATAGTTATTTGAAACGGGCTTAAGATATACTACGAGGTAGTACGAGTAGGGAATTTTGGGAATGTTCGCCTACGACCTTCAATTATAAAATCTGTTACCAAGCACCTAACGGTGTGTTCCGGTAGCTTGAGAACCGATTTCTATTATCGGTTAACCCCGTTTACCATCTTCTACAACATCCTTACTTAAAACCACAGGCAGGTAAGTGGTAAAAGGATAACCTTAAAATGTATTTTAATTCTCACTAAGTTTTCATATAGGTAGGTATATACACCTGGAATGGTATTAGCAGATAAAAAATATAATGGCTGGTAATAAGATAATCAAAAATACATCGATTCATTGAAACCATTAACATCATGACTCAAACACTTAAACATAATTTCATAGCAAAAAATCTTCTAGATCACATTATTTTATGAACACGTCTGTTAACGTGCAAACAAAGCGCTTTAAAAGTTCATCAATAAAAATCAGCTCAAAAATTATGAGTCAAGCTTTACCGATAAAAAAATTAATGTTCGTACAACAAGGTGATTATTGCTGTAGGCGGGGCACGCTTACTCAACAACTTGGCGTCTAGCGGTGAAGCCAATTACCTAAACCAACTCATGGGAAAATAAATCATAGCGGGCCAAATTTGATGGGCAACGAAGCGTTGAGTTTGAATTTTTGTATCTAAGTCGTTATTTAAATCCTAAGCAGGGAAGTTTTGATTGTTTGATTGTGTTATTGAACTTAAACTTAGCTAGCCTCAATGCCTTGACTTTGTCCGCCACAAATTTGTTTACATTTCTTCCTTTTAGAAAATATTTTTTTATATATATTTTGACGGATTGTATTTTATTCTTGATGTTTTGCTAAAGGACCTTGGCCTGTCAAGAACAACCGTAACTTCCACCCAAAATGTGAATCTAAGGCGGCATTTGTAAGATCTTATCAAAATTGGTTAGGCAAGGGAGGAGGCTCTTCCGGTGGACGGGACTATTGATGATGATCGTAGAGGGGCCTGCAAGGCCTATCCGTGGGTTGCAAGGCGCCTGTGACTTGGGCTTCTTCCTCTGCAACGCTTTGGACCCGCATGTTGAATCCATAGAATGCCTATGTAATTCGTCTCTTTGGATCGAAATTGCCGTATGATGTGTATGAAAAAGAAGAAAAAACAAATTGAATGTGAATGAAATCAGCATTGATAATTATCGAACGTTTTCAGTCTTACATTTCTACATCATCATCAGTCGGAAGGCGTCCACTGTAAAAACGGCTTTCTTCGCAGAACGCCACAATGTATACGATTACTAGCCACTTTTAACTATTAGCTACCTGTGACTCTTACGATGTCGCCAGTCCACCTAGTGGAAAGCCTATACCAGCTCTACGTGTTCGGGGTAATGTAGTAAGTATTCGAGAACCTTTATTCCCCGACGGTTATCGGTTTGTCATTTCACTGTCACTTCAACTTGAAAATTCTGAAATCAATGTCGGTGACTTTGGTTATTAGAATTTGGATATTCAGAAGTTTTAATGTCAAAATGAAGTACATCTGACTATTAAATCTAGAATTGGAACTATGTCGCTCTTAAGGACACCGGTCGGAACACACCAATAAGTATTTGGCGACAGGTTTTCTACTTGGAAGTGATTAGCTAGGAAGGCCGGTATTAGATAAATGTCTTCCCACCATGAGATGGCTGCGGGGACGTACCAAGGATCTCCTGCGTGGCAGTTCATGATTCCACTGGGCAAACACTGTTTCATAATCTAAGGTAGCATCTGTCTCGGGCGGTTAGGTTATAAGGTCGTCGATTTAGGAATATATCTCTCTTGTTCAACACATTCTTTATACATGCCATTTTGTTGTAAGTTGACTTTTTCCAGAAGCTCTCCAATCTACTACAGAGAATAAGTTCGCCTTGTAAAATTTAATTTTTTGTTGCTATTTTATTTGCTGTACATACTAAATGTATTTTTTGGCGTAACAAAATCTCTGTTCGACTATTTTTAAGCTGATTGCTAAGCAACCCACACTTCATTCAGTTCTCATCACGCCCAATTTAACGAAGTATTTCAAGCCTCAAAAATAAACACCAGTATTTGATTCCAAAAATCCAAACAATAAGAACACCTCATTTCCTTAAACACAGCTTCAACCATCAAAATAGCTGCAAACAATCTTTATCATGATTCAAACCGGATCTTGACCTTATTATTCTCTTAACGACCATCATTTTACCGAATAAATAATTCAATAGCATCGAAAAAAATGTAATTCAAAAGCTAACATTCGTAATTATAGAGTTGTGAGTGCATAACTAGGTTTATACACCCACGGGAAAGGTTTATGTAATAATTGACCAGGTTGTAATTGAGATATGGGGGCTTTAGGTATGCACAAATGAGGCAGGCAATTTGTAGTCTTGACCGTTGACTTGGAGACCACCCAGTTGAGTCTCTTTAAGATGTATGCTGACTATTAGGTGACTAGTTTATAAGTAGTATGTCAAAAGTATTGAAGTGAATAGAAAGACAAAACTATGATTAAATAAAAAAATAAAATTTTTTTTTTTTATTTTAGTAATAACGCATGCTCTGCGGCTTATATCACAAACGAGAGGACAAATTAGAGTGATGAGTCATATGTTATGTTAGCTTAACGGTCAGAGCATACTTTGGCTATAGGTGGCAGGTTCGAATCTCTCACATGACTATAATTTTTTACTCTGGTAATTTTGTAATTCGGTAACAGAACTATGATGTTCACAGTGGATATTTCTTCAGAATTGTCTTCATCCGAATTAAATATTTATTTATTATGTGCCAGGCTGCAAGTTTTATTACACATACTTTTATATTTTTTCATCAAAAAAAAATTGAGGTAGACTTTGAGGCAGTGATAGCCGGGAGGTAATAGCTATAGAGAATGCCGTGCTGCAGATCCATGGTTCGATTCCTACCGCATAAAGGAAGGGTATTTTGCGAAAGCTCGCCTACGACCCTCAAGAAGAAATTTACCTATAATTACTAGGTATAAAATAAAGATATTCTTTATTTAATACCTCATAAAAAATCATTTATGGAGGCTGTCAAATTCATTTATGTTACGGAGGACTACGACAGTAAGATGTCTGTAATGTTGGTATATTATGTAACATATATCATACACACAATTAAACCAAATAATACATAAATCGCCGATAAAATGTAATTTTGACGTTGTGATGAAAACTAACAATTTATTTTTCAGGGCTGTTAGATTGTTAAAACCTAAAAAAGCAAGGCCCAACTCACTAGACCAGTTTTTATTTATTTAAACCAGTTGGAAAGCATAATTTTTGCTAATAAACTAACATTAGCATTTAACTCACATCTGCCTCAGACACTTCAAAGAAAAAGGCTCAAGTACCTAAAGCACCTTTTAAACACCACGTTTATTTACGACTATTGTTATTTTACATCCGTAAAGAACTATTTATTCAAACCATGTGTGAGGTTCCTTTACAAATCACGGTCCAGACAATATTCAAATGCATTTCCGTGCAGTACATTTCCATTTCAAGTCGCATGTTCTTACTATTTCAAATGTTTATTTGTCGTAAACTGTATGACTAATAGATGGTATTTAAATTTTCTGGATGTATATTCGAATAATATTATTATTCAAAATCGTTTTCCGTACGTTTATTATTGCTGTTGGAAACTATTCCTTTTGAAGTAATGACTTTTAACAATCCTTTCCTTCATCCAATCTCAGTAAAGGCCTCGTTAATAGGATTTTGATTTTGGTATAGTTTTGGTGATACGTTATAAAGATCAGTAAACTGGCGGTGGTGGAACAATATCCGCCTGGCTAGCTACCTCAGGAAGAAAATCTGTCGCCAAGTACCCAATAGTACTATGTTGTGTAATTTTTTTCTACGTGATAGGGTAGCCCTTGTCCACTATCTCACCTGATAGTAAGTGATGATGTAGTCAAAGATTTTGTTATAGAATGAATAGTTGTTTGGAGCATACTGTTAGGCACTTGGCGACAGATATTCTACTTGAAGGTGGTAGCTAGTCAGGCGGGCATTCGAAAATGTTCATTGTTTATTAAAAACTAGTAAGCAAACTACGCTATGTGAGCTCAAATTCCGGCAGCTGGCATTAGAAGTTGTCAGTTTCCATTGTAGATTAAATCTGTTTACTTTCTGATGTTAAGCGGTAATCTCTGCCAATAACAGGTTTTTTTTTATGCTTGATAGGTTAGCCTTTGACCACTATCTCACCTGATGGTAAGTGATGATGTGGTCGAAGATGTTGTTCCAGCTAACCTAGAATTACTGGTTCTCAAGGACTGCAGCCGGAACAGATTGCTAGGTGCTTTGCGACGGATTTTCATTTGAGGGTGGTAGATAGCCAGGCAAGCATTCGCGAAAAGCCCTCTCAACTTGCGGTGCAGCTCAAGCCGGTGGTGGGGATCGAACCATGGACCTGAGGCACAGCATCCATAGCTATAACCGCTCGGCCAACATTGCTTCAAAATCTGGAGTTAGACTTCAGTGATGCACAAACTAAAGGTTTTGGTTTTAGTAACCAAATTCAGCAGTAAGTCCTAATTTGTGCTAAATGTTCTGCTCTGCAACATTCCACCGCGACTATATATATATAATAGCATGCTGCTTATTTGGCATACATTTATTTCCAATAATCGTCTTAAGATTGCATATTCTCATAACATGAAAATGAACTCCTGAATCTTAACCCAGGATTTGCACCTTTTGATACTAATAACGATGATAAATTATAGCACAAATACCTATTGCTAATACAAAAGGTTATGAGTATACAATTTTTAATTATTTAGGGCCCGTTTCAGAATGTCCTAATAAAGTTTCGGGTTGCTTTGCAACACATAAAATAACTGAATTATAAAAATGACAGTTGACATGCAGCGCGTTTCAAGCTTTAACCGATGGATAGGCTAAATCGATGACTGTGAAACGCAAAGATAGTGTTTTATTTATTAGATATGTTCTGGGTAGTAAAACCGGAACTTACTCGAACATTCTGAAACAGGCCCTAAATCTAGCTACCTAACGTGACAACTTAGTGACATGTAGAGATTGCAACATTTGACGGGGTACGATTCATTCATTCGAAATTCATTTGGCTTACTTTAATTTCGTTCACTAGATATAATTGATAATTGACTTATGTCATAAAAACCTGTTTTTAGATATTATTTGATAATGAATTTATTTTATCTAAAATATAGAAACTATACAAAAATACAGTGTTTTTGTAACTAATGTTATAAATATATTTATCGAATCCTATAAATTTCTTGATATATATTCATGATCTGACAAGTAGCTATATTGTTAATATAAGTTTTAATGACAAAACAATACGGGAATATAACTTTTAAATGCTTTGGTTTCAGTTTTATGGATCGCCACCTGCTTGACGCATCCCCTTTCTTGGAAACGTTACCTTTGTTAATAGGTATACCTGTAACGCTCCATGTAATTCATAACTGTTGTACGCCTAAGGCGCACATTATCCTACGCATATCGTTGTAAGTGATGATATGCTGCTGATTAGGCGCAATTATTGCTTTATACTTTTTTCTTGCAACTTGAATATGGAATTATTTTTTAATAATAAATACTTTTAAAAGTATCCTAAAAAACATTAAATAATATTTAAATAAAACACTTAAAAAAGCATAAAATTATATATCTAGTGACAATTCCGCCTAATTTTCCTGTCATCTACGTGACGTCACAAACATCACGCAGCCTAACCGGAAGAATACCCGACTAGTTTCGCTTCTAAACGAAGCATCTTCAGGAGGTCTTGACTCACCGAGCGCACGATCGACAATTATTTTTTAACTCGAGAACTATACGATTAGATCATTTTAAGTAAGAATGCCTTGTGACATTAAAAAATCGGATACATACAAAATTATGCTTCAAGCAGCAAGTTTAGACCAAGGTTTTTGAAAATGAGTGCCAAGAAGACGCTCATTTTTATACTGGCATGCGTGTGGGTAATATAATTGTAATTATTAAAATTTAGTTATTATCATTGCCAGGTTGCGGGGCAAGTCGCCACACATAAGCAGTTATTAATTGAAAAAAATATTTGTTCCGAGATTTTCTATCTATTTTTTGAATTTCCTATATTTTGACAAAACCGTTAGAAAGTTTGTCATACCGTTTCTTTTTTGTGATAACAGAGGTTCTACTTATCGCTGTCAGCAATTGTAGTGCCACCGGATTTAGTACGAGGGGTTCAGTTTTTGAAACCGCCACCTACGTAGTTCCTACCGACATACGGAAACTTTACCAAGAAGTAATAATAATGTTATGATTACGAATGATCCCCGAAAACTTAAGTAATGCAAATTTTGTAAAACATTTTTAAACTTGTAAAACACATAGGTACATATATGATATATTGTTCATATACAGAACAAAGCTGAAACAGAGAATAGCAAAAGAAAAGTATGAATTTCCTTACCACAAAAAGAAAATGCAAAGCCTCTGCTTAGTCGTAATGTAATATTTTGTAACAAACTTGATGCTGAAGTAACAAGAACAAGAAGGCTTCTTGAGCAATTCGGAGCAAAAAATGTTAGGAAAAGTTGCGGCGTCTTTTAAAAGGTTCCATGATATAAGGAGCACGTTAACTTTGGAACCATGTGGTGTCCTAGAAAACTATTTTGCAAGTCTTTTATCCCATTTTTGCAAGAGCTCTGAGTAAAAAGTTAGCTGAAGTTTTAAGATTAGTACAACAGGTGTTTATGATAATATGGTATGCATCTTTATAAAAGTGATTTTGTGAAACAATTTTTACTAAAAAGTTTAGGTAAATTGAAAAACTCAGAGATATCGGTCTAATTTTTATACTAAACATATACATATATGCACTGAGAATATGGTTGTTTACATGATTGATATACAAGTATATAATATTTTTGTAGTAAAATTTTGAACAAACTTTTTAAATACCGTCCTGTATCAAACTGCATTGTTATTGCCAAATGGAGTTTATAAATCAATGTAATAAAAGAGATAATGCAAATAGAAAGTTTGTAACTCGATCATCGTTTGTTCATAATTAATGCTCGATACACCCGCGCGGGAATAATTCTACGGTTTATATGCACCCTTTGATAATATGAGATGAAGTTTCTTTAGACGCGCCGCCGGGGCGGACGGTGCGGGGCGGTTTGACTGGGGCGGAGTCTCAGGCGGACGCTCAGTCGGTGGGCAGCCGCCGTCGGAACCACGCGCTCACTTAACCGCGTAAAACTCATGCCACGCGAATCGCGATGTCTCTCCAAACGCGTAAATATTTATGACGCGATCGACCAATTCGCTCTCTCATAAATGGCACTGCCGACATCCATGCCTCACTGCATTTCGCATATGACCGTAAAATGCCAATAACAGCCGCGAAAAGACTCGAGCAAACTTTTATTCGAATAATAGTGTACGTGTTGTTATACTGCCATGCCGTTGAAAGGAACTCAGCGGCCGAAATGCCGCACGAGTGCGCGTATCGTAGCCCCGAGACGGAAGCGTCGGAGAACACTGTTCTGTTCTGCAAAATCAGAACTATAAGCAGTTTGGATCATCTGTTACAAAATATCAGTCGGACACATTTTGACGACGTGATATCGTTGCACGTCCAGTGTAGTGAGATTTTGTTTTTCGAGAGCACATTGACTGCTCAGACGGAAACGACACCGGGAAAGAACACGAACTTGGGAAAACTGCGAGACTTGGTGATAGACAAGTGCAAAATACGGCAGATACCAGCGCGCGCTTTTGAAAACTTCAAGGACCTGAAACGACTGAACGTGACTACATACAACAACGAGTGGACAGCGATGACGATGGAAATAAATGAATTAGCCTTCGTAGGCTTGAACGAGTTGACAGAACTTGATCTGAGTCACAATAACATCTGGAGCACGAAAACTGAAACTTTTTGCCCGTTGTACAGTTTAAAAACTCTTAACTTGACAAACAATCACTTGCAAAATATCAAGACTATCGGATTTTCGGAATCATTGAAGGAACAAAACTTAAGTGTAAGAAGTTGTAATTTAGTTATAGAGAATCTAGATTTATCTTACAATGACTTGATTGTAATGACTGATAACAGCTTGTCTAAGTTGAGGTCCCTGTCAAAATTGTTGTTGCAAAACAATGCAATTTCAACTTTAGAGGATGGGACTTTTGAAGGATTACTTAGCTTGCAGGTTTTGAATTTATCTAGTAACTTTATGAACACTCTGCCGCCAGATTTATTTTCGGACAGTAAATATTTGACAGAAATTTATCTTAGTAACAATACAATTAAAACATTGCCTGCGGGTCTCTTTAACGGTTTAGAGCAACTACAAATTTTAGATTTATCTCGTAATGAACTTGCTAGTCAGTGGATAAATAGAGAGACTTTTGTAGGCCTATTACGTATGGTAATCCTTAACTTGTCGTACAATAGGCTATCTACGATAGATCGTTATATTTTCCAAGAATTAAACAGCTTACAGAAACTCAATTTAGAACATAACGAAATAATATCAATTGACGAACATTCTTTTGAAGAATTAAGAAATTTGCATTCTTTGACTTTATCAGGCAATAATCTTGTGCATATTCACACTCACTTGTTTACCGATTTACATGTATTACACGAGTTATTTCTCGATAACAATAAAATTAAACATATAGATGACAACGCTTTCGATAATATGACAGCTATCGGAGACTTGGGGTTGAACGATAATTTTTTATCATCCATTCCCGGGGCTATTCGCAAACTTCGCTCTCTGAGGTCATTGGACATTGGTAACAACAATATATCACATCTTAACCGGGAAAATTTCAACGGCCTCCACGAACTAATCGGTTTACGCTTAGTCGATAACAAAGTTACACATTTAAGTGAAGATACTTTTGAATTTTTACCACAGTTACAAATATTAAATTTAGCCTCAAACAAAATAAAACACGCCGCTCCAGGGTGTTTTAGTACAAACTTTAATTTGAAATTTTTGCGCATGGACGGAAATGAAATATCAAAGCTTGAGGGCAAATTCAACTCTTTGAACAATTTAGTTCTATTGAATATGTCAGCAAACAAAATAACTTTTTTTGACTTCCGCACGCTGCCTAGTAGTCTAGAGTGGTTAGATTTGCATCAAAATTTCATAGATAAATTTATCAACGATGACATGTATTCTAACGTAAATATCAAACTACTGGACTTAAGCCACAACAACATAAGTGAAATAGCCGTTACTTCAATACCAAAATCCGTCGAAAAGCTTTATTTGAATGACAATAAAATAGAAAATATACAAGTCGGCTCTTTCTCAAAACTACAAAGGCTATCGACTGTGACGTTAAATAATAACAAACTGGTACAGCTTGACATGAATGCGTTCAGGTTAGATCAAATAGAAGAAGATAGTGACTTACCCGAGTTCTTTATAAGCGGAAACCCGTTTGTTTGTGACTGTTCAATGGAATGGATTCAGCGCATTAATTATTTGAGTCACAGTCGACAATACCCGCGCGTGTTAGATTTAGATAAAGCTATGTGTACATTGGTCCACTCACGTGCTAAACAGAAAAAAATGATAATAGACATGTCGCCTTCTGACTTTCTATGTCCATATGAGAGCCATTGTTTCGCTCTTTGCCATTGTTGTGACTTCGTCGCTTGCGACTGTGAGATGATATGCCCAAATAACTGTAAATGTTATCACGACATCACATGGAACGCAAACGTCGTTGATTGCTCTAACGCCGGCTATACAAAAGTGCCGGATCGCATTCCTATGGACGCAACCGAAATATACTTAGATGGAAACCACATTAGCCACTTGGGAAATCACGTTTTTATAGGCAAAAAGAAACTCCAAGTTTTATATCTCAACAATACAAAGTTGAAAGAAGTTAACAACCAAACTTTTAAAGGCGTTGATTCCTTGAGGGTGTTGCATTTAGAGAATAATAAACTCGTGGAATTGAAAGGCGATGAATTTTTGCACTTAAATAATTTAAACGAACTTTATTTAGATCACAATGCCATAGTTCATGTCGCTAATAACACATTTTCGTCGTTGAAGTCCTTATCTGTACTCAGAATTGACGATAATAAGCTAGTAAACTTTTTTCCTTGGAAATTATTAGCTTCGTCTGCCAATAGCTTGGCTCACGTTTCTATCGAAGGTAACCAATATTCATGTGACTGCAAAAGGTTAGCCGAATTAGATTCATGGCTACGGAGGGACCCAGGAGATCCGGAAAAAATGCTTTGCACAGATTCCGAAGGTAAACCTACTAAAATAACCATTGCATCAGTACTAAGTCGGTGTAAGGAATATATGGGATCGATAAGTGACCCGACCGTTTCTAGGGATCAGATTGTTTCCAAGTCAATTTTTCTTCCAGATAATTACTTTGCTGTTGTATGTGGTGTAATTATCATTGTAGTTATAATCTGTTTAATAGGTGCTATCTTCTACGCTTTCAGATATGAAGTGAGTGACTGGTTCTATACAAAGTACGGTGTACCTTTGTTCAAAGAGCAGTCCTGTCCGAACGTTGACCACGTTATGGAGGGTAACCCTAATCACATGTACGACTATTACGTGATATGTAATACCAAAGACACAAATTTCATATATCATAACATAATGTCCGAAATTGAGTTTCGAAAAATGACCTCCAAAAAGTTTAACCCCAGCGAGACATCGTTAAATATTCTCACTCTTGACAGCTTTGCAAAGTCGTCAAAACTTTCCAAGCGCTTGCTAATAGTTCTGACAACTCATTTTATCTGCAACGATCTTTGCGATATTCACTTCAAGAATATATTTTATAGTTATTTAAAGTCACTTAATCGAAGTGATTTGAACAAGGTAATATTTATTAAGGTTGTAGATAACGAAGAGATTAGTGACGAGATGTGTTTAACATTAGATAAGTGTAAGAGTATATCGTGGACGGATCCTCGTTTTTGGGATCGATTTGTCACACTACTCAATTCAACAGATACTATTATTACTGTAAAGGGCTCTGAGAAGAGCGTTTTCAAGAAGTCATTACGCCAGACTCCAACCTTGAGATACACAACAATGCCTGTTTCGAACGATAGTTGCTCAAAGCAGAATTTCACAAATTCCTTGCAGTATTGCAGAAGGAACGACGGAGAATCTTCTCAGAATGAAAGTTCCCCATCTTCGGATAACAATACATACGGTGAAGGGAACAATTCGAACAATAGCTACATGTCTATCGAGAACAGGACTTGTCCTCGGTTTAATTATGACCTGCGGCTGTCCCCTAGCAGTGGTCACGTATATTCTAGGGTAGAAGACATTTCCCCGAGTGCACCCCGTTCTTTAGGTGGGAGTACATCTAATAAGGCACGCACGTACTTTGTTTGAATATTTATTTAACTTAATTTCGTTTTGCACTCATAATTGCTTGCACATTTCGTATTCACTTTCTATATTATCCTGTAAATATTGATACCATTTTGTCAATTTGTCACATACGTAACATAATTTCTATTGGAGATGGTGACATGACAGAAATATTTTCAATAAAGTATTTTGTACAAAGGTCATTTGAAAAATGTTGAGTCTGATTGTGGTAAATTGTCTAATATTTATATCGTTCATACTACTAACATAATTTTATATAGAGTACCAAAACTGTGAATAATCATTGAAGTCAGTCACTGTAATGCAACACCAAATAGGCTAGGATGTTTTAATTAAAAAATATATAATCACGGCAATTGTTATAATAAGAAGTTATCATTATTAAATTATATACCTTCCTAAATAAAAAAATACTATGTTATGATTAAACGTTTCATTTATTATGTACAAAGTCAAATTAAGACGTTTCTATAATACATGGTCAATATTTTATCATACTTTTGTTTTATATCTGTTTTGAAATTAATTATTAAATTATTTTATTCGTTTGTTGAGTTCAAACACTTATTTATGCTTTTATTTATATTTCAATGTTGTTATGTACTTATATTTAAAAGTAAAAATCTAAGTATGTGCTTTCTGATAGTTATGTATCGAAATATAATTATGTACATAAACATAAAACTTAATATATATGTAACAATGCTGTTATCGTTGATTGGCATAAATGTATTGCTTGAGTAACTATTTTAATGTAATTAAGCTAAATCGTGATATTAGATTTAAAAATAAAACTTGGAAATATATGTAATTTTTCGATTGTAATTATTAGTCGTAACGAAAAATTATTGTTTTGTATAAAAAAATGTACAAAGAATATCTTGGGAACGTAATAAATTATACGACGTTTTGATACTTACTGTTTGTATTTCATTTAATAAAACTTATGACAAGATATATATTTAATTAATGAGACAAAATTTATAGTCAGGACACTTTCGAAATATTTACTTAGCATTTTGTTTGATAGAATTTCCATTACTTGTAATGATTGTATTTTTAGATAATTAATTACTTTGTGACTGTCAAAAAAATTGAGAAACATTTCTTACAGAATGTTAATTAACTGCTAATGAAGCTTCTTGAAATTTCTTCATAACTATCTAATTATTTTTAAGTAATATTTAATTACTTTCTTATAGAAAACATAACGGCAAAGTTGTTAAAGTCTGTCTTTAATAGCAAATAATATCATATATACAAAATGATGATAGATAGACCTTTGGTCCACATTGTTTTTAAGTGATAATGTTTTATTTCTTTATAGTTGGTAGACTAGTCTTTGACTACTATCTCACCCGATGATAAGTGTGGTATGGTAAGTGAAGATGTGGAAATACTGACTCTCATGGACACACCGTTAGATTTTCTACTTGAGGGTGGTAGCTAGCCAGGCGGGCAGTCCTTCCACCACGCTGTAACGACTGCCATTCTAAGACAACCGGGACCAATGGCTTAACATAAGCGTTCAGTAGTAATGTCACTAGCGATCACCCATCCGAGTCATGATTACGGTGGACGTTGCTCAACTAAGCTGATCGGTTAATAACGACTAAGCGAACTTCGCTACGAGCGCTTCAAAAATTTGGTTATAGGTTTACAACTATATCATCTCAAATGACATCAACAACAGCTGTAAGTACGTCTTCCGTCTTCCAGCTGTTGTTGATAAAATAGTCTACCGTTGAACAAATGACTACCCCATAAGTGGTTACTTTAATCTCTTAGCATACACCTTAGGGATTGCTATTAGAGATTAGAGTTTTTCAGAAGCTGCAGTTAAATGCCGGATATTCAGCAGCGCCCTCTGAAGAACTGACAACTTCTCTGTGATCTAAGACGCCTGCCAAGCGTGGGGATTATGGCAAATCCCCACAATGTTCATCGGTGGACGTTTCAGTTGATGTGATGATGATGATGAACGATTTTCTACATGAACGCGGTAGCTATTGAGGTAAGCATACTCTACTACTGTGCTGTGAAACTCAGGTATGATTGAAGTTATCAATTTCCGTACATGAAAGCTGCTGAGAAGGTCTTCATATACTTTTAAGGTAAGTAGGTAATTTTTTTTGAATTTGCCATCTCATATAGTAAGAAGATATCAAATTTTAAAGGCTTGCTTATGTATTATTATTATGATTCTCTAAAAGAACGTGTCTCGATCAAATCAAAAATTAAAAGCAAGAATTTTTGCATAGTTTTAACATATTGACTATGCGCACAAAAATATAGGCTCTATATAATTTTTTTGCTGATCATAGCTGTAGAATGTAGAATATTTCAATATTAAAATTTCCATATTTTACAAATTATTGGAGTACAATTTTTTTTGCCCAAGGTGGGAATCAAACCCGCGTTCTCCGCTATCGCGTCGGATGACTAAACCTCCTCGGCCAACTGAAGTCTGTATTTCTAGCCGAAATTATGTGCTCCAATTGTATTACTTTAACCGTCATAGGACACGGTGCGCCGCCATCAACCAGACTACTAGACTTCATCTGATCGAAAGAAGTGTTTTTTCAAACACTTAACTCTCGGTATGATGTCGCTACCCTTCTAAATTTCTAAATATGATTACAAGCACTATCGCGTGCCAAGCGAAAACCATATTTTACAAATAATCGGAGTACAAAATTTTATGCCCAAGGTGAGGATAGAACCCTCGTCCTCCGACATCGCGTCGGATGCCTAAACCTCCTCGGCCATCTGGACTCGACATTTTCTAGGCGAAATTCCTTGCTCCAATTGTATTACTTTAACCGTCATGCGTCATAGGGAAAGGTGCGCGGGCAAAATTTCTTATTGACCTTTATATACAGCGCCGTAGATGCCTAAATTGCATAAATGATTTTGACTTGGCCTTTATAAAATTTTGCACCTCGAACAGGAATCAAACCTGTACCTTCTAGTTTTTCGTATCGGGCACCTTTACCTTTTGACCACAGAGACGATAGAAAGAGGTGAAAATGTATGATTTGATCATTGTTTTAGCTGTTGTAGGGAACGGCATTGGCTACCAATCAGGTTTCCTGGATTTCATCACAGGAAAGAAGTGCTGTTTCTGTGACTTAACTTTTGTTAATGATATGTCTACCGTCTGAAATATTAAATAATATTTCAAGCACCATTGAATAATCCACAAACTATGGGTACCTACTTAAAATTATCACCTCGAGTGCGAATCGAAACTTTACCTGTTTTGATTACCACCTAGCTAAAAATGTAGCCCATCGATACGTTTGAAGAAGAATTTACGAAAAAACATAATACTTCACTTTTAAGAAATAATTTGTTTTATTTATAAAAAAGCTAGCAAAGTTTATCTATATAATTTAAGTTGTTATGTTAAGACACGTTTAGAAATTTAAGCTGCGTTATTTGTTTTTTATTTGAAAACTATGTTTTCAAATATTGTAATGAGTAAAGGGAATGACCTGCTTGTTGAAATTAATAATGAGACTGTTTATTGTGACAATAAGCTAGTTTGAAATACAAATATTAACTTTGAATCATTGACTTTTCCATTCATAATATAGACAATTTTCATAGAATACTGTAAAAGTTTCATCGCTAACACATCCCGGGTTGGCTATGAATGCAACTGGGCCCGGCCGGGTTGAGAAACATACCGGGTTGAAATCTCTAATTGAGAAGCCACCCTCACGTCAAACAAGCTTTATGCTCATATTGCCGATCATTATAAAATCCCAGCATTTATAAGTGGCTCAAAATCTTATAATTTTGTTAATTGAGCCAATAATTATTGTTTATTTTAAATGCTACTTAACATCGATCGTAGACATCAGATTACTAAAAATCGTATTAGACAATTGTTCTGCCTATTAGAGTTATGTTGATAAAACTAGTTGGATAATTTTCTTACAGGAGGTGAAGTTAAGTGGTCTTAAGTTTTCAGTCAGAATCTTAGTAGTTCTGAGTAGTGTTGATTATTTTTCATTTCACTTCATTGACAAAACAAATGTATCCTCATAACAGTTAACGAATAATGAAGTGGAATCCTGTCACCATCTGATGACGAGGATTTGATGGCAATAGGTTGAAATCACGTGTGACAAACGTTTTTTTTGGATTGTTACGGAACAAGCACGAGGCACACCTGATATTCGAACGGATTGCACTGCGCCCGTCACACAGATATACTCGTACAGTTGTTAAGTCTCATGTGTCTGTAATTTTTCTGGCTCTCAAGGACTTCTGCCGGAACACACTTTTAGGTGCTTGGCGACACATTTTCTACTTGAGAGTGGTAGCAAGCCAGGCGAGAATTCGCAAAATCCGCTTCCACCGTGCGATGAAGCAATTAATTTACGGCACGGTAATCCTCTTAATTGAAAATCTAACAAAAAACTGTTACCGTTCGGTCATCATTGCTTCAAAACGTATCCGAAAGATTATTCATTTATTTATTTAGAACGGACTTAGTTTCTGCTTGTCACTGTGACAATACATTTCCAACGTGCTTTGGGCCTACCCTCAATAACCCTGGGGGGTGAGTGTTGAGGGTAATTCATCAGTGACGGACTCAGAAGTGATACCTCCGTCGTCAGCGGGCGCTGAAAACGCACCGCTACAAATGGAGGAATCGAATGCTCGAGGGCACCACTTCGTTACGGACCTCAGCTTTAAGGGAAATTTTTATAAGAACATGCTAAAACTATCGTTATGTGTTTTTAATGTAATTGCTCAGAACAAGGATGAGGCCCACCTGATGTTAAGCGGTAACCCCTGGCTATTACAGATGCATTTCGTCACAAGTGACGAATTGCACTGCGCCCGTCGCCTGGAGACATAATATTACAGTTGTTAAGTCTCATATATTATGTCTGCAATTTTAGTCGTTCTCAAGGACTGCTGTAGGAACATAATGTTAGGTGCTTGGCGACTGATTTTCTCCTCGGTAGCTATCCAGGCTAGCATTAGCAAAATGCTCTTCCACCATGCGGTAAAGCTCAAGCCGGCGGTGGGGATCGAACCATGGTACTGCGGCACTGCAGTCCATAGCTTTTACTGATCTCCGCTGCCGCTGTAACCAAGGAAGCGAATGAAAGAAGAGTACATGTGGCAGAGATGTAAAGGTTGAGATGGATGGATGTGTAGTCTAAATAGAATTTATATGATAAGAAATGAGTAGATCAGAAGAAGCTTGAAAATAACACCAGTGCGTGAAAATGGAAGAGTATTAAACTAGCGTGGTATGGGCACGTTGTGAGGGACAAAGCATTACAACGATTAAGGTGTGAAAAGTATGAATGTGGGCAAAGATAGTTCCATCCTTTGGCCACATTCATGGGTGAAGAAAATTATGCGTGTGAAAGATATGAGTAGTCATACGACGAGCAACAGAACGATACGCAGGACAAAATACATACCGTGGCGACCCCACGAAAATAAATAGTTTACACAAACAACTCCAGACGTTAGATAAGAAAAAAAAATAAAACCTTTGGTCTCTTATTTGTATAGGATGGCATTAAAGAAATTTTGTTTTAGAATCAGTCTTAAGGTGTAATTTAATTGGTTTCCACTTTGAATTCAATATTTAATTTCTGATCAACATTCTACAGAAAATATCAAAATTTTGGCTTTATACCTCATTCTGTTTGCCTCTTGTTACGAAGAGGGCCGTGAAATATGGATGGAAATAGAACGGCGCGGCAGAGTATCATTAATAGAGCACCGTTATCCCTTTTTGTATGGAAATATACAAATTTATAATATTTATTTCTCATTTAATTTCTACACAGATATACAATGTATAGGTGTGACACTTATACCTTATTTAATTGGTATGGATTAAAATAAAATTCCTACAAAGGTAAAGAAGTGGAGTATGGAGGTTTGACATTCAATCTTCAGTCTTAAGAACACTGTTCATGAACAAAATTGACTGTAGTAGTTAGGTGGCATTCAAAGTCTGTAGTCAAAAATTCAATATTTTTACAGCTTTTTGGGTTTTTAACTAGGTCTGATAACCATTTCACATGATCGTCAATTCAAAGTAGAAAATATGGCTTGTGTTACCTAGCAAAGCTATTGAATACTAATGTACAAGATTCCATGCATTACCTGTACAAGCGTCCAAAATATGAAAAATTAAGTACGTTTACCCGTAACATATGTAATAATTTCAATAAGACTTATAATAAAAGAAAATTGATATCGAAAAACCTTCATCGTATCTCATATTACTTGATGGGTACAATAGTCAGACGACCTAGCAACTGACCCAAGAATCAGTACTAATATATTATAAACGCGAAAGTAACTCTGTCTGTCTGTCTATTACGCTTTCACGCCTAAACTACTGGACCGATTTGAATGAAATTTGGTATGGAGATAGTTTGAGACCCGGGAAAACGGGACTGCGCAAAAAGAGGTTAATGTTTTCGCGCGATAACCGACATACGCGCGGGCGGAGCCGCGCCCGGAAAGCTAGTATGTTTATATTTAGAATTTCCGCCATAATCATTACCGTCCGCTTTCAGTAAGGCATTACAATATTTCTATCTTTATTGAACATAAAGATATAGAAGAGTCGGTTGAAAATTACAGTCTGAAAGAGCAAAATAACACTTATTGTGCTACAAGTTTCAGATTCAGTCTGATAGCCCCTTTTGTGAAATCTAATTAGTAGTAAACCCCGTGTACCTATTATTCGGCTAGTGATTGAGTAAACTAAGGAATTTTGCCCAATACCTTCTATGCCTATATGCCTGTGGGTGCCGTGCTAGAATTTCACCCCCCCATTGCTATACCTGTGGGTATCGTAAAAGGCGACTAAAGGTAACATACAGGAAGGTGGGCAGCAGCGCCTCCTGAGGAACTGATATCTTAAACTGCGATCTCCAGGACGCCCCAAGAGGCTGTGGTTAGCAGGGAACAATTCGGATGACACAGTATGTGTATATTTTTTTTTAACACATTATAACAAGTGCGAGTGGGACTCGCGCACGAAGGGTTCCGTACCATCAGTACTCATATTATAAATGCGAAAGTAACTCTGTCTGTCTGTTACGCTTTCACGCCTAAACTACTGGACCGATTTGAATGAAATTTGGTTTGGAAATAGTTTGAGACCCGGGAAAAAACATAGGATATTTTTTTATCCAACTGCGCAAAAACAGGTTAATGTTTTTGCGCAATAACCGACAACCGCGCGGGCGGAGCCGCGCCCGGAAAGCTAGTTACAAATAAACGGCGAAAACCTCTTTTTTGTATGGGAGCCCCCATAATTATTTATTTCATTAATTATATTTAAAGAGAACATAAAACTAAATATTCTGTGAATATTTAAATCGTCTACCTGTCACCGTTATTAGTATCGAGCAAGAAACGTTTAAAAAAATCAAGTTTGTTGTATGGGCGCCCCCCTTCAATATTTATATTGTTTTATTTTTAGTATTTGTTGTAATAGCGGCAATAGAAATACATAATTTGTTAAAATTTCAACTGTCTAGCTATTACCGTTCTTGATACAGCCTGGTGAAAGACGGACACCGAAGTCTCGGTAATAGGGTCCCATTTTTACTGTTTGGGCACGGAACCCTAAGAAGGAACTGATTTCTAACTCTGACATTTACTTAAAAAACAACGACTTCTACAAGTACTGAAGACTTCTGAGAGTAAATAAATAGCAATTTGATTTTTTTAATTGTAAAATAACCGTAACTGTTTACAGTTATTTTATTTAAAAAAAATATATATATACTACGTGTTGATGCAGTTTCTATGGAAATAAACGTAAAAGTATATAATTTTAAATAAAAAATATATTTTCATAATCGGTTCATAAATGACGGAGTTATGAGGTAAACAAACAATAATAAACGTTGAATTGAGAACTTTCAAGAGCCATTTCACAAAATCACGCTACTGAAGTTTAGGTAAATGCCAGCGCATCGCTTACACAAGCGAAAGAAGTGAGGACGGAATAGCATGACTGTGAGTAACTTATTTTGATATATGCACTCATTAATAAATAAATAAGTAATAAGTTGTGATATAAAAAACTGTGTAATTGGCATGAGTAAATCATGATAATTTAGAGTTATGTTAAATATTTTTTCCTGACCAAGAAAACAGAGTTAGTATCACAGTTAATTGAGATTAGATTAATTGGAGAATGCACTTTCTTCTGATATAATATATGTTTGGAATTACTCTTTATTTAACAAAATAAATCGTGTTAAAATGCGTATATAATTCGTGAAAATTGGCGCAAGGTCTTTAATTTTTATTCCATAATTATGATAAATTATCGATATTCTAGTACACTATGTGTCAACAAGATTATATGCCTGATGTATAGATTTTTTTAAAAGTTAATTTGATGAAATTTTATACAAGAGATAGAGCTCAGAAGATGGCTATGCGTACGTTAATTCGTAAAACAAGGTCCGGGAGATTGGTCACTACAAAATACTTGAAGTAATATTTGTAAATGTGGTACATTAACTGAAAAGGGAACAGATTATTATATTTTTAACAATTATTCAACAATTTGTAGATCTTTCCTATGATAGTAAAATCTTCGATATACGCATCAAAATGTGAAATGCCTCAGAAAACAAGTAAGTAAGAGTAGTATTTTAATAGATTGTATTACTAATAGAACAAATAAATAAGAGACAAAGTCCTGAGCTAGATTACCGGTTATTTACTTAAAGATATAGTACAAACATTTAGTATCTGTAATCTTTTGTGGACCTCCTTATGACATTGTTTATGTTATGATAAGTAGATATTGTAAATATATTAATGGTGGTTTTAATTATAATAAAACTACCTTTCCGGCCGCCTTTTTGCGCAGTTGGATAAAAACTATCTTATGTTTTTTCCCGGGTCTCAAATTATTTCCATGCGAAATTTCATTCAAATCTGTCCAGTAGTTTTGGCGTGGAAGCGTAACAAACAGACAGACAGAGTTACTTTCGCATTTATAATATTATATAGTACATATAGGGATTGTATTTTCTGGCTAAACACCTGTTGATGGAATATGTAAAGTTACAATGAAAAGAAAATTTTAACCATAAGCGGGATTGGAACCTGCGACCATCAGTACTTAAGTCGGAATATGTAAAGTTATAAAAAATGAGCTATCTGCAATGCTAAAAAGTTTAAAATTGTCCTAGTGATTCTCTACAGGTTAAAATAAGTTAAATTATTAATTTGGAGAAGAATGTCATAGTCATCACTTCGTACAGCGGGGCATTTTGGGAGGAAATCAAAAGAAAAGCGACACATTTTTCGGAAATTAGAGTCAACATGAAAATTTTAACCGAATCCCAAAAAAGGAAAGTTCTTAACCCGACGCGTATAATCATTTTTGTATTTATATGTAATCTTGAAGATTATCTTATGTTTAAGTAGAGTATAATTTCAAATTAATCCATTTTAAACTTAATCACATCGGTTAACCGACTCACAGACAGAGTTCCCATACCGAATAGTAATAAATACCTTGTGGAAGTCGGACCAAGAAAATCGGAGCTCCGAGTTTGTTAAACAGCTTGGTACAAACTTCAACAAGCTAATCAATATATCTTTTGTAAGAAGTTAGTTTTTTAATTTATTTCGTGATTAAAATAATACAGTGATGTGTAGAAGAGTTCTTTAATTAGCTTACTAAACGCTGAAAATAACCTGGATAAAGTTATACAGTTAATATAGTGCTCTCTGTGTGAGTGTAATGATTTGAAGCGCCATCTTCGATTCGTTTCTTTATTAAACCTGGTCATACTTATAGACAATGTTGTCCAGATTAATCACTTTTCTAAACATATCATTTTATTTTTTTAAATATTTTTTTTTTGCAATGACGCATTCTCTGCGGATTGCAATACAAAACTACAACGAAGAAAAAATATAGTCATGAGCGGAAAAATTAGGGTTATATTTGAGTCTGGGCATACCCCGGCTATCGGGGTGGATGACGCGGGTTCGAATCCCAATAGACGAATTATGTGGTAATATAAAAAATATTCAGTTCAAATGCTAGAGTAGCACTCACCATCTTTTCCCGTAGGTGGGCAGCAGTGCCATCTTTAGAACTGCCATCTTACACCACGATCCCAAGAGTCCTGCCAATCGTGGGGATTATGAAAAACCTTCCCCCTCCACTTATTAAGCAAGTAGCCTTTGTTTAGCGGTGGACGTTATAGCTGGTGATGACGACATTATTTTTTTAATTTGGTAGAATTTCAGAAAAGAGCCAATTAATGCTTTTTGGTCTTTTGGTTATTCTCTTTTGTTTTATGTTGGTTATTCTCTTCATCATACTAGCTGGTTATTGTTAGTAATAACTGTATTAAGGTTTTATAAAATTAGAAATCCCGCACATGACTTAAAAAAAACAAATTTTCCTCTAGTAAATTTGTAATGTAATCCGCAGAGCATGCGTTATTGCCAACATAAAAATATAAAAAAAAAATATGGTTAAAATTTAGAAAATTCAACATGTCTTTCCGGTTTCCTCCCTGGCTTAATGATAGGGTTGTTCACGCGCCACCATTGTTGTTTCATCCTTGCGGTTCCACTAATCCGATGTCGCATTACCAATACTCAGTGCTGGTATCGCAAAGTATTTACAATAATAGGTTTCATTCTAACTCTGCCTCAGTTTTATAACCAATTCTCAGTATCAAAGTAAACCAACATTTGAGGTTCGTCTCCCTTTATAGCTACTAAACAAAATTCTAAGCGTACATAAACGTTTAAAGTCACTGTTACGTTTGTGGCGAACATAAAATTATCAGGTTTAGTGTTATTGTCGTCACAGAAACAATTCGAGGCATCTAGCCGCGACTTGGTTCGCGGTTTTCTAGGGGTGTTTCAACGCCGTTAATTTTTATGTGTAAGTGATGCGAGGAGACACGTTGTAGAAGAGCAATGTACTTTTAATTATTTCTTTGCGATTTTCAAACGTAAGGTTTTTATGTACTACTTTAAATTTATGTTATAACACGTAACTGTTCACGAGGCTGTTTACGTATTCGATTTTGAGGCATTAAAAGCCTCACAGACTGATAGGATGTAAAGAAACCTAATATTTTTAAATTGGTATTTAACAGTATAGTCATAATTCGGTCAAAATAATAGTCATAAGCCAGCCACGTTAACAAGCCTTAACAATTTTGATTCTACGCAAACCATCATAAGTAGGTATATTTAATCAATCAGTCAATGTGTGAGGCGAAGGCACAGCAGCAGCACTGGCGGCGCTGCCATATACTAAATCGCGATTATTGTGTGCGCGTGCTATGTAGGCTGAGTGGTGTAATATGTTGATTTGGAATATCTAGGGTTCAATTCGCGTGTCAGACATTATTTTTTTCTTACAAAGAATTGTTAGTAAGCAGCATTGAACTGCTTTTGAATGGACAGCGGGATGCAACAGCTGCCAGTTTCTTCAATGAAAATGGTAGACGGTAATAGGTTCGCCCTGTTGCGACATGAAATATGTATATTTAAATCGTGATGATATGTGTATGTGCGGATCCTAAATTTATTGTTATATGATAATAATGAGACGTGAAATGCCATATTTTAACACATACTTGCAAAATGTGGAATGATCTTCCAGCTACCGTTTTCCCGCAAAGCTACAATATATATGGATTCCTTCAAAAAGGGTGTTAAAAGAGTCTTACAGGGTCGGCAACGCTTTGGTAACGCCCCTGGTGTTGCAAATGTCAATAGGCGACGGTAACCGCTGGACTGTCTGCTTGTTTGCCACTCCATAACATAAAAAAAACAAAGACTTCGGATGCTGAACTCTGTTTAATAATACACAATTTAAAATATAAATATGATATGAGCAGGCTGGTTTCATCAGTGACCTGTCACAATGATGTTATTATAGACATAATGCAAACATAATTCATGATCGGTTATGTTGACAGAAATAGCAGCACAATGTTTGTGGTTAATTGATTGTGAAGTCAAAGCATTGTGGAGCCAAAACATTATCCGTGCAGTTTGTTGACCTTTCAACGGCGCGGCGGTGTGATTTATATATGTAAGTAGTATGTAAGACAATTAGTCATATCATAAAGCAGGTCTTGTACACGCATTGTTTATTATTATCGCATTTATTCCTCGAGTTTTTTCTATGAGCAACAGAATATGTAGGTATACACATATCTTCTTATTCTTGTCCATATTTTCCGCTAAGTGGGGTGTACACATAACGACGTGTACTTTTTCCCTAAGTTTTATCAGTTTTATAGCTCGTTATGTGAGTACATACCCACTATCGTAGACATCATCCTCTTTAGAATTACAAAAAAAAGAATACGAGTATGTATACATCTGGAGTTAATTCTACCAAAATGTCCAGTTTAGGGCCTAAACTGGACATTTTGGTAGAATTAACTCCATTAGATACATCGATGCAACGTTTTTTTATATATATGTGATAGGCTAGCCTTTGACCACTATTTCACCTGATGGTAACTGATGATGTGGTCGAATATGTTGTTCAGGCTAACCTAGAATTACTGGCTCTCGAGGACTGCTGCCGGAACATACCGTTAGCTGCTTGGCGACAGATTTTCTTCTTGAAGGTAGCTAGTCAGGCGATAATTTGCAAAATCCCACACTGCATGAATTGATCATGCTATATCGGTGTGGGATTCGAACCCGCGCCCTCCACCCCTATATCCGGGGTATCCTTTAACCACTGAGTCAACATGACATATTATTATGACGTATGCATCTAATTTATATCGTCATTGTTTAACTTGTAATAAAGGTGGTGGAAACATACCCTTTAAATTATTTAAAACACGTGGAGTCAAAAAATTATCCATTGTTCCTCTTGGAATATTGATACTTTCTTTCAATATTAAAAAGTGTTTATAAAAAAAAACCGTGCACAGGATTCAAAATTATGCTCCAACATACAATTTCTTCACTTCATGAATTATCAAGGTAAATTCTAAGAACTTTAATACAAATAGGCAAATAAAAAGCGTTCCCAATTCAGATGCCAATTACGCGTGGTAAAATTTATTTCGGCACATGTAAATTGACACAGAAAATAGCTCTTCTTGTGTCACATATTTGTGGTTCTAGTCTATTAACAAGTTAAAGTTTTAGGAATGTGGGTCACGGAACCTCGAACTTTCACAGTTTCTGTAAAGTTTTTTAAAGTGGTGGTGTGCCACTTTCAACATTAATTAAATATCAGTACGCTTTGATTTGAGTCACAGTTTTTGAATTTATCAAGAGCACTTTCATATTTTTTAAAACAATTGTTTTTATAATAAAAATATTTTAAGAAAACATTAATTTAATATTTTTGAAAAAACACTTCAAAAATATCAAAATTTGCCAAATTTTCTCTTCCTTTCTTCTCTTTCGGCGAACTCGTTGATCCTTCCGAGGATGCTTCGTGTAAAACAAAAAGGCGTCGAAAATTCTTCCGGTTTGGCTACGTGGCGTTTACAACTTGGCTTACCTAACAAATACATTAGGCGGAATAGTTAATAGATAATTTTTTAAAATGTTTTTCTAAAACATTAAATAAAAGTTATTTTTATATTGTAATTATTATTATTTATTTCCGCAAAGCAACGCCTGAATCTGTTCATTAATTGTTTTTATATTATTAAATAGGACAAGAAAGTTAAGTTCATAACACAATAAAGATACGTTTATAATGCCTACTTGGGATTTAAGTTACCTATATACACATGATATGAACATGTCCTTATTCACAGTTGTAAATAAGCCCGAGATATCAAACCAGCCGCCTATCATTATTTTCTTTAAAATAATTTCACATTTTCGTTGAATTAAATGAAAAATCTACATTAAAAACTATCTATGATATAACAAGATGGTTAATTATATAACAGAACAAAGTAGAAATAGGTAAGTCAAATTCTAGTATATATTAAACTGTATCATCATAATATATTATATCAAAGCGATCAATAAGTATCCTTAACATTACTTAAACCTTTTGTATATACATCAATCATTCAATAAGTAAACAATTGAATCACTTATCTTGTATCAGATCCGATCGCCGCTTAACCATTTTTAGTATCATGACGTTTCGTTCCTCCGATCCCCTATAGGCTGCCAATTTTAATCGGATGACGAGTGATGCACCAAAACGCATAATTACAAATCGGAATGTCTCACGGGACCCGATTCCGTATTAGTTTTGACATTCGGCTTGATTGATGGACTACAATCTCTGGACGAATCTCGTGAATGAGCGCCCGTATATGCCATTCCCGACATACTTTTTGATGCTACCATCCTAACCCATATGCACAAAGATTTAAGAGTTAATTTAGATCGTATAAGGATAATGGGTAAAGTTGTAGATGCAGTACCGATACCTAGGTGTGTCAAATTGGAAGCGTCAGGGTTGGCGTCGGTTTGACAGAAAATGGACGGATAGTTGAATTTTAGATGGATGGCTAATAAAGTTGATTTTGCAATGCTGCGTGAGTGGAGTGCACTTTGGTTGAGTGGAGCTATAAAATTTATGTTCTGAATGGATTAAAATCTATACCTACATAAAATGTGTAAATTGAAAACAATTTGAAATTCGGTAAGTGTGACTAACAAATTAATCTTGTTAGTGTAGTCAACTCGTTTACATGCACCATTAAAAATGTATCGATTTTCATATTTGATTCCCATACCTCTGATATATCTTACTAGGAGTGATTCATATGAGAAACCTTATCACATTGAATATTTTTATCAATTCTCATTCAAGATCTAGTGTCGAAGGTAACTTCGACTGCATTATCACATTCTATTTTCTAACAAGTGAGATTGTTGTAAAGATTATCGGATTTATACCATGTTTATTATATAAAAGGCTTACTTAACTAGAGAATAAATATGATTAGCACTATCGCGTGCTGAGCGAACAACACATTTACAAATTATTGGAGCACAAATTTTACGTTCAGGCCGGGAATCAAACCTGCGTTCTCCATCTCGCTGGATGCCTATTCCTCTCGGCTACCTGGACCTCACTCTTTCGAGCCAAAACTATGTGCTACAACTGTATTACTATAACCGTCATACTTATCTAGCAATAGTTAAAGCCACGCAGAGGAGTATGGAACAATACAGTACGGAACGCAGTACTGAAATGTTTAGTTAGAACAAAACAAAATTAAAAAAAATCCTTAGTATTTGAACTTTGTTACAATATTAAGATCCCGTTTCAGAAAGTCCTATTTAAGTTTCGGGATGCTAACCAACACATAAAATAACTGAAAGATAAAAATGACAGTTAAGATACAGGGCGTTTCAAGCTTTAACCGATTTTTTAACCGATGGATAGGCTATGACTGTGATACGAGTTTTATTTATTAAATATATTCTGGGTAGTAAAACCGGTACTTACTCTGACATTCTAAACAGGCCCTAAATCTAATATATTTATTAGTCAACTAGCTTTCCGGCTGCGGCTCCTCCCACGCGTTTGTCGGTTATCGCGCAAACCATTTATCTCTTTTTGCGTAGTTCGATAAAAACTATTCTTTGTCCTTACCCGGTCTCAAACTATTTCCGTACTAAATTTCATCCAAATCGGTCCAGTAGTTTATATGTTTATTCATTGAATACAAACATACAAATCTTTCCTCTTTATTATATTAGTGTAGATTGATAATTTATTATCAAAATACAACAAATCAATTTCATTTAATTTTACCTACTTCTGAACAAAAAAGTGCTTACCTAGAGAGTTTCTTCGAACGTACAACGCCCGAAATTTATCAGATGTGCTTCTGGTAGGTTATATTTCTGAACATTTAGGAATCATTTTTGCATGTTTTCTATTTTTGAACATTCAGGAATCATTTTTGCATGTTAATTTGCGACGAGTTTCACATATATTTGGCCACTTTAACTGCTATACAAAGGATTTCAGTCTAGTCATCTTTATGTTAATAGACAACAATAATGTCAACTTCCGTTTCCTCCAAGGCATAAGCACTCTTAAATAGACGTCGGGTCGTAAATGCTATTCTTTACCTTTATGCTACCTACTTTTACGATGTGTAATTCTATGTGTGCTTGGACGCTTGTATAGAATAAGATTTGCAAGGAGTCTTTTATAGTGTAAGTTGGGTTGTATACACAACACTTTTGTCAGTTACTTAAATCATTTTGTATTCGAAGAAGACGATATTGTCCAGTTTGGTTCAAAATGTTCTTTTTAATTGTTACAAAACTATAGAAATATATAATATATTTCTATAGTTAATCATAAAATTAAACTACAACTATGATTACTAGCTCCCATACTAGGATTCCCTGTGTTGTGGGAGTCTAGTCTCTTCCTGTGGTACATACTAAACTAATACGAGGCCACCTGGAACTAAGCGGTAACCTCTGCCTATAACACTGTTGCCGGAGCACACAGCTAGTTGCTTGGTGACAGATTTTCAAGAAGGTGGCAGCAGGGTGAGAGTGCCTTCCACCCTGCGGTGGAGTTCAAGCCAGCGGCGTTTGGAACCATGGATCTGCGGCATAGTCCACAGCTATTAACATTCGGCTAGCACTGCTTTTCTTGCAAGAAACTCTTTGTAACATTTCGTAGTACCTGCGTCTGTCACATAAAGAAATAATTGCGAAAAGCATACATTTTTAGTTCCATCATATACAAAAAATATTTTTTAAAATTTAAAAAATATTATGGATTTTATTTAGCAATAAAAATACCATACCAAACCATAACTTTACGGAACCCACGGCGCGCGAGACCAATTCGCACTTAGCCAATTTTTTTTCAATTATTTGATACTAGAATATTTTTATAATTTCGTAGAATTGTTATTAAAGAATTTTTCTGTTCGTTCATTAATAAATCCTTATGTAATTGTTATGTTTGGCTCAAATATTGATTCCGTAGAAGGAATACAAGTAAGTATTTACGTACTTCCTAAATTTACCACGAACCATCGACAAGGATCAATATTACGTGGTAGAAGTCGCACAATGCTATCAATCAACTCATTTCAACCCAGGGTAATTTTACTATTTATTGAACGGAAACCGAGCTTGCAACATGAACTGCAAAATGCTCCAGATCAATAAATTAGGCAAAAGCTTAGCCAAACAAATCGTAGCAAATAAAGAACCGCCTACCTTCTCGAGTACCTAATCCTGCACGTGGGTCGATCAAAGGTATCCACTTACAGGAAACTACGATCAATTGCAACAAAAGTGACAAACTTAAACTTAAAATATTAGCCATAACAAAATCAACCATATCTCGCTCGCATAAGGGATAAATTAGAAAAAATTTGAACCGGAAGACAATATAACAAAAAATTAAAGGGACAGATATTGATCACAAATATTTCTGTGGTCAATAACAATACCAGTGATAGATTTTTGTGTGATGTGAATCGTGATATTGTTGCGCTTTTATGAATAGTAGCGCAATTGCAAAAAAACTAACATCTGCGTGTTACGAAACGAATAACTAATATTATTATTATAGTACAGTGTGAAACAGAGAGTAAAGCTATTTTGTAATAGTAGGAACGTAAATTGTGCTCAATTGATGAAAGTTGCTAGAACTACAATCAGTCACGTAAATTCTTTGACAAGCTAAACTCGTTCTGGTGAAACGTTAGCAATCAAGGGGGCGATTCTCAAAATCGGAATATGTATCACTATAAATGATATAAATGATAATACAGGTTTAAAAAATCGATGATGCACAAAACATTTCGATTTTCATCATATCAAATCAATCATTTATTTGCAAAAATACAATACTTTCATAATATTTACAATAAGCTCTTATTTTTGTATCGACAATTGTATTCTGCCTGCAAGCAGGCGGGCAAATATTAGGTTAGTTTATACATACTAACACGAATATAAAATAATAAAGTTAAAATACAAATAAAAAAAAAAAAAAGTAAATAAAGTCAAGTTATGTTTTCAAATATTCAGACACAGTATAAAAGCATTTGTCTAACAGCCAATATGTCAATTTAGTTTTAAATACATTGCCCTGCAGAAGTTTTAAATCATTTGGTAATTTGTTATACGCTATGATACACATGTTGTAAACATTCTTTTCATAGATCCTTTTATGACATGGAGGATGATATAAGAGGTTTTCATATATAGCCCTTTTCTGAATCGAATCGGAAATCATCATCATCAACCATTGTGTATATTGACCACATGGCCATTATTGTAGCACTCAGTTGCTAGGATTAATAATCGCGAAAATCGAATAAGTGTAGTAAAAGACTACAAACCAACTCGATACCTGGCTTGTGTTTCTAATCTCTGGACATAATTTATCCATCGTGATAATTTTATCACTGCGCGAGAATCGCTTTTCAGTAGTAGGTACATAGCAAAAGGTATTTCAAAATGTCGCGTAGACTGTCATTGCGTTTTACTAAAATGGTAATTACGTACCTGGAATTTAGTTTTTACTTGTCACACCTATTTCTTAACAAAAGAGAGTCGAACGGTTGAGAACTAAACAGTATTTTTTCAATTTTGGGAAATTAACTTCTAAAATACGAGTATATATTAATTATTAAGTATTCCAAATTCTTGCGTTAACAAATACATTATGCTGTCTTGCCATCCACAGATCCTATAATTTTCTGCGTGTGTTGGAATGTAACTTAGAATGAAAGGGTATTGTTAGAAGGTCAGTTAATTGCTACAAGCTAAAGTCAAAACTTGAAGCAATGGTAGCCGAGCGGTGATGGTTTAGGACTGCAGTGTCGAAGGTCCATGGTTCCCTCCCCACCGCCTGCTGGAACTTCATCGCATGGTGAAATTAGAGAGCATTTTGCGAATACTGACTTGGCTAGCTACCACCCTCGAGTAGAAAATCTGTCGCCCAGCACCTAACACCTAGCAGTGAGTTCCGCAGCAATCCTTGAGAACTAGTAAAATTACAGGCACAATAATTACAGTAAACAACTAAGTATGTCTCAGGGTGACAGGCTCAGTTTGCTGTTTTAGGCAGAGGTTATTGCTTAACATCAGCTGGGCCTTGTGCTTGTTCCGTCCCAATATCATAAAATGACTATCACTTAGTTGTTTTTTTTTTTATGCCTGATAGGTTAGCCTTTGACCGCTATCTCACCTGATGGTAAGTGATGATGTGGTTCAGGCTAACCTAGAGTTATTGGCTCTCAAGGACAGCTGCCGGAACACACCGTTACGTGCTTGGCGACAGATTAAATTTTCAACTTGAGGGTGGTAGCTAGCCAGGCGGACATTCGCAAAGTGCCCTACAACCATGCTGTAACGACTGCTATCCTAAGACAACAACCGGGACCGACGGCTTAACGTGCCCTACGAAGCACGGACGCGCTCATGTAGTAATGTCACCAGCGGTCAGCCATCCAAGTCATGACCGCGGCGGACGTTGCTTAACTTTACTGATCGATTCAGAATGGCTAAGCAAACTTGGCTACGAGCGCTTCAAAATTATTAATATTATTAGCACGTATTATAATACAAAGCCAATTATTATTCCTATGTTTAGATTGTACATTATTTATTCTATAGTTCTGTTTTTAAATATACTACCGTGACTGAGTTTACGGAAATAATTGCAACTGCAAGAAAATTGCTGTTATTAAATTCTTGTTTGTTATTAGGCATCCAGAAAGTATTCATAAATACGGCAGCAGATTTTGTTCGATAACCACAGGATAGTAAGAGATAATATTATATGTATATACGATAGAGTTGATGTGAATAAAAAAAAATATATCGAAAGTTATTACACTATTCAGTAACAATATTTAAAAAATCCCTTATAATGTAACCTTAAGACTGTTATTAATAGTAATTATACTGAGAGTGAGCTGTCTTCAAATTTCAACCTGATTGAAAAACGTACTATTTTTTAAGAGAGAACAATATAAATGAATCCAACTAATTATGTTTCACTTTTGATTTTTATTTACCCATTAAAAAAGTTCACTTGTTAATTATATTTACCGGCGGTATGCCTTTATTAAATAAAATACTACAAACTATATACAACACTACAGCTACGACAATAAAAGCATTTAGACAACCTATAAGTCATAGCAGGCTCATAGGCAGTCCAAATGCTCCAGTCCAGTACCAGTTGGCAGCGTGCCCAGCATGCTGGCAGCATTGCCCCGCTTGAGTTGCTCCGCCGAAGTAGCCGCAGCGCCAGCCCTCACGTTGGTTTCAGAAAGATGTGACGGCGCTAAAGTGTCGACGCAAGTAGCGTCCCACACTAAGGGCCGTCCTAACTTCCACGGAACCAGAGTCATGCCGTCAGGTCTTTTACCATGATATAATGAGATACAGTTAATTATTTAACTTGAAAACGAATAAATCTAATTAGTCAAGTTTTTATATGTTATGTTAGTTCAGCGATCTAACGAAATGTTATCAAATATATATTTTTGACAACAGACAATCTTTTTTTTTTACCACATTCTGACTCTTGCAGTAAGGTTACTCAATTAAAATATTTCAACCTTTGCATTAAGTTTAATCATTCTACCTGCAGAAGAGCATCGAACGATACCAATTTAAAGCTCAAATGTTACGTCATAATAACCGCCTTGTCAGTGTAATTCGCTGTTAACGACCCGAGACGCTGTTTGTTCTTCTACCAAGACGCCGGGTTCGTCTAGACACTAGATAGAGTAGGATCAAGGGACTGTTTTGACGTTAGCGTTTGGATAATTTGAATGTAGTCAAACAACTGAATAATTAAAAATTGGCATCGGCTTTAAATGATTTCTGAAAAAATCAAACATCACACAGCTTTCATTCAAAGCAAAAAGTTAGTAACTCTACTCGTATTACGACGATGAATAATGATATAATACTTCGGTTTGAATTTTTCATTTTTATAGTTAAGGAGTACTTTTCAATGGCTTGGTCTTTTTTACTGATACTACTGGGACTGTTTACGGCAACAGTGAAAGTAAATTGTCGACTGCGTCGTCACTTGTGTTATGTGAGATAGCGCTCAAACGTAAGCTCTATTTACAATAGTAATGCTCGCCTGGCTAAATATTGAAAATAGAACTAATGACAGTTACGTTGGTGTTTGAATATTTGATAGAAACGAAAATAATTTAGTTACATGTATTGAAAGACGAAATCGATTTGCAATACCAGATTTAGTTAGTTAAAATTTTCATTTCAGTCATCATTGTAGAAATTCCATTGGTACAAATTTTATTTCATGTGTATGTGCGGCTTGCCTAAAGTTGACTATAATATATTTAACTATAAACATGATTTCAAAATGATACAGACACTTCTAATCTAATTGTTGAAGAAATTAATGAGACGATGCAACAAAATTGTATAGATAGCATAAAACTACTCTTAGGTAAGCTTGGAATAAAACTCATAAACATTTTTAATAGCTAATACGCTATTCGTTGACGAATATTTCACCTATAGGTAACTGATGTTATGGCCAAAGATGTTGGTCAGGTTCAACCTAGAATAAGAAAAGGCTCTTAATAGCATCTGCAGTAACATACCAACAGGTGCTTGGTAACAAATTTGTTTAGGTACTTGATTGTGCTAGCAAGCCAGGCGAGCATTACTATTGTAAATAGAGCTTACGTTTGAGCGCTATCTCACATAACACAAGTGACGACGCAGTCGACAATTTACTTTCACTGTTGCCGTAAACACTCCCAGTAGTATCAGTAAAAAAGACCAAGCCATTGAAAAGTACTCCTTAACTATAAAAATGAAAAATTCAAACCGAAGTATTATATAAAAATGTGAAATAACAACTTGATCCAAACTACAACGTCAAACTTTCTACCGACTCCTAGCCCATAAACGTATGTAAGTAACCGACAATCATTGTATACCCAACGGGGCTAATGATAGCCCTTCCAACGAGTAAATTATCAATTCCGCCCCGAGGGCCTTTGTTTTTTTTAACTTAACAAGGCCACTTTGCCCCCTCCCTTTTTAAACGTCACCAGTTTTTTTTAACTATAGTTGGTTTAGTTGTAAATTTTGGCTTATACTACGACGCTATATAACTGGAATAATATATTCTACCAAAAACATTTATCTCGAATGGTCGATGCGACGCATGATCAAAATGCTGGCACCTATTTGGATCAACGAATAAGCATTGTAATTCAACGGTGCAATGCTACCAGTATGCTGCGGGCATGCTGGCAACTGGTTTTAGGCTGGAGCATTTGGACTGCCTTCGAGTCTGAATTCTTTCATTGTGTAGCTGTAGTGTTTTATATAGGAAGTTCGAAGTATTTTGTACACACAGATATACCGCCTATTAAAAAAAAATGTTTTAAAGTTGAACCCACCCATGGGAAATCGCAGCTGCCCAAAGAATGTAAACAATTTTATAAATATAGACTCACATCACCTTTTAATGAAAATCTGTTTTGATACATGTGAAACATACATATAAATTTTTTGTTAGTTATATTAATTGTAATAAGAAAGTACAATAAAGTGTTATCTAACTATCTATCTATCTATATACATTATCAATTTACGTAGTTCTAATCAAACAGTAATTCTAATTTGATAGGGCAATATTTTGGTCGTAAAAATCCTTCTTCAGTGTGATTTTCATAAGAATCTCAGTATTCAATTTTAAAGAAAATTATTATATTTTCCGAACAAATAAATGAGTCAGTGTATATATTGAGTGCCTGAATCTTGTGATTTGGAATAAAATTCGGATTGACCCGTGTATTTGCATATTACAAGGATAGGTAACTACTGGTGCGTCTCAATAAGAGGAATGAGTTAACAACAGTAATGAATGATTGCAACTATGCCTAACATAATGAGAGAGCGCTAATATTGGCTGACTATGTAGATATGAAGCGTGATGATTTAGAAGGAGTTCTAAAAGGTTGATTAAGAAAGAATGAATGAGAATTCGTCATACAACTTTTCTGTTAGACCACAAAAGTACCTGCTACTGATAATTTCTTTGTCAGTCAAACCCTATACATCTCTGACCTAGATATCGAATCCAAGGCCTCAATTACTTAAGTGACACTTTTACTACTCCGCCGACAAGGCAAACTAGATATTTCAACAATAATCATAAAAATAGTTTTAGCGTTCAGTGTAGATGTATCAACTCCATTAAAATGATCCATTTTCATGACGTGTACCCAGTTTGCGGAATATTGCATGTTTACTTTATAATGCGAAGACCATTATCGCAACAATATTCAAGGAATTGCATAAATATTTCCATGAAGAGCCAAGTTCCGCAAGTTTTCCGTGTGCAGCTTTTCATAGGAAATAGTTTAATAAATATAGTGATTATGTAGACTTTATTGTAAATAGAATAAGGATTTTATTTCAATTTGAGAAGTACCCTCGATATTGATTCAAAAATACATTTGTTTTCCTTTTTTTTAACTTCTTAACCTTAATTTTTGATGCCGAGGTCTGTGGTTCACGAGAGTATAATTTTAATACATACCTGTCAAAAGTACGCAGTACAGTGCTAAATCTTTTACATGAGAGACTTACAACCTATTAATGTGGTCTTTATGTTTTTCCTTTTTTTACGCCTGATAGGTTAGCCCCTGACCACTATCTCACCTGATGGTAAGGGATGATGTGGTCGGAGATGTTGTTCAGGCGAACCTAGAATTACTGGCTCTCAAGGACAGCTGCCGGAACACACCATTAGGTGCTTAGTGACTGATTTTCTACTTGAGGCGGAAAATGCCCCACCAGCATGCTGTAACGACTGCTATCCTAAGACAACAACCGGGACCGACGGCTTAACGTGCCCTACGAAGCACGGAAGCGCTCATGTAGTAATGTCACCAGCGGTCAGCCATCCAAGTCATGACCGCGGCGGACGTTGCTTAACTTTACTGATCGATTCAGAATGGCTAAGCAAACTTTGCTTCGAGCGTTTCAAAATAAAATGTTATCTTAACTCAAGCTTTAAACCGTTTAAAGTTTAACTAAGAAGTAAATTTTTTCATCATTTCAGCCGCAAGAAGTCCACTGCTGGATATAGGCCTCCCCCATAGATTTCCAAATAGAACGGTTGGAAGCGGCCTGCATCCAGCGTCTTCCTGCGACCTTTGTAATGACGCTGCGCTTGCTGTGTGACCTCCATTTGAGAACAGTTTGAACTTAAAAAAATGTTTAGTTACAATGTTGCAACCTAATACATGATACGTAATAAAATAATGAGAAAATGTGTTCTTTTATTTCCATTTACAACTGTTATGAAGATGATAATAGTATCTTTAAATAATATGACAACAAAAAATCAAGAATACTTAAGGTGCACACACATTATATGGAAACACAGGTGAGGGAGTCGTAAAGGGTGACAAAGGAATACTACCAGATGGTGGACTGCAACTGCCATCTTACACTCGAACCCTAAGACGCCTGACAGGTGTCAGTATTTTGTTAAACTCGCATTAATGTGGGAGGCATTTGTTCTACAGTGGACGTATGACTCGTGATGACTACTAAGGATTGTAGGCGTATAGCATTTTTCATACAAACGTAGTTTTTAGGGTTCCGTACCCAAAGGGTAAAAACGGGACCCTATTACTGAGACTTCGCTGTCCATCCGTACGTGCGACCGTCTGTCACCAGGCTGTATCTCTAGAACGTTGATATAGATAGATAGTTGAAAAACAGATGATGTATTTCTGTTGCCGCTATAAAAACAAATACAAAAAATTGGCCAAGAGCGAGTCGGCCCCGCGCATGTTAACACTTGTTTTAACGTGCAGAAAGGTTAAAATATATGAAGTCTAATGTTGTATAGCTAATGGTACGGAACTCTTCGTGCGCAAGTCCGACTCGCACTTGGCCGATTTTTTCATACTATACATAAGTAATGCCAGTATTATACTTAGGTAAATAGTGCCCAAAGTCAGTGAAATTGCACATTTTGTCATGAGAATACTATCAACGTATAGACTATGTTATACAGTTTCGCGTAGAACTATGTGGATATTTTAAATAGTATTTGGAAAATAATGTTTGTACTCGATTATTTTATACATATGAAATTGGCGTTTTATCAAACTGGTTACTTTGATCTCAAATATCTGGCGTTTGGTTAGGAATTCTAAATTCAAATTTATTTCTAATTTAGGCATGTGTATTTCTGTTTTCACTTTAGCAATTCATTTATTTTCGCGCAATTTGATTTTTCTTATTTATCTTTGACATCGCTATGTGCAATATGGAAAACCTAAAATATCGGGTTATTTACGAATAGGTACGTATTCCATCGTGGCACCAGCACCGCAGAAACTGCTCGAAGAATTAATGATGTATATGGGAAAGCTACCATAAAAGAAAACGTTACAAACAAAAACGTACGTTTTTGGTTGTAACGTTTTCGTTCTGGAAATTTTGACCTACAGAACAAACGCCGTGGACGGCTGGAGACCTTGGTTGACAAAGAAGAATTATAAATGATCGTGGAAGCGGATCCATCGCTAACCACGCCAGTGTTAGCGGAAGGCGTGTGAGTAATAAAATAATTTTAATTCACTCGGAACAAATTGGAAAAGTGAAAACCCTGGAAAAATGGGTACAGCACGAATTGTCATTTTCTTGCAAGGTAAGAAAAAAATCTAATGAGGCTTTCAAAAGCGCTTCAAAGATTTTATGAATCCTCGCTTTCAATGTTTTTTCAGCAAATGACTCAATGAACTACCGATTTAATGAATAAAGTGCATAGATAACTATGGTACATATCTTAAGTGAATCATTGTAATAGTATAATTTAAAAAAATCGTTTGTTTTTTTTCCCATATAAAACGCCAATTTTCATATATAAGGACCTAGTATAAAGATAAAATGTATAAAATATAATATAACACTGGTATGATAACACTGGTAGACTAAGGGCACAATTGCATGCAAAATTTCAGACTTTAAGGGTCTGTTTCAGAATGTCCAAATAAAGTTTCGGGTTGCTAACCAACACATAAAATAACTGAATGATAAAAATGACAGTTATCATGCAGCGCGTTTCAAGCTTTAACCGATGGATAGGCTAAATCGATGACTGTGAAACGCAAAGATAGTGTTTTGTTTAATAAATATGTTCTGGGTAGTATAACCGGAACTTACTCGAACATTCTGAAACAGGCCCTAAACATAATATGATATTTAAAATATGATAAAACTACGTTTGTCTGGAAATCGTTGCGCACTGTGAGAAGAATCATCAGTCGTCGTCGTCATCGTAACTATGATTTAAACACCAAATTTAGGTTATAAAATCGTAACAAATACTAAATAATAAACTGCAATGTTTGCCCATCCTAGGGAAAACCGAAAGTATCTGTAAACCATTTAAAATCTAAGAGAATTGCATTCCTGCCCGTTTTTACTTTGAAGTAGTGAAATTTCAAATAAATTTAGAACCATTCCTAACAGAGCGTACACTCTACTGCCTGGCCCAAAGGAAAGGAAAAATCTTAGGATGGCTTTAAGCTCAATGTCAGGCCTTCAGGTAACCTGAGTACTCCGACACTGAACGTTGGTAGGGCATTTTGCGAATACCCGCCTGGCAAGCTACCTCACTCAAGTAGAAGTTCTCATTCCAACTGTGTGTTCCGAGATTTGTCCTTGAGATACTTTTCACCATTTCAGTACTGTTACCATCGTCAGGTCTCCTTTTGGTTCCCACAAGGCTTACCTAATATTAATAAAAATTTATTCTGGAAAGACGAAAAGAAACCACTTTAAAACACAATTTCAATAAGCGCAATATTTTAAAATACTAGTTCGTTATGTTAGGTAACAAGTTAATTGTGAAAGGGTCAATTACCTTCAAGTTAGTAAGTACGTTTGCTTCGTGCAAACGTCAACATTTTAACTTGAGGAAAGTTTACATTCAAGCCCAGTTTTACCAAACTAAGATTAAATTCATACGCGTATAACTTTAAACTGCACACCATAAAAATCTAAAAGGCTATTGCTACGTTTGACCTAATATACCTTTTTGACCTAATAGCCTAGTGTCAATTATTGAATTTCTTGGCTTTCTGTCGTTGAAAAAGAAAACTCCTTGGTATGGACTTTTATGGCATGTGCTAGCAGCGTGTACATAGAAAAAGTAGGTGTAATTACCTGTAAAAAACGTGGCCCTATTTTTTTTTAGTATAAGGCGCTATACTGCCAAGTAAAACGGTCCACCTACATTTTAGAACTTGGATTAGAATGTTTCTTTTGCTATAGTCGTGATGCCATATGTCCCAAAATCAATACCTTATGAAATTTAAAATACTGCAATACCACTGGACGTCTATGGTGACAAAGGTCTATCAAATTTTGTAGGTTATACAGAGAATAAAAATATTATCGATTAATATCATCCTAGTTTGGTGAAATAGGGCCGGGTCTTAGTCGACTTTTTCAACCTGTTTAATTTCTTTGATAACTTGGACTTTGCTTGAGCATTACGTAAAATTAAGAATAAGTACATATTTATGCTAAAGTTTTTTATTTTATTTTAACCAAACATCGCACAGGATACCTAAGTACTACATAATGTGTTATCAGCTTTTCAATTCAAATGTTTTCTGAACGCGTCAGTCTTCGATAAAATATACCTATATATTTATGGTATAAAATATGGTATATTTTATCGAAGGCGTCAGTAGTATTTTTTAGTAATTGACTTATTGATATTGATATTAAAACTTCGTAGACGACTAAAATGAAGGAACGATTTTGACTTATACTTTGCCCTAAACAATATCATTTTTAACGGACAACATTAAGGAGATCATAATGATAAATGTCTGTGGGAATAATAAATGGGATAAAATAAATGGGAATTCTGATTTTTCGCAAGAACATCACATGATAATATGGTCACACTAAAACTTTTGCGTAACTTAAAAAAAAACAACATGTTATAAACAAAATATTATGATTATTACTTTTCAAAATACTCTCTTTTAAATTTTAAAGGAGGACCACAGATCTTAAGGCATGTTTTCTACGTTCTGATTGAACGCTATCACTGCCTATTCCGAGTTAGTAAATGCGAAACCTCTCATCAAATCATTGATTTTGGGGAAATCACAGGGTGCTAGGTCATTTGCAGGTTGCGTGACGAGTTGTAGTTTTTCGCAAGCTAAAAATGAGTGTTTTGTTGGCCGTGTGTGAAGAAGCGTTGTCATGATGTAGGAGAACGCGGCTGTTTGGTCGTCATTCGCGAACTTTTTCTAACACCCTAGGTAAACAAATGGTAAGTAGTAAAATACGTAGCATTTACACTCTTTAGATCTTCAAGTGGAATTGTGCAGATGGGACCCGTAGCTGAGAAAAAAAGCGATCATTTTACCAACGTTCCTCGCCTGCCTCACTTGTTGGCCTGTTCTCATTTTCAAACAGCCATTCACAAGATTGCTGTTTTTTTTAGCGTTCAAAACAATAAATCCAGGTTTCTTCTCCTGTGATAATGTCGTAAACAGCTTTAGAATGTCCGTGGTCGAACTTCAATAGCATTTCTGAGCACCATTCCACTTAACAGTAGTCCCATTATTAAAGGCCGCTCTTCACGAAATTCGTCATGTAAAGAAACCCGACCTCTCTCAAATTCAGCAAACCATCGCATCGCCTCACGGTGCTCAAACAAGGTGCCTCAAATAGCTGGTCATAAATCACAATAACTACCCGTACCCCTTTTGGGTACGGAACCCTAAAATTATATATAAAACGTCATCACTTTTTGTGATAAAGCTTAATGTATATGAAACGACAACAATGCCAAAAAAAAACCAAGTTCACTGACCGGCATTCGGTAGCTGTTTCTGATTAATCGAATGATAAATTAATGCGTAGACCAATCAGCGGTTGGCGCCAACCACACCTACTGCCGCCATTTTGCTAATAACTGCGCGTGCGCTTGATACGGAAGAAACGTGGTTGACAGGTATGTATTTACTATTTTTATTAGTATATAGTTGCAGTATCTAAGTGTTCGAATAGGCCATTGTTTTATACGCTTATTTAACATTCTTACAAATAGAATAGATTTAAATACCTACTTAAAATTATAGCGAGTCATTCAGTTACTTTTTGGGAAATATTTTTCATCTATTGTAGGTATTTAATCTACAATATAAGACCTGCTTACAGAGGTACCTATACACTATTTTCTTTGATTTCAACCCCAGGTCGGCCAAGTTTTTGGGTAGAAACTCACTCGTGGCGGGGAATATAAAAATTTTAACAGTTTTATGCTCACCTTATCTTGTACATACTATTGTATAGTGATAAGTTGTTGGATACCAATGCACATGATTCCATCATATCAAACCGTACAAATATGAAAAAAAAATGTACCTATATGACGTAACTACGGTAATATAATCAAAAGTTCCATTCAAGAATTCAAATATTGAATAGATTCAGGGGTTACTTTGCGGAACTCTACGCGCACGATCGAGAATTCTCCTGAGGATGCTTCGTGTAGAAGCGACACGCGTCGAAAATTCTTCTGGTTTGGCTGCGTGGTGTTTGTGACGTCACGTCGGCTTAACAGGAAAATTAGGCGGAATTTTTACTAGATATATTTTAAGCCGCCTTCCAAAAAAGGAGGAGGTCCTCAATCGTCTGTATTTTTTTATATTTTCTAAATGTTTTATTTAAATATAAATTTTTTGTTTTCTTAAAAAAATAAAAATATTTGTTATTATCAATTCAAATATTCCATGAACAAGTAAATTTGTTTTAAACTAAAAAACACGACTGCGTAATCGCCTTATAAAGTCGAAAAAAATAATGATACATAAAAAACTCGCGGATCTTAAAAAAAAGAACATTTAAGCCTGCACATTAAAACGCATCCAGCCAAATCTTATAATTTATCAAAGCCGTATTTACTAGTGGATATAGGACCAGACATACAATGTCTGGTCCACTAGTAAATACTCAACGGCTCAACCGAATTTGATAAATTATAAGAGTGTACAGGTCAAACATATAACCCTCCAGGTCTAATACCCTCTTTTTGAGCACCGCCGCAGTTGGGTAAAAAGACCGTCGGTAGCGTTGGGTTTCAAGTTGATAATTTCGTATTTTTCTGTAACATGAGTGAAAGCCGCTTTACATTTCAAATACAATGAAATATTGTTTAAGTTGTACAATAAACTGGTCTAATTATATATTTGAAACACAACAATATTTGGCAATTTTCGTATTTGAAGAAGATGACTCTCACCGGCTGGAACCCGCAACTTGCTTTTGACCATTATCTCACATGATGGTAAGTGATGACGTGGTTGACGATTACAACTTAGAATTAAGGATGACTCACGCTAGACCGTGTCGGGTCCGAGCCGAGTGTCGGCCGTAGCACGGTCACCGAGCTGGTCCTATACCTGTAATTACAAAGACGGGCCTCGACCGAGCAATGACCGATGCGCCGTGATGCAGTATACTCGCCTGAGCAAAAATAGTGATGTAACTAGACTACAATCATGTTGAATTTTGACGATATGGAATTATCGGCTATTGCGATCGCACTGGACGTTGAAGAATCTGAAAAAAATTCAACTCCAAGGATATGGAGTGTGCATCCACTTTGGTAAAAAAAAAAAAATGTGCTCTAAGAATAGCTAAGCGAACACACGTTAGCTGCTTGGCATAAGATTAGCTAGCCAGGCAGGTATTTGCAAAATGCCCTATTATAATGACTGCCACTGTAAGATATATATCAGGACCGACGACCTTACGTGCCCTCCAAGGCACAGAATCACTCAGTAATATTGCCACTAGCTGTCACTCATCCTAGTCATGAACGCAGTGGAGGTTGTTTCACTTATTTGATCGATTAAGATCGACTTTGTCAGCGATGACAGCGCTTTGTCATCTACATTCCATTAACGAGCTGAAGACCTGTAACATACAGCTGGACAGTCGACAGACCAGGGGGCCAAGTCTCACCTCTTATAGTAATAATAACTTGATCTTACTGCTAAACTTTATACCTCCACGTCAATCAAGCAGTCTTACAAGCGGTAAAGGAATCGCTCGGCGCTCTGATGACGTCACAACAAATAGTTCACTCTTTTCGCGAACCCTGACGTGACATTTAATACGAAGTATAAAATATACTTTGCTTATTATTACATATACTTTGCTTATTTTGACCCATAATGAAGACTTATAATTGGAGTCCATACATTTCCCATCGCTCATATCATATAATGCTGGATATTTCCTCACAGCTTCAATCAAACGTTCGTTGTTCATTTTCCAATGTCGAGCAAAAACGACAGTGCACTTGCATAGCACCACTAAGACTGCTCGGGCGCAGCTCGGCGGCACTGTATTTATGCAACGGGCCGTGGCCGAGCCGAGCCGAGACCGAGTTGTTTCCGAGCGTTGTCCGTTTGTCGGCCGTCACTCGGTTGTCGCTCGGTATAACGTGAGTGTGTCCATACGTAATATAGGTAATATTAGTTGACCGTGCTCCGGCCGACACTCGGCTCGGACCCGGCACGGTCTAGCGTGAGTCATCCTTTACTAGCTGACCTTGACGAAACACACTGTTGGGTGCTGGGAGACGGATTTTCTACCTGAGGATGGTAGCTAGCCAGGCGGGCATTAATCCTAAGAAAACAAATGTGCCCTCCGAAGCACGGAACACCAGTAGTAATATCACTAGCGGTCATCCCATTCAAGTCATGATCGAGGCGGACGTTGCTTAACCACACTGCCGCGTTCTGCGACTAAAATAAAATGGAAGCGGGTGCAGAATAGTAAAATTATTCCCTCTGTTAGAAATCACGTCTCAATCTAATGATGGCTATATCTACGCAAATTGTGTGAAAGTAACTAAAAGGATTGGTAAATTAACTTTTTTTTATGTTATTGTGACGGAACAGGCTCGAGGCCCACCCGATGATAAGCGGACTAACCTCTGCCTACAACAGATACATTTCATACAAAAAAAATTGTCAAGCAAATTAGGCATGATCAATTGCAAACATTATGCTTATTAACATTATCATTTATAATATTAAGTAGGTAGGGTACATCTCCCAAGAATTGAGCCTGGGGCTCCAATCTTCGCAGTCAACGCCACTAGAAACTAACTGCCATTTGTATTTTTTATACAACTCTTCTTTTTGCCAAAGATAAAAATGACAAGCACCTCATTAGGCCTAAAATATCAAACAATTTATTTTTTCAACATCCTATAATTTGACGCTTGGTTGGACTGACATCAAACGCTTGGAGGAAGACATCATTATTTCGTCAATCATTAGTCATCAAATATTATTATTTAACGATCCGTGATTAAATAATTGTTGACAGGGTCTTTTGGAGCTTATTTATTTGTGCACCTGCAGGTACTGTCAGGGTTTGGAAATTCTCTTCAATATAAGACAATTCAATGTCACGAATAACCGACTGTGCCTGTGTACAGTAGGCGAAATTGTTGGCCTAGGTTTCTAGGTTTGTCTAATATAAAAAAATCTCGTGTTTGTAACAAAACTTCTCCGAAACGGCTTGCTGTATCCTATGAAATTCTGTATGTATATTCAGTAGGTCTGTGAATTGGACATTAACTATTTGTCATACAGATATAATTAACTGCTTTTTTTTCATTTTTCTCTTCCGTTGTCACTTCGCACCCCGTAAAAGCACACAGTAGGGATGAGAACGAAGCCGGTCCGATCTTTCTAACACAGTAAGCTTTCTCTCACTCACTAAAGAGGGCCTAATAAGTTTTCGGCCATTATTATTGATTGTTTCGTCGATCGTAACAGTGATGGTTATAAGACTTATAATTTTACGTTCTCAGTACTATATCTACTCAGTAAGTAAACTCTCATATTAAGTATATTCTCGTAGTAAATGTATCACAAATTTGCAGTGTTATAATGAATCAATTCTCATTTTGCCGGAGATCAAATCTGCTATTGCAAGCACAAAATGTTATAAATCGTATATCCACATACTTATTATAAGTTATTTATTATTTGAATGCCAAAATATTCACTAGATATAAGTTATATGTCAAAACGTTTGTCGGGTCTGCTAGTATCCTTACAATCTTAACAAACGCAACTGTTCTTCGAAAAACGCCGCATGTTTGGTTCAAATTTAGTGCCAAAAATAAAACACAGAAATGTACTAAGTACATTCACAAACAAAAGTTCAGGGGACAGAGTTCCGTACCACGTACCGAGCTGATGGTTGTTAAGGGAAGATCTATGGCGATTTTGCTATGGCACGCAAGTCACAGGAAGGCGTTTGGATAAAACGGCCCGCCTGACCTAGTTCTTTGGGGAAACTTTGACACTGTTATCGTTCAATGTGCTAAGTTCAAGCAGTTTGTGGTAGAAAAATTTGGAACAAACTCAAAATAAATTAGGACAGTTTAAAATATTCAGAATAGTTGATAGGTACTCGATTACTACAAAAGTTTTAATTTATATTCAGCTTTGATGAGTTGCATAATGGTAAGCTTTTTTTCCTACTACACTACATTACTGTTTTCTTTTTAATCATGATAGGTTCGCGTTTGACCACACCCTGATGTTAAGCATTGGTGCGGTCTAAGATGGAGCACGCTTACCTAGAAGAAACCTATTTTCTCTCGATTTGAAGACACCCATGTTGTATTCATCGGGAAAAACTGACAACGGTAAGGAGTTCCAGAGTACACGTAATTATAAGATTTTTGTTATACCCGTTCAGTGATCTATCAGCAGAAAATACTAAATTGCCTAAGAATCTCGAATTAGCTGGTGTATCTATAAATTTAAGATCTTATAACTTGTTTGTTTCTGTTTTGTTTGTATCCCTAAGTCTCCATGCAACTGATTGCTGATACGTAGATGATGCTACCAGAATCTAAGGACAGTTTCAGATCTTCCTGTTGGATGATCGTAAAATTTAACTCTAACCGAAAAATTATTTAGCTCTCAGTGAATCCATTTCGAAATCGGAGGAAACCTACTCGACGGTTGTTTCTTTGTTATGTATGACCGCGTATAGTAACTGAATCACCAAATTTTAATGATTTTTTTGTTGTTTATCTTAAAAAATAAAAAAAATCAACTGAAACGCCCCAATTGACATGATTCAATTGTAGAGATTTGATATTACTGAGGACTAAATGACAGTACTTTTTTTATATATTTAAAGATGACAGGCTAGCCTTTGACCAGTATCCCATCTGATGGTAAGTATGTGTTCGGAGAATTATATTCTACACGACGTATTACTTTCCTTGGAACTAAGAAGAAATAAGAAGATTAATGTGTCCCTCATACAAACATATTAGGTTTGTATTTGAATCATCATTGCATCAACTTCAACAAGTTATTTTTTTTATGCTTGATATGTTAGCCTTTGACCAATATCTTTCATTTATTTATATATTTATATTATCATATATTTCAGTGATAGAAGTAAGTTCCATTGTCTAATTATATTTAAACCCTGGACTAATTTGAGTTAAAATAATCTTTAGAAAGTAAATGATGAATTAGAAGTACTTTCATTCTTGCGTTCAATATAATTGTGCCCTTATATCGAAAACATTTATATCAGCAGAACCTTATATATGAAAAATACTCCAGGGATGTACGGGCGGGATTGCCATAATCTTTACAATGTCTAAAATGCTTCTAACAATCAGGCAGGTTTACGAAATTCTCGCCGCTACTTATGTGCGGCGTGTGCAGCTAATTCGAACTCACAAATCATCTCAAATTCATCAAACGAGCTTCAATTCAAACTGAGCTAAGTAGATATGTGACAAGGTTGACTGACCAAACATTGTCACGACCGCTATTGTTACTATTCTGAAAGTATTGACCTATATTGACACGCAATCGAAATCACCGAAGAGTATTTCACATCATTGTCACGTAATCACACCTATTGAACTGCTTGACATGTCCTCTCTTGTTGGTTTCAACATTCAATGTCAGATGGACCACTATAAAAGTCAACGCGGGAAATTTAAGGCCCATCATGAGATCTTGTCCGGTTGTTTGTGGTGGGCGGGACTGTGTTGATTCTTAAGATATCGCCTCTTAGTTGATGGTGGACGTATTCTGGAAACAGTTTTGCAGCGTATCGAATTATTATCAATAATCAAATGTACAGCTTATCGATTGAATGATTTCTAGATACAGAGTACTGAATGAAACATATTATTTTATGTATATATGTGTCTTAAAATTTATTTAATAAAATTATAACTAAAATACATAGAAGGAGTAAAATTGGTTTTGAAAGTACAACGAAAAGTCAACTGAATTTAGTTTCTGAATAAGTTTATATTTTTATTATATCTATTGCCGACATTATGTCGGCTAAGTTTACTCTCAAAGAACATTTGTACTGGAGAGCTTCTTTTCATTTTAGATTAAGGGCCCGTTTCAGAATGTTCGAGTAAGTTCCGGTTTTACTATGTAGATCATATTTAATAAATAAAACACTATCTTTGCGTTTCACAGTCATCGGTTTAGCCTATCCATGGGTTAAAGCTTGAAACGCCCAGCATTTTCTGTAATTTTTATCATTCAGTTATTTTATGTGTTCCATAGCAATCCGAAACTTTATTAGGACATTCTGAAACGGGGCCTTAGCCTAATAACATCTTTGACTAAGTTAAAAGCACACTGTTTCAGTAAATATTTTTTTATTAGTGTGAAAAACTTACTTGTTATGCTTTAAACTAGGGACGATGAATTAGATTATATTTGTAGTTGGTATCATAAAACCACATACCTATATTTTTTCCTTTTTTTATAGCTTATAGTATTTTTTTCATACCTTTGACTACTAACTCACCTGATAAGTGATGATGTGGTCGAAGATGTTGTTCAGGCTAACCTAGAATTACTGCCTCTCAAGGACAGCTGCCGGAACACAACGTGAGGTGCTTGGCGACGGATTTTTCTACTTGAGCGTGGTAGTTAGACAGGTGGTGGTATGGCATTTTGCGAATGCCCATTCGCAAAATGCCATACCACCATGCAAATATCATATAAGCGCATAGCTAGCTATATGTTTGCCTCTCGTAATTTTGCTATCGTAATAAGAACATGTTTATACGAATAGGTTTTGTAGGTACTACACTACTTAATTTTTCAAAATCTATTCCACCTCGATATAATCTTTCGTATCTATAATATTGATGCAAAGTAGGCTAAACATTTGTAACCCAGAATAAGCCTCCAAAATTTGATGTTCAGAACGATCCGTTGTTCCCTTAAAAGGTTGGTACAAAGAAATTGAATACATTCTTTTGAAGTTTGTGAAATCGTTTCAGCGTCGTATTACCATATTTACCTTATTGTCACCTATCTTCTTTATCTTAAATTTTACTTGTATTAGTTTCTCAATAGCAATTTAAACACCCACAATTGTATCTCTTGTTTGGCGTTGTTTAAAATGTATGAGGGGCCCGTTCAAAAACCTATACCATCTAATGGCTCCTATATAAAGATTGGGGCCCAACAACTCAGCCTTCCACATTAAATTAAACAGTATTTTAACCGACTATAAAAAGAGGAGGAGATTATCTATAACTGAATATATTTTTCCTATCTTAATGATTTAGGCATTGCCGGTGTTTGACAATCGATCGCGTAAGTAGCAAGGAGCACTAAAGAGGGCAAAATATTTGTTTTTACCTACATATGGAACCGACTTCAACACTCAAAAGTGTGCATGGTACCGAATTCAACAAGTTATTTCACACTTTTGAGTGTTGAAGTCGCTTCCATTTTCAGATTTTTTTTATCTATCTACGTATCGACGTCAGTACTAAGAAAATACCATAATATGTCACACATCTAGACGTCATATATTTACATGTCATGGCAACATCTCCTTAGATATACTAACTTATGTTTGGCATGTTCTTATTTACAAAATTACAATGTAAGGACTAATTTAAACTTCGAGAGGGATTCGAACCCACGATCTGTCGCTTTAGCCAGGACATGCTCGGCCAATTGATCAATCGTAGTGAGTGAGTCATAGTTCAAATTTATCCTTTCCCTATTATGGGGACGGAGCGGGTAATTCCACTGGTATTTGTTTTTCTTTCTTTGTGATTTTGTAATCTTATTCGCTTAGCAGCCGTATATGTATAGACACGCTTCAAAAATGTTAGAATGTTCTTTATAAGATTGACCTTGAGACGTAATGTTTATAATAAAATTATATATTTCGGCCAGTTAGGCCAGAGGACTCATTTTTAAATTATATTTAAGTCAATCTCATTGTAAGTGAACATTTGTTCTTCTGAGAAATAAAGTTCTTTAAACCTATAATAACTTATTTTTTAAAAAGAAATATTTCAAAAATATTGTAAGAAAATATTTATTAAAAAATATTAATATCATATTATGATAATGCCGCCTAATATTCGACGCGTATCGATTCTTCGCTTTAAAATATATGTTATCATTAATTGTGGATTTACAAAAAGTAATCCCTTGAATCTATTAATAAATTGAATTATTATTAACTTAAATTATTATTATTATTTATTATTATGAACCTTGAATCTATTATTAACTTATTTTATCTCTTACTGTGTTGGTATCTAAAAATCCACTAAAGAACTAGTAAACAGAAAACCATCCAAACACATTTCCATCTTCTGCAAGTAGACCTAATATTTTCCATATTGCTCACGCTTGATGGCAATGGAAACTCTAGGCACGAAAATATATTAAAAATATATTATTAAAGGCGTTATATTATTAATGTTGTCTTAGGTTTTCGCGATTGTTGCACATAGTAATTAAACAACTTTAAACGGTTTAAATCGCAAAATAAAATTAAAATGCAAAGTGTTTGAAACGTCGGGTAAAATAATGAAAAATATATGCGATTTAAACCGTTTAAAGTTGTTTAATTACTATGCGTTATATTATTATCGAAGTCAAAGTAATAATAATAATAAGTTTTATTATCAGAAAAACTTACTAAATATATCATGATAAGAAACTTATAAAAGCTGAGTTATTACTAGGTGCTAACATTTCATACTTAAATAAGTTGTGAATGACTTTTACTATTGAGTCCCAAACAAGACACGAGGCCTATATCTTGGGGCTCAGGAGCGATTTTACAAGATTGTTAGCATTGAAATGTTACAACAAAATATAGTTTTTAGTCACGGTAAGCAAAAATTAAAGAATATTAGTAGTATACAATATATATATATATGTGTGGTAGTATGACTATAAGAATTATCAACATTAATAGTAACATATTTAAAAAATGTGGATACTATGTCTGCAATTGTTAGTGCGTATGCAAGTTTATGCAATGAGAGGATACGTATGTGCGTGTGTTTGTGTGTGTGTGTGGGTATAGGGAGCAGAAATTTTGTATTTGTGAGTATTGTGTAAATTACAACACTAGCTTTCCGGGCGCGGCTCCGCCCGCGCGTATGTCGGTTACGGCGCAAAAACATTAACCTCTTTTGCGCAGTTAGATAAAAACTATCCTATGTTTTTTCCCGGGTCTCAAACTATTTCCATACCAAATTTCATTCAAATCGGTCCAGTAGTTTTGGCGTGAAAGCGTAACAGACAGACAGACAGACAGAGTTACTTACGCATTTATAATAATAACTAGCTTTCCGGGCGCGGCTCCGCCCGCGCGTATGTCGGTTATAGCGCGAAAATATTAACCTCTTTTTGCGCAGTCGGATAAAAACTATCCTATGTTTTTTCCCGGGTCTCAAACTATCTCCATACCAAATTTCATTCAAATCGGTCCAGTAGTTTTGGCGTGAAAGCGTAACAGACAGACAGACACACAGACAGACAGACAGACAGAGTTACTTTCGCATTTATAATATTAGTACTGATAGTACTGGTAATACTGATGATGGTATATGTGAAAAGTTGTAGAAATGTGTAATTAATAATATTATCCAATAGGCCACCTACTTGAAAGACTATAAGAGTTGTTCTGTATCGTTATAAGATAAGTTCAAAAGGATTTTTAACAAGATTTTTGCATTGGGAGATTTCGCAATCCTTGATATTACAGAAACCACACACGTTATTATAAGCGTGAATCAAAGAAAAGCTAAGACAGCGTTTCGCAGCAAACTATACCATTCCTCTAGACAAGCATAAAAAAGTCATATTAAAGGATGCTGTTTAGAAAAACTTTGAATATGTAGATATTCAAAGTTTTTCTAACTAGCATCCTACTGTAGAAGTCATAACAAGGCCAACGGGAATTAAACTCGAACTAAGTGAAAATTGTCACACAAAAATCAAGTTAACCCTCGAATTTACGTTGGCGCAATTAGCACTAAGAATACCTAAATTAGAACATCATCTAATATTTCCAACATCATACCGAAGTAATTAGACACATAAACAAAAACTCACATGAAGCAAGCGAAGATTTATCTCCAGTCGATAAGTTTAATGTGAAACAGCTTTTAGAGCATAGTAAAAAAGGAATAACGAAATCAAGGATCATATTACAGAAATCCATTAGAGCAAGCAATAAAAATAGACTCGAAACATGTAAGGCCGACCCTAAATTCAGTCATTTGAAATAAAATGTTGTTTTTACAAGAATAGATAAAACTGATCGTTGTGATAACAAAGTCTGATCGTAAGTTTTTACTTACTTTATCTATATTAATCTTAAAATGAATTTTATCTGAACAAATTTATAAAAACATAAGCAGTTGAATAAAAAGTTTAAAAATACTTTTCATGAAGAACAAAGCTGAATAATAAAGTTGCACTTAATGTAAAATTTAATATCACTTTGATATTGTGCCTACGGGTACTTTTGCATATTACATAACCTCACACCACTTTCTCGGAAGGGTAGACAGAGACCGAGGATTTCTACTCGATAGCTGCTGTAGCTTTAACAGTCGGATTGTCCACTGCTGAACACAGCCTCCCCTATTAACGGGGTATTTGACATAATCCCCACGCTTGGCAGACGTCTTGGGGATCGCAGTGTACGTTGGCAGCTCTTTGGAAGGCGTTGCTGCCCACCTTCCAGTATTTTCCCCTTAATCGCCTCTTACGACATCCACGGGATGATATCGGGAGGTGCAATTCTAACCTGGCACCCCACGGGGTTTCTACTCGATACGATCTTTAAATTTTATTAAGGTTCCTTTATATTTAAGTTCCTTTCTATGTTAGTAACTATTGATACTACAGACATCTGTAAACGCTACTTGGTTAATCATGACATTTTTTTTTATGCCTTATCGGTTAGTCTTTGACCACTACCTCACCTGATGGTAAGTGATGATGTGGTCGAAGATGTTGTTCACGCTAACCTAGAATTGCTGGCTCGCAGATCATTAATTTTCAGTTGTTTGTAGGAATCAGGTTGTTTTTTGCATGGTGGTAGGGCATTTTGCGAATGCCCACTCAAGTTGAAGATCTGGTGCCCAGCGCTTAACGGTGTGTTCCGGTAGCTGTCCTTGAGAGCCACTAATTTTAGGTTACCCTGTACAACATCTTTGATCAAATCATAACTTACCATCGGTGAGATAGTGGTCAAAAGCTAGCCTTTGAACACTCAGCTGTAAATAAAAAAAGAACATTAATAAATGCCTAAATTTGTGTACGCGTGTGTGTGATGCTCAAAGATGATTGAATCTGATGATTGAAACTAAAACTTCTACTCTTATCACATTTTTTATGAACACCATGACCTGGCTGAAAGTCGGCCGAAAGTCTCTAATGTGGTCAGGAAAGGTGCGCCACGGTCCTTACCCTTCCCAACGCACAATTCACACTCGCCTTGTATACTTGCTTTATATGCCCATAGGTATTATATGAGCTTAAGGCGTTTTCACTTAAATTAAACTAAAATAAGTGTCCTAGCAACAAATTACTATGAATGTTCTCATAAAATGTTTTGTCACTTTGATAACAGCTCAAAAAACAAAGCGGTACATTTATAACAGGATTTTACTTGTTTTATTTTAAAACGGATTATCTTATATAGCAGGATTCCTAATTCATGGTTAATTCAGGTCTAAAAGACCTGAATTTTTACTCGCTGCTCTGTCGGTCCATATTGAGTTCCACTGATCTTTGATAGCTTAACCTAAAAGTATCTAGAACCAATCAAGAAGACTTTTTGTGTATTCAATCCAAACCCATTATGACTATTTCAGAAAGAAACATGTTCACAATGAGCAGTTCATGGCCATAAATATGAAAGAAACTACTAAAAGGTAATGCCAATTTCTTCGTCCGAAATTCGCGAAAGTTTGAGCTATAGTACTTTTCATATGGATACTTAAATATAAAGAACACAAACTGTTATGTAAGACCACATATCTTTGTTTCATGCTTTATTTTGAGATTTAGTTCCATACTCTTCGATAAAAAAGAATACAATTAATATTAACATAAGGTTCAGTACTTTTGTACAAATGTTTTGAATACCTACTCGTACAAAAGTTACGAATCAATAGAATTAGATTGCGATAAACGTTATTGTGAAATATTTACTAGACGGCATAATGACTTTATATTCATAATACCAATGAATTCTTTCTAAATATGATTACAGGCACTATAGCGTGATGATCAAAAATGATATAAATTTACAAATTATTGGACTACAACATTTTTTGTTCCGGATGGAATGGAACCCGCGTCCTCCGATTTCGAGCCGAATGATTAAGCCAAAAACAAAATTGTACTCCAATAATTTGAAAATGTTATTTTCGCTCAGCGCACGATGATGCTTGTAAATCATATTTAGAAAAGCATACAAGCGTAGCGAAATCATTGTGAAATCATTGTGATTGAGTTAAGTGTTTGAAAAAGCACTTCTTTCGATCAGATGAAGTCTAGTAATCTGGTTGATGACCGCGCGCCGTCCCCTATCGCGGTTAAAGTAATACAATTGGAGCACAAATTTTGACTCGTTAGAGTAAGGTTCCGGTGGCCGAATAGATTAGGCATCCGTCCGGAACAAAAAAAATTGTACTACAATAATTTCTAAATGTAACAAATTCAAATTCAAATTCAAATTCAAATTATTTATTTGCCATAATGTAGGTACAGTACAGGTCTTAACTAAAATAATATGTGGCTCTACATTTAAACCTTAAAGGCGTGCAAATTAGTACGTTCATCTAATTTAATTTAGCTAATTATTATTATTACAATGTCATTTCATTTATTTACAAAAATATATTATTCATGTCAATCATTACTTATAATTTATCTGTCAGGTATTCGTCAATAGTATAATAAACCCTATCAATTAGAAACTTCTTTAATATAAATTTAAATATATCAATATTCTTTGCTTCTTTTATGGTTTGCGGTAATTTATTATATATATTGATTCTTTTGCCAAACACACTTTTACTAATTAAAGCCTTATTATGTCTCTGAGCGCATAGTATATTACCATGTCGCTTTGTTGCCAACGTTTTATAATCACTAAGATTATTTCTCACGAGAATGGCTGCTTCATAAATATACAAAGACGGAAGAGTGAGAATATTTAATTTTTGAAAATGCGGCTTACAGGACTCTGTTGATTCAAGTCTACATATGGCACGAATGCATTTTTTCTGAGCCTTAAATGCTGATTCTTTTTCGGTGGCATTTCCCCAAACTAGAACTCCATACCTTAAAGTGGAGCCTACATATGCATGGTAGGCACTTAAAAGCGCTTTATCGTTCGCTACCTTTCGTAACATATACAATGCATATGAGAATTGGTTTAACTTTGTACATATATGCTTGATGTGTGAATTCCACGTTAAGTCTGAGTCTATGTGGATGCCTAGAAACTTGGTCATATGTAATTTGTCAATATATTTATCATTGTAATTAATATTCAGAATGTCAAAATTAGAATTAATATTTTTAAAAGTCATTATATGTGTTTTGTCCAAGTTTATTTTAAGGTTATTGTTTCGAAGCCAATCTATTATTAATTCCAATGAGTGATTAATGTCGTTTTCATGTTCACCATTTTTATTGTCAGTAAATATCGCAGTGCTGTCATCAGCAAACATAATCATTGGATAATCGATAGACCGGGGAAAATCATTTATGTAAACTAAGAATAGTAAGGGTCCTAGTATACTCCCCTGAGGAACTCCAAAGTTAACAGTTCGACTGTGTGATCTATATTTAGATTCTATTTTTGTGTTCATATTTAACCTAGTGATTTCTGTATATTGTTGCCTATCTACGAGATAGGACCTTATCAATTTCAGTATATTACCTCTTATGCCATAATGGTCTAGTTTTCTAATTAGAATGTTGTGATCTACATGGTCAAAAGCCTTGCTCATGTCCATGTAAAGTGCTGTGACTCGCTTTTTGCTATCAAGACCGGTATAAATTTTTTCGAGAAAATTTAAAAGAGCTATGTTTATGGATTTCCCTTTCCTAAAGCCAACCTGTTCTGGTACGAAAATATTATTACTTTCGAAATAATTACTCAGCTTGTTGTGAATAACCCTTTCAAAAATTTTCGAAAACACTGGTATGAGCGCAATTGGTCTATAAGATCGCATGTCTTCTCTGTCATTGTTTTTATAAAGGGGCATTACAATGGAGGTCTTTAGCTTATTAGGAAATAAACCTTCCTCGATACATTTATTAATGATGTAACTAAGAACAGGCGCTATGAGATTAGCTGTTAATTTCACTATTTTTGTATTGATGCCATCACAGCCTGTGCTATTCGTGTTTTTGAGGGACTGTATGATATTTATAATTTTATTCTCATAAGTGGGTTCCATGAAACAAGAATTTAAAGCAGATTGCTTCAATGTGTTTGGAGCGCTTATGTTATTCACACAGTTTTTTTCGACTACGTCTATGAAAAAATCATTGAAATTTCGTGCTATTTCTTTAGGGGTAGATATCACTGTTCCGTTTACTTTTATATGTCTAATTTCATCTCTAATATTATTTTGTTTGTTTTTATTTATGATGTTCCACACAGCTTTACATTTATTGGATGATTGTTGAATAAAGTAGTTGTTTTGTACTTTTTGTGTTTGTTTTATAATTTTCTTTAGTTTAGCAGAATACTGTTTGAAAGTATTTTTATCTGCGTGAGATGAAGAGCGCCGAAAATTCCAAAGCAGGTAACGTTTACGTTTTGAGCAGATTTTTACGCCTTTACTTAACCATTTTGGACGTTTAGTTACTGGAATTTTAACTTTTACAACTGGGAAGCATAGATTGTAGATTAGCAGAAAAATGTCTATGAATTCATTATAAGCTACATCGGCGTTATCAGCATTGTAAACATTATTGAAAGTTAAATTGTGCAGGCATTCAATGAATTTGTTGACATTTTGGTTGTTGTAGTCCCTTTTCCACCTGAAAAAATGTGTGATGAAGTAACTCGTCTTCACTGGACATTTCAAAATTTGAGCAGTGTGATCTGATAATGCGTATTCCAAAACAGTCGTTTTCCCGCCTCGTATATTATGTGCTATGTTATCAAGACATGTATTGCTAGATAGTCTAGTTGGTTGATTTACGCCCGGCTTGAGATTGAATTGCGATAGTATTTGTTCAAATTGTCTAGTAGCTGGATCTTTCTTTAGCAGATTTATATTAAAATCGCCACAAATAACAATTTTTTTACCCCGGTAACAGATATTATTTAGAAGTTCCACGAGTTTTGTGAAAAATTGCTCTCGTATCGATTCTTTCCTTCTTGGAGATCTGTATATGCATACTACTATGATTTTATGTTCTAGCAATTCGATTGCACAGCATTCAAATATATTTGTTACACTCAAACAATTAATGTCAGTCAGTATTCTATATCTATGTTGATTATAAACTAATATGCATGACCCACCTGCTCTATTGTGTCGACAAAATGTAGTAGCTAGGGTGTAGTTTGGTATGTCAAGCGTTAAGTAGTCGTTTTGGAGCATGTTGTGCTCAGTTACACATATTACGTCAGTAAGAGTATTGTTGTTTTTCAAATCATCGATACATAAAGTTAAGTCGTCCATTTTGCTAACTAAACCATTTATGTTCTGGTGCATTATATGTACAAAGTTATACACGAAAAAACTCTCGGTTCATTGTATCCAGGCTGTGTTTAGGGGTATCGTAAGCATTAATATTGATTTCTGTCTCCGTTTGTGTACTTATACTAGATTTTACAATTGTCTGTGTGGCCTTGGAACTAAATATTACATTATTTAATTTATATTTATAATCTAAGCGTACAATATCTCTCAAAATATGTCTAGCCATGTAAGTCGCAGTATATTTCCCTTTTGGTATATATCTACTGTAGTTCATATCCACAAAATTAGCATTGCTGTATTGATTGCATATGGACCTCAAGTCACTGTTCAGTTTCTTTACTCTTAAAGAATGATTAAATGGTATTTCGCAAATAATGATGTTAGGGTTTTCTATGTTTGTCAAGAAACTGTTCAAATGACCTTGAAATTCATAAGGACTTTTCTCGTGTATTCCACCCAGAATAATTATACAGTCATTTTCGTTAAGAGTTCTTAAATATTCTTGGTGGCTTGTTAGGATGCGATGGAAATTAGCTCCTGGTTTCAGGATGCTTTCGACTGTATATTCGGGGCCTACTAATTTGTCCAGAGTTGATCGTAATTGTTGTCCTTGTTCATCGGCAACAATGATAATTCTTTTCTTTTGTTTATAATTTTCGTGCTGGGTAAATGGTTGTATTGTTTGCTTCTGAGTATTCTTTTTCGTTATTTCTACGGGCTCTTTTTCGTTGGTCATGTTTTGAATGCTTATGTCATGGCAGAAATTTTGTGGTGGTGTTGAAGTCCAATTTGCAGTGTCATGATCTGGGGCTTGTATAAGTGGATTTGCAATTTTTACTGGTGTTTTGAGTGGGGTATTTGAATTGCTATTCGTCCTCCTTTTTTTTGATTTTTGTTTTCTCAGTGACATAGGTACACCATGGTTCAGTTCCGACGATCCTATTTTTTGTACATTTCTATTACTTTATTTGACTTGTCTAGCATTTTTATTAATTTAGTATTTTCCAAATTTAGATTGTCGATTTCACGATTTGCTGTCTGTAAGTCTTGTTGTAATTTATTTATTATATTCTGGAGTTCTTTAGTAGTCTCTGTTTCGTCTATCGATGAGTTTGGTAGGCTCAGAGCGGTTATCTCAAACAATGTAGTGTCATGGCTACACGCTGTAATATTATTCAATGAACTGGTTCTCCGTAACGGCTTTCTTAGCGTAATATTTTCTGCGTGTAAGTTATCCATTTTATTTTTATATAGTATTTTTCAAATTAATGTCAGTGAGGTGTAATAATATTCATATAAATTTTAGCAGTCAAAAAGTTGTACAAAAATCATCATAAGTATGTCAAAAATGTAATGTGTTATTCATCAAATCACCAGTTGCACCAAAATTAACCAAAAAGTGCAAAAACTATAAATGGCAGCTAGCGAGAGTTGAACTCGGGCATTACGCACCGCAGTTCAGGTGTGTATCAGCTGCGCTAGCGAGACCTTGAATCTTTCCACGAAAACTACGTTAAGTAAAGAAGCGTGATTAATTAATAGTTGAAGTAGGGTAGACCTCGTATAACGTTCGTTACACCGGTTACTTGCCAATTGCCATGCAATTCGTTCGAATCCAAATGTCACTTTTGTTTATGTCTCACAGTTTTATTATACTGATGGATTTCAGAGTGCACTATTTTCGGTCACTTTTGTTATTTATTTCATAATTTGGGTCGAAGAACCATATATTCGTAATAAGAATTTTGTTTTTAGCACTTGTTTAGCACTTCCAACATTCGGTGAACAATTATGTTATTATTAGGTTTGGCACTAATTATTTCACTTTGCAAACGATAGCACTTATGAATCGTCACTAGATAATCACCATTTTTATGTTTTAGAACTTATAACTGCACATTAAACATTTTTTAAAATATTAAATTGTTGCGGTGCCGCCGCGTCGTTTGACTTCGCGCGTTCGACGTTCAATTCACTGTGCCGTGTAACCAATGAATTTGTCAATAATCACCTATAAAAATAATGAATTACCATTGTTCCTTCCTTAACGATAACAAAGCTTGACAATATAAAGTCTTCCAGGCATCAAAAAAGTGTCACAGATAAATGGCATTTAAATTACTACTTAAACCTCCGTTACTCTTCGTATTCATGGTCCACAAAACAAAATTAACTTTAGAATTGGGCATCACAAATTAATGTAGATTTTTTAAATGCAACAAGCGACTACCTAATGCATTTAGAATAGGATGATAAATGGGACCCTATTCATAAAACTTCTGTTCATTTTAACCACGTAGTTAATAACAGTAGGTGGTGAATGTAATAGAGTATTGTCTTTACTACCGTGGGCGTTGACTACCAAAGGCGATTCTGAGTAGGGTAGCCACAATTTTCTGTTAAATAAGGAACTGTTTTATTAAAATCAAAACCATTTCCAAAAGTGAAACTGTATAATTTAATTTATTAACGACAGGTTAGTAAATAGCTGCATGCAGAGCATCGTGATGCTCCCGGTCCTTTTAGCGGCAGATTCGTTTGTACTTTTGGCGGTAAATAATTGGTTGGTGTTGATTGCATTTGCGATTTTTGCGTTCGACTGTTTAAGCACTTGACCGTACCAACTTGTCGATCTGTTTCACCAAAGTACCTTTTCTTAAAACTTCACCGTGACGTGTCATTAAACTTTTGGAGGGCTTTGTAGATGATTGATATCCTTTGCCTATTCTTTGAATACGAGGATAGTCTAGTAAGCAAACCTAGAAAAGCGCAACATACACTACCAGTATTAAGTTTTAATATGTCGTTATATGAGTTTTTTGCAAAAGTGTCTACCTAAAAAAGTAACAAAATCAGATTAAAAATAAATTGACTTGTTTGTGAACATTTATTATTTATGAAGGTAGGTTGACATTCCTAATTAAGTTGCAAGAAACAAGAAACTTTATTTGTATATATTTTATTGTATATAAGCACAAACACATTGCTAATATCTGTAACAATTAATTAAATAATTTCCATCAACATGGCTTTTGGATCAAATATTTTATGAATGAAGTCGACATTGCGTTTATCTGTACTTATTTCTTATTGCTGACATGGTATTTATTGTGTCCGCAAAAAATTCGACGGATGCTTACTCTATAAAACTACCCAAGTTGATTGTATTTGACGTATATGTTTACCTGTAAGTCTTTTGTTTTATTAATGTGTTTGGTGATAGGGATAAATTGTTTGGTTATGTTGTGGATGCTTATGAATTGTTCAACTGATAGGCGTGTTTTGATATCTGTACAAACTTATTAAATGTAAGAACCATTTTGTGTATGAATAATTTTAAACTTATCATATCGAACTTATTTGAATTTAATTACTTATTATCTTCTTGTATCGGTTTCGCCCACAGGTTACATTTGTGATATAAAACGTTCCCTTGGAAACTGCTCTTCAAAATGGGGATAGAAAATATTCGGTACCGTGCTTGACATACATATAACCTATTTTCCACCGAAGTCAATCAATGTCACAATAATATTAAGATATATTTGCACATCAAAGATATGCTTATAAATTGTTCTTCGGGAAAAGATTCCCTTGGGGCAATGTTAACATATTTCACTGTATTTTTATTCAGTGATCAATAAAAGGCTTATTTTTCGAGTACCATTTTATTGAATTTCGCTTAGATATGTTTTCACCTGTCAGGTAAATGCATAACATTTTACTCCTTGTAAAAAAATATACATTTATTGTAAGAAATATTTGTTTAAATTAAGAATGTGAACCTTTTTTACTTATATTATATAATATTTTCCTTGAAACGTATATTCGAAGAGTCGGAAAATAATTATTAATACTAGTTACTCGATGTTCGTTTGGAAACGAGTTATTATGTGACTTTTAACCTTGTTTAACTGACAAGTGTTACATTGGTGAGAAATAAAAATTTCGAGATTTTCGAACGCAGCCTTAATAACCTTTATAATTTTTGGTTGCTCTAAGATAGGATAAGTCACCAAAGGCAATGCATGAGTATAATATTCATGCAAAATTAATTATTCAAATCTCGGCTTGATCTATTATAGACTCCGCCTAAAACTCGGGCATAAAAGCCTTGTAATCTTTCTCCTCGCCTGTGAGGAACTCACCTACTGAGGCACTGATATCATAAACTGCAATCCCCAAGACGCCTGCCAAGCGTGGGGTTACATGGCAAACCCTTAGTGGGGGAGGTTGCGTTCAGCAGTTATCCTCTACTACGACCTGGGCTCACACTTCAATTGGAATTAACTTTCCGCACTCGTATAATAATGTACTATTTCCCGCAATGTGCGTTTTGGCAATTTTTAGCAACCGAGGGTACAAGAAAAATATCCCTATTTACTATTGGGTACTCTTCACAAGAAGGTCAGTAATACGAAATATATTTCTATTTTAACAAAAAGTAACCCGAATAGTATTTAGCTTTTTACAGCTTTACGTCCAATCGAGTTTGTCTGGTCTTTTTGTCGTGGCGTAAATGCGGCTTAGGAATTCTCATTAGTTTGTCTAAGACAAAGAGAAGTAATGAACCTTTTTTATCTCTGATATACTTTATGTCAAGACAAGGGGCTTTAATGTGTAACTAGAATGGTAATGGTGATTAACTTAATATTGACATTTCTTGGGTGGAGAAAGCTGGTGTCATTTAATACTGAGCAATTCCGTACTTCGTAATGCACGATAAGAGGTCGGTTCCGGTTGTTGTCATAGGATGGCGGTTGTTAAAATATTTTGAGAGTGCTCGCTGTAGTAGAAAATCTGTCGCCAAGCATCTAACGACGTATTAAGCGCTGCTGTCGTTGATCCGTCTTCATCCGTCATCATTTGTCACACTTATCAGGTGAGATAGCGATCGAAGGCTAACATTAAAGAAAAGTTGTGTAGTTCTTTTTTATATGAGGAGCTCGTTCAAGCCCAATAGTAAATATTAAATCGTAATCTGGCATTTCGTATATAACACGTATTTTGCCAGAATCTCAACCGGTTACCTATTTTAGTTTAATAGATACAACTCCTTATATGACGAGCAGCACGTTAAGCCGTCAGTCCCAGTTGTTGTCTTAGGATGATAGTCGTTATAGCATGGTGGTAGGGTAATTTGCGAATGCCTGACTGGCTAGCTACCACCCTCAAGTAGAAAATCTGTCGCCAAAAGTCACCTAACGGTGTGTTCCGGCAGCTGTCCTTGAGAGCCAGTAATTTTAGGTAAGCCTGAACGACATCTTCGACCACAACACCACTTACCATCAGGCGAGATATTGGTCAAAGGCTTACCTACCAGGCATAAAAAACTAATATTGGCAACATATCTCGTACGGAACCATAAAAATTGTATCTAGAACACTTATTTTTAAGGTTTGTTATTCTAACAGTGATCAGACACGCTAATATTCCGGCAAAATCAGTACCAATAACCAGATCCGTACCTAACCAAATAACCAACGGTTCACCAGTTGCCACAATGCAATTTAACGGTGCGTCATACATTTATTATTTACCCGGACCATATCCGCTGCAAGATTAAACGGAGACTTGTGGAGATTAAATCCTGGATTTTATTCCCATATTGCCGTTTCCCCCCACGGTTGAGGGAAACTCGAGTATTCATTGCGGGTAGCCGAGTGAGGGTTGGGCGGATAAGTTTTACCGCATATTTTGGCGAGGTGCTTAAATGTTGTCATCGAGTCATAAGTAAGTAGGTAAAGAATAGAATACGCTCTTAGTCGGTCATGAAATTTGTACTGAAAGTTTCAGTATATTAGTGATTTTTAGATGAAACGTAATGACTATCACGAACACAGTAAAATAAATAGGACATTGATGAAAATTATCAAGTATGTATCCCGAAAGGGCTGTAGTAAGTGCCTATGTATGTATCCCGAAAGGGCTGTAGTATCGTCAGTTCGCATCAAGTTTGTGCTATTGTGCATTCAAAAAAGCAAGATTATTAACTAAATAGTAACAATATATTTACTAACCTTATGAATTAAGTATAAAATTTTATGAATATATTCTGGAAAACTCCTAACATAATAAATAACACAACTGTACTACCAAGGGAATACATAAGAAAAAGTATTCACATTGTTGTGTGAAGTCAGAAATGAGTTCCGTTCCAGTATATGCTACTAATGAATTCAATGATAAGTCCAGGCTGGTTTTTAAATTCTTAAAATGATGAATAAAACGAACGCTTTTTAATATTTTTACATTGACATCCCTATGTAAACATATGAAACACCAAAAACACATCATCAAACCTATTCTGAAGAGGTGGACTGTCACAATTCACCAGACATGTTTTGTTCCTATGTAATAAGGTAAGAACCAATTGCCATCTACTGAAAAAGGTCCAAAAATTCCTGACATCTTTTGATGAGAGATGGAGATTTTCATTGTCAGTCAAAAACGTCGATTTGTAATATCTAGATGTTACAAAAACGTCTTTTTGTAATATCTAGATATTACAAAGCGACGTTTTCAATAAAATCTTGAATCAATTAATTAATCTAAAATTGAATATGCAATTCCAGACACGGAGCAAAATGAAAAGCAGAAAAAAACGTAACCGACTTCCAACATTGAAAATTATGAAATGACTTGAAGTCGGATCATGCTAACCTTCAATAATAATTTTCTCTTTTTAGTGATGCTTTCTGCTTACATGATCATTCACTTGCCTAAAATAGTGTTCATCATTAAATCATCCAAGGAAGAGAATACATTTTTTAGATAATTGACTATAACTTATAAACTACAATTTCTATGAAATTTATATGGGCTCACCTCGGAGTTCTCTCCTCTGAAAAAAGTTATGAGTGTACATATAAAAATATAGTAAAGGTTGACATGAGAACTCTCTCCTTTTTCAGAAGTAGGTTAAAATAGGAAGAAAAAGAAATATAACGTACCTACCTACATAAACACAAAAATATTTGATATTATAAATATTTTGACGTTGTTTTTCATGAAAAAACAATGAATAACAAATAAATGAAGTAAGATAGACAGACAGAAGATATCACTGGGAATACAAAACAGTGACTATTATCTTATATAATATATATTATATCTAATAGTATCACTACACTTGCTGTAGTCGTAGTTTCAGTTGATATTTAGTTTCGGAAGCTGTACAAAGTAGCAGTTCTGTGTTGATCCTCTTGAACAAATAGCAGACATACGGGTATACATAAGTTAGTACTGATGTTAGGTAATACATGCATGTCTTGTTCCGAGTATGTTACGTGTTACAATGTTTTAACGAACTTCAAAAAGAGAGGTCAATGTTTTTAAAGTTTATCTGTTACATAACTTCGTCAGTTCCGAACCGAACTTGAAAATTTATTAATTTATTAATTTTTAGATTGGTCCGTAAATTTCACCAAACCAATCGGTTTTTAAATCAAACTTACTGCAAAAAATACCTATGAATTAAATTATAATCATAAATTGCGTTTTGTACATTTCAATCAGTTATGGTTTTTATATTAATTATTTTATTCAAACGTATTGTGCAATGGTTCCAACAAATGACGAAAAATTATTTGCCTTTGAATTCTTAATATCGGGATTTCAAGCGGCGCTGCTGATTCTAACTGCCGACTATGAGCAACTCCGAGCGACGCTGCCAGGCGCGCGGAACTTGCAGTCAGTAGCGAGATTGTAAACATTAGGTTACTTTTTCAATTATAAGAAAAAACTTTGATAACCGTTCCAAGCTTTATATTTTATTAGCTGACCCGACAAACGTATTGCATAATATAGGCACATAAAAATAAAAATAAAATTAATACGTATACCATATGTAAAAATAGTTTACGTTCTATTCTCAGACCTGCTAAATATATGCACAAAATTTCATGGGAATCCGTCTAGCCGCTCCCGAGGAGTTTTGTTAAAAACACATACGAGAATTTTATACATATTATTATATTAGATAGAAAATTTTTAAAATATTTATTTTTCTATCTAAGTAATATATGTATATTAGATAGATAGAATAATACATCCAGTCACCGAATAGGTAGAACAAAGAAAACTGAATGAAATTTGCTATTTCGAAAAACCGATGCAACTTAACTGTAAGTTAAAACCGTACTGAAAATTAGCCCCAATAGAATTTACTGCAAGTAAAAACAGCTGTATTTCGACAGCCCTAACTACTGCAAACCAAGATTTATTCCGAGTTCGTGGTTATTTATATTCCACTGCCTTATTTTTATTCCCGCGTGATATTTTTAATGAGGCAACTGAATTGCCGGTGCACCTTTTATTACAGTAAAAGCTCGGGATTAACGTAAGATAGTAAATGAGTCTTCAGTTTTGGACATCCAGTTCTGAAAAGAAAATCTTTAATGGAATAGATAAAAAAATGCTTAAACATTTGCTAAATACTAAACAAGAAGGATTATAATTATCTACCATTGTATAATGTTTTTCTACAAGGTCATCTTTATATAGGGTCGGTGACGTATTATGTTCTACTGCATGGTGAACTTTGGAGCTATAAATATTAACGAGCCTATTGCAACATACCGGGCACGCAAAATTTTGATTAGATTGTTTAGGTACTGGTTTAAACATAGAATACTTCCGTCATCATCATCACTTACGTCGCAGATGATGGAACTTATAAGCTGGTGAGACCGCGAAGCGCAGCTAATAATATCATATCGTAATCGAGGAAGTAATTTCAATTTTCGATATTTTACTGAACAGTTTTCAACTCAAAGTCGATAATTATCTAACCCAGGTATATCATCATCATCACATTGTATCACTTTATACGCTGGTGAAACAGTGGGACGCGGCTAATAATATCAGAACGTTATCGAAGAAGCATTCTTAAATTTTTAGATTTTGACACAACATCGATAATTATCTAATACATTTATTTCATCAACATCACCATCACCACATATTTTCATCACTATATCCGCTGGTGAAACCACGGGATGCCGTAAATACCTTATGTAATAACGTTATTGAGGAAGTAGTCTCAAATAACCTGGCTTCAATACAAGATCGATATTTATCTAACACAGGTATTTCATCATCATCAACATCATCACATTTCATCCATTTATTCGCTGGTGAAACCACGGGATGCAGTAAATATCTAATATATAATAACGTTATTGAAGACGCAGCCTTAAATAATCTGGCTTCAACACAAGATTGATAATTATCTTACCCAAGTGTTTCATCATCAACATTATCACATTTCATCACTTTACGCTGGTGAATCCGCGGTACGCTAATTTGACAACTTTATCTAAGAAGTGATGTAAAATAACCAGGTGTCAACCAGTGATTTGAAATATATAGATTACTTAGTTATATCCGAACACCACTGCTCTAAAAGCTTACTAGAATTGACCTATATACATACCTACGCACATGTATATGCAGTTTGTAATGTTAGGGAAAGAACGTTCAAATATTATGCGTCATATCTGTTGTTAGAAAGAGATAAATAAGCAATTCGTTTTACCACCGAACCGCCACGAGACGTTCCGATCACCATTATGCTGCGATCTCTTTCACTCTCTCACACCAAACGATACACATATCTCGCTCATCCATTTCATTGAGATTAGTTCCTAAGATAAAACAATATGACGATATTTTCTATTTCATCAATAAAAGCAATAATTACGCGTGAAATGAAACAGTTTTCTTATCTCTCACAGTGCCTGTATAATTGGTGCAGAGTCATAAGACACAAGAAAGGCATATTGTCCACAGATTATTCCTAAAAAACTATTCACCGGAAGCTTGGAAGTGCAAGACTGGTAGTGACTCAGGTGATTACCCTGAATTCGTCTAGTAAATATGGAGGCCATACAACACATCTACAGGTAAAAAAATCTTAGGTGTCAACACAAGATCTATAATTATCTAACCCCGATTATTTCATCATCATCACATTTCATCATGATATACAATGGTGAAAGCGCGGGGTGCAGCTAATAATATAATAACGATATCGATATAGCAATAAAAAGTAATCAGGTTTCAACATTCAGTCAATAATTATCTAATTTTGGTCAAAAACTGTACCTACAAACCGGTCTGGTCCGCATTGAGTACCAGTTCCAGCCCTTTGTTTGTTCAGACGTAATTGAGGTCGAATTTAGATAGTAACAATATAATAGTCTGTGGTCGGAGTACATAATCGGACCTCACACGGATGGCATGCAAATGTCGGTTAATATAGTCCAAGTGGCTTAAGGCTAATGGGATTTGGCCGGATTGTAACGTGTTTTGGTTAATTTGAACAGATTTTTCTGGGTTATTTAGACAGTGGGGTTGTTTCTATGTGAAAAATAGAATTGCTTCTAGTTTGAAACGCTTATAGCGTAGTTTGCCGTATCTTTCATAATCGATCAAGTAAGGTAAGCAACGCCCGATGCGGTCTGACTTAGATGGGTGACCGTTGGTGACTACTGTGTGCTTACTTGTATCAGAGGGCACGTTAAGCAGTCGGTTCCGGTAACAGTCTTGTTGGCAATTGTTCAAGCATGTTGCTAGGACAATTTGAGCATACCCACTTAGCTTGTTATCACTCTCAAATAGAAAATCTGAAGCCAAGCACATACTGTTGTGTTCCAGCAGCTGGTGTCTTTGAGAGCCAGTAATTCTAGATTAGCCTGAACACATTTTCGACCACATCTTTACTTACCATCAGGTGAGATAGTGGTCAAAGGCAACCCTATTATTAATAAAAAAACAAGATTAATCTCGGAGTGTCTAGTACAGTGCATTGGCAAGCAGAACGAAGCCAGTGTCACTGCAACTGTCTGGGACAGTCGTGACTTTAACCATCAGGTGACTTATCTGAATAAATACTTTATTACATTAAAAAGAACTGTAGCTACGTTATACATCTTTTTAATAGCAAATTACCTGATCGAAGAACCATTCTGTGTTACTTTTTGTTAATAAATAACTATTTCAATACCCACTCAGCTCATTGCACCTTAACATCCAAGGAGCATCAGATCCTCTCAAGTTTAAACCGCCTAAATATTTGATGAAGGTAACAAGATCAAATGAAATAGCATAGCAATGTGGTACATCAAGGAGTTTCGTACCCATTGGGGTGAGGCTAACCATCCCTTACTATCTAAAGGAAGACTTGAGTTTTAACCTTGTGAAGTTACTAAAGTAATTCAGATACAGCTATACTGTTCCACATCCTCCAGTTGGATATAGAAACAGGTCACTAAGGAATCTTTTCCTACTCTTGCACTGATTATCACAGAGTATTGACGTCGACCCGATAATGGTGTGATCTTTCTCCACACACCACAATTGTTTGTACCTTCATATTGAGATCCATTTTTCGTCATTGTAAGGGCAGAAAGAACGTTCGTCCTCTTCCGCATTTGTGAGACAATGGTAGAAAGATGCTAAGTATATGATATACCGATAAATGTGGTAATCGTGGCCTACAAAAGATTTTGCTAAGATTCAAGACTGAATAAGATCATGAAGGATTCCTTGGTCTATAGAATATAACTTGGATATAAATTGGTACTATAGAATATAACCATAGGGTTATAGTTTGCCATATATCAATTTGCGTTTGCGCTTTCGTCAGTTGTTAAATAAATCTTAAATCTTTTTAAACTCTTTTATTTACGAGTACATCAAAAAGGTTTCACCTGTGTATTATGCTACGGTTTCTTTCAATTCCTTATACACCAAATATATACTGATTTATGTAAAATCAAGCATATTAAAACAATATATAATACTTTTATTTTCCTGTCTATTTTAAGATGATTTACTGATCTTGAAGCAGAAATAAGTTTAGTAAAATGTTACGTATAATATACCTCATATCAAATCGAATAGTGACCTTTTCATATACTCGTAATACGATAGACGACTGTTCTGATTCAGTAATTGATGGCAATAGACTCAGCCTATATATTGTGAGGCCTGACTAATTTAAATTCACCTTTCCCTCGGCGATAGACACTGTAAAGCTGATATTTATTGAGAGACCAGACCCATATCACACAATATATGTACACAATAACATTTATAAAAATTTGATGCTCGGATTTTAATAAATATTTTTTATAGGCCACAAGCTATCCACAAAACCATCGGAATTAAATCAAGTACCTTATCTCGGGACAGTGGAGCGTGTGGGATCCCTAATTTGGGCTTAACAAGGGTGCTTGGAATATGTTATTACACGATCAATGGATTAGGTATCTGTGATCTTATATCCTCTAACAAGTCAAGGTATTTGAGGGTTGCTTATGGGTTGTAATATTTAATGAGGGTGTTTTGGTAGTTCTCTAAGCTAAGAGATTGCTTCGTAAGTAGCAAGCGAATTTGAAATAAAATGTGTAGGAGATTATTTTATTATTACAGAATAAGACATATGTAGACGAGATTATTTAAATAGGTGTGCGTGCAGTTTTTTTTTCTGAGAAGTACGACTCGTCCTCATACTCCGAACACATGACTGAAGAACTAATAATACTGGAGTTTGCGTGTATTGCGTCTGTACACTATTTTGCATGTAAGGGTAAAGCAGTTGGATACTGAAAGATCTCTAGTTGAAATAACATACGAATTAAAATTAAAAATATTTTGTACTAGATCTGAATATAACTCGGTATTTTATCAACGTTGGTGGTGAGTGTCCTATATTAAAAGACCTAAAGTTTCTCATATTCATCCTAATGCGCTCAGCAGTAACAAATTGATTTACTCGTTTAAATGTATCTATGTACATATCATCAACATCAATAGCCAAAAATGCCACTACCACAATCACCCACTACTAGTAGACAGCGTGCCCAGTATACTGGTGGCATTGCCCCGTCGGACTGCAATGCTTATTCGCTGAGGCAATGAAAGGCACTGGCCCTTAATTGCCTCAGCGAATAAGCATTGTCGATGCGATGCGTGATCAATATACTGATATTGATCACGCATCGCATCGACTAAGCGATCTGATAAATTTTGGGAAATACGATCATACGGCCTAATGTCATTACACCCTCCAGCTTAAATATGAAATCTTTACCTGAACATAATATTAATTATAAAGTATTTTCTTTTATGGAATTATGATAGAACACGCACGATACACGCACGAGGCCCACCTGATGTTAAATGTATCTTCTGCCTATAACAGAATTTCGTCACAACACGAGTGACGAACTGCACTGCGCCCATCACCCGTGAGGTGCCGGGATAGAACGAGACCCCCCCCATCTCTACCCGTGGGTGTCGTAAGAGGCGAATAAAGATAGCACACCAGAAGGTAGGCACCAGCACTTTCTGAGGAACTGATATCACACTGCGATCCCCAAGCCGCCTGCCAAGCGTGGGGATTATGGCAAACCCCCCCCCCCCCATATTGGTGAAGGCTGTGTTCAGCAGTGCACTATCCGGCTGATACCCAACACCTGAGACACCCTAAGATATACAATTATTAAGTCTCATGTGCCTGTAATTTCATACCGGTTCTCAAGCCCTATTTCCACACACACTGTTAGAACAGACAGAATGTTAACTTGAAGGTGGCTATAGTGCCCGCGGAACTAGTTGGCCGCGTCTTAGGTGGCGACAGGGGTGAGGGGCGGGTTGCCTACTGCTTGCAGCGCTGAGTACACACGCACACTGAAGTAATATACGTACACTGAGAAGCGCCCCCGCCTCTCCGTCCCACCGCTCACATACCAAGGCGCGGCCAATTAGTTCCACGCGCAGTATAGACAAGCGAACATTCGCATAACGCCTATCCACCATGCGTTGAAGCTCAAGCCGGGCGGTGGGGATCCAGCCATGGACTTGCGGCACGGTAGTCCATAGCTATTAAGGTTCGGATATCATAAGTATCTAGTCAGTATCAGTACTAATATTATAAATGCGAAAGTAACTCTGTCTGTCTGTCTGTCTGTCTGTCTGTCTGTTACGCTTTCACGCCAAAACTACTGGACCGATTTGAATGAAATGTGGTATGGAGATAGTTTGAGACCCGGGAAAAAACATAGGATAGTTTTTATCCGACTGCGCAAAAAGAGGTTAATGTTTTCGCGCGATAACCGACATACGCGCGGGCGGAGCCGCGCCCGGAAAGCTAGTTGTATATAAATATCAATAAACGTAACATAGTTAATTTATTTATCGTTTTAAAAAACGTGGGCTAAAACTTGTGAACAAGTAAAATCAATAAGCTCTGCTCTAGAAATTAAGCCATAACGAGTACTCTCAGCAAATCTCTAACCTAATTTGACGAATTATTTCACTCCGTGTTAGTGACCCTCCGAACTAGTTAGTAGTTACTTCATTAGCATCTGTTTCATGATTCACTGAGAAACTCTTCAGGTGCTACGTAAATTGTAAGTTTGAGAAGTTGGTAGTGTATTGATCTAGACAGTATTTGAATTTGCAACGTTTTTGAAATTGTTTAGCAGAACATTTGGAGCTAATTCTGCTATCCAACTACGCTATTGAACTCTATAGCTATGATGGCTTAGTAGCATTGTCCATGGACTGCCGCGCAGCAGGTTCATGGTTCGGATCCCGCCGCGGGATGTAGCTTCACCGCATCGTGGAAGGGCATTTTGCGAATGCCCGCCTGGCTAGTAGTCAAGTAGAAAATCTGTCGCAAAACACATAACGCTGTGTTCCAGCAGCAGTCCTTGAGAGAACAACACTAGAACTACTACAATGAAAGGATTTAGACAATCTAAAGACCATTGTAGGCCCACAGGTAGCCTTAATTCTATTACCAGTTTAAAAAGTTTAGTATTTTTTTGTTTTATTGTATACATAGTAGATCTTTGCTTACAACCCGTTGAATGTTAAAACGTAGAATAGTTCCTCGGCATATAACTGCTATAAGTAAAAGCTTTACAAATACAATATAATTGAGGCTTATGAAGGAGGTCAATAAAAAATATATATTTATTTAGTTAGTATCCGACTTTGAGTACTCGTGCACGTATAGCAGAAACCTAGTATTTCAGCTTTACGTAAACTAACTTCTTCTTCTTGGTCGTGTACTTCATTACTGAAGGTCGTGTCCCTGAAAGGCCTTCATGGCTCTATGAACAATATTTCTGCATTCCCTTCGGTTTTCGGCTTCTCTTAAGGCAGTCGTAACAGAAAGCCCAGTGAGTGCAGTCACTTGGTCCGACCAACGGCTACGTGATCGACCGCGAGGTCTTTTCCCTTCTACTTTGCCGACCACAACCAGCTTTTCGAGATTATCTGGTTGTCTACGGGCAACGTGACCAAAATACCCCAAAATCCTTTTGTAGCAGATTGTAGAAAGTCTGTCAGTTATGCGTAGTTGCTCGAGGAAACTAACTATTGGCACTCAATATTTATTTAACTAAAACTGTAACAAACTAAACTATACCAAAACAATACTAAATATAACTATAAATACGTGCAGTTCAGTTACTGTATTACAGAACGAGGCTACCTTCTGAGGTGCCGCTTCGTTAAAAAATGTTTACAGTGTTTTGCTAATTGGCCGTGAATTCAATGGAAAATAACTGCATAGTGGCGCTAAAAATAAACCGCGAGTCGCTAGAGAATTCCAAGAATATGAATTCTCACGAATTTTAATTTCTCATCAAAGTATTCATGTACCTACTTTTTTGCACGCTTCGTGATGAATCATATTACCTACGTTCAGTTTTCAGTAAGTATGTGATACTAAATAAGGTTTTTTAGGCTTCAGTGATTATAATTACGTTCAATTATATCAAAAGGCATAAGATAAAATTTAGCAGCGGTAAATGCTTAAGGTAAATCAGTTTAATAAATCACGAGTTACGAAAAAAGCTGGTAGTTTGTCTGGGAGAACTAAGTGTAATATCTAGTTAAAGAGAGATTTTTGTATAATGGTTTAAACTTTAAGCGAAGCGGATATTTAGCTAGATGTATGAATTAGGTTCTTGTTTTTTTTTGCTATGATTTTTCGGAGGTGGATAGACAATACAATCACAACTAAGTATAACATCTTGTTAGAGAGAGATTTTTGTATAATTGTTTCAGCTAGCAGATGTTTAGCTAGATGTATGAATCAGGTTCTTGTTTTTCTTTTTAACCAACTTCCAAAAAATGAGGAGGTTCTCAGTTCGTCTGTATTTTTTTTTTTTTTATGTTTGTTACCTCAGATCTCTTGACTGGGTGAACCGATTTTGAAAATTCTTTTTTTGTTTGAAAGCTGATGCTTGTCGTTTGGTCCCATTTTAAATTTCATCAAAATCGGTCAAGCCGTGTTTGAGTTACACTAAAAAGATTAAAAAAATTTTTTTACAAAAAATGGAACCGACTACATCACCCAAAAGTGTGAAATAACTTGTCGAAGTCGGTACCATGCCCACAATATTGTGATAATAGGTATTTTTGAACCATCATTGTACCGACTTCAACAAGTTATTTCACACTTTTGGGTGTTGAAGTCGGTTCCATTTTTTGTAAAAATTTTTTTGCTATACTTTTTTTGCTGGTGGATAGACATTACAATCACAAGTAGGTATACATCACTTCACTTTATAATTATTTAAAATATAAAAGTACGGCATTTCAGATAGTAAATTATGACTATTTTACTATAACATCTTTTACTTATAATAAAAAATTAAACACCAGTAAAATAGAAATGTTTTGTATTGTAAATATATTGCACTATGCATACTAATACAAAATGAGTTGCTATAGAAGTGTGAGGTTTAATTTTGTTAATGTGTTCAATCTTAAATTTTGGTATTTTGCTTTGTAGTTTTGGTATTGTTCAATCCATTTGATCGAAATGAACATATATAATTATAAATTTAAAATGTTTTATCTTTTATCGAGTGATCACTATAATGTACTCACAACACTAGTGATAAATGTTTTTTTTTCTCTTCCATTTTGTACGCTGTTCTATATAGCAGTCGTAAAATTGAAATAAATAGTAATTGCTATTCAAAAGTATTCTTGGCCTTTTTGTCCTACAGGTATTATTATCGATAAATCAAAAGGGTAATTAGTGAAACTATATACTTAACCCTGAAACGACTATTTTTGCACCTGCAACAAGAAATAGGTTAACATAAAAGAAAATCATTTTAATTCTTTGTCTTTAACATAATCTGGAGCCTAATTATCTAATTCTAGCTGTACTGAAAATAAAGTTAATTTTAAAATTGGAATTACATAATGAGCATTGATATCCAAGGAAAATATCGGTATATGAAGTTTACGGTGTAGCAGTATACCGTGCTAGTGAAACAATAAAGCCTCTGGTTTAATAAAAAGCAGCAAAGTTAAAACATAAAAGAATAAATCTCGATCAAAGTAAAAACAATATCCTTACTGCATTTCCTGAAACAAAAATGGATCGCCTGAAGCGAACCGCTATCTTTCGCTATCCAATATTAATAACACGACGATTCAAAAACTTTGAACTGAACGCTAGCTTGCTATCAATATTCATAAGCTCAAGATGGTGTATCTAGAGGCGGCAATAAACAAAGCCAGCTACGATCTGAAGTGAAGCAAAGTAACCGATCTTGAAGAGCTCTTACTTACAGCTACCAAGCTAGCTCGTAAATTTCAGTTTGCAACTTGCACTGCGTAACATTCGATCAATAAGTGTTTTGTATGGGTTCTATATTTGCAAGCTAATACGCCACATCGAAACTTCCAAGCGTTCGAAGCCAATATAACTTACGTCACATATGACGGCTCCAATACCAAAAACGATATAACCACATCTTTTGTTTCGTTTTATTATACACTTTCAGCAAGTGTAGTTAGGAGTTAAGTTTCTAAAGCAAGTAAGCGTTTTTGTATTAAAGTCAAGGAGGTTCTAATATTGTTGCACCGTGCCAATATGATCAGGTCACGTGTCTAAGGTTACAAGGGGTAAATCAGATCATGGTTTATTGCGGAAGTCGGGCTGTTGCAAATCCGTCAAAGTTTTAACTTTCTTGGAAAGGCAACACGGAGTTAAATCTGTTTCTGGTTATATTGTTATCAGATTAATGGTAGACATTAGGAAAATAATGAACCATACCATGTATATCAAAGATTTTAAATTTGTAATGATTAAACAGTAAAGTTTAGTTTAAAAAATCGATGTCGTTTTAAATTGAAAACTGAATTATTATGGGGTAAGTGCTACTGATGAAACAAGTAAGCCATAAATGTTAGTGATATATTAGTAGTAACACCATATATCATCACATTAAAATAAAATTTCTGTTGAACAAATTTAAACGCCCCAGCTGGTAATATTTCACATACATTTTGTACTAGACCCGCCAGGCCATCAGAAATTCTCATCAGCCTTCAGACATTCCAATGCGTCAAATTTTTGACGCCCGGACGGCGTGCATCCGTTTCGCTATATATAGCATAGCTACGATCTTCTGTCCCGCTCTGCCATCCCCTTCTGCAAACATAACCCATTCGCAGAAGTTTAGCCCCGCGTTCCGTGATCTGTCACTTTGGCCTAAACCAATGATGGAGAGGTCGTCTCCTACTACTGCGGTGAGCATACGGCGCTCGCTCTGCCACGCTGAGCACTCTTCAAGTGTATACTGCATCATGTCCTCAACGCAGCCACAATGGTGTCCACTCTGGCTTCGGTTTTCCTCCAGCGCGCGATGCGGTGCAATACTTTTCGAAGCAACAATGCCTTGAGTAACTGCACATGCCGGAAGCTTCATGACCCAGAGACATGCTGCTACAACATGCATGGCCCGTGCTCACTATCCAGCCAGTCCTGGAAGACTGGTCGGACGGCCTCGATAGTCCAGAGGCCATTCCTGGTTGGGACAGCTGCTCCGTTTAATTCCTACTTAGGGACTGTCGAGCAAGGAATTTTCACGCCCGTACTTCTCTTGGTGGAGGAAAGTCCCACTGCATCCGGAGTTGCAAGCACCACTCATAGAATAACGCGTGAACTTTTGCTTCCAGATCGCATCATCTGAGATTTTCTTAGTAAAGTTACGTTGTGTGCCGTCAGATCATCGACCCAGACGGGCGTCCTATCCCCTAATATAGGCAGCGGTTGCTCGATTTCGGTGCCTTGATGTTGGGTATCAACCACTTTAATGCAGCAACTGCACTGATGAGTCGAGGGGACAAGCAAGAGTAGTGGTCGAAATTCCTATACACCAGTACACTTGTCGCTTTTAAAGACGAGATTTTGCTCGGGACTTTCTGCCATTTTATCATATATTAAGAAAGGTACGGTAGTCGTATTTGGAAAAATATAACAACGACCTCCAATGAGAACAAAGATTACATATTGAGTTTTGAAATGCGCATGTCATCCAAATATATATAAAACTATAGTTTTATAGTCATCCAAATATATATAAAACTATAGTTTTATATATATTTGGATGACATGCGCATTTCAAAACTCAATATGTAATCTTTGTTCTCATTGGAGGTCGTTGTTATATTTTTCCAAATACGACAGTCATCGTCCTTTTAATCGTTTTCCTAGACAAAGTTCTCAGTAACTTTTTAGCCAAAGTCAAATTAAAACACACTGGCTTTACAAAATTAGGTCAGCTTTATTATCTTTAGATCAGAAAGCGAAGGTTAAAATGTCCCGGTCAATTAATAACAACTGCGTTTTGCACAATCAGTGCTGATAATGACCGGACGTTTGTAATCAATTGTTTAACTAAATTCAGTTAGAAGCTGTCACTTGTACTAAGTCGAATGATAACTATCATTCAGAGTGGAGTAAGTTTCGGAGGGAAAGTCCAACATTTGACACTTATTTAATCAAAGTAAATATATCACAGATAATAAAAAAAGATTTTTAGTGTTATCATAGCATACATACGTACATAAAGATGTTTAACAGGCTAAATCTATCCTGAACTGGCTTTCGAAGACAGCTGGAACGTTTGGTGATCAATTTTCTACTTTTCACCTCCATACTATATGGTGAAGCACAGGCCCGCAGCGGCATTCAAACTATTCCCTTCTGTGCGGCAATTCATAATAATTCCTGATGAGCCTATCTTGCTTGGGTAAAACCAAACGACGACGCCATCGAAAACTTTTTTGACACGTTGTGAATTCGTTGCTTTAATTATGACAAACGTCATATTATAAAAGCAACAACAATTTACCATAGTGCCAGTTCCATTCTTGACCAGGCTTATATCTTCGATCACATCATCACTTACTTTATGTGAAATTGTGATCAAGGGCAAGCCTGTCGGTAAATTAAAAGACTAGACACATATCCTACGCCTTTCGCTGCTTCAAACAAAATTCACATTAACCATTATAACATAAAAGGACCATCTATATCACCCATTAAAAGTATATCATACATAATTTCATGTGAACTTTTTGTTAGCGCGGGTGGCCTACGATTTGATCCATTACGGACGTAGGTGGGCTTTCGAACTTTGAACAAAACGACCCATAATACCCCTGTTAAAGAGAGTCAGGGAGATAACTCGGGTTAACATATTAATCTACAGCCATAAAACAATCGAGTCTATTTTGACAATGAGTTTCGTAAATTAGTCTTCCTTAACCAAAGTCTGTCTGCTATGCGTATTAATGTCACAGTTCTACAGCTCGTAAGCAGCTACATAGGTACCTAAAATTCACATATTTTGTGTATTAAGTTTTGGTTAATCGTGTACTCATTTATTACTACCAGCTAGTATTTCACCGGTTTTTATTATTTGTTGTTTTATTTGAAAATTTGTAATTATACTCACAAGATATTTGATACGTTTCAAACCAAGAGCTTTTGGGCTGCTTGTGAGTCTGCAATGACTTACACGTTGTCGAAATGCTTTCATTGTAGTAGCTGTACTATATATTTATTTTATATATATTTCGAAATATTTTGTTTATAAATGCATACCTACCACCAGTTTAAAAAAAAATACAAATACCTATACATATCTAATCGTGGGTTTCAAACTATAGCCGCTTAACCACAAAACAAAGAAAAAAATTGTTGAAAGAAGTACGTACGAGTATATTGTATAAATCAAGTTTGTGTATCAACACCATTTCATTGAAAATTTCAACTACCAAACCGACGTAATGCTATATAAAACTATGTTTTTTGATAAAACCGTCACGAAGGTTGAGCGAAACGTCTTCGTTTCAGCTCCTGTGAACATGCTTTCGTTACTTTGATAAATTAACGTTATGATAATAACAACACTTACTATGTATATAGTATACTTCATACCTGAATTATATAATTTATATAATAATTTGTGTTTAACCTGACAGTGGATATGCCAGAATACTATTACGGTGACCTACATCTGAAGTGTTTTGGCAAATAATGTTCCTCCTGGTTTCTTTTCGTACACATTCAATCAGAATGCGACATGCATATGTCCTCACTGACTCCACAATCAGAACAATTTGAGTTGTTAATCAAAACAAAAGCAATACAGATTATGTTCAAAGCCTGAACTAACCATCTGAAATTTGAACAGATATGTAGTGAAAAGCCTCATAATCCCAACACATTTGTAATATTGGTAGCTTTTCAACGTCATTAAAATGTCAGCAATGATCTACAAAACAACATTATTAATTGCAAAGTAGACTATATCGCAGTATGAAAGTATCAAATGCTTAATTAAAATTTATGAGGGATGATTCGTGTTACAGAGTCGTGTTAATGTTATAATAGAGATGAAATGGACGTCCGACCGGACAATATTGCCACATCCGGTTATTGTATATAATCTAAATTTCACCATTTATCGGAGACTGAGTTTTAGAACTTGTTTTGTTAATACATGTTATTGATTAGTTTAATTTAAGATAAAGCCATTTTTGATCATGGTATAGAAATAGTTCCCAAATAACGACGTAACCGATTTTTACTCGGAGCAATTATTCGTGTTATTAAATGTATTGATGAATTAATTTTAATAACAATAAAAGTTAAAATATTTAAGTCTTCAAATCTGTGGGAGATGAAGTTATAAATAATAATAATGTCGTGTCAAATTTAGAGTGGGTACTAGAAGTATATTTGAGGAGTTATTGGTAACATTATTAAAGAAATTATAGATTATTTTGAAGGAGCCCTTTATGCATAGTACTTTTGCTGTGCTTTAAGAGAAGAATCCTAAAATGTTACCTAGTTGTAGAGCCAATTTATAAAAAACTGTGAATCATGTGTGTTCGTGTTGCTGAAATGATTGTAGCAGTAAAAAAAACATGATTAATACATTATTACTTTAAATATTCAGTACGTGAGATGAGTTTTGATCTTGACATAATATTCGCCACTTAGTTATACACCTAGAATCTTCTAAATCCGGCTTAAACATATGTTTGACTGCAATAAACCGTACCCTGTATTCACCCTTATTATAACTGTGGGCTATTCTCTTCCGTATGTTATAATTATACAAAAAAAAACGTTATTCACAATAATAAAAATATATAAATTTATTTATTATTGTTTTTTGATATGTTTTTTTTTATTTATGTAATTCATGTTTTAATGAGGCAAATTGAATTTATAATGGAGAAGTAAGTTTTGATTGTTAACAAAATATATTCAGACAAGAAAAAAATATGAGATTATGAAGTTTTATGGTATAGGTATGAATAAAAGACTAAAATGCTGTCAGTCCAATCAAATAGATTTCCAACCACTGTGATGATTTACTTGTAGGCGCTGTTAATATACTTGTATGGTTTTAATTGCAAAATTTTATTGAAAAATATATTTTGTACGATTGTTATCTTATTTTGGGTATACCACCAAATGGTATTCCCAAAGAGAGGTGGCAGGCCGGCGGCCAGAAATAAAAAAATAAGCTGAAACTTTCTAAAATATGATCTCGTTTTGTTCTTTGTGTTGTTACGGAATACATGTGGTATACATACATGGGCAATTAAGAAAGCAGGAACAGATATTTAAAAAAATATGATGAAATTTTAAAATTAGACGATTACAAAATTACAAATTTATAATTTTTTATCTCGTAAATTTGTGATTTTGTAATGTAATCCTGAGAGCAGGCGTAATTGCAAACATTACAATATACAAAAAAATAGAAGATGTTAATATTGAGGTCGAGTTCTCAAATCATACGTTTTTCTAGGACTCATAGAGCATGTCTGCAAATTTTAAAAACTAATTCAGTTTTCCTACAAAATTGGCGTGGTATTTTATGGTAGGTACCTACGATTTGCACTTGTATTCAGGTTCATTGTCGATAAAGGCAAGTTGTTTTTAACCGATTTCAAAAAAGGAGGAGGTTATCAATTCGACTGTTTTTTATGTTACCTTAAGAATTTTCAACTGGGTGAATCGATTTTGATGATATTTTTTTTATTTAACAGTTGATGCTTCCCGTGTGGTTCCATTTAAATCGTTCAAGCCGTTTTTGAGTTACACTCCAATAAGTCTTTTCCTATCTTGATGATATAGTCATTGACAGTGAATGACAATCGATCCTGTAAGTAGCAAGGGTTACTAAAAAAAAATTGTATCCCTCATCATGGTACCGACTTCGACAATTTATTTCACACTTGTTGAGGTTGGTTCCACTTTGAGATAAAAAAAATATCTTTATGCTTCGCGCTCCCAACAAGCCGTGGTATTCGAATAAACGTTTCTACAAAGCTTGTTAATTGAATTTATTTGCCAGAAATCAAACTAAAGTGCCATCGACTTATATTTTCCATCCGTCTGCCAAACATTTATGCAGGCGCCAATTCCCGCGATTTCCGGCTTGTATTTTTCCAAAGCTCATTGGACCAAATTGAGGTGATCCAGACGTTCCATATAGAACCATTCACACGTAGAACAAACCAAACAGTGTGAGAGCAAATTGTCCGTCTCCATTGAAATAACATTCGTCCTGACCACTCATATCAGATTTCTTATTGTTCTTGATTCCATTCCATTAACGTGTAAGGGACGTTTCTGTGACGTTTTTCTTTAGTATTTCAGCGGCTAAGTATTGTCTGAAAGGTATCTGGCCCAGATATTCAATATTTTGTTTTAACATGTGGCATTTTGGTATAAGATATCAAGTTATAACAAAATAACAGTCTTTCCGTACATGTTTTGTACTGTACCTAAATGTGTTAGATAGTTTATAAGAATGTACTGAAAATATTTCAATTTGATTTATTCGATCGATTATTAGAACAGCGCAGAAGAGAATAACCGAAGTTGTTTCAATTTGCAGGTTCTCTTTCCTATCATTTGTATGTACAGGGTTATTGGTAATATGCTAACAACCTCTTAGGGTTGACATCTGCTAGTCCTAACACACTCACTCATTTCCGACCTGTGCCGCCACGCCGTGCACACCTGTCTACAGCTCCGCCAGTATCTCCCAGTGAGACCGCAATAGTCCCCGCACTATTGCCGTCTCACTCGGGTCATCGTTCCGACGCTAGTTGCAGACCAGTGCCTTGGAATACGCAGTCCTGACGAAGTTTTTGTTTTGTGTGCAGAAGCTGAGCAGCCGCCGAACGCCGAGCAACGCGAGCTACGAGCTCGCCGTGCCGTCGCGCAGAGGCGCTCTAAGACGTCTGGCATTACCACCTACCCAGTCCCTTGTTTCGGACGAACAACATGGCGTGGGGTAGCGTCAGCCAAACCCGTCTGAACGATCAAATCCGCCATTTGCTGCGGTCGCAGTGTGACACCCTACGGTGACAACGGCCACTGTTGTTGTTTTGGTTTAACCTTGCACCGTGGCCTTTCCCGCTTCACGGGTCAGCCGAAGCAAGCTGGGCTCCGGAATTCTGGCCTTGGGGTCGCCCCTAGTCAAACCCGGAGTAGCGCTTAGGAGCACCCCTCTCCGCCGAGAAAAAAGCTCGGAGAGGGTACACAACTAGGGCACACCGTAGGTACACACTCCCTCTCACACAGTGAGCTCACAAGGTGTGTGAGGGAATTCAAACCCTGGATAGGGCGTCCTGAGTATTCCCCTCAGGATGCAGTCCCGTCCCTCTAACGGTGAGGTGCAGGTCCTTCAGACCTTCGCCCTCCGCCACCCCGATCTATACGTTGCACATATGCAACTCCTAGAAGAGGAAGAGAATGCCCGCTTCACGGACACTCTCATCGCTCCCTCCGGGACTTCAAACCCGGAGGCCAACGTCCCTCCTCTGACCCGGTCCTTCTCAGAGGACAGTCCGCTTTCGCCCGCTCCGGGCCCAGACAACAGACGCACGGTGGCAGCCCCTCCCCGTGAGAGGTCTCGCTCGCGCTCACCGATCGGGAGGCCAGCGAGCACCCGTCCCTCCATCGCCGTTGTAGAGCCCACTTCGGACTCCGAAGCGGAGATGGAGGTAGATCCGAGTCGCGCCTTACGCACTGACTCGGACTCAGATAACGACGGCTATACCGTCGTAGATAGAAAGCGCAAGCGTGCTCCTAAAGCCGCTAGTTGCGCAACTTCCGCCCCTCCCGCCAAGGCACCCGCTAAGGCCCCCGCCTCCGGCAAGAAGCCGACCCCCGCCCCGCGCCCCGTGTCTCCTCCCTCCGCTCCGGCCACCACTGCCGCGTCCCCTCAGGACGCGAGCGCGCGCCGCGAAAAACCGCCTCCGCCCCTGTTCATTCAGGACAAAACCAAATGGGACATGCTGTCCCGTTTAGTTTCGGATCGTGGGATCCATTATACTAATGCCCGCTCCACGCAGCAGGGCATTAAAGTCCAAGTCTCCTCCATTAGCGACCACAGAGCGCTAACAAAACTCCTCCGCAACGAGAGCATAAGTTTTCACACTTATGCGCTCGAAGAGGAGAAAGTCCTCCGAGTGGTCATCCGCGGTGTGCCCAAGGAGGTACATACCGATTCGGTATGTGCCGACCTGAAGGCACAAGACTTCCCCGTACATGCAGTTCACCGCATGTACAGCGGGAAGGACCGCAGTCCCTACGATCTAGTACTCGTAGTACTAGATCGTACTCCTGAAGGCAAGGCCATTTTTAATTTAAAAAAGGTCTGTGGCCTCTCAGGACTCGATGTCCAAGCCCCATACAAGAATGGGAGTCCCTCGCAGTGCCACAACTGCCAACTATACGGGCACGCCTCCCGATTCTGCTTCGCTCGCGCTAGGTGCGTTAAGTGCCTAGGCGATCACGCGACAGCAGCGTGCACTCGCACCCGGGATTCGCCGGACCCACCCAGCTGTGTGTTATGCGGCGCTCAAGGGCATACCGCGAATTACCGTGGTTGCCCTAAAGCACCACGAGTGAACCACAGGGTGGCAAGGCATAGGCCAACCCGTCCCTCTTACGACCGTTACCAACGGGTAAGCCCCAAACTAACGGTAGTACCTGCCTCACAGGTAATACCCGCGCCGCTCCCAGCCCGTAACGCATGGTCTAAACCACCCAGTATGGTTAAGACCGTCGCTACCGCCCGCGCCCCGGCCCGCGCGCCCGCACCCGCGCCCGCACCCGCACCCGCCCACGCCGCGGCCCCTGCCCGCGCACCGGCCCCGGCTCGCCCCGCGCTCCCGGCACCCGTCGCCAACACCATTCGCGCGCCTCCCCGCGCCGCTTCCCGGCCACAAGCTCCACCTATGCCATTGATGGCTGCCCCTCTTCAAGAGGCAATCAACCTAGTCAGCGATCTGGCTATGTCGGTTGACATCAATGAGGTACAAGAGCTATTCCACAAGATGCAATACGCTCAATCCCCAGCGGACGTGATCCAATACACATTGGAACACGCGAATTTACTTAGCGCCCTTAAGCGCTTCGTTCCCCAGGCCCCTCCCCAGTACAACCACTATGGGTAGTACAACCGAACGCACGAAACCGTACTCAGTTTCGTTAGCGTCATTTAACGCTGACGGCCTCTTCAAACAACGTGACCTCGTCCACGACTTTTGTTGTACCCACCTTATCGATATCATATGCGTGCAGGAAACCTTTCTAAAACCGGGGAAGGCGAACCCTAGGTTTGCCAACTACAGAACGGTACGTGATGATAGAGTGAACTCCCGTGGGGGAGGCACTCTTATCTATTACAAAAGGTCCCTGCACTGCATTCCCCTACCTACCCCGACTCTTGTTAATATGGAAGCATCTTGTTGCCTCCTAGCTATGACTGGTCATCAACCTATAGTCATAGCATCCTGTTACCAAGCTTGCAAAAAGCCGATCGTCCGAGCTGACTTAGAAGCCCTATTCTCATTAGGAAGCGCCGTCATTCTGATTGGCGACTTCAACAGTAAGCACATCCTATGGAATTGTAACGTCAACAATCCCAGAGGTATTGCACTTGAAAACCTAATCGCAGAACTTAACTTTGACATAATTGCGCCCACTGAGCCCACTCACTACCCTTATATGGAAAACCACCGATCTGACTTGCTTGACATGGCACTATTCAGAGGCGTAACACTCCGGTTACGCTCCATAGAAGTGGTTCACGAGCTTCACTCTGACCACCGACCCATTATACTGCGACTAGGTCCCGACCCAACGACTGACCTCCCCCGCCCCACTAAGACGATAGTGAACTGGAAGCAAGTAGGCGATGCCCTAAAGGCTATCAGTTCACCGGACCTAGACAAGATCCCTGACGATATCCTGACAAAAGATGACATAACCCTTGCGATCGATTCGTTCACCAATCACCTCTCCACCGTAGTAGGTGCATCCGCAAAGGAGGTCATAGTGCCGGATGACCGGCGCCTTGTCATTCCAGCGGATGTGAGACGATTGGTGACGGAGAGTAAAGCAGTGACCCGACATTACGACTCTTACCCCAGTAAAGAGAACAAAACTAAGAAACGCCACTTTGAACGCATGGTTCAAAGTCGCATGTCTGAGTTGCGTGATCAACAATGGGGCGATAAACTTTCAAACCTCGTGCCAAGCCACCATGCTTACTGGGACTTGGCGCGAGGCTTGAAAGGAAGTAACCATAACGACATGCCTCCCTTATACAGACCAGTCCCACTTGTCCCAGCGTTCTTTGACGAAGACAAAGCTGAGTGCCTAGCTGATAGCCTAGAGGCTCAGTGTTCCCCTAACGTAGATCACGTTGACCAAGCTCACCTCGATTCGGTGGATGCTGAAGTCGAACGTAAAAGCTCTGTGGTCACCTCTGAACTCCCACCAATCACCTTAGCGACTTACGCTGAGGTGGAGAGACTGATCAAGGCCCTCCGACCGCGCAAATCCCCCGGTGCCGATGGCATCTCCAACAGGGTTCTTAAAACCCTCTCTCCTCCTCTCATCCATCTCTTAGTCAGCATCTTCAATGCTGCTATGAGCCACTGCTTATTCCCAGACACCTGGAAATGTGCAAATGTCATTGGCATTCACAAACCAGGCAAAAGCTCATCTGACCCCACCAGTTACCGCCCCATCAGCCTCCTCAGTGCCTTAGGCAAACTTTACGAGCGGTTACTTGCAAACCGTCTCCAGTCCCATGCTAAGGAACACCACCTTATCCCAGATGAGCAGTTTGGCTTCAGACCCGGACACTCATGCGTCCAACAGGTGCACCGCCTCACGGAGCACATCATTGAGGGCTTCAATAAGTACCCCAAACCCCAGACTACGCTAGCAGTCTTCCTCGACGTAGCGAAAGCTTTTGACAAAGTCTGGCACAACGGCTTGATCTACAAGCTATTCCAATTTGGCGTGCCAGAACGTCTTGTGCTCATCCTACAAGACTTCCTTAAAGCCAGAAGCTTTCGCTATCGCGTGGAAGGCACCCTCTCCTCCCCCCACCCAGTCAGAGCCGGAGTCCCTCAGGGCTCCGTGCTATCACCTATTCTCTTTGCACTGTATACCAGTGACATCCCACGCTCTCAGCCCAAAATATTCCTAGCCCAATATGCGGATGATACCGCCATTTACACCACTGGGTGGCATATCAACAGACAGTCCTATTTCGTCATGCAACGGGCCATCACCGAGATCGGTGACTGGTTCCGAAAATGGCGCATCGCGGTCAACCCAGCTAAAAGCACAGCTATGTGCTTTACTGAGAAGACACGCTCCCCTTACCCGAAACCGCTTATTTTGTTCGACGAACCCATTCCCTGGGTTCCTAGAACAAAATACCTCGGAGTCACCCTTGATCGTCATCTCACCTTTAACGATCACATAACAACCGTCCGTAACAGAGCGGCCTTCATAATGGGTCGCCTTGGTCCCCTACTTCGCAAAGAGAGTAAAATGTCTCTTAGTAATAAGAAGACACTTTACACTGCCTGCATCCGCCCCATCATGACTTACGCATCAGTAGTGTTTAGTCATGCTAGTGAGGCCCACCTTCATAAACTTCAAGTCATCCAAAACCGTTTTCTTCGTAATGCAACCGGCGCCCCGTGGTATATCCGGAACACCGAGTTGCATTGCGACTTAAACCTTCCCTCTCTAGCGCAGTTCAATAAGGACTGCGCCCGCCGATACTTTGATCGAGCGCCCCACCACCCGAACCCATTGGTTGTCCAGGCATCGAACTACTCGACTGCCTCTTCTATCCCATTTTTCAAACCCCCCCGTCGCCGACCACGGCAGGTATTAGACGACCCGGATGACCCCATCGCAGTCATTACATTGGCAGCTTTAGCGTTATCCGCAAGTCGTCGAGGTAAAATCCCCAGGTGTGAGGTAATTAGAGGTCACACAATCAAACACCGAGCTCGCCGGCGAGCTCGAGGCAAAAACAAGGTCACGATAAATTGCTCTCCAAATAATCAAAGAGTATTATTCAGTAGGGCCCAATTGTGCAACACTGCAGTTGCACAGAGGCATTTTGCTCCGATCCCCCCCATGTCTCTCGACAGCGAGACAAGCCGAGGTCCGAACCACAGTGGTGCCCTTGAGCTCGCTGTCAACCCCTCCTATAATAGCGGTACGTTTTCGGCGTCCGCAGGAGACGGAGGTAGAAAGCGCTTTTCGCCTTCTACGCCCGTCTCGGGAGAAGTGCCTTCGGCACTTCTCCCTCCCGGGCTATTGTAGGGCCAGGCCCTCGCCCAAAACCCGGTGGAGCTGGACGACCGCACAGGCGGTAGCCAGCATCTATGTCCTCCCTAAACAAACAAAGTCCTAACAAAAATTTTGAGTTTTTTTTTGTTTTGATATATTTTTCAAATATTTTTTTATTCTAAATGTGTCTTTGACGGAATAAGTACGAGGCCCATCTAATGTTTAAAGTCTCTTGTGCCTGTAATGTATTATTTCATATTTTTTATTACTTTGCTCGACGTGAATATTCAAAACTCTGTTCAAAGAAAGCACGGCGCGGTCCAGTGTTGCGGCGGTGAAAGCTCTTTGCTCGGAGTAGGCATTAAAATACTTACAAAAAAAAATCAAATCAATTCTTTTTATTTCAAAATGTTTGTTGGGACTAGCAGATGTCAACGCTAAGAGGTTGTTAGCATATAACCAATAACCTTGTATATTTTATAATTCTTAACCGATCAGGTAAGTTAAGCAACGTCCGCCGCGATCATGATTTGGATGGGTGAACGCTAGTGACTTTACTACTGAGCGCTTCCGTGCTTCGCAGGGCACGTTAAGCCGTCGGTCCCGGTTGTTGGCATTTTGCGAAAGCAAATACTACCAATAATTTTGAGAATATTCCATCGACTCATTCGTCAAGTACTTTTCAAGTTTCACTCAATTAACTGAAAAAAAAGTTTTCGCCAATATGCCTATACCTGGATGCCTTAAAGGGGCAATACAGATCTAGATACTAGTATTAGGAGCTTTTAACGGAAAATAAAACATAATATTAACTTATCAAAGCTAACTCTGAAAGTGCACTGCGCGTGGCGGCAACTACTTACCTTGTGTTAATCCACAAAGCGCGAAAATTAGTGTAAATTAAATACTTTATTATATAATTTATATACTTTTCACATAGTTGCGCTTGTACTATTTTAAAATTTTCAACATGGATTTTTGAGGATATGATTGGTTATACATAAACAAAAGTAAGATGTGGAAATTCACTATTTTTTGAACAGGATTTTCAAAAGATAATTCCAAAACAACTGCATTTAAATAAACAATAATGAACAAAACTTTCAGCACGTATTTATTGACAAAATGTTCATACATGGTATATACTTATTGTTTCTTAATGATCCTCTGAAGACACCTGAAAAACGACCAAAATCAGGAAACCACCCACTTCTGTCGATGGCCACTAGTACTGTAAGCGAGTGACAATATATCATGCAAGCTACACTTGCATGTTTAAAAAAAATAAAAACATTAAGCAACTCCTACATTGAAAAGTACGAAATATCTTGTAGAAGCCGGAACATGAAAATGTTAGCTCAGATTATTCGAATCAGCATGGTACTGATTTAGTAAATAAGTTAATAAATATTTTCAATTAGTAAATTATGAAGCTGACCCCAATATTTTCATGCATCTTCATTAATTATTAGGGTTTTCATCGAGTAAGGGATACTATTACCCAGAATGTAGTTTTCCCATAAAATAGATTAATTTATTTATTTATCTCACGAAAACCACAGCCCATAACATATTCGACCAGTTTATACTTAGCTTACCCTACGGAAAATAACGGATTTAAATAAATTTTTATTTTTAAACCATTTTTATTGTTCCAGTCCAAGTTTATTGTAGCATTAAACATGTTTAGATTCCTAACAATGGTTTACATTTTTAATGTTTTGACTTTTTCACATTTTGTTCTATTTTTTTTTTGACATTTTGTCTATTAAGGTCAAGTATAAAAAGTGTTGAAGTATATTATTTATTATAGTAAATTAAGTCATAACTGTGCTGGAACAGTTAAAATCTGTCACAGTGAGGTCAAAATCATTTACTAGAAGCTTAGGCAACAAGGTTAACTGCACTCGCACGTTGTCTAGAAATATAGCGTAATATCAATTTTATTTCAACATACGAGTATTTATCTCAGTAGTGCTAATATATTTGAGCCGTTTGGTTTAGAGACATTGGGTCCGTGGCACTGTGGCAGCTCATCTAATTTTCCAAAACTTGGTAGATGCGAGGCATGATCAAATTGCTGCCAATTATTTGGCTCAACGATTAAGCATTGCTATTCAACGGGGCAATGTTGCCAACTGGTAGTAGGCTGGAGTATTTTTACCACCTGTAACCTGTAAGGCCTGCAATGGGCTTTAATTTGCCTAAATGATTTTGTTGTAGTAGCTGTAGTGTTGTATTTAGTTTATAGTGTGTTGTTAATAAATCCACATAAAAAAGTATCATACATATGTATCAAAGTTTTGATATTTATTTATGCTGCTTCCAAACATTTTGAAGTAAAATTAAAAAAATTCTGGGCTTTACAGCTTTGAATAGTCAAAGCGCATATTCTACAATGCGAGTGAATCAAAGCTTTATCAAAAGCTTATCTGCACCATTGAGTGGAAAATGAAAAGTTTTGAGTGGAGCAAAACTGAAAAGATATGAAAGAAATACTAACCATTCACCGAATAAGCTCATTTAAGCATGTATACCTACTTTAACTTTCTATCGGTCGTTGTAAAATTAATCTCGAAAAGTTTGGATTGGCTTTTAAAGTCAAGTGTAATTTTTGTTGAGATATAGTGTTTTATATAGTATAAATGTTTATATGCTATAGAGTTCGGTGAATACGTTCATGTTTTACATAGTTTTTATATTCTTTGTGTTTTTATAAAAGTATTCCAAATGAAGTTATTGGTATATACAAATAATTGACTAAGAAATAAATAGGTAATTAAATTAACATTGAAAATGAAGTACAATCTTATTAATAAGTAATTTCTGTAAAACTATCTCAGTTGATGGTATGTGATGAAAATATTGAAGATGGTCAATCGGCTGATGGTAACTGGCCATCAAGGATAATTGTCATCGCTATAAATATATATGTTTGACATTATATGGAAGTACTAGCTAGCTTGCATATAAAATCTAATATATCGCCCCGTGGTATGTCCGGAATTGCGAGTTGCATTGCGACCTAAACCTTCCCTCTTTAGCGCAGTTCAATAAGGACTGCGCCCGCCGATACTTTGATCGAGCGCCCCACCACCCGAACCCTTTGGTTGTCCAGGCATCGAACTATTCGACTGCCTCTTCTAGCCCACATTTCAAACCCCCCCGTCGCCGACCACGGCAGGTATTAGACGACCCGGATGACCCCATCGCAGCCATTACGTTGGCAGCTTTAGCGTTATCCGCAAGTCGTCGAGGTAAGATCCCCAGGTGTGAGGTAATCAGAGGTCACACAATCAAACACCGAGCTCGCCGGCGAGCTCGAGGCAAAAACAAGGTCACGATAAATTGCTCTCCAAATAGTCAAAGAGTATTATTCAGTAGGGCCCAATTGTGCAACACTGCAGTTGCACAGAGGCATTTTGCTCCCATCCCCCCCATGTCTCTCGACAGCGAGACAAGCCGAGGTCCGAACCACAGTGGTGCCCTTGAGCTCGCTGTCAACCCCTCCTATAGTAGCGGCACGTTTTCGGCGTCCGCAGGAGACGGAGGTAGAAAGCGCTTTTCGCCTTCTACGCCCGTCTCGGGAGAAGTGCCTTCGGCACCTCTCCCTCCCGGGCTATTGTAGGGCCAGGCCCTCGCCCAAAACCCGGTGGAGCTGGACGACCACACAGGCGGTAGCCAGCATCTCCGTCCTCCCAAAAAAAAAAAAAATCTAATATATCATGCTTTACCACTGGAGGGCACGTTAAGCCGTCGTCGGTCCCGGTTGTTGTCTTAGGATGGCAGCCTTTATAGCATGGCGGTAGGGCATTTTATGAATGCCCGCTTGGCTAGCTACAACAAAAGCTAACCTATCAGACATAAAAAAAAACTTCGTGCAAAATTAAATTCATGGATAGATTCAGGCGTTACTTTGCGGAAATTCATATTTAATAATAACAAATATTTTTAAAAGTATCCTAAGAAAACATTAAAAAATATTTTAATAAAACACAATTATAATTTTATCCTTTATTAATAAAGGATAAAATTATATATCTAGTGACAATTCCGCCTAATTTTCCTGTTAAGCATACGTGACGTTACAAACGCCACGCAGCCACAGACTAGTCAGTCTCGATCGTGCGCTCGGTGACCAAGTCAAGACCTCCTGAAGATGCTTCGTTTAGAAGCAAAACTAGTCTAATATTCTTCCAGTTAGGCGGCGTAATGTTTGTGACGTCACATAGATAACAGAAAAATTAGGCGGAATTGTCACTAGATATATATTTTTATACTTTTTTAAGTGATTTATTCAAATATTATTTAATGTTCTCTTAAGATACTTTTAAAAATATTTGCTATTATTAAATAAAAATTTTATATATTTTTGAATGATTGGTTGTTCAGTGGCCCTGTGGACTGAGGTGCTGGAGTCAAAGGTTTGTTTGAATCAAGCCGCAGGCTATAGTGGAAGTGCAATTAATGAATCCTCACTTGATTAGCTAACACTCTTAAGTTGTACATAACGGTGTTTTTCAGCAGTTTTCTTTACTTACTAATATTATGGAATGTCTTTATAGCTCCCATATAAATCATCACTTCCACAGGATAAGGACGCTATAAAGCGAAAGCGTGCGAATTTGCACCCTGTTGCACATTTGTGTATTAACATCTACTTCCACATCTAATTCGCAAGCTCAAGTTTAGACAATAATTTAATACACATCAATTCATTCGATTATTATTTATATACTAGCTTTCCGGGCGCGGATTCGCCCGCGCGTACGTCGGTTATCGCGCTAAAACATTAACCTTTTTTGCGCAATTGGATAAAAACTATTCTAGGTTTTTTCCCGGGTCTAAAACTATTTCCATACCAAATTTCATACAAATCGGTCCAGTAGTTTTGGCGTGAAAGCGTCACAGACAGACAGACAGAGTTACTTTCGCATTTATAATATTAGTACTGATGTCAGGTATACCTGCTTGGTAAAAAAAAAACAAAACAACTGAGCATCATTAGTGATAAACGCTTGTTACTCTTCTATATCTTATCTTGAAGTCGTATTCTTTGATAATAGTGGTTTGAGAGCTTTCCTTATCTCTATGGACTCACTGTAAAGGTAGCATCATACAATAATGTATTTTAAATCACTTGCAACTTTACACAGGCTGAACAAAAAATAAAGGAACTCTTGAATCAGTTATATATTAACCATAGAGTTAGATTTGTTTCGCACTACAAACTACGTACACATATAACGTCATACAAGTTTTCTGGAGGGGCAGACGAAGGCCACGAATTCTCACTTGACACGATCTTGGCACGTCTCTGTCGCTTCTTTTCATTTTCTTTAAATCTACGACTTGATTAAACAACTTTAAACGGTTTAAATCGCGTATATTTGTCATTATTTTTGTCCCGACGTTTCAAACACTTTGCAGTGATCGTGGTCACGGGGTGACTAATTGATTTTTTTTTCCCCTACAAGATGCAGGTGTTTACAAACTTGATTGTGAATGTGGGCTGTCATACATTGGGCAAACAAAGAGGAGCGTTGGTATCCGGGTAAAAGAACACATTGCTGACATGAAGAACAGACGCTCGACCAAGTCTGCGGTTTGTGAACATGCCCAGGACAAACCCAACCACTACATTCGGTTCGACAACCCACAAATCCTTGCCAGAGAGACCCGGTTTATGCCAAGAATGTTACGCGAGGCAATTGAAATCAAAAAGTACCCAAATTTCAATAGAGATGATGGTTGGCAAGTACCACCTGCTTGGGATCCTGTTATTAAATTAATTAAATCTCATGGCCGACACAAATCTGCAAGACCTCTGGACACCGTGAGCGAATACTGCGTGAATAGGGAACGTTATGATTAATATAAAAATTTCTGACGGTAGACCAAATAATTTCTTAATAACTCATGTGACAAATAAAATCAATTAGTCACCCCGTGACCACGATCACTGCAAAGTGTTTGAAACGTCGGGACAAAAATAATGACAAATATACGCGATTTAAACCGTTTAAAGTTGTTTAATTACTATGTGTAACAATCGCGAAAACCTAAGACAACACTACGACTTGATTTTTTCGTCTATCTGTGAACTTAATGTCTAAATGGTGATAGTGATAAACTTATACAGTTAAAAAAGATTTGAAACTTTTCTGTCACTCAATATTTCATTTCTCCGTCACACCACACATACCATGCAAAACTCTCTCTTCAACTACTTTGATAACTTTCATTCACTTACTTTAACCACAGACCACTATTAAAATACATGAATATCGTCACTAAAAATCCTTTACTACCGTGTATTATTAAACGATACTTGGTAGTAGAGGATTGTTAGTGCCACTTTATATATCACTATTTTATGCAATACTTATTGGCTGCAGAAAAAAATAAAGTTACATTAAACATCGACGTTGTTTGATAAAAAAAAGACTCACATTAAAAATTCAACGTTTGCAATCTGTACGTGTTGCATGAAATAATGCGATAGATGGCGATATATTACAATTATTGTTGCAGTGACGGCCATGGTATGGTACGCATGATCCAAGAGGCGCAGTATCTATAATATTGTATCATGATGGTACGTATCTCAGTAATACTTTACGCTTGAAATAACGACATGAACATTTTGGTTTCATTTTATTTTTTAGGATATGGAAGATTTTGAATAATTTTCGGAAAGCCTTTGTCTAGACGGGCACGACCTATGACTAGCTAGGTAATTTATAAGCCCCCTACATCAGGGAGCCAAGTTATTTGTAAATACTTATATTCAGCACAAGTAGGTGCCTATGCCATGCGCTGCGCTCGCAGATAAGCCATGTAACCACTTAAACGACTTTGTTTTGTAAGTAGTCTGCCTTATTTTGTAGCACGAGTCTAATGAAATCAGTCATTACTTAGAGTGCCACTAAAATATCATGTAAAAGCTGGATAAGAAAGTTGGATAAGAAATCTGCTTAAAATACCTTATGGTTGCCACAATAAAGATTCAATTTGTTAACAATAGCAACCTGTAACTTTGATGTAACTTTTTGCATTTCATATGATACATTCCCATATTATTGCCGATATGATGGCCTTTTACCATTACTCACCTGATTGTCAAATATAATATGTTTGAATTTGAGAAAAAGTCTGAACTTAAAATAGAAAACAGCTCTTTAAAGAAAATCTTAAATTAATTTACAATATCTAAATATATCATAATATTATATATAATTCGTAGATACGTCACAAACTTAAAGATTACATTGTAAAGTCGGAAATAACTATTTTATACTGAATGTATAATCATGAAGAAAATTTTATCTTTCATCAATTATTGATGGTTATCAAATTTCATCCTCAAAGTGTCTCATCTTTATTGGCTTTCGCTGCATTTTGACTTTTTTTAACTACATATTTACATAATTTAAGGTAATAAATAATCATGATTAATATGTTCAGGCATTACAATGTATAAATAAAAATATATTGAGAAATAAAAATTAGAAAAACGCTTATAGAAATAAAAAAGTATCTAGTGTCAATTTCGCCTTATTTTCTTGCTAAGCCGACGTGACGTCATAAGCGCCACGCAGCGAACCGAAAAAAATTTCGACGTGAATGGCTTCTACACGAAGCATCATCAGGAGGAATTTTCGAGCGCACGATCGGGATACGAAAACTGAGCGAAATTACCAATACATATATTTTGGAATTTTTTAAGTGGATTTCTACACGAAAATCTAATAGGATATTCAGTTCTTTCAGTTTAGGAATGAACTTAACGACTAAGCTGTTTTTTTAAAAGCTTCCTATTATAACCAGTGGTAAAAATAACTAGGCATTATATTTGAAAATTTACATGAACCATAGTTAAAATAATAGCTCACCCTAGTTGTACTATTTTTTAAACTATGCCTATATCAACATGTGGCCTAGATAACAGAGGACGCGTGGTCTTAACATGAGCTGACTGTTTAAAATATTACAAACTCCCAGCAAATAACTCGGGTTAGTCACGATTTTCCATTTTCATTGGCGTTTATCCAGGAATAATAAATATCATATCATGAGATAAACTCAATAAAGTAAACAAATAAAATATGTATATATTTCGAAAAATCCTTCAGTATGTATAAAATTATTTTTAAATATGTAAACATAATATAAAAATGGTCATGTGGGGGTTTGACTCCAACACCAAGGGTTCCGTACAGAATGTTTCAAATCTTTCATCATCTAATATCTATATTTTTTATAGAGATCTTTATCAGGAGTGTTACAGGCACTTGATTGGCTTTTATTACGTGTTATACGATTATAGTGAACAATTATCGTTCGAAGTTTGACACTTGTTTGTCTTTACGTATTCACGACATAGAAAAAACCTTTAAAAATTATCACTAATGAGTATAATTTTTTTCCTAAACTAAAATAATGCATAGGTATTTTAATATTTTTATTTTTGTAACGCATGATATGCGGATTACATCACATTCTCCTCATCCTCTCGTAAATTTGTAATTTTTCACTTGACTATAATTTTCCCCTCGTAAATTTTTAATTTATAAACAATATTATCTCCATTACCTCTATTACATAACCCTGAGAGTTTAATTAAAACAACCAGCTCTATCATTACAGTTTTATATTATATTATAGCCTAAGCACTGACGAAAGCTTTAGTCAGAGCGATTTTGTGTTCTGCTACAGAACCCTAAAAAAGCAAAAACAAAACAATTTTTCATGATCTAAAATAAATAATCTTTTCTCGATAACCTCTCATAAACAACGCTCGTAGTTGATTTTAAATAAACAATTTACTCCATCATCATAATTTTAGATTAGTTTAAGTACTGTTCAAGGCTCTTTAAAGAACAATACTGTCTGTATACATAAACATTTCGCAAAGATATTCAAACGTAAATTTTGAATATTTTTGGAAAATTTAAATCAATGTCAATATAGGTAATATATAATCTATATAGGTTGGTATAGTATCTGGCAATAGACTAGCAATATTTTAAGGGTGTGTTTGAATTTCATCGACAAATAAATCTATTGAGGTAGGAATTTGGAAAGCCGTTATTTAAGTTGTTCGTTTTGGTTTCGGTTGAAAAAACTGTTGGATTTTTAGATCCAGACAAAGAGTTCTTTTTTGACGAACAGTATAAAAATATAACAAAACACTTAAATTTACTTAAACTTTTCCTAACATTTCCCACTTTCCTCAATGAGGATCAGCCCAACACCGAATCTGGCAGCTACCTTAGTACCCTAAAACCATCACCATAATATACTATTAAAAAGAGTATAAATGTTTACAAAATTACAAATTTTTAGAGGAAAAATTAAAGTCATGAGCGGGATTCGAACCCGCATCCATCCATCTCTTTAGCCGGGGTATGCTCAGACCGACTGAGCTAACATGACAATGAGTCATTTCTCTAATTTTCCCTATCGTTCTTTAACCATCGTATTGGGATAGATCAGCAGAGCAAGCGTTATTGCAAATATAAAATATTTAAAAAAAATATAAATGCTTTTTAATCCTGTTTAAATTTTGGTAAAAATAACTATCATATATAGTCATCAACGGAAGAGGGTAGGAAACAGATTTGCGATAGGATAGGAGCAATATTGTTGATGAATCTATGAATTGAGGAGAATAATTTTTATCTCTTTGCCTTTTTCTATTCATTCCTGCTCTTATTCCAAGCTGGGTGATGTCACTGACAGTAACTAACCAAGCGCCCACCTTAAAAGCTAAAAAGCACAAAAAGATGGTTATTTGTTACGCAGTTTTTTCTTCGTAATCCTATAGTGAGCAACGAAATAGAATCAGAGGCAGCCCTTCTGGGTAAGTGAAGAGTAGTGTTGATTACGAATGTATGACTAACCTGTCGTAACATTTTAATGTAAAGATCCATTAACGTTAGTAAATGAGCCGGAAACGATAGGTTGGTACCACTTAGATTTTGTCGTTTAAGTCAGCACATCAATTTGTTATCGTTATTCTACCATTGTATCTTGAAGTATTCTGTGGTCTGCACTATGATCTAGTAGAAAAGAGAATTCCTGGGATGTCCGTATACAAGTCACGGAGCAAGTACCAAGATCAGACCGGCTATGTGTGTCAGGTGCTATATGGTGGTTGGCTTATACCAGGATCAGGCTTAAGCCCTCATTTGTTCATGCTCAATATGTATCTATTGGCATCAGATAACTATACACCGTGGTGGCAACCAAGTCTGTTGTTCGCCAACGACATTTTGAAGCGCTCGTAGCAGAGCCTGCAACTAGGTTAAGCAACGTCCGGTGCGGTTATTACTTAGATGGGTGACAGCTAGTGACATCACACGTTAAAACGGTCTCGGTTGTTATCTTAGGATGGCAGTCGTTACAGCATGGTGGTAGGGCATTGGTAAAGTAGCTACCACTCTCATGTAGTAAATCTGTCGCCAAGCACCTAGCGGTGTGTTCCGGCAACTATTCTTGGGATCCAGTAATACAAAGTTAGCCTGAACAATATCTTCGACCACATCATCATTTACCATCAGGTGAGATAGTGGTTAACAGCTAGCTTTTAAGCTATAGGTACATAAATAAAACTACTAATGAAGCGCATTGGTGAAGGCCATTAGTAAAAAACCTGATATACTGAAAATATATTTTATTAGTCATTTCCTGAGCAATACTGACGATATCCAGCTTGCACTGAATCGGGACAGCTCAATGCTATTGATATATCGATGAGATTATCCGCTGTTGAGTGATTTAGGCTGTTTACTAACACGCGATTATACATAGTAACTTAAATAAAATCGATAAAAAGGATAGTGAATAAAGTGAACTTTATAAAGAAAGATACAAAGCAACACTCAATGGAAAAGTTTTTTATATAGTGACAAAATAAGTGACCCATCAGGTCACACCTGCCTATGACAGTTGCTGTGTCACCCTCCTCTTTCTGCATGATACTGCATTGTGCTCGTCACTCCAAGACAGTTCTTATCTCTTGTTCGCCCAGTAATTTCACTTGCTTCAGTGCCCTTCACACCTGTCACAGTAATGTTTTATAAACTACTGCTTCAATGTAGAATATCTGACACTGCAGTTGTACCCCGTACTGCTGTACTGTATCAGCCGGATTGTCCACTGCTGAACACAGTGTTATATTATGACAATATTACTTTCAATAGGTACAGAAAAGTACTATTTTCTCGCTATAGTGAAGTGAAAAAGTGCGTGTATCGCTCGGTAGCATACTTAATTTGCGTCTCGTACCTATCAAACCTTTGCTACGCTCCGAACATTATTTTTCAGGTCCTCATTTCGCTCGAGTTTCAATTCTAGAATCCTTTGCTTTCGAGTACTCGCGCAAAATAGCACCTTTTCAGTATAACAAACTAGCTTTCCGACCGCGGCTCCACCTGCGCGTATTTCGGTTATCACGCAAAACCATTAACCTCTTTTTGCACAGTTGGATATAAACTATCATATGTCCTCCCCCGGGTGTCAAACTATTTCCTAATCGAATTTTATCAAAATCGGTCCAGTAGTTTTTGAATTTATTTAGTTGCATACAAAAATACAAATTATTACTCTTGATATTTATTACAGTGGATGTAGATAACAATAGTATACGAATACAAATAAATATTTTATCTAACACTTCATGGGATCGATAAATACTTCCTATTATTAATATCAGAATTGTCTAAAAGGTACTATTCGTTAGCGAGTTTCAAGCATTTTCTAAAATTAAGCGTGGAAATCGGTCTTCATTTACTTATTTATGACAAAACTTCACAATTTCCTAACTACTTACGTTTATCTAAAAAAGGCATTAAACTCTATGTTACATGTATATATGCTATATATTTCGCTTAGCTAACATACCCGTATTATTCAGCTGCAAAATCATTTCAGTGTGGATGTTTAAGTCATAATAAATTGGTGTATTCTGTACGTGTCAAATCTACTCTGTGCAACTGTACAGCCCCCCTAAACGAAGCTCACTGAGTGTTTATTCAGTTGCAGACCATCGCAAGTACCAACGATTTACTGGAAATTAAGAGGACGAGCTCTGGGGATATTACAATAACATTCTGCCGCCAAAAATACGACAGCTCTGATAAACACTACAGATTTAAGCAGTAAGTGAACTTTGTACATAAGTTTGCTCCTGTAGGAGTATAAAATGAAATAAAAGCAACCCAAGACTCGAGCGCCGGTGGTTTCGTAGGTACCAGCATATAATAATTTATATGTAGGTATATTTTTCTAAAAAAAAGTAGTGCATCTTTTCCATTCCGTTGGAGATTGTAAAGGTACGTACTTCCGACTCGTGGTATGCCGGCTTTTATTGTAATATGTGGTTCAACTTTAGACATTGTACATTAATTATATATAAAATATAAAAACACCAAACGTGGTTGGTGTTTTTATATTTTAGGATACAGCAAAAAAAACAGATGTAATTCCTTCAAGAAAACTCAGCGCCATCTCTTGGATTTCGTGGACACTACGTTGAGCGTCAGTAACGTGTAGTGAAATAAATCAGACTGTACTACACCAGTAACTATTAAGTATGAATAGGTACGGTGCACCTCTAAGATTGATTAAGCAAAATATAGTTTACACGTAAAAGGAAGTTTTATTTTCGAATTGTTGACTTAGGTAGTGACGCTAAGAGATGGTAGCTTTATTACTGCTGTTTAAAATGTAGTCCCAGCAATCCTTCACTATGCAGTTTGGTATTTTGTGCACATTTGATCATATCGGGCTTGCATCGCAGAATGTGCCCGTGTTGGTGTGACTCCATTGTTTTGACAACGACAACAGTTCATAATTTTAAAATGGGGTACGATGCGACCTGTCCTTGTAAAGTAATATGTCAACGCTACAAATTTTGTTCAGGAACGAGGACCCCATTTATTAGGTTTTGTATTTATTATTATTTGTTAGGCAATCTGCTTTAATAATACCTACACAATTATGTGAAAATTGAAATCTGCTAATTTTTACTGTTTAATTTACCTTTAAAGGACTGACGGACAGATAATGGACACTTCATAGTTAGGTATTTCTGTGAGCAATTAAGTGTATTTCAGAATGGCGCATTCTACGAGACGAAAGCAAGCGCGGTCGCAGCCATCTGTCAATTACTATTGAATCTTGTTATGTAAAAGTAATTTTACTATTAACAAAATTTACCTAACTTGAACTGCAGGATCACTGTGTTGGAGCGGTGCTGTTATGATTAGTAATATCCCGGACCTTATTGATCATAACAGCACCGCCACTTTTCTGATGGGACCCCTTCAAAAGAACAAAAGCATTTATTATTTTGTATTGTAGTAAATTTTGAAATGTTGCCATAACGTAACAAACAACAATAATGCTCGTAACAATATTCCGTCACTAAATTATTGTTTTTTGCATTATTTTAGCTGTTTCGAGATAAGTGCAAAGCGTGCATGGAATTATTTGTTTGTGTTGCAAGAAAATACCGTAATAATTTATTTAGTACCTACTTTATCTTGTATTCAAAGCGAAACGAAGGATTCTGTTGTAAAATACAGAGCGTTGCAAGGAACTCAAATTCAAATACTTTGGTCCGTACAGAGATACACACTATTTTTAAACACTACTTACTTACTTTTATTATAAAAAGAAAACTAGTACACTTTTTTATGCTTGATAGGCTAGCCCTTGACCACTATCTCACCTGATGGTAAGTAATGATGTGGCCGAAGATACGGGGTTGTTCAGGCTAAACTACAATTACTGGCTCTCAAGGCCAGCCCGAACACGCCATTAGGCGTGCTTGGCGACAGATTTCCTACTTGAGGGTGATAGCTAGCCAGGTGGGCATTCGCAAAATGCCCTACCATGGTGGTAGGGCATTTTGCGAATGCCCTACCTGACTTAATTTTAAATAATTATTGTATTAAGTTAAATAAACCTTAATGACTTATATGGCAGTTAAATATAACTTAATATTACCTTACAAGTCCAGAATAAAAAACAAAACTTTCGTTTGCTTCAATTTTAAAGAGCAGTTACTGTTCTCACTGTATGTTATAATATCCAAGTGACAAGAACAAAAATACGTGGGTAGAGAAGACGCGTGAGAGAAATTGTGAAGGATAGAAATATAAATGTTGTTTTTTGAAATAGATTATGTTATTATTGTAGTAGTTTTATAAGTTATGTCTTAGTATTAAACTAACAACTGTGTTGTTAATGACTTATTATAGAATGATTTATGTTGTAACGAAAACAGGAAATAGAGATTACATACCCTAAGCTTGAGAGTTCATATTTAATTTTATTATGACGTTTTCCTTTCCATAGTCTCTTCACTATCACTACATAGTATAAAACAAAGTCACTTCCCGCTGTCTGTCTGTCCCTATGTATGCTTAGATCTTTAAAAGTACGCGACGGATTTTTATGGAGTTTTTAAATAGATAGAGTGATTTAAGAGGAAGGTTTTATATGTATAAAACATGCATAATATAATAGAGAAACACTGATAATTTTAGAGGTTTCTAATGTGATGTCGTAAATAAACACATTTTTTGCGCTTACATTGCAAACGCTGTCCGAACCCTACGATATATAAGGTAGATCAAAATAATGTACTACAATATTGTTCACCTTGAAAAGGGCTACAAAAAGTTTCGGTTGGTATATGTCTATATCTTAGCAATAACCCACCCACAAGAACCATTTTTATCCTTTACCTTTTACGAGAAATAATGGCTTATTTACGAATCCTTATCCAATTATGTACCTTAAATACATTATGCATTTAATACAGATTAATATGGCACACACGTTGACCACATGTTATTTAAATGAATATTTTCGAAGATATTACAGATTATTTAGATACCAGCATTGCACCCGCGCAAAGCTGGGGCGGGGTAGCTCGCTATATAGTTAGTGATAAGTAAATATACAGGGTTATTAGTAATATGCTAACAGCCTCTTTGCCAGGCCTAGCAGATGTCAACCCTAATATATCTTTTTATATAAAAGTACGTGTCACGTTGTTTGTCCGCGATGGACTCCTAAACTACTGAACCAATTTTAAATTTGATTTGAATAACGTATGCAGTTTGATCCAAATTTAAAGATAGGATAGCTTATATCTCAATTTATAGTCGTAATTACCCGTGCAGCGCCGGGGCGGGCTGCTAGTTGCAATATAAAATGTATTTCTCCTTACATTTCAGTAAAATATAAATTTTCTTCCAAAAACTTTTATGGTAGCTAGCTTCTCGTATAAATTCAAATAAAATCTCATGTCATCAAAATAACGAGTTTCTCGTTCTTTAATTTCAGTAGTGTCGTTTGCATCCTCAAAAAGACAGATTTGTATGATAATTTTCGCTGACCATACTTGGCAGCGGAGGGCAGACGTCATTACTTCATTAAAATAAAAATTGCTAATGACGCCATCTCCATATTTTTGCATAGAGATGTCAACTTTTTAGTATTTTGCCTTGAAGATAAAAAGTAATTACCGCTACGTTTTTTTTCAAGGACTGAAATCAAACTCAAAGTTCAGTCATATTATTTATTAAAGCACCTAATTGGTAATATTTTAAACATATATATAAAATTAGACAAAATAGTTTCACCTATAACATAAACAGCCTCAATACAAATACTGAGTAAAGACATATTTGCCCTTCTTGGTGTCTTTCATTCGATGCGATACGTTTGTGAGGTTTTGGGTTCAATTTCCAGGTCATACTAGATACTGTACAGCTTTTCTGTCGAGAAAGTCGAAGCTGCAAAATGGAATATGAAACTTTTGTCATTAGATTAAAAAGCTAAGAATGGCTCGAAGTACTGTACTGTAACAGCCGGATCGTCCAATGCTGATCACAACCATTTGCCATAATCCCCACGCTTGGCAGGCGTCTTGGGGATCGCAGTGTAAGTTAACAGTTCTTAGGAAGGCGCTGCTGCCCACCTTCCAGTATTTTTCCCTTAGTCGCCTCTTACGACACCCATGGGATGATATGGGGAAGTGCAATTCTGACCCGGCACCCCACGGGGCAGTAATTATGACATATTTGATTTGTGCGTCGTAAATTTTATCATATGGTTAAAAAATTATCAATATTAGCCTTTGAATCAAGTCAACTATTTTGCACTTTGAAATGTGTGCTTTTGAGGAGGTTACTATGCAAATTTTAACCAACCGCAAGGACGCTGCGGTCAATATTTGGATAAATGATTGCTTGAGACGTTTACTGCTTAGCGCTTCCGTGCTGTGGAGGGCACGCCAAGGCCTTCGTAACCCTTTCCATACAATCTTAGTTTCGCCAAATTTTAAATAGTCAAGTCACAGAATAATAATAAAACCAAGTGTTCCAACTTTTTGTTAAGATACTTGGGCCTAATGTTTATGCTTTTGGTTTGCTAGTTTTTCGTTTCATTATTTTTGTTTTATCTCTTAATGTGAAAATAAGAAATCCCATACAGAACGATTTATCAGAATAATTTAAAGTAACATTTTTATGGAAAACTGATAAACCAGAAGAATAGATTTCGGACACGAGGACACGCATGTAAAATTTCACTGAATTTTAACCGACTTCCAAAAAGGAGGAGGTTGTTTTTATGTTTGTTGCCTCAGAACTCTGGACTGGGAAAACCGATTTTGTAAATTTTTTTTTTGTTTGAAAGGTGATGCTTGTCGTTTAGTCCCATTTAAAATTTCATCAAAATCGGTCAAGCCATTTTTGAGTTTCACTTAAAGTCCTGAAAAATAACTTATCTTGATGATATAGCCGATAACAATGAATCATAATCGATCACGTAAGTAGCAAAAAGTCCCGTAAGGTCACAAAAAAGTGTGAAATTTTTTATTTTTTTAAATTGGACTGACTTCAACACCCAAAAGTGTGAAATAACTTGTCGAAGTCGGTACCATGCGCACAATATTGTGATTATAGGTACCTTTGTACTTTCATTGTACCGACTTCAACAAATTATTTCACACTTTTGGGTGTTGAAGTCGGTTCCATATTTTGCAAAAAAAAATTTAAACACTTGGTATTTAAAATATGACGTCACTACATTTGTATGGAAAGGGCTATGAAGAAAATTTCCTAAGGCAATCGATCCTGGTGGTTGTCATAAGGTGATAGTTGTGGTAGCTACATTATATATATACATTATATATATATAGTATTTGTAGTTGCATGGTGGTAGCTACCGTGTTTCGGCAGCTGTCCTGAGAGCTAGGCTAAGCTCGTTCCCGTTATAGGCTAAGCTTGTTTACTGCCTTCAACAACATTCATCAGGTTGTCAACGGCTAGTGTTACTAAAGTAAAATAATAGTTTTTCGTGAATCTTTTAAACAAGGTTTTAGGTTTTTTTATGTTATTTAAAAACAGGTTACTTTCTCTTCTCACATTTTTTCTGATGCATCTGAATTTTATATTTTACCTGTTTTACGCTATTTCCATATTTTCTCCTTCATTGATGGATCCTACCGAAGTACTAACAGACCCGATTGTATATCTTGACGACAATAATAACGGCAATAGTTATGTATTACGTCTATTTTCATTGAGAGTAACTTAAAAAAAATCGGCCAAGTACGAGTCGCACTCGCGCACGAAGGATTCCGTACCATTACCTAACAACATTAGAATTCATATTTTAACCTTTTTTTGTTTCAAAGTGCACGAGTCCGACTCGCAATTGGCCAACTTTTTGTAGTTGTTGTTATAGTGGCAACAGAAATACATCATCTGTGAAAATTTCAACTGTCTAGCTATCACCGTTCTTGAGATACAGCCTGGTGCCAGATGGACGGACGGACGGACGGACAGCGAAGTCTCAGTAATAGGGTTCCGTTTTTACCCTTTGGGTACGGAACCCTAAAAAGGGAATAATGATGAGAAAATTTAAATTATTACATTGATAAAAACCTGAAATGATAAACTTGCTTCCAAGTTGGTCTATTTTTTTATTTCAATTCCCTCTATACTCGTACTGCATCAAACAAAAAGAACATGATCGGAAATAAAAAATAATTGCTAGCTTACACCATGTATTTAACTTTGTCACATCGATATTGATCATACGAAATTATTTAGCAGTTATTTATAGAAACGGTTCGTAAAAAACAAAATCGTAGACTCTTAGCAGTAACTTGACTGAAAGTCGTTAAAATCTGGCGTTGTTTTGTGCTGGTTATTTTTTTTCTAATTGTTCAATATCATTTGGCATCCAGTTAAAGGGATACATACGAGCGCTAGAAATTTAATAACAAATCAATATATATTTTTTAATCTCTATACGATTTTTGATGATATAAAACCAACAAACTCATAAATATATATGTCAAAAATATTTTACAACTTCAAAGTTACATTCACCTGAATTTTTGCACATGCAATCTGTACTGACGATAATGAAACCATTGTATTGGAAGAAATTCATAAACGAAATCAATATACAGGAACAAAAATAATCTCACAGGAGTATCGTTTCTGCAATTAATAAAATCGTACAATCCTCTCAAATGAGAAAACAAAAATTAAACCAAACGTTTACTGTGATACATGCGTGGATATAAAATTTCGCAGAAATAAATATCCTTCAACATATCCAACCAGACACTTTGTCGCATTGAGAACATGACTTAAAGAGCTATTTTAAAAACAAACCCCGTAATATGACAAAGTTCTGGCATGTAAAATAACTTTTGGTATTAATAATGATTTGTTTACTTTTGCATGCGCCCCTCGCATTAGTGTTTACATTTCGCGTCTAAAGATCCCCGTTTAACGTAATAAAGTTTGCCTCCTCAATGATTATGGACTTTGAAAAATAAACTTGGTAGGTAGTCGATTCGTAAACACAGTCTTTTATTTTTGTTTAGCACACTTTCCTCTTCATCGTTGAGTTATGGATATCAATGTTGTTTTACGCCGGTTTCAGAGAAAAAACTTTTTGCAACGTCCCCTTTTATTGATACTTTAAATATTTTTACACGAAGCTGTTTCGTCGTAAAAATTGACTTTGTAATTATTGTTTTGTTTGCGAAATGTTCCTGTGCTGTATTTTTGCTCTTCCGCTCTGATGTTTTTCTTCAACGTAAAATTGGAATTTTTGAGTTCAGGTTTTATTTAATTGAAAAACTATCATACCATATTCTTGTAGTTCCTGGCTTAAGAATGAAAGTTGTTCCATATCTTTCGGATATGCAAAAAGGCCGTTTAGGGATATAAGCGTCTAATGCGTGGCATGATGCACTCGTACTATAGACGGTGCCGTGATAGAAACGTTGCCGCATATGAGGCACACAAGGTATCTCTTGATCTACAAGAGCATTATCACAGGTAGGGATGGCGTCTGGGTAGCTAAAAAACATAACCCATAAAATACATTTGTTTTCTTTATTGAAAGCACTTTTTCACAGGTACTAAGGCTAAGAACAATACTTCAGCTTTTCCCCGAGGTGCGTCCTTGGTACAACTCTGATTGTGCTAAAGCCGAAAGGCTTAAGCATGAAAAGTACAAGGCATGGACTGAAGCGCGCGTCTCCAAATCAGCAACCCTCAGTGACAAAAAACGGGACTACAACGCTGCAACCAGTACAAGAAAGCATTGCGCCAGGCTAGTTTTGATCGAGTTGGCCGCATTGGAGCCAAATTAGCATCCCACCTCTGGAAGCAGAGCTTTTTGGAGTTTGGCTAAATCGATCGAAGCTAATTTTTGTCGCAGCTCTCTCCCTCCGCTCTTGTAACCAGATGGGTCATTATTAACTCACACTGCAATGGATAAGGCAAATCTCTTTGCTAACCATTTTGCAGAAAACTCACGGATGGACTCCGGTAATAGCACTCCTTCTCTCATTCCTCAATGCGAACACGAAATGAGCAAAATCTCAATCCACCAGAGAGAAGTGTAGTTTAAAAAGTGTGTGCGCCTGAGCTGGCTCCTGTGTTGACACGCTTGTATCGCCTCTCTTTAGGGACCGGCAAGGTGCCAAAGGAATGGAAGCTTGCTAATGTGCAGCCAGAGCTCTTTTATTTTGCGAACAGCGAAGCATTGGAACTCTCTCCCATCGTCAGTCTTTCCAGGTGCATATGATCCTGGTGTTTTCAAAAAAAGAGTAAATAGGCTTCTTCTGGGCAAGCGTGATTCATCTTCGACTTCATCGTCGCTTACCATCAGGTGAGATGGAGTCAAACGCAAACCCATCCAATGTAAAAAAAAAGCTAATTCATTAGTATTAGGTCCTTGTAGGCCTGGTTTTTAAACCAAATTCAACCATGGATAATATCATTTTCGTATCATTACTAATAGGAAACGATAAATAGCTATTACATAATCCAATAGAACTATCCTGAAATGACAAATTTCTGCGTTCCTGATTTCTTGATTCCTGAATTCCTAAATGTCCGTATGTCATCATTTATGTTATTCATATATCGTCGAAAACTTTAGCTCCGGTGTTATAGCCAGCATGCTGGCTAATGCTTGGCGCAATGTATTTGTCTCTTTTCACGGAAGCAAATGGGGAAAAATGGAATAGTACTCCATAATATGTCATCCAGGTCCTTCAAAAGAGTAATCGCAAGAGCGAAGTCGGAGCATATCGGCAGAATTGGCGAGAGATTAGCCCGCCTTCCTTCGGGAACACGTGCATTCTGGTCTCTTGCTAGGGCTGTCCAGGGAAATTTTTGTCAGTCATCCCTACCGCCCCTGCACAGAGAGAATGACACACTGGCCCACACCGCAAAGGAGAAGGCCGATCTTCTGGGCTCTCTCTTTGCGTCTAACTCGACTTTGGATGACCAAGGGAACTCACCACCGACTATACAACGGTGTGATACCTCGATGCCGGATATAATTTTCCGGCAATGTGCAGTACGTAAAGCACTGTTCTCCTTGGACATTCATAAGTCGAGTGGGCCTGATGGCATCCCTCCGATAGTGCTGCGGACTTGTGCTCCAGAGTTGACACCGGTTCTAACGCGTCTTTTCCGGCTCTGTTACTCATCAGGCGTTGTCCTAAAAATATGGAAGACGGCTTTGGTGCACCCGATCCCAAAAAAAGGTGATCGCTCAGATCCGTCCAATTACCGCCCTATAGCTATAACGTCTCTGTTCTCCAAGATAATGGAATCCATTATCAACAACCAGCTCCTGCAATATCTAGAGAAGCACCAGCTGATTAGCGATCGCCAGTACGGTTTTCGTCGCGGTCGCTCAGCTGGTGATCTTTTAGTATATCTTACGCATCGATGGGCGGAGGTGGTGGATTCCAAGGGTGAGGCGTTGGCGGCTAGTTTGGACATAGCGAAGGCCTTTGATCGGGTGTGGCATAAAGCGCTTCTTTCGAAGCTTCCTTCCTATGGGCTTCCCGAGAAATTGTGCGAATGGATCTCCAGTTTTTTGGCAGATCGACGGTGCATGCTCCGACTTAAAGCCGATTAATGCTGGCGTTCCGCAAGGCTGTGTGCTATCTCCGAGTCTATTTCTCTTGCACATCAATAACATGCTGCAACTCAGCGATATTCATTGTTATGCAGATGACAGCACCGGAGATGCCTCATACACCGGCCGCGCTAATATTTCTCGGGAAAGCGTTGTCGAGAGTCGGAACAAACTTGTGACTTCAGTCGAGACCATGCTGTCAAATGTTTCGAAGTGGGGCCAAATGAACTTAGTCCAATTTAACCCCAAGAAGACACAAGTTTGTGCGTTTACCGCTAAGATATCCCCCTTTGTCGTATCCCTCCGTTTTGAAGACACTCCCCTTGCCACCTCTACTAGCATCGGAGTACTTGGCGTCGACATATCGAACGTCGTCCAATTTCGCTGTCACTTGGAAGATAAGGCTAAGTTAGCCTCTAAGAAGCTCGGTGTGCTCGGAAAGGCGAGGCGGTACTTCACGTCGGCCCATCGCCTGCAACTTTATAAGGCTCAGGTTCGACCTCACATGGAGTACTGCTCTCACCTCTGGGCGGGAGCTCCCCAGTACCAGCTTCTTCCATTTGACCGCGTTCAACGCAGAGCGATTCGAATCGTTGACGATCAAGTTCTCTCCGGTCGGCTCGACCCTTTGGCTTTGCGTAGAGATGTTGGATCACTCTGCATCTTTTACCGTATATATCATGGGGAGTGTTCTGAGGAACTGTTCGATTTACTACCTGCAGCTCAATTTCGCCACCGGACTTCCCGACAAAGCGTGATGTTTCATCAATTTCATGTCGACGTCTGGAAGTCCACAACCTTGCGATTTTCACGGCATTTTCTACCTCGCACTGCCACATTATGGAACCAGCTGCCAGGTGAAGTATTTCCGAACAGTTACGACTTAGGAACCTTCAAGAAAAGAGCATATTCCCTCCTTAAAGGCCGGCAACGCATCCTCGAGACCTCTGGTGTTGCGGATGTTTGTGGGCGACGGTGATCACTTACCATCAGGTGAGCCGCATGCTCGTTTGCCCTCCTATCCCATAAAAAAAAAAAAAAAACATAGTCCAGAAACGTTATTAAACAATGGTAATGGTTTAATAACTTTTTTAAACTGTTTAATAAGCATTTTCAAGGTATAATAACTTCGGAAGCGTGCTTATGTTTAATTGCTTTGACTGATCGATTTGTCCTCAATGCATTCAAAAATAAAACTGTATTATTAATAACTATATTTAATCACGACAAACCCTACACTACTATTTAAACTATTTACATCCCTCGCGCGCTTACTATAAATAAGAAAGAAGAACGATGATAATATTAAGCACATCCAATAGAAATTCATAACAATAGCAACATTATACGGTCGTTATTGCATCGTAAAGTTCATTTATATCAGCCTTACGACTAGACATACATAATATTAATAAATATTAATATAAAGGCATTAATTTTACGAGGCCTAAGAGGTGGAAACAAACAGGAGGCAAGTTGATATTTATGGCCTAACGTGCTTCCGAAGTATAAAACACATTGAATTAATAAGTTTATGTGAAAGTTCTGGGTTGTCCGTTCTCTGTTTAATTTGATTTATGGTGCAATATGAAAACTGTATTTAAAGTTAACTTGATCTTTTGAGGGGTTATATCTAAGGCAATATGGATGTAGATGATTGAGTCAGCTAATATTATAAATGCGAAAGTAACTCTGTCTGTATGTCTGTCTGTTACGCTTTCACGCCAAAACTACTGGACCGATTTTAATGAAATTTGGTATCGAAATAGTTTGAGACCTGGGAAAAAACATAGGATAGTTTTTATCCAATTGCGCAAAAAGAGGTTAATGTTTTTGCGCGATAACCGACAAACGCGCGGGCGGAGCCGCGTCCGGAAAGCTAGTTAAATATAAATTAGCTCTCCACGAATCGTGTAAGATACCTCTGCTTCTGTTTTACAACTTGTAAGAAATACGTTGGTATAAAAGCAAGTATATAAAAATAGCTGTAAGGGTTTGAATCAACGCTGAACATAACGGTTATTCGTATCTCTGCTACCATATTCGATGTCAAACTTGGCAAGTCGTCCAGTGCGTATGGTTTCAATCTTCTACAGGTGAAAAACAAAGATTCAAATTGAAGATTCATATTAAACTTGAGAAGTATTTTTAATCAATTTCAAAAATGTGATCATTCTATGTTGTTATGTAGGTGGGTATGTAATATCTTTTTAATATAATTTATTTCCTTTCGTAAATAAAAAAAAACATAAATTATTTGAGATTGTTCCTCGATCGTGCGCTCGACGAGTCAATACTTCCAAATGATGCTTCGTGTAAAAGTGAACCGCTTCAACATTGTTTTGGTAAGGCTACTTGGCATTTAAACATCACCTTTGCTTAGAAGGAAAATAAGACAGAATTGTCACGAAATATATACTTAATTATATTTTGAAGTATTTTTTTTCTAAAATATGAATTTAATGTTCTCTTAAAATATGTTCAAATATTTTTTTTGTATTTGTTTAAGTTATTTGTTACTAATAACATTTTCAAAGTACTTTAAAGATTGTCAAATATTGTTTAAAATATCTACTTACCTATATTAAAAGTTGTAACCAAAGCCAAACGCAAGATTAAAGTAAAAGTAACACTATACATTAATACAAAGCCACCAAATTAGATTTTCAAGAATCAAACACGAATTTGTAATACGATAGATCATCTTTATTCCTGGAAGTTTTGAAATTGGTGCTCGATAACATTACGAATGATCACAATCGAGTTAAAATCTTAAAATCATCATCTTAAAGCGTAAATTTGAGAGTAAATTTAAATTAAGATGTAAGTTCGCAGTTCGTAGACCATCCGGCCGGAAGATTGCTCTTTTGATATGATTAAAAGGGTGAAGACTGTTTTATGTGGCAATTAAAGACTTTTGGAGCTCGAGTGTCTGTTTCTTGTATAAGACACTTTAGTTGAGAGAAAGTGGCAGGTGAAGAAACTAAAGTCCCTTTGGTCTGTCGTCTTTGTATCTATGGAAACGGTTTTACCTTTAGACTTCACTACATAGTATAAAACGAAGTTACTTCTCGCTGTCTGTGTGTCCCTTTGTATGCTTAGCTATTTAAAACTACGCAACGGATTTTGATGCGTTTTTTTTTAAAATAGATTGAGTGATTCAAGAGGAAGGTTTATATGTATAATACATGCATAATATAATAGAAAATCACTGATAATATTATAGGTTTCTAATGTGATGTCGTAAATAGCACATTCTTTACGCTTACATTGCAAAGGCTGGCTGAACCCTACGAGATAGATCAAAATAATGTGCCTACCACATGATTGTATACGCCTTGAAAAGGGCTACAAAAAAACCGCAATGGTATATGTTTATCTCCTAGGAATAACCCACAATAACCACTTTCTATCCTTTACTTTTAACGAGAAATAATGGCTTAATTACGAAGCGATTTTAAGCAATACAGCATTAATTCTTGTCCAATTATGTACCTTAAATACAATGTGCATTAAATATAGATCAATATAGCCGTTTACAACATGTTATTTAAATGAATATTTTCGAAAATATTACGGATTATTTAGTATCATAATATTCATAATAACATTGCACCCGTGCGAAGCCGGGTCGGGTCGCTAGTTGTAGTCTAAAATAGTATTTATGAACGTAAGTAGGTACACTTCTTCATAATCATTATGGTGATATGAATAGGCCCAACTGGATACTAACGGTTTATTGTCTTCAGACCAAATTGGAGATGTGTAAAAAAAATGCCTCTATTTATAACAAGGGATATTTTTAAATGACTGTGAAAAAGAATATCAGGATTGTGTAGTAAGTGCGAGTCTCAGCCTAAAAGAGGGTTATTAGGGTTCCGTACCCAAAGGCCAAAACGGAGCACAATGAATGATACTACGCTGTCTGTCTGTCCGTCAGTTCAAGTATGTCACTGTGTCTAGTTTGTAAACGGAATGTATTAAAAATATCAAAATTATGTTTAGTGTGTGTAATGTTGACCCAATGACTAAGTAAGTTTAAATCCTAGAATATAGGACTAAAAATTGAAATAAATAATTTTAGGAGGGATCCAATACATAAGAAATTAAGGGAGCAATAAAAACTTTTTTTTACTGCTGCGTGCCTCACATAATATTATTATTATTTTTTTATTTCTGATATGTTAGCCTTTGACCATAATCTCACCTGATGGAAAGTGATGATGTGGTCGAAGGTGTTAACAGGCTTAACCTAGAATTACTGGCTCTCAAGGACAGCTGCCAGAACACACCGTTAGGTGCTTGGCGACATATTTTCTACTGGAGGGTGGCCGCTAGCCAGGCGGACATTCGCAAAAATGCCCTTCCACCATGCGGTGAAGCTCAATTCACCTGTAATAATATATATTCAACTAGCTTTCCGGGCGCGGCTCCGCCCGCGCGTATGTCGGTTATCGCGCAAAAACATTAACCTCTTTTTGCGCAGTTGGATAAAAACTATCCTTTGTTTTTTCCCGGGTCTCAAACTATTTCCATACCAAATTTCATTCAAATCGGTCCAGTAGTTTTGGCGTGAAAGCGTAAACGACAGACAGACAGACATAGTTACTTTCGCATTTATAATATTATAGTACTGACTTCAGAATGACAGGTGCATTTATAATATTGTTCTTACATAATTTTTTTTTAAACAGCGGTATGCCTTTATTAAACAAAATACTATGAACTATATACAACACTACAGCTACTACAATAAAAGCACTTAGACAAACTACAAGTCATAGCAGACGCATAGGCAGTCCAAATGCTCCAGCCCACTCCCAGTTGGTAGCGTGCCCAGCATGCTGGCAGCATTGCCCCGTTGAATTGCAATGCTTATTCGTTGAGCCAAATATGTGCCAGCATTTTGATCACGCGTCGCATCGACCAAGCGCTCAGATAGGTTTTGGAAAATACGATGAGCTCCCGGTCCCCACGGACCCAACGTCTCTACACCAAACGGCTCAAATATGTAACCCATACCGAGGTTGGCATATTTGCGCCGCTTGAGTTGCTCCGCGTGTTAATATTTATATTTATAATTCTTACATAATTGTAATGTTAATTAATAATCATTATGATAAATATTATAACACATTCTTATAATTATTTATATTCATTAATATTTATGTTATTTTTGATGTATTATGTTTGTTGTGTGACACATAATTTTATATTTTATATAATGAAATGTGCGACTTGTAAATTGTTTAACCAATAAATTGACTATCTGACTATCTAGCCCGCGGTGGGATTCGAACCATGGACCTGCTGCGCGGCAGTCCATAGCCAAAGCCATAGCCAATTTGAACATTCACGACACCTAACAGGAAATCTTCAGCTGGAACTAAACAAATAAAGATTTGCATAACTTTCATAGTATTTCATTCCTAATATTATATGTTTTTTATACAAAAGTCTTCTCAAACAGAATCCCGTCAATCACCGGCAAAAAGAAAAATCGGGTAGCTGCACAATACCTACCCAATGTTTTGTCTGTAGTATTTTGTTTCGCGACAAACGGAAACGGATATAGAGGGAGACAGAATAATGGCCGTCGGAAATGGTCAGACATGGTATTCTTACTTTTTTCTTTTACGCACTGGACACGACAAATTCAATATAAATTTTCATATAAACTTTATTGTTTGACAGTTAAAGCTCAAAATAGATCAAATATCTTGTAATATTTAAACGCTGGTTTTCTTCATTGCATTTGTGGGATGTGAGATAGTATCTAGATTGTTCTAGAGAATTTTATTTGTAGGTAGCTTTGCAACGGCAATAGCTTTTAAAGGATAAATGCATGTTCCGGTACATTGAAACCTTTTGTGGATCCACTAATAATTAAAATTCACGTTAAATCGTTGAGTCTCTTTTTGCAGATATTGAAATATAGATGTAGATTTATTTTAAAATAAGTACATACATATTAAGATATTCACCTTCATTAACAAACGGGATTCCGACCTGTGCCGCCACGCCGAGCACACCTGTCTACAGCTCCGCCAGTATCTCCCAGTGAGACCGCAATAGTCCCCGCACTATTGCCGTCTCACTCGGGTCATCGTTCCGACGATAGTTGCAGACCAGTGCCTTGGAATACGCAGTCCTGACGAAGTTTTTGTTTTGTGTGCAGAAGCTGAGCAGCCGCCGAACGCCGAGCAACGCGAGCTACGAGCTCGCCGTGCCGTCGCGCAGAGGCGCTCTAAGACGTCTGGCATTACCACCTACCCAGTCCCTTGTTTCGGACGAACAACATCATATCGGGCTGGTGGTCTTGCTTCGACCGCACTTTTCGGTGCGCATTTCACCACTTTACTATCCGACACAACATAGTAACAGTCGCGTAACAACACACTTTGTGCTGTTAAGCGACGTCGTTCAGGCGTGGGGTAGCGTCAGCCAAACCCGTCTGAACGATCAAATCCGCCATTTGCTGCGGTCGCAGTGTGACACCCTACGGTGACAACGGCCACTGTTGTTGTTTTGGTTTAACCTTGCACCGTGGCCTTTCCCGCTTCACGGGTCAGCCGAAGCAAGCTGGGCTCCGGGATTCTGGCCTTGGGGTCACCCCTAGTCAAACCCGGAGTAGCGCTTAGGAGCACCCCTCTCCGCCGAGAAAAAAGCTCGGAGAGGGTACACAACTAGGGCACACCATAGGTACTCACTCCCTCTCACACAAGTGAGCTCACGAGTTGCGAGAGGGAGACAGAACCCGTTAGGCCATCCTGAGTATTCCCCTCAGGATGCAACGTCCCTCTAACGGTGAGGTGGAGGTCCTTCAGACCTTCGCCCTCCGCTACCCCGAACTCTACGCTGATCATCAGCAATCGCTTAACGATGCAGAGAGTGCCCGCCTCACGGACACTCTCATCGCTCCCTCCGGAATTCCAATTCCGGAGGCCATCGTCCCTCCTCTGACCCGGTCCTTCTCAGAGGACAGCCCGACTTCGCCCGCTCCGGGCCCTGACAACAGACGCACGGTGGCAGCCCCTCCCCGTGAGAGGTCTCGCTCGCGCTCACCGATCGGGAGGCCAGCGAGCACCCGTCCCTCCATCGCCGTTGTCGAGCCCACTTCGGACTCCGAAGCGGAGATGGAGGTAGATCCGAGTCGCGCCTTACGCACTGACTCGGACTCAGATAACGACGGCTATACCGTCGTAGATAGAAAGCGCAAGCGTGCTCCTAAAGCCGCTAGTTGCGCAACTTCCGCCCCTCCCGCCAAGGCACCCGCTAAGGCCCCCGCCTCCGGCAAGAAGCCGACCCCCGCCCCGCGCCCCGCGTCTCCTCCCTCCGCTCCGGCCACCACTGCCGCGTCCCCTCAGGACGCGAGCGCGCGCCGCGAAAAACCGCCTCCGCCCCTGTTCATTCAGGACAAAACCAAATGGGACATGCTGTCCCGTTTAGTTTCGGATCGTGGGATCCACTATACTAATGCCCGCTCCACGCAGCAGGGCATTAAAGTCCAAGTTTCCACCATTAGCGACCACAGAGCGCTAACTAAACTCCTCCGCCACGAGAGCATAAGTTTTCACACTTATGCGCTCGAAGAGGAGAAAGTCCTCCGAGTGGTCATCCGCGGTGTGCCCAAGGAGGTACATACCGATTCGGTATGTGCCGACCTGAAGGCACAAGACTTCCCCGTACATGCAGTTCACCGCATGTACAGCGGGAAGGACCGCAGCCCCTACGATCTAGTACTCGTAGTACTAGATCGTACTCCTGAAGGCAAGGCCATTTTTAATTTAAAAAAGGTCTGTGGCCTCTCAGGACTCGATGTCCAAGCCCCATACAAGAATGGGAGTCCCTCGCAGTGCCATAACTGCCAACTATACGGGCACGCCTCCCGTTTCTGCTTCGCTCGCGCTAGGTGCGTTAAGTGCCTAGGCGATCACGCGACAGCAGCGTGCACTCGCACCCGTGATTCGCCGGACCCACCCAGCTGTGTTTTATGCGGTGCTCAAGGGCATACCGCGAATTACCGTGGCTGCCCTAAAGCACCACGAGTGAACCACAGGGTGGCAAGGCATAGGCCGACCCGTCCCTCTTACGACCGTTACCAACGGGTAAGCCCTAAATTAACGGTAGTACCTGCCTCACAGGTAATACCCGCGCCGCTCCCAGCCCGTAACGCATGGTCTAAACCACCCAGTATGGTTAAGACCGTCGCTACCGCCCGCGCCCCGGCCCGCGCGCCCGCACCCGCGCCCGCACCCGCACCCGCCCGCGCCGCGGCCCCTGCCCGCGCACCGGCCCCGGCTCGCCCCGCGCTCCCGGCACCCGTCGCCAACACCATTCGCGCGCCTCCCCGCGCCGCTTCCCGGCCACAAGCTCCACCTATGCCATTGATGGCTGCCCCTCTTCAAGAGGCAATCAACCTAGTCAGCGATCTGGCTATGTCGGTTGACATCAATGAGGTACAAGAGCTATTCCACAAGATGCAATACGCTCAATCCCCAGCGGACGTGATCCAATACACATTGGAACACGCGAATTTACTTAGCGCCCTTAAGCGCTTCGTTCCCCAGGCCCCTCCCCAGTACAACCACTATGGGTAGTACAACCGAACGCACGAAACCGTACTCAGTTTCGTTAGCGTCATTTAACGCTGACGGCCTCTTCAGACAACGTGACCTCGTCCACGACTTTTGTTGTACCCACCTTATCGATATCATATGCGTGCAGGAAACCTTTCTAAAACCGGGGAAGGCGAACCCTAGGTTTGCCAATTACAGAACGGTACGTGATGATAGAGTGAACTCCCGTGGGGGAGGCACTCTTATCTATTACAAAAGGTCCCTGCACTGCATTCCCCTACCTACCCCAACTCTTGTTAATATGGAAGCATCTTGTTGCCTCCTAGCTATGACTGGTCATCAACCTATAGTCATAGCATCCTGTTACCAAGCTTGCAAAAAGCCGATCGTCCGAGCTGACTTAGAAGCCCTATTCTCATTAGGAAGCGCCGTCATTCTGATTGGCGACTTCAACAGTAAGCACATCCTATGGAATTGTAACGTCAACAATCCCAGAGGTATTGCACTTGAAAACCTAATCGCAGAACTTAACTTTGACATAATTGCGCCCACTGAGCCCACTCACTACCCTTATATGGAAGACCACCGATCTGACTTGCTTGACATGGCACTATTCAGAGGCGTAACACTCCGGTTACGCTCCATAGAAGTGGTTCACGAGCTTCACTCTGACCACCGACCCATTATACTGCGACTAGGTCCCGACCCAACGACTGACCTCCCCCGCCCCACTAAGACGATAGTGAACTGGAAGCAAGTAGGCGATGCCCTAAAGGCTATCAGTTCACCGGACCTAGACAAGATCCCTGACGACATCCTGACAAAAGATGACGTAACCCTTGCGATCGATTCGTTCACCAATCACCTCTCCACCGTAGTAGGTGCATCCGCAAAGGAGGTCATAGTGCCGGACGACCGGCGCCTTGTCATTCCAGCGGATGTGAGACGATTGGTGACGGAGAGTAAAGCAGTGACCCGACATTACGACTCTTACCCCAGTAAAGAGAACAAAACTAAGAAACGCCACTTTGAACGCATGGTTCAAAGTCGCATGTCTGAGTTGCGTGATCAACAATGGGGCGATAAACTTTCAAACCTCGTGCCAAGCCACCATGCTTATTGGAACTTGGCGCGAAGTATGAAAGGTAGTAACCATAACGACATGCCTCCCTTATACAGACCAGTCCCACTAGTCCCAGCGTTCTTTGACGAAGACAAAGCTGAGTGCCTAGCTGATAGCCTAGAGGCTCAGTGTTCCCCTAACGTAGATCACGTTGACCAAGCTCACCTCGATTCGGTGGATGCTGAAGTCGAACGTAAAAGCTCTGTGGTCACCTCTGAACTCCCACCTGCCACCTTAGCGACTTACGCTGAGGTGGCGAGACTGATCAAGGCCCTCCGACCGCGCAAATCCCCCGGTGCCGATGGCATCTCCAACAGGGTTCTTAAAACCCTCTCTCCTCCTCTCATCCATCTCCTAGTCAGCATCTTCAATGCTGCTATGAGCCACTGCTTATTCCCAGACACCTGGAAATGTGCAACTGTCATTGGCATTCACAAACCAGGCAAAAGCTCATCTGACCCCACCAGTTACCGCCCAATCAGCCTCCTCAGTGCCTTAGGCAAACTTTACGAGCGGTTACTTGCAAACCGCCTCCAGTCCCATGCTAAGGAACACCACCTTATCCCAGATGAGCAGTTTGGCTTCAGACCCGGACACTCATGCGTCCAACAGGTGCACCGCCTCACGGAGCACATCATTGAGGGCTTTAACAAGTACCCCAAACCCCAGACCACGCTAGCAGTCTTCCTCGACGTGGCGAAAGCTTTTGACAAAGTCTGGCACAATGGCTTGATTTACAAGCTATACCAACTTGGCGTGCCAGAACGTCTTGTGCTCATCCTACAAGACTTCCTTAAAGCCAGAAGCTTTCGCTATCGCGTGGAAGGCACCCTCTCCTCCCCCCACCCAGTCAGAGCCGGAGTCCCGCAGGGCTCCGTGCTATCACCCATTCTCTTCGCGCTGTATACCAGCGACATCCCACGCTCTCAGCCAGACGTCCTATTGGCCCAATACGCGGATGATACCGCTATTTATACCACTGGGTGGCGTATCAGCAGAAAGTCCATTTTCGCCCTCCAACGGGCCATCACCGAGATCGGTGACTGGTTCCATAAATGGCGCATCGCGGTCAACCCAGTTAAAAGTGCAGCTATGTACTTTACTGAGAAGACTCGCCCCCGTTACCCGCAACCTTTAACTTTGTTTGACCAACCCATCCCCTGGGTTAGTAAAACAAAATATCTCGGAGTCACCCTTGATCGGAATCTCACCTTTAGCGATCATATAACAACCGTCCGAAACAGAGCGGCCTTTGTAATGGGTCGCCTTGGTCCCCTGATTCGCAAAGAGAGTAAAATGTCTCTTAGTAATAAGAAGACACTTTACACTGCCTGCATCCGCCCCATCATGACTTACGCATCAGTAGTGTTTAGTCATGCTAGTGAGGCCCATCTCCATAAGCTTCAAGTCATTCAAAATCGTTTTCTTCGTAGTGCAACCGGCGCTCCGTGGTATGTCCGGAACACCGAGTTGCACTGCGACCTAAACCTTCCCTCTTTAGCGCAGTTCAATAAGGACTGCGCTCGCCGATACTTTGATCGAGCGCCCCACCACTCGAACCCATTGGTTGTCCAGGCATCGAACTACTCGACCGCCTCTTCTATCCCATTTTTCAAACCCCCCCGTCGCCGACCACGGCAGGTATTAGACGACCCGGATGACCCCATCGCAGTCATTACATTGGCAGCTTTAGCGTTATCCGCAAGTCGTCGAGGTAAAATCCCCAGGTGTGAGGTAATTAGAGGTCACACAATCAAACACCGAGCTCGCCGGCGAGCTCGAGGCAAAAACAAGGTCACGATAAATTGCTCTCCAAATAGTCAAAGAGTTTTATTCAGTAGGGCCCAATTGTGCAACACTGCAGTTGCACAGAGGCATTTTGCTCCGATCCCCCCCATGTCTCTCGACAGTGAGACAAGCCGAGGTCCGAACCACAGTGGTGCCCTTGAGCTCGCTGTCAACCCCTCCTATAATAGCGGTACGTTTTCGGCGTCCGCAGGAGACGGAGGTAGAAGGCGCTTTTCGCCTTCTACGCCCGTCTCGGGAGAAGTGCCTTCGGCACTTCTCCCTCCCGGGCTATTGTAGGGCCAGGCCCTCGCCCAAAACCCGGTGGAGCTGGACGACCGCACAGGCGGTAGCCAGCATCTATGTCCTCCCTAAAAAAAAAAAAAAAAAAAAAAAAAAAAAAAAAAAAAAAAAAAAAAAAATAAAATCATTAACAAAATATATAAAACTGTGAAAGTGCACCTTAAATATGAGATCGGAACACGGACCCCGTAATATCAAAGGAATACTTCGCTACTACACCAGAACCAGTCGTCACACGAATTATTATTTTTTAAATTTAGCGTTACATTTTTTTACTGACCATTTAATTTAATAAGGTTGTATTTTTAATAATCCGATAGCAATAAATACAAATTGGAAAGAAAAAAATGTTATAAATTGACCTGTTGATTGACAAATTGTTAATGATTAATTGAAACATTGAAATTGCCTGAACGTAGTGTCCATAATTATTAAAAAATTTCAACAAACATTGGAACATTCATGTAATTCTCTTGTTTATTTCTACCCTTGAACTGATTTTGATAAAATTTTCTCTGTAGAACAGAGATACTTTTTCAATTAAATATCTGATTGTTTTCTTGAGGTCGTGTCATCTAACCAAATACCTCTTAATACCTTTTAGGTATCTCCGTTCAAAACAGAGTCAGGTAGTAAGCATACATAGCTTGGATAAATTGATATTTACATACCTATTATGTAAAGTAAAATTAATATACGTTCAGAAACTGTATATTCTGATATTGTGACTTCGAAGCTTAAGCGCATGGTGTGGGTTGAACCTTAGGTCGCCAGTTCCGCTAATACTAATACCAACTTCCTTACTGTTTCAAAATTGATACCTATTATTATGATACGAACGAAGAATGGTTCTTGCTGCATTCTTAGAAGTGGTGTTTTCATCAAGCTCATATGGATGCTAAGAATGATTATAGTGGCTCTGTAGTGAGCTCATTCTGAGTTGGTAATTAATCAATAATGAAACGGAATCACACCAGGTGTTGTCGGCGGCTGCAAATCAACTCTCGCACTAATCCATACAAAGTAGACCACAACGCTGGCGTCTCTACCTCCTTTGCGTAAGGACACATCCAGGATGTACTTGAAACTGTAGTTGGATATGTTCAGAAATATTTAATTTTATATAATTCTAGGTTAGCCTGAACAACATCTTCGACCACATCATCACTTACCATCAGGTGAGATAGTGTTCAAAGGCTAACCTATCAAGCATAAAAAAAAATATATTAAAGTGAGTTACCTCGTAGGTATAAATTACAAAAATAAACCAAACTGACACCATTTCTTCCCGTGGGTATGGAAAAAATACTGGAAGATGGGCAGCAGTGCCATCTGACCTTATACTGCGATCACCAAGACGCCTGCCAAGCCTGGGGATTATAGCAAACCCTCCTTTAATGCTGTATTCAGCAGTGGAAAATCCGGCTGATACACAGTATACAGTATTGCTAAATTGTTCATAATAAATTCGCAAAAGATATGTTTCACCTTTCTCAAGAAAATACCAATTTAGGAAACTCAAAGGCAAAATAAACGATGCATGTAGAATACTCGTAGCTTGTTTGGTAGTCAATTACGTTAGAATATTTGAGAAACAAGGTAAACATTTTGATCATCTACTATGGATAATATGAAAATAACGTGCGTAGGTAAATTGATATGAAAAACATGTCCTTTGAGCACAGAGCTCGTTACATAAACATGATTTAAAAACTTTGTTATGGTTATTTACAGAATTATAAAACATACTACCACGCACACATTGCCATGTAGTGCACAAAGTTGCTCTGCACAAAAGCTGTTAGACTATATATCTTTGCTACAAGGCCCCGTGGGGTGCCCGGTAAGAAGTCACCCCCCCTCCATTGCTACCTGTGGGTGTCGTAAGAGGCGACTAAAGGTAGGTGGGCAGGAGCGCCTTTTGAGGAACTGATATCTTAAACTGCGATCCCAAGACGCCTGCTAAGCGTAGTGATTATGGCAAAACCCCCTAAATGGAAGAGGCTGTGTTCAGCAGTCGACAATCAACAATCCGGTTGATACAGTGCAAAATCGCAAAAAAAAAATACGCATTCTAAACTTGCCAATAACCTCTCGTCGTAAAAAAATATAAATGTTAATGATATTCGTCTCAGTAGCGTTCGGTCACGATAGTGAACCCCACATTCATATACTCTGATGCAGAATCGCTTTCTTCTCAATGCAGCGGAAGCATCGTGACCCTATAAGAAACTCCGAGCTGCGTAGCAACTTCAACAAATATAGCTCGGTTCACTAACAGCTCCCCACACCTCGACACCTCTGGTTGTCGAGGCGGTGATCTATTTGCCTCTCCCCCCTCTTCTAAGTCATCCCTAAGGCATGTATTGGACAACTTGGACGACCCGATCGCAGCCATTAAATTGGCAGCTTTAACATCATTCGACAGTTGTCCCGGTAAAATACCACAAGTGAGGATTCAAGGTCAGAGATAATCAGAGAATCACAATCATGAATAAATTCACTATTAGATTTTCCTTTTTTTGGAGTCGGTTAAAAAAAGTAACATTTTAGAATCGATCTTCAATAATTTAAAGATAGATAACAGCGTAAATGTCGCAATCTACGCTGTTATCACGTTAAATTTTAAATGACAATTATTCTCAAGGTCATCTACGGAAACACACCTTATAGTGTATTCTTTGGCAGGTTTTATGAATGTAGTATCTAACCAGGACATTCACAAAAAGCCACCAGTCATTGAAACCCAAGCCCGCTGCAGGAGTCATGACCTATCGTACGGCTGTCGGCAGGTGATGTAGAAGTACTTGCCTCTCTTGAAGCACCATGTTTCCTTGTTCACGGCAGAGTGCAAATGAAGAACACCCTATGATTGTTTTTGTGTCATCGTGGAAATATAGATCACTTTTATAAAAACGTCTCTCACAGTTTGTCTTACAAAGGCGACAGTTAAGAGGGGATATCATAATATTGTTAATGGGACAGTTGACTGAGGCGGTCCATTTGTGTTATTAGAAAACTGTTTGTGTTACTATATTTTCAAAAGAAAAACGGTATTAAGATGTCTTTTGACTGGGTTTCTTGGAATTTTGTGCTTGGAAAGTTGATGTTGTATTTTATACTTTTATAAATATTTCTTAACAACCTTTATTTCGTAAAACAATAAATACACTGAGTAGAATACTTTTTACCTCTGGGTCTATTACTTAGAAATTTTGCTGAACGTATTTCGTCCACCTTAATAGAGCTTTTCGGGTAGAATTTCTTGCATAAACAGTTAAAAAAGGGTTTTTACTTTAACTTGTGATGAAAAAAAAGGCTTTAGTAGTAGTACCACTACGTTATGGTTTTAGATTCAGTATTTAATCACACATGCTCTTTTTTGCAGTAGAAAACTATTCTGTTAGGTTGATATTGCAGGAATGTAGGCTTTTTATTTATTTGAATTTTTCAAAATATACAGAATAGTCTCAAAATACTTGGAAGTGTTTTTAACTTTCCGATAGTAAATATAATACACTAATATATCATAATTTAAGTACTTTACCTTCAACGACTAAATATATTAAGATCGTGGAAATATACATTCATAGTCGTAATTATATATCTTCGCACGATGCCTACAAATGCGCTATATTTTATCAAATAATTATAATATACAACACAAGCAAACACGAGCAAGAATTTTATGTTAATAAGGATCCAAAAAGTCTCGGGACCTAATTAAACCTACACTATAATACAAAATTAAATATAGAGTTTAATAACAAAACCCAGGTTAATACAAACGTTACCCGAAATTGGGACATCGCAAACACCGTCTTAATAACGGCAAAACTCAAACAATTTTCAAAGTAAACATTCAACCAAACTTAATTAGTATATCCTCTGTTGGCAACGTGAAATATGTTGTTTAACTACAGGCAATATATTGATTGGCCATTAAAATAATGGGCTCAAGTTTGGACGATACGCTCCAACGAGCCTGTAGGGGCATTCTTCATCAAACAGGCTCGACCAATGTAAAAAGATCTTCTTCCTTCCCGGTTATTTTGACATAGCAGAAAATTAAGAAGCGTGTATATAAATTTCAAAGGTCCAGGTTATATTGGGTGTTTTATTTGTATAAGATCGGCATGCTACGAAAATAAGGTGAAAAAAGGAGAAGCAAAAAGCTAAAACGAGTAATATCCGGAGTTTGTATTGTTTCCTACCGTAACGTCGGGTTAATCGAAATTAAGTGATCCATTACATGATACCGGTTTTCTGTTACGAACGACTGGGTTATTTATGAAATCGATTAATTTTGTGCACTGTATGAATAATAAAGTTATTTGTTTATTTTAACAAGCTTTGTTTGGAAACGTTGAGAACTAATATAGGTAAGACAAATCCTCTAAATTTATAGAATAAATATTATTGTACAAGGAATCACCAGTGCTTCTTATTCATCATCACCATCACATCAATCGGAATGTCTGCTGTACAAAGTCTCCCCCATCGAGGGGAATTTGCCATAATCCCCACGCTTGGCAGTCGTGTAGAAGTTGTCAGTCCTTCTGAAGGCGCTGCTTCCCATCACCTGCTTTTTGCCTTAGTCCGAGAAGAAATGGTGGACCCCCACCATTTCTTTTCGGACTACTTTTCACCTGCTTTTTCCTTAGTCCTTATTAAGGGAAAAAGTAGGTGATAAGAAGCAGCGCCATCAGAAGAACTGACAACTTCTACACGCCTGCCAAGCGTGGGGATTATGGCAAATATTATGCTAACCTGGCACCCCACGGGTGCTTGTCATTTGTCAGATTAGGTACAATACCCTTTTAGCAGTATTTTAGAAGTAAGACGTTTACACTTCTCCAATTTATTCATCATTAATATAGTATAATGACTTATAATTAACAACAAAATTTGCCATTTTGAGAATCACTTTACTTACCTTAATAATTCTATTTGGTGATCATTATGCTCTGGTAAATCTAACCTAGTTTTAAGGTTAGGTCAGAAACATAAATCAATGTGAAAAAAGTAGTACTTTATATATAGTAATTAAACAATGGGTCACTAATTGGTTTTATTTGTCTCATGAGTTATGAAAAAAATATTTGGTCTACCGTCAAAAAATTTTATATTTATCATGACGTTCCTTATTCACGCAGCATTCGCTCACAGTGTCCAGAGGCCTTGCAGATTTGTGTAGGCGATTGGATTTAATTAATTTGATAACAGGATCCCAAGCAGGTGGTACTTGCCAACCATCATCTCTATTGAAATTTGGGTACTTTTTGATTTCAATAGCCTCGCGTAACATTCTTGGCATAAACCGGGTCTCTCTGGCGAGGATTTGTGGCTTGTTTGAAACTTTGGGACAAAATAATGATAAATATACGTGATTTAAACCTTTTAGAGTTGTTTAATTACTATGTGTAACAATCGCAAAACCTAAGACAAGCGCTTTTGTTTGGAGATAACATGTCATTATTACATGTAATTACATCTATTGACATGTTTTATTTAAGCGCAACTGTGTGACAAACTATGTAGTAGTAACATTTACGAGCGCAACCCTTTACCCTAACTCTATTTTTAAAAGTCACTTTGAAGTCGCCCTGAATTAGTTGAAGCGAATGTATTATTTAAACATTATTGATTTATAGCTGACGTATTTGAAAGTGTAACCCGTATGGTCTCACTAAATCTTGATTTAGCAGACGTAAACCGCTTGTTGGTGGCTGCTCGATTTGAAAATTTACAGCTTTGGGCTATCCACTAGCAGGGTGTTTAGGAGAGTGAAAGAAGGTATTTTGGTATACCTATATAAATTCGTTGTGGGTGACAAAGTTTAAGCTGATTTGTAGACATATAATTTTTATTAAAATCATACATTTTAGTAAAATTGTAATACAAGACATGATATTGAGCAAATCTATTATTTTTTATCTCCAAAGAGGTAGGTAAAACCCACAGCACTCCAGATTACTAATGCCTTAGTTACTTAGGCATAGTCATATTAGTAAATACGTTATGGTCCTATATAATAGGTAGCAAGTCTATTATCATCCGCTGAGCACAGTTCCCAACTAGTAGGCCTTGTGTGAATTTTACTAGTGATACGCTACGAATTCTTCCGGTTTGGTTAAGTGGCGGTTATAACGTCAAGTTGGCTTATCAGAAAAATTAGGCGGAATTGTCACTAGATATATTTTATAATTTTTGAATGATTTCCTGAAACATTATTTTAATGTTTTATTTAAATATTTTAAAACTTTTTGTTATTATTAAATATGGATTACGGGAAAGTTACTGGGCAAGAAGTACTGCCATCTGACATTGCGATCCCGAAACCTGCCAACCGTGGGGGTTATGGCAAAACCAAAAGGGGAAGGCTGTATCCAGCAGTGAACGATCCAGCTGTCTTAGAACTTAATCGATTAAGTAGTTGTAGTATTAATAAATAATGATTTACTTATACAAATTGTAGATATATTGTACAGAAAAGCGTAAATTTCAGAGACAATATAGTAGATATGTTTAACAACAGTCATAGTCAATGAACTATGAAAAATCTTTGTCGCGGTTCAGCTGTTAACCATCCGTGAGAACTCCCAACTTTGACCAATTACATCATTATTAGTTTCAAAGATTTTGCGCATAATTAACCGGAACATCTCAAACTTCACACGAAACCACTTCGATGGAATAGTTGACAAAATTAATAGCCCCCCGGTTTCGAACTATCCAAAACTTGCGTCTTTTCTGTAATAAAGCCTATCGCACACTTGCAACTTATTACGGTTTCCTTTCAACAGGTATTGATATTTTTTTTTCATTTAGATTTCTTAAGAAGAACAATATAGTTGTGTAGTTAGGTAATAAAATACCTACTCGGGCATTACTCTCAACCACAGTATAGTCCATATAACGTGCCTGAACTGCGCGATATCCAGTTCTTAATAAAAACAACTAGCACAATTCAATTGATATATACCAAGTAACAATATTATTCATAACTGAACAGAACAGGGAAAAATTAGCTCCTGTATAAAGTACAGGAGCTAATTTTTCCCTAATTTAAATATTCGAGTAGTACCAACAGAAAAAAGTCTGATCCTGCTTATAGGAAAAAAATTGCATGTTAACTAGAAAAATATTCCTAACTTGACATTAGGGTTTTTGGCTTCACTGGGTCAACAATTAATGGGATAGTTTTTTATTTATTTTGACACCCTCTACTGTATGTAGGAATTTGACCATGTTATTTTTATTAATAAAAGACCACTGGTCATTTCTATGGATCTTATAATTTATCATTCTATCTTTATTCCTATTTTATCTGTGGCACTAAAATATTATGTTGTATTACTTAATGAATCATTTAAATCAAATAAACAAGATAATATTTTTAATGTATTCCCGCTGTCCCCATTGATGACCAGAAGACTGATGTATTACTTTTTCCGTTGTCCTGAAACACCTTAAGAGCTCAAAATTATTCTTCGCACTGTCCTCATTCCACCACCAGAACGTCTTTTTATATATTATGTACCTGATATACTATTGACTTGGCGATAACAACTTCAAAAAATTACAAGTGTGTGTATGATATAATACGAGGCTTCAAAAAAGACCCGATGAAATATTTTAATTAGACAGAAAATACTTTAATAAAACCGCTGACCGAGGCACGAAAGTTATAAATCAAGGGAGTGTTGAGCATGAAGATAATTATCAGAGAACCTTTTAAGAATTTAATTTATAGTTTCACATACTGCGGAGTTGCGTGCAGCTACTGTTTTTATTCATCCGGCAATAAATTTGATTGACATTTATTTCGTTAACTCAAGTTAAGGGAATATTTGAAATTGATCAGTTTAATGCAATATTTTAATCATATTTATCAATTATCTGCGTTAAGGTTTTATCTTAATATATATGTTAAACATTTCTTCGGGCTTATATCATAATTGAATTTTTATAGCTAATTATGGTAAAGAAATAGTAAAGCCTTCTTAATGAGCATTTATCAGCTCAGGGAGGATTAACAATGACTTTTATTTTGCTTACGTTTTGGAATCTCGAGGGCAAAAACTTGTTACTTTAAAAATTGTTAATTTAAAACTGTACCTAGTAGGTGGCCAAAACATTTATGGTGATATGTGGATGCTTAGAAATTTCTGCCTACCCATTCGGAAACATAATAGCATAACTATACACATTACCCTATCATTCCCCTATTACATTTTTGTATATGTCTCAAAGTATCCAAAGTTAGTGTTTATTAAAATAATCGATTATTGTAATCTCATAGCATACAATTTGCTTAGTAGTAATGTCAATGTAAATAAAAGAAGCGTTCTTTAAAACCTTCAGCCTTTATATTGGACCAAACAAAAGCTGCTACTCTGTAACATGCAACAATGTTGCATACAACGCCTTTGTAATCTTTCAAGACATATAACATAAATTCTAAAGGAAGTACTAATCCTAGTTGTAAAATAAAGTGGTCCATAAGCAAAATATTGAGAAGACAGACATGACCTTTGATTTAAAAAATATTTTATTACGCCTCTGTAAAGATATAAAAGCCAGAGCATTTTTAATTACGACCGGGTCCCTTAATTTTTAATATCATTAAATTTTTAGTAGGTTCAAGGAAGGAAGCTACTGTTGTCCTAATAAGGAATGTAATTAAAATATGGTTTAAAATTTTGTTTCTAATCATGTTTAGTTCCATCCACTCTACGTTTGCATCAGATTGTTTTTTTTAATTCGTCACTGTTCTATGATCAGCAAAATTTTACCGTCAGGTGCTAGTACGGATCTCCTAATATATACTTATTTTTATTCATATCAGCTACATAAACAAAACAAAAAGTGTAATTCACGAGGATCGCAGTACTTGATACAATATAGATTCCTTCAAAAAGGGTCTTACAGGGTCGGCAACGCATTGATAACGCCCTTGGTGTTGCAAATGTCCATAGGCGACGGTAACCGCTTACCATCAGGTGGGCCGTCTGCTTGTTTGCCACTACATTTTGAAGCGCTCGTAGCGAAATTTGCTTAGCCATTCTGAAACGATCAGCAAAGTTAAGCAACGTCCGCCGCGGTCAGGAGTTGGATGGGTGACCGCTGGTGACATTACTACTGAGCAGCGCTTCCGTGCTTCGGAGGGCACGTTAAGCCGTCGGTCCCGGTTGTTGTCTTAGGATGGCAGTCGTTATAGCATGGTGGTAGGGCATTTTGCGAATGCCCGCCTGGCTAGCTACCACCCTCAAGTAGAAAATCTGTCGCCAAGCACCTAACGGTGTGTTCCGACAGCTGTCCTTGAGAGCCAGTAATTCTAGGTTAGCCTGAACAACATCTTCGACCACATCATCACTTACCATTAGGTGAGATAGTGGTCAAAGGCTAACCTATCAGGCATAAAAGAAAAAACATTACATTAAATAAAATAGCAATTCCTCAGAAGGTGCTGCTGCTCACCTTCCAATATATTTTCCTTAGTCGCCTCTTACAATACCTTTCTGGAAGAGATGAGGATGACATTCCAAGCCCAACACCCATCTGGGAACTTTTAGAATCAACTCACAAAAAATATAGATCAGATAATTTCAAGACAAAATCAGGCTGCCACGACGCAGAAAAAACCTAATTAAGAAAATAATTTATATTAGAACCGATTTTATAAACCTAACTTCCGTAATTACGGTATTCACATTTAAAAAATAACCTAGTTATAGCTCGTAAAAAGGAAAGCTCGAATTTTATAAAGAAATTAAAAACTGTTAAGAATATTTCACGCACAAACGTTCTTAACGACTTATTTAAACAAAATAAGTGATTTAAAAAAACTGTTATAGCGTGAATGATTAAGCGACGTTTGTTTTCACTTCATTAATAATAACACTTTGGAGAATTTTATTAAACAGGAGGTAGTTTATAAATACTTTAGTAGATCACTTTAATTGGCGTACCGAAGGGCTAGTACGTAAAGTTTATATGAAATAGAAACGCACTGAACCCACACGCAAGCGTTATTGAGGTTTGGCCATTGTATTTGCAGGCTTCAATTTAGAATACTTATTAAAATGCTTTTTGAAACGCTCGTAGCATGGATTGTTAAGTCGTTCCTGACTGATCAATAAGTCCGCCGCGGTCTTGACTTGGATGGGTAACCGCTAGAGACATTGCCGCGGAACGCTTCCGCTCTTCGGTTGTTGTCTTAGAATAGCAGTTATTATGACCATGGTGGTAGGACATTTAGCAAATATCCTGGCTAGCTACCACCTACAAGTAGAAAATCTGTCGTCAAGCACCTAGCAGTGTGTCTGGCAGCCTCTGATAACTACTAGTTCTAGATTAGCATAAATAATATATTCGGCCACATCATAACTTACCGTCAGGTGAGAAAAGGGTCACAGGCTAGCACATCAGCTAGAAGCTGTTAGCTTACGGTTATCGCTTACTTATCGTTCCTAGATGATAGGACAGATTGTAGCAGGTTCGAAACCTGATTGTGGTTCAAATATCTCCTTTCCTTATAATTGTGTAACCTTTTGCGCTTTACATACCTTTTCATTCGCTTAAAATGCCATAATTACGATGTCACTATTAGTTATATATTTAAAAAAAACTTTTACGACGTTTTTCTTAATTTATCACGTATACATATAAAAGAATCAACGAAGTCACCTTACCTTTACAACATATAGAAGTACCTTCACACTGTACATGAATAAGACTTAAAGGACCCTGTACAGCGTGGGTCTTGAAGATTTGGGGTAAGATGGTGAATACAAACGTGACCACATGTTGCCTCACTCTGGCGGAGAGCTGCTCAGGAGAGGGTTAAGCTTCACCATCCCCTTCCGCTACTCTCGTGGTGGAAGAGCAAGGTCTCGGCTTTCCTCCTTCCCCTCAAAAAAAAGGTTTTCCAAGTTTTAATATTTTTATATTTGCGATAACGCAAGCTCTGCGGATTACATTACAAATTTACGAGAAGAAAAATTAAAGTTAAAGTTAATCCCGCACATGACTTTAATTTTTCTTCTCGTAAATTTGTGATTTTGTTAAGGTTTCCAAGCTATGATTAATGCTGAAAGTCTGTTTGAATAATTTAGATTAACTGAGTGAAAGAAGTGCTTGTGTCATGTCTTGAACGTAGGAATTTGAGGAAAATTTGTACTGTACTGCGAAGTGGTTACCTGTAAAAGCAAATTTTGGAAGGTGATGTCTATCTGTGTAGAACTGCTGTCGCTCCGGAGTTTCAGACAGCGTACTGCACTTTCCTTCAACTTGTACAGTATGGATGGTGGATGGCAATAGGCTCGTCTCAACGCGAGCGGTGAAGCGTGTGTGCTTAGGCACCACTGACTATCCCTTCGAAAATTCAGGAATAAAAATATATTTTATACAGGTAAGCAGTTACGTTCATGGCACCATATTAGTTATTGTTATCAAAATTTCACACAAACGCCATGTTTCATGACAATACATTAAAAGAAGCTGCTAAAAGTTCCTTAAATAACATTATTTTACACATATACACGTCGTACGAATAAAATTTTATTAGAAGAATTGAAGGTCGCATCGATAATAACAGAAATAATTGTCTCTACTCGATAATAAAGTAACGTAAATATAGTGGCGCAAATGTAAGCAAATAACGCTTGGCGACATTTAGCTGTCGTCAGTCTATTAAGGGCTCTCACCCAACGTTTTATAAATAGTCAGAAAGCATGCAACCGCAGTTACTGTGTTCGTTGGAAAAATTGCCCGAGGCAAGGGACCTTGAATAAACAATTTTCTTTTCACCTTTTTTGGTTGGATACAGTTTTATTTTGTTACCAGGTTATTTGTAGAAAATTATTTATATCAAACGGAGAGTGGCTTTTGTTTTTGAAACATAATTACAGATTATATTGAGTACCTATGTAATATTCAAGTGGAATGATTATTGGTATATCAAGTGGTAGCTGATAGCTATAGATAAGCGGTGTAGATTTTTTGCACATGAGATATTTGGTATTGAAATGGAATAAAGTACCTATCTAAGCACATGAATATCTAATAGCATGAAAGCTTCACTACTACACACACATAGTTGTGAGAACTGAAAGAGTGAAAACTTGTCACTGTGTGCGTGGGGGGGTTAAAGTGGCCACTCGGATGCAAAACCGGTTTGCACCAGCTTAGTACTGTACAGCTTATAAACAAAGTTTTCGTAGCTTTCATTCTTATCCTTTTTTTATTCATGTGACCTCAATAGCCACCTTTTCCGAGATATCTATGAAACAAACACTCAAAAGTAAAGTTTGATATGAAATCCAAACATTTTTCGCAGTTATTTTATTTTGTTTTTGTAAATTTGGTACAAAAACATTTAACAAATTAAAGAAACTTATATATAATAACTTGGATTTAAAACGAACATGGTAAATTTGTTAAACAAAATATTGTACACATCTTTGCAGATAAATAAACTAATTTGAAGGTATACAACGTCAAGAATGTAGAATGTTTAGAAGTTCAATGTGGAAGTGACTTTATAAAGTAATATTATAATATTTTTTATAATTATATACCAAAAATATAATTATGCAAAATTGTCACCAGTATATTTTTTATATAATTTTAAGTGTAATATTAAAGTAATAATTTGATGTTTTGTTAAATTACTTTAAAAATATTTGTTTATATTTGTTATTAGTAAATGAGGATTTCCGTAAAGTAACGCCTGCATCTTTTCAAAAATATAATTGTTTTTATACTTGATAGACCCTCCTGCGTAATATCGCATATTCGCTGAAAATGTCAACCCGTTACAGTTCAAAAAATATATTGCTTTTAATGGTAGAACACATAAAAGACAAAGAAAATTAAGATTTTTTTACAATAGTCTTTTATGCATTATAGCAATTCCAAAAACAAAATAACCTCAAATAAAAATACCCACCTTTGTATAATTTCGCAAGAAGAAAGGTGAAATAACCATGACGACATGGCAGGTGGCAACAATTTAATGGTCAATTCGACGATACGCAATCAATACAAAATTATACGGTCCGGAGCGAACCAAACTTTGATGTTATTCCGTTTCACGTGAACGAACGCAAAACAACAAAACACAATTATAATAACAATCAAATATAGCCCGTGTTCATTTTAAGCAATTCCCAAAACTGTTGCCACTGGCCGTCAAATAAATTAACAGTTCCTATTTCAAAATTTACGAAAGAGGTCATAAATTCTCCAGAAGCAAATTTCCACAATGGAAATGGCAATTAATTGCTTCTTTGTAAGCAGATTGGTTAATTAAGGAAACGTAATGAATAAGGAACGTTTAGCGGGTAACATGATGCGAAAATTAATTTAAATAATTAAAGATTTACATAGAGAAAACCGTCCGAAACAGAGCGGCCTTTGTAATGGGTCGCCTTGGTCCCCTGATTCGCAAAGAGAGTAAAATGTCTCTTAGTAATAAGAAGACACTTTACACTGCCTGCATCCGCCCCATCATGACTTACGCATCAGTAGTGTTTAGTCATGCTAGTGAGGCCCATCTCCACAAGCTTCAAGTCATTCAAAATCGTTTTCTTCGTAGTGCAACCGGCGCTCCGTGGTATGTCCGGAACACCGAGTTGCACTGCGACCTAAACCTTCCCTCTTTAGCGCAGTTCAATAAGGACTGCGCTCGCCGATACTTTGATCGAGCGCCCCACCACTCGAACCCATTGGTTGTCCAGGCATCGAACTACTCGACCGCCTCTTCTATCCCATTTTTCAAACCCCCCCGTCGCCGACCACGGCAGGTATTAGACGACCCGGATGACCCCATCGCAGTCATTACATTGGCAGCTTTAGCGTTATCCGCAAGTCGTCGAGGTAAAATCCCCAGGTGTGAGGTAATTAGAGGTCACACAATCAAACACCGAGCTCGCCGGCGAGCTCGAGGCAAAAACAAGGTCACGATAAATTGCTCTCCAAATAGTCAAAGAGTTTTATTCAGTAGGGCCCAATTGTGCAACACTGCAGTTGCACAGAGGCATTTTGCTCCGATCCCCCCCATGTCTCTCGACAGTGAGACAAGCCGAGGTCCGAACCACAGTGGTGCCCTTGAGCTCGCTGTCAACCCCTCCTATAATAGCGGTACGTTTTCGGCGTCCGCAGGAGACGGAGGTAGAAGGCGCTTTTCGCCTTCTACGCCCGTCTCGGGAGAAGTGCCTTCGGCACTTCTCCCTCCCGGGCTATTGTAGGGCCAGGCCCTCGCCCAAAACCCGGTGGAGCTGGACGACCGCACAGGCGGTAGCCAGCATCTATGTCCTCCCTAAAAAAAAACATAGAGAAAGGGCTGTTTGACAAGAGGTTATTTTCGAGTTCTAGTTTAATTTTGGGTAGAAACAACTTCACTCTCTAATTTTGGGAGAACACAATTCAAGGGCTTCAATGATACGACCTGGCGCTCTTCTGCTATATTCCCTTCATCGGTTCTTACTACTTTGACAGGAAGACATGGGGTAGGGCAATCCTATTCCAGTATTCCACATCAGTAGTGGAATACTCATACAAGCTTAAGACTATTTCGATTAGATAAATTACAAGTAAAGATAAGAAGTAAAGAATCTGGTACTTAATATTTTAGGCACTATACCTACAGTGTACTCAAAGAATTAATACTCAGATCTCGGATTTATAATATAGTTTTTAGGCTTTGATAGCAAACTTTTTTCCTCTGCGAATTAACTTTAAATTGCTACTCATAAAATGTAAAAACAATAATAAAAAAATAAAAATTTGCGATAAAAAACATGTATTTTAATTGAGTACATATTATACATATACCTTCTGTTTATTTCTGTATATTATTCACTAAGTTATTATCTTAAAGACTGTTTTATATAAATCGTTAATCAGTACTCAGTACTAATATTATAAATGCGAAAGTAACTCTGTCTGTCTGTCTGTCTGTCTGTCTGTCTGTCTGTTACGCTTTCACGGCGAAACTACTGGACCGATTTGAATGAAATTTGGTATGGAGATAGTTTGAGACCCGGGAAAAAACATAGGATAGTTTTTATCCGACTGCGCTTAAAGAGATTAATGTTTTCGCGCGATAACCGACATACGCGCGGGCGGAGCCGCGCCCGGAAAGCTAGTTGTATATATAAATCTTAATGTAAAGATAAGGAAGAGTGGGTCTACATGGCTCAGGTATTTACTGTACTTAGAAGGTAGTCCCTAAATAGTAATTAAACAACTTTAAACGGTTTAAATCGCGTATATTTATCATTATTTTGTCCCGAGACGATTCAAACACTTTGCAGTGATCGGGGTGACTGTAGTCCCTACCTCAAATTTGTATAAATGTTCAGATAAATAAACGATTTATTTATATAAAGAGCGAAATCAGACTTCTTTTAAACTGTAACAAATGTTTCAGATGTTAATTGAACTCAGTCATAAATTAAAATAGACAAGGTTTTATTCATTAATTCACTTCCAAACGAACATTATCAATTTTAAAGATGTAATATAAAGAGTACGTAATAAAATTATAAGTTCATTCACTATTTAGCCCCCGCGTGTACAATTTGTAAGTTATTCTACGAGGCTCTCCCAAAGCTTTTAGGTTAATGGTACATAAATCATTAACAATGAGAGTCATCCTGGCCTGGCGACGTGATCTGACTCTAGAAAAGAATTGTATTCCTAAATAAGTAGGTGGATAAGTGTTTTCGGTAAAAAGTTCTTCTAAAACGGCGTAAATATCTCATGGTGCCGGAGATGGATGGCCGACGTTTTGTAAATTGAGTTAGAATAAGTTGTGTGTTAAGAAATTACTTTATTCCATGTGGGATACTCATGAGAAACTGTACGTAAACAAGATATATACTCTTTTGAGTCTCCTATACTATAACGATATCAAATGGTTATAACGCTCAAACGCTTAACAGTGAAATTATATTTTTACATCATCTGCTAGTTACTATCTTACAATTTAATTATGTAGCTGGTAACTTAGATGATTAGGAAGTTACATATCAGTTTTTTTTTATTTCTGATAGGTAAGCCTTTGACCACAACCTCACCTGATGGTAAGTAATGATGTGGTCGAGAGTGTTAAACAGGCTTAACCTAGAATTACTGGCTCTCAAGGACAGCTTCCGGAACACCCCGATAGGTGCTTGGCGACAGATTTTCTACTTGAGGGTGGTCGCTAGCCGTCGGGCATTAGCAAAATGCCCTACCACCATGCGGTGAAGCCCAAGCCCGCGGCAGGATTCGAACCATGGACCTGCTGCGCGGTAGTCTATAGCCAATGCCACTGAGCTATCACTGCTTCAAAAAACAATATTATTATGTAGCTGATAATTTAGATGATTTGGAAGTTACACTACAGTTTTACAGCACTTAACATTTTCCAGATAAGTAGTAATAAAAATGTATACAAGTGCATGATTCAAGATGTGATAAAAAAAGTTGGATGGTCCACCGAGAAATATGATCTAAAGTCCGGCCGCCGAGAGAATGCGTTTGACAGTTTTGTGAATATTTTTTCCCCAGTTCAGTTCAAAGTAACATAGACAGTTTGACTGCATAATATTGTATTAGTATATAAGTATATAAGTATATAGAAATAGGGTATATATATTATATTTTACTCCATTTACAAGCCACAACGCTAATAAAAACACGTACTGTCAGACGCATTCTCAAGGCGGCCGTACTTTAGTTTAACTCCTTTTTTCTGCTTAAAATGTGTTCATCTTGTTAAAAACTTTTTGGTCAAACCTTTTTTCACGATGTATGTCGCCTTAAGCCTTAACGCTCGTGGCACTTTCCATACAAACTTAGTATCGTCGTATTTTAAATACTAAGTGTTTAATTCGTTGAAGCTTTGCATGTATAGTATATTTTTGACCGGTAGCTCATCGTAATTTCCAAACTTATCTGAGCGCTTGGTCGATGCGACGCGTGATCAAAATGCTGGCACATATTTGGCTCAACGAATAAGCATTGCAATTCAACGGGGCAATGCTGCCAGCATGCTGGGCACGCTGCCAACTGGTACTGGGCTGGAGCATTTAGACTGCCTATGAGTCTGCTATGACTTATAGGTTGTCTAAATGCTTTTATTGTTGTAGGTATAGTGTTGTATGTAGTTCGTAGTATTTTGTTCAGTAAAGGTATACCGCTGATATTTATATTTTTGAGCCTAATATCTTTGTTTCTGGTTTGCCAGATTTCCGTAATATTAAGTATTTTCAAAAATAATTAGAAAAATCGTTTTATATGTATATTTTGACATAAAGGGATAAAATAAATTATAAACCGAAAAACTGGCACACTAGAAGCATAGATATTAAGTTCAGAAATATGCATACAAAATTTCACAGATTTTTAACACTTGGTAATTCTAAATATGATTACTATCACTATCGCGTGCTAAGCTAAAATCATATTTTGCAAATTATTAGAGCACAAAATGTTATGCCCCTGGCGGGAATCGAGCCCGCGTCCGAACTTGGTAAGTATTCAAAATATGATGAAACTACGTATATATGAAGGCGCTCCGTGCACTCTACTCTTAATTAGGAAAGGAAAATTTTTAAAAAAATAAACTTAATTCTGTTATAGTTGACTATTTAACTGTATGTGTTATTATTATTACATCATAACACTTAAATAATTAGTTTTTAGAAATAGTATCAAAAAAGCTACATCTCATAAAAAATCTCCGGATAATCTCATAAAGAGGGCATCATCTCAGGCAAACAACAAAAGATCACGGCAAAGAAACCCTAAAATAACCAACGCTTTGAATGCCACAAAACCCCCTGCCTGCCTATCTGCAAAATAAGGGGCAATGCCCTGCAGCCAACAGGTGCTGGGTAGCTAAGCACATAAAAGAAGAAAGCATAAAAAAGGTTAAAATAAAGTCAGAGGTTTTGGATAGCGTAATAATGTTTTGTTGCGTTTTGATTCGCATATTTGAGTTCAAGCTATAAGTGAAAGCGATTTGTATATAAATAATAACAACTATTGTGTCATAATTATTAATTTTAGTTCCTTATGGTATTAATAAATGGAAAGTAGTTATTTAAAATTCATGGATATAACTATACTTAAAGTGACTATAAAAAATAACTCGCAAATACGCTCATAATTTATATCATATTTTTATACAAACAAGCAATCAACAAACGTAACTTACACTATACTCTACAAGATATATTAGGTGATTAACTTTGTGCATACACATAAAACATATTATATAATCATTTATTTTAGTTTTTAAAGAATTAAGAAAAGTAAAGAAATCAGTCAGATTTAGTTTACTTTTTATTTCTTAATACTTTACCTTAAGTAAATACTATTTGTCGTAGTTAAACGCTTTGTTGTTAAAATTTGAAAATTTTGTTGTAGCATCTATAATATTTTTTTAAGTTAAACTAGTACAGTTAATAATGTATTTACAAATTGTACCGTGAGCCATGCCATTTTTCTTTATCAAAATTCAAAAGCTACATGCTTTCTAAGGTTTTGAGTGATTTTGCACTATTCCCTAATTTTGGTGAATCTTGCACTGTTGTACAAATACAATCAAGTTCTTTGTTTCGGAGTAATGCGTTGACAAACATACTTACATACACATATCAGTATCAGTTTTATTATTCGTTTTAAGCCCTAGATTCTCAATTGTTAATATATTGTAGTTTAATCATATTTTACTCAAACGTGTCAAATTAATAATCTCCTTTCTTAGAAGTCAGTTTAAAATAATATAACTTAAGGAAATTATCTGCAACTGAATAGAAGGCGATAAGTAATTTCAAATTTAATAGAACTGCTTGGTTTGCAACCTTAAAATAAAAAAATTCAAGATCGAATACGTACATTTATTGCATTAAACGACATTCTGCCTAATGCTAGTATTACATTATTCATATATTTATAATCATAGATAACATATGAAATCATATCTAGTTGTCCACAGACAAACTACGTCGTGTGGCCACATAGCATTGTGGTAGGGCATTTAGCGAAAGCCTGCCTGGCTAGCTACTACCCTCAAGTAGAAAATCTGTCGCCAAGCACCTAACGCTGTGTTCCGACAGCAGTCCTTGAGAGCCAGTAATTCTAAATTAGCCTGGAGAACACCTTCGAACACATCATCACTTACCATCAGGTGACATAGTGGTCAAAGGTTAATCTATCAGGCATAAAAAAAATATAATAAAAATAAGTAGTAGGTGTACATAAGTTTTGATTTATGTTTCATAAATTTCATAATCATACATATGGTTTGTTTAAAAAAGTAGTCCATATTTTATGTTTTATTCAACCCTTTTCTATATATAAATTAAAAAAGAGGGAAATTATCCCCTGTAAGAGCACTTTTTGTTAGGCGATATATTCGAGCTGACTTCCCACATACCAAATCTAGATAGCTACTAACAAGATTAGAATGCAAACAATGAGGAGTTGTTTGAAAGGAAAGTATATATCTTGTGAATTGGACTATAACAACTTTCAAAAGCATAAAACATAGTATCGCTTGGAGGATTTGCTGTTGACGCCTTAAGGCTATTTTAAAATTACACAAATAGAAAAAGGCTTTGTTTATTTATCTGCACCAATAAGCAAAAGTACGCTTTTGAACAACTTTGTAGTGTACAAAATGAATTATATAAGAGGAAATATTCTATTCGAACATCATTTTGAAGATTTTTTATAGCTTATAGACTACTCTTTGGGCACTATCTCACGTGATGGTAAGTGATGTTGTGGTCGAAGATGTTGTTCAGGCTAACCTAGAATAACTGGCTCTCAAGGACCGTTGCCGGAACACACACTTAGGTATTTGGCGACAGATTTTCCACTTCAAATCTACTATTTTTCTACTCATAAAATAGCCGTCTTAGGCTAAGACAACAGCTATCTGTTGTCTTAGAGTGGCAGTCGTAAGAGCATTATTTTAGGAAATTTTGCCAATGCCTGCCTAATTAGCACGAAAACTAGCAAGTCATTGTAGGTCAGCTTGAACAAAATTCAAATTTCAATTTTAAGCTAACCTACGACTACATCACTACAAACCAACAGGTGAGATTGTGGTTAAAGTCTAGCGTATCAGCTATATGCAAATTTAAATAAAACACGTTCGTCGTGGGAAATAGGTACCCAAACCTAAACATATAAGCGAAGCCCTAAGAAAACTTCTGTTATAAGTTATTCAAACATAGTAATTAAAACATATGAGACATGGAAAATAGTAAAATAAGTTAAGTAAAATTATATTAAAGTTCGACCACAAAAATGTGTTACCATGTGAAAAAAATATCGGATTCGTTTTATTTCTAACAATTTTAACTGCATTGTAAGCTCAGATGTATATGAAATACACCAACCAAATTACCTAATTCCAAGCTTGATTCCCGAAAAGGAATAGTATGGTTTTACATACAATACATTTTGGTAATCCGAAGTTAGGAACTGTACTCGAAAGAAGGCAATGATTTCGGTACTTTACATGAGACAAAAACATTATTGTTTAGGTGGATGTATACACTTGTAGCTATGCTTTTGGTGATATTAATGCGAGATAATTATATTTACCGAAAAGGCCCCGAAATAGGCAATTGTAGGTTGAGTATGAAGACCGAGCTGCAGGCGTGGACTTCAATAAACAGACCATTTACGCCTCTATATACACACTTCTTAAGTAATAACAATATTTCCGCGCATGTATGTAAAAAATATATTTCTAAGATTAGCCGAAAGTAGTTCTGTAATTCCAATTGAAGCCAAAGGCCAACTAACCAGAAACCTTCGATCACAGAGGCGGGGATTTAATGAGATAATTGCGTATGATTTCCAACCTAGTTATCTCCAATACACAATACCTTATTGAAAATACGACAATAGGACAAGCACAAAACAAAATTACTGGCAAGCCAAAATCAGTCCGAAATTTAATTAAACAGCACGCCGATTTACAAACGTACTCGTATGTAACAGTAGCAAAGCTTACAAGTTTTACAATAAACAAAGATCGAGTTATACACGCTGATAAAATCTATCCAATACTATTATAGCTGTTATTTAATTGACTAGATCTTGCGATTTCTATAGTTACTTTCTTTCAATAAATGATATTAAAATAATATTAAAATAAATTGACGTTAATTTATTGGATGTTTATAGGCCAACTGTATTCTAAATATTGCAGAAAAGTTAACTCTAACTACCGCCAGATTTAAAACCTCTATTAAGATCAATATCTTTGCATATTATATACATATGTATTTCATTTATAAGTGCCTGAATATAATATGCTCATAAAAAATATTTTCATTGGCCATTTAAGGGGGCGATGCAGATCAATTAGGAGCTTGAAATGGAAAATGAAACAAAATAAGAATTAAACAAAATATTATTCCACGTTTGCCCAAACTTTCCATTCGTCAGCAATTTCTAAAAGATACGTCACTGTCTCTACTTTTATTTGTGACAATACTGCGGTGTAATTGAGGATTAATTGCTTACTGAATTGAAACTTTAAATTTACATGACAATTTGGTGAAAACATACGTAGCTAAATATATGTTGAAACTTGTACTGATTGCACCTGAAGCCACTGTACATGTTCAATTTCAATAAATGGAAACAAAATTGGATAAATAACATGTGTCGATCGGTTCGATAAAATACTGATTCATTTTGCTCCTCCTATGGAGATAAATTAGGTATATGTCGAATTCGGAAATTCTGTGGTACTTTATTTATTATCTGTTTATTTACTTGGGGGGACCCTTGAGACACAATTTTTGTAATTAAGAGGTTTTCCATACAAATATTTTTTTGTAGATTAAAGTAAGATAAATTGAGCGTTTTCACGTTAATCGCTTGCCACTTGCAATTGATCTTGTCACCACCTCTAGATACCACCCGCCAATGTATTTTATAACCTACGATCAAGCAGCACTCCTTATTTTTGGCTTTCCCATGGCTGGAGACTTTGGACTGCAAGTTTGGGTTGCCTATACATTCAGTTAGTAGCTGTAGAGTTATATTTAGTTTTAAAATATTTAGAAGCCAACCTGAAATTGGTCAATAAAAGAGATGTGAATAATTTGCAACTAATAAATCTAATAATACAAATTTCAATAGCACTAATAAGTATCTTCATAGCGCCAACAACAATAACTTTTTACAAACAAATTTGTACTCGTACATGACAATGTAATATTGTCCATAGATATAAATAGTACCGTATTACGATCCCTGTATTGCTTCTAAAACTTTTTCAAAGGCATGTATTCTCAATTGTGTAAATATTCAGAAGCTTTAGCGACCTGTTGTTACGTATCCATAGAGACTTTTATATCCCAGGATCAAAGGTCCAAATGGTGTCTCGTTCACAAGAGATTTTCTCGTAATGATTTCGCAATATTTGAACGAAATCGGGACATTTTTGTCATATAGGTCACGGTATATTACCGTTATCATACCCGCCCGTTCTAGATTACATTGTCATTATAGCGTTCAACGAAATGTGTCCAAATAAAAAACATGTTGCTGATCAAGCTATATAGAACAAGATATTTTTTTAAATTAAGATCTCAGAGATGTTGGATTTGGTTATGTTGGTATGTCCAAGTGAATCGAATTCTTGGTGCTACAAAAAAATTTATGTTAATCGCACTTGCCTTTTCAACCGTCTTCCAAAACATAAGGAGGTTCTCATTTCGTCTGTATTTTTCTTATGTTTGTGTCCTCGGTACTATTGACTGGGTAAACCGATTTCGAAAATACTTTTATGTTTGAAAGCTGATCCTTGTCGTTTGATTTTAATATCATCAAAATCGGTCAAGCCGTTTTTGAGTTACACTCCAATAACTGAAAAATATTTACCTTTCTTAATGATATAGTCGTTGTCAATGAATGACAATTGATCACTTAAGTAGCAATGGTCACTAAAAGAGTGATAAAAAAATTTCAAACAAAAAATGGAACCGACTTCAACACCCAAAAGTGTGAAATAACTTGTTGAAGTCGGTACCATGCGCACAATATTGTGATAATAGGTACCTACTTTTGAACTATCATGGTACCGACTTCAACAAGTTATTTAACACTTTTGTTTGTTGAAGTTGGTTCCATTTATTGGTTATTTTTTTTTAATTAATCTACTTCCATTTATAAAATAATTAATTAACTTGGCAATAAGAATCATTGGATCCTGAACCATATACCTTTGTCATGTTCAGAGCGCTCGTAGTGAAGTTTGTTAGCCATTCTGAATTGATCAGCAAAGTTAAGCAACGTCCGCCGCGGTCATGACTTGGATGGGTGACCGCTGGTGACATTACTACTGAGCGCTTCCGTGCTTCGGAGGGCACGTTAAGCCGTCGGTCCCGGTTGTTGTCTTAGGAAAGCAGTCGTTACAGCATGGTGGTAGGGCACTTTGCAAATGCCCGCCTGGCTAGCTACCACCCTCAAGTTGAAAATCTGTCGCCAAACACCTAACGGTGTGTTCCGGCAGCTGTCCTTGAGAGCCAGTAACTCTAGGTTAGTCTGAACAACATCCTCGACCACATCAACACTTACCATCAGGTGAGATAGTGGTCAAAGGCTAACCTATCAGGCATAAACAAAAAAAAATAATATGTTATAGCAAGGTGTTTTGTATGTTTTAGTAGTAACCGGCAACAATAAATGTAGCAAAATATATATATATATATTTGTATTTCGCTGATAAAAGTCTTCGCTTAGGTATATGGCAAAGCGTTGGGCTTACGGATTTTCATGACATTTACCTAAAGGCCTGTTTCAGAATGCTCGAGTAAGTTACGGTTTTACTACCCAGAACATATTTATTAAACAAAACACTATATTTGCGTTTCACAGCCATCGATTTAGCCTATCAATCGGTTATAGCTTAAAACGCGCTGCATGTTAACTGTCATTTTTATCATTCAGTTATTTTATGTGTTGCATAGCAACCCGAAAATCTTTTAAGACATTCTGAAACGGGCCTTAAATCTAGTGATGGGTGATACCGATAATTAACTTAATTGAATAACAATAATCATGTAATTTCTGGTAACATCAGTTAGAATGACAGTGCTACTTTATAAAATCTTTTAACATTATAAAATGTATTTTAGATTACCAATCCCGTTTTAGCAATGTTCACTAACAGTAAACTCCTATATGTTTAACTAACTTCAAGTTTCAAAACATACCTCTAAATTTACTCATGCAATTTGTAAAGGGTTATTCACCCCGAGAGGTTTGCGAGTGACCCTTTTCTAAGAAGGGAAGTCTCTGAAATGGGGGTCAAATTGCATGAGCTCATTGTTAATTAATGGAGATCGATAGCTTTGTATAGCTTTAGATGTAACGATTTAGGAAATGCTTGGGGAAATAAGAGCGACTGACAGGGCTTGCAGTACTCGTATTTTAGCTAAGTTTTAAATAAAATAAAATAAATTATATTTATTCTTAGATCTATTATATTTGCTGCAGCAAGCAACGGAACTGCAACTGCGTTTTTTTTTAATTTTATAGACCATAGGTTAGTCTGTGGCAATGGTAATATGACCTGATGTGAGCATTCGAAGGTGGCAACCATGCTTTGCATAGAATTTACTGGCTCTTAAAGACAGCTGCCTGAACCCAAGGTTAAGTGCTTGGTTACAGATTTTCTACTTTAGGGTCGCAGCTAGCTAGGAAATCATTCACAAAATACCTTACTACCATAGAACATATAATAATTGCTACCACTATGCAATAACGATTGCCATACTAAGACAATAACTGGGAACGACAGCTTTTAAACATGGAAGAGCTCTGTACAAAATGTCACTAGCGGTCATTCATCTATAAGCAACGACCGTAGTGAACTCTGTTAACCTGGTTGATTAGTTAAGATTGACTATACAAGCTTCACTATGATAGCTTCTAAGTTTTTGCTGTGACAAAAGGCGCTAGACCAGCTTGCATGATAACTGATCGTTTTAATATTAAAATTATTTCCTAAATGACTTAAGTGACGGTTAATTTAAGTTTATTCTTATTTTAAAATATTTTTTTTCAAATAACTGATAAGAAAAATAAGTGAACATGCAAGTGATTCTTGTAATTTATCAGTTACTTCGTTTTAATTAAAACGTCTTCATTGTATCAAATTATAGCTTATTTTAATAACAAGAAACAATAGATTATTTAACGCTTATTACGTACACCCAACAGATTTCCGTTCAATGTTAAACCTGAGCGTTAATATTAGAACATTAACTAATACCCTTCACGAAGCGTCAAAGGGAACATCTTCATAGACAAAAACAACTGCTTGATCTTGTTACTAATGGGATCACATTGCAGTTGTGACATTTCTCAGGTGGAGAAATCAGTTAAAGTTGAATATTTCCTATATTCAAGATCCTATTACTGGATCGATATCCCCGACTCAAAAACGGACTCTTTTGAATATCACTTCCGGACTAACTTTAACACTTCCGTAACTTGAACTCATTTTATAAGAATACATGATTTAAGTCCCGTCAATTTAAAATTTGCATTCCAGACCAAAAGCGGAAATATCATAATTTGGATCTTCAAAATCTGCAACTTCCAAAAATTATCAGAGGGCTTGGTCAATGCGAGGCGAATAATTAAAATGCTGGCACCTATGTGGCTCCGGGAGCTCAACGAATAAGCATTACAATCCATTGGGGCAATGCTGTCAGAATGCAGGGCACACAGCCACTGGATTTGAACTGCCTGTAAACCTGCAATGGCTTGTAGGTTGTCTAAATAATTTAGTTTTCTTATTATAAAGGCATACCAATAACACTGCATCTTTATGTTTTTAAAAATAATTGTGTGTTTCAATTCAATAAATTGCCTTCGTGTAATTATATGAACCGTCTGCTCTCCGTTTATCATCAGGTAATATCATGGAAGGTAACACGTTTAATCTCACGTGTAGGTATTTGAATCATTAATTCAAATGAATTCATTAAGGTTTCCTCAAGTTATCAAGATATTCGCGGAGATGATCACGTAGCTAGGAGAACCTTAATGCTGCTCCGACGTACACGTGTAGTGTGGAATAATGACGCTGGAGCTTTGTTCACGGCTTTCACAATGTTTTTATTAAGTGTGCAAACGAGGACCTACTTATGCATTACGATTTAAAATGGAAAACAATAAAAACATAAAATACATATGGTGCACGTATATATTATGTGTAGTTCATTGTACAAATGAGTATTGCACTGCGTTGTGCTGGCTTTTTTGTAAGTTTTATACATTATCAGCCAGATTGTCCACTGGTGAACGCAGCCTGTTCCATTAAGGGGGTTTGACATAACCCCCACGCTTGGCAGGCGTTTGGAGATCGCAGTTTAAGATATTAGTTCCTCAGTAGGCGCTGCTGCCCACTTTCCGGTATTTCACTTTTAGTCGGCTCTTACGACACCCAACAGGTAGCAATGGGTGGGGTCACATTCTAGCCCGGCACCCCACGGGGTGTCTAGTAAATTTTATAATACTGACTATTTAAAAGAAAAATATGTCTTCTGGGTTATCTGTAGGATGTATGGTAATGTATAATAAGTATTTACGATATCTTATTTACTTCTAACATTGTCTTTTATTTGTTTTCACGCGTGATAAGCGAGTAAGCTGACAAATTTAGTCTTAGGATTCGAACCCGCGACCATCCGTCTCTCGGGACGGGACATACCATCCGTCCCTGCCTTCATTATAATTGTCTAAATACCTAATACGAGTTACAATAAGAGTATTCTCATCAACTTCGTCTAAGTTAATTTCAGAAATAATTCGTGTATTACATAAAAAATGGAACAAGAACTTATACCTACATTAAAAAATAAAAGTATTCTACAAAGCATGATGGCTCAAAAGAGAACGGGGTTCAGCAAGATATAAGAAATATATCGAGGTGGTAGGATTCATCAGAAAAAAACCATCTTCCATGGGTATCACCGTAGTGGATCTACCGCACTGCAATTTAAAGCCTCTATTACAAAATTACGAATTTACGAGAGGAAAAACTATAGTCATGTGCGTGATTCGAACTCGCGCCATCCACCCCTATAGCCGGGGCATGCTCAGACTATTTAAGCTACAAAGACATTATGACTCATAACCCCAATATTTTATCTCGTTCTTTAACCGTCGTATAGGGATTTCCTCTCGTAAATTTTTAATTTTGTAATGTAATAGGCAGTACATGCGATTGCAAAAATATTAAAATGATTGCCTCTATTCTTGTGTCATTACCACTGAGCCATAAAACTGTAATGGTCAGGCGTGATTAAGCAACCTACTCTCGTCACTCAATAAAAATTAATTTATAAATCAATTATATATCATCGTATACATGACGAGTAAATTTTTCAAATCAAATGAGCAAGCTACCTGGTAACAAACTTCATGCAAGATTCTCCGCAACAGTAAGGACTTAGGTATGTCATACCCTATATTCATAGAAAACCCTCCAACAAACTCAACTGAGCCGACTCCGGGTAATATTCGTTAATGTTATCTCATCATACTAAACTTAAGCAAGATCTCTGAAGCAAGTTTATCACCTCACTTCATTTGTAACCCCGGTGACAACTTAAGACTTGAGGGTAGTCAGTATTCATAAGGTCTCACGCATTTCATTATAAACATTGCGTAGTGATGGGCACAGACGATGTCTAGACATGTTGCCGTTAGCATGCTAATGTGGTGCTGCAAAAATTAGAGTTGCAAACGTGCTGCAATCTGAATTTGATAACAAAGGGGTACGTGAACATTTTATTGTATGATATTAAGGTAAGCCGTAAAGGAATGTAGTGAGAGTAAAACGATTTTTTCTTAAAGAGAATGTTATTTAGACGTTAGTTTTATATATTATGTTAAATAACCCAAAATATCTGAATGTTGATTTTCTAAGCATAAATAATGCCATGATTTTCGTTTACTCAGAGAGGGAGAGGAGCTGGGAGAGGGAAGAAGGGGGCCCAAACTCTCAACACGTCTCTGCCGGAAATGGTAAGGTTTTTTAGAAGAGTTTTTGAATATCCAAATTTTGAGGTTTGAATTAACCTTATTTGAGGTAAGTATTCGCCTTACGGGGGAAGAGGAGGCAAAACGTGGCACGCTCGCTTCGCTCGCTCATACTCGCGCGGTGTTAAGGTCTCCTGTATTCTAACACTACTGCTCACTTCACTCTCGTCGCAGCTATGCTATACCTTCCCCTTAACTAGTCATGAAAAAATATAATTATGTACTTTAATATATGTTATTCTTTTCTGAAATTTTCAAATAAGCATCCCAAAATGTACAACCTCAGTCTTTATTTTTTAAACTAGACTCTAAACTTTCCCTAACAAAATTGAAGCCAAATCTTGATGTCACTTAAAGTCGAGCCAAATTAATCCAATATACAGTTTGCTCATAGCTTGTGTATAAAATTCATTCGTTTTATTAGTATCTATTATTTGATCTGTTGTAAGACTGCGTGGAATGACACACCGTGGAAACATATATACCAAAAACTATAAGGTATTCTTCTAGATCAATTCCCATCCCTAAGTCTATAAACAGCCTACCCTACATCAATGCAGAAACACGAGCCCGCTTGTGAATCGCGTCACATGGCTCGTGGATGTGTCTAATGCAATTTTGATTAGCTCATCAAAGCTTGCAGTTTAGCGGTTGAGGTATTAGCATGCACTAATCCTAATACGTGGGGTAATTTGAAATTAGTAATTATGTTTGGTTATTCTGGGCGTTTGATACTGTGGAAGTAAGTTATATTCGGAACAGGCTTTAACTCGTCAAGAGGTGATCAAAATATCAATTAAATAAAGTTATATATACAGAGCAGGCCCTGCCCGAGGAGCCGGTGCGGCATCGTTTTGAGTAATTTGCTATTAGTGGGTATTGCATTATGATGCATATCAAGATTACCTACATATAGCTTCCCCGCACTATAACGATATAAAGCTATTATTAGGTCTCATTATTATTTACGGTACTGTGCATTGCCCCGTGGGTGTTGGGCTATGATTCTAACCTAGTACCTACGTGGCAATGTATCGTTAATTATGGTTAATTATCCCGTGGGAGTCTGAAGAGTCGACTGAAGGAAAAATACCAGAAGGTGGCCAGCAGTGCCTTCTGAAAAGCTGCCACTTTACACTGCAATCTTCAACCCGCTTTGGATTATGGCAAACATAACCCCCATTGACGAGGGAGGCTGTGTTCAGTAGTAGACGATGCGGCTGATACAGTACAGTACATTTACGGTGTCATCTTACAAAAATATCCCACTTGACGTAGGATCGGTACGATGTCACTAACAAGAGAAACATACTTACAGATGTTGTAAGTTTTGGCTTCAGTTTAATTTATTTATCTCTAGTGTTTTCTCTCGAGTTCTTAGTACTCTGCGAGCGCAATAACAAACTAAACATCAACGTTTAGCGGAGTGAATCATGCATGGATACTGCCATACGAAAGATTGCTAACACGCTCGCAAATACTTACACTATGCACTGATTCTTGAGCTAAGAACTGGAAGTAGAAGTCTAATGTATACTTCTACTTGAGCCAAATAGGTGCCAGCATTGTAATGTTGGCACCTATTTGGCTCAACGAATAAGCATTGCAATTCAACGGGGCAATGCACCGTGGGGTGCCGGGTTAGAATTGCACCTCCCCGTATCATCCCGTGGGTGTCGTAATAGGCGACTTATGGAAAAATACTGAAAGGTGGGCAGCAGCCCCTTCTAAAGAACTGCCAACTTATACTGCGATCCTCAAGACCCTGCGTCTGACCTGATCATGCAAGTTACAGACACTTCGCAGTATCCGAATGAGCTGTAAGTTTGGATGCAAAATACCCTATACTGCGAAATATTTTAACTGTTTATTTTTTATGTATATATACAACTAAATATTCAGTGAATATTTCATGTTTCTACCTGTTTTCATTATTATTATTTTTAGCATATAAACGGCGAAAACCTTTTTTATTGTATGGGAGCCCCTTTAATTATTTATTTTATTTTAATTTATTATATTTGAAGAGAACATAAAACTAAATATTCTGGGAATAGGTAAAGCGTCTACCTGTCACCATTATTAGAATCGAGCAAGAAACGGGGGCTCAAATGTAAAAAAATATTTTACATTTGAGCCCCCATATCTCCGCCATTTTGAAAAGATCCAAAAAATTAAACGACAATAAATCCGCACAACTAACGAATCAACTCACAAAACTGCGACCGGTAGTGAAGAAAATACGGATAGACATACGAAAGCATTTTTGCTTAAGCTAAAATGAAGACGCTTTGCTCACGCTTCGTTTCTGTCTTTAATAACAATGTATAACTTAATAACAACACCCTCTTTAAAATACGGCAAAGGTGCACTAAGCTCATCATCGTGTAAACTTTACTTAAGAACGTGTATGATCACGTGTTAAGATTAAGTTAAGAAATCGTAATACATGAAATGAAGTAATCGTTATACAGGGTTATGCCGTGGTGGGTATACCAATGCACCCGGTGCAGTCAAGGGTGGGTTATTTTATAAGTTTTAGGAATAATATTTTTAATTTAGTTTAACTATCAATTTTGTAACCTATTAAATTTTATTTTTACATTTATATTCTTTAACATTATAATCACATATAAGGTGGTTTTTATATATTGAAGATAAAGAAATGTAAAATTGTAATAATTTGAATTATGCTAAATGAAAGTTTGAAAAAAAAAACAATTTAGGAATGTGTAGTTGTATGTAATAATGTATATCTAGTAGTAAAACATCCTGACTGAATATATCTAGTACTAAAAAAACCTGTGGTCTGTTCCCGGCAACAGTATAAAAGGACTTGTCAATATAGAATCACACGTTTTACGTGTTCAAGTTCAATAGTTAGGCGATCAGGTAACAAACCAAAAATAAATTTGAATTTTGAATTACCGCCACGGATGTAAGTTTCCACTTTAAGATGTGTTTATACTACCAATGAAAACATTCCCAAGGAGGGTAGCGTAAGGCAGGAAGTCCAAAAACCCGAAACCAAATCTTTTTGCTATTACATCCTTGTGTTATCTTGTGTAGTGTTAGTAAAAAAATTATCTTTATCTCTTGACCTTTGTAGGTGAGACCTATTATACCATATGAGTCGGACAAGGGATGAAAGATGATCATTTTAGCTATAATACAAGTTTTGATTGGCAAGTTAACTAATCATTACTGTATCTAACTCAATCCTTCAACTAGCATATGCATGTAAATCGTTATTAACGTTTAGATATTAACTCCTAAAACCACAATTAAGACAATTAATAGTAAATTATCAGTTTCCTACCAACGGAGGGCTTTTTCGCATGTAACACAGTTTAAATACTAGCTCAGGCGACACTGGTTCTTATATACGAGTACAATCCTTGTGTCCAATAAACAAACCTTCGCATGACATTTAAAATTGTAAAGACTGAAAGAATTATTGTAATAGCTTAATATGTTTTGGCAATAAATCATTATTATTATAGTTATGTCAACTTTAGTAGGCCATGGCACTCAGGTATATGTTATTTAATCTGTAGTCACGCAGACTATGTAAGTTTCTACTTAACTAAAGAAAAGTGTTGCTTATTCTACAATTTCTTAGTGTAGTATAATATATCATTATTAGGACATACTAATATTGTCCTATATTATCCTGTATATATATTGTAATATACACAATAACTTTTTTAACTTGTAAGGATCTAAATTATTTTAAGAGTACCTACATCTTAAGATTAATGTTCCTTAATCTGCAAAACATCCAGCTATTAAATTCTTCGTGTACCACAATCAAATGAGTTAATTAGTCAAGGGAATCCTGAGAAACGTCTCAAGATTCAAGGCACGAGGTATTCGTACCTTAAAGGTGAGTTTCTAAGCCGTGAGCTCAGATGCAGAGGATTTGTTAGGCGCTACCTCGAACCACGGCCTGGAGAAACCGCAACCTGAGAGATGTGAGAAACACAGGGGCTATATTTTTTTTTTTTTTTTTTTTATCCTGAACTGGGTAGCACTTGACCACTATCTCACCTGATGTTAAGTGATGATGCGGTCGATGATGGAGCGCGCTTACCCAGAAGATACCTGTTCACTCGGGTTTTGAAGACCCCCATATTGTACTTAACCGGAAACACAGACTCAGGCAGGGTATTCCATTCCCTGGCAGTTCGTATAATAAACGAAGAAGCAAATCGCTTTGTTCGGGTGAATGGAATATCTACCATATAGCGGTGGCGCTTCTGAGTATCCCTGGATGTCCGGTTAAAGAATGGGGATGGCGGAATCAAATGATGTAGTTCTGTGGCACACTCCCCGAAATGTATCCGATAAAAAACCATATGGCAGGTATTTGAGAAATTGGTGGTCCAACAGCGTTGAATACCTACGCTGGACATATACGCGACAATTGTAAAAAATACAACAGCCATGCAAAAAATATGGCCAGTCATTCGGCATGATGTAAGGATTCTAATGATACCCAGCTGCCGGAAAACACCACGTTTTGGAGATCACAGTAGAAGTTGTCAGTTCTTAGGAAGGCGCTGCTTCACACATTCTGGAATTTTCCCTTAGATGCCTCTTACGACACCCACGGAAAGGAAGGGATGGCAGGGTGATATTCTAAACGGTGTGGGAAGCAGCCCCTTCTGAAGAACTGACAACTTTGCTGCGATCCAGAAGACGCCTGCCAAACGTGGGTATTATGGAAAATCCTCATACAACGGTGGACGGTACGAGTGATGTGCTGATGATGATTGTTTTTATGTTCGTATAAACTACTATCATAAAAAAATACGGTAGTACTGTGCTGGTATAAACTAGTTATTCCTGCACGAGTTTTAAATAAGAAATCTCGTAGCTCTCAATAGTTTTTTTTTAATATCTGGTAGGATTGCTTTTGACCACTATCTCACCTGATGGTAAGTGATGATGTGGTCGAAGATGTTGTTTAGGATAACCTAGAATTATTAGCTCTCAAGGACAGAACAAACCATTAGGTGCTTGGCGACAGATTTTCTACTTTGGTAGATTGCCAGCACGGAAGCGCTCAGTAATAATGTCACTAGCGGTCACCCATCCAACTCCTTACCGCGGCGGACGTTGCTTAACTTAGCTGATCGATTAAGAACGGCTAATCAAACTTTGCTACGTGCGCATCGTTCTTTTACTGCTGTAACAGCCGGATCGTCCACTGCTGAACACAGGCTCCCCTATTAAGGGAGGTATTTGCCTTAATCCCCACGCTTGGCATGCCGCTTGGGGATCGCAGTGTATGATGAAAGTTCTATAGAAGGCGCTGCTGCCCACCTTCCATTATTTTTCCCTTAGTCGCCTCTTACGACACCCACGGGATGATATGGGGACGTGCAATTCTAACCCGGCACCCCACGGGACTCTTTTACTATGCTGATATAAAACTAGTCATTCCTGCACGAGTATCAAATACAAATCTATCGCCTCGCACCCAATGATGTGATTCAGCAGTTGTCTAAGGAGCCAGTTCCCGTTCTTCGTTCAGTTTATTCACCATGTTTGAATACACCATCAGGTAACATCAGGTGATTTAGATCAAAGGCTAACTTATCATACAACTCACAACTGAGCTCACCACCATCCTATCGCCGTTTTCTTCAAAGCTCCATGTTTCTCACCAACCACTGAAGAATGTCAGAATTCAGACGTCTTGAAGGCGAACAATTAGTTATGCTGTAAGCCAAATAACTGATGTTCAGTGGTTTCATACACACTGAGGTGTTAAAGCTTAGTACAGCTCGGGATACATCTCAGAATTATCCACAACAAATGCTCGGTTTTAACAAGGTCGTGAAAATAATAGAACATTGTTTGTATCTATATAAAGAGTAATCGAAGTAAAAAATGGTCTTGTTTCAAGTTTAAATTATTCATTTTCGCAAACATTATTTAACGACTTTTATAAATGATTAGAGCACAAAATTTTATTCTCCGACGGGAATGGAAACTGCGTCCTCCGATTTTGCGCTGGATACCTAAAATTTTTTTTTATCAAAAACTGGAACCGGCTTCAACACCCAAAAGGATGAAATAACTTGTTGAAGTCGGCACCATGATAGTTCAAAAGTACCTATTATCACTATATTGTGCGCATGGTACCGACTTCGACAAGTTATTTCACACTTTTGGGTGTTGAAGTTGGTTCAATTTTTTGGTAATAATTTTTTTTCCACTCTTTTTAGTGACCCTTGCTACTTACGGGATCAATTGTCATTAATTGGAGTTTAACTCAAAAAGGTTTCACCGATTATGATGAAATTTAAATGGGACCAAACGACAAGCATCAACTTTTACACGAAATGACCCAGGCAAAAGTACTGAGGTAACAAACAGAAGGAAAAAAACAGACGAATTGAGAGCCTTCTACTTTTTTGGGAGTCGGTAAAAAAACCGCTACGCACGCGATAGTGCTTGTTATCATATTTGTAAATATGATATGTCATTAATTATTGTTGTTGTAAGTAATGTTATCAATAAAGAGCTAGTTTCGCTTAGGTTGCTAGGTTTGCCTAGCTGTTTTTGACTAGGTTAAACTCCTCTGCGGTCACTACTTGGATGGGTAACCACTGTGGTATTTAAAATTGAGCTTTTTGCGCTTTTGTGCTTCGGAGGTTATTAACCAAATTTTTATTTTTTTTTGTTGAGAGGCTAGCGTTTGACCCCTGTCTCATCTGATGGTAAGTGATGATGTGGTCGAAGATGTTGTTCAGGCTAGCCTAGAATTACTGGCTCTCAAGGACAGCTGCCGGAACACACCGTTAGGTGCTTGGCGACAGATTTTCTACTCGAGGGTGGTAGCTAGCCAGGCGGGCATTCGCAAAATGCCCTACCACCATGCTGTAACGACTGCCACCCTAAGACAACAACCGGGACCGACCGCTTAACGAGCCTTCAGTACCTAGTAATGCCACTAGCGATCACCCATCCAGCTCATGGCCGGAGCGGACGTCGCTTAACTTAGCTGATTGGTTAGGAAAGGCTTATCAAACTACGCCACGAGCGCTTCTAATCTCTCTGAGAGGAAATCCCGTGTGCTATCAGTGGGAAAGTAATGGCACGCCACGATAAATATAAAAAAAATAATGGATTAACTACATTTTAACTAGGTATGCGGGATTGATTTATACTCGTACAAAATCATTTTTGTTAAACTTTTTGCACAGCGACCATTCGGATGACTGCGGCATTAGATAGATAGATAATTCTTTATTGTTACGCCACTAAATATCCAAAAATAACAAAAAAGAAAGCATACAATAAAGTGTCACAATGGGCGGCCTTATCACTAATAGTGATCTCTTCCCGGCAATCTTTGGATGGAGAGGAAATACAGGAATAACAAGACGGGGTTTGATAAAAATATAAAGGTACAATCAAATCAAGCCCATAAATACATGACGAAATAAAATTACTAATGACATTAATATGGTACGAAATCTTGCTGTCTGCAAAACCCCGCATACATCGACGTTAGTGGTGCCTAGTGGCGTAATGCCCATATCTTTTACGACATCCAACAGGAGGATGTTGAACAATCTTTTTACCTGACTGGGTGAACCGATTTTGATAATTCTTTTTTTTATTTGAAAGCTGATGTTTGTCGTTTGGTGCCATATAAATTTCTTCAATATTGGTCAAGCCGTTTTTGAATTACACTCCAATGACTGAAAAATATTTTCTGAAAAATCTTGATGATGTAGTCGTTGATAAATGACAATCGATCCCGTAAGTAGCAAGGGTCATTAAAAAGAGAAAAAAAATTACCAATTTCACACTTTTGAGTATTGAAGTCAGTTCCATTTTTTGGGTAAACAATTTTTATACGTCAAAAAAGTAAATGTTTTGCAATAAACAAAAAATACACATCCTTTTTTTGTATGTTAGAGGATTTTGGGAATACTCGCCTGGCAATCTGCTGCTCTCAAATAGCAAAATTGTCGCCAAGCACCTGACAGTGTGTTACGACAGTTGTACTTGAGAACCAGTAAAGTCCCTCTACCATCACTAACCATTATGTGAGATTAACAATGCTACAAGTATAAATTAATTAAGAATTAAAAAACCCGAATGCTAATTATTTACTTTCGTTAAGCGTTTTATCGTTCCATTGAAATTAAAACTGCAATTTATATATATTTATGGTATCACATCCTTTAGCCCTTCATTTTGATAAACCACTCGATGGATTTGGGAGAAAAAAAATTTTTTTTCTCTTACAATATGGCGTCTAGTATCTGTCAATTACTTTTTCTATGTACCTGGGCTATTAAGACGAATCTAATGATATATTATACATTACAATCGCTTGAGCCGTTTAGAAGTTATGATGGAATAAAAAAACTCACAAACATACATACATGAATCTACTTACATGAAAATATAACACTCCTTTTTTGAGCAGTCGTGTAAAAATCAGTTATGCAGTGGATATTTTAAGCAAGTACCTATTTATAATAATTAAATATTACCAATCAGAAAGTTCTGGAGATAATTATACACGATGACTTACATCTCCCTTATATTTAATCGCCTTTTTCACGTCGTACAACTAAAATATATTTTATATATATATTTTAATCTCTATTAATATATATGAAATAATACACAGACACACGTAATAACTAACGGTGTGTTCCGGCAGCTGTCCTCGAGAGCCAGCAATTCTAGGTTAGCCTGTACAACATCTTAGACCACATCATCACTTACCATCAGGTGAGATAGTGGTCAAAGGCTAACCTATTGGAAGTCGATTATAGTTCGATTAGGCACATCACTTAACTTATTGTCTATGAAAACATTTTTAGTATTGTGTCACATCTCTTCCTTATAAATATGGCGTAGGTGAGGACTTTTATAACTTTTGATAACTTCTAAATAAATGCTAATTAAACTGATCTCTCTTGATTTGGGTGTTTCTCTTATATATCTAATAGGTTATGGGCTCCAGTGCCCAAAGTCAGTCAGATCGACAAAGATTAGCGTAGAATTAGGAAGTTTGAAAAAATGTGCTAGGGAGTTGGGAACTGGGGATTTTATTTTCTTTCAGCTACATCGAACAAAATACAACTGAAACATGGAAATAAATGCGTTGACGGCGCAAATATACAAAATCCCTCCGTTAGAGAAGGGAAATTTCCATAACTGGCTATTCCGCATCGAGATTGCGTTGGATGAGAAAGGTTGTAAAGATGTCATAAAAGCAACAAAGTTAGATGAAGCTGATCCCGATGCTACAAGACAAGACGCAAGGGCAAGAAACCTAATCATTCAATCGCTGCCGGACAAGCATTTGGAATATGTCAAAGACGCCAAATCGGCACATGAGATGATAGAAAACCTCAAAAAAATATTTGAAAAAAAAAAGCACAATATCAACTTTGTATCTGCGTAGGCAATTAATGAGCCTGAAATGCAAAAAGAATGACAGCGTTGAAGAACACTTCACCAAGTTTGATAAAATAGTAAGAGAGATAGAAACAAACGGAACCAAGTTAGAAGAAAAAGACAAAGTATGTCAACTTTTATTGAGTGTGGAAGATACATATCAGCATGTTGTAAATGCTCTAGAAACATCAAACATAGAACTAACATTAGATTTTATAAAGAGTAAAATATTAGATGCAGAGCTCAAAGAAAAAAGTCACAATACAAAGCCTACCATGTCAAGTAATGAATACGTGTTTCAAACAAATTCATTTAAATGTTATTCCTGTGGAGAGGCCAACCATATAGCTAGAAATTGTCCAAATCAGGGCAAGAGAGGCCACGGAAATAGAGGAAGAAGCTACCGGGGGCGAGGTAATCAAAAATATAGAAAACCAAGTGCCCACATCGGAGAAGAAAAAGATAATAGCAAACAAATATCATTTGTAGCAGCAAAGGAAAGCTTTATTATGAGTAAAGATAGTGAGATAGAATTTGTAATCGATTCGGGAGCCTCATACCACATGGTTAACCAAAGATATGAAAAGTTCATGACCAATACTAAAGAAATCCAGGAAATAAAAATACAAGTAGCTAATGGTAATACCATTTCAACTAAAAAGATGGGTTCATTATCAGTGAAGTCTAGAGAAGGTTATATAGTGAATATAGAAGACTGCTTAATAATTGAGAAGTTATCACACAATCTGATCTCAGTAATGAAGTTAAATGAAAAAGGATTAAAAGTCATATTTGATAAGAAAGCGACCTCTATCAGCGGTCAGAAAGTTAAAGTAAATAGTCAAAGCAATGGGAAGCTGTTTACAGTAAAAATGAGTTTAATAAAAAATGGTTGTTTGGTTATGGAGAACAAAGATACAAATTTATGGCATCGAAGAATGGGCCACTTAAACTATGGTGGCATGAAGATACTCGGTCTACCATTATCTAATGAACGATGTAGTGTGTGTATGGAAGCCAAAGGTGCCAGGTGCTCATTCACCGCGAATCCAACACCTCGTACAAAAGGAGTTGGAGATTTAATCTACTGTGATATTGGAGGTCCAATTACACCGATAACTCAAAATGGAGAAAGATTCTATCTAACATTTATAGATGACTATTCACATTTCACTGAAGTACATTTACTGAAATCCAAAGATGAAGCAAAGGAATACATTATAAAGTATATTAAAATATTGAAAAATAATGGTATAAATGTAAAAAGAATCAGAACAGACAGAGGAAAAGAGTTTGTAAATGAAGCATTAAAAAGATTTTATGACAACAATGGTATTATACAAGAAACAACTTGTAGTTATACACCTCAGCAAAATTCAATATGTGAAAGAATGAATCGTACACTAAACGATAAAGTGAGAGCACTATTATTGGAGACAAATCTACCTAAATTTCTATGGGGAGAAGCAATAAGATGTGCAGCACATACAATAAACCGATCACCGACAAAGGCATTGAAAGGAGATGTCCCTGCCAACATATGGTATGGAAAATCAAAATTAGACAACTTGAAAGTATTTGGATCAAAAGCGTGGAGCATAATACTACCTAGACAAAGCAAATTAGAGCCTCGTGCTAAGCCAATGATCATGATTGGTTACAGTGGATCAGGCTACAGGCTATGGGATCCAAAAACAAATGAGATCATAATATCAAGGGATGTTCGATTTGATGAAACAAACTATACATATAATTATGAAAACGAAGACACAGAGACATACATTGACTATGAAGTAGACGAAGAGTATGAACCTAAACAGTCCATAGAAAGACCAGAAAAACGACAATCACCCATTAATAGAGAAATAACAAGGAAATTAACTGAAATAAAAGATACACAGAAAACACCACCTTTGAGCATAAATCAAGAACAAGAAAGTGAACCAGAAGTAACTGATGATGAAGAAGAAATTTTACATGAACAAGGAATTCCTATTAAAACAAGTAAAAGGCTAAGAAAACCACCACAACGATATCAATTTTCTGACTTGACAAATATAGCATATGCATTGATGTCTGAAGACCCAAATAGCTACAGTGAAGCATTAGAAAAAGGAGGATGGTCTGAAGCCATAGAGACAGAGCTAGATGCTCACCGAAAGCTTCAAACATGGAAAGAATGTGATTTACCTAAAGGATGTAAAGCAATAGACACAAAATGGGTATTTAGAACAAAACCTGATAACACAAAAAAGGCGAGACTTGTGGCAAAAGGATTCCAGGAAGAAACCACTCTAAATGTATATGCACCAGTAGCCAGAATGACTACTGTGAGATTATTCCTTAATAAAGCACTTCAAGAAGATTTAATTGTAAAACAATTAGATATTCCCACAGCATTTCTGAATGGAAAATTGAAAACAGATATCTACATCAAATATCCTGAGGGCTTACAAAAAAGGGAAGGAAAAGTACTGAAGTTACAGAAAGCTTTATATGGTCTAAAAGAGTCACCACGATGTTGGAATGAAAGATTAAATGATTTCCTAATCAAAAATGGATTTCAACAATCACTCAGCGATTTTTGTCTATACATAGCGAATGATGTATACATTTTGATATTTGTAGATGATATATTAATCATTGGAAATGGAAAATCAATAATAAAAAAATTAAAAGAAGAATTTCAAGCAAAAGATATGGGAAATATCAAAAAATTTCTAGGCATGGAAATCACAAGAACTAAAGAAGAGTATGAAATAAAACAAACACAAATTATTGAAAAGATTTTATTAAAATTCAATATGCAAAATTGTAAAGGCATAAGTACACCAATGGAAATTGGCCTTAATATTGATGAAAAAGAAGAAACATTGACTAACATTCCATATAGAGAACTTGTTGGTTCATTAATGTACCTAGCCACAGTTAGCAGGCCAGATATTGCATTTGCAGCTGGATTTCTCAGCAGACACATGCACTGCCCAACGGCATCATTGTGGAAAGCAGGAAAGAGAGTCCTTCGGTACCTGAAACAAACAAAAGAAAAGGGACTAATATACAAGAAAACAGACAATAATGAATTATTAGCTTTTTCAGATGCAGATTTTGGTTCTAATAAATCAGACCGCAAAAGTGTGAGTGGAGTTGCTATTTTCCACCGAGGTAATCTGATAAGCTGGAGTTCCAAGAAGCAGTCCACAGTCAGCCTCTCGACAGCAGAGTCAGAGTATATAGCAGCTGCATTAACTGTAAGTGAAACAGTGTTTATCAATGGAGTTCTTAATGATTTGCAATGTAGTTATAACTTAAAATGTGAATTGCATATAGACAATCAAAGTACTATTCATATGATTTTGTAAACAAAGGTTTGATTAAAATTAAGTATGTACCAAGTTCAGAAAATAAGGCTGATATACTTAAAGTCATTGTCCAAAGCTAGGCATGATTACTTATGTAGTTTACTAGGTTTTTCATAGATTTAACAACATACAAAACTGTTTTTGTTTTGCAAAATGTTTTGTGAACATTGTTTCAAGTATTTTTTTTTGTTTACAAATATGATAAGCACTTATGTTACAAGTTTAACTAGGATTTGTAGCAACTAGATAATAATCACTATTAATAGCTTGTATTCTTTTATTGAAAAGTATTTATGTTTAAAATGTAAACTGGTAAAATATGTGATGAGAGGTTATGGTTATAGAATAACTTCTTCTTCTTCTTGACAATCTGTAACATAGTTTGAAAGTGTCAAAGAAAAATTGACAGTTACATTGACAACCAAATGTCACAAATGTTGCCAGTGCATTAAGTTATAAGTTCGATAGTTACATTTTATAACAAGTTCGAAGTATATTTTTTTTATATATCAGGCATAAAAAAAATAGGTACAATAAAAACGTTTACAAATCTATATTTTTTAACCGACCTCAAAAAAAAGGAGCAAGGTTCGTCTGTATTTTTTTTGTCTTTTTATGTTTATTACCTCAGAACTTTTGACTGGGTCAACCGATTTTGATAATTATTTTTTTATTTGAAAGTTGATGCTTGTCGTCTGGTCCAACTTAAATTTCATCAAAATCAATTTTTGAGTCACACTCCAATAACTGAAAAATATTTTCATATCTTGATGATATAGTCATTGACATTGAATGACAGTCGATCCCGTAAGTGGCAAGAGTCACTAATAATATTGTGATAATAGGTACTTTTGAACTATCATGGTACCGACTACATCAAGTGATTTCACAGTTTTGAGTGTTGAAATCGGTTCCATTTTGTGGTTAAAAATATCTAGATTTTATTGCTATTTACATCAAATATAGATGAGGAGAAATACATATATCGTATTTTAGGAATGGAACTCTTTGTGCGAGATTGTCCGGGTCAGTACTGCCAGTATGCATATTTTTACCGCTAAGCAGTAATGATCGCATTACTGTGTTCTGGTTCAAAGGGTATGGATGCCGGTGAAATTACTAGCGCATAAATATGACTTAACAATTTTATGTATCAGGGTGATAGCCGCAGTGCAGTTCGCCACTTGTGACCAACTGCATCTGTTGTAGGCAGAGGTTACCGCCTAACACCGGATGGGCTTCTTGACAGTCTCGCCAGAAAAAGTAGCCTTGATTTTATACACCCAGTAAATTCAAAATTTATTAAATTTAGGCGTCTACGACGCTCTTATGTAGGTCAATTACAAATGTTAATATTGAAATATTTTACTGCCACGTTCAGCAAAAAAAAATTATAGGGCCACTGCTAGAAGAACGGGCAAGAGACTCGGGGCAATTTTTAATCATTGAGATATAAGATAATAGAAGAAGAAGAAGAAAAGACAAGATTGAAAAAAATTAAAAAAATTGTAAGTTAATTTAATTTATTAATTATTATTAAAATTGTAAGCAGACCTAAGATAATAACTATGCTATACGTGTTCGATAGCTTTAAGCTAGTTACAACAATAAAAGTAGCGCAACGTTATAGTTATGTTAGCAGAAGCTGGCGGGAGTCAACGCCTCATGTTACAATCTAGACACTGTTCAAAACAGTACTACAGTTTAATTTATACAGGAAACCTTCAATTTGATAGTTTTTAACTGGTGTTACTCTAGTATGGAGGTTTCCCTGTGGTATTCCTCGTGGGGTAATGGGTAAGAATTGCACCACTTCATCTCTTCCTGTGTGAGGCGTAGGAGGCAATTAAAGGAAGTAGCTGTAGGATTATTTGCAGTAGCAGTAAAACTCTTTGTTCAGAGCAATAGAACTCTTTGTGAACGAGTTCGTCCTGGGGAGGTCTTGCCACCACACCTATTTCAAACGCCAAGCGGAATGTATTCTGTTTTGAAGGACATGGGTGCCGGTGAATTACAGCCACATGAGAATTTACAGCTTTATGTCTCAGCGTGATGGACACAGAGTAGTTAGGTTTCAGGAAGTTTATTTCTAATAAGAACCAGTGTTCACTCAAAATGAGATACAATAACAAAGAAAATATTGAATTTTAAATAATAGTCCTCAGGCTAGAAGCTAGACAATGCTAGGGTAAATCTGTTAGGTATTTTTTCAGTTTATTCCTGTAACTAGTGATGCTACTACAGTTTTTTATTTCATTTGGCAATCTATTCAACTTCTGTACTCCTTCAAACAAATTGTTTTCTGTTCATTGTTGGTACGCGTCTTAATCAGTTCAAGTTTTTATTTTATTTATTTAGTGCAGATATTTTCTGTTTGTATATTAGGTTAGGGGAAATGGAATGCGTTATAGTATTTATTTATAAAAATGCATGAGTTCCTGAGATTTAAAAAAAACTATTTAAATGAGAGTTTCTTCAGGTTAAATAGTTTTGTATCTTCGTATATTTGTTTTGTTGCAGTAAAATAGTGATAGTGTAACAGAGCTTTGATTAATTTATTTGAATGAAATATTCGAGATGTGATTTTGACAATGAGTTGTAGATTTTTGGGCGTACTTTGGGAGGGATACAGTTTGATACCTTGCGTAGGGCTCCCAATACTGACGTTAGCTTTAATCGAACATGTTCCATATTCGAAATATTAGTTCGTCTATTGTTTCGAAATGAGTCTGTTGTTATGAGTTGATTCGATTGAGGAGAGACCTGCATCCTAATAAATCGGTGGTTGCTATTGTCAACAAAATAAAAGACTTGTTTCACGGCAACGGTCCATGATCTACTTCCCATTTTAAGTCTAGCCTATCAGCCTTTACCACAATCTAAGTAAGAGTCATTCTGTCAAATACAGTGGTTTATAGTTTACTTTGACGGCCTTATACAACGGAACACTTGCGCCGTTTTAATAAAGCGAGATATGAAATGTTGAAAATTTTGTAAGATTTGAGCGGAGTCAGGCGTGGATCTTAAGTACTGCGTGTTTACATGTACTGTGTTATGCGTAGCGGCTCCCATACCAGCTTAATTAATATTATATTAACAAGCCGCGTTCCCTGTTAGCCGAACTCCTTGGTATCATAATTTTGTTAAATATTTACACTGTAATCATAGCTTAAAAAGCAGATAATTAAGTGAAAAAATAATTGCGATGTTCATAAATTTTTCTGGGCGACGTTGCACAAATAATCGTACTACTTTGTATGTTTGTTACTCACGCTGAAACGGCTGAACTGATATGGATGAAACTAGGAATATAGATAGCTTAGGTTTTTGATCAAAAATAATGTATGTTATCATCAACATCATCACTTTTCATCGTTTGTTACGCGGATTAAACTATGACGCGAGATTCTTTTTAGGTTAAATTGAATAAACTAATGCTGTATTAATGTAAAATACATAAATCTCAACAATTTTAAATACTATAATGTGCAAATATCTGCCATCCTAAGACCACAACCAGGAGAGATAGCTTAAAATTCTCTACGAACCACGGAAGCGCTTAGTAGTTAATGGCATAAGTGGTCTCCCATCCAATGATAACCCCAGCAGACGTTGCTCGGTTAAGAATTATACAGGCTTTGTTACGAGCCCTCCAAAAATCTGCACACAATTATAGTTATATTAGTGTGAGTGACATGAAGAATTACCAAAATTAAGCCAAAAATAACAAAGAGACATCATTTATTTTTCATCGAAAACACAACTGACCAACTTTTCAGACAAACCGTTCATTAAGCGGATGTACTTTAAACGCGTGCGGGACAAGAGTGGAATCAACTGGTTCCAGGGTTTTCTGCAATGCTGAAAGTTAAATCATGACAGTACAAGAGATTTTCATTTATTTTCGATATATGAAAGAGATGATTTCTTTTTTTGTGATACACTTTAAGCTCATGAGGTATCGGGCAACACATAAAATCGTCAGTTCCACACTCTAGACCAAAATATATTTGTTTATATATGTATGTAGATAATTAATGATTTGACTATATGTGTGAATTTTTTCATTAACAAGTACAAACCTTATCAATTTACGGAGTTATAATTCCAAAATTTATAATGAGTTAAGTTCAAGATTTGTAAGTGTGATTTTAAGGGTTTTTTTGTCATATAATAAGTAGCTAATATATTTGTATCATATAAAATATGATAGTGTGCAAGTCAAAAGCCTTTAATAATGAATGTTTGCAATGTTTCGTATCGTGCAAGAAAAACATACAAACTTACATTTATTTATATGAAAATATTTCACAGAGTCATTTCAAACATAGCGTACAGTGGAAAATGAAGCGTGCTTTGTAAAACCTTGAAAGGTTTTCTCTTTAAATGAGAAAACCTTAAAAGGTCTTTTCGTTTAGTTGTATACCTCGTGGGTTGCTTGGCTAGAATTCCTCCCACACATATCTTTCTGTTGGAACCGTAAGAGGCGACGAAGGGTTTTGCCCTACCATCAGGTGGGAAGCAGTGCCGTGTCTGAAGAACTGCGATCCCCAAAACGCCTACCAAGCGTGTATATTATGGCAAATCCCCACCTCAAGGAGGCTGTATTCAGATCACCATAGGACTGCTGCTGGCAATTTTTTGGTCTGAAAAAACCGAATAAGTGTCTAACTTGTGGATCAAGCCCATGTAATCGAAATTACATAGCAACGATTTACGTCATATAATCTTTAGAGTGATATAATCTTTTGAGTTAAGTTTAGTTATTAGATAGATACGCTAAATAATATTTAACATTACCATTTTCTTATAACCTCTAGAGTAAGCAGAAAGTGAATTAGATATATACCTATACAATTACTATACGAAAGGAGTGAATAACATAAAAAACGAGTGACTTATACATTGTATGGTAGGTATGTGTATTCTCTGGGGTGTCGGGTTAAAAAATCACCTCCCATTTCTTTCCATGGTTGTCGTAAGAGGGGACTAAGTGAAAAATACTAGGGAAAAATAGTGTAAAGTAGCACCTTCTAAAAAAATAATGTACATATACAACCACGGTCTTCGTTTCGACGCATCAAAGCACACTACCAACTGAAAGTGCCGCAGTTTCTCTCCAGACTGAGTTTCTCTCCAGCTTTTAAAAATCACGTCGATGCTTTGCTCCGTTGCAGCTTAAAAGAAGCTGTAACGTGCAATGAAACACGATATCCGGTTGATAACTATATTTATTATAGCTACCCACAAGTTACATGACATAGTATGAATATATTAGATGGTACCCACAACAGAAGCAAAAACGAAAAAACCGACAAATGTATGCGAATCAAAAAATTCAATTAATCTCTTTGATGAAGATTTTAATTTTTTTTTTACTTAAGATGTTTATGTTGGATGCCCAAATATGAGTGTCTAAGGATTATTAAATAAACGGATAACTTTATATTAAACCATTTAAATTGGTAGGTATTTGCAACCATAGAACGTCAATTTAGTAGCAGATTTCTATTTCTTGGCTCGTGTCGTGGAAAAAACTCCATTGTTTGAACTGTTATGATATGTGACAGCAACGTGGACATAGCAAAAAATTGTATTAAAAGTGGCTTTATTAGTTTCTGAGGAGATATACCCCCAATTAAATTTATTTTTAATCTAGTAAAAAATATTTTGCTACAGTCTGCCTTATATCAAATTACATCAAAGCCAATACCACGAAAAATTTAAAATACTGTAATATCGTCTATGGTATCAAAGGTCTACCATATTTTGTTTGTCTGAGTTATTCTTTCTATGCAAATTAACTGCGTATATTAGAAGAGGGCAAAAACATGTCTTTCGCAAACACACTCGCTGGCAGCAGCTGCTAATGTATCAATATGCCCTTAATCGTACAAACCTAGATCACTCTTTCAGTTTCTTCCACTGCGCCTATATTTCCCGGATTCGCGGGATTCGCGGACCAATCCTGCTAATTGTGTCCGAACTTCGAGAGCAGACGAGAGGCTTTTAATTAAAACTTATTCAATATTACAGAGCTGGATCGAGTTGGCCGGTCACTGCTTACTTAGTATTACTTTATTATGTGTTCTTACAGCCCCGTTATCCATGCAGTCAGGCTCTGAATAAGCCATAGCGAAGTTTGGTTAGCCGTTCTTAACCGATCAGCTAGGTTAAGCAACGTCCGCCGCGGTGAATTGGATGGGTGGCATTACTACTGAGCATTTCCGTGCTTTAGAGGGCACGTTAAGACGTCGGTCTCGGTTGTTGTCTTACGATGGCAGTCGAGGTAGCATGGTGGTAGGGTATTTTACGAATCGCCTGGCTAGCTACTACCCTCAAGTAGAAAATCTGTCGCCAAGCACCTAACGGTGCTTTCCGGCAGCTATCCTCTAATCAACAATTTCGACCACATCACCACTTACCATCAGTTGAAATAGTGGTCAAAGGATAGCCTTTCAGCTATAAATGAAGAATAATAGAAGTTTGAACCGCTCGTAGCGTAGTTTGCTTAGCCATTCTGGACCGATCAGCTAAGTTAAGCAACGTCCGCCGCGTTCATGAGTTGGATGGGTGACCGCTGGTGACATTACTACTGAGCGCTTCCGTGCTTCGGAGGGCACGTTAAGCCGTCGGTCCCAGATGTTGTCTTAGGACGGCAGTCGTTATAGCATGGTGGTAGGGCATTATGCGAAGACCCGCCTGGCTAGCTACCACCATCAAGTTTAAAATCTGTCGCCAAGTACCTAACGGTGTATTCCGGCCACTGTCCTTGAGAGCCAGTAATTCTAGGTTAGCCTGAACATCATCTTCGATCACATCATCACTTACTATAAGGTGAGATATTGGTATTGAACATATCAAGCATAAAAAAAAAATTGTTAGCCATAGGTGTCAAGATGATGATGATCAGAGGGACTTAAAATGTTGCTCCAGTGACATTAAATTTGAAGAGTGATGAGTATGGATGTGAATTATATTTTAAGCGTTAGAGGAAGGTTGAAGAAAATGTAGATGTACTGGGAATAATATATTGCGTGAAAGTTGTAATAAGTCAAATAAAGTGAAATAAAGATCGGTAAAGAATATTATTCTTTTTCTACTTCCTTGTCTTCTTGTTCTTCCTGTCTCTAAGTGGGGTTATCACAACATGCGGGAAAGTAGCAGTGATGGCTCAGTGGCATTGGCTATGGACAGCCGCGCAGTAGGTCCATGGTTTGTATCCCGCCGTGGGCTTGAGCTTCACCGCATGGTCGCCAAGCACCTTACGGTGTGTTCCGGCAGCTGTCCTTGAGAGCCAGTGATTCTAAGTTAAGCCTGTTAACATCCTTGTCCACATTACCATCGGTGAGATTGTGGTCAAAGGCTAAACTATCAGCAAAAAAAATATGACGAAGAAGAAGAATAAGATACTTTTGGTAAGGCTGATTTTGTAAAAAGAAATTCCAACTAAATTTGTATTTTATGTGTTTGTAATGAAAATGGAGGGAGGATAACCGTTAATTATAGATTTCCTACCCACATCTGTACTTGTAGATGTTCTGATTTATTAAAAAAACCACTTTGTGGTAAAATGGTGTTAAAGCTATAAATTACAAAATATAGTTTCATTTTGAAACACTAACGGGGTGTAATGTAACTGCTGATCAACTACGCTTATGCCACAGAAAGTTATTATATAGTAGGTTCTGAAACTTATGTAGGTCGTTAGGTATCAAAGTTGGGCAGTTTGTACCGACAAAATTATTTTTGTTGAACGTAACACGATGACTTTAACAACAGTATTTTTGTTGCTTTAATAAATTATTCGATAAAATGTTTTTATTCAGATACATGGGTATAAACCTGCCAAAACAACTTCAGAAATTAATTAATCGCTTTTTTTCTTTGAGATCTTATTTGATAAATATAGTCAGTCTATTCTAACATTGTAATTTTTGCATTAACGATTTCAAGGTTTATTAATTCCTTACCTGTGGGAGTCGTAAGAGGTGACAAAGGAATACTAGAAGGTGGGCAGCAACGCTTTCTACGTGCCATCTTGCATTGCGGCTTTCAAGATTCCTGCCAAGCTTAAGGATTAATGGCAGTGGCATACGATCGGAGGCCCGTTAGGCCGTCAGTCCCCGTTGTTGTCCAACATGGTGGCAGGGCATTTTGCGAATGCCCGCCTGTCTAGCTACCATCTTCAAGTAGAAACTCTGTCGCCAAGCAGGTATGTGCCAGCAGCAATATTTGAGAGCCAGTAATACCAGGTTAGCTTCAACATCATCGACCACATCATCACTTACCACCAGGTCAGATAGTGGTCCTACAAGCTATAAATAATAAATGATGTGGTATTTCAACACACCAAAAACATGCAAGAATTGACAAATGATATAATTTTCATAACAAAAGTGGATCCTCGGTGAAGATAAGAACCTGCTAGCTTCGTGGACAGAGCAGGTAATAGCGTCAAGCTAAAACAGTATTATTATTTGACCTTCATTGAAACTGTATATTTCCTACTTCTTCTTATATCCACTGTAACCATGGCATGGCGGCGCAGCGCGGCTATCCCATTTATTTTCTGGAAACGGCAAACGACCAATAAGTCTTGCTTCCAGGGATATTAACACTATCATAGGTTACTCTCTAGTTTTATGAAGACACATTAGACCCAGCGACATTTCCATAAAGGAATTTAATAATGATATAAATTAAATTTTCACTAAAGTGTTTCATCGTGTGTATTCAGTTTATGTGCCTAATTGACAAAGTTAGCTAAATATTATCAGCTTGTATTACACAAGTGGCTGTCATTGTTTTTGGTAGCAAAAAACATACGTATTATAAAAAGGTTAATCCTTAAACATACCCAGTATATCCGGAATACATGCACCGCGTTAAAATGCTTTTATTATTTTCAGCAGTTGGTACCTAAGTGAAGATAATAAAATGTTAGTGAAGATAGTAAAAGGCTAAATCTTCTCACCTTTGATTTTTTTATTAATCTCCGAGCTTGTATGTGCTGATGAATTCCACAGTGGATAAATCCTTTCTCTGAATTAGTATCGTCATACATAACAATAGAAAATAAAACTGAAGAATGAAGCACGTACCTACCCTACATTATATAATCAAATTAGTTATGTTATAACCTCCTAACAAGAATAACTTCTCCCCTATGTCAGACGGAGACTATTTTATCCACGTTTTGTGCCGTTTGTTTTAAACGGAGATATATTTCCACGGTTTTCCGTTTGTCAAAAGGCTAGTTTTACTTGCCTGTATATATAATTTTGTCTCTCAAATGTGGATAAAATCAAAGATAAAATTAGAGAATTCCCGCCCGGGGCAAAACATTTTGTACTGCGCAGTACAAAATGTTTTGCCCCGGGCGGGAATTCTCTAATTTTATCTTTGATTTTATCCACATTAGAGATTAATTTGGAAATTTATGATTTTCGCTTAGTACGCGGTAGTGCTTGTAATCATAATATTTAGAAATAAAATTAGAGGATTTTTTTTATCTCCAGTCCTACATATTCTAACCATTATTGTCTATTGGTACCTAAATGATGTTCATAGTTGTATAATAAGTATAGGCTACACGCAGAATGCCAATTTGATCTAAAAGGAGTTGCCAGTACCTACATTATTTTTAGGTTACTCAACAATGGAGAGGGTGGTGATGTTCATGTATATAGATGTTTTCATTAAGAGGAATCCTATACTTTAATTATACGGCATTTGATGAAGACAGATAGATCCGGATTATCGTTGTTTAAACATTTTTTTAATAAAAAATGGAACCGACTTCTACACCCAAAAGTGTGAAATAACTTGTTGAAGTCGGTACCATGATGGTTCAAAAGTACCTATTATCACAATATTGTGCGCATGGTACCGACTTCGACAAATTATTTCACACTTTTGGGTGTTGAAGTTGGTTCCATTTTATGTTAAAAAAAATTTTTCAATCTTTTTAGTGGAACTCAAAAATGGCTTGACCGATTTTGATGAAATTTTAATTGGGACCAAACGACAAGCATCGCCTTTCAAACAAAAAAAGAATTTTCAAAATCGGTTCACCCAGTCAATAGATCTGAGGTAACAAACATTAAAAAAAAATACAGACGAATTGAGAACCTCCTCCTTTTTGGAAGTCGGTTAAAAATGCGAAGTGTGTGTCAAAATATAATGCCACATTATGCGAATTATACGTAGTATGTACGAATGTGTATCCATTTAAAGTTAAACGTTGTCGAACGTATCGAAGTTCAACAAAACTGAGCGGGCCAGCAAAATGTCCAATAAGTCCGGCTTTATATTAACTGGCTCATAGTTTACGGCACCGGCTGTTCATTATAGGCCAGTCCAGTTTTATTACAATAGAATTTCGTATTCATAATAATTGACCGGGATTAAATACCGGAACAGAGTTCGGCAGTTAATTGTTTTACGTTTTGATAAAGTTTTCCAGGAAATGGCGACTTGATTGTTACGGATTTTATGTTTGTCAAAGTTATACGTTATTACTTTAATTGGGTCTAGAGATGAGATTTTGATGAGAGTTACCAATTCATAATTATAAACTTTTTGTAAGGTACTGACAATATTTACATGTGATATTCTGATTTGACAAAACGCTTAGTTAGTAGTTTACCTGCCTACTAATATAAGGCGAAGAGTAGTCAAATGTACTTACGTATACAAACAAACTTTTGTCCAAACATATATTCAAACATAATGTACTAGATCTTTCGAAGAAATCACATCCACCAATTTATTAAGCGAAATATTTTTGCCTCCGGCTGGATCGAATCCACGACTTACGGCTAAGGGCGCAAGCCAGAGACGCTGACTTAATCCCCGCCCTAAAAAGCCCTTCAAGGGATTTTAAACTAAATTAGTCTAGTATCAAAATTACAAAAGACAGTCATAGGTAGGTTTCAGTCAGGGTTACAGCATTTTAGACTCATTCATATTTACAAACGCTACGTATTACAAGAGCCTATATAATATCGTCCATATATGAATGAAATTCAACTGTTATTATTTTTTATTTTTTATGCCTTATAGGTTTCTTTTTTTTTTTTTTTTTTTTTTTTTTACCTGTCCGGGAGCGTACACTTCGTCCCGGCCCGCGAGCTATCCTACACCTATCCTCTGACTTAGTCAGAGTCCTTTTCTGCTCATTCATTCATCGCGCTTCCTTTCTACATCCTATATCTTTCTTTCTTTCATCTATTCTGTCATATCTTTTACTGGTGGGATTCCAGCATTTAATATATCTTTTTATGTACATGGGGATTATAGCTTGGGGTTTCTTTTATTTTTCTTACTGTCTATTTACAATTGCAATTTTTCTTTATTCAACTCTTAATACTAGTTTTACATTATTGCTTACTTCTAATACATACTTTAATTTGCTTAGTGTTCTAATGTTGTTTATATATATTTTTACAATATATATAACATGCATTATGTATTGCTACTTTTATTCCTTAAAATTACTTTGTTTCCTATTTTTACACAATAATCCAATAAACTTATTCTATCATCCTTATCTATTAGCATACAATTTAAATTAGCCTTTACCAATTTCTTTCCTATTTTCTGCTCAAACTCAAGGCGGTCTCTCCCATAGATGGGACACTCTAAAAGGATGTGCTCAACTGTTTCATACGCGCGGGGCTCACATGGGCATGATGGGCTCTCTTTACACTTAAAACGGTGCAAGTATTCCGAGAACCCACCATGCCCAGTCAGGAGCTGGGTCAGGGTACCTGACAGTTCAATATTTTTCACTACTTTGTAGGCAGTTATCGCGCACGGGAAAAACATTTTTGTTACACCGGCTGTTTCGCCTGTTTGATATCTTCTGTTCCATTTGTCAAGCGAGTCCTTTCGGATCTCCCGCTTGGCAAATGAAACAGGAGTGTAGTCATAATCTGGCGTTTTTCTGCTCCTGAGAGCTGCTTCCTTCGCGAGTTCGTCGGCGCGCTCGTTCTCTTTGAGCCCCGCATGCGCTTTCACCCAGAACAGTCGACATGTTTTTCCCTGTTGCGCGATTACTCCCAGCTCCCTACGCGTCTCTACTGCCAAGGGGTGCAGAGCCTGGCTGTTAACTACAGTTTCCAAGGCTGATCTGGAATCACTATAAATTCCAAATGTCAATTTTGGGCTTTTTGCTACAATTTTTGTGGCCTCACATATGGCCAGGAGTTCTGCCTGGTATACGGTGCAATGGGACGACAGCATAAATTTCCGGTTTTTGGTTTCGGCGTCTTCATTCCAGAGTGATAGAGCCGCTCCGACTTTACCTTCAATTTTGCTGCCGTCCGTGAATATCCGCACATCCTGCGATTTATGTGCGTCTATTTCCGTTTCACTAGACAGGCACATGAACTCCAGGCACATATGTTTGGCGGGATGGGGTACATTAGCGTACGGCTCCAAGTGTTCCATCTCCCTGTCTCCTAATATTGACCGGGGGACTCCTCTCTTTGCCTCGTACAATGCGGCTGCTTCTTGCACTCTGAGGTCGAGAGGCAGTATCCCGGCCAATAGTAGTGCCGAGTTGAGGGAGACGGTGCGGTAGGCCTTGCACAGCTTCTGGGCGAATCCCCGCTGAATAGCGTTTAAGCGCTTCTGTACCCCATTTTTTTCAGTAGCTGGAGCCCAGACACTTGCTGCGTACAGCACCACCGGTTCTACAACTGCCGTATATATGGTCCTAACTATTTCAGGATGTAGACCCCAACTAACTCTAGCTGTTCTTGCGAGTTGTTTGTATAGTCCCAGCGCTTTTTTACAGACATTTGCCACGTGGTCGTTAAAGGTTAGTCCGCTATCGATGGTGAGCCCTAGTATTTTCACCTCCTTCACCATTTCGATGCGGATGCCTCCCATGTTCAGGAGGGGGGTGTCATGCTTAAGTTTCCGCGTAATTATCATCGCTTTTGTCTTGTGCGGTGCGAATTTGAGCTTAAATCTGACACCCCACTCCTGAACAAACGCGAGCGTTTCGTTTGCGTGGCCTTGGACCTCCATCGCTGTTTCTCCGTCAAATAGCAGGACCACATCGTCCGCAAATGCTTGGCAGTAGTCGCCTCTAGCTTCTAAGCCCTTGAGCAAGTCGTCAATCAGTAGATTCCAGAGAATCGGTCCTCCTATAGAGCCTTGCACACATCCCTTATTGGTACTAGTTTTGCTCTCCTCCCCGGCGTACCTCACCTTGACGGATCTGTCCTGCAGGTAACTATCTATCAACCTTCTGATATTTATCGGGCATCCCTCCTCGGCCAGTCGAACCCTTATGGCGGGCCACCATGCACTGTCGAATGCTCCCTCTATGTCAAGCGATACCATTGCTATGAGCTTTTATGCCTTTAATTTGTCACGGACATGGTTCACTAGGACATAGAGGGAGTCCTCGGTGCTCTTTTGTGGCATAAACCCATATTGTTTTGGGCACAGTTTGGGAATTACGTGCCATTTGAGCCTGTTGACTAACATTTTCTCCAAGACCTTCCCTAGCACTGGCAACAGCCCGATGGGCCTGTAAGATTTTGGCTCTGCGTAGTTGTCTTTTCCTGGTTTCCTCAAGGCAACTACGACCGCTTCCTTCCAGGCTACCGGGAAATGCCCCAACTCTAGGCATTTATTTGCCAATGCTAGGTAAAGTCCTGGGTTTTCATCAATGGCGTTCATACAGATGTCAGAGGTTAGTCCGTCTTCTCCTGGAGCTTTTTTGGGGTTAAAGCTCGATTTCGCTACTGTGAGCTCAGCCAGAGTAAATGGTGGATCATGCTCACCATGATCCAACCTGTTTATCTTTTCTGCTTTAGTCCTAGTGCTTTTATGCTCGTCGCTTTCCCCTTCTTCGCTGTCTGCCGGGAAAAAGGTTTTTGCCAACAGTTCGGCAGATTCTCTTGCTGACAACACTCTTCCTTCTTTTACTAGCGGCACATCATCCAATCTCCTTTCAGTCCTCCTCATCACTCTATATATCCCTTCCCATAATCCTTCCCTGTCTTGCTTCCCACAAAATTCCTTCCAACTTTCAATCTGTCTCCTTACAGCCTCACATTCATACTTCTCTTTTGCTTCCAGGTACTCACTAATCACCTTTTGCTTCCGCACCGGCGCTGCACATCGGATTCTTCTTCGCTTTGTATTCGCGTCCTGTCTGAGGCTTTCGAGCTCCTTCGTCCACCATGGAATGGTAAGTACCTTTTTATTATTTATTGTAGGAATACTAATGTTACACGCTAAGATTATTATTTGTAAAAAGGTTGAAATGACTGCTTCTAATGTTACTATATTATCTATTTTATCTATTTCTATTAAATTTAGTTTTCTATCTTCTAGTAACTGTCCCATTTTCATATGAAAAAGGGGCCAGTTTGCTTTCTTGGTATTAAATTTTCTTGTGGTCCTACTTATGTTGATACCTTTGAGCTTCCTTAGGTTTATGTCAAACAGGATAGTATTGTGATCAGAGCAAGTTATACCTTCCTCGACTCTCCAATCCTTGACATACTCGCAGATATCCGATGTGCATGCCGTGACGTCCACAAAACTCGAATACGACTTCCCACCTCGTACCGTGTCAAAAGTCGGTATGTCCCCGTGATTTAGAACCTGCACATTCATTTCCTCTAACATTCCTGCCATTTCCTCACCTCTTTCATCCTCTTCCATACTTCCCCACCATACACTTTTTGCGTTTGCATCTCCACCAAAGATCACTCGACGTCTAAAGCGTTCGACGATAAATTTTATTTGCTCCAAGTATGGCCCTATGGGTTTGGGCTTAGGTTCCATGTAGTAGGAGACTACTACGGTTTCCCACGCGCGTGTCTTAAGGCCAATGACAACGACATTGGATGTGGTAAGTTCCGGGTATTGTACCACCTCTATGTCGCTGTCGAATACGGCTATTGCTGCCTTCACCGTTTCCTCCTGTTGGCTTGCGCTTTGGAAGATTCGGATACCGTTGTAGCTCTTCATTTTCCGTATCCCTCCCACGTAGGGCTCCTGGAGCAATGCACATAACATCTTGGCTTTTGATGCCTTCATGAGGATGTCGATGGTGGCTTGCTGCTTTCGCTGAAGGTTTGCCTGAGCTATTGTGTACTTTTTAAGTACGGGTAGTGCGTTTGGGGCCACCTTAGCAATACGCTATTGTGGCTCTGGCCAGTGTCTCCCACTTCCTCCTGACCGGGCACTCCTGGCTGAACGCGCTGTGGTTGTTGTTCTCACATTTTGCGCGAACGCAGTTCGTACATGTGGGCGGTTCCGCGGCTAGCCACACTTCGCACTTCGATTTCAGGTGTGGCCCTCCGCAGTGACAGCATCTTTCCACGGTTTCTGTGCAGAAGCGCTTTCCGTGCCCATAGCCTAAGCACATCGAGCATTGGACCAGCGGTGACTGGTCCTCCACTCTAACCCTTTGCAGGTCTATGTGGACTGCCTCTGCTTCCACTAGCCTCTGCCACAATTTCGGGGACACTCTTAATACTATATGGCTCGTGTGGGGATTTCTTGCACGCTTTCTAAAAAGCACATCTACTCTATCTTCATCCTTTTCTATTTGTGAGAATATTCCCTGATTTTGGTTCCTAAGGGCTCGCAGCACTTTGACATTGTCGTTGCTTTGTAACACGTCCTTAAGGATCACCAGAGGGTCCTTATTTTTTATTTCTTGCACTTTTAAATCGTCTGTCATACTCAACTTCTTTTTTAATTTCTCTCTCTCTTCTTTCGTTCTGCATCCTATAATAATCTTTCTATCTTTTGCTTTCCTGATTCTTTCTACTTCCACTCCTCCTTCCTTTGCATTCATCACCTTTCTTATCCTATCTAATACTTCCTCTCCTGTCTCAGTTTCATCCTTCCCGCTTACCACTACGGAGTGCAAAGCTGCTCGGTCTGAGAAATGTTTTGCAGCTGGCGCTGCCACTGCGCTCGCGTAGGTCCTTTTGTCCATCATTTCTTTCAGCTCACCCATTTTTTCCGTGTTTTTTTTCATCATCTTCATGTGCTCATCCAATTTCCTCGTTAATTCATCTTCATTTATTCTAATCCTCAGCCGTTCTTCGCTTTCTTTCCTGTCCTCTGTCACCGCCACATTCTTCTCGGTGCTCTTAATTTTGTCCGCTTCTTTTACCAATTGAAAAAGCCTGTCAATCGCATGTATCACTTCCGCTTTTATGTCGGATTTTAAATTCCTAGAATTGCTGAGGTTCAACTTAGCTTTATTTACGCAGGCTCTGGCCTCAGCCACCCTATCGGTGCTTTTCCAACGCTGATGCGTCGGTGGTGGGCTCACCGTCACCTCTACCGAAGGCGCGCGGGTTGAGGTTGTCGGTTTGACCTGTTTCTGGGAGCCAACCACGAAAGTCTTGTCTGCAGGAGGTGATACTTTCTTTTCGGCTGTTTGCCCCGATTCCCATTCTCCTATACTTTTCCTCACACCCGTTGGATGTGACGGTCCAGGTTTTTCTGAGCTTGTCTTCTGCTGGGTCTGGTCCTCGGGTTTTGACGGGGTATGGAACATTGCTCGCTTTAGATTCGTCAGTTGTAAATAATAAAATAAAATAGAAGTAGGTTTGTAAAAGTTGTAAATACAGGATAAATAAATAAATATAAAAGTCAATTATCTCACGATTTGAGAGTCACTTAGTTTTTGCTAAAAATAGCCCAGTGCGTCAAAGTAACGATCCCAACTCCTTAAATTAAACCAGTTTGAGTTTGAGCATTACAATTGTCTTTCTTAGTTGTAAGGTTTCCTTAAATACTAACATACAGCTTTAACAAAGTAGTCAAAACAGCGCTCCAGTGCTGCGTTTCAAATTTTTAAACTAACGTTCTATTTTTATTATAAAAGTTGACAAAAAATTTCAGTCTACAAAACGATTTTTTTAAAAGTGGGGAAAAGTTGGGGGTGAGGGGAGGTCCTGTCAGCCTAGATCTACAACACTGTAAATACACATATGTGTATTTACAGTGTTGTACACATATGTGTATTTACAGTTGCCGTCAAATTTGACCTCCGACGCGCCGTTTTTGTGTTATTCACAAAACCAACTTACTGTGCCTATTTTGCGGTTGAAATATTTTTAGTACTGTATATCAATTTAAGTATATTAGGGAGGGTGCTTCCAAAAAATCTAAAGTGACTGAATTTAGTTAGAACTTAAGCCACGATATTTAATAAATGTCATTTTTTTATAAAGTTTTTGCAGAAAATTTTGATTATTTTTCATTTCAAAAATATATAAGATTTTAGTTCAACCGCAAAAAGGTTTGGTTTTCAGGATTTCTTTCAGGATTGATCCAAACACTTGTCCTTAACGCTAACACTTAGATATAATTTTATTTGAGGTACAGTATACAGAATTTCGAAAAGTTTAGTAAAAAATTTTTTATGTGGGGGAAAAAGTTGAAAATGGGGGGCGGTCCTATCAAATACAAGCCACTAACCTATAAATACACACATATGTGTGTTGGCTATTATTCCGCGCGGGTGCGCGGAAAAAATCCAAAAATGTTGCAGGGGGGTGGGGCTCCTGGATGCCCTTCCAGGGGTGATAAAAAACTGGTATGTCGCCGCTTTGGTTTGGGCAGCGTTTCACTTTTAATTTGTAACCTTTGCACAATTTTCACTTTTTCACTCATAAAAATTTGGAGCAAACATTTTTCACTTTTCTTTTGCTACTATTATATGCGCCTCAATTTTGCGCAACTTTTGATGTATCACACGCGTACTAACTGTCGAAAAATACCACTTTTTCGTATTTTTGAAGATTTTTTCTGCGTGGAGCAACCTTAAAAGTGAGCGTCTCCGGTCGAGGTTGGGACCGCTGTTGCCTTATAGGTTAGCCTTTGACCACTATCTCACCTGATGGTAAGTGATGATGTGGTCGAGGATGTTGTTCAGACTAACCAAGAGTTACTGGCTCTCATTTCATGGCAAATTGTAATCATTATCTATGATGCGCATGTATTAAGGTGGAAACTTACTTCTATGGCGGGAAAATACGTCATAGATATAATTTACATATTTCGGTATTCACGATTTAAAAATAATATTTCTCGTATTACTTTGAAAAGTTATCGAACAACGAATGCACATGATACCAGAAATTAACCCAAAAACCATTAAACATTAATAAAATATGTTTTACGCAGCTAAATTATTGTAATAGAATCTATAAGTACAAAAAAAATTGTTATCGTAAGAGATGTTCTTAAAATCGTATTACGCGATCAAGTATACAACATTAAAATTACTTAGCAAAAAAAAATCATTTCGCGCGAGAGACGACCATTAAACATGTGAATGGTTTTCCTCTAACCCTTTGGTGACTACTATATAAAACTACGTAAAGTCGTAATGAAGTGTGTTCGATCTCAACACTAAAATCACAGTATAAAAAAAAGTTATAGTCACAACGAGAACAACATCACAGTCTCATACATCTTTCTCAAACACACGTTCAATTGAAAACATCAACGGTTTCTACTTTTTCCCTGTGGTTGCTATATCAAATCCTGTGGCGAGTGAAACCGGCAATGTATCAAAGAATTTTATGAGAGACTGGGAGGTAGGCCTCAAAATCTGTACGGCCCAGAACATCTATTCCGGTATATACAGGAAAGCTTTTGGGTTGAAATACGAGTACGTCGAGGCTTTTCTATTCCATTTTTGTCGGAAATCTGTATATGAGAAATTTCTTTACCATACCGTCATAACCTATAGAACCTAAAGTTTGCTAACTCACGAGCTATACGTTGAAACTAGTTGTTTGTTATGAAATTTCTCTAATTTTATTTAAACGTAACGTGATACAGATTACAGATTAAGGTACAACTCGTAAAATTTAGTGATACGTGAATGGCTATGTACATTGTACGTCGTAAGTTTAGTGTCGAATAAGCGGACGTACGATAGTAAGTAAATAACTGCACTGCTAAAGCAGGCATACAAAAACATATTTTAGACTCATTTGAGTGTTCCCCTCCACGGAAATCTTTAGTAAAAGGCGAAAGATTTATTCGTATTGAAGGGAAACCAAAGTAGCATATGCAACAATTTCAAAACCATTCTTATATTTTGCTGAGAATCTCGTCACCGCGATACAGCTTAGTGACGTCATTTTAGCAACGGCATCTATGTCAAACCAAGGGAACTAAGTCTACCCGAAAGAAACAGCTGCGCATGCGATGTTATCATTATTATTATTACTTAAGAGTCAGTTGACTTATATCTCAGACCGCTAACGTTCCATGTACATGATAAATATTGAGATGAGACTTTTTTTATTTGTTGTTTTATATATTGACATCAGTAACTTCCTGACACACTTTGCAAAAAACACACTTCATCAAATAAAAATAATTAGTTTGCAAATTTTTTGTATACTTAAGTAAATTAGAGTAAAGTAACTTTTTGTAAGGTACTGACAATATTTACATGTGATATTCTGATTTGACAAATCGATTAGTTAGTAGTTTACCTGCCGACTATTATAAGGAGAAGAGTAGTCAACTGTACTTACGTATGTAACAAACTTTTGTATAAACATATTTTCAAACATAATGTACTAGATCTTTCGAAGAAATCACATACACCAATTTATTAAGCGAAATATGTTTGCCTCCGGCTGGATCGAATCCACGACTTACGGCTAAGGGCGCAAGTCAGAAGACGCTGACTTAATCCTCCTCGCCCTAAAAAGCCCTTCAAAGGATTTTTTTAAACTAAATTTCTATTATCAAAATTACAAAAGACAGTCATAGGTAGGTTTCAGTCAGGGTTACAGCATCTTAGTCTCATTCATATTTACAAACACAACGTATCACTGGAGCTTATATATCGTACATTTTATGAATGAAATTCAATTGTAATCATTAGCTATGATGCGCATGGATTAAGGTGGAAACTTACTTCTGTGGCGGGAAAATACGTCATAGATATAATTTACATATTTCGGTATTCACGATTTAAAAATAATATTTCTCGTATTACTTTGAAAAGTTATCGAACAACGAATGCACATGATTCCAGAAATTAACCCAAAAACCATCAAACATTAAAAAAATATGTTTTACGCAGCTAAATTATTGTAAGAGAATCTATAAGTACAAAAAAAATTGTTATCGTAAGAGATGTTCTTAAAATCGTATTACGCGATCAAGTATACAACATTAAAATTACTTAGCAAAAATAATTCATTTCGCGCGAGAGACGACCATTAAACATGTGAATGGTTTTCCTCTAACCCTTTGGTGACTACTATATAAAACTACGTACAGTCGTAAAGAAGTGTGTTCGATCTCAACACTAAAATCACAGTATAAAAAAAAGTCATAGTCACAACGAGAACAACATCACAGTCTCATACATCTTTCACAAACACACGTTCAATTGAAAACATCAACGGTTTCTACTTTTTCCCTGTGGTTGCTATATCAAATCCTGTGGCGAGTGAAACCGGCAATGTATCAAAGAATTTTATGAGAGACTGGGAGGTAGGCCTCAAAATCTGTACGGCCCAGAACATCTATTCCGGTATATACAGGAAAGCTTTTGGGTTGAAATACGAGTACGTCGAGGCTTTTCTATTCCATTTTCGTCGGAAATCTGTATATGAGAAATTTCTTTACCATACCGTCATAACCTATAGAACTAGTTTGCTAACTCACGAGCTATACGTTGAAACTAGTTGTTTGTTATGAAATTTCTCTAATTTTATTTAAACGTGACGTGATACAGATTATGGTACAACTCGTAAAATTTTGTGTGTGATACGTGAATGGCTATGTACGTCGTAAGTTTAGTGTCGAATAAGCGGACGTACGATAGTAAATAACTGCACTGCTAAAGCAGGCATTCAAAAACATATTTTAGACTCATTTGAGTGTTCCCCTCCACGGAAATCTTTAGTAAAAGGCGAAAGATTTATTCGTATTGAAGGGAAACCAGAGTAGCATATGCAACAATTTCAAAACCATTCTTATATTTTGCTGAGAATCTCGTCACCGCGATACAGCTTAGTGACGTCATTTTAGCAACGGCATCTATGTCAAACCAAGGGAACTAAGTCTACCCGAAAGAAACAGCTGCGCATACGATGTTATCATTATTATTATTACTTAAGAGTCAGTTGACTTATATCTCAGACCGCTAACGTTCCATGTACATGATAAATATTGAGATGAGACTTTTTTTATTTGTTGTTTTATATATTGACATCAGTAACTTCCTGACACACTTTGCAAAAAACACACTTCATCAAATAAAAATAATTAGTTTGCAAATTTTTTGTATACTTAAGTAAATTAGAGTAAAGTAACTTTTTGTAAGGTACTGACAATATTTACATGTGATATTCTGATTTGACAAATCGATTAGTTAGTAGTTTACCTGCCTACTATTATAAGGAGAAGAGTAGTCAACTGTACTTACGTATGTAACAAACTTTTGTATAAACATATTTTCAAACATAATGTACTAGATCTTTCGAAGAAATCACATACACCAATTTATTAAGCGAAATATTTTTGCCTCCGGCTGGATCGAATCCACGACTTACGGCTAAGGGCGCAAGTCAGAAGACGCTGACTTAATCCTCCTCGCCCTAAAAAGCCCTTCAAAGGATTTTTTTAAACTAAATTTCTATTATCAAAATTACAAAAGACAGTCATAGGTAGGTTTCAGTCAGGGTTACAGCATCTTAGTCTCATTCATATTTACAAACGCAACGTATCACTGGAGCTTATATATCGTACATTTTATGAATGAAATTCAATTGTAATCATTAGCTATGATGCGCATGGATTAAGGTGGAAACTTACTTCTGTGGCGGGAAAATACGTCATAGATATAATTTACATATTTCGGTATTCACGATTTAAAAATAATATTTCTCGTATTACTTTGAAAAGTTATCGAACAACGAATGCACATGATTCCAGAAATAACCCAAAAACCATCAAACATTAAAAAAATATGTTTTACGCAGCTAAATTATTGTAAGAGAATCTATAAGTACAAAAAAAATTGTTATCGTAAGAGATGTTCTTAAAATCGTATTACGCGATCAAGTATACAACATTAAAATTACTTAGCAAAAAATAATTCATTTTGCGCGAGAGACGACCATTAAACATGTGAATGGTTTTCCTGTAACCCTTTGGTGACTACTATATAAAACTACGTACAGTCGTAAAGAAGTGTATTCGATCTCAACACTAAAATCACAGTATAAAAAAAAGTCATAGTCACAACGAGAACAACATCACAGTCTCATACATCTTTCACAAACACACGTTCAATTGAAAACATCAACGGTTTCTACTTTTTCCCTGTGGTTGCTATATCAAATCCTGTGGCGAGTGAAACCGGCAATGTATCAAAGAATTTTATGAGAGACTGGGAGGTAGGCCTCAAAATCTGTACGGCCCAGAACATCTATTCCGGTATATACAGGAAAGCTTTTGGGTTGAAATACGAGTACGTCGAGGCTTTTCTATTCCATTTTCGTCGGAAATCTGTATATGAGAAATTTCTTTACCATACTGTCATAACCTATAGAACTAGTTTGCTAACTCACGAGCTATACGTTGAAACTAGTTGTTTGTTATGAAATTTCTCTAATTTTATTTAAACGTGACTTTACGTGACGTGATACAGATTATGGTACAACTCGTAAAATTTAGTGTGTGATACGTGAATGGCTATGTACGCCGTAAGTTTAGGTCGAATAAGCGGACGTACGATAGTAAATAACTGCACTGCTAAAGCAGGCATTCAAAAACATATTTTAGACTCATTTGAGTGTTCCCCTCCACGGAAATCTTTAGTAAAAGGCGAAAGATTTATTCGTATTGAAGGGAAACCAGAGTAACATATGCAACAATTTCAAAACCATTCTTATATTTTGCTGAGAATCTCGTCACCGCGATACAGCTTAGTGACGTCATTTTAGCAACGGCATCTATGTCAAACCAAGGGAACTAAGTCTACCCGAAAGAAACAGCTGCGCATACGATGTTATCATTATTATTATTACCTAAGAGTCAGTTGACTTATATCTCAGACCGCTAACGTTCCATGTACATGATAAATATTGAGATGAGACTTTTTTTATTTGTTGTTTTATATATTGACATCAGTAACTTTGCAAAAAACACACTTCATCAAATAATAGTTATTTGTTATACAAGAGTGCAAAGTTGCTTTTTAACCGCGTGTTCAATTTTGATGACCGAGCAAGCGAAGGATTCTAAAATTGTATCACGAGCGCAGCGAGTGATTCAAAATTAGAATCCTGAGCGTTAGCGAGGGAATCAAAAGAGCACGAGGTGAAAAATCTTTGCACTCGAGTGCAACACGTAACTTTTCATTCCACCTCAGTGAGGAAATATATAAGGTTTAACAATGACGTGAAAAAATGCCGCGTAAAGAACCGCGTACAAAGCAAATTGAAAAAAGAACACCAAGAAGGTTCCGAGTCTGAGTTTTAAACAAATAAAAAAAAAGTTGTATGATATATTCGGCACCATAGAGGTAGCAGTAAATAGGTTTAATGTTTTTTTTAATTCACAAACTTAGTGCACACGATGTTCTAAATTCAATTTACTTTATCCTCTAGAGAATAAAAACGGCTTTTCCACTCAGATATTGAAGATTAAAAATACTCTTTCCGAGATGGTGGGATGAAAAAATAATTAGTTTGCAAATTTTTTGTATACTTAAGTAAATTAGAGTAAAGTGAAGTAGAAAATAGTGGCGCGCAATAGAAATATGATATCTGAAGTTAAGGATGCCTACTTATATGAAAATTTGTTGTTAAGTAGTTAAATCCAATATTACTTATGGTAACCTTCTTAAAATATATATAAACTGACTTGATGCCTTAAAAACATTACCGTTACATGACAATTATTCAATATTTACATAATTTGTAAGTTATTGTTATTTCACTACTTGTTTAGGCAATCACCTCTTGATGCACATAACCAGAGGACTACTGGGAAATAATTCCCTGTAAAATAAAATCCTGTATAACATGTACGTGTATATGTTACCTACTAATAATGCATTAGGTAAGTCCTCCTATGGCATAAGAATATGAATAAATTAGTTTTAATTTTATACAAAGTAATATTTAAGTTAGCAACCTAATTAGTTTTCTCTTACACAAACAGTGTATATTGATTGAATACTAATTTGTCTTACGCAATTAAATGTGTACATACTCAAAATTATTCAACGTCTAGATGCAATTTTAACAAAGTTCGACAAGTTCTGCACGTAATACTCTTTGCTATTTTCATAAATGTCAATTTAAAATTAAAATAATATATTACGTATAAAAAATTATGATATTAGAACAACATCGTACATCCATGGTGACAAAGATTTGTTATTTGTTGGTAACAGAGGTTAAAATTATCGTATGTCAGATTTTTTTTTTAGGGAGGACAGAGATGCTGGCTACCGCCTGTGCGGTCGTCCAGCTCCACCGGGTTTTGGGCGAGGGCCTGGCCCTACAATAGCCCGGGAGGGAGAAGTGCCGAAGGCACTTCTCCCGAGACGGGCGTAGAAGGCGAAAAGCGCCTTCTACCTCCGTCTCCTGCGGACGCCGAAAACGTACCGCTATTATAGGAGGGGTTGACAGCGAGCTCAAGGGCACCACTGTGGTTCGGACCTCGGCTTGTCTCGCTGTCGAGAGACATGGGGGGGATCGGAACAAAATGCCTCTGTGCAACTGCAGTGTTGCACAATTGGGCCCTACTGAATAATACTCTTGTATGTCAGATTGATGAAATTCATTAACATAGAGAAAAATATCATTGAAGCATTCGTAGTAACCGAGTAGTAAGTCGTCGTCTTTATTAAATTAAATTAATCGTCGTTCATAACTGTATAACCAGGTTATTAACGTAATCTGCTACTAGTTGGATGGGTGACCACTAGTTGCTTTTGCAGTTTTTTCCCTTTAGTCACGTTCAGGCTTCCCGTTTATGGTCTAAGCATTAGTTAGTAATAAGATCCTTTCGACTTATTCTGAAATATTCACAATTAGGGCTGACTAATAAATTATTCTCCAGGCCACGATGATGAGGTATATAATATCCCATATTTCTCGCTTTTTGAAAGAATGACTCGTGTCTCAGCAGAATTTCAATATGATATGATAGGCTGGTAAGATAGGTAAATATCATACAATGATTGCACAACAAAAACGTTCATTGTTTCCACATTTACGGATAAGTATAGACTAGATTCAATACAATAACTGCTATTAAATATGAAATAAGTACCTAAGTAGCTACTTAGCTAGAATCAATGAGAACCCATAAGTCATATCTATTTTAGTTTTAGAAAGGTGTGAGAAAATACACCCACTTTCCCTAAATATTTTATTTCCGTCCATGTAAACAAATTCTTGTTTGGTAAACATGTTTGTCTTTGCTTATTTTTATCACCAATCAGGCTGGGTACTAAAACTGTGATGGGTAGAACGTTCGTCACGTCGATCATAATACGAATGGGCATATTCCGCTTACGAGCTCTGAAATATTTTTGTCTGGTGTCTACCATCGAATCTGGTGTCTACTTCGTTGATGTCTACTCAGTTTGGGGTTTTATGATTTTCTGCGTGAATAAAACATTCGTGGTTGTATATTTCCTTGTTGGGGTCTGTTCCATATCTTTCTGTTGGATCTCGTTAATGGTGACTAAAAGAAATAATGTTCTGGATATGGTTAATATATATAACGACCACAAAAATGATTTATTATAATAAAATTATTCATTATTATATTATTATCTAATAAAATCATTAACGCATATTTTACATTAGCTGTGTAGTGTAGACCTGTACAATATTTATTTCATATTTTTTTCTGTCTTTTTTATGTTTGTGACGGAACAAGCACGAGGTCCACCTGATGTTAAGTAGTAACTTATGCCTACATTATTCATTTTGACACAAATGACGGAATGCACAGCACCCGCCGCCCTGAGACATGCCGCTTGTATTTTTTTATTTTTTTTAGACTGAACTGGTTACTACGGGCTGAACTTTACCACTATCTCACCTGATGTTAAGTGATAATGCGGTCGATGATGGAGCGCGCTTACCCAGAAGATACCAGTTCACTCGCGTTTGAAGGTCCCCATATCACAGACTCAGGCAGGGTATTCCATTCCCTAGCGGTTCGTATAATGAACGAAGAAGCAAATCGCTTTGTTCGGCTAAATGGAATATCTACCATATAGCGGTGGCGCTTCTGAGTATCCCTGGATGTCCGGTTAAAGTAGTTGTAAGTCCCATATGCCTGTAATTTTACTGGCTCTCAAGGGTTGCCGCCGAAAAGCACTGTTAGTTGCTTGACAGTAAATTTTCTACTTGCGGGTGGTAGCTTTTTTTTTTTTATTATTGCTGATAGGTAAGCCTTTGACCTAGGAAAAAAATAAAAAATAATTACCTTTAACCCTTTTACCTACCTTTTACCTACCTTTTTTTACCTTACCTTTTACCTTTGCCTAGCTAGCCAGGCCTTGCATTTGGTTAAGTTCGAGCCAGCGCCGCCGGTGGATATCGAACCATGGACCTGCGTGACATTTTCGTCATCATAATATGCATAGATGATCTGTGTAGAATAAATAATTTCCTTATACATATAAAGTACAAATTATAATCCAATAACTTTCGAAATCAATCGGATCTCTAGCCAACGAAGCCCATAGCCATTGTTTCTCCTTAGAAAATTCCATCTCTGCTTCCCTAAACAAATGGGCTATGCTTCACAAAGTAGGCTTCAACTCTATCTCAACGAAACAAAAGGTGAACAGGTCCGCCTGAAGGATTTTGCCAATGATTATTGAAGTTTCTACGTAACTTGTGTTCTTGAAGTATACACGGTATTGTCCGGCACGGTTTTTTGTAGGATTAAAGATTAAATCACAAAGAACTCATTTCTCACCTCATTTTATGAGTTGACGGAATATTTAAGTACAACCCATACAATAGACTTTTTGCTTAGGACATATGACCACACTTACGTGAACATTACTTACATATGAAACTCCCATGATCGATATACAACTAAACAATAGCCACCAATCAGATAATAAAGGATCATAATAATCATCATATGTTTGCACTTTTTGAATTATCATGAAATTTAATGTAATCTTCGCTTAGTTTCAATAGTATTATATCATAAATTGACATAGGTACTGATTTTATTGACATTTTGTATTTTCTATTCTTTGTATTATTTTTCTTGTGACTGTATTTTAATTTAGTTAACATTGGGTGTTTAGTAAATATTAATAATAATAATTGTGTAGAATTGTATAATAACTGATATATAATGCATTTTTAAGTAATTATGTTTGTTATGATTTAGTAACCGGCTAGGACTCATAGGCTAGGACATAATATTTACCGGATATTGCTCCGACCAGTTCCGAACTTATTTCAAGTTCTGTCAACTTCTGTCACTGTGACAGTTCGGACGGAGAAATTCTGACTTTGACAGCTGTGGCGCAACCGTCTCAACGCCAGTTACGTGCTGAGGCCCGCGCTCGGCGCTGTGCACAATCGTGACTCCCAGACGAAGAACTTCAAATAAGTTCGAAACTGGTTGGAACAATATCCGGTAAATATTATGTGAGTCCTAGCCGGTTACTAAATAATAATTATGGACAAAACTCGCGACAGTTTTTTAGCTCAAATAATGTTTTGTGTTCGCAATTTATGTTTTAGACATGTTGGCGTTTTGGACATCATAGTCTGTTAGCCACATTGTTTGTTGAATAAATAAATAAATAAATATGATGGAAAAAGGCATTTTGTGTGCTTACCATTGAATTGAAATATTTAGACTGGTCTATGCCACTTCAATGAAAAAATGTAAGAAAAGGATGCCTCTGCCAAATTTTGAAATCCAATTTTTGTAACATCAGATTTATGATTACGTTGTGTAAGAAAAATATTAATTGAAATACCAGAAAGTTGATAGCAACGCCTTCTGAAGAACTAACATCTCATACTGCAATCCTCATGATGCCTGCTGGGCGTGGATATGTAGTATTATTATATTATGTTCTATGGCGTGGAGATTATGGCATAGAACATATAATACTACGATTATGATAAAACCAAAAATGGTTTAAAAAAATGTTCAACTTCGGAGACATTTATTTACCGTCGTACTTTACGACGTTTTCTAGCAGTTGAACAGGTTTCCAAATTTTAAATCGATCAGACCTGTAAAATTTACTTATATCAATTAGAAGAGCTGATGACATTCAAAAGTAGATTTTTAAGTCCATAGATTTCTTCAAGTCTTATTAAAACTTAATTAAATGGAAATTTGGTGCAATACAATAGTCGTATACAATGCTATGGAAACTGCTATTGACCTACGCATTGCTTGAACATTTTAGATAGCAACCAATCTCAATACCTGCAACTCCTAATTACGAGTATAATACCTTACATATAACTGTAATTCTTTTTGGAAGGAACTTCCACCGTTGTGTGAAAGCGGTAAAACGGTTATTTGGATACTAAATCTGAAATCTTAGAAACTAAGAAAACTTTTCCCTATTTTTTATTGTGATATAGTTCCGGTGAAGTTCAAAACCTAAGCAAATATGTTTGCAGCTGTTTTAAGAACTAATAATATGTTCTATTTTTCTTTCAAAACTATCTATTAATGCATTAATAATATATGTAGTTTTATTTGTGTGGACAGGCTTAGTTTCATAATAGTTTTACTTTATATATTTTGTATAAAATATACTATTGTGTGGTACATTATTGTTTAAAACATACATTACTTATTCTTCGTTAAAATATATATATTAGTCCAACGTAACAGCTATTGCCATCTTCTGGAAACAGTTAGCAATCTCGACTGCTACTTACTACGTTTGTTCTCTAATTCATAAATTTTCATGATAAAATAAAATTAGTATATTCACTGAATGCCGTAGCGGAATATACCTTGTAGTCAAACCTTGGTTCTCAAAAGCCTTTGGCGAGCTATGTAGCCCTGATGAAATATGAGATGCTGATGAAAAAGCGACTTAGGATCTTAACGGATTTGTTTTGTTTGTAGTTAGGTCTAGGGATTTGAATTGGAGCCGCCTTTAGCCATAATTGTATTAGGAAGGACGCCTTAAAGCTGTCTAAATAATTATAATCTGATATTTTTGTTTCGATAATAGGATTTAGAATACAATTTGATGTTCTTCTTTTACTCTAAAGCTAATGTCATCGTATAACAAATTAAAGGTTACCTATAAGTGTCCTGTATAAAACGTACAGCTGGCTTCAAAAACAGAATTGAAAGAGAAGCACATAACTACTTTTTCTTTTTCAGCACTACGCACTCGCCCTGATATGAGCATCTGATAATATGCTCGAAACCCGGGTCGACGTGTTCGATCTCAACGTGAGTGTTTTTGCCGGTTTAATTATTGAAGCGCTCGTAGCGAAGTGTGCTTAGCCATTCTAAACCGATCCGCAAAGCTAAGCAACGTCTGCCTCGGTCATGAGTTGGATGGGTGACCGCTGGTGACATTACTACTGAGCGCTTCCGTGCGTCGGAGGGCACGTTAAGCCGTCGGTCCCGGTTGTTGTCTTAGGATGGCAGTCGTTTTAGCATGGTGGTAGGGCATTTTGCGAATGCCCGCCTGGCTAGCTACCCCCCTCCAGTAGAAAATCTGTCGCCAAGCACCTAACGGTGTGTTCCGGCAGCTGTCCTTGAGAGCCAGTAATTCTAGGTTAGTTTGTACAACTTCTTTGACCACATCATCACTTACCATCAGGTGAGATAGTGATCAAAGGCTAACCTATCACGCATTAAAAAAAAAAATTATACATTCAACAAATTTAATCTTATTTGATATAATTTACAAAGTCATAATAATTGCTTCATCCAACCAATCATGTGTAAGTATTTCGAAAAGTAAATATAATATTGCAGTTAAAAAGAACCCACAATTTGCTTACACGGCAGAAGTCCCTTATACCAGTTGCACTGTTTCCCTAAAAACGTCTGTATTAAGTGTTCGTACTTAAGCCCTTCTCTACAGGGTAAGCCTTTTTTGACTATCGGAGAATTTTAATAGCGATCACCGACAAACTATATAAATTTAAACAATCAGCCAAGTGCAATTTGAACTTGTGCTGGTGATCCCGATCTGAATGAGTGAATACTGAATATATATCTACAACTAGGCTCCGCCCGCGCGTAAAAAGTTATCGCGCAAAAACATTAACCTCTTTTTGCGCAGTTGGATTAAAACTATCCTTGGTCCTTCCCCGCGTCTCAAACTATTTCTATACCAAATTTCATCCAAATCGGTCCAGTAATTTTGGCGTGAAGGCGAGACAGACAGATAGACAGACTTACTTTCGCATTTATAATCTTAGTATGGATAAAGTGTGTCTTTTGTCAGTACAAAAGACACCAGCATGCGAATTCTACACACATTACACAGATTTTTTCTATCATAAATAGCGAACCTTGGTTTATCTATTTACATCCTCTGCGATCAACTTATATGACTTTCCGTGTTTTTATCATACACTCCCGCGATTTCTTCCACGTAGATAATGATATTATATAATACATTTTAAGGAAAATTTCGCTTTTACAATTTCTCTTATTTTTTCTTATGTTATTCTTGAGTTTATTCAAAACTATGATATACCTACAAACAAGAACTACCTACAAAGTTGAAACTGCGTCGTCCATCTCACAAACTTGAGAATAATCGCACCAATATTTCTGCGTCAGAACTAGTCAGAAATAGTTGAGACTATGACTAGTTGGCTAGTGTAAACAAATTGCGTATGCCGTGAATAATTCATCAAAGAAACGGGCGCTGACAAATGAAATCTAATGAATACGATATGAGACGACGAGGGCGGACTGAGATTTGCAAATGTAGTTTTATCGCGTAGGTGAGAAATAGGAAAAGTGTGGTTTTATATTTGTACGCAATTTCTCTGCTGGGGAACGATTTTGCTATATGAAATCCTCATCAGCCTACCCTTGTCCATCTTATGTGAAGTTGAATTTATAATGCTTCCTCTAATAAATAACACAAGACGCAACACTATATCGTATTGAAAACAAGATGTTTTTCAACAGCACAAAAGACTACAAGAATTTTACAATGTATAAGGTACTGAGGGTATATTATATACTTAGAAAGAAGAAAGAAAAAAAGAAAGAAAGAAAGCAAATATATTTATATGACACAAACAACTTAAATTACTTGCAATGTATGCAGTATACGGAAACGTGTATGAATGTATGTATGCAGTAAATAAGGTAAGGAGATATAAAGAATGCAGTAAATAAGGTAGGTATACCAACATACATACTATCTATATATTTATGCGTGTCAAATGGGATCCATCTCAGCATAATGCTGAGTGCACTGAGCTAAGGATGCCCCTCACGCGGTCGACGTTAAGAAGTCCTTACATATTAGTTTTAAATATTTAATTACATATCAATAATTTGGATTCAGAAGAAACAATAAAAATAAGTATATAATACTTAGATATAATATACACTCAGTACCTTATACATTGAGATACTAAAGCATACGGTTATGCGCCTAAAGTGCAGCAACATATTACTTATCACGACGTTGTTACTAGCATACTGCCCATTTGGTGTATTTTCTAAGCTTTTACATAAGGATACAGTCTGCAGATGCAATGGTTCTTATAAATATAAAAAAAATTGAATCATAATAGGTTTCATAATAGCATAATTTTTTTGATCGGTAATATGGGCTTTAATAATGACTACTTTTTTCATCAAGTAAAGCGTTTTTTGGAAAGTCTAGATCCCGTGTTAGATCCCGGGCCGGACATACGTCGAGGTTTTCTGACAAAATTTTTTTCATTGCAGACCGTTGTCTGGGTCCCGGTGGATAACAAAAGACCGTCCCCTGGGACCAAAATGAACGCCAAACGTCGGTGTTCAGTCAACTCTGTCTACCTCTTCGAGGACTTCAAGGCACAATGACATGTAGTACATATGAAGTTATATTACATTTTAAGTTCTTATTGCCTAATTATGTATAGGAAATTAATTCATCGCAACTGCTTTCTTGAATTAGGCTAGGTACTACTAATACCATTTACCACAAGTTTTAGATAAAGATGATTTAATAAACCTACTAATAAGTATAATTAATGCTCGCATCGGTCCCGGTTGTTGTCTTAGGATGACAGTCGTTATAGCATGGTGGTAGGGCATTTTGCGAATGCTTGCCTGGCTAGCTACCACCCTCAAGTAGAAAATCTGTCGCCAAGCACTTAACGGTTTGTTCCGGCAGCTGTCTTTGAGAGCCACTAATTCTAGGTTAGCCTTAACAACATCTTCGACCACGTCATCACTTACCATCGGGTGAGATAGTGGTCAAAAGGTAACCTATCAAGCAGAAAAAAAAGTTTTTGTGAGTTATTTTGTTACAGCTAAAATGACACAAAGTTACGTAAATATTAGGACCTGCATTAATACTTCCACGCAGACAAAGCCGCGGCCTGGTGCTATTATTATACCTTATATGTATATATAAATCAAAAGTAAATATAGTAACTGCACCGTTCGTTATAATCAAGGTTGAATTGTTATAAACATTACGATGGTTAATAACGCCGCATCGCATGCAACGGAATCCGAAAATTTACAAACTCATGGTTAAGTTACACGAGAAAGCGGGTTAACTATTCTGTCAATAATAAACGAATTGAGTCAAAAAAATTACGCTGTGAGTAAGATAATGATATATTTTTTCTTATTATCACAGGAATAATTAATGATTATTTAATAAAAATTTACATAAAACCATTATCCCTTTTTTTAACATTTACTTGACAAACATTAGCCGTGCAGTTTTGTTATACAAATAGGTAAGCTAGCTTTTAAATTTTGCTAATTAAGGCGCAAGTACTGAATGTACCATGCTGTTTACCTAATGCACCACTATAACAATAAATCTCTTACGTATACCTTAAGTGTGGTCTATATTTTATTTTACAGGAAATTCTCAGTTACTTATATGATGAGTTTTAAGATATTATTCTAATATTCTTGTTTCCTGCACCTAAGGGTACAATAAAAGTTAGAAAATATTATGTCGTATCGACGCTTAAAGGACATTTTTTGCTGTCAAAATTACCTCGTAGTTCCCGCTCTAAGTACATATATAGTTTCTTTTTAGTTACGAAAGCACAATACGAATACTTCTGTCTACCCACGTGATCATATTTTACATTTTATTGTTTTACTGTATGGAACACTAGCTTTAAGCCGTAGAAGTGGTGTACAAACAAGGCCTATAGTTACAACTGCTCATCAATAATTTATTGTAAAGGGGCGTGTCTTCGTGAGTGAACAGCAGGGCGATCACGTATCTTCTGTAGCAATGAATTCTGATTGCAACAATCAAAAATGACAGTTTTGACAGATTTTGTAGCAATGAAATCGTTGATAGCTACAGAACCACGTTTGACGTATCTTGTATCTATCGATAGAAACTGTTTTGAATGAAATAGCGATCACGTAAAATTGAACTTCACTTTGCAATTTATCGATAGATACAAATTGATATTTGATTGATAAAAGATACGTGATCGCAAAATATCGATTCGTTTTTTTGGTAAATAATACATAATTCAACGATCCCATATATGTGATAAAAATTATGAATAGCATGTGCTAAATAATCGCTACCGCCTGTGACAAAGATCAGCCTTATACGACCATGCAGCCCTGCGGCTAACATCTTTATTGCAGGCATTCTTATTCTTGTTTTAATACGAACGAACACGCATAATTATGATTAACGTACTTTGGTTCTTATTAAAGAAACCAACACCTTCTTTATCTTCGTATTCTTGTCCTTATGTTTATCCTCTGACGTGAAGTTGGTCAATATGTCATTCGCTAACATTTGCTTAATTTGCTAACTAATAATTATTATGTCTTGTCACCTGACATAATTATTGGCTTATAATAATATTTTTGTTGAAATAATTTTTACTGAACATGTTTCATATTCAGTTTTATAATTGGTTCTAGAGGGATACTTAACTTGCAACCAAAACATCGATTCGATTAATTTCGGGTCAAGACTGGAAATAGCCCTATATCTGAGTCTACTGGGTAGCAACACTTTTCTCTAATTATCAGCACTCTCGAGTGGGTTATGAAAATAAAGGGCATAAAAAAGCGAGTACCAAACGAAATACAATTTTTATGGTATTTATTTGGGCTTTATGGTACGCAGTCAGGCATATTATTTTTTAAGAAATGTTGCTTGTTAATATCCATTGCCACGTATTCATATATTAAATGCACTTAAAAAAGGAGCAGTTTGTCTATTCGATTGTATTTTTTTTGTGTGTTTGTGTTATATAATTCTCACATTGCTTTACAGGATGTACCTATTTTGATTATTTTTGTATATTCGAAAGCTGGTGCTTATAATGTATAAAATTTGAGTGAGACCTGTCTAGCAGTATGTGAGTTATCCCTAGTAATGCGTATTTATGTTTGAAGTCGGTCTTTCCAAATATCCATATCTTTTTTGTCGAAACATCATATTGTGTTCCACTATGTTAACTTACCCGGAGTGACATGTGTAATGGCTCGCTTTCTACAAAACATGATAAAAAGCATTACATAGTTGCAACGATACTATCCGGCGCAAAAAAATAAAAATAATCTATAGTATTATTTCTTACCTTTTTTCTGTCAGATAGTTACATTAATAAGTAACCCGGGGCGAAATGAGTGAACACGTATCCTAAAACATCAGTAACGTTGAAATAAAAGCATTGTAATAGTTCAACAATACTATCCAGCGAAAACTTTTTTTTTTTTTTTTTAGGGAGGACATAGATGCTGGCTACCGCCTGTGCGGTCGTCCAGCTCCACCGGGTTTTGGGCGAGGGCCTGGCCCTACAATAGCCCGGGAGGGAGAAGTGCCGAAGGCACTTCTCCCGAGACGGGCGTAGAAGGCGAAAAGCGCCTTCTACCTCCGTCTCCTGCGGACGCCGAAAACGTACCGCTATTATAGGAGGGGTTGACAGCGAGCTCAAGGGCACCACTGTGGTTCGGACCTCGGCTTGTCTCACTGTCGAGAGACATGGGGGGGATCGGAGCAAAATGCCTCTGTGCAACTGCAGTGTTGCACAATTGGGCCCTACTGAATAAAACTCTTTGACTATTTGGAGAGCAATTTATCGTGACCTTGTTTTTGCCTCGAGCTCGCCGGCGAGCTCGGTGTTTGATTGTGTGACCTCTAATTACCTCACACCTGGGGATTTTACCTCGACGACTTGCGGATAACGCTAAAGCTGCCAATGTAATGACTGCGATGGGGTCATCCGGGTCGTCTAATACCTGCCGTGGTCGGCGACGGGGGGGTTTGAAAAATGGGATAGAAGAGGCGGTCGAGTAGTTCGATGCCTGGACAACCAATGGGTTCGAGTGGTGGGGCGCTCGATCAAAGTATCGGCGAGCGCAGTCCTTATTGAACTGCGCTAAAGAGGGAAGGTTTAGGTCGCAGTGCAACTCGGTGTTCCGGACATACCACGGAGCGCCGGTTGCACTACGAAGAAAACGATTTTGAATGACTTGAAGCTTATGGAGATGGGCCTCACTAGCATGACTAAACACTACTGATGCGTAAGTCATGATGGGGCGGATGCAGGCAGTGTAAAGTGTCTTCTTATTACTAAGAGACATTTTACTCTCTTTGCGAATCAGGGGACCAAGGCGACCCATTACAAAGGCCGCTCTGTTTCGGACGGTTGTTATATGATCGCTAAAGGTGAGATTCCGATCAAGGGTGACTCCGAGATATTTTGTTTTACTAACCCAGGGGATGGGTTGGTCAAACAAAGTTAAAGGTTGCGGGTAACGGGGGCGAGTCTTCTCAGTAAAGTACATAGCTGCACTTTTAACTGGGTTGACCGCGATGCGCCATTTACGGAACCAGTCACCGATCTCGGTGATGGCCCGTTGGAGGGCGAAAATGGACTTTCTGCTGATACGCCACCCAGTGGTATAAATAGCGGTATCATCCGCGTATTGGGCCAATAGGACGTCTGGCTGAGAGCGTGGGATGTCGCTGGTATACAGCGCGAAGAGAATGGGTGATAGCACGGAGCCCTGCGGGACTCCGGCTCTGACTGGGTGGGGGGAGGAGAGGGTGCCTTCCACGCGATAGCGAAAGCTTCTGGCTTTAAGGAAGTCTTGTAGGATGAGCACAAGACGTTCTGGCACGCCAAGTTGGTATAGCTTGTAAATCAAGCCATTGTGCCAGACTTTGTCAAAAGCTTTCGCCACGTCGAGGAAGACTGCTAGCGTGGTCTGGGGTTTGGGGTACTTGTTAAAGCCCTCAATGATGTGCTCCGTGAGGCGGTGCACCTGTTGGACGCATGAGTGTCCGGGTCTGAAGCCAAACTGCTCATCTGGGATAAGGTGGTGTTCCTTAGCATGGGACTGGAGGCGGTTTGCAAGTAACCGCTCGTAAAGTTTGCCTAAGGCACTGAGGAGGCTGATTGGGCGGTAACTGGTGGGGTCAGATGAGCTTTTGCCTGGTTTGTGAATGCCAATGACAGTTGCACATTTCCAGGTGTCTGGGAATAAGCAGTGGCTCATAGCAGCATTGAAGATGCTGACTAGGAGATGGATGAGAGGAGGAGAGAGGGTTTTAAGAACCCTGTTGGAGATGCCATCGGCACCGGGGGATTTGCGCGGTCGGAGGGCCTTGATCAGTCTCGCCACCTCAGCGTAAGTCGCTAAGGTGGCAGGTGGGAGTTCAGAGGTGACCACAGAGCTTTTACGTTCGACTTCAGCATCCACCGAATCGAGGTGAGCTTGGTCAACGTGATCTACGTTAGGGGAACACTGAGCCTCTAGGCTATCAGCTAGGCACTCAGCTTTGTCTTCGTCAAAGAACGCTGGGACTAGTGGGACTGGTCTGTATAAGGGAGGCATGTCGTTATGGTTACTACCTTTCATACTTCGCGCCAAGTTCCAATAAGCATGGTGGCTTGGCACGAGGTTTGAAAGTTTATCGCCCCATTGTTGATCACGCAACTCAGACATGCGACCTTGAACCATGCGTTCAAAGTGGCGTTTCTTAGTTTTGTTCTCTTTACTGGGGTAAGAGTCGTAATGTCGGGTCACTGCTTTACTCTCCGTCACCAATCGTCTCACATCCGCTGGAATGACAAGGCGCCGGTCGTCCGGCACTATGACCTCCTTTGCGGATGCACCTACTACGGTGGAGAGGTGATTGGTGAACGAATCGATCGCAAGGGTTACGTCATCTTTTGTCAGGATGTCGTCAGGGATCTTGTCTAGGTCCGGTGAACTGATAGCCTTTAGGGCATCGCCTACTTGCTTCCAGTTCACTATCGTCTTAGTGGGGCGGGGGAGGTCAGTCGTTGGGTCGGGACCTAGTCGCAGTATAATGGGTCGGTGGTCAGAGTGAAGCTCGTGAACCACTTCTATGGAGCGTAACCGGAGTGTTACGCCTCTGAATAGTGCCATGTCAAGCAAGTCAGATCGGTGGTCTTCCATATAAGGGTAGTGAGTGGGCTCAGTGGGCGCAATTATGTCAAAGTTAAGTTCTGCGATTAGGTTTTCAAGTGCAATACCTCTGGGATTGTTGACGTTACAATTCCATAGGATGTGCTTACTGTTGAAGTCGCCAATCAGAATGACGGCGCTTCCTAATGAGAATAGGGCTTCTAAGTCAGCTCGGACGATCGGCTTTTTGCAAGCTTGGTAACAGGATGCTATGACTATAGGTTGATGACCAGTCATAGCTAGGAGGCAACAAGATGCTTCCATATTAACAAGAGTTGGGGTAGGTAGGGGAATGCAGTGCAGGGACCTTTTGTAATAGATAAGAGTGCCTCCCCCACGGGAGTTCACTCTATCATCACGTACCGTTCTGTAATTGGCAAACCTAGGGTTCGCCTTCCCCGGTTTTAGAAAGGTTTCCTGCACGCATATGATATCGATAAGGTGGGTACAACAAAAGTCGTGGACGAGGTCACGTTGTCTGAAGAGGCCGTCAGCGTTAAATGACGCTAACGAAACTGAGTACGGTTTCGTGCGTTCGGTTGTACTACCCATAGTGGTTGTACTGGGGAGGGGCCTGGGGAACGAAGCGCTTAAGGGCGCTAAGTAAATTCGCGTGTTCCAATGTGTATTGGATCACGTCCGCTGGGGATTGAGCGTATTGCATCTTGTGGAATAGCTCTTGTACCTCATTGATGTCAACCGACATAGCCAGATCGCTGACTAGGTTGATTGCCTCTTGAAGAGGGGCAGCCATCAATGGCATAGGTGGAGCTTGTGGCCGGGAAGCGGCGCGGGGAGGCGCGCGAATGGGGTTGGCGACGGGTGCCGGGAGCGCGGGGCGAGCCGGGGCCGGTGCGCGGGCAGGGGCCGCGGCGCGGGCGGGTGCGGGTGCGGGCGCGGGTGCGGGCGCGCGGGCCGGGGGGCGGGCGGTAGCGACGGTCTTAACCATACTGGGTGGTTTAGACCATGCGTTACGGGCTGGGAGCGGCGCGGGTATTACCTGTGAGGCAGGTACTACCGTTAATTTAGGGCTTACCCGTTGGTAACGGTCGTAAGAGGGACGGGTCGGCCTATGCCTTGCCACCCTGTGGTTCACTCGTGGTGCTTTAGGGCAGCCACGGTAATTCGCGGTATGCCCTTGAGCACCGCATAAAACACAGCTGGGTGGGTCCGGCGAATCACGGGTGCGAGTGCACGCTGCTGTCGCGTGATCGCCTAGGCACTTAACGCACCTAGCGCGAGCGAAGCAGAAACGGGAGGCGTGCCCGTATAGTTGGCAGTTATGGCACTGCGAGGGACTCCCATTCTTGTATGGGGCTTGGACATCGAGTCCTGAGAGGCCACAGACCTTTTTTAAATTAAAAATGGCCTTGCCTTCAGGAGTACGATCTAGTACTACGAGTACTAGATCGTAGGGGCTGCGGTCCTTCCCGCTGTACATGCGGTGAACTGCATGTACGGGGAAGTCTTGTGCCTTCAGGTCGGCACATACCGAATCGGTATGTACCTCCTTGGGCACACCGCGGATGACCACTCGGAGGACTTTCTCCTCTTCGAGCGCATAAGTGTGAAAACTTATGCTCTCGTGGCGGAGGAGTTTAGTTAGCGCTCTGTGGTCGCTAATGGTGGAAACTTGGACTTTAATGCCCTGCTGCGTGGAGCGGGCATTAGTATAGTGGATCCCACGATCCGAAACTAAACGGGACAGCATGTCCCATTTGGTTTTGTCCTGAATGAACAGGGGCGGAGGCGGTTTTTCGCGGCGCGCGCTCGCGTCCTGAGGGGACGCGGCAGTGGTGGCCGGAGCGGAGGGAGGAGACGCGGGGCGCGGGGCGGGGGTCGGCTTCTTGCCGGAGGCGGGGGCCTTAGCGGGTGCCTTGGCGGGAGGGGCGGAAGTTGCGCAACTAGCGGCTTTAGGAGCACGCTTGCGCTTTCTATCTACGACGGTATAGCCGTCGTTATCTGAGTCCGAGTCAGTGCGTAAGGCGCGACTCGGATCTACCTCCATCTCCGCTTCGGAGTCCGAAGTGGGCTCGACAACGGCGATGGAGGGACGGGTGCTCGCTGGCCTCCCGATCGGTGAGCGCGAGCGAGACCTCTCACGGGGAGGGGCTGCCACCGTGCGTCTGTTGTCAGGGCCCGGAGCGGGCGAAGTCGGGCTGTCCTCTGAGAAGGACCGGGTCAGAGGAGGGACGATGGCCTCCGGAATTGGAATTCCGGAGGGAGCGATGAGAGTGTCCGTGAGGCGGGCACTCTCTGCATCGTTAAGCGATTGCTGATGATCAGCGTAGAGTTCGGGGTAGCGGAGGGCGAAGGTCTGAAGGACCTCCACCTCACCGTTAGAGGGACGTTGCATCCTGAGGGGAATACTCAGGATGGCCTAACGGGTTCTGTCTCCCTCACGCAACTCGTGAGCTCACTTGTGTGAGAGGGAGTGAGTACCTATGGTGTGCCCTAATTGTGTACCCTCTCCGAGCTTTTTTCTCGGCGGAGAGGGGTGCTCCTAAGCGCTACTCCGGGTTTGACTAGGGGTGACCCCAAGGCCAGAATCCCGGAGCCCAGCTTGCTTCGGCTGACCCGTGAAGCGGGAAAGGCCACGGTGCAAGGTTAAACCAAAACAACAACAGTGGCCGTTGTCACCGTAGGGTGTCACACTGCGACCGCAGCAAATGGCGGATTTGATCGTTCAGACGGGTTTGGCTGACGCTACCCCACGCCTGAACGACGTCGCTTAACAGCACAAAGTGTGTTGTTACGCGACTGTTACTATGTTGCGTCGGATAGTAAAGTGGTGAAATGCGCACCGAAAAGTGCGGTCGAAGCAAGACCACCAGCCCGATATGATGTTGTTCGTCCGAAACAAGGGACTGGGTAGGTGGTAATGCCAGACGTCTTAGAGCGCCTCTGCGCGACGGCACGGCGAGCTCGTAGCTCGCGTTGCTCGGCGTTCGGCGGCTGCTCAGCGTCTGCACAGAAAACAAAACTTCGTCAGGACTGCGTATTCCAAGGCACTGGTCTGCAACTAGCGTCGGAACGATGACCCGAGTGAGACGGCAATAGTGCGGGGACTATTGCGGTCTCACTGGGAGATACTGGCGGAGCTGTAGACAGGTGTGCTCGGCGTGGCGGCACAGGTCGGAATGTGAAAAAGCCCAGCGAAAACAACCAATCCATAATCCTTATCGTTTTCTATGTCGTCACATAGCTACATTAATACGTACCCGGGGCGAAACTGGTAAGTATCCGTGTATCTGCAAATAACATTGAAGTATTCCATTATATTGGATCCTCGCCTCAGGCGGGGGCCGTCTAATAAACAAGACAATATTCGAATACAGCCTTGTTTGTTCTTGAGACGCTTATTGTTGTATTAACCGGTTGTATTATGGATTTTCTTGATACAGTTCCGAATGGGTTTATTAGCTTGTGAATTTTATAGTATCTATGTTTATTTTTAATAGCAAGAATCTTTATTGTAACATTGTATCTGTTTAAGCTTGAGTGGAATTACATGAGGAAGTGTGCCTACATAAATAGAAGAACAAAATATAGCAGTAAGTACATTAATCAATGGGGTTGATTACTGTAACTTTTCCAGAGACGGCGCTGCAGAAGTTTATCTCATGTATAAAACTTCATATAACCTTATGAAATGTCGAATCTTCCGATTAAATTTAAGTAAAAAAATAAGACTAAGGGGATGTGAGTCGAAGGGCTGTTCTGTTCTTTACACTATGGTACCTTCATACCAAATTTCATCCAAATAGATTCAGCCGCTTGAGCGTGAAGAAGTAACAAACATATAAACACACTCACAAACTTTCGCATTTATAATATTAGTAGGATAAGTAGCGTAGCAATGTTTCTCGCTTAACCCACGGAAATACTATATTTTTTCGATAAAAAAGTATCCTGAGTGTTAATTTAGAGTGTAAGCTCCCTCCGTACCAAATATCACTATAATTAGTTTAGCCTTGCCTTGGTAAGCTATCAAACAAATATATTACAAATCCTTCCTTATCCCAAGGGGACACTATACTTACTATTTTGGAATTTAATATTGCCTATGTGCCATTCCAGGGTGTTATCTACCTTCATACCGAATTTCATCTAAATTGGTTCAGCTGTTTGAGCGTGAAGAAGTAACAAACATATAAACACACTCAGAAACTTTCCCATTTATAATATTAGTAGGATTATTAGCTACCTACTGATTCTGGACATACGCAGTGACTTAATTTTTATAGAATTTAGTTTTTATGGAATTATGACGGAACGATCGAGGCTCATCTGATGTTAAGCGATCACCTCTCTATAGGTGTGTTAGGTGCTTGGCGACTGACTTTCTTTTACTAGAGGGTGGTAGCTGGTAGTGTATACAGGCAAGCATTCGCAAAATGCCATTCCACCATGACGTGAAGCTCCAGCCGCCGGCGCTGAGAATTTAACCAGGGACCTGGGGCAGGACAGTCCATAGACATTATTACCGCTCAGGTATCATCGCTTAAATATTTTTGTAATATAACTGTGACAGTTTGATTAACCTAGCACACTGTTTTGTTGAGCATGATCAAAATTTGCGAACAACATGTAAGTAGATTCAAACATGCCCGCTGTGGGAAATGCAACTTCAAAATTGGATACCATGTGTAATACGTAACTTAGTAGATACATTTTATTCTCGAAATAACCTCGCATATCGTTCCTTTGCCGTGGTACCATTAGATAGTTCCTTTAATGGTACCACAGTAAATTTAATTTGCCGTGGTACCATTGACTCAATGGTACTACGAAAATGCTGATTTCTATTAACCGTGGTACCATTGAATCGTTAGACTAAAAAATCCGTTGGCTTTGCTTAATTCAACGGAAGCAAGATCAATAAAGAACAATTTATATGTTAATTTTTTTTATTATGATTTTGATGACAATTGGAAAAAAGACTATTAATTTATGATTCGGTTGAAAATAATCTTAAAAAATATAAACAAATAGGTTTTAGATGTGACAGCTGTCAAAGTGACAGTATATGTCAGATAGATAGGTGTGATTTGTGACAGGTGTCAAAGTGACAGTTGGTTCGTATTTTATGTAATCAATTGCTTTTCGTTTTCATAAAATCTGTCCCGCGATCTCATAGAGATCTTTACTTCAGATGACAGCTGTCAAATTAAAATAGGATTTATCTCGGAAACTATTGACCCTAGACCACTAGTTTCTTAACAGATATGATAGATCTCAGAGAGATCTTCCTTTCGAATGGCAGCTGTCAAATTTAAATAGGGTTTATCTTGGAAACTATTGACTACATCAATAGTTTCTTTGCAAAAGTGATAGATCTGATAGAGATCTACATTTCAGATGACAGCTGTCAAATTAAAATAGGGTTTATCTCGGAAACTATTGACCCTAGACCACTAGTTTCTTAACAGATATGATAGATCTCAGAGAGATCTTCTTTTCGAATGGCAGATGTCAAATTAAAATAAGGTTTATCTTGGAAACTATTGACTCTACATCAATAGTTTCTTTGAAAAAGTGATAGATCTGATAGAGATCTACATTTCAGATGACAGCTGTCAAAATATAATATATATAATACGTTTTTGATAGGCTTTAATGCTTGAAAAACATGCATTTCAAGTTTTGTTTTACTAGGATTCCACTTACACAGTATATGTACACGCTTATTTATGTCTTACAACTTAATAAAGATACTTAACAATTGAAAAAAAATTGACAAATTAAATATAATATATGCACAGAACAATTTTGAATGTTAATCTGGAACCAATGAGGAAATTATTACTACGTACATTATTGGTTTATTCATTGAAAGTTTCATCATTCGCTTACCTATCAACAACCGAAAATAAATAGTTTTGATATTGTGGTCCACATTAATCTCTTTAAGTGACATATTTAGCAGTCATAACTTTCGAGATAAACCCTATTTTAATTTGACAGCTGTCATCTGAAATGTAGATCTCTATCAGATCTATCACTTTTGCAAAGAAACTATTGATGTAGTCAATAGTTTCCAAGATAAACCCTATTTTAATTTTACAGCTGCCATTCGAAAGGAAGATCTCTCTGAGATCTATCATATCTGTTAAGGAACTAGTGGTCTAGGGTCAATAGTTTCCGAGATAAACCCTATTTTAATTTGACAGCTGTCATCTGAAATGTAGATCTCTATCAGATCTATCACTTTTGCAAAGAAACTATTGATGTAGAGTCACTAGTTTCCAAGATAAACCCTATTTTAATTTGACAGCTGCCATTCGAAAGGAAGATCTCTCTCAGATCTATCATATCTGTTAAGAAACTAGTGGTCTAGGGTCAATAGTTTCCGAGATAAACCCTATTTTAATTTGACAGCTGTCATCTGAAATGTAGATCTCTATCAGATCTATCACTTTTGCAAAGAAACTAGTGGTCTAGGGTCAAAAGCTACCGAGATAAACCCTATTTTAATTTGACAGCTGTCATCTGAAATATAGATCTCTATCAGATCTATCACTTTTGCAAAGAATCTAGTGGTCTAGGGTCAATAGTTTCCGAGATAAATCTTATTTTAATTTGACAGCTGTCATCTGAAGTAAAGATCTCTATGAGATCGCGGGACAGATGTTATGAAAATGAAAAGCAATTGAGTACATAAAATACGAACCAACTGTCACTTTGACACCTGTCACAAATCACACCTATCTATCTGACATATACTGTCACTTTGACAGCTGTCACATCTAAAACCTATTTGTTTATATTTTTTAAGATTATTTTCAACCGAATCATAAATTAATAGTCACTTTTCGAATTGTCATCAAAATCATAATAAAAAAAATTAACATATAAATTGTTCTTTATTGATCTTGCTTCCGTTGAATTAAGCAAAGCCAACGGATTTTTTAGTCTAACGATTCAATGGTACCACGGTTAATAGAAATCAGCATTTTCGTAGTACCATTGAGTCAATGGTACCACGGCAAATTAAATTTGCCGTGGTACCATTAAAGGAACTATCTAATGGTACCACGGCAAAGGAACGCGCATATAACAAGTTGATGAAACTTTGTGTTCGGTTACAAGTGATCGGCTTGGTTATAGTTGTTATAGTAAAGTTTTTTAAGGGTCGTAATAATAAATCAACGCAATTGGAAGCCGACTGCTGCAGATCTCACAATTTTTAGCACCTCTATACATAGTCTATTCCGTAATACATTACGGAATTTTTTTTTTACTTTTTGATGTTGATAGACTTCCTAGCCTTTCACCACTATCTCATCTGATGGTAAGTAATGGCGTGGTTGAATATGTGTTCAGGCTAACCTAATATTACACAATTATATGTATATTAAAAAAATCACCTAAAATTACTGGTTCTCAAGTATAGCTGCTGCAACACACCGTTTGGTGCTTGGATGATTTTTCTACTTGAGTAGGTAGGCGGGCATTCGCAAAATGCACTAGCACCATACAACACCATTCTATAACGACTGCCATTCTAAGACAACAACTGGACCCGACGGCTTATCGAACCGGAAGCGCTCAGTAGTGTACGTTGCTTATTGCATAGTTGCAGATTGATACCTATAAACAAGGCCTCTGTCTTAAACAGGCTATGTATAATAAATTGCCTTTGGAAATAACACGTCTTCCTCTAAATAAATTCAAGATTATTATTAAAAATTTCTTGAAAGCCATCCATTGTACCATATCAACGAGTACATGAGTTGTTTATTTTCTGATTTGCAAATGAGGATGTAATGTAGTCACTTAGTTGTACTTGTATTGTGACATTATGTGACATGCTTTAATTATTATTTTTTTCTCTGAACTGGGTAGCGCTTGACCTTTATCTCACCTGATGTTAAGTGATGATGCGGTCGATGATGGAGCGGGCTTACCCAGAAGATACCTATGCATGTTTTTCTGTGCCGACTTACCAATGTTATGTAATGTAACGAAGTAGTGAAATAAATAAATAAATAGCACTACTATCAGTATGCATCTGTGATACTGCATGATACCGCTAGTATCTAACCAATTTACCATAACTAGTGTCCGGGAGATATTAGACAATATACTCGCTTGCCATACATTTTTTTTGTAAGTGCAGATGTGATCTAAGTAATTCAGCACTCAAAGACAGAAACCGGAACTCACCGTTAGGTGCTTGGCGACAAGTTATGGTAGCTATCCAGCCCAGCATTCGCAAAATGGTCTAGCCATACCGCGAAACTCAATCAGGCGGCCGGATTTGGATACCCCTGGGCCATTCCTGTTTGAAATTGAATTAAAAACATCTAATCGGGGGAAAATATGAGTTACTAGACAATACACAATGTTTAATATTTCGATGTGTGTTTATTCGTATGTGAGTACAGCGTGAATTTTAATCGTTAAGATAAAACAAGGAGTCCAGAGTCTGGAGTTCTTCACTCGAGTTTACATTCTGGAGTCCAGACGGAAAACTCGTGAACCATACTGCTTACAATCCCTTTGTGCTTATGCGTAATGTTGTTATGCTTCCTCTTCTGCGAAATTTCGCTTTGTGTTGCAGCTTTGAAGGTTAGCGTAACTACAAATATTTTAACGCATACTTAATACAGTTTGTAGTTGCATACCAATGTAGCCATTTCGTCTGTAGCACACTGTATATACCTACTTGCTGCACTGCACACCGCTCCAAACTAATCTGTATACTGTGCATTATGGACTGCGTGTTTTGTTCAAGTATCTCGAAGTCCTTGGCTCCTTCTCCGTGGATCGATATTTGAATTGATTTTTTTAACAATAATGTTTAGTAGCAGTTCGGAGTTTCCAACTTTTCGCGGTAGATGGCGATACGCTCTCCAACATGTGAGACTAGAACATGACAAACAATACGTGGGAGTTTAAACACTTTTGCCTACCCCTACAGTGATGTAAATATGTTGTTGCATGAGTAAATTAGGTGTGCCCTGCGGTTTTATCCACGTAGACCATGATAAGAAGTGATGATGATGGGGACAACTAAAGTTAGTACCTATGTAATATAGCTCATCTCTAAAAATAAATTTAAAATAAGAACATTATTACAAGTTTTTTTTTAAATAACAACAATATATCCAAAATAGTTCCACATAAACGTTCAAAGAATCACTTTATTTCCAGCCACACAAAAACTATTTACGATCGACCCTTTACAGTTTTTGAAGCATTTCAATTTGCAGCGGAGATAAAGCTCTCAACGCTTTTTTCAGTTATGTAGAGCACGTGATGCCGAGAAACAAAAAGCACCATGTGTTTGTAAAAAAAATTAAGGACCGTGGAGCAGTTTGCTATTGGAGTGCTAGTTTTTGCGTTAACTTTGGACACTCAAGAACGTGATTTGAGAATATTTATGAGAATTATCATGAGTTTGATGGCGTTGAACTTAGCGCGTTTCGAGTGGTTCTTCCGCTGAATGTGCCAGGGTGTCTGATGGGACGGTGGTTGCTTCTCGGAAGTTTGGACATCTGGTTTCAAGAGCGTTGAATCGATATAAATAGAAATCGTCTAAAGGTCGTGTCACGTGTCATAATATCACTTGCTTCTATTATAGTTCGGTATGAAAAATATTTTTATATAATTTGAAAAATTATTTCACTTGTAAAATGATTACCTCCAAAAATATACACTAACATAATATATTTATGTTAATAAATAAACATAAATGATTTTATGTATATAAATTGTGGGTTTAAAATTATTCAAAGGAAAAGGAGAACTTGTACGACAAATTTATCTTTTTATATTTTATATTTTTCAAGTCTCTTTTGTTAACAATTGGATGTTACGTAGTTTTTACTCGTATGTTTCTATGGTTTATTGTCAAAAAACTTTGAACTTTTAAAATAATATAATTTTATCCTTTATACAAATACATGTAATAAATTACCATTAAAACATTTGTTATTAAAAACAAATCGAAAATCTTTTTTTCAGTTTATATCTATTTCAGATTTTTATAGAAGATTTCTCTGAAGATATGTTTTAAAACGAATAAAGATTGATTTCAAAAAGGTCGCTACTCTGTGAGCTCTCAATAAAGCATATCGAATCAAAAGAATTACTAAAGTAAAACAAAGGCATCAGACAAATTCAAGAAACTTGAATAATTGAGGACCAAATTTACCGTGAACTAGCCGCTAATTTGTTCAGCATACTATGTTAGAGTACTTGGTCAAATCATTTAAATCTTTACTTACGTCATAGGATAATTAATGTACTGTAGCTTAATAAAATATACAAAACAATACCTACTTTGGTACCTACTTTTTCTATTAACGTAAACGCATTTCACATTTCCTTATAAACTTGTTTAATAATTCACATTCTCATAATGAGTATCTTCCGACATTAAGCACCGTGCCCACTTGTACACTCCCGGAGGAACGAACAGGAAGCACCGCTCGGAACACCGATTCCGGGAACGTTATTGTGTAATAATTACTTATACCGCACTGTTCTGTTTCAGGCATGGTTAGTGTAGAAGGGAACTTTTTGAATGACAACAAATGTATGAATTTATACCTGATGAATCAGAATCAGAATCAAAAATCTTTATAGGCCATTATTACAGTAAACGTTACACTAGGCAAGTCATTTTACAATACGTTGGTCACATGATTATTTACTAGAAAATTATGATAATAAACTTCTTAATCTACCATGTAATTGCAATATGATATATCATACATATTTGCAATGCATATAATTTGTAATAACAACTTAAAATTAATTTAAATACTATATAATCAATGTGAAACAAAATAAAGATTAAGATGATGTCAATAATATTTTGTAAAATTGTTATTGCGATAAATTTAAGATTACTAAAAAAATAATGGCAGTATAAATTTGTTATATTAAGGAATTTATTGTTCATAATTCAAAATGTAAAGATGTAAAGTTTCCTTACAAAGCTTTATCAAAAGCACCTTTAAAAAAATGCTGAATAAATTGGATAAGAATATTATATGTTCTAATAGTTATTTGCAAAATTATAATCGCATAATAATTATATTCCAGTATCGACAAAAGTTCTCCCTGTTTCAGTGAATTTTTTTTAAGTCCACAGCGTATTTACATTTATTAATTAACATAAGTCTATCATGTTAGTGAATGGTTTGGGTTTTATAAGTGAAATCAATTGTCCAATCATATAAAAAGAATTTTCATATACCTAGAAGCAAGTGATATTCATGAATGACAAAAGTGTTGAACAGGGCGAGTGAGCTACCTGCTGATGATAAAACACTCATAATTATCGAACGATACCAAAACATTGATAGCAGTAAAAAATAAACAAAAATATCAAAGTTGTCACCGTAAAGCTATTTTTTACGATATGTTTTTGATGATTGTTTTCAAAAACTAATACTGCAAACGCCGATCAATAGTTTTGAAGCTGTAAACAAACCTAATCTTTCTTCTCAAAAAAGCAAGGCCCGAATCACACTTGGCCAGCTTTGTTACCTCATACAAGATCTATTGAATACATTTTAAAAATAATGGCAAGCATTATTTCAGCAAAGCAAATAGTTACAGATATGAATCAAAGAGGCTTAAACTTTAGACAGATACCTTTTATTTAAATACTACAAGCTAAATAAATTAACGGATAAGATTTATTTAAAATTTTACGTAATTGTCATGAATTCTTTCCATATTTCTCCAGCATACGCAAAGCGTCGATAGATAGACAGAGACTGCGAGTTCCTCTCGTAAGACGCTCATAATTCCCCGGGAGTGTTTCACACGTAATAATCTCATAATGCTGTTGTATATTCACAGTGCACGTGGTAGGAGCTAAATGCGTTTGAGCAGTGAACATTGAATTCGTGTTTTACCTTATTATATACAAACTAGTTTGAACTAAATTTTCATCTCGAAGCGCCGCGCCGTAGCGAAGTTGGCTTAGCCGTTTTTAACCGATCAGCTAAGTTAAGTCCACCTCGGTCATGACTCTGGTGCACAATGGCACATCCAAACTAAAATCTCTATTTGTTATGTTTTCTATCCTTTTTCAAGACATGTTCATACCACACCAGTCTATTAGGTACTCTTCAACTCTTCTGCCACATTACCATATCTAATCTTTTTTTAGGTTTAAAGATATATTTATTCCCAATAAGACAATACAGTCACTTACTTGAGAACAGTGCTTAAACGAAAATTAAAACTATACATTCGTCATGCAGTCTATCATAATGAATACTATAATAGCCACCCATCCAATGCATTATTTACATAAAAGTGAAATATAATTTTTACTTAAACTATACCTACTTAATAACATTTGCATCATAGCAACACGCATTGCTCTTTTATGCGCATTGTTTTTCATTACTCAACTAGATCCATATTAACGACTAGTATTATGATGGTATTTTAATTTTCCCTGAGACATTATGAGCATTTGTGGGTAGCATGTGTTCTTAAGAGCTGTCACCATTCCATCTATCCCATATTTGTTCTGTTTCACACGACCTGATTTATCATCGTCGTCGGTTTGGATCATTGCTCTAAATGAAATAGAAATCTCATCAGCATCATAAAGGAAGTCAATAACTTCATTCATTTTCACGTCCTGAAGCGTAAAAGCCACAGAAATTAAACTTACCTAACACAACTTACTTCTGAAAGCTTAACTTACCAAATGAATTGAGTTGCCTAAAATTGAGTGTAATCTCTCTCGAGCTTCAAACTGTTACATACAACATTAATGTGTTACTTAGTGTTAACATGAACCTAATTATAAGACAAGATATCTATAGAATCCGCATAAAAACGATATCAAGTAATAAGTCTTTTTTAGTTTTTTGGTATTACAGACGGACTGATTGGCGTGTTTTTTTTTTGCCTTATATGTTAGCCTTTGACCACTATCTCACCTGATGGTCAGTGATGATGTGGTCGAGGATGTTGTTCAGACTAACCTAGAGTTACTGGCTCTCAAGGACAGCTGCCAGAACACACCGTTAGGTGCTTGGCGTCAGATTTTCAACTTGAGGGTGGTAGCTAGCCAGGCGGGCATTTGCAAAGTGCCCTACCACCATGCTGTAACGACTGCTATCCGAAGACAACAACCGGGACCGACGGCTTAACGTGCCCTCCGAAGCACGGAAGCGCTCAGTAATAATGTCACCAGCGGTCACCCATCCAAGTCATGACCGCGGCGGACGTTGCTTAACTTTGCTGATCGATTCAGAATGGCTAAGCAAACTTGGCTACGAGCGCTTCAAAACGATACGCTGCGTGTACTGATACATAATCATTACTTCAGCAACTGTCTTACATTCCTTAGAAAAACCTTATTTTCTATATAATTATCTTTTATGTCTCCAATATGACTTAGTCTAGACTACATCACGGTGGTAAGATTGGAAGAGCGTATCCTGGCTACAAACAAGGACTCCTAATATTTTCTAAAATAATTACTAGTTACGTAGTACTAAGTTCCGAACAGTAGGTAATAAGTTGCGATATCTAAAGTAACCACAAACTTTATAAACTTAACAGAGAACAATAACCAAGCGCTCCCGCCTTTGCACAAGGGTGCACACAAAATCATAATACAAAAGAAATATACGGTTATTTTACACTAGTGCGGTAGATTATATCTTTTATGTCTAAAATCAACAGGAAGTTTTCAAATGGGGCATGTAACCTATACTTATGATGCTGCTTTCTATGGGGTGCATAAATTTGTTCAAAGGGGTTTGCGCAAACAATGCTGCTCTAGCTACGTTTTTTTTCCTTTTTTGTAATTGTTCCAGTTGCGGTGGCCAGTATTCGGAGTTTCAAAAAGTTTAATTCAATTTCGGCGTGGAAACAAGGTAAACACTCAGTGGACCGGTCTCGTGTTTGGACTAAGTTCCAAAGCAGATTAGTGACTGCGATTCGACAAAAACAAATCCGCGTAAAAAGCTTTCGGGGATGGCGAGGGTTTTAAAATTTTTATTAGTATATAAACATATATGTCAATTTACTTCATTTTTTATTTAGAGACAGTCGTGTTTTTCTTTAAAAGTAACCAAAGAAAAGAGAGGAAGCAAGGTAATTTTAACCATAATAAAGTTATCTTAAAGCCATAGGTTAAACATACAGTTTCTTTGTCAAGTATTGTAATTAAGATATTTTCATTAACAATTTAAAGGCATAGATAAAACATATTTTGTAATGTGTTTCTGATTCCTTTTATTTTACTGTAGAATAAAGACAGGGCCAGATATGAAGTACATTAATATACAATTAAATATACGCACGCATTACATAAAGCATTATATAACGAGTATTTTCTCAACACTTATTTAACCGCTTCCAAATGATAATCTAACTTCTCCAGAAATTTACTCAAACACAGAACATTGCATCAAAACCGGTTTAGCTGATTAAGAAGAGCTCAGAGTGTACACGCGACCTGAAGAACCACAATAATTATAATTTTGGTATTTTTATCACAGATTTTGTGCCTCAAAAATCAAGATTTGGGCGATCGTAACAGAAGTGACGACGGGTTGATAATTCATCAATCAAGCAGTATCCTGCTACATATACTCACGTATATGTAGTATTATGGTGTTCTATCCCAATATACGAACATAAGTATCAATATTATCTTTAGGTTCATATTAGCTAAAAAAATAGAGAGTATCATTATAATAAGTCTCAACAAAAGTTCGTCAGTTAGGGGTGGGTCTCTAAGTATTATTTTTGATTTGTTGTCTTTTGAGTGGAAGCGTGGAAACATATTTTACCAACCCCAAATACTCGGGATGTGGGTAAGAATACTTAGGTATAATTGCAATAACTGCTAACACAACGCTATTCTAAATAATATAAATATTTTTATTGTTATACTTAGGCAATAAATGCTTTATTTTTTGCTGGACTTATGAAGCTGACTTCTTTCATCAATGCTTTTAATAAAACTTCCCTGGTGAATAACTGAACAAACAACGAGGTCCTGCGTAAACAAAAACATTCCAGCTACAGCGTGCAAAATTAAATAAAAACGCTAAAGTCTAGGTGGAAAATATTGTAATGGTGAAAAATATAAAAAGTGGTATTGCTTGCCAACACATGAATGTAATATTCCTAAAATTCGAAAATATTTATAAATCTCATTGTGGTTATATTTTTTTATATTGCTGTGAAATTGTGAAATACAGAATTGGTTTACAATTATAGAAATCTATATAACTGAATCGTGTACATAAGCGTTTGAAGATAATAAATATACAATCTTCATCTTTGTAGACATCGCAGCTGTAGATTTGTTACACTAAACAAATTCTGAGAAATACGGTATATTACAAACATATCTTACCATTGTACGTGTAGTTTATTTTGCAGTAATAGCCGAATGATTAATAACTGCCATGCTCTGCGGCAGGTTCCATCGCCGCCTGATTGAGTTACATCGCATGATGGAAGAGCGAAAATTTTGTCAAATAGAAAATCTGTTGTCAAGCACCTAACACTGGGTTCCAGTGACAACCCTATAGATACATTAGTTCTAGGCTTAGTCCGTTTACCATCATCAACCACATCATCACTAACCAACAGGTGAGTTTGAAAAGAGCTAGACTATCCGCTTTAAAAAAAAAGATTGTTCATACTCGTAACAAACTTTATTTAAAAAAAAAAACTGTTTTTGTTTATTATTTTCACGTTTGTTTTATAGAATGTTAGGAAATGACGCAATCTAAGTAGATAAACAACCAACCACAATATTACGTTAGAATACGTCACTAATTTCTATACGTTTTCATTGTAGCATACTTCACAATATGCTAATCAAGCTCTTGTTATCTCTCTACCAAATCGAATCTGAGTCTTGTAAGAAAAGCTTTCTACGTAACGCTTAACGAGATACGCTCATATTATAATCTGACCCACTCAAGCTCCGCAAAAAATAGACGCGCGAACCCCAACACATGTAGATACGACAATCGGTTATCCGTGACGCAGTCGACTCATCTTCGCCACATGTTCAGTATTAGTTATATATGGCACCGAAATCCAATGATCATAATACACGACATAGAGGATTAAGTAGGATACAACTGGTATAAATGCTGTTGGTGGTCTGCGACCCTCATGTTGTTTTTTGCACTGACATACTGTCGAGTGGTACGCATCTGTTAAAATATCAATATTTTTTAATCTGGCATACTTACATTATTTATTACTGCCGCTCTCAAAGGTCAGTTCTTCCTAAAACACGGACGTAGTGATACATGGGAAAAATGTCTATCTCAAATGTGTTGACTTGTGTTTCCAGCGATGACTCTTTGCGTATTCATTATTGAAGTATAATGAGCTTTACATTTTAAGTCTACTATGAGTGCTAGTTTTAAGATCTGGGTCCCAAATAAGAGTCACCTGCCAAGTGTCGGTGATACTACAAATTAGGCACAATACAGTGCTCGTTATGATTTCCTATTACTCTTACTTCTTCTACGTCTTCGATAGGTGTAGTGGATGAGGTACTACCAACAAAAATACACAGAATATTCAAGTAGGGTTGGTGTATGGTATGCTCCTGGACACCGACACCACTTTTTATTATGAAATAACGATTTACATGTCAATCAATAATTGTTTCGAATTAACACATATATATATATAGATATATATATATTATCATCAATTACTCTATGTATCTTCAGTTTACTCGTGAATCTCGCGATCATGGAGCAATATTGCCCAAATATCCAGAGTTCTAAAACAATCAAATACATGCTAAAAATCTTATTTCTAATCATATAGATATGTTATAATATTTATCTTCTAATCATCATTCATATCTATTTATCGTATACATTTGACATAAATATGCCTGCATTTCATTACATGATAAACTTTTTATATTTAAGTTTGTTAAAAATGTTAGCCTCATTTATTATTTCAATTGGCAACAAATTACTTTTCTCGACAGAACGTACGCACGAGGACACATATCTAATCCGGAGGGTCCGATACTTTTAACGAAGTTCGTCGTCCATTTATGTCACCCCTTCCATTTAAACGGCTAATGCTCGCCTCATGTTCATTCATGATTTAGGGCTACATATTGTGTTAACAGCGAAATTAGTATCGAAAGGTGCGATATAAGCACTCGAAGCTTATTCATGTGCACGAAATAGCGGGATGAAACCAGTTCGGTTATGATTATGGGTTTTTATCCCTTTGAAAGGGCCAATTTTTGAAGTGATTTGGCACGGGTGCCTGTACAATACAGCTATTTTTTGTTGTAGCTTTTCATCTTTATTCTCATGGTGTTTTATATAATAATAATACTTAAACGAGTTGGTTTATAGAGTAACAATATTTAAATATGAGTGGATAACACGTGAAACTTTTTTTTTCCTAATGGAGCTCTTTGTTTCATCCTCATTTCTATTTTGGCGTGCTGGACACTGCGTGAAAGTAAATGATTGTTAGAGCAAGTGTTGCATGAGAATATTCTTTTGTTTTACGTGGTGCTTAAGCTCATATATTTGGTTGAAGTGTGGAGACAGGCAAAAATTCATACTATATCATACCGTCTCATGGGAGACGTAAGATGTGACCAAGAGTAAAAATTAAGAATCACAATAAGCATGCTATTACTCACGTTATGGGTGGGGTGTTTATACACATTGGGTGCAAAACAGGGCTTTGCTATCTTGATGCTCCGATTACCCAAATGTGTCTGTGAGCAGGGGTTGGGAGCTCAATGGTAGAGGGTATATTAGCAAAGACACCATTCAAAAAGAAGGTTCAGGCTAGCGACTATGATATCGAAGCCAAATTTATTTCCTATGTATCCTCGTGTCATGTTGTGTGTTGGTACAGAAAATACAGATAATATGTACTTCTTATCCCCTTTATGTTTTAAGATTAGATTACATAAGACGAGAGAAGAAGGGAAAAGATGGACCTTAAATAATACAGATAAGAGGAGAAAGATGATGAATTTATTGACGTTATTTCACTAAGGGCCCGTTTCAGAATGTTATAATAAAGTTTCAGGTTGCTATGCAACACATAAAATAACTGAGTGATAAAAATGACAGTTAAAATGCAGCGCGCGTTTCAAGCTTTAACCGATGGATAGGCTAAATCGATGACTGTGAAACGCAAAGAAAGTATTTTGTTGAATAAATATGTTCTGGGTAGTAAAACCGGAACTTACTCGAACATTCTGAAACAGGCCCTAAATGTTATTAATTATATTGTTCGCATAAATTTACCTATTGTATGAAAAGTTACGCTCCAAGACCATCTCTTTTGTTCATGTCTCTTCAACCAAAAAGTTCATCTTGACTAACATTTCGAAGCATTCAAATACAGTCTCAGTGAAATCTTAAACATCTCATAAAACAATAAACCTAACATCCCGTGAAGCTCACTGTTAAAGCGAAATTAATATTCAGAATTGTGACATTACATAGGAATTGCCAGTTTACTAACTTTACCGTCATTTATACACTCCCCGTTAAGAGGAGAGAAATTTGCTTAAACGCAGTTTACAAGTTTGAGCGTGGGTCAAAATGCTCTCTGGCGACCGCTGGTCATCTCACCAGACATTCTTAATGGCCGGCTGAATATTTAATGTCAGAAACGGAGATTTTATGCCATTGTATTTTTAATGAATTTTGTGTGAATATGATACTTAATAGGTAGTAATATTAATTAAACAATAGGGACTGCCACGGTAGAGGCCCATGTTTTGAATTTAGCCGATTGCTTGAGTTATAATACCGCATGGAGATAGGATTTTTGTGAGTGCTACAAGACTCAAATAAATATTTAATGCCAAGCACCTCGGAATATATTTAAAGTCATGGTCAAAATCTTTTAGGTATTCAATTTTGGCGTCTACGACGCTCTTATGAACTCAATTACATAATTTTCTATTAAAATATTTTACAGCCACGTCAGCGAAAGTGGTCTAGAGCCACTTCGAAAAGAACGGACAAGAAACTCAGGGCTATTCTTTTTTATGTCTTTACTCTTTTACAATTTGTAAGTCTAATCAAAACTTATTACAAAAGTTATGGTTTGGCAGAGGTGGAATATCCCTATTTACGTCTTTTAAATAATCACCAATTTTTAATATGCTTTAGCAATTAAATATTTTTTACATGCAGCTTGAATTTTGCTTCTGTAAAAACTGAAAAATAAAAAATAAAAACTGAACTAATCTTTAGAAATTTTACTATAAAATTGCATAGCTCTCTAAAAAGGTTTTTTTTTTCTCATTTTAGGGTAAACGATGACGTCTATGGCAGGAAACTCAATATATTTTTTTAGTATTGTTCCCGAAGTTGGGACTATTGCACCTTGATCACTTAATACACGCGATTCAACCAATACTTTAACGTAAACTTAATTATTATTAAATATTTTTTTATATACCAATACTTAAAGAATTAATAAAGTTTGTTAAATGTTTTTTTTTTATTCTTCACGGAATACATAAGTCATATAGAATGAAAGGTTTCGATTAGCACGAAGCACGAAATTAGAAATATTAAAAATTTGTATTACCCACTACAGACGTGAATTTCCACCTTAAGCCTGTTTACTATTTTCAACTACCTAATCGCTTATGTTAACAGGTGAAATGGTGATCCACGGTTAACCTTAAAGCAGTTCATAAAAAACAGTTTGTATGGTAATTGTAATTTGTCTATGAAGAGCAATTATTGAGATTTAGCAGTAGGATGGCGACCAGCTATAAAACCTAAACAAGAACTGTGGTACCACAGTTTTTGTTTTGGTTTTGTGTAAAACAGTCAAAACAGTTTTAAATTTTTATCTTATAATGTTTTCCTTATACATAAAGATGATAATGTACCACGCATGGGTGGGATGGGTAAAATGATAATATTCATGAAAAATATTTTTTTTTGTATGTGATTGTGATGTATGGGACAAGCACGAGGCCCACCTGATTTTAAGTGGACTAACCTCTGCCTATAACTGTATACTATATATATAACTGTATAGGCAGAGGTTAGTAAAATCGCTATTCGTTACTTGTGGCATACTGATGCATTGCGTCATAAGTGACGAATTGCACTGCGACATACATATTTGTTAAGTCTCATGTGCCTGTAAATTTTCTAGCTATCAAGGACTGCTGCTGGAATGCACTGTTAGGTGCTTCGCGGCAGATTTTCTATCCGAGGGTGGTAGCTAGCCGGGCGAGCATTACCAAAATGCCTTTCCGTAATAAAAAAAAAGCTAATATTGAGTATTTGCATTAAAAATTAGTATAGACACGAAATATGTGGTATTTTTTCTTCTTCACGCTGCAATTCTTAAAGTAACTGTTATTCGGTTAACGTATGAAACTAGTTTTGAACTAGCTGATACGAGTAACTATTTTAACGGCGTGTATGATTAAATTATTCATTTCAATATTAGGCACAAACACAAAAAAGAACAGATTATTCTCAATATATTTCAAATTTTTAATCAAATCTTTTTATATATATTTTTAATTTATATCTGATAGGCTACCTTTGACGACTTTCTCACCTGATGGTAAGTAATAATCTGATCGAAGGCATTGTAAAGGATAACCTAGAATCACTGTCTCTCAAAGACAGCTGCCGGAACACACCGTCAGTTGCTTTGCGGCAGAATTACTGGTACCTAGCCAGCTATTCTGGTAGCGGGCATTTGCAAAACACGCAACCACCAAGCTATAATGACGATAACAACTGGAATCCAAACCACAGAAATGCACAGTAGCAAGTGCCGCTAACGGTCACCCATCCAAGTCTTGACTCCAGCGGACATTGCTTTAATTATATGATCAGTTATGAACAACGAAGCAAGCTATGTACCTACTATACGAGGGTTTCAAAAGATTAAGTAGATTTCACGCGATAGAGACAAACAAAGGTGTCAATCTTACTGTAAACAAATGAACACAAAAAAGGAACATATTATTTTACAGAGTTGATGTTTAAAAAAAATATTTTTCGTAGCCAACTAGGTATTGTCGTTCTTTTCAAAATAAAGCTTTGCGGATTTGTTTTTATTTAGTAGGTAATAATATTTATCTTAGTTAAAAGGTATAAGACAAAATTTGCAACCACAATTTCAAACCTATTTTCATTAAAAAATAAGCCGAAAAAAGCCAATAACGATGTCTAAAATATAGCTCGTTAAAATACCAGCCACTTCGCACAACCTAGTTCCGTTCCGTATACAATTCAGCCAAAATGGAGAGGGTTTTCATTTTAACCTCAAACATGCTTAGCTCTCAATTCCTAGGCTTGGTAGCAAGCGTGTACGTTTTAAAACCATAACCACAGATTACTGCCTTACTACAACTATGACGTGGTCCTTAACTGTGTCCCTTATGGACCCGTTCAGAGTCGCTCAACAAGCTATGGAGAGAGCTATGCTCGGAGTTTCTTTGCGCCAAAAAATTCGGAAATTGGATATTCGCCGAAGAACCAAAGTCACCGACATAGCTCTCAGAATTTGCAAGTTGAAGTGGCAATGGTCGACACATTGCTCCACGAGCAATGACGGGATAACCGATGGGGAAGAAAGGTTCTCGAGTGTTTACCACACTACCGGAAGACGTAGAGTTGGTAGGCCCCCGACTAGGTGGCCTGAGGACATCGTGAAAGTCGCGGTTAGCCATTGGCTACTACAAGCGGCTAATAGCCGTTCTTTGTGGCTTTCTATGGGGGAGGAAATTGTTCAGCAGTGGACGTCTTCAGGCTGATGATGATGTTGATGACAACTATGATGTTGATGGTGCCTCAAACGCTCAGGACGCGTTACACACATTTGATTATTATTTTGTCGATGTGAGTATGGTGTTACTACTTACCTATATGACGCACAACAATAGCATTTTAGTGCACTCATTTATAGTTCTTCTCGAAGTGTCTTTATACAATTTTGCTGAACGCGACAGTAGAGTAGAATACAGTAACATTTTGTAATTGACCTCCCTGACAGCGTCGTAAATGCCAAAATTGGCTAAACGATTGTGACCTTGAAGGTACATTTTAGTTAAAATAATAATAATGATATATTTATACAATTATATTGTTTATACTTAAAGATCATTTGTCTTCATTACTTTTCTCACAAAACTACGGTGCGTCACTAAAAATATTTTTTTAATATTTGTTATTATTGAATACGGTGATGATAAATCAGCCAAGTGCGAGTCGGACGAGCGCACTTAAGGTTCCGTACCATTGTCTATACAACTTTAGACACTATATTATAACCTTCTTTTTAGTTTTCACGAAGTGTACGGAAAAATTCGGGTGGGATTCGTAATTACACTTAGCCGATTTTTAGTATTTGTTGTGATAGCGGCAACAAAAATACATAATCTGTGAAAATTTAATTTATCTATCACGGTCATGAGATACAGCCTGGTGAAACACAGACGGACAGTGGAGTCTTAATAATAGGATTCCGTTTTTACCCTTTCGGTACGGAACCCTAAAAAAGTGCTTCGCGACAATACTTTTTCATAATACAAAGTTTTGTAAATAAAAGTCAGAAGTATCACCCCGCATCTAAGAAATTACTAATTTTATACACACATCTCTAATTTTATGTATTTCCCACATCTAAGTTTCATTTTCAGAATTAGAATTTAGTGTAACGAACGCAATCATAATCTAAAGAAAATACACATTACCTCAATATAAACCACATATATGATTTATCACAGACAATTTAGTTCCAAATTGTAAAGCACTCCAAAAACGCCATGAAAAAAGGTCATTAAAAATCACAATGTAAATTATACCAATCAAAATAACCTATGTGCAAGTATGTAGTCCATTACTGCAATCCCGAGTACCCAGTGTATCATTTAAAAATTCATTGGTTTACGATATTTAAATGTCATTTTGATAATTCAGTAGCGGACGCCATACGGAGATAAGCAATAAAGCACAGAAAATACTATTATTACAGCAATAAAATTCCATAAACCAACTCAATGATTCCACTTATTTATTACGAAATATGTTTTAAATAAACCAGTTGTGAAATTATATATTGTTATGTAAATTATATTGAACGTTTTGTACGCTATCGCGGAGTTCCGTAAATAGTTATTTATTTTATATATCTTTCAAATTGCAGTTGTGATGAGAAATGTATTTTATGTGTGTTATTTACATGTGAAGGAAATGATTCATAAACGATAACAATAAGAAGCAAATTTGTAGTATGAAAACCTACGCTTGTGTTAGTTATGGTATTTTAGAAGTGTTATTTTGTAACTGTTATCTATGATTTCCTGTTCGTTTGAATAACGGATATAACATGGATACAGAAAGTACCAGTGTAACCAAACGTATTCTTAAAAGCGCTTCAAAGCGCTTTCCATAAACACGAAGTTTTGTAATGAATAGATTCAGGCGTTACTTGTGTCTAATGAATAGATCCACTGCGGAAATCCATATTTAATAATAAATACTTTTAAAAGTATCCTAAAAAACATTAAATAATATTTAAATAAAACACTTAAAAAAGCATAAAATTATATATCTAGTGACAATTCCGCCTAATTTTCCTGTCATCTACGTGACGTCACAAACATCACGCAGCCTAACCGGAAGAATACCCGACTAGTTTCGCTTCTAAACGAAGCATCTTCAGGAGGTCTTGACTCACCGAGCGCACGAACGAGACAAAATGCTTTAAATGCTTATGCAAATATCGAGTTTCGACAGGAAAATAAGGCGGAATTGTCACTAGATATATAATTTTATGCTTTTTTAAGTGTTTTATTTAAATATTATTTAATTTTTTTTAGGATACCTTTAAAAGTATTTATTATTACGAAGTTTTGTCTTATTTTAAATACCAAGCGTTTAATCTCGTTGAAATTTTGCATCCTTGTCCTTGAGGCTAAAGTCTATGCTTTTGGTTTATCTGATTTCCATGAAAAAAAAATGTATTTTCTAAATTAATTGGATTAATCGTTTTGTATAGTATTCTTATTTTAGAGATAAAATAAATAATAAATCGAAAAACTTGCAAACCAGAATCATAGATAATAACAACTTAGGGTATAGTTGACATTGAGGTAAAAGTTGACACTTTCAACTTTGAAGTCATATAAAGGCAGGTTTTTCATAGAATGCCATGTGAGTGCATATTATTGATAGAAAATATATCCAGATATATAATTTTTTCATTTTGGCAAAATTGGTTCGGCCATTTTGTAAAGGCGAGTGTTTGACTGCATGCGTTTCCGTTAATTATATCTAACAGAATTTAAAGAAGTGAGTGAAATGATTTATTTCGTTTTACACATTACACATTTTTTTATTATTTTTCCAGATAGGTACCTACTTAGGTTATGTACAATGTTGTTATAAGTTCACTGCTTATTATCCGAACTCCACTAGTAACCTCGTGTGTGTAATGGCACCAATTATTTTGTGTGTGTCAATTACTAATCACGCATTTTTCAATGTTGACCAGATATTGACATCTCTGTCAACTACTGATTTTCTAGGTGTAAATCAAGTTTATGTCAGTGATCAGTGTAAGGCGACAATCATTTTTGTATACCTACCAGATATTTTTCAAGACAAGACTTCTACTGAAAGGGCCCACCATTGGTAGGCTACTTATTACTTTTGTGTATCATCTATAACTAACTTAGCTAAGAGTTTAAATGCTTATGCAAATTTATTTTGTGTATAATAAACTATTGAAATGAAATAAATTTGACTCTCAATGTCAGGTGAACATCTATGTGTAGTTGACCGCAGCGAAACTAGGTACTCGTTTTTTATGAAATTACTTTCGATTGCTGAGTGGCACCTGTAGTCCACGGTGTTTTTTTTTGACGGTGTATTTTATTTTAACGGAAACAAGCTCGAGGCCCACCTGATGTTAAGCGGACCCTGATGTTAAGCGGACTAACCTCTGCCTATAAAAGATACATTTCGTCACAACTCACGAATTGCACTGCGCCCGTCACCTTGAGACAGATGTTAAAGTCTCATGTGCCTGTAATTTCTCTGGCTATCAAGGACTGCTGCCGGAACACGCCGTTAGGTACTTGGCGACAGATTTTCTACATGAGGGTGGTCGCTAGCCAGGCGGGCATTCGCAAAATGCCCTTCCACTATGCGGTGAAGCTCAAGCCCGCGGCGGGATTCGAACCATGGACCTGCTGCGCGGCAGTCCATAGCTAATGCCACTGAGCCATCACTGCCTGAATTGTTTTGGCTGTTCGTGCTTTTACGTGCAGCCACTGAACTTGCAGCCTTCAGTTAGTATTATTATATGTTCCATGCTTCAGTCGCAGTAGTTTGCAGTAGAAACAGTGATGGCTCAGTGGACTGCCGCGCTGCAGGTCCATGGTTCGAATCCCGCCGCGGGCTTGAGCTGCACCGCATGGTGGAAGGCATTTTGTGAATGCCCGCCTGGCTAGCGACTATTTTTTCATACACATCCCATACCTACGGTTTGTCAAATGTAAGTTAATTACAAATAAATGAAATATCTTGTTACTCTGTTTATTCTAGCCATCTTTATGTTTCAAAAATGCACAGAACATAAAACAGCTAACGGAACACAGTAGTGACATGACATTTGTACATTGAGCCAAAGTAACCGGATATTCGTTCTACAAATCCGACGATTTCTGTGACGTCGCGTCGTGTGCCACGTGCACCGACTGACAGATGCACGCAGAATGTTCTCGAAGATTTTATGTAAGAGTAATGCTGATGATAAAGTGAATTTTTAACAGTATTATTATTTTTATCACACTCACAACACAGTCTTTCGTTTTTTTTTAAAATGTATTCTATAAACCTAGCCTCGTCACTCATCTGATAGTTGGCAAGTGATGAATTGGCCGAAGATGTTGTTCAGGCTAACCTAGAGCTACTTGCTCTCAAAGACAGCTGTCCTAGAGAGCAAATAATTCTGGCAAGCAATTTGCAATGCACTTGTAAGCTTCCAGAATACACCGTTAGGTGCTTGGCGATAGATTGTCTACTTGAGGGTAGTTGGCAGCCGGGCAAATGCCCTACCACGACTGGCATCCTAAGATAACAACCGAAACCGATGATTTAACGTGCCCTCTGGAGAGAAGCGCTCGGTCTAATGCCACTAGTGTTCACCCATCCATGACCGCAGCGGACTTAGTTGATCATTTAGGAACGACTAAGCTTTGCTTAGTTGTTCCTTACTGTTCCCAAGTGCTTCGAGCACTTACCGGTTTAATACATAATTCGGTGAACGTATATAAACATGCGTTCTCTCCATAATATACAGTATAACACATAGTTGCATTTGAAATGAATCTCTTTCATTTCAAATGCATCGCAACATTGCATTTGCACCGGGGCAATTAGTTCCGAATCCCCCAATGTATCTAATGTAGAAGGCGCTCTTCGCCTTCTACGCCCGTCTCGGGTAGAATGGTTCCATGGTTCGAATATCCCCATCCGATCCCAAATCTATTATCTCGTGGGATCCTACCTACGGATTAATTATTTTGTCATCGTCAACGAAAGTGCTAAGGTACTAACAGAACTTACAATACTTGGAAAATCAATTATTGAAATATATCAATTGAAATAAAAGGTAGCTGTAGCAAGACGAGCATAATCTTGAAAGAGGTATATATTATACTTAAGTAATATATATTATATATATTACATATAGAGATGTTTGAGCTTATAAAGAGATACAAGCCAAACTTTGGAACAAAATATGGAAGTATTATTTTAAATAAAAGGTACTAGGCGTGCATAATCGCGAAGATGATATATTGAATATAAAAAAATAGGTTTTAAAGGCATTGATTAGTTGTTTTATTACTGATATTGTTTGTGATTAGCAAGAAGTATTCAGTGGAATCTGTTTTATGGGATTAGATGGGACGTACCCCTATATAATTTAAAGAAAGGTAAAGTATAGCAAAAAAACAGGCGTATGGTATTGGTACAAATTCAGTACAAAATGTCAAACCGCTTCGCAAACAATTCCTAATATATTAAAGAAACGACATTGCTAATGTATTTGGAAATCAAACATTGTCGTGTCGTCGGTGGCTCAGAAATACGACACCAGCGCACGTCTACCAGTGAACTAAACAAACACCAAATGTATCCGAAATAACATAATAAATCATTTCCTTACAAACCAGTATTTTTTCTAACAAAAATTTGTTAGTTTCGGGACACTCTGTTCCGCTATTTGCTTAGTGCTAAACAGATGGTTCGTAGGTGCATTCATCATACGAGGGAATATTAATTTTTTGAAGGAATTTTTAGATTTGACAGGAAACTAATAGTTGTGAAATCTAATTAGTATAAGCAGTGGTGGGAAAAGAATTTGTTACTAAAAGTTTTTCGTAAAATATTGAGCAAATTGAGGACGTTTTTGTTTGACAATCTTGATTAAACAAGTGTTCTTGAGACTCATTAATTCTAGCTTAGCCTGAACAGTATTTTTGACTGCATTATCATTTATGACTACTATTTAAAAACGAGTTTAAAATAATAGTCACCAACACGATTTGAAATATAGCAAAATATTATAATGAAATTAACCCACAATGTAATATCGTTCGGTAGGTGACAATCTGCTTTGTACAACCATACTTACAATGTACCACTGTAAATAAATTAGTTTTTTTCATTAAGAGAAAGTAGTCGCTTCTTTTTTAAAGTACATATTCTTACGCGGAGTATGCACTTCAACCTCAAAAACACGCGGCTCGTAAAATCACCTGCTTGCACTGCACAAGTTTTTTTATTTACCTAAACATACTATATGTGCTTGAAAATAAGATAACTATATATGTGCTTGATTTTTGTTACCTATGGCTTATGGATACAAAATGTTTTTTACATAATTTGATAAGCTCCACGGTAAACACTTATTTTTTGGATTTTTTAACATTTAAAAATTATCCTACATCATTAAGTAAGCGTTTCTCAAGTCGTACTTACGAAAAACTGGGGATTTTTAATAACATTCTACTTCTAACATTTACAAACCTCTAACACAATTCTCCAATACTTAAGCCAAAATACTATCGTTTGAATGGACTGTTTTAGCGTGTTTATTATAAAAAAAAAAATGTGGTAGGTACTTCTTCAGACGATTTCCACACAAGATTATGTTCACTTTCAAAACTTATGCAATGGATTGGTTAAACTAAACAAACCTAATTTACTCAATTAAAGATATAATCACAAGCTGACGGCACACGCGAAAAATTATAGTAGTCTGACAATCCAATGTCGTTTTGCAACAAACCAACAAGTTCGATTACCCGCGCTCGTATCATGTTCGCAATGCTATTAGAGGCTGACATTTGCTCTTTGCCGTTCCCGGGCATTCGGGGAATCTCAAAATTACTCATTGAGTATTTCAGTCACGGACTCCAGCGCCGATCCTTCGCTGATTTTTACTTCTTTCGATTCCGATTGCACTAGTTCACCAGTTGATTTGTCTCTTTGTGCCAACTAGAGGTTAAGAGATGATAAGTATTTCAAATTGAATAAATTGTGATACTTCTTCAAATGTTATTTCTTTAAAAATATCGTTTCAAAGAGAGACGTAGCTATGTGGGTTTATTAACATGTCTCTATTTTTCATGCTGTGATTTTAATATAACGACGTGACGATGGCATCAGACGTCAAATTAGCGTTGAAAATTGCCGTGACTGTTCTGCTTATAATAATTTGGTTTCGGTATTTTAACAGCCAAACCATAAATTAAAAATTTTAATTTTAATTTTCAGCCTCCGCGTCCTATTATATGAATAACAAAAATACGAGAATACTTCAAAGTTTATTTTCTAGCAAGTGGAAAAAAGAAGTATTTTAGGTAAAAATATTTCAGTCAATTGAAATGTTTACCGTCTACACTAGCTGCGAAAAAAAAACATTTAAACCATACTCGAATCAAGGATCAAATTTCTTAGAAATACCCGAAGTTAGCGAGTATAGTGGAAGAAAAACCTCCCGAAACAAATTGTTAGTAAACTAGCAAAGTGTCTGACGGTGAAAATATGGTGATTGAATAAAGAAAAAAAAACTGTTAAAAGTTTGCCCTCGAGCTCCTGGCTCTGCTGCGACAAATAAATCTAACGAAGCAACTTACCAAAAGTGAAGTCAAAGTGAATTCCGAAATTACATCGAAATTAAAACTTTAACATTAATTGGTCCTCTCCTAAATAAAATACATATTAATTTCACCATTTTCTCTTGATCTTTCTTATTTAACCTATAAGTTTCTAAACATTCGCGAATTAAATTCATTTTGAAATATAAGCTAGATAACCTTTGATTTCAAGTTGCTTCATAGTTTCGCAAGTTCATTTTGAAATTGGCTCAAATACACATGCGTAAATTGTCCTTGTCAAAAGTTTTGTACGCAATATCAGTAGTAAAGAAAGTTTCTCCAAACATTCGTGAAACTTTCTTAATAACTCCCCGAGATCCACCATACTCGAAAATAAATCCGTATAATAATAAAAACGATACGCTTTTATATGTTGTATTAACTTATACGGCAATAGTTATACCCGTATGTCTTGTTATTAATTCCGCTCGATAAAGTAATATTATTGTTTTGATCTTATCGATATTTCCCGAACGATTCTAGGGTTGGTAGAATTGTGTGTATAGTAAACACTGAAAACAGTTATGCGATGTTTTTATGAGAGGCAGTAAAAGTTATCTCTGTCAATTATTTGACGTCTATCAAAATAGAAGGGTAGATTTACTGTCAAAATAAAAACAGTGAATCGGATACTCCGGTAGGTCGAGGCGTTGAAACTGTCACGGTGAATTATTTGCATGCCACAATCGCCGGGCCCAGTTCAAATATTTCCCATTCCGGTAGCCTTCAAATAACTCAGGGTTCTTTTTGGTGGGAAACCGACGTCAATTAAAATAATACCATGTTTTTTTCGGGGTTCGGTTAAAAGTGTCAGGCGAGCTTTGAATCTTGCGACAAGATAGGAACATTCTACAGGTGCAGTGTCTACCGGTGGTCTGTCGCGTCAACCCGACCGAGCGTAAAAACTGAGTAACCATTGTAAAAAATAATTAATTTTGAACTTTACCACTTAGGCCTTATGGCATCTTATTCCGCTAATTGGTAACCTTGCCCCTTGAGAAAAAGCGAGTTGTATGATGAAGAATTCGATATATTTTTTTTTGTTTTACTCCGACCATTTCTTATCTTTGAAAGTGTAAAATTCACGATAGGGTCGTGGTTTATTTTTGTTTTTAAATGTCATAAACCCTTCGAGAACACGGCCTTACCAATATGTTTTTGTCTAAATATAAAGGACTCACAAACAACCAACACCATACTTAGGTATTTACCTAAATTATAATTCGTAAACACATTCACATCTGTCAAAGTATCAAAACACTCTGACCCATAATTAATTTACACCAAATCAGCAGTATAGTATTTCAAGGGGTCCTACATTAATTTGCATATACGTATTTCTATAGACCTATATTGAGACAATATATTATTAATCTTTAATTTACTTTATTAGCGTTTCTCTCCCCTGTTTGCTTGCATTCACCCTCGCCCTTTGGGATTTACACAAGAGAACGAAAATTTAAATTTGAATGACCCCTCTGAAATCACCTATTGCCAAAATTTTAGAGCAAATTTACATACCAGAATTTGTTTACATGATACTTTTGTTTACTTTAGACGTTGGTCCCGAATCAACCCTTTTATGAAGTTTCAGAATTGGAGTGCAGGTGATTTAATTGAGATATAAATTAGTTTTTTTTGTTTGCAACTTATAACCTCACAAATCATAATTGAACTAGGGTGTTAAACCCGTTGGGTACTGTACTGTACTCGTATTAACCGCATCGCACAAACCCATTAGCTACCCGTGACTTTTACGATGCCGTCAATCCACCTAGTGGGAGATCTACCAACTCTACAACTTCTGTGTAATGTGGTCACCGCTCGAGAACCTTCCTTCTTCCTCAGTTATCAGTTCGTCGTGCAATGTGACCTGCCTATTGCCACTTCAACTTGCAAATTCTGAGATCTGTCGGCGACTTTGTTTTTTCAGCGAATATCCTCATTCCAGATCTTATTGCGCAAAGAAACTTCGAGCATAGGTCTCTCCATATCTCATTGAGCGACTCTGAACTTAACTAACTCCATAATGGACACAGTTAATGACCAAATCTCAGTTCTTACATAAGTCATCACTGGCAACACACAGTGGTTGCAGTAATACAGTTATAGATAAAATCATTTTTATTTATTGTTTGACAAAAACCATAGGTACTCACTACCATAGGTACTCACTCCCTCTCACACAAGTGAGCTCACGAGTTGCGAGAGGGAGACAGAACCCGTTAGGCCATCCTGAGTATTCCCCTCAGGATGCAACGTCCCTCTAACGGTGAGGTGGAGGTCCTTCAGACCTTCGCCCTCCGCCACCCCGATCTGTATGTTGCTCATATGCAACTCCTCGAAGAGGAAGCGAGTGCCCGCCTCACGGACACTCTTATTGCTCCCTCCGGGACTTCAATCCCGGAGGCCAACGTCCCTCCTCTGACCCGGTCCTTCTCAGAGGACAGTCCGACTTCGCCCGCTCCGGGCCCAGACAATAGACGCACGGTGGCAGCCCCTCCCCGTGAGAGGTCTCGCTCGCGCTCACCGATCGGGAGGCCAGCGAGCACCCGTCCCTCCATCGCCGTTGTCGAGCCCACTTCGGATTCCGAAGCGGAGATGGAGGTAGATCCGAGTCGCGCCTTACGCACCGACTCGGACTCAGACAACGACGGCTATACCGTCGTAGATAGGAAACGCAAGCGTGCTCCCAAAGCCGCTAGTTGCGCAACCTCCGCCCCTCCCGCCAAGGCACCCGCTAAGGCCCCCACCTCCGGCAAGAAGCCGACCCCCGCCCCGCGCCCCGCGTCTCCTCCCTCCGCTCCGGCCACCACTGCCGCGTCCCCTCAGGACGCGAGCGCGCGCCGCGAAAAACCGCCTCCGCCCCTGTTCATTCAGGACAAAACCAAATGGGACATGCTGTCCCGTTTAGTTTCGGATCGTGGGATCCACTATACTAATGCCCGCTCCACGCAGCAGGGCATTAAAGTTCAAGTGTCCACCATTAGCGACCACAGAGCGATAACGAAACTCCTCCGCAATGAGAGCAGAAGCAGTGATAGCTCAGTGGCTTTGGCTATGGACTGCCGCGCAGCAGGTCCATGGTTCGAATCCCGCCGCGGGCTTGAGCTTCACCGCATGGTGGAAGGGCATTTTTGCGAATGCCCGCCTGGCTAGCGACCACCCTCAAGTTGAAAATCTGTCGCCAAGCACCTAACGGTGTGTTCCGGCAGCTGTCATTGAGAGCCAGTCATTCTAGGTTAAGCCTGTTAACACCTTAGACCACATCATCACTTACCATCACGTGAGATTGTGGTCAAAGGCTCACCTATCACCTATAAAAAAAAAAAAAAAAAAAAAAAAAAGCATAAGCTTCCACACTTATGCGCTCGAAGAGGAGAAAGTCCTCCGAGTGGTCATCCGCGGTGTGCCTAAGGAGGTACATACCGACTCGGTATGTGCCGACCTGAAGGCACAAGACTTCCCCGTACATGCAGTTCACCGCATGTACAGCGGGAAGGACCGCAGTCCCTACGATCTAGTACTCGTAGTACTAGATCGTACACCTGAAGGCAAGGCCATTTTTAATTTAAAAAAGGTCTGTGGCCTCTCAGGACTCGATGTCCAAGCCCCATACAAGAATGGGAGTCCCTCGCAGTGCCATAACTGCCAATTATACGGGCACGCCTCCCGTTTCTGCTTCGCTCGCGCTAGGTGCGTTAAGTGCCTAGGCGATCACGCGACAGCAGCGTGCACTCGCACCCGGGACTCGCCGGACCCACCCAGTTGTGTCCTATGCGGTGCTCAAGGGCATACCGCGAATTACCGTGGTTGCCCTAAAGCACCACGAGTGAACCACAGGGTGGCAAGGCATAGGCCGACCCGTCCCTCTTATGACCGCTACCAACGGGTAAGCCCTAAACTAACGGTAGTACCTGCCTCACAGGTAATACCCGCGCCGCTCCCAGCCCGTAACGCATGGTCTAAACCACCCAGTATGGTTAAGACCGTCGCTACCGCCCGCGCCCCGGCCCGCGCGCCCGCACCCGCGCCCGCACCCGCACCCGCCCGCGCCGCGGCCCCTGCTCGCGCACCGGCCCCGGCTCGCCCCGCGCTCCCGGCACCCGCTGCCAACACCGTTCGCGCCCCTCCCCGCGCCGCTTCCCGGCCACAAGCTCCCCCTATGCCATTGATGGCTGCCCCTCTTCAAGAGGCAATCAACCTAGTCAGCGATCTGGCTATGTCGGTTGACATCAATGAGGTACAAGAGCTATTCCACAAGATGCAATACGCTCAATCCCCAGCGGACGTGATCCAATACACATTGGAACACGCAAACTTACTAAGCGCCCTTAAGCGCTTCGTCCCCCAGGCCCCTCCCCAGTACAACCACTATGGGTAGTACAACCGAACGCACGAAACCGTACTCAGTTTCGTAAGCGTCATTTAACGCTGACGGCCTCTTCAAACAACGTGACCTCGTCCACGACTTTTGTTGTACCCACCTTATCGATATCTTATGCGTGCAGGAAACCTTTCTAAAACCGGGGAAGGCGAACCCTAGGTTTGCCAATTACAGAACGGTACGTAATGATAGAGTGAACTCCCGTGGGGGAGGTACTCTTATCTATTACAAAAGGTCCTTGCACTGCATTCCCCTACCTACCCCGACTCTTGTTAATATGGAAGCATCTTGTTGCCTCCTAGCTATGACTGGTCATCAACCTATAGTCATAGCGTCCTGTTACCAAGCTTGCTCCAAGCCGATCGTCCGAGCTGACTTAGAAGCCTTGTTCTCATTAGGAAGCGCCGTCCTTCTGATTGGCGACTTCAACAGTAAGCACATCCTATGGAATTGTAACGTCAACAATCCCAAAGGTATTGCACTTGAAAACCTAATCGCAGAACTTAACTTTGACATAATTGCGCCCACTGAGCCCACTCACTACCCTTATATGGAAGACCATCGATCTGACTTGCTTGACATGGCTCTACTCAGAGGCGTAACACTCCGGTTACGCTCCATAGAAGTGGTTCACGAGCTTCACTCTGACCACCGACCCATTATACTGCGACTAGGTCCCGACCCAACGACTGACCTCCCCCGCCCCACTAAGACGATAGTGAACTGGAAGCAAGTAGGCGATGCCCTAAAGGCTATCAGTTCACCGGACCTTGACAAGATCCCTGACGACATCCTGACAAAAGATGACGTAACCCTTGCGATCGATTCGTTCACCAATCACCTCTCCACCGTAGTAGGTGCATCCGCAAAGGAGATCATAGTGCCGGACGACCGGCGCCTTGTCGTTCCAGCGGATGTGAGACGATTGGTGACGGAGAGTAAAGCAGTGACCCGACATTACGACTCTTACCCCAGTAAAGAGAACAAAACTAAGAAACGCCACTTTGAACGCATGGTTCAAAGTCGCATGTCTGAGTTGCGTGATCAACAATGGGGCGATAAACTTTCAAACCTCGTGCCAAGCCACCATGCTTACTGGGACCTGGCGCGAGGCTTGAAAGGAAGTAACCATAACGACATGCCTCCCTTATACAGACCAGTCCCACTAGTCCCAGCGTTCTTTGACGAAGACAAAGCTGAGTGCCTAGCTGATAGCCTAGAGGCTCAGTGTTCCCCTAACGTAGATCACGTTGACCAAGCTCACCTCGATTCGGTGGATGCTGAAGTCGAACGTAAAAGCTCTGTGGTCACCTCTGAACTCCCACCAATCACTTTAGCGACTTACGCTGAGGTGGAGAGACTGATCAAGGCCCTCCGACCGCGCAAGTCCCCCGGTGCCGATGGCATCTCCAACAGGGTTCTTAAAACCCTCTCTCCTCCTCTCATCCATCTCTTAGTCAGCATCTTCAATGCTGCTATGAGCCACTGCTTATTCCCAGACACCTGGAAATGTGCAAATGTCATTGGCATTCACAAACCAGGCAAAAGCTCATCTGACCCCACCAGTTACCGCCCCATCAGCCTCCTCAGTGCCTTAGGCAAACTTTACGAGCGGTTACTTGCAAACCGTCTCCAGTCCCATGCTAAGGAACACCACCTTATCCCAAATGAGTAGTTTGGCTTCAGACCCGGACACTCATGCGTCCAACAGGTGCACCGCCTCACGGAGCACATCATTGAGGGCTTCAATAAGTACCCCAAACCCCAGACTACGCTAGCAGTCTTCCTCGACGTAGCGAAAGCTTTTGACAAAGTCTGGCACAATGGCTTGATCAACAAGCTATACCAATTTGGCGTGCCAGAACGTCTTGTGCTCATCCTACAAGACTTCCTTAAAGCCAGAAGCTTTCGCTATCGCGTGGAAGGCACCCTCTCCTCCCCCCACCCAGTCAGAGCCGGAGTCCCTCAGGGCTCCGTGCTATCACCTATTCTCTTTGCACTGTATACCAGTGACATCCCACGCTCTCAGCCCAAAGTATTCCTAGCCCAATATGCGGACGATACCGCCATTTACACCACTGGGTGGCATATCAACAGACAGTCCTATTTCGTCATTCAACGGGCCGTCACCGAGATCGGTGACTGGTTCCGAAAATGGCGCATCGCGGTCAACCCAGCTAAAAGCACAGCTATGTGCTTTACTGAGAAGACACGCTCCCCTTACCCGAAACCGCTTATTTTGTTCGACGAACCCATTCCCTGGGTTCCTAGAACAAAATACCTCGGAATCACCCTTGATCGTCATCTCACCTTTAACGATCACATAACAACCGTCCGTAACAGAGCGGCCTTCGTAATGGGTCGCCTTGGTCCCCTACTTCGCAAAGAGAGTAAAATGTCTCTTAGTAATAAGAAGACACTTTACACTGCCTGCATCCGCCCCATCATGACTTACGCATCAGTAGTGTTTAGTCATGCTAGTGAGGCCCACCTTCATAAACTTCAAGTCATCCAAAACCGTTTTCTTCGTAATGCAACCGGCGCCCCGTGGTATATCCGGAACACCGAGTTGCATTGCGACTTAAACCTTCCCTCTCTAGCGCAGTTCAATAAGGACTGCGCCCGCCGATACTTTGATCGAGCGCCCCACCACCCGAACCCATTGGTTGTCCAGGCATCGAACTACTCGACTGCCTCTTCTATCCCATTTTTCAAACCCCCCCGTCGCCGACCACGGCAGGTATTAGACGACCCGGATGACCCCATCGCAGCCATTACATTGGCAGCTTTAGCGTTATCCGCAAGTCGTCGAGGTAAAATCCCCAGGTGTGAGGTAATCAGAGGTCACACAATCAAACACCGAGCTCGCCGGCGAGCTCGAGGCAAAAACAAGGTCACGATAAATTGCTCTCCAAATAGTCAAAGAGTATTATTCAGTTGGGCCCAATTGTGCAACACTGCAGTTGCACAGAGGCATTTTGCTCCGATCCCCCCCATGTCTCTCGACAGCGAGACAAGCCGAGGTCCGAACCACAGTGGTGCCCTTGAGCTCGCTGTCAACCCCTCCTATAATAGCGGTACGTTTTCGGCGTCCGCAGGAGACGGAGGTAGAAAGCGCTTTTCGACTTCTACGCCCGTCTCGGGAGAAGTGCCTTCGGCACTTCTCCCTCCCGGGCTATTGTAGGGCCAGGCCCTCGCCCAAAACCCGGTGGAGCTGGACGACCGCACAGGCGGTAGCCAGCATCTATGTCCTCCCTAAACAAACAAACAATGTTTGACAAAAAATAATATAACATTATATTTTATATGTATTCATGACACCATTGATCTACTTTATGTTTAAGTTAACGCATTGCTTATATTTTCTTCATATAGTCTCATTTCGAGAATAAAGTATCTAAATTAAAAATTTAAATTTTTAGCAAAAAACATTCTCTTGGAATAACAAATTTTAATGTCATCTCTGTCTCTGTTGTGCAATCCCACTTTGTAATTACATCCCGAAACCTAACGAAGCTGTACTATTTTTCCACTGTTAGTTAGGCTTAACTACTACCAGAGGAGCACTCTATAGTAGAGATGTTCTTTTGTCGATTATCCGGTGTTGTTTCCGGAATGGCAAGCATGTTCCGGCAGATGAAAATTTCCGTTCCTGGTTGTAACCAGGAACGGAACCACATTTTTGCCGGGTTGAATGATCAACTCCAAACACCAAAACAAATTACTATAAAACTCCTATTTATAACATGTAAAATAGTACAATAAGTTTAAAAACCAGATTGGTGATACATACCTACATATCAATTATAAATCATTTATAAAAAAGGTAGTTTGTAACTGTACTGTACCAACTGGATCAAGATACCAGCAAGTGCATTGCATGGGCAGCCATAAAATATAATCTTAGAAAAAATATACAAACGAACTCGAATCAAATTTACATGGGATAAAAAAGGCAGATTATTAGAAAGGAAACGTGTATCTTTGAGATGGTGTTACGGAAATCAACACACAACTATTTTAGATAAGAATATAAGACGCGGCTGAACGAAAAATATCGGATGATGAGCAGCAGCGCCTTCTGAAAAAATGCTATCTTACACTCCGATTCCCAAACAACCTGCCAAGCGTTGGGAATCAAAAACGCCAAACGCCATAAAAATCACTCACTCTAACTAGCTTTAACTAATCAGATCAGAATCAGATGTTCTAAGTACTAAGATATAAATAATTAACTTTTAACACAATACATTTTTTATGATACCACTCTATACAATCATTCAAATATTTTTTCAGATTATTTTAGTAAAAGAAAGCGCAATGAACGGCGATCGATTTTTGCCGGATAAGCTGACTAAAACACATTGCATTTCTACTCTGAATCCAAATGCAAATATTCCACAAGTAATGAGTGCCTAACTGCATGCAATTTAAAAGAGGCTCTCTGCTGTGGATCAAGCTCTGCCAAAAAGATAGCGAGTCCGGAAGCACGGATCAAGAATGAATAGTCCAACATGCACTTAGCAGTTACAGCTGCAATGCAAATTCGGTTGTAGAATTTTTAAGGTTTTTGTGTTGTTTTGTTATTAGTTGAAATGTTTGTTTTCTTTGCGCAGTTCCTGGTTTAATTAGTATGAATGCGAAATTAAGAATTGAGAGGATATGAAACACCATAATTGGATGTCGTAAAAGCTGAGGAAGGGATAATATCTTATGTCATCTTAGTGAAGCGTAGCTGCTACTGATTAAATAACTAGTTTCTGCGTAGCAGGCACGCAATAGAGTTTTACACTAAAGCCAGTATTTTCATGAGGTAGGCGTTGTTTTTTGTTAGAGAAAGAATTTTAGAACTGAGACAGATTTCATATTTAGACTTAACTGACGCCTCAAGATGAGAGTGCAGTACTGTTCCCGGAAGTTTTTTTTCTTTTTTTTTTCTTTCTAACTAATATGACAAAAAGTTTTTATTCATTTATTTATTTAGATTCTTTATTGCACACAAACAGTAAAGACAGAAAATAATTATAAGTATAAAATGTGTACAAAGGCAAGTTTAACCCTAAAAAAGTTTTCTTCCGGCAAACCTTAGCGTAGAGAGAAATGTTCTTTGTAGGTTTCTACTGTGTACATAAAATTATTTATAAATAGGCATATATATTTTTCATTTTAATATTATGAATTGTAATTTTAATATAATAAAAATTAACTTATATATTTTTATATATAATAATGACCTAAAATATCAACTGTACTAACAATATATATAACAAATACAAAATAAACTTACAAAAAATACGTACTTTGTAACAAAATAAATCCTAAGTAATATACACCCATAAAATATATTTATATTATATTATATAAATACAAAGTAGTCAATTTAGTTTTGAAAACATCCAAAGAGGGGCTAGCATGAATCCTATGGGGAAGTGAATTCCAAAGTTTTACTGATTTAACAGTGAAAGAGCCGGCATAGCGACTGGATTCGCAAGGTGGCACTTTTAGCAGAAGTGACTTCATCGTTCTGGTCTGAACGCCACGGGGCTCCAGGTAGTCAAAACGTTCTCGAAGATAAGGTGGGGCAAGAGGATTATTGAGAATAGTATACAGACAAGAGAGAACAATTCTTATTTCTTCAATATATATTCATATATATCTACCTATTCATTCATATTATATATATTATTTAAAATAACGCTTTACAGTAATCGATTTCTTGTATGCCGTAAACAGCTCTTAGACAACGTTTTTGAGTTAACAAAAGTTGCTCTGTGCATTTCCCCCAAATGGCATATCAATAAAACGAGTAGTAAATTATGTAACATGTTGATTTTGAACGCTGACCTCACATTGGCATGGCCCAGTTTCCATTAGTTGTATTATGGTTTTTGAAGCGCTCGTAGCCAAGTTTGCTTAGCCATTCTGAATCGATCAGCAAAGTTAAGCAACGTCCGCCTCGGTCATGACCGCTGGTGACATTACTACTGAGCGCTTCCGTGCTTCGGAGGGCACGTCAAGCCGTCGGTCCCGGTTGTTGTCTTAGGATAGCATTCGTTACAGCATGGTGGTAGGGCACTTTGCAAATGCCCGCCTGGCTAGCTACCACCCTCAAGTTGAAAATCTGTCGCCAAGCACCTAACGGTGTGTTTCGGCAGCTGTCCTTGAGAGCCAGTAATTCTAGGTTAGCCTGAACAACATCTTCGACCACATCATCACTTACCATCAGGTGAGATAGTGGTCAAAGGCTAACCTATCAAGAATAAAAAAAAAAAAAAAAGTTACGTGACTTTACATTTTGGAAGCAATGATAGCTGAACTTAACTAGCTATGGACTTCCCACCGTACCGGATCGTGTGGCAGGTGGCAGGTCCTGCTTCGATCCTCACCGCCAGCTTGAGTTCCACCACAAAATGTGGAATAATAGCGTTACAAACATACAAAAAAAAACTGTATTGTAAAATTGAGATTAAAAATAAGCCACATTATTGGTTAACAGCGGTAAGCCTTATGTGCCAATGTGAAAATTATATAAACCTACCTTTAATAAACTTCACCTAATCAGTAACAACATAAATGGAACACCGCCACGTGATTCAGTATGCTGTTTATATTCCAGAAAAAAATCTTAACAACTTTTTCTTAAAACAATAACATCTTTTTACAAAGAAACAAAAAACATTCAAATTTTCCACGACAAAAAATTGGCGCAAAAACAAGTCTCATTTAATTTTAATTGTAGCAAACGAAACAACTGAAGTTCGCTAACTTTTTTATAAATAAAAGAACAAAGCCTTTGAATAATTGAAGTTAAAAAAAAATGCACTGAATAACGTTAAAATGTTGTGTTAATTCAAAAGTCGTGTCATTATGTGACGGTCAAAGAAATGCTTGGATGTAATCAGCAAGCCGTCGGCGATTAAGACGAACAAACTTTGATTGACCCTGAGACAACTTGGGTCTAGGAGTACGAACTCGGTAATCTAGATAAGGTTTTAAAAAGTATAACTGTAATACTCTACTTACCCTACTATTATATATAATACTCCGCTCTGTCTACCCACTCAGTAAAAGTGACCTTTTGGTTCGACTAAGCGGTACATCGAAGTTAAATTCATTGATTCATTTTCAGGCTAGGGCGTGGCTGGAGTAAATGGTTTTAGAAAGATTCTACTGTCACATTCAGTAAAACGGCATCGAACTACTGTGAGAAGAATGGCCAGGACAATTCTTACTTTTACATTATCTCACAAAAATTCGTCATAATATTCTTTTAACTATGTTTTATTAAATTTTAAATGGTCTTAGTATTATTACTTTATTGGTTGAATTTACTAATTACTGAAGCAATACTAAAACTACTTTATTTTTTAGTAAAACATAAAATAATTTGGAAAGATAATCACCCTCATCAATATCGATAGCTACCACGTCCACCGTTTAGCAAATACCTACCTACCTTCCCTTCTTAAGGGGGAATTAGTCCCCACTTTGAATACCCATTGGCAAGCGTTTTTAGGATCCCATTTTAAAATGTCAGTTCTTAAAGCACTGATTGCCCACCTTCTTTTTTTCGGGTTTAGGTTACTTGTTTATGGCTATGATTTGTTATCGAAGTATAATAATGAACTTAATGAATATCGCGCCAAAACAGTGACCATTCACATAACATAATAAAAGAACCCTTCCATATAATTTTATATGACTATCACTAAAACGTCACATCCACTGACTCATTCTGCAATCCGAGTCTCATTCCCTTCTCCTATTTACCGAAAAGTTTGCCGTCGTAGTTAATTTATTTTCCGACAAAATCTTATAAATTTGGTCCCGCTAGCATTCTGCACGCAATCTCAGAGCGACGTAGACTTCTTGATAACGCTATTATATTTATTTGTGAATTTAATATTGCTAAACTTAAGCCTAAGGGAAATATTGTAGTAGTGAATGTGCTTAATTTGATTACAGCTATTATCATTGCTTAAAAAATAAACTGCCTGGTTTTTGTTTTTAGATAAATATTTAAAAAGATCTATTTTGTTTTGATATCATTGATAAAGAATCTATATCCTACCAAATAAAAAAAATATATGGAATATATAACAATATATAATAGTTCATGGAAAATGTAAATGAAAAATGGGAAGCAATTTCTTAAATTTATAACATAAATCACTTAACATAAACCATAATTACATTTTTTTATTGGAAATAAGTAAACACCAATTTGACTGGTATTTTACTGCACACAAAATATTATATAATGTTCTTTATATATCTAAATTTTAATATAAGTATAGCGTACATTAATTAGGATTAAATCTGATTTTAGAATAATATACCAAGACTATAAAATTATTAATAAAGCTAAAAATACTTAATTATTTTTTACTCAAAAAAATAAGAATGGACGTACGTCGTAAAAGAAAACGCCATTTTATCCGCTCTAAAATTTTAGCCATGGTTTGGGCAGCTAATAAGGAATTTTAATTACCAAAAAGCTTATGTACCCAGCCCTAAGAAAATGCTAAAGGCAGTTTATTACCTGTAAAAAAACAGCTGGAAATTCAAGGGAATTCTGCGTTGTTCAAGCAAACCATTTAAATTAGCGTCGATAACTCGAAAATTAATTGAAAAGGGTTTTACCAGGAGAGCGCCAATTAGTTTGCTGTTATTTTTCGATTCCGATTTTCGATGGCAAAAGTGAGTCGTTGAATATCGATATTTTAGGTACCTATTGTAATCGAATTTAGGTTAGACTATTATTAAATTATTTTGGAATTTTAATATTGTTATGTTTGCAATAACGCCTGCTCTGCGGATTACATTACAAAATTACAAATGTACGAGAAAAAATTATTGTAATGTGTGGGATATAAACCCGCGTCCATGTTATTTCAAACATAACAATACTAAAATTATAAAATTGCATCTTTATTAAAGTTTAAAACCAATTGCAAAATTGGTCTTGTTTGTAGTACAACGTAAGTTGAACCATAGGCGTCGCTCCATCTCTATACGATGGTTGAAGAACGAGTGAAAAAATTAGAGTTATAAGTCATAATGTCATGTTAGCTCAGTCGGTCAGAGCATACCCCGCTTATAGGGGTGGGTGGACGCAGGTTCGAATCTCGCACATGACTATATTTTTTTCTCGTAAATTTGTAATTATTTTGGAATATTTAAGCATTGGTTTTAATTGAAGTAGATTTCTTCCAAGTGCAAAAATGCAACACAATTTATTGTAAAATCATCATCATCATCATCATCGGCCGGAATACGTCTACTGTTGAACAAATCCTCCTCCATAAAAAGCCATAATGAACGGCTATTTACGATGTCATCAGTCCACCTAGTAGGGGAACTATCAACTAAACACTCGAGAACCTGTCTTTCCTATAGGTTCGACGAATTGCTAGTCCAACTTGCGAATCCTGAAAGCTACGTGTATGTCTGTTACTTTGTTTTTTCGGCGAAATTCTTATCGAATCTGAGCTTCTGCATAAGGGCCACAGTTAAGGAGCTTCTCTCAGTGCCATAAATGAGTCATCACTGGCAACACACACTTTTTTTATGATAGGTAAACCTTTGACCACTACCTCACTGATGGTAAGTGATGATGTGTCCGAAGATGTTGTTCAGGCTTACTTAGAATTACTGGCTCTCAAGAACAGCCGCTGGAACACACCGTTAGGCGCTTGGCGACAGAATTTCTACTTGAGGGTGGTAGCTAGCCAGGCAGGCATTCGCAAAATGCGCTACCACCATGCCAACGCTGGTTGAAGACTTTGGTCTTCAGGCTCTCTGGGTTTTTTTTTATATTATGGGATTGTAGCGGAATACGTTGGAGACCCACTTAATAGTAAGCGGTAATCTCTGAATATAATCGATGCATTTCGTCATAGTAACCAACTGCACCTTGAGATATACAGCTATTAAGTCTCCTGTGCCTGTATAATTTAAATTACATAACTGGCACTCAAGGACTACTGCCAGAACACACTGATAGGTGCTTGGCAATAGATTTTCTACTTGATGGTGGTAGCTAGTCAGCCTGATGCCGAGCATTCGCAAAATGCACTTCCCCCATGCGGTAGAACTCAAGCTGGCGGTGAGGATCGAAGCAGGACCTGCCACCTGCCGCATGGTCCGGTACGGTGGGTAGTGCATAGCTAGTTCTGTTCAGCTATCATTGCTTCCAAAATGTTAAGTCACGTAACTTTTTTTTTTTTATGCTTGATAGGTTAGCCTCAATATATAAGCCCATAAGTTAGTCCGGCGTGTGGATAGGTTAGCCTTTGACCACTATCTCACCTGATGGTAAGTGATGATGTGGTCGAAGATGTTGTTCAGGCTAACCTAGAATTACTGGCTCTCAAGGACAGCTGCCGGAACACACCGTTAGATGCTTGGCGACAGATATTCAACTTGAGGGTGGTAGCTAGCCAGGCGGGCATTCTCAAAGTGCCCTACCACCATGCTGTAACGACTGCCATCCTAAGACAACAACCGGGACCGACGGCTTAACGTGCCCTCCAAAGCACGGAAGCGCTCAGTAGTAATGTCACCAGCGGTCACCCATCCAACTCATGACCGCGGCGGACGTTGCTTAACTTTGCTGATCGATTCAGAATGGTTAAGCAAACTTCGCTACGAGCGCTTCAACTTCCCATACGCTGCCTATGTGAGTTGAATTTGTCAGGCGACTTCTTTGTCGAAGTAGAACAAATCTACTTCACTGGGTAGTCTGTCCCAGTTCAATATGACCCACCTGCTGGGAATCTGTACTGAGGTGGCTGAGCATTGTACTGAGTTCCTCAAGTGCCTTTGCACTATTGCCTATATTATCCCCAAAATGAAGGTGAGTAAATTATTTGGTCATAGGAGTCTTTATAGTTCAAAAGCGTTATTGGAACGTGAACAGTTTCGCAGAAACTACGTCTCTCTGCCTCACGCCTTTTTGCAGTTAGATTGCTTTCGTGTTGAATAAATCTGACAGTTGTCAAAGTGAAAGTAGCTACGAATCTTGAAATTCTATTTGGTGTATGGGATATTTTTTGTGCTAAAATCCTATAAGTTATACATTTCATCCCGCTTTTAAATCCTAGAAGGGGTTTGTCCCAGAACTGTTTGACCCGGCATCCAGTAACTTGAATTTCCAAAGCGACGTTTTTGCCTCTCCACAAACGATACCCACTATAATATTCATTGCGTGGACAAACAACTTAGCGTCGCTTCTAAACTAATGAATATTTGATTAAGTAGCGCTATTAGTGGAAAACTCCCCTTTTTTTACAAAAAAGTTCACACTTTATCAAATAAACTTGAGGGCAATTGCCACGCGATGTTATAAACCGATAAGGCACCTATCTTGGATAATTAAATCAAAGCTTTCTTTTATTTTTATTTAGCACATTTTATTGGTTAAAAGGCCAAGAAAACAAAAAAATTTTAACGTGTGTATAACGAAAACAATGTTTTTTTTTAACTCTGAAGGACTAATTGTGCCCCACATAGCCTCAACGAGCTCTTAGTATTATTTTAACAGACCACTAAGTAACATCGGCACATTTTTTGAAAGTGTGTTATATAGAATTGTTACGGGACAAGCTCGTTGTTCACCGGATGTAAGCGATTACCTCTGCCTTATAACATGTGCATTTCGTCACATGAGATATAAAATTGTAAGTTTCATGTACCTGTAATTTTTCTGGCTCTCAAGGATTGCTGCCGCAACCTACTGGAAAGTGCTTGGAGACAGATTTTCTACTTGAAGGTAACAGCTAGCTAGGCGACCATTCGCGAAATGCCAGCAGTGAAGCTCAAGCCATTGGTGGGGTTCAAACCATGGATCTGCAGTACGGCAGCCCATAGCTATTACCGCTCGACGTTCACTGCTTCAAAAGGTTCACTTTCAACTGGTAACAAGCAAATAAAAATCTTTGAAATTTCCAACAGGCTCGCTTTCGAGTCTTCATGCGGGGCTACCAATGACCGAAATGCTTTCTTTGTAGTAACTGAAGTATTTTGTAGTGTTTTTTTTATATTCAGGCATAGCGCTAAAAATAAAACATATTCTGAGCGGTATATACTTGTTATGAGAAAAAACAATATCTTCGCATAGAATAAGCAATTATATATTACTAGCTTTCCGGGCGCGGCTCCGCCCGCGCGTATGTCGGTTATCGCGCGAAAACATTAACCTCTTTTTGCGCAGTCGGATAAAAACTATCCTATGTTTTTTCCCGGGTCTCAAACTATCTCCATACCAAATTTCATTCAAATCGGTCCAGTAGTTTTGGCGTGAAAGCGTAACAGACAGACAGACAGACAGACAGACAGACAGACAGACAGAGTTACTTTCGCATTTATAATATTAGTACTGAAGTACTGATAGTAATTATACTATTTAAAAGTGGAGTATACGGATGGATATGGCAAAATAAATGTTTCTTAGGGACCACTATACTATATGGTGTAGTATATTCTAATATCTATATCTAAGGTGTGTAACACTCTTTGAAAGCTACTTTTTTTAGTGGCTTACATCTATCATTACAAAATAATATATATATAAATATATATATATATATAAGGATAAGCCACTTAAAAGCCTCCGCAAATGTCAATTTTTCTAATAGGCTTTCCTTAACCACTAGGCACCTGATAGTAAGTGATGATGTGATCGAAGATGTTGTTAAAGCTAATCAAGAATTACTGGCTCTCAATTACTGCTGCTGGAACACACCTTACCCTCTGAATCACGGAAGTGCTCAGTAGTAATTCAACTAGTGGTCACCCATCCAAGTCATGACCGCAGCGGATTATTTTTTAATATTGAACTGGGTTGGCACTTGGCCACTATCTCACCTTATGTTAAGTGATGATGCGGTCGATGATGGAGCGCGCTTACCCAGAAGGTATCTATTCACTCGCGTTTTGACCCCCATATTGTACTTAACCGGAAACACAGCCTGAGGCAGGGTGTTCCATTCCCAACCTAATTGATCGGTTAAGAACAACTAGACAACTAGTCGATACAATGAACGCTTCAAAACGAAATTAAATAAAATTTGGAGCAGAAAACCTTCACCCTCAGAAATGCATAAAATCTAATATAGCATTTTAAACATTTTATTCGCCACAGTTGGATGGACAATAAAGTAATGAGGCAGGCGTTGGCGACTGGCCGGCGACAGCTCCTATGACACCCTTATCTGAGGCCACACGCAATATGAGTTTATTTAGAGCACTACCACGCAATAAATTGTATATTATTACTAGTGCAGGCTTAGTTAGAATACAACTTACTTATTTACAGGCGCTTGCTTTGCGCTATGGTTGTGTTTTCAAAAGGATTTTAAAAGTATCTATAATAATATTATAAACAGGAAAGTTTATTTTTCTATGTAACAAATAAACATAAAAACTACTTGACCAATTTGTAAAAATCTTTCACCATTAGAATTCTACATGATACCTGCTGAATATACTGCCAGTCCACTGCTGACTATTAGTTTATTAAATTAGATATATTTTATTTTGTGTTTTTTTTTATCCGTGCGAAGCTGGGGCGGGCCGCTATTAATATATATCTAAATATATATATAGGGACTGTTTTCAGAGTTCCGTATGCAAAGGGTAAAACGGAGTACTATATATAAGACTCCACGGTCTTTCAGTTTGTCCGTCCGTCACTAGCATACACGGAATAAGTTACAAACCCGAAGTTTTAATATTTTATTTTGAATGAAATATTTGAATATTGCACTAAAATTCAATTAAATAATTTTTCAGAAAAGCTTCAACATATGCGAATAAACTTTTGTTCAATAGCATGCGGTGTGTTATCGTGTAGAGCTCATTAAGTGGAGTTTTTTTTTAAATATTGTTTTGTCCTAAAAAAATAAATAAACCATCATCATTTTTATGACGGCAAGAAAAACATGTATCAATACCAATTTATGTTGTTATATTACAAATTTGATGTACCTAAAGAAAATAAATTACATAATCGAAAATACAAGTACTTCATCGAAATATTCATTACGTCATCAACCAATGAAATAAAACTATAAATTATTCTTACACCACCAGTACAAATTTATATACAGCTCATTTCATAATTGATAAAACGTGTACACGGCCGATATTGGCACAATACTCCTATCAAAACACAGTACAAAAGAGTCGGTACAATGTATTATAAATTTTCATGGAACCTACGAATAAATATATGGAATGCTATTTTACGAATGCCCGTGGGTAGTTACCATCCAGAACTAGAAAATATGGCGCATAGCACATAACGGTGTGTTCTGGCAGCTGTGTTTGAGAGCCAATAATTTTAGGTTATGCCTGTCCATACTTGACCACATCATCATTTACAACAGGTGTGATGGTGGTCTCTGACCACCAGTAACCGCTTATCTGTAAAAAATATATTCATTGAATATCAATGTATTTATTGCACTATTACTACACCCTATGAATTAATCTATGTGACTTCATTAGTACATTCTTCCAAAAATTGAGATAAAATACAGAAATGTGTAAACGCATAGAAGAGTGAATTTCCCAAATACGAGTAGAAAGTCTTCGGGCATGCTCAATGAAAACGCCATTACAGAAATCCATAATGAATAATAACAAATATTTAAGAACATATTTAGAATATTTTTAAATTTATTATTATACTATTCAAATACGTATCTCGTAAATTCTAATGCTGATGATGCTTCGTGTAAAACCGAAAGCTTCGAAAATTGTTCCGGTTAGGCTACGGTTAATTTCCTGCGTGTTCATAGGTCACATTAAAACGTAGGGAGACGCAGGATGAGCATAGTGAAGTGATTTGAGCTGGTTTAAATATTTTTTTATACTGTACTGTATCAGCCGGATTGTCCACTGCTGATTACAGCATCCCCCTTATACGGGGTGGTTTGCCTTAATCCCCAAGTTTGGCACGCGTCTTGGGTATCGCAGTATGAGATATCAGTTCCTCAGAAAGCGTTGCTGCCCACCTTTTATTTCGTGTGCTACCTTTAATCGCCTTTTAGGACTGCCACGGGTACAGATTTAGCATTGTAGCCCGGCACCCCACGGGCAATTATAACTATATAAAAAAATTAGGCATGCACCATTTTTTTTACATTCATTAAATAATAAATAAATGCTGCTTTGCAAATAGACCGAAACATTTGGATCGTTTGCAACACAAGCGTTTATGTTTTCAGGTATTCAAATAATAAATACCTCTCTTGTTTATATACACTAACTTGGTACAGTTATCAAAACGTCATAAGCACACAAAGACCTCGCATTTTATTTGATAAAGTTAGTCACGCGTTTTGACCATCAATTACCTACATAAAAGGGAAGTAGGTAAGTTGAATCATGAACTTAAAATATTTTACCTATTGAAACTTGAAAATTTAACTAAAGTCGTATAAATCAGAGTTTATGGGCCATTTTAATATCTACAAGGGTGGTACGCGTCACGTAACTCAGTTTTGCTTTACTTATAGCACTTGATGCTGAATAAAATTGTTATCACGAGTATGGTATCTACAAAATTCTCAGTGCGCCATAATTAATACACGGCCTTACTGATCCAGACTTAAATTTACCAACGCTACGTATCACGTGGAGCCGTGTCGTCCACCTATGAATGAAATACAATTTGTAATCATTATCAATGATGCGCACGGATCAAATTAGCTATGAAATGGTCAAAAAAATGCACAATAGAGCTTTTGAACATACTTCCTTCTTTTAAGCTGAGACGAGAAAAATATATGTATCATAAGTTTATATATTTACTATCGTTTTTTTGGCCAGTTGTAGACATGTATATTTCTAAGAAAAATATGATAATACGTTAGTCATTTATTTTTAGGGCACAGTATTACAAAACGGCGGTCCCTAAGACTTAATTCAACTCGGATTTAGACGGGTTACTAAGCGACGGTTATCCGTCCGGCCGATATGAAAAGAGTGTATCTTTGAAGCCGTAATAGGTAGCCTATTAAAATGTTAGGTTCTAAAAGAACTTCGACTTATTGAAATTACTTTCTTTTGTATAGTGTGGTGGACCGGGAAGATTTGGCCAGAATTATTGTTGTGGCGTATCTATGTGTCCGCATGGTAAATCTTGAAACACTATGCCCTGAAAATATTTATAATTCAGAACGGCTTTCAGTCAAGGTCAAAGTCAAGTACCTACAGACAAGAAATAAAACTGTTATATATTTAACACATTTCTAACATAAAAATGCTTAATCTATTTTGTAAATCTTGTAATTGAATGTGCGGTTTTTTTACTCTCGTATCTACTAGGCAATTAAAAAAATGCAGGACTTCAAGAACTTTACTCTTACAACAAAAGAACATTAACATCGTCCCAGTCCAAGTCAAAATTTAAAATATATACAGGTCAGTAAAAACCTACTGATTGTTAACATTTATCCCAAATTAATAGGTTGTAAATATAAGTTCCACATTTACCTACTCCGTGGCAACTTTCGTTTTATAGTGTCGTGCCTGGAGGTAATAATAATAAAGTTTGTCAAGCTGCCGCATAATCGGACAATGCGAATTTCTCGCTTCAAGCCTCACAATATTATTTACACTTAAAACATGTAAATTTGAGATGTAGTCCACTATCACAAATCTGGAGAGAAGATCTGCGTGCTTATTTTCTGTTTATAGGTCGTCTGCAGATTATACGTATTTTTAATAAAATTTTCTCCCTGACCACTATACGTAGGATCTGTTGTGTGTTTGGGATATGTTTTATTTGGTCCGTAATATACAAGTTTATAATTTTTAGGCTGGCTTTTGTCTATTATCTGGTTACTGTTTTGGAATTGTGAGTATACTAACTTAAACTGTATTCAGTTATTCAAACCACCTACATAGAAACGACATGCCAAAAGTTTTATCTACTGTATAATAACTTTCCAAGATTGATGATTTTTCTATTATTTTCTTTAACCGTATAAGCAATGGTATAGGAGAATAAAATTACCGTTTTAAAACGTAATGGACATCACTTTTATGGAATTTGACGCAACAAGAACGAGGCCCACCTGATGTGAAGCGGTAGCCACTGCCTAAAAGATATGCATTTTGTAACAAGTGCCGTTCGCTGCACTGCGTTCGTCACCATGAGACAGAGAGTGTCTAACTGAACAACTTGTTAAGTATCTTATGTCTGTTATTTTACTATTTTACTGGCTGTCAAGGACTGCTACCGGTTGTAGCTTGGTGACATATTTTATACTAGAGGGTGGTCATTTGCAAAGTAGATGTGTGCATCAATCATGGACCTGTGGCACGGCAGTCCATAGCTATTGCCATAGCTAGTCTTTGACCAAATGGCAACGCCACCTAGGCAGGCGATGATTTATGAAAACAATGAACCTAGAATGGAAACTGGCTCTAAAGAAAAGCTGCCATAAACACCCGTAGGTGCTTGACCAACCGATTATATACCTGAAAGTGGTGGTTAGCTGCGCATTCATATAATGCCCTGCCACACTATAAATCGTATAAAGCAAGCGAGTTACCACTCGAAATCTTCACTAAGTTTTTCTTATCAGTATCAAGGTCGTGAATTATGTAAGCGATTATTCGATCGACAAAATTTACTCTAATCTGAAAATGAAGGTAGGTAACTCAGAAGTTAAAATTTGTATACATTTCGTTTGGTACATCATTGATTGCTTCTGTTATTAAACTCATAAATACTTGAGTGTTAACATTGGGGCACCAATGAGGACTCGATGTATAAAAACTGCGGACTTTTAATTAAAGCTACGTAAACAGACACGGTACCGCTGTTGGTAAATAATGGGTAAGGGCTGCGAATGGTGACATGGAAAATTGGGTATTTTTTAACTGGACAAAAAGATTTACGACTACCCCCCAATTTACGTTATGTTAGGTGGTTGTAGCTAGAAATTGAACAAGCTGCACAATAACTGAAACAGCTTATCTATACTCAATCACAATGGCTCTTATCGCATTAGTACTGAAATTTCTTCCAATCCCTTTCTTCGAAACCTTCGTTTCGAAGTAATTTTGTACCATATGTATGCAAAATTCAAAGTATGTTAACATCATTATTCTACCCTTACCCCACTCATTACTTGGTACAATATGACTTCTCTATGAACAGAAGACATGTAAATAATAAATATATTTTTGATATAAACACAAAATCTGCGATCAATATCCGTAACAATAATCCATATTTAATAATTACATATATTGTAAAAACATTATAAGAAACGATTAAATCGATATATTACAAAAATATTTAAATAATACCGCTTAATTTTCCTTCTCATCGACGTGATCTCATAAACGCCAAGAAACCCAAACGGAAGAGATTTCGACGCGTGTCGTTTCTACACGAAGCGTAATAACGTATGGAAATAGTTTGAGACCCGGGAAAAAACATGGGATAGTTTTTATCCAACTTCGCAAAAGGAGGTTTATGATTTTGCGCGATAACCGACATACGCGCGGGCGGTGCCACGCCCGGAAAGCTAGTATGAAAATGAAGAGCAGTCCTTATATTCTTATAGCAGGAAATGAACAAACTTAGTAATAATATAAGAAAAAATTGCAAGGGAAATTAAAACCTTTCACGTATTTCATTCGCGTTTTCCAAAACGTGTCGCACGTCACGATTAACGTCAAAACGTTTCGAAGGAAAAAAGATATTCAAATTAACCTCTCATTAAAGTACTGGCCTTCGCTAATGAGTTGTAAGAAATGTTATAATTTGAATACTTGGGGTTAATTCGTGACTTAGTTGCTTTTCAGAAGACGATTTTTGTTTATGGTTAAATTCATATAAAAATAACATCCTAGATATATCTAGGATTACACTATCTTTATATATAAAAATACGTGTCACGTTGTTTGTCCGCGATGGACTCCTAAACTACTGAACCGATTTTAAATTTGATTTGCACACCGTGTGCAATTTGATCCAAATTGATGGATAGCTTATTATATAATATTATGATAGGGTAGCTTACATCTCAATTTATAGTCGTAATTACCCGTGTGAAGCCGAGGCGGGCCGCTAGTAGTAATATAAATTCAGTTTCATCACTGTTGTTCCGTGCTTTGGCACGTGTTAAAATGTAAGTTTTTATAAAAAGTTAATTCATACCTTTACATATACAAAGACTATTCTATTCATAAATTATTTTTTATTCAGTTTCAATCGCAAAGCAAAGAGAACCGACCACCTAAGCCGATAATTTTTTAGAATAATATTGTGAATAAACTCGCTCGAGGCCCACCTGAGTGATGTTAAGCGGTAACCTCTGCATATAACAAATGGATTTCGTCACATGAGACGAACTGCACTACGCCCATCGCCTTGAGACATACAGTTGTTAAGTCTCTTGTGCCTGTAATTTCACGATTACTAGCGCTCAAGGACTGCTGCCGGAACACAGAATTAGATGCTAGGCGATATATTTTCTACTTGAGGGTGGTAGCTAGTCCAGGCAAGCATCATCAAATTACCATGCGGTAAATCTCAAGCCCCGTGGAGTGCCGGGTTAGAATTGCACCTCCCCATACTATCCCGTGGATGTCGTCGACTAAGCGAAAAATACTGGAAGGTGGGCAGCAGCGCCTTCTAAAGAACTGCCAACTTATACTGCGATGCCCAAGCGTGGGTATTATGGCAAATATCCTTTAATAGGGGAGGCTGTGTTCAGCAGCTGACCTTCCGGCTGTTACAGTACAGTACAGTAGTACAGAACCTCAAGCCGGCGCGGCGGTGAGGGTAGAAACACAGACCTGCGGCACTGCAGTCTATAGTTGTTACCACTCAGCTATTACTGCATCACTGCTTCACAAAAAATAAATACCTATGGATAAAACTCTTGTTGCTAGACCTTTATTATAACACCTCTCCTGGCATAAAAATAAAATCATCTCTGAAGCCTACACATGTAAAAGATTTAACGTGCTAGCATAAAAGCACTAAGCAACAAAAGTACTATGTAAGTACCTACATTACTTTTTCGTCGTTAAAGTAAAAAATTGATAAAGTAAAAAAGCTTTTTGCCTTATCCTTGAGGTTCTCACGTGAGCTAAGGGTAACTTTAGTACAGTTGATAAGCTTAGAATAATAAATTCACTGTGCCTTTTAGAAAGTTTAGTTACCACACCTTCGTACTTTGCTGCTACAAATGCTGTTAAAGATGCATAAGATATACTTAGTTATGCTTTTCGTGGCGGTACACAGCTGATTTTATATCTCAATATATTTTATGGGTTCTAAAAATAAGCAGTAAAGTCGAGAGAATATTGTGACCGTACGAGATTTTGCATTTATATTCAGGTGAAACTATTATTACTTCTTACGACCTATATACAATACTACAGCTACTGTAATGAAAGCATTTAGACAACCTACAAGTCATTGCAGACTCACAGGCAGTCCAAATGTTCTAGCCCAATACCAGCGTGGCTCAATGGCAGCGTGCTCAGCATTCTGGCAGCATTCCCTTTTGAATTTCAATGTATATTTGTTGAGCCAAATAGGTATTTAGATCACGCGTTGCATCGACCAAGCGCTCTTAAAAGTTTTTTTTTACTACTTAAACTTAACTACTTGAAAGTATTTTTATTTACTCTAAAATATTATTCATTTAGTCAACATACTAAATGAATAATATTGTTAGAGTACTTTCAAAATGGAAGAGGTTCTCAATTCGATAAAATGTTGTTTACGGCATTACTCTGCCAATTATGAATTGATTTTGTTTTGTTTTGTAGGTGGCCATTTAAATTTCATCAACATTGGTTAGGTAGGTAGGTATGTAGTTTTTAAGTTACCTACACTCAAATAACTGAGAAATGTATTTGCCAATATGTCTATACCTCGACATGGTAATTGCAACTCTCGTCTATGATATTGTGTATTGAAGGTCAGTGAAAATCGACTTCGTTTTATCTTGAAAATCGACCCTTTTCTATGAGCGATTTTTCTGAAAAAAAAAAACAACTTGCGACACTTCGGTCGATTTCCTTGAAATATCTTTTATCGACTAATGTTTATAAGGATCCAGATACCGCGTTTTATTTAAAACTTTATACTTGACACATAGGCTATGTATGTATGTTTCTTAGTATCCTATCAACCATAGAATGTTATATTAATAACTTAAATAACACACTCATACCTTTTTTCGATGATAGAGTTATGTATAATCTCTCAACATTACCATGCCTACAAGTATTACGCTGGTATAAAACCACTTTACTAATAAAAATTTAAAATGAACCGAACCTACTAATGTCTCAATACAAAGAACTGGCGATTTTTTACAGTACGTGTAGTCATGCAAAGTAAATAGTTACAAACGTGACGGTTATCAACGGTCACTTAGCATATCAGCACTGGCGGCAGACCGTTTTTGTGTTGGCTAGCGTACAGGGTGAGTGGTGGGCGAATAAGGCTGGCTATGAAGGTGCGACTTTGCACAGTTGTACCTACGTACATACGTAAAGCTTATCATCGGGTTTTGTATAAGAACTAAATGAGGTGTGCTTTCCTTTGCATGTATAAAAATTCCGCGCACGTAACAAGGGTCACTGAAAAGGTGAAAACAAAATTGTTTTCCTAAAAATGGAACCGACTTCAACCCTCAAAAGTATGCAATAACTTGTTGAAGTCGGTACCTTAATAGTTCAAAAGTACCTATTATCACAATAACGCATGGTACTGACTTCAACAAGTTGTTTCATAGTTTTGGGTATTGAAATCGGTTCCATTTTAAGGTAAAACATTTTTTTTCACCTTGTTACTTATGGGATCAATTGTCATTCACTGTCAATGACTATATCAAGATAGGAAAACACTTTTCAGGTACTAGAGTGTAACTCAAAAACAGTTTGACCAATTTTGATGAAATTTAAATGGGACCACACGGGAAGTATCCACTTTCAAATAAATAAAGAATCATCAAAATCGATTCACTCAGTCACAAGTTCTGAGGTAACCAACATTAAAAAAAATATAGTTGAACCTCCTCTTTTTTTTAATTTCCTCCGAGATTTTATACTTCAATATTTCACCCTTTAAAAGTATTTTATTTAATATATTATTCTTACATGTTAACCTACTGGCATCATATCATATCCTTCAATCTAGAAAGCAACGACGATAAAATTGTGCTGAATAAGCAAATAAATAATATAGGTAACTATAGGCAGTATTACCACTAGATAAAGAAATTTCCTTCTTTATTGCACACTTCGCTCAGTTTAAGAGTTTGCATACTGGACTACTGGAGTGACGTGTATTGAAAAATACCTTTAGAGAAAAGCTTAATTGTTCCATTTTTTTTAGATATTTTCATACGATTATATCTTTCTTCTGCCTTACAATCGGGTCTAAAAGAGCAAGTTTAAAGTCATGAGGATGCGTGACGCTACATTTTACTTGTTCCTAGGTTATCCGATTGATGATTATTTGTATGATGCTCAAAGTATACGTCCAATTTAGTCACATTTATATTCTATAAAAAGCAACTAAGTAGTTTTTAGCTACATTAAACGTGATGGTAACGCGCAACGGTCTCGGACTAGACAAGGGTTTTGCTCGAGCCCACAATCAAGTCCTGGAGGGCTGAGCAATAATACACAACAAATTCAAAAACAAATTAAAGCCACCCTCAAGTAGAAAATTTGTCACCAAGCACCTAACGGTGTGTTCCGGCAGCTGGCTTTGAGAATCAGTAATTCTAGGTTCGACTACCACATCACTCACCATAAGGTGCGATATTAGTTAGCCTATCAGATATAAAAATATCGAAACGTGATATAAATATGTAAATATAAATGACATAAATAAAAATGAAAAATGAATAAATACGTAATTTGAGTTGCAATACTTTAAATACAGTGGTAGGATTAAATACAGGAAGTTATTTCAGTGAAAGTTATTTTTTTTTTCATATTAATTTTATTATATTTTATATAAATCGCAACGTGTATGCCCTGTATAACAGTATCGTGACTTGTACCTTTGTTAGGTCGGAATGTCATTTGAAGCATTATCGGAATTGTAGCAAATATATTTGTTTCGTTTTAATGTTTCCTTGACGATTGCTTAAAATGTTCGATAATACACATGAAACGTAATAAGAAGTTTATGTACTATGCTCGTGTACATCAACAATACGAAAACAGATAATTTCTGGAATCCTGGTAGTTAAACAATAGCATCTCTATTGTTTAAACTAGGATTCCAGCTATTTCATCAAAATTCATATATTTTTTCTGTATCAGCTGGATTGTCCACAGCTGAATATATCCTCCCCCGTTACAAGAGGATGTCATAATCACCACCCTTGGCATGCGGCTTAGAAATGGCAGTGTAACATAGCAGTTCTCTAGAAGGTGATGCTGCTCACTTATCTGGTAATTTACCCATAGTCGCTTCTTACAACACTTCGGGAAGAGATGGGGGTGACATTTTAACCTGCCACCCCATGAGTGTCAGCTGGATTGTCCACAGCTGAATATATCCTCCCCCGTTACAAGAGGATGTCATAATCACCACCCTTGGCATGCGGCTTAGAAATGGCAGTGTAACATAGCAGTTCTCTAGAAGGTGATGCTGCTCACTTATCTGGTAATTTACCCATAGTCGCTTCTTACAACACTTCGGGAAGAGATGGGGGTGACATTTTAACCTGCCACCCCATGAGTGTCAGCTGGATTGTCCACAGCTGAATATATCCTCCCCCGTTACAAGAGGATGTCATAATCACCACCCTTGGCATGCGGCTTAGAAATGGCAGTGTAACATAGCAGTTCTCTAGAAGGTGATGCTGCTCACTTATCTGGTAATTTACCCATAGTCGCTTCTTACAACACTTCGGGAAGAGATGGGGGTGACATTTTAACCTGCCACCCCATGAGTGTCAGCTGGATTGTCCACAGCTGAATATATCCTCCCCCGTTACAAGAGGATGTCATAATCACCACCCTTGGCATGCGGCTTAGAAATGGCAGTGTAACATAGCAGTTCTCTAGAAGGTGATGCTGCTCACTTATCTGGTAATTTACCCATAGTCGCTTCTTACAACACTTCGGGAAGAGATGGGGGTGACATTTTAACCTGCCACCCCATGAGTGTCAGCTGGATTGTCCACAGCTGAATATATCCTCCCCCGTTACAAGAGGATGTCATAATCACCACCCTTGGCATGCGGCTTAGAAATGGCAGTGTAACATAGCAGTTCTCTAGAAGGTGATGCTGCTCACTTATCTGGTAATTTACCCATAGTCGCTTCTTACAACACTTCGGGAAGAGATGGGGGTGACATTTTAACCTGCCACCCCATGAGTGCTATATTATCTAAGGAAGTTTTGTTATGATCAAATTAACTGACTATCTTAGTTTTTAATTGAATTCCAACCTTTCTAGGGTGAATTTTTTCTTGAAGCGCTCGTAGCGAAGTTAGCTTGACCGTTCTGAATCGATCAGCAAAGTTAAGCAACGTCCGCCTCGGTCATGACTTGGATGGGTGACCGCTGGTGACATACTACTGAGTGCTTCCGTGCTTCGGAGGGCACGTTAAGCCGTCGGTCCCGGTTGTTGTCTTAGGATGGCAGTCGTTATAGCATGGTGGTAGGGCATTTTGCGAATGCCCGCCTGGCTAGCTACCACCCTCAAGTTGAAAATCTGTCGCCAAGCACCTAACGGTGTGTTCCGGCAGCTATCCTTGAGAGCCAGTCATTCTAGGCTAGCCTGAACAACATCTTCGACCACATCATCACTTACCATCAGGTGAGATAGTGGTCAAAGGCTAGCCTATCGGCAATAAAAAAAAATATATTTATAAATTTATCTTCTATATCGAGTTAAATTACAACTACAGTTTTAGACATACCTTCGACGAGTAGAACTTACATTACCTCCAAGCCGTTGATCTGACCGACAATGATTCATTTACTTACTCTGAACCAAACCTTGCTTGTGGAATTGAAATTATTGAATGAGTAATCACCGCTAATTTATTAATCCAATCACTATCGCAAGGTTAATATCTATTTCGAATTGTCACATTCACAAACATTATTTTCCGCCTGACAAACCTAGAAACCTAGTAACCCTTTGACGTGTAAAAAATGAAATTATTCGACTTTCAGTCTCTTTAACCAAGCGGTTAAAGCAATCAGAACACACGGGTTCAATATTAAACACAAGGAAAAATTTTGCTACTTATTTTTATTGTGAGATAATTCTCTAATCTGCGTTTATTTTATCTAACAATGAGGACCCCGTAATGCAGGATGGAGCACTTTGTATGGCGGCCATCTCGAATGCGCCTTTGGAAACAATTTCACATTTCCTTTGAATTTTCTTTTTATTCCCAATGACGGTTGGTTAAAAATCTCTTGCCTCTCTTTTACCGTTTCCTAAAAAAACAGAATAATATACAAAATTGTTCTCTATTTTTCCGCAAAAAAAGTAAGGGTGTGAAATAGTCATGACTAAAGCCAATATGAACGTGCTACTTAACCTATTAACTGGCTCGAAATAAAGTCGTTAATTATAATTATTTTGTTGTGATAATAGGTGTCGACGCAGTTAAATTGTAGAAAAGGCTTTTAATTACTATCGTTACGTGACAAGGCCTTATTTTGTTCACCAAGCATTTTTAATCTAAAATTCATAAGAATGTAACTTTATATGGAATAATACTTTAATATTTGGATAAAACTATAGTTTTTACCAAATAATTACGTTATTTTTTATTCTTTTATTTATCTCATATCACAAGGCCAGTTTTGACAAATTGTTATTTCCGTTGAGATTTTAATATATTGACCAATCAATCACACAAGAGCCAAAGAGTAATCATAATTATATAAGTTTACAAGGAATACTGCCACCTTGTCTGCATATAATATACACATAATATTTTAAATCAAATAACGAGCGGGGTTGAAAATGTAATGTTAATGCTGCCGGAACCATGTTGGGACGGTCCATGCCTTTGGACAAGTTCAAAGCATGCTGCTCATCAACTCTATTTGTCACACCTTTGTTTGTTTAGGGAGGACATAGATGCTGGCTACCGCCTGTGCGGTCGTCCAGCTCCACCGGGTTTTGGGCGAGGGCCTGGCCCTACAATAGCCCGGGAGGGAGAAGTGCCGAAGGCACTTCTCCCGAGACGGGCGTAGAAGGCGAAAAGCGCCTTCTACCTCCGTCTCCTGCGGACGCCGAAAACGTACCGCTATTATAGGAGGGGTTGACAGCGAGCTCAAGGGCACCACTGTGGTTCGGACCTCGGCTTGTCTCACTGTCGAGAGACATGGGGGGGATCGGAGCAAAATGCCTCTGTGCAACTGCAGTGTTGCACAATTGGGCCCTACTGAATAAAACTCTTTGACTATTTGGAGAGCAATTTATCGTGACCTTGTTTTTGCCTCGAGCTCGCCGGCGAGCTCGGTGTTTGATTGTGTGACCTCTAATTACCTCACACCTGGGGATTTTACCTCGACGACTTGCGGATAACGCTAAAGCTGCCAATGTAATGACTGCGATGGGGTCATCCGGGTCGTCTAATACCTGCCGTGGTCGGCGACGGGGGGGTTTGAAAAATGGGATAGAAGAGGCGGTCGAGTAGTTCGATGCCTGGACAACCAATGGGTTCGAGTGGTGGGGCGCTCGATCAAAGTATCGGCGAGCGCAGTCCTTATTGAACTGCGCTAAAGAGGGAAGGTTTAGGTCGCAGTGCAACTCGGTGTTCCGGACATACCACGGAGCGCCGGTTGCACTACGAAGAAAACGATTTTGAATGACTTGAAGCTTATGGAGATGGGCCTCACTAGCATGACTAAACACTACTGATGCGTAAGTCATGATGGGGCGGATGCAGGCAGTGTAAAGTGTCTTCTTATTACTAAGAGACATTTTACTCTCTTTGCGAATCAGGGGACCAAGGCGACCCATTACAAAGGCCGCTCTGTTTCGGACGGTTGTTATATGATCGCTAAAGGTGAGATTCCGATCAAGGGTGACTCCGAGATATTTTGTTTTACTAACCCAGGGGATGGGTTGGTCAAACAAAGTTAAAGGTTGCGGGTAACGGGGGCGAGTCTTCTCAGTAAAGTACATAGCTGCACTTTTAACTGGGTTGACCGCGATGCGCCATTTACGGAACCAGTCACCGATCTCGGTGATGGCCCGTTGGAGGGCGAAAATGGATTTTCTGCTGATACGCCACCCAGTGGTATAAATAGCGGTATCATCCGCGTATTGGGCCAATAGGACGTCTGGCTGAGAGCGTGGGATGTCGCTGGTATACAGCGCGAAGAGAATGGGTGATAGCACGGAGCCCTGCGGGACTCCGGCTCTGACTGGGTGGGGGGAGGAGAGGGTGCCTTCCACGCGATAGCGAAAGCTTCTGGCTTTAAGGAAGTCTTGTAGGATGAGCACAAGACGTTCTGGCACGCCAAGTTGGTATAGCTTGTAAATCAAGCCATTGTGCCAGACTTTGTCAAAAGCTTTCGCCACGTCGAGGAAGACTGCTAGCGTGGTCTGGGGTTTGGGGTACTTGTTAAAGCCCTCAATGATGTGCTCCGTGAGGCGGTGCACCTGTTGGACGCATGAGTGTCCGGGTCTGAAGCCAAACTGCTCATCTGGGATAAGGTGGTGTTCCTTAGCATGGGACTGGAGGCGGTTTGCAAGTAACCGCTCGTAAAGTTTGCCTAAGGCACTGAGGAGGCTGATTGGGCGGTAACTGGTGGGGTCAGATGAGCTTTTGCCTGGTTTGTGAATGCCAATGACAGTTGCACATTTCCAGGTGTCTGGGAATAAGCAGTGGCTCATAGCAGCATTGAAGATGCTGACTAGGAGATGGATGAGAGGAGGAGAGAGGGTTTTAAGAACCCTGTTGGAGATGCCATCGGCACCGGGGGATTTGCGCGGTCGGAGGGCCTTGATCAGTCTCGCCACCTCAGCGTAAGTCGCTAAGGTGGCAGGTGGGAGTTCAGAGGTGACCACAGAGCTTTTACGTTCGACTTCAGCATCCACCGAATCGAGGTGAGCTTGGTCAACGTGATCTACGTTAGGGGAACACTGAGCCTCTAGGCTATCAGCTAGGCACTCAGCTTTGTCTTCGTCAAAGAACGCTGGGACTAATGGGACTGGTCTGTATAAGGGAGGCATGTCGTTATGGTTACTACCTTTCATACTTCGCGCCAAGTTCCAATAAGCATGGTGGCTTGGCACGAGGTTTGAAAGTTTATCGCCCCATTGTTGATCACGCAACTCAGACATGCGACTTTGAACCATGCGTTCAAAGTGGCGTTTCTTAGTTTTGTTCTCTTTACTGGGGTAAGAGTCGTAATGTCGGGTCACTGCTTTACTCTCCGTCACCAATCGTCTCACATCCGCTGGAATGACAAGGCGCCGGTCGTCCGGCACTATGACCTCCTTTGCGGATGCACCTACTACGGTGGAGAGGTGATTGGTGAACGAATCGATCGCAAGGGTTACGTCATCTTTTGTCAGGATGTCGTCAGGGATCTTGTCTAGGTCCGGTGAACTGATAGCCTTTAGGGCATCGCCTACTTGCTTCCAGTTCACTATCGTCTTAGTGGGGCGGGGGAGGTCAGTCGTTGGGTCGGGACCTAGTCGCAGTATAATGGGTCGGTGGTCAGAGTGAAGCTCGTGAACCACTTCTATGGAGCGTAACCGGAGTGTTACGCCTCTGAATAGTGCCATGTCAAGCAAGTCAGATCGGTGGTCTTCCATATAAGGGTAGTGAGTGGGCTCAGTGGGCGCAATTATGTCAAAGTTAAGTTCTGCGATTAGGTTTTCAAGTGCAATACCTCTGGGATTGTTGACGTTACAATTCCATAGGATGTGCTTACTGTTGAAGTCGCCAATCAGAATGACGGCGCTTCCTAATGAGAATAGGGCTTCTAAGTCAGCTCGGACGATCGGCTTTTTGCAAGCTTGGTAACAGGATGCTATGACTATAGGTTGATGACCAGTCATAGCTAGGAGGCAACAAGATGCTTCCATATTAACAAGAGTTGGGGTAGGTAGGGGAATGCAGTGCAGGGACCTTTTGTAATAGATAAGAGTGCCTCCCCCACGGGAGTTCACTCTATCATCACGTACCGTTCTGTAATTGGCAAACCTAGGGTTCGCCTTCCCCGGTTTTAGAAAGGTTTCCTGCACGCATATGATATCGATAAGGTGGGTACAACAAAAGTCGTGGACGAGGTCACGTTGTCTGAAGAGGCCGTCAGCGTTAAATGACGCTAACGAAACTGAGTATTGTCACACCTAAAAAGTTACTATATTTTATACGCAGAGAACAGATTTATAATGAATAATAAATAAAGTAAAACATGTACTACCGAGCTTAGTGAAGTATGTAGTGCCGATGTTAGTAAAGAATAAACCTACTATTGAATTTAGTCAAGAATAAATGTGCTACCGAAATTAGCTTACAATAAATGAAATACAGAGCTTAATAATCAATAAATGTACTACCGAGCTTAGTTGACATGACAATACAATTACTACCAACCTTAGTGAAGAATAAAATATGTACCATCGATCTTGGTTGACAATAAATGCACTAGAGAGCTTAGTGAAGAATAAATTTACTATTAGGCTTAGTAGAGAATACATTTAGTATCGCTGCTAGTAAGTAGTTAATATACTATCGAGCTTAATGAAAAATATAAGTACTAGCGAGCTTAGTAAAGAATAAATGTGGTACCGATGTTAGTAAACAGTAAATGTACTATCGAGCTTATAGTGAAGAATATGTCAGGTGCTAAGTAAAAAATAAACGTACTGCCAAGGTTAGTGAAGGATAAATATATTACTTTTTTATCTGAAGTTGTAGGATCAAGTTTGTGCCACACTTGCTATTCATAAAGCAAATTAAAATACCACAGTTAATAACTATGTAAATTTAAGTATTTCAGATTGTAGCAGTTATTGCGTATAAAACAAGATATGATATAAATTAGAATTATTAGAAAAACATTATGATATTAATTAGAAAAACGAACTGAGTCACAATAACAGAAGATGAGTTTAACCGCTATTCTAGAGCTATTTACTTCTAAAGAAAAATCTCTGTCAAATCACCTTGACAATAAATGACTTCGTTAAAATTCATCACAAATTTATTAGTTTGACCAATTAAAATGAATTAGGTTAATGTGTGCGGTTTTTTGACCGAAAACTCCATATTTTCCCCGTTCGTGCCGCCGCGGATTTCGCTTATCTAACGTCATTAATCACAATTTCCACCCCCAATTAAAAGTGCTACTTGCTGTTTTTATGCTCCATGCAAACCTGCGCGGCAAGTAACTGCAAAACAAATAATAAATCTTTTGACTATTTTTTCTTATATTGCAAAATATATGTCACAGGCAATATTTTATAAGATTTTATCGCTTATAAACCACCACTTTTATTGCCATTAAATTTAAATACTATATTTTCTACTTGAGGGTGGTACCACGGATCTTCTATGCGGCAGCTTATAGTCCTTGCCCATTGTCAATGACAGCATATATGCTTCACGGGAAATGTCAACTAAAAGTTTTTTTTCCGATAAAGTATTATATTGTAGGACTTAATCGTAAACAGTCATCACCTTCTTATCCACATTTTATAGCTGATGCCACCGCTTTTGTTATAATTGGTAATATATTCTAAATATGATGAGAATGGATAGTTGTACAGTTATGGAGCACATTAAATTTGAACTTGTTTGAGAACACACCGGTTCAATGTCGTTACACAAATGGTTGAGTTAGCTCAATGGTTGTTATAATGGTGGAAAAAAAATAATTAAATTGAACTTAAAATAAAACAAACAATTGCTAATATTTGTATTTGATGGTATTGCAGAGCAGGCGGCTCACCTGATTCACGTAAGCCACGAAAACGAAGTCTTGAGGATGCGTGGTCAATGACACGTTTTTTTAGGAATAACCATTTGTTAGTTGTTTGTTTCACAAGAGGAAAAGTAATTACGTACATCAAGGGAGTTATTATGAATTCAGAAGGAAGCGAAGCTTCCCTAACCGTAGAGAGGAAGACCAAATTAAATAGACCAAAAAGTCCCGAGCGATAGGTACACCCTATTACTTATATTTGCATAAATCAATAATTTAATTTTTATTTCCATTACTCGGAGGTATATAAATTGCAGACTCAATTATCCAAATATAATACCTAACGTTTTAAATAATATAATTTTAGACCAATTGCTTCAAACTCGTATGTATAGGCATAAAATATATTTAGTATTTTTATTGAAAATAAGTACATAAATTAAAAATTTAATATTTATTTCGTTTACTCGTACATTAATTGCAGATATAACTATTCAAATGTATTATTTATGCAATAACGTTCTCGTTCTCTAACCATCGTATTGGGATGTACAATGTACATGAGTATAATTTTTTTTATTTTGTAACTTTTTTGCAATCACAATTGTCGAATAGGTAGTTTCTCAACGATTCGCGGTAAGAAAACGGCCCTTTTTATTTCACCTCCATTTCCTACACTTTGTTCTGTTTGTTCGACAAACAGTTTTTATGACTATTGTAAAAGTCGAAACTCTTATACAAGTGTCATAAAACGGTATAACTATTACGTTTAAAACAATGTAGACTGTAATAATCTGAAAAATGTTCATGTTTTTCGAGAGCGATCGTAACTTTTCTGCACAACTTTATCACTAAATGTCAAGGCACATTTCAGTTACGCACTTTATAACTTATAACGTGATGCTTTTGCAGGAGATCAAGCGCACAGTGAGAAATATATTCACAAAATCCGCGATATTTTTTATGATGAGCTCCCAATACTAATATAATCTCTTTATTTTCAAAACACCTGATATGTCGAACCCAATAAATAAATAATGATAAAAATCGTTTTATCGTTTAAAAAATACCGCAAATTTTAGAGTTGAATTGAATATTAAAAAATAATGACGTTTAATTATAATTATACGTACCTACATGACAAAACATTGTCATGATGATTAATAGAATGGTATTTTTTACATTCGAAAAGCATTGACCTCACGCAGTAACGCAAATTAGATCTCTATTCATAGCTGATATAAAATAATCTATTTTGCGTTTACTAAACCCAGGTATCACAAGTGAGTAAACTTAAAATACACATAAGAGCTAAACAATGTCTACGTACACACTATTTGATTTATCTTTGTTGAAAGTACCAAGAGTCACGACTACCGTGATTCATTCATAACGCCTAACGTCGCGCGCTACGGTGCATGAAAGGTCACAAATCATTCTAACACCTGACCGAGCGTTATCGTGACCGCTACATGAAAAATGACCGTCGCCAAAACGTCACAGTTTCCACTCCACCCCCACGGGGCGCCTGTAGATCATTAAAACAAATTGTCGTCGACAACTGTTGACCGAAAACCTATCGAAATTATTCGAAATTTCCCTAATGAAAACGGACTAATTGACTCTGTTTCATAACTCCGAGATTTAATTAAGAACTGTTGCTGAGTTCTTAATTTAAACTTTGGCCGTTTGGAATCGTAGTAAAAAAAATAAACCCGCTATTTATGAAGGTAAAAAGGTACGAGTTTTTTCCACCACTAGGAAAAGCAATCAGTAAAAGCCGGTTCTTTTTGGCGAATGCGATAAAAATTTCGCCGGGGACATGTTGTTACCAATATTTACGTTTAGTTGAAGCTTCGGGCAGTACATTAGGGTAGCAACGTTTAGCTTTGATCCCGGCAACTCTTTGACCGAACTTGTACGGTAAATTCACCTTGAATATGTTTGAGCTAGAAGTGTTTCTGGAAATAGATGAAATGGCAGTCAGTGGAAACTTCCAAGTTTGATTACGTTTTATAAATAACGTAAAGGTTTGAGAGAAGAAAATGGTTGATGGAACTTGTACGGTAAATTCACCTGAAATATGTATAAGCCTAAAGTGCTTCCAAAAATAGATGTTTAGGCGTCACTGGCGATATTCTACATTAGTCATGTTTTACAAATGCCAAAAGTGATGTTGAGAGGAAAATGGTTGTAAATTTATTTTTGTGGTAGATCTATTACTTTCGCCCGAAATAGACATACTATTGGCACTGGATGGAAATCGTGCTTGCAACCTGATACAGAATACGAGTACCATGCAAGAACACATATAACTAATTAAGTTAAGTGAGAACACATAATAATATAGCTACAATTTTTTATGCCCCATCTACGAGATGGATACATCTTGAGCCAAAAGACTATTATTACTACTATTGGTTGTACAGCCCATTAAACGGCACAATAAACGGCGATACATTTTTTGCTTAGATAGGTTCGCTGTGTACGCGTTTTGACTTCCCGTCTATGTACTGGCTCATCATGCGATGTAGCCTACCTAGTGCCACTTCAACTTAAAATTTCAACTTACTTTTCAAAGCAGATGGCCTATGGCAATGACTATGGACTGCCGCGCAGAAGGTGGATGGATGGAATCCCACCACGGGTTGGAGCTTCATCATATGATGAAAATGCATTTTGCGACTACCCTGCTATGACAATAAAATAGAAAATGTAGAATAATAGAAAATAGAAAATGTGTACCTTTCACCTAATGATATGTTTTGACACTTCTGAGTGACAAAACGTGATCGAGATCACGTATTGTCACTCAGAAGCTATCATCGAGATCCAGTTCCATTTTTAATTATGTTTATAATCACATCACTTACCATCAGGTGTTATTGTGAAAAAAGGCTAGATTATGTTATAAATGACTTAATGAAATTTATTTTTAATATGTATGAAAATTAATGAAATTTCCAAAATTAAGCCATAAACATACTACGCAATCTGCCTTCAATTTAACAACCCCATAAATATTTTTGCTTGTCTGCCGTTTACTATCTCATAAACATAGATATGTTAAACGACTGTCGAATAACATTGCAAATGAATTTTTGTCTTGCAACTACTACAATCTAATTGCAACTCTATGTTTTATTACGTAAGGGCCATTTCTTTTTAGTGAGACAACGCCAAAAGTTTTTCATATCAAAGACATTGGTAGGGCTCTTGCTTCGTCATAAAGGGGGAAACTTTACAAATCTTCGGATTTCTTACGCTTTTAGAGACATATAATATATTTATCAGTCTCTCGACACATTTACAATGGCTCAACTTTGTTGCTCAAAGGATTTACTTTAACTTGAATATTGCTGAAGATAATTTTAATGCTGAACTCTTGCAGGCCTAGGGGCTTACTTACCTTTAACAAACGGGGTGCTGCATGTACAGCCATGGCGGTTTAGGACAATTGAGACATTATCTATACACGATATAAAACAGTTTTTGTATATAACATTTCTATTACCGATAGATATAGTTATTTTATTTTCATAAAATAGGGGGTGAGGATATTTACATATATCGGATACAGATCCAGAATAATGCTTTTTTTTATGAAATGGAGTGGCAAACAAGCTGATGGCTCACCTGATAGTCAGCGGCTACCGTCGCCTATGATCATTTGCAACACCAGGGGCGTAACCTCGTCGTGGCTCTCCTATGCCAAAGGCTAGACCACGGATTTAGGAAGGGAGGGGAACTCATTACAATGCACACTGACAAAACAATCAATGAAAGCAAAGCGCTCGGACATCACAGTAACAATAAAAATTACTCCTTCATGCATACATTTACACGTACGCTAGGGCTTGATACTATCGGTAAAGTGGTATCGAAATAAAAACTACATAGTTTAACTGAATAAGTAATTGAGTATAAAATAACATTTCATGCTACATATATTCAAAAATCATGTTTTATTTATTTTCATGTCACCTAAAATTTTATGAAAATGTAGGTAAATAATATGAAAAAATTATGAATATAAAATAAAACAGCTTGCACTTGGTTTGAACCGTTTTAGGTTATTATTTATTGGATAAATGATACTTGACAACACATAGTATGTATGTAACTTTATTAGTTTTTATATTTTTTTAATTAATTTCACACGTACTTCTGTCGAAGCAGTCGTGGTTTCGGGGTAATTCGGATTCTTGGGGATTATGTAGCTCCAAAGAACAAGATGCCTTTGAGTCGACTTTCTCCGATTCCTAAAAGTTATGAATGCAATTGAAAACGCAGTAACTGTAGTCGGCGTACTATAGTCACTACCTGCAGTATGCGACCGGCAAGGAGGGTAAGCGACGCGCTGCGCTAAACGCGCTAAACTGCAAGATAGTAAATATTATCTTGCAGATAAGATTTCGTCACCAGATTTCAAGAAGTTCTCGATTGCCCTCCTCACCGCTAGCATACCGCAGGTGGTGCCTAGCATTAGTGGGCGGACTATAATACCAAAGATAATAAATTTTATATTTCATATCATGCATTTTTCGTATAAAAAATAAAAGGTATGTACCGAAAATATATGACAAACTTTTATTTTTGGGACTGCCCAATCAAAAAGTCTGCGACTTTTATTCAAGGGTTGAAACATCTCTTCCCTTAAATGGGCTGAACATATTCTGCTATTTTTAAATGGTAGCCAGGTAGATCCCCTGCCTGTCGCTTCAATCCATTTTTCCTTAATATTTGGATCTTTTGGGAAACTGACAGAAAATGTATATTCTGTTTTAAAAATATCTTCCACTTTACAACATTCAATTATTATAAGTAGTCTCTTTCCAAATAACGCTTGCAATGTTGCTTTAAAGTTTATTAACAACATTTAGCAGGCTCGTTACAGTATCGATTGATCGTTTTAAAAATGTCTTCCACTATACAACAGTCAATTATTATAAGTAGTCTCTTACCAAATAACGTTTGCAATATTGCTTTAAAGTTAACTAACAACATTTAGCAGGCTCGTTAAAGTATCGATTGATATAAGTATTTCTATAATGTATCGACCACATCACTAACTCTCGGCCGATAGCAGCGGCCGTACTACGCGACGATGCGCGCTTTCAGAATATCGTTAACGCAATTCTACATTGCGGCATTTGCTTGTTGAGTCGTAAACAATTTTGTAACATTAGGAGCAATGGATTTCGATAATGAATATGCTATACTTTTGTCACCTTTGGAACATTTTCAACGGCTCTGTTAACTTCGTTTGGAATTATGATGGATTTTAAATAATAACATGTGAATTCTTGTATTTACATGTCAAATGATATTCCATTTATGCTATAGTTCACCTTGTCACTTTTGTTCTTGCACGTAATGACAGCACAACTTGGCATTTGGTGGTAATTACACGATGTTTGCACGACCGTGGACAAAGTGCGACTGGCGCGCCGATATTTACGATTTTAACTAACAAGTTCTCTGGAACTCGTTGCTGCGACATGTATCACGCCTCCTCGGCATATCCCCTCCCTTCCTAAATCCGTGGGCTAGACTATCAATCTGACCCAGGATCAAAACCATGAAGGAAAGATAATTGACAAAGCTAAATAAATATATATAACTTTATATAAGAGCGTGCGTAATTTGACCATATTAGAGATTCCCCGTAGATTGCCGGACTAGTGCCCCATATATAATTACTGCGTTGTGACAGGCAAAAAAAGGAATACTACCAAAAGGTGCGCAGTAGCACCTTCTGAACAACCTACATCTTATACTGCGATCTTCAAGATGCTTGCCAAACATAGAGATTATGGCAAGCCCCTCTAATTGGGGAAGCCTTTGTTCACCGGTGGACGTTAAGAATCTTGATCTGTGTTGTGATGCAGGAATACCCTTACAGACGGGCTTATAGTTAGAATATGAAGTGTGAAAGAATCAAGAGAGATCCGCCAAAATAAAATGTATAGTCCTTGCGTAATCTTTCTGGAAACATGTTTAATGTTATGTATGTATGAATGCACTAAGATCTTAAAGCAAAGGCATGCCATACAAAGTGTCAATGCTACCACAGATTGTCTCAGAATGAACTCATAACAGTTTTACGAGGAGCCCGCGGCTCACACTACCACTAGTGGATATACGATGGCCGTTAAAAATGCCGCCTACCGAGCTATCACGAGGTTTAGTGCCGGTGGCATCTAAATTAAAAATCTTGTGTTTATCGTGGATTTTGTTAGACCAATTGTTATGTTATGTGTTTTAAGATATTTTGGATATTAATTGATTTTTTCTTCCAATTACTTCCTTATTACTCCAATAACATATAGGTATCGTCATCTCATGTGTCTGGAGTTGTTACAATATGTTTTTCTAGTGACACAACGGACTATACAAGTATTGTAGATAGTATTAGCTTCAGCTTATGGCCAGCTACTAACCTGATGTTGTACGTCCTTGGAAAAGCTCCTGTTGTTTGTACCACAGTCTAAGAGCATATAGATATGTTGCTTGTGGTAGTACCCGTTAACTTTTACTTTGATGGTGTTAAAAATAACGAGCCCTGTTGTGCACGTAATAAATGCAATGCAAACTATTGCAGAGTTATAGGTCTGCTTAAGACTAACCGTAGCTCAATTATGTAATTTTTTACTTAGACTGATTGAAATCATAGGAAAATGACAGTTTCGCGATTACGTATGAAAACTTGTTATATATACTAACTAAAGCTCCTATAAATTGATTGAGTTCAATGAATAACAGCTTGTGTTAGTTACAAATGTATTTAGTATGAATACACAATCGTTAAATCGTCTTTTGATTTTGATTTAAATTAGGATCATGAATGGATCTCTGGTATTATAAAGCTTGCAGGAATTTTCAGAGTCAGCAGCACTCTCCTGCAGCCCCGTTCCTGCCCGAAAGCGCGGTTACAAACTTGATGGCCGACATAGTTCATCGTAACGGGCATTGCATCAAAGCATAGTATGCACCATCTAATTTGCCACATTCGTCACAATTTGGAGTGTGCAACAGATATTTTTAAGCCGAGAGCTGTAAGTTCAATTTTTTTCTGGTGGTATGGCTTTATTTAACAAAATAATACGAACTAGATACAATACAACAGCTACTACAATAAAAGCATTAAGACCACCAATAAGTCATAGCAGACTCACAGGCAGTCCAAATGCTCTAGCCCACTACCAGTTGGCAGCGTGCCCAGCAGCATGCTGGGCACGCTGCCAACTGGCAGCATTGCCCCGTTGAATTGCAATGGTTATTCGTTGAGCTAAATATAATAATATGAATATCTCAGGATTTTAACGTCACATTATATGACATTATTATTTATTAACCGATTCAATTTATGAATTGGATAAGGCGTTTTTGACATATTATGCTCGCAAGGCTAGCTACCATCTTCATATAGAAAAATCTGTCGCCAAGCATCTAACCGTAGATTCCTGTAGCTGACATTCTAGTTTAGCCTGTTAACCAGCTTCAGCCACATTATCACTTACCATTAGGTGAGATTGTAGTCAAAACTATCCAAGCCTAGTTTGTATATGATCCTCATATATATTATAAATTCATGGTCTTTGTTGTAATTTAGTTTTGAATTTGACATTATACATATACAAATCTTCAAAGTAATCATATAAAGGCTTCATTATAATCGAAACTGTTTCTCTGCCTTATTTGTAGTATAATGGCACCCACACAAAAGTCAAATCTATATTTTAACACATTTTGTTACTCCTCGTAGTACTAATTCAACACTAATGATGGTAACCAAATATAAATGTGTCAAAAATGCAATTAATTTAATAATAATTTCTTGTTTTTATCTTAACCATTTGATTAGCCTAATTTCCCAACTGTCTTCATAAAACTGCTTTAGAATTTCCATATTTCACATTTTAATTATGTTCGAGAATACTATCGACGACGACGCGACGGAGTTGTCTCTTCTTTAATTATTAATCTTGGCGTTTGTTCTGAGGTCGTTACTTATTTCTGATTATTGAGGTCTGCAACCTCGTTCTTTTGAAGTTTGATAATAATATCACGGTTTTGCTTAAATACCTGAGTAAAATCCCAAAATTACAAGTATCACTTCAAAGAATGTCCGAAAGACTAGACGTGTGTCAACAGATTTGTTTTAGTACCACGTGATAGTAGATGAGCCTATTGTCATATACCGTGCAAAGAAACAGACTACAGAAAAACAAAATGAAACGGACAGAAAATGTTGATGATTGCTAATATCTAGAAAAATATGGGCAAATCTTGTCGTTAACACTCTGTGGAGAAGCAATATCGGAACTATATGAACAGAATTATTTGTGTGGCTTGCCTCTTTAATAATGCTCTCGTTTAAATGAAGCCAGTTTGATAAATATTAATGAGGGTCAGTAATGTATAATTATAATATAAGCATTCAATACACAATATTAAAAATTATCATGTTTATCTTATTCTTTTATATAAAATCATAAAAAGAAAAGTTTTCAGGCTTTTTTTATGCGTCTAGCCTTTGACCACTATCTCATCTTACGGTAAGTGGTGATGTGGTCGAAGATGTTGATCAGGCAATTCTAGAATTACGGGCTCTCAAAGACAGTTGCCGGAACACACCGTTAGGTGCTTGGCGACAGATTTTCTACTTGAGGGTGGTAGCTAGCCAGGCGGGCATTCGCAAAATGCCCTACCACCATGCTATAGCGACTGCCATCGTATGACGACAAACGGGATCGGCGGCTTAACGTGCACTCCAAAGCACGAAAATCAAACGAGGAAACAGGGGGATATGATGACATGGAAGCAATAGCGGACTGAGATCGAATGAAGTATTTATTGATTGTGTAAGGATGAATTCACCACGCTATTGATGAAAACCTGATTTTTACCCCTTCTGATAATTTAAGGGTTATGTTTGTGCACCGCACCAGGAACTCTAGAGAAAGATTTAACTAGCGAGAACCAGTTCCGCCGCGTCTGTTCATATATTGAACAGTCATACCCTTTCATAGTTCCCGCCCACGTAATGCAATACATTGATCCACGCTGCGTTATCGCACAAATAACAGTTAGTTCTCATTTGACGCTCATTTAGAAGGTAAACAGAGTTTAAACCACGTTTAAACAGCAGTTATGAAGGTATAAATGCAGGCATTAGCAGTTTGCGCCTTTATGAATTCCGTTGTTTCGAAGCCGTTACAGCCTTTTAGATGTTATTGATATTGTATGTGGGATGCATATTTATAAAGATGTCATAGCACTACTGCGGATTTCAGTTCAAGCATAATTAATCAGGATAAAAAAATATTGTAGAAGTCGAATTATATAATCTTTAGTAAGGAAAGGTAGGGTTTGAAGTACATAATGAGCATAATTTTAATAATTGTGTATGCAATCAAACCTTCAAACAAATGGTTAGTTATGGCACATGCCAGTTAAACAAATATTTGAGGCGAAATTACCCCTTCATATAACTATGTGTGTATATTAGTATTTTAAATACGTATTCAGATAAACATCACGGTATAGAAGACAAACAAAACATTGTAGAAAATTATGATACCGTCCGAATAGTTGCTATGAAACATGCTGAACCAATTCCGATCAAAGTGTTTAGGATAAAAAGAAAGCCGAAGAACGTATGGATAAATTGCGTGCAGAATGATATATATGAGAAAAGTTTCAGTAAATATGGTGATAGGTTTAGAAAACATCAAATTGATCATCATTAATTTGAACAATTCAAGAGATCGATTGTAGAACAGAGTGGAAGAAGTTATTATGTTGTGTCGATCGCACTTAACGGAGAATAGCAGGAAGAAAAAATCAAGAGATAAAAGAGATAAAGATTAGAAGTGTAAAGCTTTTAAGGATTTTGAGCGGCGAATTATGTGATTTCAAGACAGATATCAATTACTTTGATTGACACATTAGTACATTAGTAAAGTAATAAGAATTTTTTAATCATAAAATATAAAAAGTCAATACGAATGTAAAGTTCAGGTATAATTTGGGCCTTACCAATTTGAACTGTTACCCTCCAAGTACGTCTAAACTAAACATCCAATTAAGCCCTACAACATTCAGTCGTAATAGTGGATAACAAAACAATAATATACACAAAAAACGCCACAATTCGACATGTCGATGGCGGTAGTTCAACGCAAACGACGCGTAAATATTGCGGAATAAACCCAGTCGGGTATGTAATATGTGACAGTCATATGCGTAGTTTTTGCACATTGAAACATTTTTTGTTGAAATGGTAATGTTTTGAAAGACAACAGTCGTCTGTGTTGGTAACTATTAAAACACACGTAGTTTCATATGATGCTCTACTTTTATTCTTAAATTTTGATCTTGTTTTATATTTTGTTGTAAAATTTAGACTTTTTGAGTGATTATTTTTGTTTCAATTTGTCAGATTGGCATCGTAAAAGAATATGCCTGATTATTAGCTTTATCTACTACCACAGTAAAAGATTAATACGCGCCAACACATAGCATAGATCTTTGCACCACCTGACTCGTATATTCAAGCCATAGTTCATACTTGCACAGAAACCAAGACAAATGACATTTTAGGGTGTGTTGGTTGCAAATGGTATAGCGCTTGGCATCGATGTTGGACGACGATAGTGCTTGTGTTATTCTGCGTATAAAGTCTCCTTTAGTTCCAATATGAAGATTTGTAGATTAACGTAATCAATTTAGGTTGCAGCATTTAGGTACTTTCCCTGAGATAATTGAGAGTTATAATTTATAAGGTGTCTTTTACCTAAACTGGGGCACAGAACTATGACTTCGATAAAATTTGTGGTGTATTGAGGATAAAGGTGAAAATTAAATATAAAATGATACACTTACAGGCACATTTGACTTAACAACTGTATCTCTCAATGTGACGGGTGCAGTGCAATTCGTCACTTGACGAAATGTATCTGTTATAGGCAGAGGTTAATCCGCTTAACATCAGGTGGGCCTCGAGGTTGTTCCGCCACAATCAAATAAAAAAAAACTAATAGAAACGGAAAGCCAACTGTAAACTGACTTAGCACATAATCAGTACTAATATTATAAATGCGAAAGTAACTCTGTCTGTCTGTCTGTCTGTCTGTCTGTCTGTCTGTCTGTTACGCTTTCACGCCAAAACTACTGGACCGATTTGAATGAAATTTGGTATGGAGATAGTTTGAGACCCGGGAAAAAACATAGGATAGTTTTTATCCGACTGCGCTAAAAGAGGTTAATGTTTTCGCGCGATAACCGACATACGCGCGGGCGGAGCCGCGCCCGGAAAGCTAGTATTATATAAATCACGGAAAAAAATCTGTAAGAATTATTTGTAGTACCTACTTATACACAATTTAAAAATGATTTTTTTTCCTATTTATACCAATATTTATACCGGATGGTTTCTAGCCTTCCAAGACAAAATGAATTCCAACAGAAATATCGAGTAAAGCAGGTGGCTTATACATATAAAGTCGTAATAACAGGATCTAAGCACCAGGAAAACTTCTTCAGAAACGGGACACTTTCAAACAACGTGAAGTCTCTCGTGTTTATCCTCCCCTCAAACATTAGGGCTAGAGACTTTCGTCAATCAAGGGATTTACCTTACACTCGACAGTGCCAGCGTTCTTACGTTACAAACCGGGGGTTTAGCAATCTGACACGATAAAATTGTTCCGAAAGCCTGTTAGAACTCATAAAGTTTATTTTGAAGGGAACGTACGAAAATTCGATCAATGTGATTCAGAATACTTCACTTTTAATATAAGAAAAAAAAAATATTTCGATTTAGAAATTAACATTGATAAATATTCCTAAAAGACTTCTAATTGATACTTATATTTTTATTTAAAAAATTATACCTCATGTAGGTATAATAGATCTGGACTGGATCTATACAAACCGTGTTTAAATTATACCTTAGAATCCAATCCTAATCCTGTTGCATTAAACGTTGATGTTAGTCAAAACTATTATATTGTCCTTTTTGTTCGCAATTAGACCATAAAGTGTTATTCTGACAATAATTTAGTTTACGAAAGTTAAGAAAATCGTAGAAGATCCTCTTCAAACCCAATCAATAATCCGAATGTTTTGCGGTAATGAATACGTTTTAACTACTGCTAACTAGCAACACTAGACGAATAAGGTAAGGGTAGACTGGGTAAAACATATTGTTGTAATTATTGTGAGCGAAGTGGCTGAAGTTGTTATATCGATCTCATTTATATAACAAACAGATAGATTTAAGATACATTGCACAAATAGATTTAAATATCAATTATTCAAATTCCTAATAAATAAATGTTATTATTCAGTTAAATAATCTTTGGACGATAAATTGTAGGACTAATTATGTACTTGACATACCTGATGAATTTATATTACCTAACTGTGAATTTTTTATTGTAATTATTATCATTATTTATTCATATTATATAAGGCATGTAGTAATAGTAATCTATATTAATTGCATTTACAATAATAATTATTCTGTCCATATCTTGTTATAGGTAAGTAATATATTTGTACACCGGAAACGGTCGGGTTGTATATTTGATTCTAATATGAACTCAATGTACAATATTATTATGAATAAATATATTTGAAATTGAATTTTAATTTATTATATTATATTATTTATTAATTTTAATTTTTATTTATGACGGAACCTTAGGAGGCGATGCGAACACGGTTTTGGATGACTTGCGAGTACTTATAGACGATTTTCGTGTTATTGGCCTTGAACTAAATTTTTCTAAATGTGAACTTTTTGTTTGTGATACGTGTCCGGATAAAGTTTCGATTATTGAAAAATTCAACTTACTTGCGCCTAATATAAAATTAGTAGAAAAAAGTTCGCTTCGTCTTTTGGGTTCACCGATTCTTAACGAATCTTTATCACCATTTGTCGAAGAACAAATTCAAAAGTTTAGAAATGCTTGTAGCAGATTATCCAAAATTAACGCCCATATGGCTTTTACAATTATAAGATTTTGCCTTTTCGTTCCTAAATTTACATACTATTTAAGATGTTGTATGCTGTGGCAACACAGTGAGCTTTTGTTAAGCTTAGACAACTTAGTAAAAGATACGTTAGTGTCGGTTTTGAATGTTGAGATGGATGATAGGGCTTGGGTGCAAGCTTCCCTCCCTGTGAGGTTGGGGGGCATAGGGATACGCAAAATTTCTAGTGTGGCATTACCAGCTTTTTTGTCTTCTGTACACAGTACACACAAATTAGTAGAAAAAATTCTTGCAAGATCTTTAGGCTCTTTCGATGTAGCATATCTGGCTGAGGCCAAAAACACATGGAGACTGGCTTGTCCAAATACTGAATTCCCAAAAATGTTGTCATCTCAGAAACAGTGGGATCGGCCTCTATGCGAGCTAACATGGAAAGATCTTTTAAATACGTGTTCTAGCATCGCAGATCGTGCTCGTATTCTCGCTGTTTCTGTGTGGGAATCCGGTCTTTGGTTACAGGCCATTCCTTCTTACAAAACTGGTAGCCTTATAGATCCATCCGCTTTTCGTCTAGCTATTAGCTTACGCTTGGGTGCAAGGTGTTGTGTTGCACATCTCTGCCAGTGTGGTACTGCAGTTGATCAACTCGGTCACCATGGCCTCTCCTGCTCTCGAAGTGCTGGTCGAATTTCCCGCCACGCCAGCCTTAACGATATCATTCGCCGGGCTTTTACCAGCGCCAATGTTCCAGCTATTCTCGAACCGAATGGTCTGATGCGTGACGATGGTAAAAGACCTGACGGCATGACTCTGGTTCCGTGGAAGTTAGGACGGTCCTTAGTGTGGGACGCTACGTGCGTGGACACTTTAGCGCCGTCACATCTTTCTGAAACCAACGTGAGGGCTGGCGCTGCGGCTACTTCGGCGGAGCAACTCAAGCGGCGCAAATATGCTAACCTCGGTATGGGTTACATATTTGAGCCGTTTGGTGTAGAGACGTTGGGTCCGTGGGGACCGGGAGCTCATCGTATTTTCCAAAACCTGTCTGAGCGCTTGGTCGATGCGACGCGTGATCAAAATGCTGGCACATATTTGGCTCAACGAATAAGCATTGCAATTCAACGGGGCAATGCTGCCAGCATGCTGGGCACGCTGCCAACTGGGAGTGGGCTGGAGCATTTGGACTGCCTATGAGTCTGCTATGACTTATAGGTGTCTAAATGCTTTTATTGTAGTAGCTGTAGTGTTGTATATAGTTCATAGTATTTTGTTTAATAAAGGAAAATGAAAAAAAAAAAAAATATTATATGATAAGTATAGAAAAAAAATGATGGGGCCATCTAATCTGGGCTTGGCGACAGATTTTCTACTTGAGGGTGGTCGCTAGCCAGTCGGGTATTCGCAAAAATGCCCTTCCACCATGCGGTGAAGCTCAAGCCCGCGGCGGGATTCGAACCATGGACCTGCTGCGCGGCAGTCCATAGCCAAAGCCACTGAGCTATCACTGCTTCACGGGCTATCGAAACAATACTATTTTTTTTAATGTTATTGAGACTGAACAAGCACGGGGCCCAACTGCCTATAACTGTGGTATCCTCTGCCTATAACAGATGCATTTCGTCACAAGTGACGAACTGCACAGCGTCCGTCATCCTGAGATATACAGTTGATAAGTCTCATTTAATGTGCCTGTAATTTAAATGCGGTACCTTCTGAGTTTGGAAATCTCGAGTGCTGGAAATCGGTACCGTAGTTTCCTTAACTCTGCCAAAATATTGAAATTAAAACATGACATAATAGAGTTTATAACAATTGCTAGCTGTTTTTACCAAGAGAGCTCGGGGCAGCAAAAGTTACGGACCAAAATTTCCTATAAACATTTCATATCCAACTTTTGCTTCGCTCCATCGCTCAAAAACAAACGCGGTCTTTCCACACCACTGCCATATCTGAACTCCTAACTGCAACAATAACAGTTACAGTTGAAAAACAGTTCCAGACCAACTGCAAGTATTAAAATAATATTCGCGGCGAGCAAATTGTCGGAGTTGGGATGGAGACGTTAATACTTAAGCTGGACTCTTATATTAGTTTACCTATGATTGTCTTTGCAGTTTTCCATGGCTGTTAACTTTGCTATGGGAGTTTGCTTAAGTTTTTTATGTTCAATAAGTTTATTAAATATTACTATTTTTTCTGTTTTGTTGATGGAGTTGGACAGTTAGGACACTTTGGAATATTGTGATCCTGGATTTTTATACCCGGGTCGCTTAGTTATTCTTTTTGGAGTTTAGAATTGTCTCCGGTTGTTCCTGCTCGTTTCCTATTAAATGTGATCTAAATATTTTCATATTCTATATATATCGACAAAATTTGAGTACTGCCTAGACATCTAAGTTGAATAATAAATGTTGTAAGAAGCAATACGCTACACAAATTTAAATCTTGAATAGGGTTGTGGAGTTTTTAGGCAATTTAAAAGATTATATCAAAGATAAAGCACTACTGGGTAATCTTTGCAAAAAAATCCTTTCATATATATTTAAATGTTTTTGATAAACCGGAAAAACACTCAAGTTAGTACGCACGAATGAGTTGACCTGGGTTTAGGGCACTGGGCCCACCGGAAGCTCTCTGACGATGAGCATCTGATATGCTCAGAACACGAGTCGAAGTGGGAAGTATTCGATCCTTAACGTCAATATTTTACAGGTGATTCAATAATATTAAAATTTTGTGATCTGTTAAACTAAACTATAATAAAACCATATAAATAACCATTATTTATATAGCACTTGCATGCACTACTTCATTCTTACAAACATTTGGACTTATCTATTTCATTCTTACAAACATCCTTTTGATATCAATATTTGCGTATCTGTTTAAGTTTAACCCCGCTATTCAAAACAAGTTCCTTCCCTTTAAGAGCACATTATGTATGCGCCTCCGGCTATCCTTAGCCCTTAATATGCTTATACTTATTATAAACGAGCAGGAACAACCGGAGACAATTCTAAACTCCAAAAAGAATAACTAAGCGACCCGGGTATAAAAATCCAGGATCACAATATTCCAAAGTGTCCTAACTGTCCAACTCCATCAACAAAACAGAAAAAATAGTAATATTTAATAAACTTATTGAACATAAAAAACTTAAGCAAACTCCCATAGCAAAGTTAACAGCCATGGAAAACTGCAAAGACAATCATAGGTAAACTAATATAAGAGTCCAGCTTAAGTATTAACGTCTCCATCCCAACTCCGACAATTTGCTCGCCGCGAATATTATTTTAATACTTGCAGTTGGTCTGGAACTGTTTTTCAACTGTAACTGTTATTGTTGCAGTTAGGAGTTCAGATATGGCAGTGGTGTGGAAAGACCGCGTTTGTTTTTGAGCGATGGAGCGAAGCAAAAGTTGGATATGAAATGTTTATAGGAAATTTTGGTCCGTAACTTTTGCTGCCCCGAGCTCTCTTGGTAAAAACAGCTAGCAATTGTTATAAACTCTATTATGTCGTTTTAATTTCAATATTTTGGCAGAGTTAAGGAAACTACGGTACCGATTTCCAGCACTCGAGATTTCCAAACTCAGAAGGTACCGCATTTAAATTACAGGCACATTAAATGAGACTTATCAACTGTATATCTCAGGATGACGGACGCTGTGCAGTTCGTCACTTGTGACGAAATGCATCTGTTATAGGCAGAGGATACCACAGTTATAGGCAGTTGGGCCCCGTGCTTGTTCAGTCTCAATAACATTAAAAAAAATAGTATTGTTTCGATAGCCCGTGAAGCAGTGATAGCTCAGTGGCTTTGGCTATGGACTGCCGCGCAGCAGGTCCATGGTTCGAATCCCGCCGCGGGCTTGAGCTTCACCGCATGGTGGAAGGGCATTTTTGCGAATACCCGACTGGCTAGCGACCACCCTCAAGTAGAAAATCTGTCGCCAAGCCCAGATTAGATGGCCCCATCATTTTTTTTCTATACTTATCATATAATATTTTTTTTTTTTTTTCATTTTCCTTTATTAAACAAAATACTATGAACTATATACAACACTACAGCTACTACAATAAAAGCATTTAGACACCTATAAGTCATAGCAGACTCATAGGCAGTCCAAATGCTCCAGCCCACTCCCAGTTGGCAGCGTGCCCAGCATGCTGGCAGCATTGCCCCGTTGAATTGCAATGCTTATTCGTTGAGCCAAATATGTGCCAGCATTTTGATCACGCGTCGCATCGACCAAGCGCTCAGACAGGTTTTGGAAAATACGATGAGCTCCCGGTCCCCACGGACCCAACGTCTCTACACCAAACGGCTCAAATATGTAACCCATACCGAGGTTAGCATATTTGCGCCGCTTGAGTTGCTCCGCCGAAGTAGCCGCAGCGCCAGCCCTCACGTTGGTTTCAGAAAGATGTGACGGCGCTAAAGTGTCCACGCACGTAGCGTCCCACACTAAGGGCCGTCCTAACTTCCACGGAACCAGAGTCATGCCGTCAGGTCTTTTACCATCGTCACGCATCAGACATTCGGTTCGAGAATAGCTGGAACATTGGCGCTGGTAAAAGCCCGGCGAATGATATCGTTAAGGCTGGCGTGGCGGGAAATTCGACCAGCACTTCGAGAGCAGGAGAGGCCATGGTGACCGAGTTGATCAACTGCAGTACCACACTGGCAGAGATGTGCAACACAACACCTTGCACCCAAGCGTAAGCTAATAGCTAGACGAAAAGCGGATGGATCTATAAGGCTACCAGTTTTGTAAGAAGGAATGGCCTGTAACCAAAGACCGGATTCCCACACAGAAACAGCGAGAATACGAGCACGATCTGCGATGCTAGAACACGTATTTAAAAGATCTTTCCATGTTAGCTCGCATAGAGGCCGATCCCACTGTTTCTGAGATGACAACATTTTTGGGAATTCAGTATTTGGACAAGCCAGTCTCCATGTGTTTTTGGCCTCAGCCAGATATGCTACATCGAAAGAGCCTAAAGATCGTGCAAGAATTTTTTCTACTAATTTGTGTGTACTGTGTACAGAAGACAAAAAAGCTGGTAATGCCACACTAGAAATTTTGCGTATCCCTATGCCCCCCAACCTCACAGGGAGGGAAGCTTGCACCCAAGCCCTATCATCCATCTCAACATTCAAAACCGACACTAACGTATCTTTTACTAAGTTGTCTAAGCTTAACAAAAGCTCACTGTGTTGCCACAGCATACAACATCTTAAATAGTATGTAAATTTAGGAACGAAAAGGCAAAATCTTATAATTGTAAAAGCCATATGGGCGTTAATTTTGGATAATCTGCTACAAGCATTTCTAAACTTTTGAATTTGTTCTTCGACAAATGGTGATAAAGATTCGTTAAGAATCGGTGAACCCAAAAGACGAAGCGAACTTTTTTCTACTAATTTTATATTAGGCGCAAGTAAGTTGAATTTTTCAATAATCGAAACTTTATCCGGACACGTATCACAAACAAAAAGTTCACATTTAGAAAAATTTAGTTCAAGGCCAATAACACGAAAATCGTCTATAAGTACTCGCAAGTCATCCAAAACCGTGTTCGCATCGCCTCCTAAGGTTCCGTCATAAATAAAAATTAAAATTAATAAATAATATAATATAATAAATTAAAATTCAATTTCAAATATATTTATTCATAATAATATTGTACATTGAGTTCATATTAGAATCAAATATACAACCCGACCGTTTCCGGTGTACAAATATATTACTTACCTATAACAAGATATGGACAGAATAATTATTATTGTAAATGCAATTAATATAGATTACTATTACTACATGCCTTATATAATATGAATAAATAATGATAATAATTACAATAAAAAATTCACAGTTAGGTAATATAAATTCATCAGGTATGTCAAGTACATAATTAGTCCTACAATTTATCGTCCAAAGATTATTTAACTGAATAATAACATTTATTTATTAGGAATTTGAATAATTGATATTTAAATCTATTTGTGCAATGTATCTTAAATCTATCTGTTTGTTATATAAATGAGATCGATATAACAACTTCAGCCACTTCGCTCACAATAATTACAACAATATGTTTTACCCAGTCTACCCTTACCTTATTCGTCTAGTGTTGCTAGTTAGCAGTAGTTAAAACGTATACATTACCGCAAAACATTCGGATTATTGATTGGGTTTGAAGAGGATCTTCTACGATTTTCTTAACTTTCGTAAACTAAATTATTGTCAGAATAACACTTTATGGTCTAATTGCGAACAAAAAGGACAATATAATAGTTTTGACTAACATCAACGTTTAATGCAACAGGATTAGGATTGGATTCTAAGGTATAATTTAAACACGGTTTGTATAGATCCAGTCCAGATCTATTATACCTACATGAGGTATAATTTTTTAAATAAAAATATAAGTATCAATTAGAAGTCTTTTAGGAATATTTATCAATGTTAATTTCTAAATCGAAATATTTTTTTTTTCTTATATTAAAAGTGAAGTATTCTGAATCACATTGATCGAATTTTCGTACGTTCCCTTCAAAATAAACTTTATGAGTTCTAACAGGCTTTCGGAACAATTTTATCGTGTCAGATTGCTAAACCCCCGGTTTGTAACGTAAGAACGCTGGCACTGTCGAGTGTAAGGTAAATCCCTTGATTGACGAAAGTCTCTAGCCCTAATGTTTGAGGGGAGGATAAACACGAGAGACTTCACGTTGTTTGAAAGTGTCCCGTTTCTGAAGAAGTTTTCCTGGTGCTTAGATCCTGTTATTACGACTTTATATGTATAAGCCACCTGCTTTACTCGATATTTCTGTTGGAATTCATTTTGTCTTGGAAGGCTAGAAACCATCCGGTATAAATATTGGTATAAATAGGAAAAAAAATCATTTTTAAATTGTGTATAAGTAGGTACTACAAATAATTCTTACAGATTTTTTTCCGTGATTTATATAATACTAGCTTTCCGGGCGCGGCTCCGCCCGCGCGTATGTCGGTTATCGCGCGAAAACATTAACCTCTTTTAGCGCAGTCGGATAAAAACTATCCTATGTTTTTTCCCGGGTCTCAAACTATCTCCATACCAAATTTCATTCAAATCGGTCCAGTAGTTTTGGCGTGAAAGCGTAACAGACAGACAGACAGACAGACAGACAGACAGACAGACAGACAGACAGAGTTACTTTCGCATTTATAATATTAGTACTGATTATGTTTCGCAATTTTGGGGAGATATGAAAGCATCCGATTTACCCCTCTAGGAGTAAATCGCGCCGTAATCTTTGAACTGGCCACTTTTGGACCAATTGCATTATGCCTGCAAGGGCCCTGTTAAAAGGTAGGGTCATCAAAAGGCAGAGTTATGACAGGATCACTTAAAATAAATTAATATCAGGTATCCACACACATGCAAACATAATGATGTATCTAAAGTTTCCCTTTATACGAGTATATTTGATATATAGTAATCATACGTCGAATTATTGCTTGCCATTTTAAACGAATTGATGTTTTTTCAACAATAAACTATTTACTGTTTATACATCTACGCGTCTTTCACTTTAAATATAATTTGTGTTTTTTTCTTCATTACTGTCCTGGTTTCAGCTGAATAGGATCGGCACAGCATGTATTTTTCTTTCACTCTTCTCTATTAACTTCATCTAATTATTCATCCATTTTCATATAGGCATTAAACTTTATTCGTTTCGTTATTTTTATTATTATATATATTTAATTTACTCTACTTCTTACTCGTATGTATTCAGTGTCACCTAGTTAAATAATTCATTTGTTAATAAACTATTCATAGATCTACGTTTCATATCCATCTATTACGATGATGATGCTTAGGTACATTGTAAGTACGCAGAATTACCTATCCAAATATTGCTCTAAACATCACTATTATTGTCTGTAATACTATTGAAAAGAATATTTTTAATCGAATTGTTAAGCAAGTTACAAATCCACTTTTCCGCCATCGATCGCAACCGATCGTCAGTATTTTGTGCAGTTAATTATCCAGGGCTGTTGCCTTAATCCATAAAGTCACGTGATGTGCACGTGCCTGATTTGATGGGGTTATTTTGTGCCTGGGCTTGTATAACGAACGATTGTGTGAAATAGACTTTGTGTTTGGTGTATGGCGGGCCACAATGAGAGCGCTGAGTAATTGGTTGAGATTTCTTTATTTTCTCATTATTACAAATTGGGCACGCTTTGAAATTGCAACTCATAACTGGTCATCATTCATATACATATTCTTAATATTTTTCATGTTATGTTATTTCATAGTTTTTGTAAGAAGTGATTTTTGTGGCATGTAGCAATGTGCGAGTATATTTTTTTCTTTATAAACGGTTAATGTTGTCATCAATATCCCTTTATTAATTTTAAAGTAAAAAACTCGGTCAAAACTGAACATAATGTATAATAAATTTTTTTTTAATATCGTCATCATTTTTATGTATATGCTTTTGTTCTACTCTACGCGGGGACAGTACCAACATTTTTATCTACCATACAAATTATATATACAAATTATATGATAAATATTATTTAATTAATATTATTATATTAACTCGTAGCGACGTTTGCTTAGCCATTCTGATCCGATCAGCAAAGCTAAGCACCGTCCGCCACGGTCTTGAGTTGGATGGGTGACCGCTGGAGACATTACTAGTGAGCGCTTCCGTGCTTCGGAGGGCACGTTAAGCGGTCGGTCCCGGTTGTTGTCTCAGGATGGCAGTCGTTATAGTATGGTGGTAGGGCATATTGCGAATGCCCGCCTGGCTAGCTACCACCCTCAAGTAGAAAATCTGTCGCAAAGCACCTAACGGTGTAGTTCCGGCAGCTATCCTGAGAGCCAGTAATTCTAGGTTAGCCTGAAGAACATCTTCGACCACATCATCACTTACCATCAGGTGAGATAGTGGTCAAAGGCTAGCCTATCAAGCATAAAAAAAACTGATAGCATCACACTAGCAGTCATTTCCGGACATTTAGGAATAAATATCAATAGTTATATTATCTATGACGGGCATGGATTAAATGTAAATATTACGATGCAAAATTAAAAGATACATTGCAAGATCTCAGTTTGGTGTGAACCACATGTTATAAATACCCTTTTACTTATCTACACTACTTTGAGTCCTATAGTACTTTTAGTAAGTACTCTGTAAACACTATGCGACATTAACACTAGTACGTACGAGTACATACTAACGTCTGCATACTAATCGCATCTTAAGCACTGATCGAGATTCTCGTCCGTTGCACGAAGCTTCTATTACGAAACCTCATCGGGTTAATGCATTGGTCGGTAGGGCGCCGCCGGTACGCTCGCTTAAGTATTGTTGATATTCTAAACAACCCCTAAGGATTGCAATATAACTCCGTAACAGAGCTAGGAAGGAATTGAGGAAAGATTTATTAAGCAGTAGTGCTTTGTGACTGTCCCATATCTTCCTCTCGGATGTCGTAAAAGAGGACGAATGAAAAAATCGGCCAACGCCTCGCGCTTGAAGTGTTTCGTACCATTAGCTAAACAACATTCGACTTAATTTAACCTTTTTTAAACATATTTTAACCTTATTTTGTTTTGACATGCGCGAGTCCGACTCGCACTTGGCCAAATTATTGTATTTGTTGTTATAGCGGCAACATAAATACTTACATCATCTGTGAAAATGTCAACTGTCTAGCTATCACCGTTCTTGAGATACAGCCTGGTGACAGACGGACAGACGGACGGACAGCGAAGTCACAGTAATAGGGTCCCGTTTTTACCTTTTGGGTACGGAACCCTAAAATAAATCATGCAACTACTCACATCGAAGTGCGGAGGTTGCTGCTGCACATTACGTGCAACAACGGGGTTTCGTACTATCTTAACTTCTTCATTGACCAAAAAGCAACGATGGCCGAGTGGCTAATAGCTATGGACTGCTGTGCCGTCGATGGTCACCCATCGGCTTGAGCTTCACCGCATGGTAGAAGAGACTGCTCGCCTTCGACCGTAAGCTAACCATCCTTAAGTAGACAATCGGTTGCCAAGCACCTTATAGTGAATTCTGGCAGCCATACTAAGAAGTGAGTAAAATACAGGCACAGGAGACCTACATTAACAACTGTTATAACATTATCTGTTATATAATTATCTCAGGGTGTCGCTGACTAGCAATGCAGTTCGTCACTTCTGACGAAATGCACCTGTTACAGGTACAGCTTTCTTTTTAACATTAGGAAGGCCTCATGATACTTCCGTCACAAACATATAAAAACTGATAGTAGTACTATCTGTTAGACTATTCACGGGATTTTTTATGGCCGGCTGCCATAAAACCGATTCCAAAAAGTGTTCATATTATACCGAATCAACATACGTGGAGTATAGGTGAGAAGATGATGAAACAGATAATAAATTAAGAGCATCGATTAAATTATCTTGCCATTGCCTCTGCAGGCTTGAGTAGCATGACTTCCCCTCGTTACCATTCGTGCTTATTTCTAGCTACCTTTTTTAACTTCCTTAAGAAGAAAATAGCTGTCGCTTGGCTACCTTTAAAATCAAAAACCTCCGAATAAATATTTGTAGCCAGAAACCCAATCTGAATGTAAATAATATACAAATAACTAATTAACCAAAACGTTAAAAGTGCGTCAAATACTAGTCAATATTTATTACTAAATATGATTAAATGTATTACATAAAGATTTGGAAGGTACTGAGCCCTTTTCTGTGTCCCAAGTAAGTAGAATTAAGCCTGAATATAATTGCAACAAACTTATCTATAATATAAAGATAAGCGTCACCTTAAAAATGCCTACTGCCACTGTTTAGTGACTTATTTTTTCTTTTTTTTTATGCCTTATATGTAAGCCTTTGACCACTATCTCACCTGATGGTAAGTGATGATGTGGTCGAAGATGTTGTTCAGGCTAATCTAGAATTTTGACTTTATGAAATACATCGGAATCTGAAATATTTGCTCAGCATCGTTAACACCTCTTGACCCTCCAAGCTCTCAATCAAGCACATCGTTCAAGTCAAATCTTTAGCATCTTCTTATACAGGCAATCAACAAAGGAATCATAGGTACTGGTTAAGATATTCTGTAGAGTCAGGCTGGTCTGTGTCGCAATCGTAGCTAGTCGCGTGTGTCCGCCTGATTGCAAGGGTTTGTTGCGTACTGCCTTGAAAAGACGAATAACACCGTAACATAAGCTATTACCAATATTGTAAACAACTTTTTTTTATGCCTTTATTAAACAAAATACTACGAACTATATACAACACGACAGCTACTACAATAAAAGCATTTAGACAACCTATAAGTCATAGCAGACTTATAATACTGTCGAGGAAAGATAAATATGTATAATCTGATATACATCACACATACATGTTGCAACTCAATGATATTATATATAAAAGGAGGGAGATATGTTATATCGCGCACTCAAATGGCCCCATCTAAACGACCCCCGGGACAGTCTCGTATCTGACCGCACTCATTCAGCGAGAGACAGTCCAACGTGAGCGCGTCTGTTTGAGACGTATATAATTTGAAAAAAAAATGCCATGTTGCGCGTAAAGTGCTGTAGTAATAATTATAGGACAGTTAATAAAATAAAAGGAATTACGTAGCACCTATAAATCTGCATAAATTGACATTTTCTTATTTTAAATATTTATTGTATTGCTTGAAAACAAATGCTTGAAATCATAGAAAAGGATAGTGAAACGTATGCAGTAATGCGCAGAACAATGATGGAGAGCGCGGTTATGTCGTGATGTGTTCCGTGTCATAGATAAACAGAGTAGATATGACACTGCATCTGTGATTGTGTACCTACTTAACTTAATTAATATTCAGTAAGATAGAGGATATTCTTTGGATACAAAATTAATTAAAGTAATAAGTTTACACATGTTATATACATATAAATAATGATAATAATAAGAAATTGTGTATTCAAAATACACAATTGATAATACATAATATTCGAACGTAAAGCGCGTGTAATTTTTACCAGTGCCCAGCTACGCTACGTGTGGTATGTATATGTAATATGTTAACTATAAAACTAACACATGTATGAAAGATTTCGTTTACCGTAACATATGAAATTAATCTCATAAGTTTTACAAGAATGTATTGTGTGGATACTGTGTATTAAACCTATAGTTCATAATTATTTACTTGCAAATGTGATGAAAAACATTGTATGTTTCATGGGCGGTACGGGAATTACGAACATCGACTAAGAAAGCCCTCAGTCTTCGACTTGTAATTCCTTACTTACCGCTGTACTATTTTCCTTTATCCCGCTCGTGTTTCATTATTTTTCCTTTTGTTATAAGTTTGTGAGCTATATACGCTTAGCAGGCGAGTAAGCAAAAAATATAACGTTATAGTAGGAGTAAAATAACGAATTTTAATACATACTTGCTTCTTATAGTACAAACACAATAAAAAAAATACCTTATATTTTTCGTTACAAATAGTGCTATAAAATTGTTATATCAGGGCATAGTATGATATATAATTGCTTTAATCACAACAGTGAAAATGGTTAGGAAACCAACTGCAATGTATCGTTTTAAACGAGTTTAAGCACAGTTTATGTTCGCTCTAAGTCAGTGACAAATTGTAACATTCGTCATAGCAAGCCGGCACTGGTATAGAAGTCGCAGTTGGTTCAGCGTTAAAGCTACGAGTACATTTTCCACGGCCATTTGCAATTCGATATCCAGCTAAGCTGAGCTGGATTGGACTATGCCGATTGCAGGACTACTCAAGTTTGATATTTTACTATAAGATTCTATAGTTTGAACCTCGGAAACAATGATTTAACATTGGCTCGTATACGTAGCGACTTATGCGGGACATTTTATAATGGCAAATAATATTTGCGATTCCCCGGTAGCGCTTTGAAGCTAATTTTGAAAGGCATTTTATATCAATTAGCTAATAATTAACTCAGCTAATCTGTAATGTATTCTAAAATGTAGGAATACAAATTTGCTACATTCCATAATATAGACCTATTTAAGGAACTATTTCGGTTTGTTAAATTTGAATTAATATGAAAAACAAATATTAATTATAATGTTGTCTTAGGTTCGCGATTGTTACACATAATAATTAAACAACTTTAAACGGTTTGACCACGATCACTGCAAAGTGTTTGAAACGTCGGGACAAAATAATGACAAATATACGCGATTTAAACCGTTTAAAGTTGTTTAATTACTACAAATATTAATTACTTTCTAGGATGCCTAAATGTTATTCAATGGCATATACCTACACATTTGTGTAACCTCATTAAAATTATAGTTTTTTTCCTTATTCATTAGGATTGTTTCTTACTCACTAATATATCATAATTCATAATCATACAATTTATCATATATTTATATGCTGCGTGTTGAATTTATTATAAAACGATATGTAAATATAATTATTATATTGACACCAAAACAAAAAAAAATATTCATTGGCACTTTTATGCAAATTCTGCTTGGTAGATTACAATGCTGAAACAAATCCATCTTGTAATTTTTCGCTGGCTTACGCGCCATTAGTTCGTTAAAAACTGCGCGTGAAAATAACTCATTTTATGGAAGGAACACCTCACGTCTTTCCCGATGACCTAAGTTGATGAGAACTCATGTAGGTTTGAGGAGCATACCTGTTGAGTACAAAACCTATTGTTATTAAATTAAAAATCGCACACCACTATGTGGTAGACAGAGGTTCCTCCAAACACTCACGTTTTTTCAGTTAAATATGGGTCCCATGAAATAGGGGGCGAGTCTACTGCCCCATAGTTACCAGTACACAATTCCAGACATGATCCTCTTCTTGCACGCTATTTCTCTCTGAAATCGGCTTGAATTACATATACAATATGAGGATATGAAAAAGCAATTATAACTCGGGAACTGAGCGCCATTAAAACCATTCTTCCTTCCTCATAAAGAAATAACTGAATCTGCGATGATAAAATAATATCAAAAGCATTTGCTGTTTCATTTAAGTGGTGATATAAATCACAAAACAAATCTGTGAATACAAAAGGCGAAAGTATATCTACTTACATCACAAGAAGAACCACAGTGCAGTATAAAGGCAGGAACGTTTTATTTCCCATTCCTAACAAAACACATGCTCCTTAAACCTACTCAAGTTATCCTCAACCGAGACAATCAAGGCAGGCGTGGGTGCATCCCATGAAACAAGTACCACCTTGTCGTAGTAATATTTCTGTACATCTCTTTAAGATGTTAGTCGCACGCAAAAAAGTCTATAATAACAAGGTCCTTAACGGTTGCCTTATTTATGATTTGGTAGTGCCTTTGTTACATTGCAACTTATTGCTACAGAATTTACACACCTACGTGGCATTATGCCTCACAATAAAATCTTCATCATTTCGAGCCACTGCGGCAGTAACAAATTGGTCATTCTTCAAGATGTCTGACTCCCACATGGCTTAACCTTCCAGCTATATGCTACAATTCAAGCGTTGGTACTCGTATTGAACTAATTCTGTATTAATGTTTACTTTCTTAGCATTGCTGTTTATTTTTGTTCTCCATACTTTTTCATGGAGGGAATATAGCATATTTTAGAAAACTAATGTTTGTGTTTCGGGTAGGAATAAAAATTTAATTAAAATAAAAATAAAATTTCGAGTGCGAGTTGGGCCTCCCTCTTTTTGGGTTCCGAATTGCTACAGCCCATAAAACAAAAAAGTTTTGAACGTTAGTTTTGATCGCAAATTAAAAATATACTATATATTGGCGTTTTCAGTATTTTTTGGTTAAATAAAGACATATCTTTATTCCAAACATAACCGAAACACCCAATACACCTAGTTTATTTTCTGGGATAGATTTCGTAACAAATATCGTCGATGTTTAATAACTTTGGCGGTCCCCATTTCTACATTTTATTAGATGATTATAATTATATATTCATATACCCTACTCAACGAGCTCTAGATGATGATACTCCATTCGCTAGGGTAAAGAACAGTTATTTTTTCGGTCTCCTTTACATACCAGTAAATAAGTACTGGAGCCCCCCTTAAAATTAGTCCAATATTAGTCTTTGTATCCTTGTATTACACACTAAATAATATGAATATTTCAGATTTGTAACTCACATTCCGTTTACGATCTAGATACCCGTGAAACACGGACAAACAGACAGACCTTCTCTTTTCCCTTTGGGGACAAAATATTACAAATGCCGAAACTGACGAAGTGCGCGTCGGAGGGTCTATCCATTTCTGGTACTATCTGAATGATACGGAACACTTTAGAGGTATTGCATTTTATATATTTTTTTCTTTTTTAATGGCTGGTAGTTTAGCCTTTGACCACTATCTCACCTGATGGTAAGTGATGATGTGGTCGATGTTGTTCAGGCTAACCTAGAATTATGTGATTGTGAACCACCTGATGTTAAGCGATAACCACTGCCTATAACAATAGTACAACAAACTAATAAATACAACACATGCATTCCGTCACAAGTGACGAACTAGACTGTGCCTGAACTACTCTTAGTCATAAAGTTGGTAGGTAAGTCTCATCTGCCTGTAATTATACCAGCGCCTATACCTTTCAAACTAAAACACAGTAATGCAAACATTACTATTTGACGGTAGAAATAGGTAAAGTGGCAGTACGTTTTCGAACATTATATAATCTGATCCCGTGGGGTGCCGGGTTAGAATTGCACCTCCCCATATCATCCCGTGGGTGTCGTAAGAGGCGACTAAGGGAAAAATACTGGAAGGTGGGCAGCAGCGCCTTCTAAAGAACTGCCAACTTACACTGCGATCCCCAAGACGCCTGCCAAGCGTGGGGATTATGGGGAATACCCCCTTAATAGGGAAGGCTGTGTTCAGCAGTGGACGATCCGGCTGTTACAGTTTATAATCTGTGCTAGAACAGATTCGTTAAAAACTAAAAGAGTTTTACTGGTCCTAAAAGTATCATCATCATCAGCCGGAAGACTCCACTCTTGAACGAAGACCTCCCCCAAAAAGCGACACAAAGAACGGCTATTAGCCGCTTGTAACCACCGCTACCCGCGACGTTCACGATGTCGTCAGTCAACCTAGTGGAAAAGTATACGCAAATATATCTGATATCATAAAAGGAGCATATTTGCTATTGTAACTACTGTACCAAAACAAGCAAGAACAATGATCCATAAGCATAATTCTGACTAGACACAATACCAACACAATGGTTAAAAACAGCGAACCCATTTTCAAATGCCTTAAGGTTGGCCGTATGTTCTTTCTATAGGAGATTATCGTCAGAAATAGTGACCTCAGTTTTATCTTATGACTTCTCTCTGCAAGGAAAATGACTATGCGGTTGCTTCATAAAATACACAGTGCATTTTAATGGTACAATGTGCAATAGGATTATGCTAGGATGCAACCAACATTATTAGTTTGGCAGCCACCACTCGTTCCAATCACTAATAGTTATCTTGGTGATTGTATTGTTATGTTAGAAATGCTTGCTTTGTTGTGTTACCTATTGAGTGTTTGGAATAGAGATAATTGGAATGATATTATAGTTATTAAGTTAAGTAAATAGCTGAATTTATTGGATTAAAATTGTGTTTTAATTTATTCACCTTATGTGTCAGTTTTATGTTAGTTTTTCGTACACTTCCGAGTGAGGTGGGCCTAGGAGATGCTAAATAAGCAGTTTATTGCTAGTGAGTGTAATAACAACGAAAACTAACGTTGAAATAAGGATCATGTCAGCTCTGACATGACAATGACGATAAAAGTTTTATATGAAATGCGCGAAAAACATACGAAATATAAACATTGGATAGGTGATTGAAGTGTAGCAATCGCTTTTAAACCATTAGTCATAGTAATTAAGAAAAAAAAAATGTTTATGTTAAATCCACTTTATTTAAATTCAGTTCATAGGCAATTACGTTTACAATTTGCAAATCAGGGTGAATTATTCATATGTATTATTCTATTTCTTGATAGAATATTTAAAAAAATATATACTGGGTCTAGAAAAAAAACGAATTTAGTAACTTTTACGCCCTTGAAAATACGTTGTAGGTGTAAAATATGTTGTAGGTGACGTAAGAGGCGACTGAGGGAAGTAGTGACTTCTGAATAAATTTCAATTTCTACTGTGATCTCCAAGATGCCCTCCAAGCGTGGGGATTATGGCAAATCCCCGCAACGGGGAAGACCCCGTTTACCGATGGACGTTCCAGTTGATGTGATGATGTTTATTTTGTATTTGCACCCATATTAAGACTTAGTGACAATTCGAGGTCCACCCATACAAATGCACATCAGTATTTAAAGTGTTGAGTATCTGCGGAGTCTTTGTTGATGAAAAAGTCTGTACCATCAGATTAAATGGTAGTCAAAGTCAAAATGTTTATCAATTAAACGTTTAAATGATGAATTAGTATTATTATCCTAAATGTTTCATTTTATTTATTTTATTCGTCCTTACATATGTGTAATTTATCAGGGAGAACCTAACTAAACCTAACACTTAAAGCTCTTAATTATATATAAAACAGTTAACACTGAAAATTTATATGCATTTTTTTAAATTGGCATAATATAAAATAAAACATTTTTTTTATGATTTCAGCCATTGATTAAATACTTTTAAAACTGAATATTTGTCTTTTTGTTTAATAGTTAAGATCTTCATTTCAAGACACAGGTTTGTGTTAAATTAGCGATCTAGAAAGATATGATGAAATTCTACGCGATCGTGGTGTTTGAATTGTCAACGGCATTTTAAGCTTGTACATCCGTGACACATATATATCGTTCACTCTATAAATGGGGGGTAATTGCTGCCCAAGGCTATATTTTTGTACGAATTCAGGCGGCATAACAGTAATAGTCTTTAAGTGTAAAAAAATATATGTGAAGGCTGATCATGTAACAAAAGTCATCAGCGGGTTCTAAGCTATTTGATACCAAACATTTCTAGGCAAGATAAACAGAGGAGGTGTTCACCGAGATTAGTGCTAAGAACGGAGGCATTGCGTCTTGAATACTTGAGATTTCCGTTTGTGAATAACCTAAATACTTACGTAGGACTGCTCTTGATAATAATGGAATTCTGTTGAGCTTAGCGTGAAGTAGGAAGTTTAATTGTTTATGTTCAAATCTGTGGGTGCTTTTGTTGTTTGAATCACTGAAACTGGTAGCTAGAAATATTTAGGTTAAATTAGAAAACTCCATATGGCCAAAATAATTCTATGTGGTATTCATTATCCATCCATCGTTCCTCATGGGGTACCCAATGTCACCCCTCCATCGTTACCTGTGGATGTCGTAAGTGGCGACTAAAGGTGAAATACCGGTAAACTGAAATCTTAGACTTTTTTTTTTATGCCTGATAGGTTAACCTTTGACCACTACCTCACCTGATGGTAAGTTATTATGTGGTCGAGGATGTTGTTCAGACTAACCTAGAGTTACTGGCTCTCAAGAAAGACTGCAATACAAGACACCGGCCAAGCTTGGGGATTATTGCAAACCCCCCTTTATGGGTGAGGCTGTGTTCGACAATCAGGCTAATACAGTATTCTTTATCTAAAAATTATACTTAGTAAACATTATTTTAAGTTATTTCCTAGCATAGCAACTGGCAAGGTGAACACTTCCGAGCTTCTGGTTGTTACTGCAAACACCCCTAGTAGGATTGGGGAGATCTAATCTGGTAGAACTAACTGCAGACTAAATGATTCTATAATTCGAACAAGCGCTTCACTTAATTCTTTATCGAATGCAGATTATGATGTTGATGTTTATAATAATACGATATGCAAGCTAAAACGAATGGTGGATGACAAATTCTTTTCCAAGAGTTAATTTCGGTTTGTATTTGTATCCTTTTTAGGGTTCCGTACCCAAAGGGTAAAAACGGGGCCCTATTACTGAGACTTCGCTGTCCGTCCGTCCGTCCGTCTGTCATCAGGCTGTATCTCAAGAACGGTGATAGCTAGACAGTTGAATATTTCATAGATGATTTATTACTGTTACCGCTATAAATACAAATACAAAAGGTAGTCGGAGTTAAAACAAAAAAAGGTTAAAATATGAAGTCTAATGTTGTACAGATAATGGTACCGAACCTTTCGTGCGCGAGTCCGGCTCGCACTTGGCCTAATTTTTATTTTTATTGTGTCACTTACTAATGTTTTTTTTTATTTATATCAGATATACTTTATATTTAGATCTGATGAATATAAACTTTCTTGTTTAAGTGAATGAATTTTGTACCGCGTGGGGTGCCGGGCTAGAATTTGTATTTGTTTATTCAGTAAAAATATGCAACATTACAGTTACAGTACCTACAGCTCGAAAAAAACAAAGCGTTACATACAATATTAATATCGTGATAGACGATAAAATAAGACAGTAAAAAAATAAACCATATTAAATGAGAATATAAATACTTATAGTCATGTGACATAATTACAAAATTAAATATCTACTATACAAATAGGTACATATTATCATTATTATTACTAATTACTAGGATTTGTCAATAATATAACCACAAAGTTTAGTAATGAAGTACAATATTCAGAATGTTACCCCCTATCTCTTCCCGCGGGTGTCGTTAGAGGCGATTTAGGGTAAAATACGGGCTGCAGTGCCTTCTGAGGAACTGCTATCTTACACTGCTCCCCGAGACGCCTGCCAAGAGTAAAGATTAGAGTACGGTACATCAGTAGGTTAAGGGTAATAAAGTAATGAATATATACAATAGTAATTGGATTTTAAACATTGCTTCCAAGCTTGACGATGGTAACTAACAGTTTATTAAATTTAAAGTGAAACACCTGCATCGACGCCAGGTGAGCAGTTTTCACTTAATGTTCTCAATTCAAACACTACTGGAAGAGAAAAGGTCACGAAATCAATTTGTCATGGAAAAAATTGAGGTAGACTAGGAGTTTAAATGAGTACCTACTATGTTCTATACAGGGTTATTGGAAAAATGCTAAAAACCTCTTAGTGTTGACTACTTTTAGACCTAACAAACATTTTGAGCTGATTATTCTTTTGTTTTTTGGTTGGATTAAATTTAGAGATGGTTTAGAATCGATAACTGAATTTGGTACACTAATGTTTAATTTTTCATAGTAAAATCACTTTGGAATCAGACTAGAGTAGACTCAACGTTGTCGTCGCTATTATTCTGAAATGCAACGCACCGCAGTTAAGATAATAGTTAGTAGAGATTTCTGTTACACATTAGTGGAACACATTCAATTTTTGATTCCATACCACCCTCCGCAGTAGGTATTGTTGATATATTTATACCTTATATTATGCTGATTTCTGGCTCTCGAGGACAACTGCCGGAAAACACATTTAGGTGCTTGCCGACTGATTTTTGGATAGTAAAGAAAAATCTTGTGTTTTTAAATTACATTCTGCCAGATTTCCAAAAGCCTATGTACTGGCTGCACTGCATCTGTCAGTTTCAGGAAAGTAATCATACAATTTTCCTTATGGCCGTTCTAAAAATTGCTAAACAGCTCCTATTGTAGGCGACCATTTTGTTCTTTTGCGCACTAAAATTAAATGTCAATCGCTGTGCCAGGAGCAGGGCGACGCCGTAGTTTGTTTCAATTATCGACTAAACCTTGTTTGTTTAGAATTTCCTACAACATACCTACGAATACGTCTTTTGTCCGGCAAATTATTTTTCGTCATATACAAAAATATGTATTGGTTATGAATTACTTCCAATGGCATTTCGTCGAATCTTAAATCTACGATTGATTTTGTTATTTCCACATTTTGTGTTCTTCAGGTTTTATAGTAAAGTAATGGTTATGAACTAATAAGTATTTGTTACGACGGCAAAAAGCACAGTGAACAATTACTGTCACTCTGTTGAAGGAAAATGGTATAATAGCGAGATGTGTTACTTTTCATGTTCTCGCATTGAAACATGATTGATTATAGACATAATTGAGACTTAACTGTGAAGAATTTAGTGAAAATAAAAACATACAGTCTAATTTACCACTTCCTTTTTTGGAGGGTGTCTAATAATAGCTTTCATACAAATATATCTTATAAAATAATATAATAATATTAATATATAATAAAAATATATAATAATAATAATAATTATATATATATGATGCATCGCGATGTCGTGGCGGTTGACAAGAGCCTCACACCGCTCTCCTTGGCGAACGATAACTGGCGCAAACCAACGATGCTGAGCACAGATGACCGCAAGGCAGTATGGAAAAGCAAGGAGCTGCACGGGAGGTTCTTCCGGGCCCTAACAGGGCCTGATGTGGACCTACCCGCTTCGGTGAACTGGCTACGTTTCGGAGACCTCTTTGGAGAAACCGAGGGTTTTGCCTGTGCAATTGCAGACGAAGTAATGATGACGAACAACTATCGGAAATATATCCTGAAGGATGGTACGGTCGACATTTGTCGAGCATGCCGCCGTCCCGGAGAGTCACTCAGGCATATCATTTCCGGTTGTTCGCATCTTGCTAACGGCGAGTATTTGCACAGGCACAATCAAGTGGCCAGGATCATCCACCAGCAACTTGCCCTTCAATACGGCCTTGTTGAGTCAGAGGTGCCGTACTACCAGTACGCACCGGCGCCAGTTCTCGAGAATGGTCGTGCATTGCTCTACTGGGACCGCTCTATCATCACGGACAGGACTATTGTTTGCAATAAGCCTGATATCGTGGTGGTCGACCGATCCCAGCGCCGGGCAGTGCTTGTCGACATCACCATCCCACATGACGAGAACCTCGTGAAGGCCGAGAAGGACAAAGTCAGCAAGTACCTTGACTTGGCTCACGAGGTAACCGCCATGTGGGATGTTGACTCGACGATAATTGTCCCGATAGTCGTTTCGGCGAACGGCCTAATAGCGAAGAGCCTCGACCAACACCTCAAGAGACTCTCGCTAGACGGTTGGATCAAGGGTCAGATGCAGAAGGCAGTGATACTCGATACCACACGCATTGTCCGAAGGTTCCTCTCTCTGCAGTCCTAACCGCTGGTAGCTTGGGCCCTGCCCCGCTGCTGGCGGCATCCTAGTTTTAAGTTTTTTATAATATTTATTTTTTATATATGAATGTTGTAAAAAAATTAAAATTATGTAATTAAATAAATGTCGTGATAATAATAAAATAAATAATATATAAATATAGTATAATATATAATATATAAATATAATATAATATATATATAAATATATAATATATTAATATCATGACAAATATATCTTACTATATTATTACCTTATATCTTAAATATATTTCACTAATTGTCTAAAAAACTGTAAATATGTTAAGTCGAATAAGAAAGCTGAAATAAAAACTACCATGGAAACTTCTTTGCTTTTATCTTGTTGCTGTTTTAGATGCAAGAGACGAACGCCACTGAATACTAATTCGAGATAAGGAACCTCTAATTACATTATCAATCCAGTCGGTGGTGATTGAAAACTTTTTTAGCCTGGAGCTGGATAACGATTGAGCTTTTTAAAAGATTCCTACTAATTATCAAGGTTCATAATTGTTAAAAAAGAAGGCCTTAGTTAAATGAACACAGCCTCCCCAAGTAAATACGCGAAGTTATTTCTCTGGACGATGTTTTAACACAAAACATAATTTTGCGAAAATCTTTTAACATCTGACCATTGCTTAAAACTAATCGCCAAGCAAGCCTCGGGCGTTTAACCATAATTTTAAAGCAATAATAAAAAAGCAAGTTGGGGGCAAAGTCCAACAACGGAGCCTTTTAATATTAAAACTTTGGAAAACAATTCGTTTCAATAATGGGAAATGCCCGTTAGCAGCGTTCAACAAAATAAAGTATTTGAAATCGGGCGAAGCGCAGTTTATAACTAGAGATGAGGTGAATTTTCAGACACGTTCTAGTTACTGAATTGTTTCGGCACTTTTTGTTCCGGTCAGTTTTTGTCATGTGCATAGTTCAGTTAGCTACAGTGAAATTTCTAGTAATAAATGAGGGGCAATTTTAAACATTTATGCATACGAGAAATTATAAGCAAGGGTCCGAAAAAATAAATTGCGATAAAAGAAAATTGCTCACTCTTGTACATAAAGAGTGAGCAATTTTCTTTTATTTCTTTCTTCTATATTACAGAATGAAGTATTCTAAAATTACTTGGCAAAATTTGGCTTTTTTTCAACCTATGGAGATGTAACTAGGTACGGGCTTGATTATGCATATAGGGTTCTGTACCCAAAGGGCACAGTGGAACATTATTAATGAGAGTCTACCGTTTGTCTGTCAAAATTTATTGTTTCAGTTATATTTCATTACTACAAGAAAAATATCTAAAAACTATTCTAAAACTAAACAATGTTTGCAAGTTAGAACTTTCAGTAAGGGGTATTTACACAACGCGTAAAGTTTGTATTTTATTGGTATTTAGATTCTTAATATAATTGACTAAAAAAAATTTTGAAGGTCTACCAATATCCTAGCATAGTTATACATCCGTCATCATAATTTTTTTTCCTGTCACGTTCCTGAGATGTATTGACCTAAGATAACTAATGTGGACAACTGTACAACAAATTTGAATCTAAAATTATCTTACTTACTAATATAACGAATTGTAGTTTTACATTTCGTTAAATTAAAAAGATTAATCTTACCTACCAATTTCTATTTTGTATTGACTTTTTATCCGTGTGTGCTTTATGACAAATAGTTGATATCAAAATAAAACAAGTATTGTGGTAACGTACATCCTCAAGTCTTAACTCTTCGAGCGCACGATTGAGCGAAGAGTCATGACCTCCTGAGGATATGTCGTGTGAAACGAAACGAGTCGAAAATTCTTTCGGTTTGGCTACGTGGCATATATGACGTCACGCTGGCTTAGCTGGTCAATTAGGTGAAATTGTCGAGATGTATTTGCTTATTAAAAAAAAAAACTTTTGAAAGAGTATGGTCCCAGCCGCAGGAACATATGGTGGTGTACTCAAATCCCACTTGTAGATCAAATTTAAATTTATCTCCTCTGTGATTTTGTAAATAGAATGGTACTTTTTTAATGTCAAGAAATTTTGTTACGTATAATATGCATACAATCCGGCAAAAAGATTTATTCAAATGCTACGAGTACAAGTTTTCGGCGAATCGAATATCTGCTACAGACCTATTCGTATTAATAACAGAATTAATCGAAAGACCTGACTCGATTTATTAAATATGTTTTTGTTTATTATTTTTGTTGGTTTTTACTGACATAGTTGCTAATTTGTAACTTTACTGCATACAAAACACAAGGGACCTCCTATAATTTTAACTTTTTGATTATAATATTAGGCAAACCGCCATATATATAAATCGCCTAAGGTAAATTATAATAAATAACTGTTACAATAACAACTGGCTATGTATTTCGGTTAAAATGATGCAGCCCTTTAAGTATAGGACAAACTGACAGCGTATATAGGCTAGGGGCCCGATTACTCGGACGGAACCAAAAACAAGCGAAAAGCAAGCTGTCCAAATACCTCGTCAAATCACTGTAAAATTTTCGTTTCCCATAATTCTATAGAAACCAGTAGACATTTTATTATGCCCTCACACGACCTCCCTTCGATATAAGGGTAAACCGTAAAATTTTATTTTATACCGGTTACTTTGTCCATTCAATACACATCGTGTTATGCTAATATGGGCGTATCACAAAGGAATGGGAGACTTGGTATTGTGGACTCGCCTACAAATTTGAATAAATATTTTCAACGTACTGGGCAGAATGCATTAACGTTGGCTTAAATTTTAAAAACGTCCCATATAGTGTTATGTATGGGCTCTTAAGCGAGTCCTGAGATATCATTAAGGCAAACGCGGCGCACTACAGTACTTACTATGATTTAATTCGTGACAGTTGTTGGTATTTACAAGTACAGTATGGATTATTGAACTATGCATCTCATACAAGAATTTTTCGAAGAAGTAATAATTAGTGCTATAGGTAGATAACCCATATGTTGTATATATATACCACCAGTCTATCGGTTTGTAGGCAAGGACTTGAAATCACAATATAAATCACAGTATCATTAAACAAAAATAATCTATGTAAAATGAAGGGTAGGTAAGTGTATTAATAATTTACAGCGGAAAAATAACACATCATATCAATTAAAATTACAACACTGACCTCAACCTGAAGATAATGTATTGTGCCGAATAACGTTCGATCGTTTCATAGCGTAGCATCACTATATATTCACGCTTGGCTGGCACGCACATAGCCAATGAAAAGTGTATTTTTTATTTTTCTCCATTACACCCTTACTGTCAGTCGTTAATATGTTCTAGGCGAGATTAAGGCTTGCATTCTGAGCTCTCAGCCGCCACGCCACTACGACCTTTTCTTTCATTCTTGACTCCGTGAGATATTAAAATGTAAATCCTCAATCTATTCTTGAAATAATAACGTGGAACAAAGTGGATTTTAATGACCTCGTTCGTGAATCCTTAAAATTAAAAAACACACTAAGATTTTAGGAATCCGTACCCAAACGGCAAAAACGGGACCCTATTACTTACCTACTTACTTCGCTGTCCGTCCGTCCGTCTGTCACCAGGCTGTATCTCAAGAACGGTGATAGCTACACAGTTGTAATTTTCACAGATGATATATTTCTGTTGCCGCTATAACAACAAATACAAAAAGTTGGCCAAGTGCGAGTCGGACTCGCGCACGTTAAAACAAAAGAAGGTTAAAATATGAAGTCTAATGTTGTATAGCTAATGTTACGGAACCCTTCGTGCGCGAGTCCGACTCGCACTTGGCCGATTTTTTAATTATATTTTACCGTCATTAGTTCCGCAAATGGTGGAATTCATTGCATCAGATGTCCTGTAATATTTTTTGGGTGTACGTTTTTAAGGGAAGAAGGAAAATATTCGTTTACTTATCTCTGGTAAGTGAGCTACCACAGATGAAAATGGAGTACAAAATGGTCATGCAGAAGCTAATATGTAACTAGAGAAAAATATTTGTTCGCTGTATATATCCAGACTATTTTATAGCCAATTAACCATGTTACGGCAGTCTGATTACCTTAGCAGTCTGATTACCTACTCAACAAAAATTAGTTTAAATTCTTTTTTATACCTGATTTGTGAACTGGCTCTATAATTTAAGGAACAACGACTTCCCACCTTCGAACAACAATTAACCAAGAGGTAAGCTAGTGATCGAATGCCAGCCTCTCAGGAATATACATTCTGTAACGTACTTATTTGGTACTCCAAATTGTTTACCGAATGTTATGCCATAGTTTTAAAGGACAAACTAAACACTTGTAGAATTGGTCTCAAAAAAACATACATTGCTTACCAAGTTGAATATATACATACTTAAATATTTTTTAATTATTTACTTGGACCGTGTATCCGAGCTTACGATTGTCCGAGATGTGAAGAAGAACTCTCACTGAGAATTACAATGAGAAACATTTGGACCAATATAATTATACTTACTGTCAACGAAACAATCTAATATAAACCCGTATTTATCGAGGCAGATAGATAATAGAGTTGAAAACAGAATATTGATATAAACCGCTTCCTGAAACATTAATCACTATAACAAATCATCGATATGTCCAGATAAAATAGGATATTTTGACACAGTGAATTCATACCAAAGGGTCGAAAGTGACAGAGTTATGTAAAACAGTAGATAAAGTTCATACAGATAGGGATCTAACGGTTGACTATGACATTTTTTTTATTGATTTTAGTTAAGACTTTGACCACAATCACACCTGATAGTAAGTGATGATGTGATCAAAGGTGTTAACAGGATTAAGCTAGAATTACTGGCTCTCAAGAACAGCTGCCGGCACACACCGTAAGGTGCTTGGCGACAGACTTTCGACTTGAGGTCGCTAGCTAGGCGGGCATTCACAAGATGCCCTTCCACCATGCGGTGAAGCTCAAGCCTGCGGCGGGATTTTAACCATGGACCTGCTGGATTTTGTCGGGCAAAGAAACTACGGTACTGTGTGACTCTGAGCTTGTTTAAAATGACCACATACTTGTGGATGCAATTATGCGTAGGTCCTTACGGTAATTTTAAATATCCTCACTACCATATCGGTAAAAGATAATTTAAATAATAAACAAGTTCATATTCAGCGGTATTTTAAAAATAATACGATCTAAAAAGCGTTTTATATTTTGTTAATGCGAGCAGAAAACCATAACCTATGGAGTTTGACTTCTGTGTTTCGCTATCCACTGCGACAAGGACATTTTATTTATCACCATGACTCGTGTTTTGGAAGCTAGACTGGATAATATATCTCTTATCTGACGTGTGGGGTTGAACCACGGATTCTGTTTTCCTTCATTTTACTGACTGCGCGAAAATCGTCAAGGGTCATTTGTTTGCGAATTTACGATGCATAAATTTTGTATGTGTGAAAGGTCAGAATTAAACGGTGTTGAGTGCAATATTTTGCGCGCTGTCCATTTGTTTTAAGGTTTTGATGTGGCATTGTTCACTGGATTTTGCTGTATGTTCTATGTGATACCAGAAAATACAGGAAAATTAGACGTTCTTTTCACCAACATCGTCCTACTGTTGTATCTCTTTATAGCTCAGTTCATTATGTTCCAAAATCAGCTCAGTATTCCGTAAAGTTAGGAACGAGTAGACAGTTATTCTCTATATATATACCTCTAATTGGTTCATAATAGTAATGGACCATTTATTTCAGACCACTAAGCATTATAAATAACATGGGCCCATAAAATATATACCTTAGATTAACATGTATAATAGTTTATATAATGACAACAATTTTAATTAATTAATTAAGTTTTTAACCGTTTTCTAAAAAAGGAGGAGTTTCTCAATTCGTACGTATTTTTTTAATGTTTGTTACCTCAAAACTTTTGGCTAGGTGAACCGATTTTGAAAATTATTTTTTTGTTTCAAAGCCGATGCTTGTCATTTAGTCCCATTTAAATTTCATCAAAATCGGTCAAGCCTTTTTTTGAGTTTCAATCCAATAACTGAAAAATATTTACCTATTTTGATGATACAGTCGTTGACAATGAATGACAATCGATCCCGTAAGCAGCAAGGGTCACCTAAAAAAGTGAAACGATTTCAACACCCAAAAGTGACAATTAACTTGTCGAAGTCGGTACCATGCGTACTATATTGTGATAATAGGTACTTTTGTTTTTTTTTGCTGACGCAATGCGTAAGGCGTCAAGTATTCGACCGAGGAAACGCTGGAACTTGACACACTTCGGTCAGAATTCAGCTTACATGAATGTAAGAGTTCCCGAGTCGACACGCTCACCACAAATGATTTGAATGTCACATTGTGACGAGACTGGGCGCAGCAGATGGTAATCGCCAGCAGATGTAGAACCGCCCTTATTCTGAGAGGTGTTCTTCTTCTTGGTGGTTTAAAATTGCCACCTAGAATGTACTCAACTGATCAGAATATTGCACATTGTCATACGATTTCCAAAAATCCAGTAAGTACCTTTTCACCTCGTTCAGGAACTTGCAAACAGTTAAGAAATGTTATAAACCTTAAAGGCAAGCCTCCTAAGCTTACGTAGTAGGGCTTACGCACAAGTGCTCCAGTGCAGAATATCCGACGCTACAGTGGTACAGACAAAGACCAGTAGCGAAATAGACCTACAATGGCAGCAATTCTGTGGTACACTCACTATACTAACTAATTAAAAATATCTAATTTTAGTTTTAGGAATCCTAAAAGTTATTCTGCTGTGACATCGAACTAAATTTAAAATAGCGAAATATCTACCCTGAATTGAATTCATTTTGCCGCTACTTAACGCTAGATGGCACACCATTCAAGTTGTTTTACAAGACTTTTTTGTCTGTGGTACGTGTTTCTTATCTATAGGGTTTTGTTTACTTCACGGCACGGCATTACTACAACCTAGTTATGTTCCTTACACTTTGAATGGTATTACAATCGATTGTTAATCTATCTGTATTTATTTAGTGTTTGTATGTACGTTTATTTAGATAATATATAATGTAAGTATGTATGTATATGTATTTATTTAAATAGGTGTAAAAGTGTAAATACTTAGTTGGGTAATTATTATATAAGAAGTGTTTAATTTGTTAACTGCCATCCTGGCTAATTTTGCGAGTTTTTCTTTTTCTCAGATCGGTTGTCTGGAAGAAATTGCTTTAAGCAATAAGACCGCCCTTTGTATACGTTTATTTGTTGTTTTTTTTTTGTAATGTTATTTTTAAGGTATGCAAATAAAGAATTTTCTATCTATCTATCTAATTAAGTAATTAGGTTAGGTGAGATATACGCTGAAGTAAAAAAATAGGTCCTAGATATAGAATAAACCCACATCCAGGGTCAAGGCGAACTTAAGCATGGCACTGTGGCTGATAGACGACAATAAGCTCATCCCCTATTTAAACACACCTGCCATCCCTCCGAGTAATACAGGCATAACATGATTTTGTAAATCCAAGTTTGTTGTTACCTGCCTACAAAGCTTTATCTCTAGTTAAATTCAAATAGAAGAATAATCTTGAAGATAGTTGTTGAGATAAGCAACCACATAGCCGCATACTTCATACAACTGAGAAAGCCGTAAATAAGATAAAACAGCCAAAATAAAATAATTGCAGAACATTACAGCTTTAGTCAACACCAATTTCGATGGTGATTAGTTTTAGGTGGAACCATAGACCATTTAGGTCTATGGTTCCACCTAATCTGACTCAGTTATGGTACAACAGAATAGCAAAACTGCACATTTTACTAAGTTTTGTGCTAATTCACTATACTATGGCGCCAATAGAATAAGTAATGTTCATTTGACATTTCTAAATATAATTTTACTAAATTTTAGTTAGTTTGGTGTCAAGAGAATTTCGACCACTATCTACGAATTTTTTGAAGCTAAACGCACCGTTTTACTTTCCAGGTGGCAGCACCCATCAATACCTGTCCACATAAGAGGAAGTGTGCTAAATTACATATTGTTACATATTGTAATGAAATGCCTCTGTAACTGTCCCATGGTGATTATTGAAGCATGAAATTGCTTAATCAGTGGACTGTGTAATGTGCAACGATGATTAGACCGGTTCAGATATGAAATGGACGGGAAAAGTACGCATAGGTTATGTGTTTTATGGTTTAGGTGTAATTGGGTGTGATACAGCTGCTTTTTTGGGTTCTGTAACGTAATCTCATAATGAAATCTGTTAATTTCACTTGGTCTTCTATCGCAAAAACTTGTAAAAAAATACTTTTATTTAGTTATATAATGACACCTTAAAAAACAAGATAATGAATCACCGTACCCAGTGTGGAAATATAGTATCTTGTATACAAATAACAAATATTTCAAAAATATTTTTAATTTTTGTAATAACATTTTTTTTTAATGTTTGTAAAATTGCTTTGCTTTTTAAGCTGTGATTATATAAGTAAAAAAATTAAGCAAGACATAAATTTTAAAAATATTTGTTATTATCAAATATGGATATCCGCAAAATTACCCCTGAGTCTATAAGTATCCTATATACTAAAACCGAGATTTCAGATTCTTGACAAATTTTCTTTTTAGATGGACCCAGTATCAAAAATGATATCAAAACAGACTACAACTTTGAATATATCAGTTTACTTATTTAATAGCGGATTCTATACAAAAATATATGGCACTATAACCACAATCTATACTTATATGGAAAGAAGTTCAAAGTGGTCTCTCAAAGTATCTAATATTTATTTCAAAGACAAAAATGGCTCATTGCTAATTGCTTAGTTAGATAACGCTTTCTGTACAAAAGTAATGTTCAAACTCGGTGAAATTTTGCATGTCTTTTTTTATTGCTGATAGGTAAGCCTTTGACCACAATCTCAACGAATGTTAAGTGATGATGTGTTCAAAGATGACAGGCTTAACCTAGAATTACAGCTCTCAAGTACAGCTGCCGGAACACACCGTTAGGTGCTTGGTGACAGATTTTCTTTTTGAGGGACCACCCTCAAGAAGAAAACCTGTCACCGCAGCTAGCCAAACAGGCATTCGCAAAATGATCTTCCACCATGCGGTGAAGCTCAAGCGCGGCGGGATTCGAACCACGGACCTGCTGCGCGGCAGTCTATAGCCAATGCCAGTGAGCTATTACTGCTTCATACTGTCACAGTACAACTAGAACTTTTATGAAGCGCTCTTAAAGAAGTTTGCTTAGCCGTTCTAAACCGGTGCTTCAAGTCTGTTCTTGAGTCTAAAATCTATGCTTCTGGGTTGTTAGTTTTCCGCTAAAATATCTATTTTAAAATAATTTCAACTAATCGTTTTGAATGGGCATAATTAGTAACACCTTTAGAGATAAGATAAATAATAAAACGACAAACTGGCAAACCAGAAGCATACATATATTAGGTTCAGAGACATACATGCAAATTTCAAAGAAAATGAACACTTTGTGTTTAAAATGAAACTACCTTACATTATTTCCCATTCAAGGGAAGAACTACGGAGACTCAAGACTTAAGTATATATCCTTCAAATTCACGTTTTCTTCTGAACTAATATAGCCTAACACAAGAATAATGTATAAAACAGCTGGTAGTAAAATTATGGAGAGTATAATACACACAGAATAAAACAACCTTACATTGGTGTGATCATATCGTAACCATTCCATCATTACCCCCAAAAAATCAATCAATATCAAATAACAGCCGTGAATATTTTTAAATAAAGGCCCAAAACCAATTACTCCGTATTAAATTGATCCCAAATAATTATTAAAGATTATTATAATTTCGTCACGGTACCTTTTCATAGTAACTTTTGATGGTTACCGAATTTAAATTAATAGTTTTATCCTTCGTTGGTCAGAGACATATTAAAAGTATGTTTACGTGGTGTGAATGAAGTATAAATGTATTGTGTAGTTATTTTTTTTTTCTCAAAACAAAAAAAAATATATCTCAATATCGTTTAATCGTTTGTTAGGACCTAAGAGATATCAACCCTAAGAGTTTGTTAGAATATTACCAATAACCCTGTACATGTTTATTTTATGCAGACATTCTCAAACACTTTACAGTGTTCAAAGTCACGGGGTGACTAAAATCATGATATACAAACTATATATACAACCAGCTACCTGGTGAAGTATTTCTGAACAGAGGAGCCTTCAAGAAGAGAGCCCTCCTTAAAAAGGCAATGCATCCTCGAGATATGCGGTGTTGCGGATGCTTGTGGGCGACGGTGATCACTTACCACCAGGTGAGCCACCTGCTCGTTTGCCTTCCAATACCATACAAAAACATACGCGCTGTTTAGTTTATTATTCGTATAATGCTTTCATCATCAGCCGAAAGACGTCCATAAGTGAAAATACGACCGGAGTACTCAGGTAAAAACGTATGTTAACCTCTTATCTATAGAATCTCGCAGATGGGGGCATTCTTGATGTTGAATTGGGGGTACCTATAACACATATTCTGTAAAATAAAAACATCCTTATTTTATAATAATTATTTTATTTTATAATATGCCAGTGAACATTAAAATCTAGTTCTTTGTCGTGTAATTTTCATATTGCAGCACATTTAATAGAGCCTAGAAGTACGTGCTAAAAACAACCGTGTATTTTCCTTGCAAATGAGAAGTTCTTGTCTATTGAAAAAGCTTTCAGTTGATTAAAAACTTGTATTAGATTATGCGAATATGTGAGTGTGCAGTTATATATACGTAGATAATTAAAAATCAGATTATTTTTACTGTTAGATTGCTGGCTTTTTGTTTTGTTTTCATTGAAGAAAGAAAATATTTGTTTAATATATTATTATCAATGCGGGCCAGAGAACTTATCATTTCTGTACCTGGAATGCATCACTGAAAGAAATGAAAAAAAGGAACCTACTTCTCCCGCAAAAATATGAAATAACCTCATGTAAGTCTGTCCATAAAAGTTTGAGCACATAGTGTTAAAATCACCACTGTATCAGCTTTAACAAGTTAATTAATATTGATCGGTATTAGAAGTCAATTAAACGTGTTTTTTAATTATACAAATTTTGATAATAGCGTTGCTGTTATAAGGTATCTTAATATATAAATTAACCGATAAAAGAAACCGTTTTAAAGTCCGGTGGAGTTAAATTGTCGACAGCGGCAAACAAAATCCTTCACCTACCTAATAAAAACCGTTTTATATTCACTTGCGACTCGTCTCTGCTGGCATACGTTATGTTCTCCGAACCTAGAAATAACGAACATTTTTGAAACTTACCTGTGATTAATCACGTTTATGGTACAAATTAAGAAATACATAATACGTAGGTATTATGTATTACTCTCTATTATTCTATATATACTCTATTATTCGAGGGATAACTTTACACATAATATTATATCAAATGAAATGTCATTGTCATGGTATTTTCAATAAATATGAATTTTATAATTTCACAGCGTAAGTATAATTGACTGAAGACTTAACTTTCCACTGAATTACCACCGAACTTTTAAGGACTTTGAAAATTGGAGTAGGTATTAGTAAAAAAATGGTTTGTGGTATGTGGAACTCAACTTCCACGACGATTATCTGATGTGCACGTTATTACCCGTTTTAGAGCTAAACACCGGATGTACGATAATATTATCTCCGTTGTCCTGGAATTAATCATGATGCATATGCAATGCATATTGTATCGATACGAAGCTAATAGTTAAATTACGTCAGAAAACTTCAAATGATCTGAAAACAGAGAAAGAATTTTGAAGTAAGTAACTTCAAATTCTCCCTCTAGTAAGTAACTATTCTGATCTAGTACCCCAGAGTACTAGATCCCAAATACGTAAAGCTTTAGGTTTTTAATACACATTTGTAAAGAAATAGATTTATATATTCTATGTTCACATGGATGTTTCAGTTTTATTAACTAAATATAAGTTATGTACCTGGAAATGTATGGTGTAAATATAACAAAAATACAGGTTTTGGCAAAATTAGCTAGTTGAGCACCAGACGGGTTTACGTGATCGAACGCTTGCGATAGACACTACTTATGTCACTTTTCTCATATACTTAGGTACATTTATAATTAGGCGGAGGCCTCCAGCTAGAATTGAATAAATTAAGCTCATTTTGCGACAACCCGTCCATGTGTCTGGACCACTATTGACTAACCATACCTCCAGGTGCACTTGGTCGACCTGGGGCGGAGGCAAGAGCGAACAGGCAATTGCGTCTTTAGATGCGGACGCAAATAAACACTGTTTCAGCGCGGAACCACTACACAGACAATTGCCTGTCGCATTGTGATTGAAGATTCATTGGTGATGGAAGACTCACGGCTTCAGGACAGTGTCACGAGACGTAACGCGCAAGTACTATACCACTTGCACTAGAATGTTTTTATTATATATGTGTTACAGGTTAGTTTTTGACTGTTATCACATCTGTTGGGAATTAATGATTTCATACACAATAATATAAAATGCTATTTACTTAGGATAGTAATGGACTGCTCTTGAAATACATTGCACTTATAGACTTTTTCTCTAAATCCAGTCCATACTCACCGGGTCATTATTACCTAAAATTATGAAAGGACTAGCTGCGTCCAGCAGTTTCATCCGCGTGGAAAATTATGAAAAGTATTCTATGTATTAATCTAGGATCTAAACTATATTAATTCTAAATTACATCCAAACCAGCTCATCCGTTTCAGCGTGAATGTTGACAAACATGCACACTCCTATCCTCCGTTTACCCATTTCTCTCTTCTCGTCTATATCCATTCTAATTTAGTAAACCACAACCACTTTGATACGGTACCAAGGTGGTACCTTTATCCAAATATGATGTTTGTTAAGCATGTGAGTTAGGGATGCCAGAGTATTGTATATATGTGCAGAGCAGAGGAGACAACGCAATACATAGTTTTCTCACACAGCCTGTGACTGGGCATTTTCCCGCACTACTACTACAGCTTTCTTTTGGTGGTAACGGACTCATAGTATAGCTTTAACCTCGCTTACCGCAACCTCGCACGTGTCTGAGGGAAAAGCACTATGTAGTATGTAATGTGTCATCCACAGAATGTAGCTGAGATCGTGGCAGTTCTACATGCGCAGCATCCCGCAAAAACACGTGCAATCCCACAACCCGCTGTGCTTTAGGATCCAAATTTTCGTAAGAAAATCTCAGACCTTATCAATTAACAAACAAATTATTATTTAACATCGATATTACTATTGCAAGCTAACATCACAAACTATTTCTGGACACTGAAGTACAAAAGTTTGTGAACAAGGAAGTAAACAAGTCAGCTAGCCAACCTTCTATTGCTGGAAATTCCGATACAGTTGACAAATTTCATGCAAACTGTAATGCAACGTGGAGTATTCCTGAACTGAAACTCTGAATAGTATCTAACTGCTGTGATCATTGCCTTAGTTATTTTATTATGTCTATTGTATAGAGATTTCAGAATAGAGTTTTTTTTACCGACGGGATGCCTTTATTAAACAAAATACTATGAACTATATTCAACACTACAGCTCATAATTAAAGCATTAAGACAACCTATAAGTCATAGCAGACTCATAAGCAGTCCAAATGCTCCAGCACATTCCCAGTTTGCAGCGTGCCCAGCATGCTGGCAGCATTGCCCCGTTGAATCGCAATGCTTATTCGTTGAGCTAAATATATGCCAGCATTTTGATCACGCATCGCATCGACCAAGCGCTCAGATAAGTTTTGGAAGAATAGAGTTAACTTTTTAACTTAACATTTTGTTTTTAGAAACGTATTTCTGAAAATAATAGGCATATTTAGACCGTCGGTATGCCTTTATACAATACTACGGACTATATACAACAGTACAGCTACTACAATGAAAGCAGTTAGCCAATCTACAAACCATTGCAGACTCACAGGCAGTCCAAATGCTCTACTACCAGTTGGCAGCCTGCTGACAGCATTGCCCCGATGAATTGCAATGTTTATTCGTTGAGTCAAATAGGTGCCAGCATTTTGATCACGCGTCGCATCGATCAAGCGATCTGATGAGTTTGAGAAAATACGATGAGCTCCCGGTCCCCACGCACCCAACGCAACGTCTCCACGCCAAATGGCTCATATATGTAACCACTATCGAGGTTAGCATACTTGCCATGTTATGTCCATTGTGCTCTTTGGGTACAGAATTCTAGAAAAACTAACATATTGATTATTCTATATCTAGTGAATGTGCTTCCTGGATCTTAACTAAACAACAACAAAAGTTTGTTGCCAAGTCAGCTAGCCAACAACCGTTTGTTGGAACTCTCGATTCAGTTGACAATACGCATGCAAATAACAATGCAATCAGAAGTTTTCTGAACGGAAACTCTAATAGCATCGTAACTTCTACAATCGTGCTGTCAGTATATGGTCATATTACTACAACCATTACTTTTTTTGAAGCGCTCCTAGATACGTTTGCTTAGCCGTTCTTAACAGATCAGCTAAGTTAAGCAACGTCCGCTCGGTTATGACATGTGTGACCGCTAGTGACGTTAATACTTAGGGTTTCCATGCTTGGCAGGGCACGTTAAGCTGTCGGTCCCGGTTGCACCCTGTAATAGAAAATCTGTCGATAAGCACCTATCGGCCTTAAAAAACGACGTCAGACGCATAAAACCCATTATTAGGGATAACTCAAATACTACTCGTCAGATTTTACTCTAATCTAAATGTGACCACTTGACAAGCAACAGCTATCAAATGTAAATAAAAATGCAATCGAAAGCTGGTGACAATTTTTTTCGAGAAATTTGAACACACAAAAAAAATACCGTCGAATTGAGAACCTCCTCCTTCTTTGAAGTAGGTTTATAAACTAAGAAGTGTAGGGCTGTCAAAGTTGTCAATAACGGCTTATTGTACGAGCTCATAAAAAATAAATTTATTTGGTATCTGAAATATGCGCCAAATATACGCCACGTCATATGCTCTATTAAAACATTGGAAATACCTACCTTATACTATTTTTTTAAGCTGCGATCAACACCAATAAATATTATTTTCTTTCACCGTTTGTTGCGATGCAACCCATAATAGAGCGTGGGACAACTTACACTTATCCGGTTAATATCCAACGTCAAGTATTGGGACAAATTTAATCACATGCTGAGCAATGATATCCCTTTATCCAAGAAATGTTATCTAGCTAAGCTATTTTTTGTACTATCAGCGTGACACCACAGTAACAGTTGCCCTACTTTTGTACTCATTGCAGCCTGTGTTAAGATTTATGAGAAATATGGTGTAGGTTTATTTTGTTCCAGTTGTATTAAATCCTGTTTTTGTACTGTTGAAATATTTTGAAAGATATAAAACTGTAAAAGTTTAACAATTAGCTACCTATGCTTAATTTCTTGTCACTGTCTTAAATCCAAATCAGTATGGAACATTTCAATGGCTCTATGTGCACGTTTGCTGTCAACTCCTCCTTTAGTAACTAACTCTAGGTTAGCCTGAATAACATCCTCGACCACATCATTACTTACCATCACGTGAGATAGTGGTCAAAGGCTAAACTATCAGGCAAAATAATAATAATAAATAAATAATAGTAGCGGTGCGTTTACGGCGCCCGCAGGTAACGGAGGTAGAAGGCGCTTTTCGCCTTCGTGGATCAAGCCTTAAGAAATCAATCGTAAGGCTACATCAGAGGCCTTCAGGCATCCTCAAGAAAACTTTGACAATTTGGATGATAGTACAGCAATATGCGAACGGCATCTTCAGATTATTCTCTCAAGAACTAAGTTATTTCGAACGATATGCTGCATAGACTGCATAGACTGCATAGACTCTACAGAAGCTGTCCTTGAAAGACAGTTCTCATACTAGGTTAAGCCTGTTTATCATCTTTGAAAAGTGAGATTGTAGTTAATTAAAAAACCTTCGCTCCGGCCACTTGATCCAGTTACTCAATCGTCGTAACTCCACCAAAAGGGTGATATCACCGTGGCTTTATGAAACTGTGCTAGATTAGTAATGGATAGTTTACTGCTGAAAGGCTATCGATGTTATATAACCACTTGCTTTTTCATACTGCTATAAAGATTGCGGTACGGCATAAAAATGTATGAAGTAATAGAGGTGTGAGTGCACCACAAAAATGTAGGGTGTGTTGAATGGATGTATATGAAGAATGTAGCATGTGTGATGGAATATTTTGATGCCATAAAACACCCACATTATATCGTTACGCGATGGAATAGCAGAGAAGTAATAGCGGAATCCTTCATGCGCGAGTCCGATCGCACTTGGCTGATTTTATTTTCAGAAATGTTTTAACTCTTTATAGTGATGCGTACTGCTTTTAAGATTATTTACTTACTTAAAACACCGATTCTTCATCGACAGGAGTTGCAATCACCATTAAATCATCGAGTTATTCCAATATATTTTTCAGTTAATTGACTCTAATTAAAAAACTACTGAACCGATTTTGACGAAATTTAAATTGGACTATCTGCTAAGTATACTCGAAGCGCTCGTAGCGAAGTTTGCTTAGCCATTCTGAACCGATCAGCAGAGTTAAGCAACGTCCGCCGCGGTCATGAGTTGGATGGGTGACCGCTGGTGACATTACTACTGAGCGCTTCCGTGCTTCGGAGGGCACGTTAAGCCGGCGGTCCCGGTTGTTGTCTTAGGATAGCAGTCGTTATAGCATGGTGGTAGGGCATTTTGCGAATCCCCGCCTAGCTAGCTCCCACCCTCAAGTAGAAAATCTGTCGCCAAGCACATAACGGTGCGTTCCGGCAGCTATCCTTGAGAGCCAGTTATTCTGGTTAGCCTGAATGACATCTTCGACCACATCTTCATTTACCATCAGGTGAGATAGTGGTCAAAGGCTAACCTATCAAGCATAAAAAAAATATACACTTTTAAAAAGTAAAAGAATTTCTCAAATCGATTCAGGCGTCTTTTCGATCTTAAATTCCGATGAATTGAGAGCCACCCTCTTTTTTGAAAAGGCATATTAACCTAGTAAGCCTATACCGATGTCAGTTTTATTGGTTCTTGTGTCGCAAGCAAACTAGATTATCGGCAGTAAAGCCGAACAAATATTTCTGATTCTCTGATGCAAATCGAGGCTTGATAGCTCACTGTTATTTGGTTGCAAAGTTAAATAGCTTTTGCCGAGCTCCGTGGAAAAACTGAGAAGAGTTCAGTTTAATCCCGGAGTGGACGTTGAATTCACGTGACGTGGTGCTGCAATGTGAGGTAGCGTTGAATTTTTAACAATATTTTTCTGAAAAAATGCAGCTAAAAGACTAGCGTTACCTTCTTTTTGTGTGATGTGATGGATAAAGTATTCGAATATTTTATAAAAACCGTCTCTTGGAATACAAAGTTGCGCTTGGCATATCAGATTTTCTACTTGAGGGTGGTACCTAGCCAGGCAAGCCTTCACAAAACACCCGAAGTAATATTTTACAACTATCCAAAATTTTATGTTCTTTATTGAGTACTCCGACAAATTAATATTCTTCTAAAAATTATACTGTAAAATTTATTCGTGGGAATTCTAATAAGAATACGTATATTAATTTCCGTTGTACTGCTACTTATTAATAACTACTTTTAGTAGGCTGACCTGTGATATAATATGCTAACCATAGAATTGATAATGAATAGATTCAGGCGTTATTTTGCAGAAATCAATAGTAATTAATAAATTAAAATAAAAAATAAAAATAAAAAAAATATCCAGTGGCAATACGTCTTATTTTCCAGCTAAGCCGACGTGACGTCATATAAATACATAAGTGTTTTTCTAAAATATTAATGTAATGTTTTCTTTTATATAATATAATAATGTTTTCTTCACAAGTCTATTTTTAAATAATATTGAAATAAAATAACGATTTAATTATCAAACCTATGAAAAATGGCCTATGTTAGAATAATGAATATAAACAAAGGGTTTTTTTCAAGTAAAAAACGCAGGAAACATATTTTTCATAGAAAATGTTTTCCTAATTGAAAGCCTTTGTTTCGAGTCTTCATGAAAGAATGCGGATTGAATTCTAAGTGACGAATGACCTGAATGCAAATTAAAATCGTTCTAGAGTTGCTCTGAGTTGAAAATTTTCATAATGTTTTTATGCACAATTTTAGCAAGAAAAAAATACGCTCTTGTGATATTTAGTAGGCATCTTTCCAGGGTGAGTACAAGTGTTAGTAAATAAAAATAAAACACATCACATCAACATACATTTTGAAGCAATGATGGCTCAGTGGCATTGGCTTATGGACTGCCGCGCAGCAGGTCCATGGTTCGAATCTCACCGCGAGCATGAGCTTCACCGCATGGTGGAAGGGCATTTTGCGAATGCACGCCTGGCTACCGACAACCCTTAAGTAAAAAAATCTATCGCTAAGTGCCTATCGGTGTGTTCCGGCAGCAGTCCTTGAGAGCCAGTGAAATTACAGGCACATGAGACTTATCAACTATGACTCAAGGTGACGGACGCCGTGCAATTCGTGACTTGTGATGAAATGAATCTGTTATAGGCAGAGGTTACACTTAACATCAGGTTGGACTCCAGCTTGATCCGTCACAATACCATAAAAAAATATGTATAACGTCCAACGTATAACTAATACTCGCCAAGCGTGGAGTTTAAGGCCAACCAAACCTAATGGGAGATAGAGTTGGTAGGCCTTAAACTCCACGCTTGGCGAGTATCTTCGCGATCACACTGTCAGACGGCAGTTTTTCAGAAGGCGCTGCTGCCCACCTTCTGGTATTTTAACCTTTGTCGCTTCTAATGACTCCCACAGGAGAATATAGTGGGATGAAATTCTAGCCCGGTACCCCACGGGGATTTTAATAATACCCAATATAAAAACATATTTATACACTACTAGCTTTAGACACTACATACTATCATTATTAGCCCCTGAAAGCACATATACTACTAATCAAAATACGATATATACAACTACTACAACGAAAGCATTAATTTTACAACCTGCAAGGCTTTTACGGGCTCACAGGCAGCCCAAATGCTCAGTTGGCAGCATTGTCCCGTTGGATTCCAATACTTATTCTTTTAGCCAAAATAGTTGCAATGTCTATTCAGTTAGCCTCGCAATTATTATTCATATGTTTATTTTTGTAATAACGCAGCATGCGAAATTGCCGCTTCGCACTCCGGATTACACTACAAATTTACAAGATGAAAAATTATAGTAATGTAAATTATAGTAAATTATATGACTTTTTCGCATTAATATTACTCGCAATTATTATTTAGGAACAGCTGTTATCGATATCTTTCGAGGGTACTTTATTTTAAATTATTTTTGATATGATTGCTCAATAGAGGGTAGTTACAAATCATACTGCCTCTCATTGGTTCGCCTGCCAGTCTCAACCGGACCTTTCACCCGAGGCGTACGTAAGTGCATCGCGTGTGACGTGTCTACTCTCAAAACCTAAGTTCATAACTCCTGAATTATACCCAGTGAAAAACTATCTCTCACCAAAGTGGAGTGCTGTGATTATCTAGGTATTGTGTATTGCACAGCGCTGTGCCATAGCATGAAGCGGAGCTGAGCTGAGTATAGTGAGTTGGCTTATTAAATTAATATCTTTCGCATTGAGCTATCGAAGGTAATATTAAATAATTTGTTAGAATTGCAGTCTTGTGGCAAACCCTCAGGAAACCGCTCCCTGGATTCGTACAGTGGTATTTTACGAAATGTGTATCTGATCGAGTTTTTACGTGTAATGAAATCGTAGTAATAAGTATATTTTGGGTATTTGGATGCCCAAAAAAATACTTTTTCGCTTATCATGCTGAAAAAGATCATATTGGGCATTAACAACGTAAGCGGACTAAACGGCTCAAGTTTACAAAAATCTGTTTTTAAGCGCAGGTGCATAAAATTATTTTTTAAATTCATGAAAGAGAATCAGTTAATAATAGAAACAGTTTGTAATTTAAATTTGGAAGTTTGTCTGGTTCATTGATGATTGTGTTTTTTTTATTCAGATTATGTTTTTTTCGCAATAATGACACTCAAAATAGAACATTGTTTATACATTTTCAATTTAAATTAAATATATAATTATGTACTAACAATATAATCGATTAATTTCCTCACAATCGAAGTGAAAACTCGAGTGTACAACTCGTGAATAGAACTCATTTTAGCCTTTGGCTGGGGCTATGAGTTGTTAAACGTCTCGGCAAAAATGACTTGTTTTATGCACGCTGCTGTACAATCTACTATTAAATATTTTTCTTCTTACGGTACTATTCATGTTCGCGCCCAATATGCCGAGTTTTAATATAATTTCCAAAACTATTAGGTACTATTAAAATCATGGATTATTGGCACGACTTATCCATAACTATCACTTGATTTCAAGTTATTTAGTGCAAATTTAAAGCCCCGTTAGTGCAATTTGATGACGAATAGTTTATTAATGGAAATGTAAATATCGGTATATGATAGCTACAAAGTATATTAGACGGTATATAATAGGTACAAAGTAAAAAATATATCATGTCCCTAAATAAATCTGTCTAAATAAAGGTGTCTACATTTTTGCGTGACCCTTGTGAACCACCGCGATTGTTTTAAAATTTAACCGATGTACTGTATTAGTTCTTTGTGGCGTTATATGGGGGAGGCCTTTGTTCAACAGTGGACGTCTTCCAGCTGATGATGATGATGACTGTAATAGCCGGATTGTCAACCGATGTGTTTTGTAATATTGGTATAGAAATTATGCATCAAACATCTAAGTCTCTCTTAATTCTCTATTTTTCTATATAATTAATCAAGTATATTTAGGTTATCAGTACTAATATTATAAATGCGAAAGTAACTCTGTCTGTCTGTCTGTTACGCTTTCACGCCAAAACTACTGGACCGATGTGAATGAAATTTGGTATGGCAACGTCCGCCGCGGTCAGGAGTTGGATGGGTGACCGCTGATGACATTACTACTGAGCGCTTCCGTGCTTCGGAGGGCACGTTAAGCCGTCGGTCCCGGTTGTTGTCTTAGGATGGCAGTCGTTATAGCATGGTGGTAGGGCACTTTGCTAATGCCCGCCTGGCTAGCTACCACCCTCAAGTTGAAAATCTGTCGCCAAGCACCTAACGGTGTGTTCCGGCAGCCATCCTTGAGAGCCAGTAATTCTAGGTTACCCTGAACAACATCTTCGACCACATCATCATTTACCATCAGGTGAGATAGTGGTCAAAGGCTAAACTATCACACATAAAAAAAAATGGAAATAGTTTGAGACCCGGGAAAAAAACATAGGATAGTTTTTATCCAACTGCGCAAAAAGAGGTTAATGTGTTTGCGCGAAAACCGACATACACGCGGGCGGAGCCGCGCCCGGAAAGCTAGTAAAAAATATTTCTTACTCTGAAGTTACTCTGAATGTAAAGGAATAATTATTTTATCAAAAACTTAAGTCTTATAACAATGTTACAAATTAACATTGATCCGCCGAGTTTGTTGGTACAATTGAATTTTCAATGCAATTGTTAATTTTTTGTTGTTTTTTTATAAACTTTCATTATTTATTGCGTATCTTTTATTTAAATAATATACTACTCAACGTTAACTGAAACAAAAATTACAATAAGAAAATTACGTAATTTTTGGTTTTGTGTTTGACTTAACCAAACAATGGGAATGTCAATGCTATTAACACAATTCTCTTAAGTAACTTCTCGCTTAAAATATCTTACATAAATTCATCCGAGTGCTTCACAATAATTGACGGCGACGCGCCTCTGAAATTAAACACGACCAAATTGTTCGGACACAAAGAGAAATTACTCTCACTTCTACGTCTAATTATTACGACACGACATAATACAGCCAGACAAAAATACGGATATTCGTTAAATTGTATCACCAGTTGGGTTGTTGCTAATATAACAACGTTTATGTGACATCTCTATTAAAAGTTTTTGTTCCGTTTTGTTTCATGCTACCATTTTTGTTTGATAATTCATACTCACCTAGTTCGTTTCCAAATTTACTGATTTATTACCACAGATCATAGAAATAGAGATACAGCTATTAAACCATTGATCCATTGCATCATCGGAAGAACTGATTCGTTTGTACTAGGCGCGCAATGGTTTCTTACGAACAAACCTGATTTAGGCCAGATGCATTCGCACATGGCACGCATCCTTTACCTATTTCCCTTGTTTCCTGATCTGAGTTTATAAATGTATCAGCTACACTGTCCACTGCTGAAAACAGCCTCCCTCATTTACGAGGGGCTCGCCAAAATCATCACGCTTGGCAGGCGTCTTGGGGATCGCAGTGTGAGATCAGTTCCTCAGAAAGCGCTGCTCCCACCTTTTGGTGTGTTACCCTTAGTCGCCTCTTCCGACACAAACGGGTAGAGATTTGACATTCTAGCCCGGCACCCTACGGACGTGGACAACTACTTTATTAGCAAACTATTTGAAACTTTTTTTATCTTCGTTATAACGCATGCCGGCTGATTACAACGACAGGAAAAAATATAATTATGTGCCGGATACGATTTCATCCCCATACGATAGTTAAGAACAACAGGACCAATTACACTTTTGAGTAATATGTCATGTTGGCGGTCAGAGCATACCCCGGCTATAGGAGTTAGTGGGTTCGAATCTCGCACATGACTATATTTTTTTCTCTCGTTGTAATTTTGTAACATGAAAATGTTGTTGACTAAAGTTTTATATGTCTTTAAAGATCTTTCCACACACGAAAACGCGCCCACCAGTTTTTTTAGTGAAGTTGCTACTACTACGTAGTACTTCCTGTCCTACCTAGTATGTACATTGTACACACGCCTACGCTAAGTCGTAATGTACAAACAAGGCCTGTCCGAACGCATAAATAATTTAACCATAAGAAGACAAATATACCGAATAAGATCTCTATAATTAAGTTTTTTTCACACGAGTCAGTGTTGCTATATGCCACATGTCACTTGCGTTAATTTCTTCATAAACAATGTTTATCTACCTGTATGTCTCATTAATTTCAGTCGCTTCACCTCTAATGAGTTCCCTTAATTCGGTCTGTTTGACCCAAATGGCACAACATTGCATTCCATAACATGAGCCCAAAACGAAATAACTATAATTTAATCTGGGGCGAAACACGTAGTAACTATAAGTTATTCTGGATCCAAACGTATTCACCTCGTTAGACGTGTCAGCTGTGTAAATTCGTAGAATTGCAGGCCTAATGGCACAGAATAATATACAAAGCAGTATCTTAGCTTCGAACTTTGCTAGCTCATTTTCAATTTAAACTTATTGCTTTGTTTACGTCTAATCACTATAACATCAAATTACTTCACATTTAATATATAAAAATTTACAGGAACGGCATCCTTAAGTCGAAATTTTAAATTTTTCCGACGTCCTTTAGTAAACCCCAGCAAAACAATGTAAACGTAAGAAAATGTTGTATGATACAATATTTTATAAACAATACAGTAATATGTGTCAATAGGCATCTTATTTGTATATGCTATTTTTTGTCAAATTCAATTTCTTTTGGTATTTGTTTTCAATCTTAACAAATTAGTATCAAACAATAATTTCAAACTTATAATAAATAACAATAATATTTAACTCACTACCTTCCTATAGAATTAAGTGTCTTGATAATAAGCTTTAAGTAGTACATAAGATTAATAATTAAAAAATATATTTTTTTATAAACAGTCAAACAGTTCCAAGATCATAAGGCGTCGACCGACAATGTATTTTTCTTTCGTTTGCTCGTTATAAGGCGTTAGCTTAACAAGTTTTGAGACGCTGCATGATATATTATCAGTGAAATCTAGCTGAAACAAATACAATAAGTATTTGACTTACACTATATGTGTACTATATTTCTCAATCTCAACTGATGTAATTACAAGGCGACGAAGGTGTACTTGTACCTTCGACAGAAATGAAAATGCAAACGGATTATTTCAACAGGTTTAGCAAATTATAATATGATACACTGAACTGCTAGACTGTAGTTTATGTACTGGTGCAATTTTATTTGCTAATGGTTCCAGAATCCAATGGACATTTTAATGTCTATGCGGTAAATACGAGAGCACATAGATTCTACTACACATAATCCATAGATAACCATAATTCGGTAAAAAAAAATAATGAAATTACCTACTGTGTGAAAAATAATGTAAATTTTCATAATACTTTTGATATATTGCAATGTCCGAATTATAAACTTCTCAAATATTTTTATTCACAAAATAACAACCTAATTTCACAAAAGTAACAAAGTATTATAGCTTCCGGGAATCGTCTTATTAGTGATCAAATTGGTCGCAAACACCGTGTGGAATGCTAACACAGCTTTTTCCCTTCCCCAAATAATAAAAAAGTTTTTCTTGACATCAAAGCCGAATAACGAAATAGAGGAGATGAAATTTTCAAACAAAGGAAGCTAGTGGATTCTACGCGGGTTGAAATCAAAATAATGGTAACAAAACAAAGGACGATAAATCTAGAAATCCCCTTTGCAAAACGCCCATAGCATTGATTTACCTAACCTTACTCACCCCACTGATGGAATATGCAGCGTTCTTATGTAAACAGAATGACCCTAAGCAAATAATACGCAGTCTAATTCATTATTGTATAGGAGAAACAATAAAAGCAGAAACAGAAGGGATTACAGATAAATCTAAAAGGGATTTTTTCTCGTAGAAGCTTATCTACTTTACGTCGTTTTGGGAATAAATACCGGCCTTCTTACTGCAATGAAGACGATGCCGAACTTAAGTCTGCTATTGTCTGTAAGGATAAAAAAGGTACATGGAAGAAAGTAGAACCGTCCAACCTCCTTGCGTAATCTTTTTATTTACTGCCGAATACTGGAAGTATTATTTTGTTTGGAACGGTGAAACTGATTTAGAGATGTCCAAATTAGGGGGGATTAAGAAGGCTTTGACGGTTGTTAATTCCATCTTACAATGTAACTACATTGTAAGATGGAATTAAACGTTTTGTATTCGCAAAATTGGTTACTTTGTGTAAATCAAGGCAAATAACGTCTTAAAAGTAATCTATAAGTAAAGGTTACAAACTAATATGACACAAATAACAATAAGTGAAAATCATTATAATGCAAAAAAACATTTTTTTTAAAGAGTTTCGAAGAGAAGAGCATTTTTCTGCGGTGCTTTTCCTATCGTTCTTAACCGATAAACTAGGATAATAAGGTCCGCGTCGTCGGTCATTACTGAGATAGGTGACCGCTAGTTGCATTTAAAACTTTAACTTGTCATAAGAAAACTGCGCGAAATATTATGTTACGTACTTTTTGACGGAGGATAATCAAGTATACAGATGTTGTTTATAATCAGGGGTATATAATCACTTAACAATTAGCCAGCCATGAAACTGCCCCATTGTACTTCATTGTATGGAATTCTGATGTCATGCAATGATCTCATACCACCAATCTAACTACTGGAAAACATTCTACCAAAGTATATGGAACATGATGATGTTGACCAAAAAAGAAATATCTTTGCAACCTTACAAACATGGGACAAGAAAAAAAAATTAAAAGTGGATCGTATTTGCTTTTCATAATAATCATCGTTAGCCAAAATATACACATGCATAGATTTAGAATCACAATCAAAGCCTATTCGAGATGTGTATCCATTTCTCCCTTTTTTAACTATCTATTTCTACAACTCCCGTGGATTATAACGTCACGTCGGTCCACAGAATAGAGGTTTTCCTTTTTTGTTACTTCGTTGCTTCCATATAGAAAGATTTTCTTGCTATTATTGATTGTTTTTTTAGTGCCTTGGCTTGCTGATTACCTGTGTAACTCTTGTAAATGTGCTTATATTAGTATGAAAATAAAATAAATATATATGAACGTATCGAAAAAAAAAGCTTCTTTCTGGGTTGAATAAATCTTATAATTTGATTATTCCCTTTCCGCAATACTGCAGATAACCACCGGGTATCTCCACGCATGTCAGATGTCTGAATTATCCTGTCAGTAATAAGTCGTCCCCTCCGCTACGGATGCCGTGTTATTAACGTCAAAACATTGGTATAACACAGCGATGCTTTCCACGGCTGTCTTCGAAACCGCACGTAGCAATCATCATTACGAATCAATCGTCGAATGGCAGTTGTGTAACTGTTACACTTCATCAGTTGCCCCGACTATTTTTAAATTAAAATGTCTTAACTTCGTGTAAACTTTTACCGAAATCTGGCCTTTATTGTTGAATATATAGAAGCAGAGTTGGTGAGCTGAAGTTTGTGGATAGCGGATTGAACTGGAAAGGGTTGAGTGCAAGCGGCTATATCGTCATCGAGCGGTTCCCTATATTTAGAATGTCACTTAATAGCGTGCAATTTTGCTGCCAATACCATCGATTGTGGAGGTTCATTCAGAGGAAAATGTTCGATCGAACGGAAAATTTGTCACAGTCATTATTCGCACTGGCGCATCGGACTATTAAATTTGGTCCAGCCTGAGTTCACGCAAAGCTAACGATAGTGTGTGAACCGGTTTCAGCTCACACCGACTCTTATTTCGCTAAGTGTTTACAGTTTGATACATCGGATATGATTACAAAGGTAGTGCAGTGTTTCACTTAGAAAACATATTTTCCCTGTGCCTAATGATTTTTATTATTTTTATTGAAAGGTATATAACAATTATCATTAATAAACTTAATCACTTTCACGTTACAAACAGGAATTCTATCTCTGAGGCTGGTGTTTTCCGCTTTGCTTGTAATTAAAATAATTACAAGACCAATAATTTAAAGTTTCAAAAGATATTTTATAATGACTGTATTTATTGCTATTACTTACGTCTTTGCCGACTTCTTAGTAATAAATCAAGATAAAAATTATCCTACGTCTAATCTACCGGTTATAATCTGGGACTGATTTGGATATCAAATTATGGGGTTTTTACTCGTACCAACGTATTTTTACTAGGTTTGTTAAATACCTAAGCCACAAGTGTCACTATTTAATTGTATTACCCTATGAAAATCCTACGGCACGGATTACCTCTTTAAAGAATAATGATAAACCTTTCGATGGGTTATTTTTGGAACTGCACGGTAACACGTTTTGAGTAAGAAAGAACTGTTTGCATTACAAACAAATACCATTTTCGGAAGGCAAATTAAAATAAATAGATAACTTCTGAGAAATAAACCTGTTAGAAATTCAGTTTTAATCTGAAAAACCCATTCAAACCTGCTTCTACAAAGAATTTCTTAAATAATATAAAAAATACTGCTAAGAAATACGAAATCCTTAGCAAGAAATTTCATACCTACTTAATCTAACACCTAAATTAACCGCGTCAAACTATTATTCGTTAATGTATTCGCACTCCTATTCGTGCTGTAAAAAGTTTTTCCGTAACCATTTCACTTTTTCTTACCTTTCCCTACGTACCTCCAGACGATTTTGAACTCCAACATTCACGTCCTTGGTTATAATAGGTTGAAAATCTTAAAGCAAATCATAGTATAGAAGTAAGCAGCGACTGTCTAGCGGCGTGGCAGTATTAATTAAGAGTCCTACTACAGGCTTTAACCTTACAGTATGTTGGGCCTTTTAACTTTGCAGCAATGAAAAATGTTTCCCGTAGACCTGCGATATGACCTTTATCACGAACCAATAGTAATGTGGACTCAAGTTAGCACACCGAACAAAGGCGCCAAAAGTACCCACGTTTTAGTTATCTAACTATAGTTAGTAATGCGCTACTTACAGCTACAGTTTTATAATAACGATAACGTCAGATTGCCTCTCTGATGATCAGCTGTTTGAGTGCATAGTGCTCGTCACTCCGAGACTTTATTATATTGCCCTTTTGCACATTACACTGCCTCGCTGGAGAATATCTGTCACTGCGATGGTATTCACTAGGATTGACTCTCCGTCACGAGGCTGACAACATATTCATTAAAATATTGAGTCGTAAAGATGAGTTCACGTAACACCAGAAAAGTAAAAATTTTGGGCTTTTGTTGAATTTACGACTGTTAGCATCTACACTGTCACAACGGGATTTGGAACAATGATGTCGATTGTAAAATGTTGAATAAAACGAGTGTAATATTGTTGCTGTAATATGTAGTAATATATATTATACAATAATCAAGTTAAATAATATTGTTTAAAAAGTAATCAAAGTAAACCATTTTGTTAGGTGCAATACTATGGATGGACACATTCATAATATTAGATATTTCAACAATAATATTACACTCGTTTCATACTAAATTTATTTAAAAAATCTTTAAAACTTATATTATCTACTGTAATTTTATGATTAATGTTTTTCAAATTTCAAATGTACAGCAGGGATAAAAAAAACACCCATCCCCTACTCCCTGGGGATATGTATTTTTATCCTCAGTAGTGCACCGACTGACACATTATGACTACTTTAAACCTGACATGTAACTTGAAACATCCGACTCATCTGTATCAAACATAACCTTGCTTGATATCAAAATATAGTTTTTTCATCTAAAACACATATTTTAGAGTAGTTAAGATCATAACACTATAAAACCCACCGAAACATTCATAGAGTCTCACGCTATAATCTAAAACATCAAAACATCCGATAACTGCCTATTTGTCACGGTCCACACTATTTCCTTTCCCCGCATATAAAGTTTCCTCTAATTAAAAGCAAGCGCGTCTAACGCATTGAAGTAGATTGTTTTGTGCAGTACGTAAGGTCCCGTGTAACTTAATACTATATTCTCAAACAAGAGTGGTAAGTACCCACACCCGATTTGAGCACTACACTTTTCATCATAAATGCGAGGAAATAAAAAACTCGCACAGCTTTAATAAAATATTAGGTACATAATATTTCACAAAGATTCACTTTATTTTCAATATGCCACTTGATAAAATGGTCATAATATGAATCATGTTTTCAGATAGGTGTCTGTGTTTTAACATTATAGGTATTATAGGTTTCTTATAACTGATTTTGTATCATATCACTGAGTCCGGCATCAAATCCAAATCATCGTACAATGTACGCATCATTTTAAAAATTAAAATTAATTTCGCGAAAATTTCAACAATAATAGAATTATCTTATAATTATTGATAGGGTAGCTCCGCGGGCTACAACATCGAATTTAGCCCACGCATTTTAAGTGGAACATTTACTGAGCCCATGTATCTAATCAGGTATTTTATTTTATTCATTATTCGTACTTTACATGTATTAATTTTTTAATCGTCTACAATTAATTGTCTACAGGAAATAAAAAACCCATTACTTTTTTCTAAGAGTACTACATTATTCTGATGTTTGGCTATACTTTTCATTTCGTTAGTAAGTAATGTAACAAAAATCGAGGAATGAAGGCTCAAATTCTTCTCAGGCTTCAAATTGGCAAATTGGCTTTCAAAATTAACAAGAAGATATTGTCAGATGCTCGGTAACAGATTGTCTCCTTAGGGTGGTAGATAGCCAGGCGAATGTTCCAACATTATGCACTGTTACGCATTGTATTGAACGCTTGGATGAGCTCGAACGTGGTTCCAATCACCACGAGTTTACGACTGTCTGTCTGTCTGTACTCTCATAAAGCGATCTGAAGCGCCCGCCGCCGGCTGAACTGATTGATAACACATGCTAGCCTTGAACAATGGCTGCTTATGATTTTCCAAATTATTGTAGTTGTTATTTTCTGCCACTGTACTTTCTTGATTTATTCTTGGAGGTTTGTAGCAGAATGAACTCAAGGACGAAACTTTTCATTTTAGTTGTGACTTAAAACAGCTAGAATTGTAAATGCAAGTATTGCACTGGTGGAAGGGAATTTTACCCGCCTGGCTAGGTACCACCCTCAAGTAGAAAATCTGTGCCCAAGCACCAAACTGTGTGTGTCGGCAGCTATCCTTGGGCGCCAGTAATCCAGTATTATTGCAATGCATTTCGTTACTTGTGACGAAACGCATTTGTTGTACGCAGAGATTACCGCTTCACATCTGATGGCTATCGTGCTTGTTCCGTCACAACCACATAAAAAAAACCTTTTTTTTATAATTACCCATGGTAATCAGAGCTACATGAAGGAAAATAATCAAAGAATTCATTATTCATGAAGCCTGTAATAAACCAGGAGATTATACTTAAGTTAGTACTAATAGTTAAGAAAGTGCCTATAGGTAGATATAGGCCTATGTATAGGCATATAGTGTATAGGCGTATAAGTAAAAAATATATTGTAATAATCGATATATTGTCGACCAAAATTAAAAATATGAATAATTGTATTGTATTTTTCTATGCGACGTCTTGTTGCTAGAAAAATTGTATGCCGACAAGAGACTCATAAAAGATGATGGTACCTATTAGCCTAAAATGAATAAAAACGGCACCGGGTTCAATTACTGGAAAGTATGAAATACCTTGTGGAAATCAGTACGATGCTGATTCAAAACACTTTGAGATGACATTTTTATCGTCATTTTATACTTCTCAGTGTTTGAACGCTATTTAACACACATTTTTATTAAATTGATATCGACTCTCAACTCTTAAAAATAAGAAATAACTTGTTGAATTGTGTAGTATGCTGATTCAAAACTCTGATCTCACATGATCGTGGTCTGGCTTCCAATAATTTCATACTTTACAGTATTGGGAGTTGAATTTGTTTTAAAAAAAAATTTCTTCTTAGTTACGCATACTGCTAACAAGATTATATTCACTAAAATACTATTTATCATCGACAAATTTGCAATTACCATTACATCATCCAGGTATGCAAATTCATTTATTTAACTGTAATTAAACATACTCAACTGATGATGTTCATAAAATTAAAGTGACATATTTGGAGGTATATTCCACCCAGCAAAAAAGCATCATCAAAATAATCCATAATTGGCAAAGTAGTCACAAAAGAATTTAAAAAAAAACACGTACATCTGAATTAAGAATCTCCTCCTTTCTTGGCACTCTTTAAAATTGACTCTTTTCAGTGATGTATTTGGATTGCTTACAAGAACCATTGAGTCTCTAGCCCACAATACTGGTCTTAATCATCACCAATTACTATAAAATAATTATTGAGGCCAAATTTCACCAATATATAGGGTTTAGCTAATACTCGCCTTACTTTATACTACAAACCATTAAAATGCCGATGAACGTCAAACATTGTAGTAGATTTTAAATTTGATGCATTCCTGTCGAAAACAGGCAACTCCTTTACTTGACTTTTATGTTTGAAAGTTGCTGTGGATATAAGGATAGTATTTATTATTATTATTATTTAATATTTATCTTGCATTAGATATTTTTTACAACAGATGTCTACCCGTCTGGCGTCTCATTTAATAAAATTTAATACCGCAACAAGTTAATAATATTCCAAAGACAGTATATCTATAACAAATTTTAGTACAAAATTTAGTTTAGTAGTATAAAGTCATCTGCGTATTAGTTAAGCCCTGGGCCTAAGCCATCCATATATAGCCATAAGGTATAGGAATAACTGGCAAATACATTGTTCAATAAATTAAGTGCCACTTCCAAATTCGTTAAGTCTAAACATGGAAGTACTCGTATATTTAAACCTGAAAAAGAAAATTAAGATTAGATGATCCAGTAAAAAATGCGTGGCTAATACAAAAAAGACGTTAATATGAGTACCTTACCCCTTTTTTGGAAGTCAGTTAATAAGTAACACGTTGTATGAATTTAATGCGTATAATGTGTGAATATATAAGAATATAATACGCTTTCTTATTTCTACCGAAAACAAGCAAGAGTTTCGTATGTTGATTTGAGTGAATATATTCATTGTTTGCACACAGTGTTGTCGTAACCACACCATTAGGAAGAGTAAATTTTCTCTAGATTTTATCCAAAAAGGGTTAAGTCTTTGTTATATTTTCAGAGCGTGAAGTGTGACGGTACATACTGATCGAATATTATGTTCTTTACTGCCTTGTTGGTCTTGTCCAGTGCTGCCGTGAGACTTTAATCGCTGAAATCTTCTCTCTGATCTTTGGTTCGTTTTCCGGGTTGGATTAGAAATCAACCCGGAAAACGAACTATGTTAAAAGATATATTCTTGGTAACAATCCGAATTGCTTGAAAATTATTAACAAAATGGGACGCATATACAATCCTACACTTCGCTTCGTGGTATATACAAGCATGATATTATTTCGTAGAATTCAAAATATAGAAAAATACATTTCTGGATTTTTTTCTAAGACAATCGTTCGATTGCATAAAGGGACTCATTACAATCTGTTGTGTCCACATTGCGCCCTGCACGACCTGATAACAAACTACCCCATAAACCTTATTGGCTGATTAACACTAGATAAAAAACTAACGAGCTTTCTTAAGTAAGGGATGCAGCCAGGGAGGTTGCAGGACAGGGATACAAACTAATGTGTATTAGTGAATAGAGGAATTGATATTGTACCTACACCTTACGTCAACAGCCATAAGATCCACTATTAAACCAAGACCTCCCTCATTGAAGGGTTTGACATAATCCTCATGCTTGGCGGGCGTCTTGGGGACTGCAGTGAAAGATGGCAGACCTTCAAAGGATCTGTTTATAGAATAGCAAAAAATAACTTCTCCATTTTCGGCAAAACAAATAACATTAAACATCACCAAGGCAGGTGAATGTTGTACCTTAGGAAAGCTTGCCAAATATTTACAAGAGCCTCAAGTGGCTTAAAACAAATTCTTCAATAATCTTGCTTCAACCTTGTGCTACTGTTTGCATTGAATTTCGCTACTGCCTTTTACCCCCTCTTACGGTGGTGAAGAATGAAAACAGTAAGGGCCAGTTTCGTAAACCGATTACCTACCATATTTTGTTATTCACTAGTAACACTACCGTATCTTTTGTATCACTTTTTAGTCACGTTATACAGTATATGCTATTATAGCTCTTCAGTGTATTAATTCTTTCTTTCACTAAATTTATAGAATTTTCTCATTACGAATATCTTCCAAGTAGAAAGTATGAAAAGGTGCAGTAAATTCTGACTTTGTGATTATTGCATCATTGCTTGCTAAATGTGTAAGCTAACAACGGAACGAAGAATTCGAACCACGAATGAAAATTTTTACCTTTTAATGTTGTTAGGGGCATTATATATATTCAACTGTCAAATACCGGTGAATATCAGATGTTTAGAAGGTATAGTACATTACTGCAGCGGCCAGCATAGTAGGCATAGATGGACGAACGTGTAAATGTGGGCCGAGGCGAAGCCGAGGCACACATACGTAAGTCCATCAATGCCTAGTTGTGGCCAAGGCTCGTATAGTGATTTTCTCAAATAATACGCGGAAATTAAAACAAAGTAGTACCTAGGCAGAATTTTTTATTTGAAGATACAGTTGTTAAATTTACAATTTATGAATTTTAAAGTGGACTTTCCGGGGATTATGTTGGTTTGGGATAATTCTAAAGAGGTGAAAAAAGAGGTCAAGAATTTCAGGTGGCGTTGAATTAAGTTAATCACACTTATTGTCTTCACATGAACTAATTTTGTCGAAACAATTACTTTTCAAAATCAATGACTATCAACAAACAACAATAAAATTGCCCGCGTTAAAGTGTTCATTTGTTTTTTTTTCAATAAACAGCGTTCTATTTGCAAGCCAGATCGAAATTTAAATAAAACCTTTGATAAGTTACCTCCTTGGTTGCCATGCTTTGAACTAAAAGATCGTTCCATTTTTAAATTACGCGACAGATATGAGTTTACTATGCAATTTATTTGGCCGCTAGACACGACAGATATAGATTTTCATACATTTTTTGCCGGCCGCTGCGCGCATGTATTTGGCCGATTTATTTCGATTTATCTCGAAGAAGGTTGTCGAAATAATGCTCACATTTCCAAGCATGTTTGAGAAATATATATTTTTCATAATTTCATTAACATAAACCACATATAAATCCATGTGCTCTTATAAAGTATCAAGCATTCGCAATAAGTTCAGTCTGTTCAAATAACACATACTTTATAATTTGCCAACCCTTGATATAATAGTAAAAATTCGATAAAAACTCGTAGTTACCAAAATTTACGGCACATTTTTATGTAATAGAAAACATGATATAAGTAATAAAAACTAATAGATCATTAAATTTACACTAAAACTACACAAACTTGCTCATCTGTTCATATAAGCGGTAAATGTTTTTAAAATTATGGGCGTTCCAAAAAATACGTTTCTTTAAATTATTATCAATTTTAAGCAAAGTTTTGTTGGTTTGACTATTTCATTTATATTTGTTGTTTTATTGACTGCTTTCAGGTTCTTTACAAGTTGATAATTTACAAACGTATGTTTACAAACAAACCAAAAATTAAGAAACTTAATAATTATTTTTACTTTAGAAGCTTTATAGATAGAAATATAATACTTTATTGAGACAGCATTAAGAAATGACAATAAAAAACATAACTAAGGATAAAATAATCTTATATATAAAATAAAACCTTTTAACCATCGACACGAAAAAGATTTTTTTTATAGTTTTCTTATATACTTCATTAATTCTTGTTAATCTGACAAAACGTATCTGTGTAAATAATACAGAGATGTTGCAAGATATTTTACTGGTATTTCACATTGTATTGCGTCTCCGCCGCGTATTTTTGTGAAACGCCCGCCACTCAATTTGTGTTTGATTTCGCCAAACATAAAGCGTTTGTAAACATTTAACTGACTCGTATCAGGTTACTCGATTTCTTTTGTTCACTACCATTTGGTTTCTATGTTGAATTGTGTGGTAACAATGTTTAATAATAGGAGTGTTACATGATTTCTCTCCTATTATATAACCGTTTTATAGAGTTGACATTTTAGGTTTTTTAACACGTAAGAAACGACTTCGACAGCAAGTTTAGATTTGTAACAGAAGTTACTTCAAATTTGCACACATTTATACATATTTTTTAATTTTACAGTATAAAGATTGTTCTGCATACAATTGTAGGTACTGTACAATTATATATACCTAGAACCCGATAAAGTAACGAATTGAAAATAGCGCTGCAAATCATTACATCTCCTTTGCGCAACACAGAGAGTCTATAGTGTGTGAGTGAGTTGTCATGACTTGCAGCGCCATCTTTGATTAGTTTCTTTATTAAACTGGGTTCTACCAAAGAATTGGATACGAGCCTGAAGCAGTCATGTTACTTAGTTGCGAGTACCTATAATTAAAAACAAAGTAACAGAAAATCTAAACAACTAATATTAGAAATAAAAATAAGGTATCGTATGTATTACGTGATATCAACTCAACTGAATTAACTTATCTTTTGCCTTATAAATGAAATTTGATGCTTATATGCAAAGTTCAAAGGGTTCCGTACTCGAAGGACATAATGGAGCCATATTATGCAACTCTGTTACGTCCATATATATAGGTTTCTAGCTCAAAAACGAAATGAGTTACAAACCTGACATTTTGATACTTATATAATATAATATTTCAAACGTTGACCCAAAAGATGAATATTGGCTTATACATATCCAATGAAATTAATTTTCACGAGGTCTTCAAATGCATTGTCATGCAAACATCCGAAATAATAAAAAAAGAAATTCACTCTAGCGTGTGGGACGTATATTCCTGAAGTGATGTCGTAGAGCACATTTATTTATTTACATAGAATAGATATGTAGAAACCGTCAAAGTTGTCAAAGAGACTTAGCATTAGACTATGATTGTTGCTGGGCCTATGTCAGATACTAAACGATTCAGAAATGTGAAATTTTGATACGTATTGTTATACCCCTAATTAGAAAGTAAATAATAAAACCTAAGTGCACTTCTGCACTATCCGGCCATGGACTAAGGATAAGTCATAAAAGTCCCAGCAGTCTCGTTCTGACCGCGACATTACACATTTTTCTACGTAAAACCTACTAAATTTGTATTTTACTCCAATATATTAGTTTTTCTAAATCTAGCCTTTTTTATGGCTTTTGCCTAATTCCATATAACAGTACGATAATTTTTAATCATCAAATACTGAAAAAGCCAATAATCAAGTTAGTTTTTAACTGGGATCCTAGCCAACAAACGGTTTCTAATTCATCGCGGGCTTCTTCGATGCGTAATAGTGAGGTTCGACTCGCACTAGGCCAGTTTTTAGCAAATGAAACATAGTAGAAATTGAAATATTTTATGAAAATAAACAAACTTCTTCATTCTCAATTGATACATGACTCTAATCTGTTACACGAAGTGTACAAATCTCCTCTCACTTTTTTCAAAACACCCTCGTGATGATTTTGACAGTGTTGCCCGATGAATGTTTACATCGTCGCCAGAAAGTCATTAGTTGTCACTTTGTGCTCTTGGATGTGTAAGAACATCTGGCAAACGTATCAAATTTTAAGAACCGTTTACAAACATAAATATTCAGTTCAGGGCAACCGAATATTTATGAAATAGGTACAAAATCAAAACTGCCAATGCAATGTGGAAATCAAACCTAAGCTTTAAAATAAATACAACGACAAATTACTCGTTACACTTCCTATAAACGTCTGGGCTATTTTATTCTTTGTGATGAGGTGAGATGGGTTTAATAAACCAATGATTAAATACGTTAATTACAATCATTTACAATATTTGACATATGATATAGCAGTGCCTCATCCTGCAAATAATTTTATTATTGGATGTCCCAAATATAATATTTTAGCAAGTAGAGTATCCCGTGGGAAAATAATCTTTTACTAAATTTCTTATGCCTTCTTATGATTCATTCAATTTATTTTATTACCTCAAACGTTAGGCGAGCGTATGACCACAATCTCACCTGTTGGTAAGTTAACCTAGAAGGGAACTGATTCTCAAGGACAGCTGCCGGAACACTTAATTATATGACTCAAATATAGCAGAACGGTTTGGAGGACCTCGTTTTTTTTAATCTTTTAAGATAAATATCTAATACATTAAAATAAAAGCATTATACTATTTGAGATTATATAATAAAGTACAAACTAATATACTTGATATCGATATATTTTGGATTACATATAGATCACTTTGAATAATGTATTCAGTCAGCAAACAATAAAATAAAATATCAGCTTTATATAAAGCTAAACTAAAAACTACTCACTACCAATATATTCACAAAGACAAAAAACGATCTAACGTAACGTAAGTATCAAAAGTAATAAATAATTCCCTCGGTTGCGACAAATGAGGTCATGTGTTTCTCTTTAAGTTTTTTTCTCTTACTTCCCGCGGGATCATATGTCTTCTATTTCCGTTAACGTATCGACTGAACGATTTGCTTCTTTAAATTTAGAATATGTTCGCTGTTTAGTATATTGCGCCTTGGGGGTCATTAAGTTTGAGATTCGAATGCAGATGTCAACTGTGTCGCATCTGGCAACCTTTACTTTGTGACTTTTTTCTTTATGTTGTTATTATAACAAATTTATGTAATTTGTTTTAGTGTGTGCGTTATTAAATGTTTATCTTTGATAGGGATTGAGTCGTAATTCTTAGAGAATGAAAGTAGGACGTTGGTTGTGTAATGAGTAGTGTCGTTTGTTTGAGGACCAAACTGTGTTATCTATGAAAACTTGGCTCAGAAACCCCGTGGCCTAATTGTCTAAGATATTACGTTGCATTGAAAATTTAAAGGCATTAAATCTATGTAAATTTTAGAATCATATTTTCACTATAATAATACGGATGACATTAATGTTTACAATATTATGAAAGATTAGCAAAGAGTACGTCATCCCAAAATCTATACATAAATCCTTTTGTACTTCGACCTATTTGAATCACATTAAAAACAAATAGAACTTTGGCCTCAAACCGCTTTTAGACACAATACTTTACGCCCAATTCGCTTTAGCAGAATAATATAAATTAAATCTTGTTCCCTTGCAATAGAATTGGAATTCTTAAAAGTCGGTTGAAGCTCACTTTTGTGGTGGTTTGTAAGGAACAATCAGAGTTAACCTTGGGACCGTTTTACGAGTCGTTTTCAGTCGGTTCTTGTAATAAACATGTCGGCAACAAGTGTTAGAAGGACTGTAGTTGTTGCATATGGTTGTTTCTATAGATACCTACGTTACTTTATTCTGTGACATGAGACGTATGATATAATACATACATATTTTATTTTATTGTAGGCTTGCTTATTCTTTTTTACTTTTCGAAAATCAACACCATCACTCCTTAAATGTGTTGATTTTGTCTGCAACGTAAATTTTTCCAACTGAGACTACAATATTGATTACACGGTATTTATGCTCAAGCTGTAGGCGAGGATTATAATAGATCAAGCCAATATTGGAATAAATAATGTAGCGCGAGTATCATACTACTATTTATAATATACTTCTGAGTAAGAATTAGAAAAATACTGCATCTTAATTAAAATGATAAATAAGGCAACTTCAGTCACTTTATTATTAATACATTAACTTAAATACCCTATATAAATAACGTATTCTATTTAAAAAATCTATCATCCATCACTAAAAAGTTATCAGATTTATTATCTCTATGGTAGGCATTTGTTGTACCTAATACGTAACTTTTGCCTCGTAAAATAGAGCTAGTAATCCCTAGGTAGTTGCCACTTACAGGAAAAGTCTAAAAGAAACGAAAATAGAGTGATTAATTTTCTTATTAGAGTTGACGTCTAGGAGGCAGCTGATTATATGATGATGGATAACATAAATCTGAAACTTAGTTCAAAAACCAATAGTCACGAAGAACATTTAATTAATCCATCATTAAGGGATTTTATTATGTAAAGTGACAAAAATAAACCAAAATCGAAGTAAGTCAGGTGTTTCAGAAATAAGCGCACCTACAATCTTAACGACAGTTAACGAGGACATTCACAAGGAAAATTCCGTCAGACAGACAACCAGCTTTAAAAGTGAATCCAAAACTTCATACAATATGTTCTTGATTTTTGTGTATTAAAGAAAACATATTATAACTCCACAGTTACATATAGTTTCAGGGTAGAATGGAATCGTTTTAATTAGTGAATCAAAAATCAAATTAAAATGTCCTAATAAATTACTCGGCTAGCTTGCGTTAATATAAAAATTACAAAATAATAACTCACTTCTATATCCTGATGCAAATTTTAATTTACTCACATGACGTAATAGAACTACTTATACATATTATTTCTCCAGATACAACGTAAAAAAACAAGTATTTCTTCAGAACACAGTATTATTTATACCTGATAGGCTAGCCTTTGACCAGTATACTGATGGTAAGTGATGATGTGGTCGAAGATGTTGTTCAATTCAGGCTAACCTAGAATCATTGGCTCTCAAAACAGCTGCTGGAACACACCTTTAGGTTCTTGGTGACAGATTTTTTACATGAGGGTGGTAGCTAACCAGGCGGGCATTCGCAAAATGCCCTTCGACTATGTTATGAGGACTACTGTCCTGAGACAACAACCGGGACCGATGGCTGACCGTGCCTTCCGATGCAAGGAAGTCCTCAGTAGTAATGTCACTACCGTTCACCCATCCAAGTCATGTCCACGGCGGACGTTGCTTAACTTAGCTGATCGGTTAAGAACGGCTAAACAAACTTCGCTGCGAGCGCTTCATAACCTCTATTTTTACCTATTACAACATAGATTTGAACAGACCGACTTACACAAGGAACAATAAATGTGTTAGCACAAAAATAAAATCAATCGCCCGAGATGAGTACGAAAATATCATATTTTTAGTTTATACCCAATGTGACGGTAGACGTTTTTATTGCTAGAATAAATGGTGTTTGTTTTGTTTCAAATATAACTTATAGAGACAAGATAAAATAAACAGAGGGTTGTTTGTAATTATAATAAGGACGTTGCTTTTTTAAGTCAAGGGAGTTGTGAATGAATGTATGTTTGTTGTCTTAAAGCTTAAATGAATAAACATTTGGTTATGACGAAGATAAATTTGTGATTTGATGAACGAAAAGGAATTAACAAAGAGGTAGGAAGTGTTAACAATAATATTGAAGACTGTGCAAGTGAGATCTGTTTAAGTCTACGACGGTATATGCTACACACTCTTAAGTTTTTATGTATTTATTTTTTTGTAACTAACCTAGAACAACTGGACAGCTGCTAAAACCCACCTTGGGGTTTAAAGAACTTTTTTTCTCATAACAACAAATGTTCACTTACAATGAGATTCACTTAAATATAATTTAAAAATGAGTCCTCTGGGTTGGTAGGCATTACATATTTAACAAGCTATTTACATAGTGCTTAAGTTTACTGCGATATGCGTTAATACTCTCACATTCATTCACTTCATTTGGCAACTGGTTGTAAAGCTTTGCTCCTACAAATAATAACGTTGTTCTCCCATAGTTAGTACGCGGTGTTATCAATCGTTATTTATTTTTATTTCTTAAATTGTGTGTATTTATGTGTTGTTTGAGTGAATTGATTGAGTTATGATATTTTTTATGAGAATGCATGTGTTATATGTGTATATTTGTTTGATATTGTAAAGTTTAGCTTTTTCATATAATAATGTTGTTGGTGTAAGATAGTAAGATAGTGATAATGGAATAGGACTGTAATTATTTTATTTTGTATTCTTTGTAAAGGATCCAACTTAGTTTTTGAAGCTGTTCCCCAAATTTCGACGAGATTTTACTAAACAGTTTATCGTAGTGCGCATTTTAAATAGAATACAAGTAACCTTTAGGTATTAAAACGCAGCTTTAGGTAGTAGGTGATATATTTTCTATCTGAGTTTGATAGGCTAGCCAGGCGTTTGCCAAATGCCCTACCACCGTGTTAAAACGATTGCCATCCTATTACAACAACCGGACCAGTAGCTACTCATCCAAGTCATCACCACAGCCATAGAAATCAAAAAGTGCCTAATTATTTAGATTTCTGTGACCACAGTGGCAGTTGCTAAACATAGGTAGTTGAACAGTTAAGAACGACCAAGCTAATTACGCTACTACCGCTTCAGGAGTAATAAGTTTTGAAAAGCAAATCGACGGACGAATAAACTCATTTTTACATTTTAAAATTACTAACAGGAAAATATCAATGTAATTAAAACACTCAACAATTTTCTCGTCTATCGAATATTTTCGTGGATTCCGCGAAAATATCCACGTTTTTCACAAAGGTGCCTATAGTTAAGTTTGTAGCTTCTAAAAACAATGCAGTAGTTATACCACAATACACGCCTGGCTAAATATGGGTAGCAACTACATAGTGTAATCACTTCTATTACTCTAACAATTATACTAATAACAAAAAAAAGATTGTGAATATTATGCATATACAATGTTTGGCAACATTCAGCTCCGTCATAAATCAACACAGTTTGACGATATGTTACATAATGATTATGTTGACAGAATATCCTTATTACTATGTTTACTGGCTGTTTTCACTAAGTATTTTAATTTTAGACTGTAGCTTTTTTAAGTGTCATTGTTTTCGTGAATAAAAGTCAGTCTTCAATATATTTGTACGTGGAAAGTACTCATAACTGGTATTTTTATTTATTTATTTTCCTAGTTACTTTTATAGGGTAGAGTAGGTACTATTTCTCTATAGATTATATGTACAACATAACCATAAAAGATTGTTTTTAAATGACTACGTAGAATTCCCAGGAGAACTCTATAGATTGAAGTTATCCTCACAAAAACGGCTACTAGTATATACTATAAACAGACCTTTAATTTGAGAACTAAACTACAACGGCTATATACCAATAAGAAAACTAAACTGTCTTAACGTTCATGGCTTTATTGAAGTGCCATCACACCCAAAGGAGCGGTATACTTCCCCAGCAGGAGTTGTATTTCCACTTCATATCAACAGAAACGTCGAACATTTATGTTTTTATAATTCAGTATGGAGTCTTTGTACTACTCAAATCATTTTCACATGTAGAAAGTTTTATTTGCGGGTCTTTTTTTTAAAGAAAGTACTGTACTGTTAAGCAGCCAGATCGTACACTGCTGAACACAACCTCCCCTATCAAGAGGGTATTTGCCATAATCGCCACGCTTGGCAGGCGTCTTGGGGATCGCAGTGTATGTTGGCAGTTCTTTAGAAGGCGCTGCTGCCCACCTTCCAGTATTTTTCCCTTAGTCGCCTCTTACGACACCCGTGGGATGAGGGGAGGTTCAATTCTGACCCGGCACACCACGGGGCTGACCCGTTACCCCACGGAGCCAAATAAAGTAGAACTTTACAATACAATAAAAACAGCAGTTGGCCAGAAACCGACCGCAGCAGGCTAAAGGTATTTATTTGGCTTGATGATGGTTTCATGCTGGGTACGTTAATTTGAAATGCTGATTTGATATTTTAAAGGAATTTTTGTGGATGCACCGTCGCCGCGACGAATCGCGTGGGCGCCCTGATAATATTCTGAAAATACTATGAGATCCCTGATCACCCTGTCACCCAACCGTTCATCTTTCACCGTTGTATTCGTGGGTGAAGCCCTGTAGCGAAGTTCACGATACTTCATAATGCTTTTAAAGCCATGCTAGCTGGGTGGTAATAGCCATCGACTGCCACGCCGCAGGTCCATGATTCGATCCACACCCCCAGGTTAAGCTTTTTGCGATATTGCAATTTTTTAAATTCTACTTGCAAACGAATTGCTTTAATGGAAAATGCTCTTGGAAGGTGGTGAAAGAGCATTTTCCGAATGCTCACATGGCCACTAGCCACTAGCTGCCTACCTCAAGTAGAAAATCTGTCGCCAAGCACCTAACAGTGTGTTCCGGCAGCAGACCTAGGGAGCCTATTTTATAAGCAGAGGTTACTGCGTAACATCAGGAGGGCTTAGTGAATTGTCCTTTTCAATCCCATAAAAAAATGTGAAGTTAGCGTACTGGTTGCGATGTATACCTAAAACATTGATACAGCTTATGACATAGTTGTTATGTGAATATCAATTGATATTGTTGTGTAATATTACACTTATTGTAATTGAATCGCTGTTAGATGCTAGTGTGTTATGTTAGTGTTAGTGCCATCAATATGTGATAGTGTTGATGTAAGTGGTACTTTAGGTGCAGCTGAAATGGGTTGGCAATTGAGATGATTGGCTAAATTGGAAATAGGACAAATACCCAGATGAAACCATCGAATATTCGGCTTTTACTTATATTTTGCTGGCTTTTTTTTTGTTTTCGATAGGTTTTGACCACTATCTCCCCTAATGGTAAGTGATGATGTGGTCGAAGATGTTGTTCAGGCTCGCCTAGAATTTTAACTGAACTAAAGTAGTGAGTGAGTCATAGCCCGAATTTATTCCTTCAGTAACCTTAAGAGAGTCAAATAATCCAGTCGAAAGCATAAATCCTATCGTTGCAATTTTGTAAGCTTATTTGCTTAGTAGTGATGGCTCAGTGGCAAAGGGCTATGGACAGTCGCGCAGCACCACCCTCAAATAGAAAATCTGTCGCCAAGCACCTGTGTGTTCCGGCAGCAAACCTTGAGAGCCAGTGAAATTACAGGCACATGAGACTTAACATCTAGGTCTCAAGGTGACGGGCGCAGTGCAATTCGTGACCGTTTAACATCAGGTGGGTCTCGAGATTGTTCCGTCACAATAACATAAAAAAGTAGGCGTTAAGCAAAACATTCAATGTTAGAATAATTTTACCCACAGAAAAGAGAATTTTATATCTCTATGATTTGACCCCATCTAAATTTAGCTAAGAAAAAGTACCGTATGTTAAAGAATTCAACTCACATACCGCAAAAAGGCTTCCCTAACAACTTAATGTGTAAATTACAAAATGTAGAGCAACGTATGCATACTGTTTAGACAGAACAGTACTAATTAAGCCGCCGACTCTATGCCGAGATTCACGTGAGACCCATGTAATTAATATTGCGTACAATATCTCCACTCACGTTGTCGCGTAATTAGGTAGACAAGTGCATAGAATGTTAACGATGTCTTGTAACTGGAATATACCTGCACGTATTATAGGCGTAATGTGTTTAAAATGTCTTAGTTTCCTGGTTTTATTATTGTCACTTTCATTTATTGTATTTGATTCCGCCATCCCCATTCTATAACCGGACATCCAGGGATACTCAGAAGTGCCACCGCTATAAAACGAACGCGAACAAAGCGATTTGCTTCTTCGTTCATTATACGAACAGCTAGGGAATGGAACACCCTGCCTGAGTCTGTGATTCCAGTTAAGTACAATATGGGAGTCTTCAAAACGCGAGTGAACAGGTATCTTCTGGGTAAGCGCGCTCCATCATCGACCGCATCATCACTTAACATCAGGTGAGATAGTGGTCATGTGCTACCCAGTTCAGTATAAAAAACAAAAAAATATAAACTGATTAATTAAATTGATAGCGAATAGTTTTATTTTAATAACTGAATGGAATATAATTTAATATTGTACTGGAGACAAAATAACAAATAAAAAGAAGCCGCAAGCAGGAATCGATAATCTATTTACTGGGTGACAGATCTACCATTCTAAGCACGAAGGTATTATTTTTAGAATAATACTATTATCAAAAGAACGAAGTGTATAATATACACCCAATGGCATAGTTCTTTACAAGGCGCTGCTGCCCGCCTTCTATAGTACTTTTCCCTTAGTCGACTTTTACGACACCCACACGGGAAGAAATGGGGAGGTGCAATTTTAACCCGGCACCCCACTTTTTTTTATCTGAGAACAAAAATATTTCGTGGTGACAGATCTATTGATTAGATGATAGAAGTTGATGACTTAAAGACACTTTGGTGACAAGAAATAACTTTCCCCTTTTATTTTATTCTGTGATTATTATTAATGATATATCCTACAGACTCGTTCCTACTGCATCAGCCGGATTGTCCACGTCTGAACACAGGCTCCCCCATTTACGGAGGATTTGCCGTAATTCCCACGCTTGGCAGGTGTCTTGTGGATCGCAGTTTAAAATATATTAATTCCTCAGAAGGCGCTGCGTCGTAAGAGGCGACTAAAGGTAAAATACCGGAAGGTGCCCACCTTCCGGTATTTTACCTTTAGTCGCCTCTTACGACACCCACAGGCAGAAATGGGAGGGTGACATTCTAACCCAGCACCCTACGGGTAGCTCGTTGCTAGTTACTACAACCACACCGTTAAAAAAAAGTTCATATCAACGCAGAGTTATTATAGTCCCAAATTTTGAAAAGTTCGTAGCACTCTTGCTTAGTAAGTTAAAGCAACGTACGCCGCGTTCATGACCTGGATGGGTGACCGTTAGTGACATTACTACTGCGCGCTTCCGTGCATCGGAGGGCACGTTTAGCCGTCGGTTCCAGTTGATGTCTTAGGATGACACTCGTTACTATTATAGTGGTGGGGCATTTTACGAATGCCCTGCCTGGTTAGCTCTCACCCTTAAGTAGAAACATTTTAAATCCGATAAGTTGTGAGGCTACGTTAAACCTAGTCAAAGTTTAATCGATTATTGATGCTAAAAAATAATTCAATGCATTTGTTACTAGATAAGTTCTAAAGTCGGGTACAAGTTTTGTGGTATTTTAATTTAAATTATAAAATAATAAGTACGCTGAATTTCTAGCTGTTTTCACTGAGACGATTTACTTTTAGCTTTATGTTATTTAAAATTTATATTATAACGCCTAAAATGCAGTTTTTTGATAATATTTTGAATAAAAGTAGTAAAAATATGAATAAAACAAATATAATTAATTACAAATTATAAAACCCCACTGAAAATCATTTATTTACATAACGCGTTTTATAGTTCCGTTAAAATTGAAACTGCAAGTTATATATTTTGATAATAACTCAAAGCGTCAGGGAGAAAAAATATTGTTTTCTCCCAATATGGCATCTTAATTCCGCCAGTTTTTTATTATTATTTTGTGTATCTAGTGTCACCTGCGCAATCAAGACGAATAATATATCACACACTAAAATCGGTTAAGCCGTTCATCAGGTTATTATGGTGGCATAAAGAAACCACAAACATTCATACATGTATTTTGGGCAGTAGTGTAAAGAAAAGAGGATTAGTAGAATTTTTAATTGGTTTAACTTACGAATAAATATGTAAAGAAGTGTAACTCTCATACAGTGACCGCTTTGATTTCAATGACAGTTTCAAAAGGAGAAGACGAGTGACACAAATATTAGGCTGGGCCAACGAAAGTGTGTCGGCCGACACACTTGCACCTTAGTTGCGGTTGAACCCTTGTGGTGAATGCTTGTGTTCTATTACAGACTCAAAAACGCATCAAAATGCCTTCCTGTGTTTTAAAAAGTGCTTCAATCACTCCGGAAAGAAAAATAAATCTCAAGGAATTACTTTTCACGCGTAAGTATAGTTATAAACGTTATTTTGTGATAATGACAATATCAAACAATAATAAATTACTTCGCCATATTTGAAAGAGAAAGATAGACAATACCTCTATCATGAACTACGTCTGACGATCTTAGTATTCGGTGATTCGTTCGGTTCCGAGCTCCGACCTGTCTCTGTCTCGCTTGAACGAACGTTCATGCGCCTCACTCTATCCTTGTCATACGAATGCCGTGTCGTTACAGTCGGGAGGTTTCGGAAGTGAGTACTCGAGTGCCGAGCCGGCCCGAAGAGCCGAGCGGAACCTAGGTTTATTATTGCTATGTTGGAGCGTCACTCGTCTTCTCCTTTTGAAACTGTCATTGTTTGATTTCGGACTCGTCGACTCCACAAATAATAAAACACGAATAAGTTTCCAAATTCAATCGGATTGGTTAATTGATTTGGCGCATAGAAATGATCGCATCTGATTGGTCTCGTCAAGGTCATATTGTCACCGCCGTCAAAACCAAACCGCACTTTCATACATAAAATTCTAAGACTAACAATGTTCCGAACTAGGTACTTGGTATCCAAAATATTGTTATTTACTCGATTATGAAAGCTATTCCCGAAATTTTCATATCCGTATGGCTTCTCCAGAATTTTACAATACACTATAATATTTTTGCAGAAATAAACAACCCAGAAGAACATTGATAAGTTCAGTTGAAACTTCCCGCGGTACCACCGCATGACTCGAGGCCACGCGGCAAACTGAGAGCGCCGCTCGGTACACTTTTTAAATCACGCCCGCCGCGGTACAGTTTGCGTTCTGTTGTTTTTGAGCTTGCATTACATTTCTTTTCAATATTTATTCGTAGGTTTTGATATATAACAAATTCTACGTCAACTTAACCAAAAGCAAAGACAAAAAAAAAATTATTCATAATATACCACTTTGCGTGTGGTGTGAGTCACTCACTCTATTCGTTGTTGTTCTCATGAATTCTGCAGAAATCAATTAACAAAGTTTAAGAAATGTGTCAGCCTGTCAGTCAAACTAATAGCAGGTCGCGGTATCTTTGATTTTTCTGCACAGAATGCAATCATCAGTGATTCAGTGTTTATATCGGCAAAGCGTTTAATTTTAGTAAAATATGCACTAATTATTATGCAACATGTTCCTTTTATGGTCCTGGGTTCAATTTGGGTCATTTTACACCACTGCCCAAAAAAAGAAGTGCTATGTTTTCAGGGTTCATGTATGTATGCATGAATGTGTCCTTTATTCCACCATAACTTCTAAGTGACTTAACCGATTTTTATGGATGAAATATCATTTTTTTTTATTGCTGGTAGGTAAGCCTCTGACCACAATCTCACCTGATGGTAAGTGATGATGTGGTCGAAGGTGTTAACGAAGGCTTGACCTAACACTGGCTCTCAAGGACAGCTGCCGGAATACACCGTTAGGTGCTTGGCGACAGATTTTCAACTTGAGGGTGGTCGCTAGCCAGGCGGGTATTCGCAAAAATGCCCTTCCACCATGCGGTGAAGCTCAAGCCCGCGGCGGGATTGGAACCATGGACCTGCTGCGCGGCAGTCCATAGCCAAAGCCACTGAGCTATCACTGCTTCACAATTAGATTCATCTTGATAACTCAAGTGACATTAAGTACATAAAAAATTTTGGCGAATTTTAGGTGCCATATTGTGAGAAAAAAATATTGTTTTTCTTCTAAACCCATCGAGTGGGGTATCAAAACGAAGGGCTTGAAAAAAAGATTCCATAAGTATTTGCAGATTTCATTTCAATGGAATGATAAAACGCATAACGGAAATAAATAATATGCAGTTGGGTTTTTTACTTTCTAAATTAATTGAAACTTGTTTTGCTAACGAGCTAGCCTTTGCCCATAGTCTCCTGTTGGTTAGTAATAATATGGTTGAATTTGTTAATCCTACAACGAGAACTGGTGCGCAACGATGGCTGCTGGAACCCACCGCTAGCTGCTTAGCGACAGGTTTTCTGTCTACTTGACAGTGGTAGTTCGCCAATCAAGAACCATGCTGTAAAGTATAATGTGGGTATATGCGAGATTAAGAATATAAACCGATTAGGTTTGGAACTTTGGACACCCTGTGTGGCAATCTATACTCACGTTTAGTTAATATAGGTACTAATAATAAGAGTGCAGTATCATTAGGGTCAAACCAGTGGCTGTTTCGTAAAGGTAATTCTCAGTAAGAAACCCAAATACCGCGACAAGAACCGAACGAACATGAGTAAAACTCACTTTTTAACCGACTTCGAAAAAAGGAGGTTCTCAATTTGTCTGTTTTTTTATGTTTGTTACCTCAGAATTTTTGACTGGGTTCAGAACCGATATCGAAAATTCTTTTGGTCCCATTTAAATATTATTAAAGTTTTTGCGTTACACTCCAATAGGTGAAAAATATTTACCTATCTTGATGATAATTATAGTCGTTGACAATGAATGACAATCGATCCCGTAGTAGCAAGGGTCACTAAAAAGAGTGAAAAAAAAAATTAAACAACAAATGGAACCGAATTCAACACCCAAAAGTGTGAAATAGCTTGTCGAAGTCGGTACCATGCGCACAATATTGTGATAATAGGTACTTTTGCGGTACCGAGTTATAATCCTTTTTTTTAAACTGTCCTGTCTAGCAATGACTTTTAACATAATAATCATTGCAATTCAAGGTGGGCACGCTGGCAACTGGCAGAGGGCTGGAGCATTTGGACTGTCTGTGAGTCTGTAATGACTTATAGGTTGTCCAAATGCCTTTATTGTAGTAGCTGTAGTGTTGTATATAGGTCGTAGTATTTTTTTTTATCGCCTGACTGCCGAAAAAAAAAGTGTTTTCAGGGTTCATGTATATGTATGTTTGTGAGTTTTTTTTCCACCATAACTTCTAAACGGCCTAACCGATTTCAATAAATGAGATATCGTTAGATTCGACTTGATAGCGCAAGTGACTCTAGGTACATAAATAAAACAAACTGGCGGATTTTAGACGCCATGAGGTGAGATATTTTTTATTCCAAACTCTTTAAGTGATTTATCAAATGAAAAGGCTTTAAAAAACCATTCCATACAAATAAATAACTTGCAGTTTTCATTTCAATGGAACGGTAAAGAGTTTAACGAAAACATATAAATTGCAGTCAGGTATTTATTTTTTATTAATATATACTTGTGTAATATTTCGCCAAGATTCATATAGTGTGTTCCGGCGGATGTCCTTTAAAGCCAGTACCTTTTTTTTTTTTTTTAGGGAGGACATAGATGCTGGCTACCGCCTGTGCGGTCGTCCAGCTCCACCGGGTTTTGGGCGAGGGCCTGGCCCTACAATAGCCCGGGAGGGAGAAGTGCCGAAGGCACTTCTCCCGAGACGGGCGTAGAAGGCGAAAAGCGCTTTCTACCTCCGTCTCCTGCGGACGCCGAAAACGTACCGCTATTATAGGAGGGGTTGACAGCGAGCTCAAGGGCACCACTGTGGTTTGGACCTCGGCTTGTCTCGCTGTCGAGAGACATGGGGGGGATCGGAGCAAAATGCCTCTGTGCAACTGCAGTGTTGCACAATTGGGCCCTACTGAATAATACTCTTTGACTATTTGGAGAGCAATTTATCGTGACCTTGTTTTTGCCTCGAGCTCGCCGGCGAGCTCGGTGTTTGATTGTGTGACCTCTAATTACCTCACACCTGGGGATTTTACCTCGACGACTTGCGGATAACGCTAAAGCTGCCAATGTAATGACTGCGATGGGGTCATCCGGGTCGTCTAATACCTGCCGTGGTCGGCGACGGGGGGGTTTGAAAAATGGGATAGAAGAGGCGGTCGAGTAGTTCGATGCCTGGACAACCAATGGGTTCGAGTGGTGGGGCGCTCGATCAAAGTATCGGCGAGCGCAGTCCTTATTGAACTGCGCTAAAGAGGGAAGGTTTAGGTCGCAGTGCAACTCGGTGTTCCGGACATACCACGGAGCGCCGGTTGCACTACGAAGAAAACGATTTTGAATGACTTGAAGCTTATGGAGATGGGCCTCACTAGCATGACTAAACACTACTGATGCGTAAGTCATGATGGGGCGGATGCAGGCAGTGTAAAGTGTCTTCTTATTACTAAGAGACATTTTACTCTCTTTGCGAATCAGGGGACCAAGGCGACCCATTACAAAGGCCGCTCTGTTTCGGACGGTTGTTATATGATCGCTAAAGGTGAGATTCCGATCAAGGGTGACTCCGAGATATTTTGTTTTACTAACCCAGGGGATGGGTTGGTCAAACAAAGTTAAAGGTTGCGGGTAACGGGGGCGAGTCTTCTCAGTAAAGTACATAGCTGCACTTTTAACTGGGTTGACCGCGATGCGCCATTTACGGAACCAGTCACCGATCTCGGTGATGGCCCGTTGGAGGGCGAAAATGGACTTTCTGCTGATACGCCACCCAGTGGTATAAATAGCGGTATCATCCGCGTATTGGGCCAATAGGACGTCTGGCTGAGAGCGTGGGATGTCGCTGGTATACAGCGCGAAGAGAATGGGTGATAGCACGGAGCCCTGAGGGACTCCGGCTCTGACTGGGTGGGGGGAGGAGAGGGTGCCTTCCACGCGATAGCGAAAGCTTCTGGCTTTAAGGAAGTCTTGTAGGATGAGCACAAGACGTTCTGGCACGCCAAGTTGGTATAGCTTGTAAATCAAGCCATTGTGCCAGACTTTGTCAAAAGCTTTCGCCACGTCGAGGAAGACTGCTAGCGTGGTCTGGGGTTTGGGGTACTTGTTGAAGCCCTCAATGATGTGCTCCGTGAGGCGGTGCACCTGTTGGACGCATGAGTGTCCGGGTCTGAAGCCAAACTGCTCATCTGGGATAAGGTGGTGTTCCTTAGCATGGGACTGGAGGCGGTTTGCAAGTAACCGCTCGTAAAGTTTGCCTAAGGCACTGAGGAGGCTGATTGGGCGGTAACTGGTGGTGTCAGATGAGCTTTTGCCTGGTTTGTGAATGCCAATGACAGTTGCACATTTCCAGGTGTCTGGGAATAAGCAGTGGCTCATAGCAGCATTGAAGATGCTGACTAGGAGATGGATGAGAGGAGGAGAGAGGGTTTTAAGAACCCTGTTGGAGATGCCATCGGCACCGGGGGATTTGCGCGGTCGGAGGGCCTTGATCAGTCTCGCCACCTCAGCGTAAGTCGCTAAGGTGGCAGGTGGGAGTTCAGAGGTGACCACAGAGCTTTTACGTTCGACTTCAGCATCCACCGAATCGAGGTGAGCTTGGTCAACGTGATCTACGTTAGGGGAACACTGAGCCTCTAGGCTATCAGCTAGGCACTCAGCTTTGTCTTCGTCAAAGAACGCTGGGACTAATGGGACTGGTCTGTATAAGGGAGGCATGTCGTTATGGTTACTACCTTTCATACTTCGCGCCAAGTTCCAATAAGCATGGTGGCTTGGCACGAGGTTTGAAAGTTTATCGCCCCATTGTTGATCACGCAACTCAGACATGCGACTTTGAACCATGCGTTCAAAGTGGCGTTTCTTAGTTTTGTTCTCTTTACTGGGGTAAGAGTCGTAATGTCGGGTCACTGCTTTACTCTCCGTCACCAATCGTCTCACATCCGCTGGAATGACAAGGCGCCGGTCGTCCGGCACTATGACCTCCTTTGCGGATGCACCTACTACGGTGGAGAGGTGATTGGTGAACGAATCGATCGCAAGGGTTACGTCATCTTTTGTCAGGATGTCGTCAGGGATCTTGTCTAGGTCCGGTGAACTGATAGCCTTTAGGGCATCGCCTACTTGCTTCCAGTTCACTATCGTCTTAGTGGGGCGGGGGAGGTCAGTCGTTGGGTCGGGACCTAGTCGCAGTATAATGGGTCGGTGGTCAGAGTGAAGCTCGTGAACCACTTCTATGGAGCGTAACCGGAGTGTTACGCCTCTGAATAGTGCCATGTCAAGCAAGTCAGATCGGTGGTCTTCCATATAAGGGTAGTGAGTGGGCTCAGTGGGCGCAATTATGTCAAAGTTAAGTTCTGCGATTAGGTTTTCAAGTGCAATACCTCTGGGATTGTTGACGTTACAATTCCATAGGATGTGCTTACTGTTGAAGTCGCCAATCAGAATGACGGCGCTTCCTAATGAGAATTGTCAAAGTTAAGTTCTGCGATTAGGTTTTCAAGTGCAATACCTCTGGGATTGTTGACGTTACAATTCCATAGGATGTGCTTACTGTTGAAGTCGCCAATCAGAATGACGGCGCTTCCTAATGAGAATAGGGCTTCTAAGTCAGCTCGGACGATCGGCTTTTTGCAAGCTTGGTAACAGGATGCTATGACTATAGGTTGATGACCAGTCATAGCTAGGAGGCAACAAGATGCTTCCATATTAACAAGAGTTGGGGTAGGTAGGGGAATGCAGTGCAGGGACCTTTTGTAATAGATAAGAGTGCCTCCCCCACGGGAGTTCACTCTATCATCACGTACCGTTCTGTAATTGGCAAACCTAGGGTTCGCCTTCCCCGGTTTTAGAAAGGTTTCCTGCACGCATATGATATCGATAAGGTGGGTACAACAAAAGTCGTGGACGAGGTCACGTTGTCTGAAGAGGCCGTCAGCGTTAAATGACGCTAACGAAACTGAGTACGGTTTCGTGCGTTCGGTTGTACTACCCATAGTGGTTGTACTGGGGAGGGGCCTGGGGAACAAAGCGCTTAAGGGCGCTAAGTAAATTCGCGTGTTCCAATGTGTATTGGATCACGTCCGCTGGGGATTGAGCGTATTGCATCTTGTGGAATAGCTCTTGTACCTCATTGATGTCAACCGACATAGCCAGATCGCTGACTAGGTTGATTGCCTCTTGAAGAGGGGCAGCCATCAATGGCATAGGTGGAGCTTGTGGCCGGGAAGCGGCGCGGGGAGGCGCGCGAATGGTGTTGGCGACGGGTGCCGGGAGCGCGGGGCGAGCCGGGGCCGGTGCGCGGGCAGGGGCCGCGGCGCGGGCGGGTGCGGGTGCGGGCGCGGGTGCGGGCGCGCGGGCCGGGGCGCGGGCGGTAGCGACGGTCTTAACCATACTGGGTGGTTTAGACCATGCGTTACGGGCTGGGAGCGGCGCGGGTATTACCTGTGAGGCAGGTACTACCGTTAATTTAGGGCTTACCCGTTGGTAACGGTCGTAAGAGGGACGGGTCGGCCTATGCCTTGCCACCCTGTGGTTCACTCGTGGTGCTTTAGGGCAGCCACGGTAATTCGCGGTATGCCCTTGAGCACCGCATAAAACACAGCTGGGTGGGTCCGGCGAATCACGGGTGCGAGTGCACGCTGCTGTCGCGTGATCGCCTAGGCACTTAACGCACCTAGCGCGAGCGAAGCAGAAACGGGAGGCGTGCCCGTATAGTTGGCAGTTATGGCACTGCGAGGGACTCCCATTCTTGTATGGGGCTTGGACATCGAGTCCTGAGAGGCCACAGACCTTTTTTAAATTAAAAATGGCCTTGCCTTCAGGAGTACGATCTAGTACTACGAGTACTAGATCGTAGGGGCTGCGGTCCTTCCCGCTGTACATGCGGTGAACTGCATGTACGGGGAAGTCTTGGGCCTTCAGGTCGGCACATACCGAATCGGTATGTACCTCCTTGGGCACACCGCGGATGACCACTCGGAGGACTTTCTCCTCTTCGAGCGCATAAGTGTGAAAACTTATGCTCTCGTGGCGGAGGAGTTTAGTTAGCGCTCTGTGGTCGCTAATGGTGGAAACTTGGACTTTAATGCCCTGCTGCGTGGAGCGGGCATTAGTATAGTGGATCCCACGATCCGAAACTAAACGGGACAGCATGTCCCATTTGGTTTTGTCCTGAATGAACAGGGGCGGAGGCGGTTTTTCGCGGCGCGCGCTCGCGTCCTGAGGGGACGCGGCAGTGGTGGCCGGAGCGGAGGGAGGAGACGCGGGGCGCGGGGCGGGGGTCGGCTTCTTGCCGGAGGCGGGGGCCTTAGCGGGTGCCTTGGCGGGAGGGGCGGAAGTTGCGCAACTAGCGGCTTTAGGAGCACGCTTGCGCTTTCTATCTACGACGGTATAGCCGTCGTTATCTGAGTCCGAGTCAGTGCGTAAGGCGCGACTCGGATCTACCTCCATCTCCGCTTCGGAGTCCGAAGTGGGCTCGACAACGGCGGTGGAGGGACGGGTGCTCGCTGGCCTCCCGATCGGTGAGCGCGAGCGAGACCTCTCACGGGGAGGGGCTGCCACCGTGCGTCTGTTGTCAGGGCCCGGAGCGGGCGAAGTCGGGCTGTCCTCTGAGAAGGACCGGGTCAGAGGAGGGACGATGGCCTCCGGAATTGGAATTCCGGAGGGAGCGATGAGAGTGTCCGTGAGGCGGGCACTCTCTGCATCGTTAAGCGATTGCTGATGATCAGCGTAGAGTTCGGGGTAGCGGAGGGCGAAGGTCTGAAGGACCTCCACCTCACCGTTAGAGGGACGTTGCATCCTGAGGGGAATACTCAGGATGGCCTAACGGGTTCTGTCTCCCTCTCGCAACTCGTGAGCTCACTTGTGTGAGAGGGAGTGAGTACCTATGGTGTGCCCTAGTTGTGTACCCTCTCCGAGCTTTTTTCTCGGCGGAGAGGGGTGCTCCTAAGCGCTACTCCGGGTTTGACTAGGGGTGACCCCAAGGCCAGAATCCCGGAGCCCAGCTTGCTTCGGCTGACCCGTGAAGCGGGAAAGGCCACGGTGCAAGGTTAAACCAAAACAACAACAGTGGCCGTTGTCACCGTAGGGTGTCACACTGCGACCGCAGCAAATGGCGGATTTGATCGTTCAGACGGGTTTGGCTGACGCTACCCCACGCCTGAACGACGTCGCTTAACAGCACAAAGTGTGTTGTTACGCGACTGTTACTATGTTGTGTCGGATAGTAAAGTGGTGAAATGCGCACCGAAAAGTGCGGTCGAAGCAAGGCCACCAGCCCGATATGATGTTGTTCGTCCGAAACAAGGGACTGGGTAGGTGGTAATGCCAGACGTCTTAGAGCGCCTCTGCGCGACGGCACGGCGAGCTCGTAGCTCGCGTTGCTCGGCGTTCGGCGGCTGCTCAGCTTCTGCACACAAAACAAAAACTTCGTCAGGGCTGCGTATTCCAAGGCACTGGTCTGCAACTAGCGTCGGAACGATGACCCGAGTGAGACGGCAATAGTGCGGGGACTATTGCGGTCTCACTGGGAGATACTGGCGGAGCTGTAGACAGGTGTGCACGGCGTGGCGGCACAGGTCGGAATGATAAAAAAGAAGCCAGTACCCATCCTTAATAATGCCAGCCATAACATTTTTCTACCACATAACTATATGGTTGGATGAATAAGAAACGTGACTGACGCATAATCCATAGCCTGGCATTGTGTCCAACATTTAACTTATACCATAGAACATATAATAATACTTCCTTATCAGTACTTCAGTACTAATATTATAAATGCGAAAGTAACTCTGTCTGTCTGTCTGTCTGTTACGCTTTCACGCCAAAACTACTGGACCGATTTGAATGAAATTTGGTATGGAGATAGTTTGAGACCCGGGAAAAAACATAGGATAGTTTTTATCCGACTGCGCAAAAAGAGGTTAATGTTTCGCGCGATAACCGACATACGCGCGGGCGGAGCCGCGCCCGGAAAGCTAGTACTCTATAACATGGAATCACACTTTAGTAATTTATCACCGAATCACTGTATAATGATTTACCATCAAAATTATTATATTAATCGTTATCGAGTTTAAGAGTATATTCAAAGATAATATCTTCTACAAATCTTTAAAAGCTACATCTTATCCAACAATTCTTATAAAATTCCGTACTATTAAAGAAAATTCTAGTTGTGAGTCTTATTTTTCTTATTTACAAGTTCTCATTGAATTTTCATTTTCTTGAAGCTGCTTGACATAGACGTAGTAAACTCAAATGTAGTGCTAGCTAGAGAAGAATTTTAGGAACGCAAGATGCCGGATATTATCAATCTACCAAATTAATAATATATGTAAGCCATTATTCTGACTGCCTCTTTGATGTGTGTAAAAGCGGCGCTTGGAAATTTTGAGATCCTTGGTTCAATTCCAGGTGTCGAAAGAGTTGCTTTGGTTTTTGTTTACACACATAAATTTAGCAGTCGAAGTTGTGCGCAGTCTGGAACTGTAGCTCGAAGGTGTCAATAGGCTTACCATCAAATCATGTCTAGAGAAATGTGGGTGTTTAGACACGCACAAGAACTGCACGACTTAATTCCGCCCTCCCCTTCTTCCATCGGACGTCCAAACAAACGGAGAGGCACCATCCGTACATGGTTGATATTCCCAGGACTCGTACGAAGCGCTTTGCTTCCTTTTTCTCGTGCGTACTGCGAAAGAGGGGAACTACTAACCATGGTTTGTTTTTCCCGATGAATACAACACAGTGTCTTCAAATCGAGAGTATATAGGTTTCTTATAGGTAAGCATGCTCCATTGTAGACCACATCAATGCTTAACACCAGGCAAGGTATGTGCAAACGCGAATCTATTTTGAATAAAAAAAAACTGTCTTCAGCCAGTATTGTGACGATATATTAATTAATTCTGAGAAATCGTTATAAATATGAGACTGTGATTATGATAATTCCTATTATGTAGTATTAATAAAGTGAGTGTTGAAAGTGAATTATCAAATATTATTTCAAGCACTATCGGATTCTAAGCGTATATCACATTTAGGAATATTTAAAGGTCAAACATTTCACCTCGGGCGGTAATTATTGTATCCACGTCTTCTCATATGAAGATTAAAATAAATAATTAGAGCACATGATTCGCGTCCTCCAGATAGAATCCCTAGGTTAGGCGCTTGTTACACCATAACCGGGAGTTCGATTCCCATCCTTAGAAACAGTTTTGTGGTATAAAATTTGTGAATGGGAAAATAAGGTTGTATTTTTATTTCCTTCTCACCATTTTAAAAAAAATCGCTCGAAAAATTAAGTTCTTTTTTTAAATATATAATTTTCTCAAAGAAACTTTGATATTATAAACAAAGCGGGTTACGTGGTTTCATCTGTCATTTTAGTTGAAAAACATTTAAATTTTTAAATCTGTTAAAAGTTTAACCGGCAAAAAATCTTGACTCCACACATCTAAACTACTCTATAAAACGTCTTCTTGTTACTTCTGAAATGGCTGTTGAAATATAAAACAGTGTGTAAAACAAGAGCAGCAACATAGTTTTATGAACGCTCTCTGCCAACAATCGAGGCAAAGAATAAATAAAAAAATAAAACAAGGACATGCACCGTTTAAAGTCACAGGAGCCAACGGAATGATGAATATTACAACTGGCCTGTGCAGCGCCAAATAAGAATTACACGGGAGAGCTGTCAACCATTTGGAGTAAGATGCAATTGGATTTTAAAATTATGTTTAATGGACAAAAATAATCATTGAAACCTCAACTCCCAAGCTTTTCCCATAAAAAAAATTGTAGTAGTCTACAATATACAACTGACTCTCAACAACAATTTGGAGACGCTTACAATTTAATTTAGAACATTTTATATGCATAATTGGTTTTGGTTCAAAGAACGACGCGGTACCGAGTCAGTCGTCCCAACAGACTTTTAGTAAACTTGTTTAGCTCAAGTAAGTGCTATGTGTGTGCAAGAATATTTTATTCTCTTTACTCATTGGAGCTCAGATTTTTTTTTACCATCAGACAATGAAAGTATTGGGTGTAAGTATAAGTCAATTAATTTTCTATATGTTTTTTATGGCAGATTAACAATACATGTTAGAAAAGAAATAAGTATTCCATCAGTCTTTTTGCTAAGTAGACATCACATTAGAAACCTCTAAAATTATAAGTGTTTCTCTACAATAATATGCATGTAATATACGTGTGAACCTTCCGCTTGAATCACTTTATCTATTAAAGTTAATTGAATCAAAATATGTTGAGTGGTTTTAAAGATCTAGCTGAAATATGTTGCATAGATTCAAAGATCTGTCCCCGTGTACCATACATGGGAACAGACAGACAGCGTCATGAGTGTGATATTGCAGGTACATATTCTATAAATAACTTCCACGGATCAAAGTACTTGCAAGTAGAAAAAATTATTAAGGAAAAGCACATCACTAATGATCGCAATTCTATTAAAAAAAGTTCTTGTCTGTTGAAGCTAAAATCCAAAGTAGTATACCTACCACATTACAATGATAATTCTATAATTTTAATGTTTCTTTTTATTTTGTCAAGGTAGAACCAATTTATATGACTAAATATGTTTAAACTACCCGCAAACGCACCCAATAAACGAATTTTAGTATTATAATTTATACCAATTTAGAGTTTAGACTCTAGCACAAACCAAACAAGTTCTTAATTGATTAAAAAAAATACAAGTTCTTGTATTTACTTAATATTAGCAATTTGTGGTACATAAGAATTACGCCTATTATTTTGGTTTTGCACTAGTGAGTGAATCATATAACTTACAGTTAACTCCTATACTAAGAACTAGCTTCAAAATAAAACAATTTTACTATATGGTCTTTGCTGAGATGCCTTTTAATTTTTTATGATGCGTTACCATACTAGAGTGCTTGTCAGTTTAATGTTCTGCGAATGTTCTTTTTTAGACATTGATATTTATGTCTAGGCACTCAATAATCGCAATAAATAAGACGTCAATATGTAGACAGCTGTCTTAAATGCTAGAACACTTTAAAAGCACAAGTTTACCTTTATCTTGTAGGTATATCTTCTTCCTACTTTAACCTGTGTATACTACATGGGTCCAATACAAAACAAAGTGAAGTATTCAATTTGTGTGTCGTTGGATTGCGTCAGGTTGGGTAAGATACCTCTTACTTGACGCCATGACGCCTTGACTTGTGAATACTCAAGCGAGCGTAGATGGTAGATAGTCCAGTTGTTCCATTTGTGTCCAGCAACACCCTATTCAGGGTGGGTTTATATTTTTCGTAATTTATTTTGCTTATTTTGATTTCAATATCGTTAACTGCCTTTAAATGACGTCTGTCACAGCCGATTTCATTGTTAAACGATGAATGTTATACATGAAACGGTTGTATGCCGTACTTACTGCTATTGTATATATATATGCGATCATGTATTACTTAGCGCTTTCCCACGGTAATGTGGTTAGTAACATGCTGTTGATTGGGCGGATTCTTTCTCGTAGGTCGTTCAGTCAGCAGTCTATGTAGTTGAAAATTGTAGGGCAGTGATAGTCGAACCGTAAGTAGCTATGGACTGCCGAAACCCAGGTCGTTGGTTTGATCCCCAGCGCTGGCTTGAGCTTTTCCGCTTGGTGGAAGGGCATTTTGTGAATGCTTACCCGACAGATTGTCTAACCTGGTTTCAAGTCCAAAATTTGTCGCCAAGCATCTAACAGTGTGTCCGGCAGTTCTTGAGAGCTATTCAAATTACAGGCCCATGAAATTTGTCAACTGTATGTCTCAGGGCAAGAGTGAAGTGTAGTTTGATACTTGTGTCGACATGCATCTGTTATGAGCCGGGGTTACCGGGAAACATCAGGTGGGCCTCATCTTAGTCCGTCACAAATCCATAATAAAGTTATATGGGATATGAAACAATATCTCATTTTTTTTTAAATGTTTGACATAATCTTAAAATTGAGTACCCCAAGACGTCGTGTGCTGATATTCTTTAAAAAAGATAAATCAAACATTTTTTTATTTTTTTATGCCTAATTGGTTAGCCTTTGACCACTATCTTACCTGATGGTAAGCGATGATGTGGTCGAAGATGTTGTTCAGGCTAACCTAGATTTACTGGGCTCTCCGTTGAGAGCTGTCGTTACAGCTGCCGGAACACACCGTTAGGTGCTTGGCGACAGATTTTCTACTTGAGGGTGTTAGCTAGCCAGACGGGCATTAGCAAAATTCCCTACCACTATGCTATAACGACTGCCATCCTAAGACAACAACCGGGACCGACGGCTTAACGTGCCCTCCGTAGCACGGAAGCGCTCAGTAGTAATGTCACCAGCGGTCACTCATCCAACTCATGACCGCGGCGGACGTTAATTAGCTTTGCTGATCGGTTCAGAATGGCAAAGCAAACTTCGCTACGAGCGCTTCAAAACATGTCTGTAGATAATCCGTTACATATGCATTCGGGAATTCACGTCCAGTCCGAGGCTTATATTACCAACAAGTTCAATGTACCTTCTATGTTTAAGCCCTCATTTTCCCCTGAGTATTAAATACACACTGACCCAGAACATACAGCATGACACAGCATTATGTTTCCATGCGATTTTTTTATTAGTGTCATATTAAGGAACATTTAATAAGTCTGATTGAAAAGCCATAAGTCTATAAAGGTTCATCCTGTTCTCCAACAGCTGTCCACATATCTTCTCATAATAATCCAGCTACTTCCTAATCAACCTAATATTGACAACTGTTGTACGATGAAATTGTGCCAATTTTCAAAACTGCCTGTTTTCTCGCACGTCTGACCCAAAATGTAGTCATCTGTGTTTTATATTAAAATGACGTTGGAACAAAAACAACACTGGATAAACTTGCCAACTGACAGACGATCATGTTTACAAACTGTCCCACAAACTGACGACAACTAATGGTTCATTTTGTCAAATACTCGACGCTGAGGGGTTATAAATTCAACAAGCCCTGCATGAGTCACCATTAATGAATCAACCTATCCAAGATTACTTGATAAATCTTCTAACAGTTAATATTAATAATTCACTTAAGAAGATTAAGCGAGAAACGTGAATAAGTTTATTATATCAAAGGTATTTAATGATATTGTTACTATTTAAGTTTTAATGTAAATAAAAGCTAATGAAGTCTTAATGGTAACGATTTATTAAGATATAGATAATGCTATTATTTTATTGGAAATTTGACTAAACTTTGAATTTCTTGTAAATGTAGAATTTTAAAATGGATTAGTGCCTTCGTCGGTGCAAGCGTATATTCAAGTATGTATGTATGTAAGAATATATATATATGTACAATAAATAGGCCTACATTAATGGAAAAAAAAATAAACATAACCTTCTACGTAGACTTCCAAAACTGCATATTATGAAACAACTTGTTGAAGTTGGTATCAAGTTCAACACTGACTTCACATTATTATAATCCGGTTCCTTTGTTTATTGTTGCGTATAAGATCATTGTCACTTGCCTAAAATATTTTCATCATCATCAAAAGTAGCTAAAAGTGAGAAGGCCGCCAATTGTGACACTTGTATCTTAGTTATTTTTAAGAATAAAGAGTCATGTATCTACATCATCGCAGATATGTTAGTCTATAACATATATATATATAGCTAATTCTAGGTTAGCCTGAACAACATCTTGAGCACATGATCACTTACCATCAGGTGATATAGTGGTCAAAGGCTTACCTATCAAGCATTAAAAAAAATTGCACTAATTTAGAAGTATACTCAACCTATATGAAAGAATCATTATCCTTAATTATTTCATAAATGACGGAGTAATCGCTATTACTCCGTTATTTAATCACATAGAATCGAATTGAGAAGCTACCATAAAAGCTACCATAAAAAATATTTTGACGTCATATTATTTGTCTATAAAGCGACATGGGTATTATTCTTATATGACCTGAGTGTATAATTTTGCATGTGGCAATTCGAGAAACACTAGCAGTGACAGAATTACTTAAAATTTTCGTCGTTGGAGACCAGATCATTGAACATTTACTCTGTTTTGGCTCACGACTAAGTACAAAGCCAAATAATTGATGTCATGATATGGTTGTTTAACCGATTCAGTTATTTTTTGGATAAACTAATGACGATTGTTTTCGAACATAATTTATTTCTTACTTTATTAATTATTAGTTAATTATGCTATTGGAAACCTGAAATCATCAATTCATATTACAAATTTAAACACAGTTCTAACCAATTTTGTTGGTATTTAGTTTATTGCCCAAGCCTATAGGAAGTGCTTTCCCGAAAACAAACTCACTATCCAGACTAAAATAAGTTGTCAATAAACAGCTCTGAGTTTCGGTGGTGCGGGACATAAAATCAAAATTAATAGACGGGATTACATTAACCAAAACACTGATACCCAAACGACCGGCTGCCATTCCCCACATACCCCGGTCTACGGAAAAATACTGAAAACGACCGTAAACGCGACAAATTCGTGTGCGAGAGTTCTTAAATTAAAGTTCATTAAAAGTTCGTCCGCGATGGCGAGCGACGTTTTATTCACTGAAAAAATAACTCTAAATGTTTGGTGAACTATAAAATTGGGTTTTAGAATTTTCTAGTACAAAGACTTATGCAGACAGTGAGACTACGAAATAATCAGACATTAACAGATTCGTTTATGAATAATTATGAACAGATCTTGAAATGTTCAACGATTCATACAGATATTCAAATGCTTAAAAAAATATATATATTTTTTTTATGCCTGATAGGTTAGCCTTTGACCACTATCTCACCTGATGGTAAGTGATGATGTGGTCGAGGATGTTGTTCAGACTAACCTAGAGTTACTGGCTCTCAAGGACAGCTGCCGGAACACACCGTTAGGTGCTTGGCGACAGATTTTCAACTTCAATATAATTACATATTATTATACAAAATACACAATTAAAAAAAAAATAACATTTTAATTTCAAATACTTGGATGCAATAGGTATTTTTCAAGTTATTTTGATTTGAAAACCAAATTACTGAACCAATGTTGATAGAACTATTATGGAAATGAAAGCATATATAACTGTTATAATAAAAAAGTAATCATTAATGACAGAGTGATGCGGTAACAAACAAAAAAATATACAACCGAATTCAGAACCTGTTCCATTTTCGAAGTGAGTTAAAACTGCTGATTTCTCTTACATGACATGTACATTGTATTGCACTAATTTTATGTCATGGATAAGGGATAACATAGTTAGCGTAGAATGTCTTACGCGAAGGAACAGGCTCCTCGCAAGATCCACGCAAAGAGGGGCTGGCACTCGACGTCTCCTCGAAGCGATCCGGCCTGTACTCGGAGAGTGGGTCCGAAGAAGGCATGAGAGGCTCACCTTTAGCTAAAACGGTTAGAACACCTTGGCGACCATTATCATTATGATGGTCGGTGACGAGAGGTTGTGGGAGGCGGTGGCCTCGTTCTGCGAAACTTGTTCCTTCCTTCTCTCATAGGGAGGCTGAGGAGGGAAAAATATCCTCCTCTCTCTTTTGCTTCGTAGAGCGCGGGCACGGAGGAGAGCCGATCGTGATTGCAACTATTAACTCAAGTTAGCTTGAACAATATCTACGACCGCATAATATCATACCTTCAAGTGAGATATTGTAAGGCTAAACTTTCATCTATACATAAAAAAAGTATGGTTATCTTAATTTCAGAATTCTTACAAAATAGAATTCCGATAGATGTCGTAGATTCCAAGCATGCGAAATATAAGTTCACAATGCTATCACTGTCTCTAATAAGCCTTGTAATTACTGTATTAGGCCATATGATACGTTTTAATACTATTTATCCCAATGTACTGTCAAGTTCCCGAATCTGCGCGATTCAACTTATTCCCAAGACGGCAAATCCACAGGCAAACCTCGTTGCGCAATGTAGCAATTCTTACTGCAGACACATTATGGTGTAGGTAGGTTTCTGAGCAAATTTTGTTTTTTTAAAACTTTTATACTTTACAAATAAAGGTTAATAGGTAATATACCTTTAATACGGTGGTCAAAAACTAAGCTTTATATGTATAAAGCTTAGTTTTTGAACAGAAATATACTCTATATACCATATACTTAGAACAACTTATACCATAATTCTAGGTTAGTCTGAACAACATCCTCGACCACATCATCACTTACCATCAGGTGAGATAGTGGTCAAAGGCTAACCTACCAGATAAAAAAAAAAAAAAAAAAACCATATACTCGTAGGTGATGATGACAATCTTATGGTAATCTTTGGTGTTTTCTTTCGTTGTAAGGTGATACTGTCGTTAAATAGCACGATGATTTGCGATAGGCGCTGAAGCTTAATGATGTAGTCATTAGACAGTAATGTCCAGTTAGGGCAATAGCCGCGTGGGTACGCATCGAATAGGTATAATGTTGTTTGTGTCAAACGCTGTTAATTTGATTCATTTTGACAAAATATGTTTCCAATCTTAAGAACGTAACCTTTTAAGTTTAAATTGAAAATATGATCAAATGCACAATGATAAAAGTTTCTTAATTGGTGCAACTTGTATTTGAGTACTGTGCATTACACTATACAGTGTAAGTTCCTCATAATTTTTACAAAGAGTCATGCATAATAGAAAATTATCTTATATATAGGAAAATGATATCAAAACAAAGAAAAACAAAGTGAGTTTTTTTTTTTTTTATTGCTGATAGGTAAGCCTTTGACCACAATCTCACGTGATGGTAAGTGATGATGTGGTCGAAGGTGTTAACAGACTTAACCTAGAATGACTGGCTCTCAAGGACAGCTGCCGGAACACACCGTTAGGTGCTTGGCGACAGATTTTCAACTTGAGGGTGGTCGCTAGCCAGGCGGGCATTCGCAAAAATGCCCTTCCACCATGCGGTGAAGCTCAAGCCCGCGGCGGGATTCAAACCATGGACCTGCTGCGCGGCAGTCCATAGCCAAAGCCACTGAGCTATCACTGCTTCAAATAGTAGTAAGAAGGTGTCGAATGTTGCATGCCAGTGGCCAAAGTTTAAACGGTCAGATTATGCCCCGGCTATAGGGGTGGATGGTGCGGGTTCGAATCCCGCACATGACTATAATTTTTCTTCTCGTAATTGTAACCAAACCTTAAATTTCACCACAGTAACACAGCATGTAGATTTTTATGCTTGCGTTGTCTTCAACATTCTAAGTGGTACCTAACAGTAGGTACAGTAGCCCACCTGACATTGTGCGGACTTACCTCTGCCTATATCTAACACATGCATTTCGGCACAATGAACGAATTGCACTGCCGGGGCACAACAGTTTTAAGTCTCGCGTGCCTGTAATTTAATTGGCTCTCACGCACTGCTGCCGAAAAACTGTTATATACTTGGCGACAAATGTTCCACTTGAGGGTGTAACTGGCTTGGCGAACATTCGCGAAATGCCCTTCCACCCTGCGATGAAGCTCAAGCCGGCGGCGGTGGGCATTGAATCGTGTACCGGCGGCACTGCAGTCTATAGCTATTACCGCTCGGCTACCATTACTTCAAAGAACAAATACCTTTCAAACTTGTAGCTTGCTCAAATCATCGCATCGGCGCCAAAAAACCCTACTGGTAAAAGAAATAATAATAATTATGTATTTTTTATAATGACTATATACTGAACAATATGAGGGCTGTTCCATATCCTACTGTTGAAAAAAATCGCTTTAAGGGTAAAATAAATACCATGGACCTGTTGGCGGCAGTCCATAGCCAATGTAATTGAGCTATCACTGCTTCTTTGATATATGATCGTGCAGTTGTAACTTGTGTGTTTTCTATCATTAACTGTATCGACCCTTCACAAAAAGGATGAGGGTATGAATAATATATAATAAGATGACTTGGCAGAGATATTAATCCTAATCCACGGCTATAATACAAGACGTTAACACATTTCACGACTTCAACTCTACAAAGATATCACAGACAGCAAATTTCGTTAGATTTACACGAACGCAGCTGGCGAGTTTTGTCAAGCTGTTAATGAAGATTTGTAACCGTCTGTTCACTTTGGTGTGGTCTCTGAAACACTAAAGAGAATTTCTTCTTAACTTTACCAAAGAAGAAAAAACGAATGGCATAATTTACATCTCCCTTTGAACTGATTTCACGCAGACACTCGAACTATTCTCGAAATAATAAACATACGTTCGCAATAATGTTTGTATCTTCATAAATATATTTAATTTTATGAAGATGTACGCCGCTTATATGTTAATCTCGTCCAGACAGCGAGCAAGACAAACGAATTAATAAAAGGCCCCACAGCGTTAAACTTAATAGGAAACTAACAAGCGTAAACCAAAACACATAAAACAATACGGAACCGCCTCGAGGACTTAAACTACGGCTTCGATAGTTCACCACCTGTCACGGTTCTCAGTCGAAAATCAAAGCGAAAACTTTTCAATTTCCCTCTTAATATAAACCACATTCATTTTCGTTCAACTTTTACCAAGTTCTATTTTGTTCTGGAAACTTCGAGTTGTACGTATGTTGGTGACGTGTCATGTTTCTCAGCAAAAAAATTAGAGGCGGACATCACTACGTAATTGAAGTGTCAAAAGTTATCTGATTTTACTTGCAAAACGCGTGGCGATATGAAATTTTTCGCGCAACCGAGATCGTTGGTTGGAAAAAGAGAATTCGATATGAGTGTCGGCAATCAGCATTCGACCTAGATTCCAGTGGATATATACATACAAGTGTGAACTCGTGAGTATTAAACGAAACTGAAAGAGGATTGTTTGCACGCTGAATAAATAAGGTATTAATACGTAATTGAAGTTTCGATACGGTTTACAGCGGCACAACTCAGTAGTTAAAACTAAATTATTGAGCATAAAATTGATGTGGCACGATCTTTTGCGGTGACCTCTTTAAATAGTTTACACGGCCTTTGTTTTGATAACTATGAAATACGTTCGAGGTCTCAATGAACAGCATTTAATTGGTTTCGATGTGGTAATTTCGGCGAAATAAATGGTTTCATTCATTTGCTCTTAATATTATTTTTACGAAATTCAAGGTTTAAAGATATTTATTCTTCACTAACTAAAGTTGCTTCTACTAATTTTTACATATACATTTAGTTAAGAGTAGTGTAGTTTTACCAGGTGGTAGTGTGGTGCCGGGTTAGAATTGCACCTCCCCATATCATCCCGTGGGTGTCGTAAGAGGCGACTAAGGGAAAAATACTGGAGGGTGGGGAGCAGCGCCTTCTAAAGAACTGCCATCTTACACTGCGATCCCCAAGCCGCCTAACAAGCGTGGGGATTATGGCAAATACCCCCTTAATAGGGGAGGCTATGTTCAGCAGTGGAAGATCCGGCTGATACAGTATAGGTCCCTCTGGCAAGAGTCAGTCTTAGTGGGTATCACCGCATTGTCTGGCCCAGCACTAGGTCACATGTTCACATTCTTCTACAAAGTAGAGTAAAAGTAGAATTGTTAACTTTTTGTACCTACATTTCAGCAGAATCATAAAGGACCCAATTTATATTTATTTTTATTTCACTGATTCACTATGCCACTATCAATTTTACAAATTTGTAATGTGTTATGTCAAACCATGTAGCAAATTCTTAGATAATTTATCGTTATTTATCTGATTGGTTGGTTTTACTCGTGGTTCATTCTTCGAGTCAAAATTTCCAAAGTGCTTAAACCAATAACGCACTATGCGTTCGTTAGCCTTATCCTCTCCAAAGACAGCATTGACAATATGAGCAGTTATTGCTGCAATAGTCGTACGTCTTAATTCGAATATTTAAAGCGGAAATCAGAGTAATATTCGAATACGAAAATTAAATCCATCTTCTCGTTAAAAGGTGAATTTGAATACAATTGACACATCGAATGTCATGTTTAATTTTAAATTTAGAATTTTATCATTTTAGTGTGAAAAAAAATTCATTCTGAATTCTGACTACACAGATTACGTTTCTAATAAAAGTGGCCAGTGCCTTAAAATGGCATTATATAATTTAAAGCCCTATTAAGTACTTTTCAAGAAAAATAAATATTGCATGGCTTAAAATTCTTAACACGATCACTTGGATAAGTACATTTCTACTTCTTCTAGAGTAAATGGCACGCTAGGTTGCCAGTTCCTATTCTAGAGCCAACTTACACCATAACTTATCCACAAGTGGGATAATAGTCAATGAGTAGCTAACTAAAAACATAATTTAACAAACCAACCTGCTTCCATATTACGCTGAGGCCAATTAAAACTAAAAAAACATCGGATGCTAAACGTACAAATCGACGTAACGACGTCATTACCGACTCCCTAACAAGGTAAAGGTATACAACATGTTTAAGTTAATTAAAAGCAAACAGGTAACGAAAAATAGGGTTTATGGGCTAGTTTACTAAACGCACAAATACCATTTCATCGAACCATATGTTTTTCGATTTCACAATTATGACCACCTATGTTTTTTTTGATGCTTGATAGGTTAGCCTTTGACCACTATCTCACCTGATGGTAAGTGATGATGTGGTCGAGGATGTTGTTCAGGCTATCCTAGAGTTACTGGCTCTCAAGGACAGCTGCTGGAACACACCGTTAGGTGCTTGGCGATAGATTTTCAACTTGAGGGTGGTAGCTAGCCAGGCGGGCATTTGCAAAGTGCCCTACCACCATGCTGTAACGACTGCTATCCTAAGACAACAACCGGGACCGACGGCTTAACGTGCCCTCCGAAGCACGGAAGAGCTCAGTAGTAATGTCACCAGCGGTCACCCATCCAAGTCATGACCGCGGCGGACGTTGCTTAACTTTGCTGATCGATTCAGAATGGCTAAGCAAACTTGGCTACGAGCGCTTCAAAATTAATATCAAAATTCAAAATTAAATGTATTAAGTAAAGAGCCTCCTTGTTCTAATTAATTGTCTTAAAACTGAAACTTCTCTTCTTAACCGATCAACTAAGTAATTCACTGTCTTCCATGCTTCGGAAGACACGTTAAGCCATCAGACCCCCTTGTTGTCTTAGAATGGCAGTCGTTATAGCATGGCGGTAGGGCCTTTCGCGAATGCCACCCACAGGAAAAAATCTGTCACCAAGCACCTAACGGTGTGTTTCAGCAGTGGCGTCTTTGAGAACCAGTAATTCTGGTGAGCCAGTACAACTACTTCGACCACATCATCATTCACCATCAGGTGAGATAGTGGCCAAAGGCAAGTCTAGACGAGAGTAAACAAATAACTGTTCATGTTCTATGTATCGGTATTATGTGTTTTATGTTACGTATATATTAATAATTGGTAGATCAAATACAGGATTCATAATTATATGTTCAATAGGCTTTGATTTCATTGTAGATAAGTATCAAAGTATATATCTAGGAACCTAAACAAATACTATACCGGAATAAGTACGTAATATAGTCTGTATACAACTAGTCTGATCAATGTATACCTACATAGGTACATAAAACTTTTCTTTGATTGAACTCATAAATTATTTCGAATGAGGAACGTGTTTTTTATGTTAAAAACTAATTTTGAATTCCTGCAAATTTACATATTATGTTAATCGGGCTTATAATCAATTTTGCGGTTGGTCGATGCGGCACCTATTTGGCTCAACGATTAAGCGTTGCGATTCAACAGGGCAATGCTGCCAGCATGCTGGGCACTGGTAGTGGGCTGGAGCATTTGGACTGCTTGCAAGTCTGCAATGACTTGTAGAGTTTTCTAAATGCTTTATTGTAATAGATGTATTGTTGTATATAGTTTGTAGTATAAAGGCATACCGCCGGATCAATTTACTATATCAAATGGAAAAAACAGGAAACATGTACAAAGTAGGTATGGAGTTGTCAGTCATCAAACTATCATAATATGATATATACACGTAAAAACTTCTTCTATAGAAAACCTTACCAGATCAACAACACACACTTACGCAGGTATTCATAATATTAGTGTGTTATTTGATTATGTGATAATGATGATTGAAGGATTATTGACCTTCAATTGAAGCATAGTCTGGGAACCAAATGAGGGCCTGAGCATTTGCTTTTTTGTATGTACGTGTATTTGCGCCTCGCTTAAATGTCTAGCGCCTGATCACATCTTCATAAAATTTGGTATAAACTTCAATAAAGACATTTTTAGAATTGTAAATATGCAAAATCTACCGAGGGGTTGGCACATTTCTGAAAGGGGAATTGAAATTTTCAAAATGTAGCTGCATTACCTTAAACACAAAGTTTATTATTCAGATTGAACCCATTGATGGTGTCAAGGTATCTCAACAGTGTGTTGTTACCAATTATAAAATTGAAGATGCACCAGGTAATGTTAGTCAGTCTGGAGGTACTTACTAAGCCAGCCTGCAAAGTATTCTGAGAGCTCCCGTGCCTTCTGAAAGAGCCTCATCAAGAATGCATGCACCTCCGCATTCAGTTATGAGATGACTGTTGACTTTGCTTATGGAGTAGGTACTGTGTACGCCTAGGTGGAACGTTTGCAAAAATTTGGATGTAAATTTTTGTACGCTTCAGTTTTCGTGCACTGTGTTTGTAAAATGTTTCGGTTGTAGACGTGACATGTTTCTGCAAGACTATTGAAAGTAATAATTGCCAGTTACACATTATTTCGTTGGCTGAAGAATTTGTAAATATAATTATCTAATGAAACATATTTTCTATGACCACAAGAAACAGGAGTTGCTTAATTATCTATAAAAAAACCTATTTAAAATTTTAGTGTAGAAGTTGGGTAAAGACAGAGCTGTGGGACTACAGGAAATATTCAAGTTGATTGCATCGTTTGACAAATCAAAATGGCCAACAGGAGAGACATATAGCTATCTCCTCAGCGACCATGAAGCCTTCTTTGTCTTACGGGTTTTTTATATCTATTTAAAATAATTTTTACATTTCTAACGTCAAAATTTCTAAGTTGTTACTACATGGCAGAGTTTAATGCGCTTAACGTCAGGTGGGCCTCGTGCATTTCCGTCACAATGACATAAAAAAAGCCAAAAAATGCAACACTGACACCACAGGCTACATAAACGTACAACAACCTATTGATGTCTATTGATATTTTGGTTTACTTTACATTTGTTTGATTTAAAATATTTTTTTTCTATACATATTTGTGGTACGTATGTACAATCGAGGATACTTTAACGCAGTCGTTTGGTCATGATCATTGTTCTAGATACCTAAATATATTACGTCATTTGAAGTACGTTATAGTAAACAAATTTTGCAAAGAACATTTAGTTTCTAACACTCAAACATAAACATATCAAAATGATTACCTGCTGATAGATATTGAGAAGTAGACTATTGGCGAAGTGAACCATTTTCAATCCCATATAAGTCAATGGAATGGACTTGTTGCTAAGTTGACCGACCGACATCTTATCATTTGTTATAAGATGATAAAGAAAATAGTAAGAACACGAGTCCAAATAAACAAAATTTTCTCATCTTTCATTTGATCTATGCATAGGTATATATTTTATTCAAATTCATGAGGATTAAGTCATTAACCTGAATCAATAAAGACAGACAGTACCTGTTTTCCCATTCTATCATCCCAGGACGCCTGAACACGGTACCACGGGTAATTCAACCCTATTGTATGGCTAGGCAGACTGCCCAGTGTAATATGAGACAGTAATCAAACTTGAAAGGTTTAAAGAAATAGCAACGCTCCTAAAATGAGACAACAAGTATTTCTAACTGATCATTTATTTGAGAATACCTCCCGTAGTATCTAATAGTAGCCATTTACACCACTATTTCACTTGTCGGGTGATGATGATGTGGTCTTTTTTTTTGTTTTTTTTTTATGCCTGATAGGTTAGCCTTTGACCACTATCTCACCTGATGGTAAGTGATGATGTGGTCGAGGATGTTGTTTTCAGACTAACCTAGAGTTACTGGCTCAAAAGGACAGCTGCCGGAACACACCGTTAGGTGCTTGGCGACAGATTTTCAACTTGAGGGTGGTAGCTAGCCAGGCGGGCATTTGCAAAGTGCCCTACCACCATGCTGTAACGACTGCTATCTTAAGACAACAACCGGGACCGACGACTTAACGTGCCCTCCGAAGCACGGAAGCGCTCAGTAGTAATGCCCAACCAGCCGTCACCCATCCAAGTCATGACCGCGGCGGACGTTGCTTAACTTTGCTGATCGATTCAGAATGGCTAAGCAAACTTGGCTGCGAGCGCTTCAAATCAAAAATAAATGGAGATCTCTCATGAGAACGGTTTTTTCATAACTGAATAGGCTTGCCCTTCAATACTGCTGCTGAAGCGCTCGTAGCCAAGTTTGCTTAGCCATTCTGAATCGATCAGCAAAGTTAAGCAACGTCTGCCGCGGTCATGACTTGGATGGGTGACCGCTGGTGATATTACTACTGAGCGCTTCCGTGCTTCGGAGGGCACGTTAAGCCGTCGGTCCCGGTTGTTGTATTAGGATAGCAGTCGTTACAGCATGGTGGTAGGGCACTTTGCAAATGCCCGCCTGGCTAGCTACCACCCTCAAGTTGAAAATCTGTCGCTAAGCACCTAACGGTGTGTTCCGGCAGCTGTCCTTGAGAGCCAGTAACTCTAGGTTAGTCTGAACAACATCCTCGACCACATCATCACTTACCATCAGGTGAGATTGTGGTCAAAGGCTAACCTATCAGGCATAAAAAATAAAAAAAAACTACCGTACGTGTTGGGAAATGATGATGTAGTAGAAGATGGTAAACGGACTAGGCCTAGAATTAATGGCTCTTATGAACTCCTGCCGGAACATACTGTTAGGTATTTGGTGACAGATTTTCTAGTTGCGGATGGTAGCTAGCCAGACGAGAAATCTAAAATGCCCTTCCACATTGATTTAAATGCATCCACCTTGCGGTGAAGTTCAAGCCGGCCGGTGAGGATTGAACTCTGGATCTGCGGCACGGTAGTCCATAGCTTCAAATTCGTGCTTCAAATTCAAAGACCTGAATGGTTTTCATGGATATGGCTTCTGGAAAAGCACTGCTAGTAATTGGTTTTCTGTTTGAAGGGAGCCAGCTATCAAAATGTGGTTAAGATTGATTGTGAGAGGTGCTGGATTTCAAGAAATATTCAAAACAATAGTTCAATGTCACGGTGCAATATCAATAATATCAGGGTTTTTCTGTAAACTAAATTTTCAGTAGCAGTCCGGATCCTGGAACCGACTTCCGCTCCCTATTACATATGACTAATACATGTCTAGATAACACGGGTGCTTAGACACCTCGCGACTATCTCTTTGGGATATACAGACTTGATACGTATTTTAAATACTATTTACAAATCAATTCATAGCCATAACGTCTACCGTTTATTTATTTATTAACAACTAAAACGATTTACATGAAACCAATTACAATAGTTGAGGAATATGAACATACAAATAGATTTCACTACTGTCATGTAGCATCATAAAATATCAAAATAATGTCAAAATAAAAATAAAAATAGATAAAAATAAAAATAGATAAAAATACCGTTGAACAAAGGTCCCCATTTGAAGGTAAGGGGGGGAGGATTGCAATAATCCACAAGCTTGGCAGGCGTCTTGCAGGTCACAGCGTAAGATGGCAGTTCTAGTAATTTTGCTTTCGTCGCTTATTACAACTCTCTCATAGATATATAGAGGGGCAATTTTAGCCTCTCATACAACGGGGTATTTATTTTAATTCAATTTTATTAGTGCAATGTTGACCAAGATATTGTCACCGTACTGAATGAAATATTGCTATTTATAAGCTTAAAAGCACAGTTATGGATGAATACTTTCATGTATTTAGTTAAGTAGGTAATTTTTCATACAGGAATCTCATCAAATGATTTGACAGTTAGACTTTACTTACGACAGTTTCTTAAATAAAGGTTATGAAAAGGAGACATGCTACTGTGGTTTTTTGCTCTGTGACAACACCGCGCTAGTACAGTAATAATGTACGGGTGCAAATATTAGCACAGACTCAGACAGGCTACGGAAAGAACGAAAAAAGTCTGCAATACCACCTCCGGTTTAATTGCGTTTTTCTAATTACTCGTTGCTAATAACGCTTTTATGAAATATCTCAATGTCGTTATTAATAACTACAGTTACTGTATAATTGTTTCTTATTGTTTTCGTATAACAATAAATATAGTGACAATACGATAAAATATGGTAGTAACCGTAGGCTTCAGACAGATATCTTATTCAGATGATATGGTTTTTCATAATACCCATATATAAGATCTAAAATACCTACTTACATATATTTTCTCTTTTTTGAGATGTGTATATATAGTTCCTATTATATATATATATTTAAACCTATTTTTGTAATTTTATTAGCCAATATAATTATGATTATCGTTATTTTTAAATCATCCTTTTTATCTGCCCTTTTCTCACCTAAACTGGGGTTGGCACAACAATAAACAGTATTCTTTCTACCTGTTGTATGCTGTATTAGCGATTACTCCAGAACTTATTATATTTGTTTAAGATACATCAAAAACTCTAAATGCTTGCTAGAACTAGCAGAAGTCAACTCTACGATGTTGTTAGCATTTTACCAATTTCCCGGTATATTACAAGATGAAAACTTATCGCCCTTTTATGCATTATCCAAGAAGGGTGTCCGTTGAAAATTTGAATTTAAATTCAATAGGCGATTAGGATTGAAATACTTGTATTGGAAAATAGTAGTGGATATCTCATTAACCTATTGACCTTTGCTAAACCTTTAATACAATTCATTGATACGTACATTTACTTATTCGGAGATATCTTGTGAGATTCATTTAATATTCTAAATACCTTATTATAAGAGATATGACAGTGAAAAGATTACCATCATATTTAGAAACACATATGATGTCACAGATGGACAAACACGAAACAATCAATATTACTACATAGAAAATCTCACAAGTCTATCTAGATTTTAATTTGATAAGTGGTGTACTTTTGACCGTATTGAATCAGAATCAGTTAATGACCATAATAACTAAGAATGTAATTCTAGGCAAGTCATTATACATATAACATTTTAATATAATTATTTAAATATCTTAAGTCTATAATAAATAATGCCTTGGTTACCTAATGTTTTCAATTGAAATGAAATAACTTAATAATAACTACATACAAGCAATGACATTCATTGAAATATTACTTCTAGGATTGTAATTAGTGAAATTAATATGATAGAAGTCACTTAATATTATTCAATAATTTATACAATTTAAATAAAAAGTTAACAATTATAATAAAAAAGTGTTTAGTTGGCAATTAAACCACAAAATTTGTGAAAAATATAAAAAAAACATTCAAAATTATATAAAATAAAAATATATAAATATTGTATTATATCTATATTTTTTTATTAACTGATTTAGTTTGACAACAATGACACCTGATGAGAGGTTCCAAAGTTAATTTTATTTAAATTTTTATGTTATTGTGACGGAACAAGCACGAGGCCCATCTGATGTTAAGCGATATCCTCTGCCTACAACAGGAGTATTTTGTCACAAGTGACGAACTGAACTGCGCCCGTTACCCTGAGACAGGTACAGTTTTAAAGTCTCATCGCATATGCCTGTAATTTTACTGGCTCTCAAGGACTGCTGTCGGAACACACTATTAGGTGGCAACAGATATCTACTATTCATTCTAGATTAGTACGAACCTGGTAATACCTGGTAATAATTTGGTATACCCAAACAGTGTGCACTTCTTTAGCAAATTCTTGGTGAAATCGGTAAACACATATATCAGAACGCCGCCAAGACTGGATTTGTGCAGTTGCGTCCAACGAGTCATCATTAAAACGCCTGTCAACTGAATCTAAAGCTTTAAGATGGAGGACCTATCCATCTGGCACTAGAGTGTCGTGGTAAAGAATTTCACTCACCCAGGTGCGATACTGCCTGGCTGATAAAATGCAAATTTATTTCCTATTTTGATATTTGGACGCAAGACCGAGTTTTAACTTGAAATGTAAAGAGCAAAACTCCTTAAAAAAGAAAATTGTGTATTTTTTTGCAGAAAATAGGCAAGCTTGAGTTTTCTTAACCAAGTTAGCATCGCCCCAATCAGACACGGCTTTCAAGGCTAGGTTCCAACGTTCGACCATGGCCTTTGTCTCTAGTAGGATTTTATAGGTCTTAGCCCAAACTATCCATGATATTTAATAAATTTTTTTCGTGATATTTGATACCATTTGGTCTAGACTTGGATGGGTGACCGCTAGTGGCATTTACCTACTATGCTTCCATGCTTCGGAAGGCACGTTAAGTAATCCCGGTTATTGTTTTTGAAAGGCAGTCGTTATAGTATAGTGGTAGGATATTTTAAAAATGACTGACTACTGACTGGCTACCAAACACCCAACGGTGTATTCCGGCAGCTGTTCTTAAGAACCAGCAATTGTGGAATAGCCTGAACGACACCTAAGACTGTATCATCACTACTATCAGGTGAGATAGTGATCAAGGGCTAGCCTTATATACAATAAAACATTATTGCCCATATTATTTGATCTTGAGATACTGGATATTTAGGGATATAAAGGAATGTTGATAATATGTATATACCCGTGCGCCATTACTAAAAAATGCTCCACTTCGAAACTATGCTGTACATTTGTTTCTTCCGTCTACAAAACATCGACTGCAGGACTTTTCGCAAACAGTCCTTAAACAAACAGTTCTAGCATTAATGAATCGTACAAAAACGCTGACGAAGCATGTTTACTTTGATGTCAACTGGGATGCAATCTCGCCATCATTGTTTAGTCTGCTGTAATTGTGAAAACGTTTAAATTTTACGTGGTTTTGTGGTGAATGAAGGTGGTACAAAAGAAAATGTGACAATGTATGTTATTGTACAATTTCTACGATTTTTTTTACTACGTTTACTTTAGCCCCTTCTTTCTGTATGATCTGGGGATCGTATCCAAAACGACTGGCCCACCCGAGCAACTAAGACTAACTCATACCAGCTAATATTACCCTAAATTTAGTGGTTCAATGTACATAACGTAACATCATGCTCAATGTTCGATTTCCGAATAGGGCTATTCAATAATAAGGCTATTCACCTTGATATAATCTCTCATGCTTCCTGTACTATCATCGCTTTCCAAATACACATCTGTCAAGATACTCGTATAACCTGGCTTTTGTCTAGAACGTCTTTAATTTAGGGTGATCTAGAACGACACTGAAAATAAAATAAAATGACAATGGAGATGCATGTCATTTTGACATTTTCCTTTGAAAACGAAGGCCATTATGGAGTTCAAATATAAAAATGAAGTTCATTTTCATGACCGTTCTGTTTGGACAATAAGACCCTGGTCAGAGTATGTGTTTGTTTTGTCCATCTCCTTTCGTTCAACTTCTCTACATGTTTAAACCATTTCAGGTTCATTTTGACGAAAATCAGTCAAGAAATGAACTTGGAATGGTCCATAGGCAAAACCAGTCGGTTTAGATGTGGTTATATTACCAGCTCATGGGGTGTGCTGGGTTAGAATTGCACCTCCCCATATCATCCCGTGGGTGTCTTAGGAGGCGACTAAGGGAAAAATATTGGAAGGTGGCCAGCAGCGCCGTCTAAAGAACTGCCAACTTACACTGCGATCCCTAAGCCGCCTGCCAAGCGTGGGGATTATGCCAAATACCCCCTTAATAGGGGATTCTGTGTTCAACAGTGGACGATCCGGCTGTTACAGTAAAATACATATATTTAACTTACGCTATTTTTCTGGATGCATCGCCATGCCTCACGACCAGGAGGATTTAATTTCAACTGTTGTTCCGACAGATTTAAGAAGGCAAAGTGTGTATTTTTAATGCGCTCTACTTTTAAACAGGACAATCAGTTTCTCTTTGGCTTGGAAACCTTTATTTTTATAAAACTAGGTAAGAAGTTCTACCCACAATTTCTTTCAAACTATGTAACCAATTCTATTTCCCGCAGCAAAGAAAGAAAAACAAGAGAATTCCGAGACGCATTATCAGAACACATTTTTCCCATCTGAGGAAACTCGATAACATGAACCAAAGGATTTTATGTTCCGAGTTCTTGCGACCCGGTTTCGAATGTCCCCACGTTTATTAGAGTCCTTTAATTATGTGGGACTTGCAAGTGAGTTTGTTTTGATCTGATTCCATTTGCGGTAGGTAAGTTTGATTGGAAAGTCTGAAACCCTACACTTTTGTTTATATCTCTTACACTCTCATATAATAAGGATTACTTTTATATAATTACATTTAAGTAGTAATTTAATGTTTCCTTAAAATATGTTATTGTTAAATATGGATTGACGCAAAGGAATGCGTGAGTTTATGTTATACATAATCTATACTGAATATATATATGTGAATAAATGTACATATTCTGCGGTTGGATGTCAAAACGGGCCAGTAAAGAAAGGTTTGCACTGATTGAGCAGCATCAACTACTCACAGTGCGATATGATACATGTGTTGCGTAACAGAACTCTTTACAATATTAAACGAAAAGTAACTAAAAATTAAAAAAGCTGCTTTCAACAAAAGTTAAAAAGAGTTGGTATCAGTTAGTCGGATGGCCACACAACCGAAGCTCATTGAATAAATATTTTTCTTTGTAATAGAAAGTAATTGCCTGTAATATTTTTCTCTGTATTTTACTGTTACATCTAGTGTTATTTATTGTTCCTGTGTAGAAACAACTATAAAGTTCAGACAAAATTTATTTTTGGATTGGCTATGGCTATGGACTGCCGCGCTGTAGATCCATGGTCCGAATCCCGCCGCGGGCTTCATATTATAAAATAATATGGTTTTAAATACACGAGTTTAACCAAAATACTTGTGAAAGTCGGCCCAGAAAAGTCTGAGCTCAGAATATTTTGTATCAGCATAGGACCAGCATTCACGTATGAATATGTTGGTTAATTTCGTGTAAGTATATTCAAATAATTTATTTCGTAATTTTGATCTCATTTCTTATTGAATATGATTTGTCTAGTACGCTGGTTGATGATCAGGCACAGTCAACTTTAACGGTTACAGTTATCCAATTAGAACACAAAATTTCGACTTAAACGAGTATGTTAGCCGAGTGGTTTAACTACCCGGTGCGAAATCGGGGGACGTATTTTCGATTTCTTTCCGGGAGAAAAAATAAATGTGGTCTAGGCAATAATTTGTAAGTAAACCGACTTTGGCCTATTTGTCGAAACTTATCTTTGCAATGTTTATTGAATAACCGACAATCGTTTACCTACCCACAAACACACAGGCCAACATGTTCAAACATTGTCAATAAAAATCTATTTCCATATCTCCTTTATTTGAAGCATGCACTTTACAGCTACTTTTGAGACCACTTTAAATAGCTACCGCCCAAATATTTAACGAGTTCATCTTTATTACAATTTTGGCTCGAATCCAGTTGGATAACGAAGCGAGTGGCTATTCGTTTGGATGATTGATAGTGTTAGGTTAACACCTCGTTGCATTCGTCTTGTTTAGGGATGAGAGGTTAGTGTTTTGCCGGATGCTACCTGGGTTTAATTAAACAGACCATATGTTAGTCCAGTGCAGCTTTTGTTTTAATGGTAATGTGACGGAACAAGCTCGATGCCCACCTGATGTTAAGTGGACTAACCTCTGCCTACAACAGATGCATTTCGTAACAAGTCACGTATTGCACTGCGCCCGTCACCTTGCGACATAGTTGTTAAGCCTCATGTCCCTGTAATTTTACTGGCTCTCAAGGACTGCTGCCGGAACACACCGTTAGGTGCTTTGCAACAGAATTTCAACTTAAGGGGATTGTTGTAAATTCCCCCATGAGGTTATGATCAGCAGTGGACGATCCAGCTGAAACTGTTTATCAAAAATGAGGATTGAAAATAATAATCTGAGAAATATACAAATGCTCAAGCAAAGATGATTGTACATTTCCCTCGACCTTGCTTCGTTCGGTCAGTAAGCGTTCTTTGTAAGGTGAACATGTACGTCTTTACAAAACAAAACGTTTATTGTAATGACTCCGCATGGCAAATAAAATTAATCAGTTAAATCATTGGATTGATATTGCGTAGGTCGTACAAATTCAGTATTAACCGATAGAACATTATCTTGCCCTAGTACCCTACTAAAGTTTCTCATAACTTCCTGCCCTTTGCTTTAATCAGAGCATAAAATCTCATGAAAATATTCAACTCTTACACCCACAATTATAGAATCATTAACCTTTTCGTTTTGTGGGCGATGACTCTTTGTACTTATCTGTTTTAATGTTACTTACTTTATGTTACACATGAAACTTTGGCAAAACTTTTCATTTGTTTTTATTTCGCGTTGTTTTCAAGTTATTATTAACATTTCATGACATTTGAGAATTTTCATTGCTTAGCGGCTATGCCAGGTTCCTTAAAGGTTACAGCAGTTATATTAAAAACTTAAATTAATGAAGTCAACACTAAAGTTTGTAAAGTACCCTATGCTTCAAGTCATAGATCAGCCAAGGTATCACCCCTGTACTGCGATGCCTTGGGACTTCCTTGACATTTTGTTACTTCGACGGAAATAACCCGAAGAAAACAAAACTTAAGCCAAATTCTCGCACGTAAGCACAATACGGTTGGTAATAAACGCCTTCTTTGTCCACAATATAAATAAGATATTCATAGATATTACTTCTATTATCGGTATTAATATTATACGCCAAATCCGACCAGTTACTCAAAACTATTAATGGATCATCTCTAGTTTTGATTGAGTGTGGGCTTTTTGTTGTGTTTGATCAGCTAACCGATCGTCTGACTGATTGGATGCCTTCAACGTTAATTTTTAAACAAGACTCTATTGTGCTCGCCCTGCTTGTTGCTTGTCTATGGGAAGTGACATACGGGTAAATAAAATGGGAAGTAAAACATGCAGAGCTGCACTTGTGGAGGACCATAAACTTGTATGATCAATGATACGTTTAAGAATATGTTAATATCAATGGTCTCATAAGTTTAATGAACTTCGTAAATTAAATTTTGCAACGCACAATACAAAAAAGAATTAATACTATTACCGAAGAATACTCAAGAATATATTGTGAAGCAGCTTTGCCATTATTGCACTTGCTTTCCTGACTCCGATTTTCGTTAAGATTTATAAGTGGTACATAATGTATAAAATGTTTTAAAGTACTATTTGATTTTTTGCGGAAATGTAACCTCGTCTCCCAGGTTTAGACGCCGGGATACCAAGGATCGATTACCGCCCGCGTACAAAATGTGGTGTTAGATTATTTTTTTAATTATCCTTACTAAGGGCATCTTTGGGATTATGCGCCATTTTGCGTACGTATTGTATAATATTGTCCATTTTTATGGGATCCTAGTTGCATCTGTTGTCGGTAGTTTCAGTTATCAAACATTGGGCCACTGCTTGAGAGGCACTGAATGTTGACGACTGCTTAAACTCACCTGCAAGATAAGAGAACATGACGACTAGCTCGTGGTCACTTGTGTGGTACGAAACTTGGCTTGGGCTGCTAGGAGTCTATACCATATATCTATAGGAGTATATAAAACTCGGCCTATTAGGAGAAATCGGAAGTCACTACCCTGGTTCAAAATTGTACTGTTAAGATTGGGCCGAACAGATATTATGTGACGATATCGGAGAGACTAATCGGTACTTTAAGCTAACCATAAGTCCGTCCGCAAGCTAAGTGTTGGATAGAGAAACCTCTAAGCAAAAAAGTTAACAAAGTTACCGTGACGATAGCAATATGATGCTAAAGTTTCCTGTATATAGACCTAGATAATATATCTAGGCCATCACTGATAAAATACTATATTGGTACTAGCTGACGCTGTAAAAGATAACATATGGCTTATCAAAGACTTTTCAGTTATGGAGAATATATATTCTTACCACATTACCTATTTTTATACACACATGTTCAAAATACCTACCGTCCCAAATATGCAAACTGGTTTTGATTTTATGATCACAACCACCAGAGTTTTTTTTGTTTGTATGTTTTGGTACACAGCTGTATGTCAGAAACATAAGTGGCGGTAATAAGACTGTTAATAAATCATCGTTTTTATATGTGGTTACCACTAACCATAAAAACTTCGATTGCAAATTGTACTCGTGTCATGGTAAATTGGTTTTGCTGTGATATAACGCCAATGTGAATCTAATTAGAGGTTATTGAACTCTTAACAATTTGTACTGACATTAATGATGCATCAATATTAGAAGCAAAGTGTTGTGTTGAATTCAGAACATGAAATATAGGATATAACTAAGACTTTAAAGCACATTAGTAAAATATTACAATGGTCGATATTACGTTGTTGAAATAAGTAAACTGAGCAATAACATGTTTTTGTGGTTATAACAAAGGTGCACTGTAATTTGATAAGAAATTGTAAAAAAAATACTGCATGTTCCTTGTTTAGCACGTTCCGGTCAATATCACTGTCGCGCCGTTGCGGATCACTGAATCAAGATACCGTAAATTCAAATATAGTGGTACACCATTTAAGGCTATGTGGGAAAACTGGATGTAACACTTGTACATATTGTACATATACATATTGTTGTACAAGAGTTCATTTTTCAAGGCTGATACATAATCTAATACTTTTTAATTTACCTGCCTTTTTGCCAGTCTGTTCAAGATCGAAGTCACTTGCCCAAAGTACGTACGTACTTTGGGCAAGTGACCTCTTTGTACTCGTACCAATTAAACGTGTAAAAAACGCGATCACAGTTATTTAAATTTTGGGCTATAGAAAGCATCAACAACTTCATCTTCATATTTCACCACGAAATCAGACACGAAGTACTATCAAAAAAGCAACTAAAGATATAATAAAATCACTCGATTTTCGCACGAACTCATATTCAAATCAAACTTATCGCAGTCGAGGCCTATCCAACCCAGGCATTCAAAAACATCTACTATTTTCAATGAAACTCCATTCAATCGAAATCATAGCGTTACAGCCGTCACGAATCCGTATAAACATTGAGCGTTTTAAAATCAATAAAAATAGACGATGGAAATCAATACTAAATAATAGCATAGTTCAACAAGTTAGCTTTCGGTGCCAGCTTCGGGCTTTGTTTGATTGATTGCAACACAAACACAGTTTTTTTTATTCCAGCTATTCCATCACGGATGTTTACTCGTTCCGGAGGAGGATTCAGTTTTGTGACGTCATGACGGGAGGATGAACCACAGCGTAGGCAATGTGAGAAGACAATTTCTATTTTCAGTATTCTTACATTTCTAACTTTGTTTGAATTTTTTACCTTGATTGAAGCAATGATGTCCGAGCGGGAATATCAATGGATGTGATATTATGAATGAATGCCATGCCGCAGGTTCCTGGTTCGATCCCCACCGCCGGCTTGAGCTTCACTGCAGGGTAAAAGGGCATTTTGCGATTGAGACCACTTTACGTGCTCTCTGAAGCACGAATGCGCTCAGTGGTAGTGTCACTAGCAATCACAAATCATAGTAATGACCGCAGAAACACTGCTGCATCTAGTTAAACGGTTAAGAACGACTAGGAAAGCTGCGCTAAGAGCACTTTATTCATGTTACTTAAATAACTTTATCTATAATGTAATCCAAATACACCGAGTTTTTTGCGCGTTCTTGTTGCAGTGGCTCTATAATTTTTTTTGATGAACGTGGCAGCATAATGTGACATATTTCGATATTCAAATTTGTAATTGACCTCCTTGAGAGCGTCGTAGATGCCTAAATTGAATAAATGATTGTGACTTAGACTTTGACTTGGATTGGCCATATGTATGATGTGGTGTTAATTAATTATAACTTAAGTTGATAACAGTAATTTTACAAACTTTTCTTTAAAAACAATATTTGATTATTACTACTATTAAAACATTGCCTACTTTGTGATACACTGTGTTAAAAAAGAGGGTTTTCATATTTGTTACGTCACTTCGAACGAGAGTTGAGTTCTTTTGTCTTTTTTAATAAAGTTGCTGGAATTTTAACATTGCATACTTAGTATTCATGATCTAGCTCCATCTGTGTTTCTGCCATTGAAACTGTTGGTTCATGAACAAGACAAACTTGTAATTCATGTTGTTGTAGAAGTTTGTTTGAAATCCGTAGAAATTTTGTGAATTTTTTCATATTTTCTTTTATCATACGACTTTTCTTAGAAAACTAAGTGTAGCTATCAGAATCATCAGCCAATTTGTAACTTTGTTAGAGTACTTCTTTTTCAGAGAAGATTCAAAGTCCTGTTATAAGAAGTGGAGTTATAAAAAATATTAATAAATGAAGTATTATACAAGCAACTCAAGCGGCACAAGTATGCTTACCTCGGTAGTGGTAACATATTCAAGCTTTTTGGTGTGGAGACTTTGGGTCCGTAGCGACCGGGACCACATCTTATTTTCTAAAACAGAACTGACACTTGGTCGATGTTCGATTAAAATGCTTGCATCTATTTGGCTCAACGAATAAGCATTTCCATTCAATGGGGCAATGCTGTAAGCATGCTGAGCACGCTGGCAACTTTTTTATAATAGCTTATTTTCTAACCTTTGACCAGAATCTCACCGGATGGTAAGTGATGATGTGGTCGAAGTTGCCGGAACACACCGTTAGATGCTTGGCGACAGATTTTCTACTTGAGGGTAGCTAGTGTGGCGCGCATTCGCAAAATGCCCTACCACCATGCTGTTACGAGTGCCATCGTAAGACAACAATCGGAAACGACGATATAACGTGCCCTCCGAAGCACGGAAGCGCTCAGTAGTAATGTCACTAGCGATCACCCATCCAACTCCTGACCACGACGGACGTTGCTTAACTTAGCTGATGGATTACGAACGCCACAGCGAAATAGTTGATCGACTATGCAGAATTTAACAAGACCTGAAATTCAAAATATGTATTTTATAATTAACAATACATACAACATTAAAAAAAAATTAAAATAAAAAAAAAAATTTAACACTTACACCTAGAATACTAATAACGTAATAAACGTTTAAACAACTCTTGGAAACATCTGCCCTATTTCCCTCATTAAATCTTATCATTCTTCGTATATCACCGCAAACTAAATATATCTGAACTGTTGACATTCCCGCTTAAGTAGTGAGATCACTTTTGCATCATCACCCGAGAATCTCAGCCGACAATAAAGGCTATTAAGAAATTTATTGTAACTGGAATATGTAGGGCATCCATTATGCTGATGACTACTAATTCTAACTGTGGAAAACAAATGGGAATCGTAGGTACTGCCATTAGCGTATTAGTATCGACTGTAATAGATGCAAGACACGCATTTTGGAGAGATCTGCTAACGGTTTGTTTCCTAATGAGACATAATAACGTTGAAAGTTTAATAATAGGCATTACGAAAATATTAAACTGACATCCCGATCTCACTTTAAAAATTCACTAACTTACATTTATAGTTTTTAAGATATCTGAATCTTAAAGAAACTGTTTCTATATGTCTTATGGAAAGGAAGAAACCCGATATCAATCATATTGGGTAGGGCATTTTGTATATGCCCACCTGGCCATCTTCCACCATCAAGTAGAAAATTTAACAATACTATAACTCTTTATTGCAAACAAATGTAACACATATTAAATAATAAACATCAAATACCCTTGTAAAATAGTATTACAATAGGCGGTCTTATCGCTATAAAGGTGATTTCTTCCAGACAACCTTCGGATGGACAGAATTAGAAATAGGGAATAGGCCGTTGGTGCAACTTGAAGTCATATGCAAAACGTTAACCCCGATCACCAAAAGGTATATTTCAACAGCTGTCCTTGAGAACAAGTAATTCTATGTTAGCCTTAACAATATCCTCACCCGCATCATCACTTTCCATCATGTGATATAAAAATCTAAGGTAAGCCTGTCAGCTGTAAAATAAAGCTAACACTCAGAAATCATAAGTACTTTAACGTGGCAACAGCTTTTCTTGCAAATGTTTAGTTTGTTTCGCAAAACTTTCTTGCCAGTGGAAAGATTGGATTTTCACAATTTTAAAGATTGATTATCATTATTTAAATAAACGGTCAAATGCGTGTCGAGCCACGCACAATGTGAAAATCCGTTATCATAATATAGAACGATTCTGTAGTTCTTTATTCTCCTCCACTTTCTTCCTGCTAAATCTAAGAAATAAGAGTACGATTGCCGCCAAGCTATTATCTCAATTGTAATTCGAAAATTAAATTAAATTCGTTTGTGAATTCTACAGGTAGATACTCGAATGAAAACGTAACGATAGCGCGATTCAGAATCCGTTGGTACATTGTAAGAATTTAAATGTCATTTCATTTATTTGCTGTAATATAAATAATTATTCTATTATAAAATAGTTGATATATATATATGAAAGAAAAATAAAAAGTGTACACCGATATATGCAAGTAAGCTTATAAATGGGCTATTATACTATATAACTAGTCTGGCCATAAATACTGTAACATAAAAACTTTTCAGCTTTAGAATTATTTAGAATTTGGAACGCGTTTATTACTTTAAAATTTTCTTTCTGTTTCGCGCCATTTCATATATTATTTCGTGTTCATTATAAAATAACAATATGAAATGAGGTGTTAAAGTAAATAGGATAGTACCTAGTATTCGCCTTGTGTAAAGTAGGTATTGAGCCGTCACGTCGGTCATATTCCAGACACTTCAAAAGCTTGGTATCAGCCGTAGGTATGTTCGTATATCGTAATATCAACAGATACAACAACACTTCCTCTGTCGAAGACCATAAAAGATCAGGGCAGCCGCGTGTCTTAGAACTACACATTAATGCTGTTAAAGCCAGAATTGGTCGAAATCCCATTAGGAAGTAAACATATTATGATAACTCAACAATAATCTTATTGCAAGAAATTAAGATTCCCACTAGGAAAATGTCGCGTATTATAAAACAAGACCTGAAGCTCGGTGCTTATCGTCGATATTCAGTACATGCCCTAAATCTATCTCTAAAATTATATAGAGTGCCTTCCGTTGCAATACGCAAGAGAAGGGCACAGAAATATTCTCTTTACCGATGAAAAAAATTACACTATTGATGAGCAATACAATCAGCAAATTGATGATGTGTGAAATGAAGTGATCGATGACCTTAGTACGACAGGTACAGACAGCAAACACTTCTGGTGTACGGCGAAGATGAGGTCCAAAAAGTACTTTATACCTATATAAAGTACTTTTTGGACCTCTGAAGTCGAATCTTTGTACTACCATATCTATATCTATACTAATGGAAATAGTTTGAGACCCGGGAAAGGACATAGAATAGTTTTTATCGAACTGCGCAAAAAGAAGTTAATAGTTTTGCGCCATAACCGCAGTACGCGGGGGTGGAGCTGCGGCTGGAAAGCTAGTCTATTATGTATGACATCATCATCACCATCATCACCAGCCAGAAGCCGTCCACTGCTGAACAAAGGCTTCCACCATAGATCGCCACAAAGAACGGCTATTAGCCACTTGTAGCCATTGGCTACCCGCGACTTTCACGATATCGTCAGTTCACCTAGTTGTATGACATAGGGCATAGTTATAGTTTTAAGATTTTTTATTTTAGATTAAGTTTTCAATGCCAGTCTTTATCCCTTATAAACAACCAACTACTTCATCTTAGTCACTTTAAAGGATTTATTCTATAGATTTTATATTTGGTACAAAATTATCCAACACCCAAGTTCAACGACTATTACTGCTAAACTAATAAAGTTATGTCAACCGCTATACTTTTCCTTTAAAGTTCATAAAACGCACTATCAGCTTGAATTTTTTCAGATTTTTCAAGCCCGCGGTTTAGCTTTTAGAGGGGGGGACGCCCTGCTGGAACAAAAATTTGCACTTTAAAGTTTAATATTTCGTAAATGGAGAATTAAATTAAAAAACAGTATTGGCAACCCATAAGTAATTTTATAAGACCTATTTAACCATACTACTCACGAAGAGATAGACAACGAAAAAAAATTTCATCCCCACATAACATGTATGGGAGGTACCCTAAAAAAATATTTTTCTACATAAATAATACAAGAGTATAAAATTAAATTACACACTTACACCCTGCACGAATCAAACTTATGTTGGGTGAATAATATATGCAAAACGAAGCTGCGCTGACCAGAGGCGGTTAATACTCGACAACACTGAAAAATTATTGGCCTCAAAGATGCCGGGTAGTTATAGACAATGGAGGAGACTGGACACATTTTGGTAATGAAGCATCAACGCGACTTTAATGGGATGAAATCAAAATTAAAACATTTTTTTGTTAGGTTCTCTAACTTTTGTACTTGATCAGGTTATACAGATTTTTTATTACGTTATCTAATTATATTTCCTATTACTTACAAATGCAATCCATTCAGATTGTATTTGTACGTGTAATCGTAATGTTTATTACTGCTGCATTAACTATTCTTAGCCCATTACAAAGAACCCAAAACAAATTCATTAAAATTTTGTATCACAATCCCTCTCTTATGTCGACCAAAAGAGTATACGAAAAAACTAAAATATTCAATGTATCGCAACTATACAAATATAACACCTGCATTTTAATCAAAAAAATTACCACCAAGACTGTTAAATCAAACATACGACTAACTATAAAAAAAATACATAGAATCTTCGAGACAAATATAAAATTTTAGTAGCTGCGTCTAGGACTAACTACGGAAAGAAGACAATATTGGTTGGCGGAGCGCAGCTGTGTAATAAATTACCAAATGATGTAAAAACTATTGAAAATATAAACAAATTTAAGAAAAAACAAAAGTTACACTTTGAGACGAGTACCAGAGATTAATTAATTGTACAATTATATTATTTTAGTTTCTTTGTATCTCATTATAAGTGATGTATATCTTATGAGAATAAAGTTCTTTATACCCAATATTTTACGGTTTCATGGGTAATTTATGGAATCATGAGCATTGATTTTCAATAACTTCGCGCAAGGTATGCTGCATGGTTTTATACGTGTCTTGTTTTGTTTTATTTGGCCGACTGCAATTCTATTACAAAGATAAATGTACTAACATAATTATGCACTACTGGCATTGCCTGTTGAATTAAAAAAAAACGACATTCCTTCAATAAAGTCCTAGGGTACTGCTCAATGAAAAAATGCATACGTATAAACATATCTCTCAGTTTCATATGCACGCGAATACTTTGCTTTGCGTATGTGTACCCAAAATTTTTATAGAAGATTTGATTCTGACTGGAACTGCAGAACTCAAAGAAAAATAGGTTATTAATCATTAAAAAGTTCGTTCAGTGGAATTACTTAAATGAAACTATCTACAGCGTATCATATACCTATACATTTTGCCTGATACGAAGTCTTATCCGAATGCTTTTAAGAATTGACATTCTCAGCAATGACCGCAAAATTATTATAATCGATTCCGGCAGCCCGTTGTTTCTAGTACATTCACATACAGGGAATCGCTCTCAAGCCAACATTAAAGATGATTTGTTTAAAATTCTCCTACCACAGCTTCGTGATGAATATCGCAGCAGCATATTCGAATAATGATCCTGCCTTGCACTGCATTCAATGGCATTTTGCATACAATATGGGAGATGGATTTATATTAAAATATGGCGAACGTCACCGACCGCTGCCCACAATAAATTATTCATCGCACACAGTCAATTTCCAAGATAAACAGGAGCAGATATAACCATGTCAAATTCACAGATGCGCTTATAAATATTCAGATTACGTATTATTGTTCTCGGCTTGTCTGTAATTAGATCGCCCACTAAAGGAAACTGCTTTAATAAACTGGTAGCGATATAGTTCTTAATAAGTTACTTGTTGTGACGAGAGGCTCGTTCCGTTTTAATAAATGGACCTCATTAGAGTCATATTCAGCTTTGCACAGAAGCAATTCGCTGCTCAAGTGGATCAAACTTCACTTCAGAATCTCGAGGTCCTTCGGTCAATCCCTTAGTGAGTGAAGCAATTCTTACAAAGAATTTGGAATAGCAATACAGTCTGGAACTGTATACGGTTATGCAATAGACCAAAACAGATTGGCTAACCGTATGTGTTCCTTTCTTTTCAAATCAGCCTCATATAGGTATGTTTTAATAATTCAATTTAAGAATGCATAAAATTAATAAAAAAATATAAATCGGCTTTGTGCGAGTCGGATTCTTTGGGTTTACCCTTTGGGTACGGAACCCTAAAAACAAAATGTTAGAAAAACATAAAAAAAAATAATGATACATGTAGTGACAATTACACCAAAAATAGCAAAACATTAGGATATTATTCAATAAACGCCATGTAGCCTAACCGAAACAATCTTTCAATCGTGCGCTCGAAGAACCAAGACCTCCTGATGATGGTTTGTGTAGAATCGAATTTTTAAACAATTAGATATTTTTATGATTCGTTTTCTATAGACCTCGGTTCTACTCTACGGTGGACAAGTCTTCACAGCTATAGTTTCTATTGGATAGAAATATTAACTTTGGTGAGAAACATGTCAATAGGGTTTTATGAGTATGTATCTAATACGCTATCCTAAATTTTTTTTCCCTTAACAGGATATTACTGTTGTTAAAAATACTGTACTTAAAAAAATTAAAAAGCAATGGAGAAGTCATTCACGCTGTACTATTTGTACCTGAATGTGACATTCCAATATCAATAATATTGAAGAAAAATACGTCTGGTAAGAACTCTGATTGCCTCCGAGCTATATGTGTAGGTACATCAAATCATGTTTAAAATTAGTAGCTGTCAATACTCACAGACCAATGTATGATTCACCTATATGACGGATGCTCAACATGGTCGTACAATTTGTTTCTTCGAAGCATAAATCAGACGTGAATACACGATCAAACTGACATGGATCTCATAATATGTAAATACTTCATATGAAAGTTCCTAGACACGAGAATATATATTTTTTTCTAAGTAAATGCTTGTTTCCATTGCAGTATAGTGTCAACAGAAAACCGTATTCTAAATTCACGGCTCACACTAAGAGGCAGGAGTGTATATAGAGATGTAGGGCCATAATTCTCACACTTAGCAGGCGTGTTTGGCATACCAATTAAATACTTCTACAGAATTCTAATTCTTCTGGTTACTCCAACAGCCGGATCGTCCACTGTTGAAGTCTGAGCACAGCCTCCCCTATTAAGCGGGTATTTTCCATAATCCCCACGCTTGGCAGGTGTCTTGGGGATCGCAGTGTAAGTTGACAGATATTTAGAAGGCGCTGCTGCCCACCTTCAAGTATTTTTCCCTTAGTCGCCTCTTTCGACACCCACGGAATGATATGGGGAGGTGCAATTCCAACCCGGCACTACATGGGGCGCTGCTTCTGCTTACCTTCTAATATTTTAAATTTCGTCACCTGTAGTAACGGGGATTAATTTTTGTTACTTCCATTGACTAAAATCACACCTGTTGCTTCAGTGATAATGTGGTCAAGTATACTAAACATGCTTTACTTGTAAAAGGAACTAGCTCTTGGGAACAGTTGTCGGAACACACCGTTAGGCGCATTGTGACAGATTTTCTTCTTGAGGCACTTTCTAGACCTACTACAATACAGTGCAACCAGGCCCGCGGATATTAACTTTGAACACCTGTGCGGCAATTCGTATATAGCTATTGTCACTAGGCTAATAATTCTTCAAAGGACAGATTAAAGGAACACCTATTATTCTAGTCCACCTATTCACGGGACTATCGATCCTTAGGTTTAAATTACATGAATTGATCATTCATCCAATTATAGCCACAATTTAATCCTTTACTCTCTTGGCAGCAAAAATCCCAATCCCGACCAACAAAAAGCGTTCCAGAATTCCACATCAATGCTCATTCTTTAAGGTCGTCCGATTTATTCGTTCTCTCATCCCACACTGCGGAAACAGGCGCTAAGTGTTCGCTGCGAACGAAAAGCAATAAAATGTTTATGATTATAGCATTCATGGAAATAAAATTGTGTGATCAGTGAAAGGAGTTATAGGCTTGAACAGGAAGCGATATTATGGGAGAGTACTCTTTGATATGAGTTCACTTTATAAGTATTTTATTGGCTAATCAACTTTATTTGAAGAAATCATTGAATCTTATTCATTAGGCCGTAAATGCTGTAACTGGTACTTGACTTATATTTCAATCAAGTTGAGTGCGTAATCTCTAATCAAATATGTTTTTTGCTTTGCGAAGACTGCACATATAGTTGTTTGAACTGAATAAAAAATTGTCTATCGTCTAAAATTTCTTTTCTATTAAAATTTCAGATTTAGTTATATGTTTTTTTTTTATATATAGTTTGTAGGCTAAACTTTGACCATGGTAAGTGTTGATGTGGTCGAAATTTAGTTCAGGAATTACTAGAATTACTGGCTTTAAAAGAATGCTACGACACCCAAAGTAAGATACAATAAAATCAGGCCATCAGTTCATGATACCAAAGCTTTACCACTTCCAGGTGAGAAAATGCATCCCCCTCTATTATCCTGGGCGAGTCATAAAAGACAACTCAGCTAAAATACCAGAAGGTGAGCAGCAGCGCCTTCTGAAAAACTGCCATCTTACACTGTGATCCCCGAACCGCCTGCCAAGTGTGGGGATTATGGCAAAACCCTTCTTAATAGGGGAGGTTGTTGTGTTCAACGGTGAACGATCCAGTTGATTCGCTATGTACTATACCGAGTGTAGTAGGGTATAATGAAAAAAATAATGGCCATTTATTCAGATATATGTAATTTGGTTTATGTTTTTATTTCTTAACTTTAAGACTAAATTTTAAAAAAATATAAATACTTTTAAATTAGTGAGCCTCATCGTACCTCTCCGTCTGAATTTTTGGCAAATTCCTGTTCCAATTTTTTTATTCTTCTCCGTTATTTGCTGTTCTGTGCCACGTGCCACTAATTTTGCGGCTATCTAAGTGTGTCCGGGTGCGGCATTGAGTATATATAGACGTGTGGAGTTTACCATAATTGTCACAGTTAAGAGGCATGTTTGGCATACCAATTAAACATTTATACAGAACAACTAATACAGAAAATGCTACTGCCTTTATGTAGTCTACAAGAAAACTTTCTGTTTTCACAATTTCTTCAGTTTCAAAAAGACTAAGTCATTTTTTCGTTCCTCTTTTTCCGAGTTCATCTTCTTGAATTGAAACTCACATTATGTGCTTTCATTACTGTTTTAATTTTTGCGTCTAGCGCTTCTATGACATTTTTCATTACTATGGATGCTATGAAAACAATATTTTGACCTAGCTTCTCATCAAAAATTACTCCTTATTCTTATACATTTTGATAGTTAGTTATTAAGTGTCACGGCTACACTGAAGAAGGTAATTTTCAATACGGTTTGATGACAACACTACAGCAGTCAGTAGCAATTATATGAGCACTTTTGAAAAAGCAAAATTTGGTGATGATTATACATTTTGACTTCCATCTCATTAGCAATTGATATTGCTAATAACGGCGGTAACAAACAATTTGAAAAAAAATCTGGCTCACCTTCTTAAATTCCTTGGGACCGACTTTTGACTTATAGTGTTAGGTAGCAATTTGCAAAATGCCCTACCATGCAGCAAAATGCTAACACCATACAAGTCATTATTGTGGCTTCAGCTAATTCCAATCGCCTAATGACCACAACCACAAACGGTTACAAATAGTCGTTGGAGATACGCACAGGCGTTAGTTGCGATTGATAGTGATAGATGTGCGGCGTGTGTCTGAAACAAAGGACAAGTGTCGGTTGCAATCACGCAACCTATTCAACTAGTCAGTGAACTACGAATAAATGATGAACGGATACTAATTATTACGTATTTATTTCAAGGCTTGTTTGATAAAGTGCCGTATTACTCATCCTAGTCAAATGCATATCATAGTAACGTTGTATTTTATTGATCGCCGATGGGCTAGCCCAGACAGATTGTGAAGAGACAGATTTTCTACTTGAGGGTAGTCCAGTTAGAGGGCATTCACAAAATTTCCTACTACCATGTTATAACGACTGTCATTCTAAATCAACAACCGGGACCGACGGTGTAACGTACCCTCCGAAGCACGGAAGTGCTTAGTAGTAACCTAATATTTAAAAGTAATAATTCTTCAAAGGACAGATTAAAGGAACACCTATTATTCTAGTCCACCTATTCACGGGACTATCGATCCTTAGGTTTAAATTACATGAATTGATCATTCATCCAATTATAGCCACAATTTAATCCTTTACTCTCTTGGCAGCAAAAATCCCAATCCCGACCAACAAAAAGCGTTCCAGAATTCCACATCAATGCTCATTCTTTAAGGTCGTCCGATTTATTCGTTCTCTCATCCCACACTGCGGAAACAGGCGCTAAGTGTTCGCTGCGAACGAAAAGCAATAAAATGTTTATGATTATAGCATTCATGGAAATAAAATTGTGTGATCAGTGAAAGGAGTTATAGGCTTGAACAGGAAGCGATATTATGGGAGAGTACTCTTTGATATGAGTTCACTTTATAAGTATTTTATTGGCTAATCAACTTTATTTGAAGAAATCATTGAATCTTATTCATTAGGCCGTAAATGCTGTAACTGGTACTTGACTTATATTTCAATCAAGTTGAGTGCGTAATCTCTAATCAAATATGTTTTTTGCTTTGCGAAGACTGCACATATAGTTGTTTGAACTGAATAAAAAATTGTCTATCGTCTAAAATTTCTTTTCTATTAAAATTTCAGATTTAGTTATATGTTTTTTTTTTTATATATAGTTTGTAGGCTAAACTTTGACCATGGTAAGTGTTGATGTGGTCGAAATTTAGTTCAGGAATTACTAGAATTACTGGCTTTAAAAGAATGCTACGACACCCAAAGTAAGATACAATAAAATCAGGCCATCAGTTCATGATACCAAAGCTGCCGATGGCATCTCCAACAGGGTTCTTAAAACCCTCTCTCCTCCCCTCATCCATCTCTTAGTCAGCATCTTCAATGCTGCTATGAGCCACTGCTTATTCCCAGACACCTGGAAATGTGCAAATATCATTGGCATTCACAAACCAGGCAAAAGCTCATCTGACCCCACCAGTTACCGCCCCATCAGCCTCCTCAGTGCCTTAGGCAAACTTTACGAGCGGTTACTTGCAAACCGTCTCCAGTCCCATGCTAAGGAACACCACCTTATCCCAGATGAGCAGTTTGGCTTCAGACCCGGACACTCATGCGTCCAACAGGTGCACCGCCTCACGGAGCACATCATTGAGGGCTTCAATAAGTACCCCGAACCCCAGACTACGCTAGCAGTCTTCCTCGACGTAGCGAAAGCTTTTGACAAAGTCTGGCACAACGGCTTGATCTACAAGCTATACCAATTTGGCGTGCCAGAACGTCTTGTGCTCATCCTACAAGACTTCCTTAAAGCCAGAAGCTTTCGCTATCGCGTGGAAGGCACCCTCTCCTCCCCCCACCCAGTCAGAGCCGGAGTCCCTCAGGGCTCCGTGCTATCACCTATTCTCTTTGCACTGTATACCAGTGACATCCCACGCTCTCAGCCCAAAGTATTCCTAGCCCAATATGCGGATGATACCGCCATTTACACCACTGGGTGGCATATCAACAGACAGTCCTATTTCGTCATGCAACGGGCCATCACCGAGATCGGTGACTGGTTCCGAAAATGGCGCATCGCGGTCAACCCAGCTAAAAGCACAGCTATGTGCTTTACTGAGAAGACACGCTCCCCTTACCCGAAACCACTTATTTTGTTCGACGAACCCATTCCCTGGGTTCCTAGAACAAAATACCTCGGAGTCACCCTTGATCGTCATCTCACCTTTAGCGATCACATAACAACCGTCCGTAACAGAGCGGCCTTCATAATGGGTCGCCTTGGTCCCCTACTTCGCAAAGAGAGTAAAATGTCTCTTAGTAATAAGAAGACACTTTACACTGCCTGCATCCGCCCCATCATGACTTACGCATCAGTAGTGTTTAGTCATGCTAGTGAGGCCCACCTTCATAAACTTCAAGTCATCCAAAACCGTTTTCTTCGTAATGCAACCGGCGCCCCGTGGTATATCCGGAACACCGAGTTGCATTGCGACTTAAACCTTCCCTCTCTAGCGCAGTTCAATAAGGACTGCGCCCGCCGATACTTTGATCGAGCGCCCCACCACCCGAACCCATTGGTTGTCCAGGCATCGAACTACTCGACTGCCTCTTCTATCCCATTTTTCAAACCCCCCCGTCGCCGACCACGGCAGGTACTAGCCATTGCGTCGCCACAGGTTCGCATATATACGAGTGATTGCCGCGTGCCGCCACGGTTGCATGAAACGAAAACAGTGATTGCCACGCGCCTCTGTGGTTTCACGGAGATCGTCAGCGTATTTTTATCGATTTTCGTAAATTGGGTCCTTTTTTGCGAGATGGAATGTAGCCATAATAGACAATAGAATATGGCTACTCTTCGTTTTGATAAACATTTGCAGTAAAATGTATCTATGAAATAAAAAAGTTCAGTTGTTTGTTTACGTTTTGCGAAACCGGCGGGCCATCGGTATTATTAAACATGTTTTTTTATGGTTTTCTCATGAATATTAAAATGATATTTTGTGATATGCTTGACATTTGTCTTTTCTATATAATTCAATAATAAAACAGTAGTATTTTTCTTAAAATCAATGGAATTTAGTACTTTCGTAGTACACCTCCGAACGTTTAGGTATCATTATGAATACATTATTAATGTTTATATTTCGTATTAATTGTTTATTTAGCTATCATGTACAAGAATATTTTTCCTTCCAAGGTAAATACTTCAGTCACAAGAGACAATTGTTTACATTACGCTGCGCTTAACGCACGGCCGGCAAATGCTAATACAACAAAAAGTTCGTCCGGTAAAAAGTAGTGAGTGCCGCATGCAACCACGGTTGCAAGTGGCGTCGCAGCGGTTAGACGACCCGGATGACCCCATCGCAGCCATTACGTTGGCAGCTTTAGCGTTATCCGCAAGTCGTCGAGGTAAAATCCCCAGGTGTGAGGTAATCAGAGGTCACACAATCAAACACCGAGCTCGCCGGCGAGCTCGAGGCAAAAACAAGGTCACGATAAATTGCTCTCCAAATAGTCAAAGAGTATTATTCAGTAGGGCCCAATTGTGCAACACTGCAGTTGCACAGAGGCATTTTGCTCCGATCCCCCCCATGTCTCTCGACAGCGAGACAAGCCGAGGTCCGAACCACAGTGGTGCCCTTGAGCTCGCTGTCAACCCCTCCTATAGTAGCGGTACGTTTTCGGCGTCCGCAGGAGACGGAGGTAGAAAGCGCTTTTCGCCTTCTACGCCCGTCTCGGGAGAAGTGCCTTCGGCACTTCTCCCTCCCGGGCTATTGTAGGGCCAGGCCCTCGCCCAAAACCCGGTGGAGCTGGACGACCGCACAGGCGGTAGCCAGCATCTATGTCCTCCCTAAACTAAACATAATTGTCACAGTTAAGAGGCATGTTTGGCATACCAATTAAACATTTATACAGAACAACTAATACAGAAAATGCTACTGCCTTTATGTAGTCTACAAGAAAACTTTCTGTTTTCACAATTTCTTCAGTTTCAAAAAGACTAAGTCATTTTTTCGTTCCTCTTTTTCCGAGTTCATCTTCTTGAATTGAAACTCACATTATGTGCTTTCATTACTGTTTTAATTTTTGCGTCTAGCGCTTCTATGACATTTTTCATTACTATGGATGCTATGAAAACAATATTTTGACCTAGCTTCTCATCAAAAATTACTCCTTATTCTTATACATTTTGATAGTTAGTTATTAAGTGTCACGGCTACACTGAAGAAGGTAATTTTCAATACGGTTTGATGACAACACTACAGCAGTCAGTAGCAATTATATGAGCACTTTTGAAAAAGCAAAATTTGGTGATGATTATACATTTTGACTTCCATCTCATTAGCAATTGATATTGCTAATAACGGCGGTAACAAACAATTTGAAAAAAAATCTGGCTCACCTTCTTAAATTCCTTGGGACCGACTTTTGACTTATAGTGTTAGGTAGCAATTTGCAAAATGCCCTACCATGCAGCAAAATGCTAACACCATACAAGTCATTATTGTGGCTTCAGCTAATTCCAATCGCCTAATGACCACAACCACAAACGGTTACAAATAGTCGTTGGAGATACGCACAGGCGTTAGTTGCGATTGATAGTGATAGATGTGCGGCGTGTGTCTGAAACAAAGGACAAGTGTCGGTTGCAATCACGCAACCTATTCAACTAGTCAGTGAACTACGAATAAATGATGAACGGATACTAATTATTACGTATTTATTTCAAGGCTTGTTTGATAAAGTGCGGTATTACTCATCCTAGTCAAATTCATATCATAGTAACGTTGTATTTTATTGATCGCCGATGGGCTAGCCCAGACAGATTGTGAAGTGACAGTTTTTCTTCTTGAGGGTAGTCCAGTTAGAGGGCATTCACAAAATGTCCTACTACCATGTTATAATGACTGTCATTCTAAGTCAACAACCGGGACCGACGGTGTAACGTGCCCTCCGAAGCACGGAAGTGCTTAGTAGTAACCTCCCAAGTCATGACCACAGAGGTCATTGTTTTGCTTAGTTGGTTGGTTAAGAACGACTAAGCAAGCTTCTTATGTTATATTCCTATCTTACAAGTGCAGTTTGTATTGTATTGCAGTTTAAGCCAAACGTTCAATTAAATTATTGTAAAATTAAATATACAGCTATTTTTTTAACAATACTGTTATAAATATAAGTTGTGTAGTGTGACAAAGGCTTCAAGTTTTTGAAAAATAATTTTCTAGATTTTTGAACATTTATATATGAAGCGTCATAAGCAACATGTCCAAACCTAGTGATTTTAGACAGACCTAGTTAGGTTCGGCTAAGGGGTTTGTTTTCTTTAATACAGAAAATTTACAATAAAAGTCCTAAATCTTGCATTAAACTCGTTAGTTAGTAAAACCTCAGCCTTAATAATATAGGAGTAAAAAGTTTCTTCATCGCATAGCATGGTTTCAAAATGTAACTATGAAAATCGTAAAATTTAGTTTTATAATAGATTATTTAGACTAAGAATACACATATTTGTCATTGTCTTTATCAGCCTAACACGCTGTATCTTTATAAAATTATAAAATATTTTATCTCGCTATGCCAAAATATGAGTTCACCACAAAGTATATACAAAACAGGCTCAGAACTTACATAAAAGAAAATTACGATTCCACCTTAATTTCCAAAAACTCTCACCTGGCCACCACATAAATATTTTCACAGTAAAGCCTATTTTAAAAAGGCTCTATGCTTTTTTTTTTTTTTTTTTTTTTTTTTTTTTTTTTAGGGAGGACATAGATGCTGGCTACCGCCTGTGCGGTCGTCCAGCTCCACCGGGTTTTGGGCGAGGGCCTGGCCCTACAATAGCCCGGGAGGGAGAAGTGCCGAAGGCACTTCTCCCGAGACGGGCGTAGAAGGCGAAAAGCGCTTTCTACCTCCGTCTCCTGCGGACGCCGAAAACGTGCCGCTACTATAGGAGGGGTTGACAGCGAGCTCAAGGGCACCACTGTGGTTCGGACCTCGGCTTGTCTCGCTGTCGAGAGACATGGGGGGGATCGGAGCAAAATGCCTCTGTGCAACTGCAGTGTTGCACAATTGGGCCCTACTGAATAATACTCTTTGACTATTTGGAGAGCAATTTATCGTGACCTTGTTTTTGCCTCGAGCTCGCCGGCGGGCTCGGTGTTTGATTGTGTGACCTCTAATTACCTCACACCTGGGGATTTTACCTCGACGACTTGCGGATAACGCTAAAGCTGCCAATGTAATGGCTGCGATGGGGTCATCCGGGTCGTCTAATACCTGCCGTGGTCGGCGACGGGGGGGTTTGAAAAATGGGATAGAAGAGGCAGTCGAGTAGTTCGATGCCTGGACAACCAATGGGTTCGGGTGGTGGGGTGCTCGATCAAAGTATCGGCGGGCGCAGTCCTTATTGAACTGCGCTAAAGAGGGAAGGTTTAAGTCGCAATGCAACTCGGTGTTCCGGATATACCACGGGGCGCCGGTTGCATTACGAAGAAAACGGTTTTGAATGACTTGAAGTTTATGAAGGTGGGCCTCACTAGCATGACTAAACACTACTGATGCGTAAGTCATGATGGGGCGGATGCAGGCAGTGTAAAGTGTCTTCTTATTACTAAGAGACATTTTACTCTCTTTGCGAAGTAGGGGACCAAGGCGACCCATTATGAAGGCCGCTCTGTTTCGGACGGTTGTTATGTGATCGTTAAAGGTGAGATGACGATCAAGGGTGACTCCGAGGTATTTTGTTCTAGGAACCCAGGGAATGGGTTCGTCGAACAAAATAAGCGGTTTCGGGTAAGGGGAGCGTGTCTTCTCAGTAAAGCACATAGCTGTGCTTTTAGCTGGGTTGACCGCGATGCGCCATTTTCGGAACCAGTCACCGATCTCGGTGATGGCCCGTTGCATGACGAAATAGGACTGTCTGTTGATATGCCACCCAGTGGTGTAAATGGCGGTATCATCCGCATATTGGGCTAGGAATACTTTGGGCTGAGAGCGTGGGATGTCACTGGTATACAGTGCAAAGAGAATAGGTGATAGCACGGAGCCCTGAGGGACTCCGGCTCTGACTGGGTGGGGGGAGGAGAGGGTGCCTTCCACGCGATAGCGAAAGCTTCTGGCTTTAAGGAAGTCTTGTAGGATGAGCACAAGACGTTCTGGCACGCCAAATTGGTATAGCTTGTAGATCAAGCCGTTGTGCCAGACTTTGTCAAAAGCTTTCGCTACGTCGAGGAAGACTGCTAGCGTAGTCTGGGGTTTGGGGTACTTATTGAGATATTATTAAGATAATAAATAACCTTAAATCAAACGCTGAAGGGTTTGATGGTATAACTCTTGACATGCTGTTGTTGACGCTTCCACAATCGCTAGTAACAATAACAGCTATTGTTAATCGGTCAATCTCCACGTCTACCTTCCCTGATGTTTGCAAAGTTGCCATTGTGCGTCCACTCCCTAAGACTAATAACGCTTCTGTTTTTAAGGAATTGAGGCCGATCAGTATATTGCCATGCCTGTCAAAAATTATAGAAAAAGCTGTCAGCCATCAGCTAACAGATTTTCTCGAAAAGCACAATATTTTGCCTGACGCTCAATCGGGCTTTAGAAAACGCCGTAGTACGGCTACAGCTCTATTGGATGTCACAGATAATATACTGTCCGCTCAAGACCAGGGTATGTGTACGATGCTAGTGCTTCTTGATTTTTCCAGGGCATTTGATGCAATCAATACTTCTTTGCTGCTGTCAAAGCTTCGTTATTATGGTTTCGACCAAAACACTTTAAAATGGTTTGATAGCTATCTAAAGGACCGTTATCAATATGTTGAACTAAAAAATAATAATGGTTCTTCGCTCTGCTCACAATTATCTCATTTAAACCGGGGTGTACCCCAAGGCTCCATTCTTGGTCCTTCTTTATTTGTTTTGTATAGTGCCGATATTAAGAATCAAATAAAAAATTGTAAATATCAAATATATGCAGATGACGTTCAGATTTACATTTCTTTTAAACCACAAGACCTTAACAAGGCTATCAATGCTATAAACGATGATTTATGCAAGATTACTTCCTGGTCCGAAGCAAACAGTCTAGTTCTCAACCCACTTAAAACTAAATATATGATTCTTGGTAGTAAACATCAAATAGCCTCTTTAAACTTCAATACGAGTGTTTTAATTAAGGGCGAAGCAGTTGAGCGTGTCTTTGAAGCCCGAAACTTAGGCATCATTATGGATGCGAATTTACGATTTGAAAAACATATCGCAGATTGTGTACGGAATTGCTTTTACAGGCTAAAAGTCTTATATAAGCTAAGACCCTATATTAGCGAGGAGGTTCGTATACATCTTGTTGAATCCTTAGTTCTATCTAAATTAAACTATGCAGACACTGTATACGGTCCGCGGCTGCTAGTGCGCACTCAACAACTTATCCAGCGAGTTCAAAATGCCTGCGTGAGGTTTTGTTTTATCGTGCCACCAAGAAGCCATATTACTCCATTTCTTAATAAACATTACACTCTCAAAATGAAATCTCGCCGCAAACTTCATTTAGCATGTCTCCTCTTTGGGGTAATTCATTACGGAACTCCTAAGTACTTGTACGACAAACTTTGTTGGATGACTGGCAATAGAAGCTGTGAGAGAAGGGAGTGCTCCACTCAATTGTCTACACAACATCACAGATCTGAAAGTTTCAGAGGTAGTTTTAGATACGCGGCTTCCAGGTGCTGGAACAATTTGCCACCTCCAATAAGAAATTCAAAAAGCGTCAACAGTTTCAGACAAAAACTAAAAAAGTTTCTTATTGAAGGCCAAATACGGCATGGAATGATAAATGTGGACATTTCGCTTATATAGCCGATATAGTAAATACCTCGCTTTCACCTGCTTACCTGCTTATTCAGGTTATGGTGTAAAATATGGCTAAAATGTATCTCTCTGTATATTTGTTTATATAAATAATATATTACGTATTATTTGCGACCTTGCAATATATGTACCTATATATATGAAACTTCACTGTCACCACTCTTGATCATATAAATTGTGAAATATTTTTTATACTTATTATACCTTATGCTTCTTTAGGTCATATTAGTATGTACCCGATCTTCCCTTGTATGTTTTTTATTTTATTTTTTAATATCACTGCTGCACTATCTTCTCCACTTTTTGGTTACAGCTGAAAACCAGCGTTGGGTGTGGGTAATACACTCAACACATGCTGAGCTGAACACCAGTTAGGTACTTGCGTTCAAAAGTATTCAAACACATGAGACGAGCGGAAGTGTATCTAAATCCGTAGTCTATGTCTGCCTTCCCATCAAGGGTTCAGGCGTGACCTTATATTCTGTATGTGTCTTTGTGTTTCAGTTTAAAGTGTGTTCTACTTTGTTTAATTATTTGTTAGATATCGGCTCTGTGTCCTATATTGTGTAAGTACCTAATAAAATGTTTCTTTCTTTCTTTCTTTCTTTATTGAAGCCCTCAATGATGTGCTCCGTGAGGCGGTGCACCTGTTGGACGCATGAGTGTCCGGGTCTGAAGCCAAACTGCTCATCTGGGATAAGGTGGTGTTCCTTAGCATGGGACTGGAGACGGTTTGCAAGTAACCGCTCGTAAAGTTTGCCTAAGGCACTGAGGAGGCTGATGGGGCGGTAACTGGTGGGGTCAGATGAGCTTTTGCCTGGTTTGTGAATGCCAATGACATTTGCACATTTCCAGGTGTCTGGGAATAAGCAGTGGCTCATAGCAGCATTGAAGATGCTGACTAAGAGATGGATGAGAGGGGGAGAGAGGGTTTTAAGAACCCTGTTGGAGATGCCATCGGCACCGGGGGATTTGCGCGGTCGGAGGGCCTTGATCAGTCTCTCCACCTCAGCGTAAGTCGCTAAGGTGATTGGTGGGAGTTCAGAGGTGACCACAGAGCTTTTACGTTCGACTTCAGCATCCACCGAATCGAGGTGAGCTTGGTCAACGTGATCTACGTTAGGGGAACACTGAGCCTCTAGGCTATCAGCTAGGCACTCAGCTTTGTCTTCGTCAAAGAACGCTGGGACTAGTGGGACTGGTCTGTATAAGGGAGGCATGTCGTTATGGTTACTTCCTTTCAAGCCTCGCGCCAAGTCCCAGTAAGCATGGTGGCTTGGCACGAGGTTTGAAAGTTTATCGCCCCATTGTTGATCACGCAACTCAGACATGCGACTTTGAACCATGCGTTCCAAGTGGCGTTTCTTAGTTTTGTTCTCTTTACTGGGGTAAGAGTCGTAATGTCGGGTCACTGCTTTACTCTCCGTCACCAATCGTCTCACATCCGCTGGAATGACAAGGCGCCGGTCGTCCGGCACTATGACCTCCTTTGCGGATGCACCTACTACGGTGGAGAGGTGATTGGTGAACGAATCGATCGCAAGGGTTACGTCATCTTTTGTCAGGATGTCGTCAGGGATCTTGTCTAGGTCCGGTGAACTGATAGCCTTTAGGGCATCGCCTACTTGCTTCCAGTTCACTATCGTCTTAGTGGGGCGGGGGAGGTCAGTCGTTGGGTCGGGACCTAGTCGCAGTATAATGGGTCGGTGGTCAGAGTGAAGCTCGTGAACCACTTCTATGGAGCGTAACCGGAGTGTTACGCCTCTGAATAGTGCCATGTCAAGCAAGTCAGCTCGGTGGTTTTCCATATAAGGGTAGTGAGTGGGCTCAGTGGGCGCAATTATGTCAAAGTTAAGTTCTGCGATTAGGTTTTCAAGTGCAATACCTCTGGGATTGTTGACGTTACAATTCCATAGGATGTGCTTACTGTTGAAGTCGCCAATCAGAATGACGGCGCTTCCTAATGAGAATAGGGCTTCTAAGTCAGCTCGGACGATCGGCTTTGCGCAAGCTTGGTAACAGGATGCTATGACTATAGGTTGATGACCAGTCATAGCTAGGAGGCAACAAGATGCTTCCATATTAACAAGAGTCGGGGAGGCTCTATGCAAACGCTTACCTCCTATTTCTGTACTTCCGCCGCATCCATATACATTTTTAATTTCGCTGGAACCGCACCGGCACCCGAGCAAAACTCATTCAGCCAATTAGACGTAGCCAGTGTTGCAACCAATCATCGTTTGACACAAGTCAAATTGGAGTTTGAGCGATCCGTTCTGATTGATACAAGTCGAGGTCATCGACTGATTTATCAGTGCTCACCATGTGTATAATGGGTGGCTATTAACTTTCATTAAGCGTGGATGGTTCGCTTCGGTGGACATTGGTAATGGATGAGTTAGAAGTTTATGCCTATGCAGTTTCGAATACTGTATCAGTCGGATTGTGCACTGCTGAACACAGCCTCCCCCATTATGGGTAGGTTCGCCATAATCCTCACGCTTGGCAGGAATCTTGGGGATCGCAGTGTAAGATATCAGTTCCTCAGAAAGCGCTGCTGCCCAGGTGGGCAGCAGCGCTCTTACCACACCTACCAGCCATGCGATTGTGATTGCCAAAAGCCAATCCTTTTCAATTATTTTTCAGGAGAGCTCCAATACTTCAATACCAGCATCTTAATTTGTGTCTAAACTTGTTAATTGTCATCGTCTAGAGCCGAATGAGTTTAGTTACAATTATTTTTATTAAAAATATAAGGCCACTTTTGTGATGGGGTCTTTCGCAAAAACTAAACGAATTAGTAATCTCACAAATCTTTATATTTTCTATAAATGGACAAACGATTACCATCAACCGGACTACAAAAAAAAATTAACAATGGAGTACCAGTCCGTAGTAATACTTTGCACTGGGCCATACCTGATTCCATGTGAATTGTACGCGCTATTTCAGCAAACATTTAGTTCTGATTTATCAGTACGCACATTTAATAATTATTACGTGTATTACGAACATGGCCGTCAATGAGTTTCCATTATGCTGGGTCGATACGGATGCTCGAGAAGCTACATGACTGTTAATAAATAGTCAACTGATGGTTTTACAGAAGAAAGCCTTGCAAAGCTATATAGCTTGTCGAGAATATTATTAATAGAAAATGTTAGTGACGAACACAGGAAAATGCTAATGAATATATTATAAACATAAAATATAATATTAGCACGAATGTTTAGGGTTCTTTTGACTTGGTCTTGCACTAGAACTCCTCTATTGACTAGAACACATTTGTCGAGATTGCTTATTAATACTTTTTATCCCTGATGGCTTTTTGCGTAAGTGAAGCGAAATTAAAGTTTTAAACTTAAAAAAATAAAAGTGCATATTCCCTCCTTAAAACTGGCAACCCATCCTTGATACCTATATTGTTGCGGATATCCATGGGAGACGGTGATCACTTACTACCAGAGATCAGGCGCACGCTAGTTGGTAACCTATCCGATAAAAAAAACGCTTAGACCCTGAAAACCTTTCTTGGCTAGAGTTATCTTGGCAGTTGGCACAATAGCGAAAGTGTTAGACTTAGTAAGGATACTTTGTTTGATTATGTAATTCTGATTATTATTATATTGCTGTTTTCCCGATGGAGGACAGCATGGGGTTTTTCAAAAAGAGCGTGAAGAGATTTCTTCAGGGTCGGCAACGCGCGAGTGATACCCCTGGTGTTGCAAGCGTCGATAAGCTACGGTAACTGCTTACCATCAGGAGAGCCTTACGCTTGTTTGCCACCTTAATGGTATAGAAAAAAACTACACACTATGGCGAAGTTTATCATGGTACAATACTTAATAGTCGGTCTTCCGGACTTCCTCAAATTAATATATTCTGTTTTCCCATCACGCTATTGTTTTTTCGGTTGTTTTATATATAGCAAGATGTTCATTAGCTAGCAGATTTTAACAGGCTAGTCCTGTAACGAAAATCTCCCTAAAATTGATCAACTCAACTAGTCCTTTTAATATTTTTTGACACACTAAATTAGGTATCGGAAATTCTTGTTAGCTAAATAAGTACAAATAGCCCATTGCTTTCGCTAACGTTTGTGCCCTAAATCTGAATTTGTACACACCAAAAGGTTAAAAATTAACCGTTCTATAACTACAAAAGCTCCCTCACAAAAAAGGTAGACTATACAAAATTGGCGATAAAATATAACAATTCATCATGATGCCATGTTTTATTGTGCTCCGAGGATGCCAGAATATTATTTACATTGAATTGATGAGCATTGAACATCATAGAAGACCTTAACGTAAGGACTGTTAAACCGGTATAAAAAAAGCAATATGGGTACTTTACATAAATTATTCATAATTACGAAATGAAATTTGAGAACAACTTTGAATAAAACAGTTAATTATATTGTTTAGTAATCATTAAATATGTAGGTGCTTAGATTAAAATTGACTTATAGATTTGCAGATTTTTTTTTCTGGTAATTTCAAGTTCTATTCAGTTAAATGAATAGCAATAGCACAAATCACTCCACAATATCCTTTACTTAGCATGCAAAAAACTGGCTTATATTTTACACTATTACTTTCATTACCTTCATAAAAAAAGCACTATAAATTTACATTTATTGTTACAGTTTGTTTTAAAATCAACTTCCTGGCTCCATTATTTTGTCACCAAGTAGTCCTATTGAAAACGTTATGATGTGAATATAAGGAAAATATAAACAATTACATCACAATATTTATCTATCTGGGAGATTTTAGATTTAAAATATCGAACATTGAACTTAACTGCAGTGCCCAAAAGCATTTTACGTATTCAAGATGGTCTGTTCTAATATGGGCCGGAGCAAAGATTATGTGGAACCTTTGTTGAGTAATGTAGTTCAGTTTAAGTTATTCAGTCCTCGCCACCAAAGGTTGGCATTTGACCTTAACCCTGACAGCTTCAAAGCCAGAAAGCAAGTCCAATAAGCGAAAAATGTTGTATCGTCAATCTTGACTAGCGATCTGTCGGAGAGAATATGTAGCTATTAGTGAGGCTACGATTGTAATGGACACTGGGATGCCTGTAATTTGTTTACTAGATTTATGCCCTTAATGGATGGATGATTGGAACGTTGGAGATGGGTTTATTCGCTGCAAAGTTGAGTGCAAGCTCTCTAGCTTCAACCTGCCACAGAAATATTGAAATTGTAAAGCAAAGACAGTATTTTGAAGGGCTCGTAGCGAAGTTTGCTCAGCCGTTCTTTAATCATAAGTTAAGCAACGTCCGCCGCGGCAGGAGTTGGATGGGTGACCGCTAGTGACATTACTACTGAGCGCTTCCGTGCTTTGGAAGGCATGTTAAGCCACCGGTCCAGGTTGTTATCTTACGATGGCAGTCGTTACAGTATGGTGGTAGGGCATTTTGCGAATACCCGCCTGGCTAGCTACCACCCTCAAGTAGAAAATCTGTCACCAAGCACCTAACGGTGTGTTCCGGCAGCTGTCCTTGAGAGCCAGTAATTCTAGGCTAGCCTGAACAACATCGTCCACCACATCATCACATACCATCAGGTGAGATAGTGGTCAAAGGCTAACCTATCAGGCATAAAAAAAAGTCGGTTTCTGAGAGTTGTTATCATAATTATTGGTAAAACATTCCGAAATTAGCAACCTACTCCCCAGATTTTAACTTTTCTCCAATTATTAAGAGTACATTGACTCAGTATACTTAGTCTAGGTAGTTCTATTGAATATTGTACTCACCATCTTAAGCCCCTATCTTACAAAGAATAGTGTACTAGTTTTTTACATCCATATATTATTTAAAATTCCTGTCACTTCAAACGTAAACCGCGTAAAGCGCTACGCACAGCTATTTTCAATTTTGGCACCCTTCTGATGAATGGTCCTTGACCTAAGACGTAATTGATGGACCCTAACTGAAACTTAGGCATCAGTAGATTAATGACCAGCAGATAGCCAGGTCGGTACCAGATAATGTATCTGGTCACTAGACCATTAATTCACTGCGGTTACTTAACTTGATCAATTCCAATTTATGTTTTAGTACGTAGTTTAGTTACAAAGGGATTGTTGCAGCCACTTGGTGATTTTGGATTTTTATAAACTGACTGTAACATTTTGTATCCTATCGTTTTACGAATTCTATTTATGTTTTCATATTGTGACAATATTATGTTAGAGTTTTTGTTACAAGTAAATTCTGTTTATCAGTACTAATATTATAAATGCGAAAGTAACTCTGTCTGTCTGTCTGTTACGCTTTCACGCCAAAACTACTGGACCGATTTGAATGAAATTTGGTATGGAAATAGTTTGAGAACCGGGAAAAAACATAGGATAGTTTATATCCAACTGCGCAAAAAGAGGTTATTGTTTTTTCGCGATAACCGACAAACGCGCGGGCGGAGCCGCGCCGGGAAAGCTAGTAATATAGAATTCTGCGATACATATCCGTTAATTATGGTTAATTTTACTTATATTTTATTCCCACAGCGTTTTTGTTTCATTTATAACTTGCCTTAGAAGTGAAGCATCAGGATATTTTAACTAGTAAGGGGTTTGCTAATTTTTATTGGCCCTTTTCTACTCTTCTTCTATTAATTTACAAATTCGAGCTGTTCTTAGTGTGTACAGTCGCCTGCAATAACAATTATACACATTGTGTCAAAGACTTCTGTTTCTCCCTATGTACACATAAGTATAATAATTTACAAAGAATATACATTCAAAGAAAAATTTGTATTTATTACTCATGTTTATGATAAACAATTAATCGATAATGAAGAACTTATTCACATCACATCATTTTGAAAATAACGAAATGTATACTTGTTATTGCAGGCGACTGTACCTACTGAATTATTTCTCTGAACCTAATATTGTTGTTTAAAATTTCATCATAGTGTCCTAATACAAAATTTACTTACAAACAGTTTATTTACAGAAATTTTAATCCCATATACAGATACTATATATTAATTAACACACTGCAGAATATGTTCGTTATGCGCCTCTCTATGTATCGCTGACAAAGGCAGTACCCAAATCAATATCCAAGATAGTTACAGGCAATACACCAAACCAATTACATACTCCGATGTACGAGATACAATAGGCCGTTGTCGACATGTCCTGTAACAGGGTACTGTCACATATAGTCATAGTATAATACCATTGCAGTAGATCATCTTTTATTTTATCAACTAGAAGGTAATAAACTCTTATTAGTTATTAGACTATTTATCCATATGCTCATTATGGATAAATTGTCTAAAATAATTTTCATATTGTAAACGGAAACCGCTTTAATGAGAAAAATGTAAATAACAAACAAATAGAAATGCTTAATGTAATTTACAGTTTTATTGCTGCTCTATTACAAGTAACTGCTTAGATTCCGTAAACAGCCTAAAACTTAAAATTCAAATAAATGTGATACACCACATGACCTAATTCCGCAAAATAATAATAATGATACCATCACCAAAACAATAGTAAATTCGTAAATAACGCCGCTTTACTTAGTTCCGGGGCTAGAACCCCAAACAAGTTATTAAGTTTTTAGAATAAATATTATTTTTAATATTCATCCCCCCATTACATGGGACAAATAACATGTCTGGTATTTTCCCAGGTTTTAAAAATCTCATCAAAATGTATTGTTTAATATCATCAAAAAATGCCAACTTATGATCTGTGAGTTACCAGCATTGAGTTCTATTACCGTGAAACAATAACAGTGAGCTTTTATAAAATGTATAAAGTTATTTTATAAAATGTATACGTTCGAAAAGGTGCTAGTGTTATTGTTTTATAAATTTAGAAATAATGATATTTTGTAATACCCAATGTACTTATGTGTGTTTTGTTTATGTATATTGTAGTATTAAAAATTACAAATTATTATTTCAATTCAATAAATGACAACTGCAGCTATGGCTGAACCCTGGCACTTTGTCACGCTGTGGAACAACACGTCGTCCAATGATTAGCCACTCTTGTTAACTCTGGTTGCTATAAAACCTTTGTTATAATTACGTTTTCTAGAACAATTTCAATAGAAATAATTTGTCTCCCATTTCCTCATAATAGATATCTCTAGAAATCTGTTCCTAATCACTCACAATTTCCTTTTCACAACTAAGCAGGCTAAAATGGGAGCGTTTATGACGAGTATTCTTACTGGGTAGAGATACGTTGAATGTGGACCGCATGCATGTCCCTATTACAGAATATATGAGTATTTACGGCCATACGATACATATAGGCAGATGCCACACATGCTCCGCCTTAATTCGAATAGATGATATGCAGGGTTGCTACCTACTGAATATATGGGATGCAAATGTGAACTGAATGATGTTGATTATTTCCATAAAAGGTGACTTTGCCTGGATGAGATCTCTATTTAGGGAGTATTTTATAGGATATAAATATATTATATTTGAATTTATTTGTTCCAATTGTAAACAATGATATGATGCATTTTCAGAAACGTAGGCAAAAGATATGCCTACGTTTACATACTACGTTAATATGATATAATGACTATAAAAATATACGTAAAAGTATATGTTCTTTTTAATTTGAAAGCTGTATAACCAATATAAATTAATATTACGCTTACGAAATGCTTGTATAAATACTGACAATAAAGATAACAATCAAAATTATTCGACGTATCAGTAAAAATATGTCGAGTAATATCTGTGTAGTATGGACAAGTATTCCAATGTCAGTGTTTGTTTCAGTTCGTATGAGGTAAGATTTTGCGTTCTCTTACATTTTTATCAGTTGACATTGACTTTCAATCAATAACATTGGTAGCAAGATTCTGATTAGGTAGTTTATTACAATGATGCGTTGTTGTTTATTTACTGTAAAAAGTATACAAGCATCTAATTAAAAGTATTACTGTGTAAGATTTACTTGTGTGTTTGTTATGGAATCTAAAGTTTTTTTTAATGTAATTTTGACGGAACATGAATGACAAACTGCAATGCGCCCTGCTCGTACCTGTAGTTTCATAATTACTGGCTCTCGAAGACTGCTGCCGGAACAGACTGCCAGGTTCTAGGCAACAAATTTTCTACTGGTGGGGGTAGTAGGTAAGCCTGTAGAGGTTTCGCAAAATGCCCTTCTACTGTGCGGTACAACTCAAGCCGGCGGTAGGAATCGAACCACGTATCTGCGGCACGGCAGTCCACAGCTACCACTTATTCTAGAAAGGAATTTCATCCATTTCTTATGTTTGTATATTAGAATATGATGGAACTGTTACCTTAATATCGTGTGTAGTTCTCATGAGATCACTGTAATATGGTTCCATCAGACTGACTGAGCATTGACGTGTTTCTGCTTGTTTTAAGTTTTGACATGCACCTAACGAAAAAGCTTTTTTTAGGATGTCAAACTAATAACTTGAATGACTAGCATGATTTTGTTATAATATTTTGTATATTTTGAAGTTTTCACATCTGTTCAGTTTCAAAACGCAATAACAGTCAATACTTATGCATTTTATTTATCAGGCCACTTTTATGCCTTCCGTGTATCTAAAACCAACATAATTTTTACGTCACATAAATGGTCCTAGATATTTCTGATTTTTTAAATTAAATTTACTATACTCGAACCTATATAGATCTAATAACCTTACACAGATTTGACCTTTGTAAACGCAAATTACACACAAAGCGGTTAATATACTTTTAATAAATTTCCGAATGAGAACGCAACCCTACTTGAAATTCATATTAATGCCGGCCAACAAGAGCGGCCCATCACCGATATTGATATAAATTGATAAAGACTCGTCGCGACATTCATTAATATGCTCCGATGCAAATATCTTATCTAGTGCTTTCATTACTCTTAATGATTCTAAACGGAGTTTGTTCATCTTTAATAGTTTCCTACATTTGATTTATGACGTTGAAAATGACATAGCTCTGTCTATGAACTATTTTCTGCAAGAATGCTTCAATGATACTATGTGTACCTATACTTGTTTAAGTTGTGTTATATAAAAAATAGCAGGAGCTAGTTCATTAATTTTTTTTTTAAAGTCATCATTAGCCATTACAACATTGAAGTACTTACGATACAAAAGCCCATTGTTCATATTTTAAAAATATTCACCTGGTGAAGCAAAATTCAGAAGCGACGCTTGCATGCATTGCATTAAATTCATATGAGAAATCTGAAATACTCTTAGCCGTTAGTAGCCGGTAAGTTATTTCATTCCGTCATTAAAAGCACCTACGCCAAAACCGTTGAATAAGGCTCATGTAAAGCTTTCAATACTAGAAAAGCTGAAGAAAAAAGATATGAAAAGCCTATGTTCAAAAAAAGGAGTTGATCAGGATCATTTAAATTATTCGTTGATCATTTTCAATTATATTATTGTAATTATTTAAAATAAATTATCAAAATAAGAATTGTCTATTATACAGGGTTGTTGGTAAAGTGCTAACAACCTTTAAGGGTGACTTCTGCTAGTCCTTACAAACATTTTGTGATAATTTTTTAGTGTTTTACTGCCTACTCCGAGCCAAGAGCGCCCGCCGCGCGGTAACATTTGACCGCACCGTGCTCCCTTTGAATAGAGTTTTGAATATTTACATCAAGCGAAGTAGTAAAAAATATGAAATAATACATTGCAGGTACAAGAGAATTTTGATATCAGGTGGTCCTTATGCTTATTTAGACAAAAACATGTTGAAATAAATCAAAACAAAGAAAAGAGTTTGTTAGGTCTAGCAGAACTCAACCCTAAGAGGTTGTTAGCATATTAACAATAACTTTGTTAATTTAAATTATATTATGAAATTAATGGTGGTAAAGTTAAATAAAAATTAGAAAACATGATTTACTACCAGTTTCTCTTTGAAAACTACTACTAACTGTTACACGAAGGACTTAGGTATATGGTTGCTTATATATATATTTTCACGCATAGCCAATCGTAAAAGCCAGGCTTTGTTTCATTAACTTTCTAGATCAACATTACGTCAATAAAAAACTTACATAGTGTAAAATTCCCAAAATCTTAGTATTTAATCTCAAAAACTGAAATGTTTATTAAGCGTTACCTAATTCTTTATTACCGAAAGTAACCTCAGGAATTTGGCCTTGATTATCAGAAACGGTATTTTAAAATAATGAAATCAAGGATATCCTTTATAAGTTGTTAAACGAACAACAGGATACATTACAAAAGCTTTTAGGATTGGAGTCACACTGTCCAAATTATTTAGGCCACGCATCCGATTCATAAGATTCAATATTTATCTTATCACGAAATTATCAATCGACAAAAACATCCGCGAGAGATGTAATAATCTTCATTTATTATGTTAAAATTCGTCAATTGTTTTATTTTTACACTCAATTAACATATTTTTAACTCGCGAAATCATGATATATAAAATGGGTACCAAACTTAGCTACTAGCGCTAAGAATATTTAAATTGTTAATTTATCCCGCAGATGCGAGAAATTAGATTTGTCAAATTGTCAACGTTTATAGTTTTTTTTAGTTATTATAACACTATTACGTTTCTCTGTGCCGTGCTGGGATACAAAATCACCTCTCTTTCTCCCTCACTTCCACCCGCAGGTTGTAACGGCCCCAGAATCCTATACTATTTTTTTTAAATCCCAAATATTTAAAATTCCAAATATAATCATTTTAAATTAAATAATAATTAATAAAGAAACATTAAAACTTAAAACTAAAACAACCACCTAACTTACACTAAAATTAAACTGAAACTCTGAATTAAACTGAACTGATCCTATTTTTGCTTCAACTTAAAGATCGTGCTTGACTAAAAATTCTGATCCCAAATTTTCGAATTACTAAAGAAGCCTAAAATAACATATTAAATATTTTTCTTTAATCTAAAATTATTGTGATTTGAAATATGGCATGTGAATCGTCTAGTATAGTGGTAGGACCTTAAGAAGTGACCTATTGTAGTAATCCATTTTCTTTTAAGGTAATTAAGAAAGAACTTGTCTAACCTAACAGATAATACTCCTAAATAATATGTACTTAACCAAACATTTAAATCTATTAAATTAAAATTTATAATTAAAATAAGAATCATAAAGATGGACCTATTATACTAGTTATTATACTATAGTATTCTTATAGTAAAATAATTGACAATCACTCAATATAACTTAGAATATTATTTGTTCATTTAACGATGTAAAGGAATAGAATTTGAATGTATTATTAAATTAACGTAGACATTCTGAATTAGTGAACAAAGAATAATAGAAATCTCGTAAAATATCGGAATTAGGTATTTAAGACCAATAGTAAATTATTAGGGAACCTGAAGTCTAAAACTAGGTAAATCATTGTAAGAGATGTTACATAAGAGATAAATGTATTATATTTCTAAACCATAATTTCAGGAAAAGCAATTATAAGTGAAGTACCAATACGGTATTAAATCGTATAAAATTAATTAAATCGTTAGATTATTAATTCATTAAACGGCTAAATATTTTTTGTTGGGGAGTAAATAATTGTTTCTTAGAACAAAATAGAAATTACGGGAAATTTAAATGAAAAACAATGAATTTATTATACAAATAGATAAAAGCAGATAAATGAATCCTAAGGTAATTTGTACAGATCCCAAATCTAAAATCACGTGTATAAATTGTTATTGTAGATAGTCTCAAATTAAAAATAGGTATCGGGAAAACCAGACATAAAATCTAGATAAAGTAAGTAGTATAGAATTTGGCTCAAAATAGCGTAGTATAAATAACTATACACCAGATATGTTTTGGCTATTGTAAGGAAAACAACATGAAACTAGAATTTACTTGAATTTTTGTACTCATAATAATATATTGTCATGACTCCTAAGACTTCCTGAGATTTCCCCCAAAATTGCAAAATATATTAAAGCTTAACAATAACAACCTAAGATGCATAACGGCTTATCTAGTATAGTTAGTGAAATATATTAGAAGAAGATATTTTCTCTAAAATACCTTACTATGTTAGGTTAGCTTACCTTGACTTTAACTCTAGGAAACTAAGATGTATGAATTAATTATATTATTATTATGTTTTGTGAGAGAGGCTGATAAAGGAAATATACCAAAATGGATAATCAACGAACTCCGTAATCACCTTATATTTTAGGCGACTTCAATCATTTGAAGATCTAAATAGGAAAGAAAAGACATAAATTAATTTAAATTATATATTACAAAATCCGTAATATGTATATCTAAATAAACTTAAATCTGTCGGAAATATAAAGAAAACTACGAAATATTGAATATTGTATTCTAAAATACAAATTGACCATTTACTTCCTCAATATTATGTTCTCAACGTCATATAGTAAAATGGATATTATATAAGATAAAGTATTGAACAAAATTGTTTGATGAAATTTGATTAAGTAAATTGAATTATTTTAAAATTGGTCTATTTAAAAGAGTAGGAGAATGGACTATACTGATAGTTCATAGATTATTTTGACTCTGACTTCGACACTATTCAATTTTGAAAGTATAACGTTTATTGGTAGTAAACTAGCAAAAAGGTATTTTATAACATATTGTTATTGTAAGATTTTATTGTTTGATAAGTTGCAACTTTGATAACTAGATGGATCCATCGTATATTAGTTAGCAGTTTTAAGGAAAAGTTCAAATTCTGAAGTGCCAGGGACTTGCAACCCCTGGAGTACGTTTCAGAAGGCCTTCTTTACGGCGCACGACGCCAATGCTCATCGGTTCACTTAGGTAAAGCCTTCTCCTTAAACCAAATACTGCTTAACTTCCTAATTTGAACACATTATTGGATAATTCATAATATCCATATAATGAGTGTCATTGATTGATTATTTCTCAATTTACTTTTACATATTTCGTACACGACATCATGTCTAATTAGTTAATATCATTGATATGATACGTTTCGGTTTGAAATAGCATGTTATTTAAAGTATTGTGGTACAATCCATATTATTATTTGATTTCAATGAAAAATTTGGTTATATATTTTAGGACTTACTTTGCCTAAGTTTTGTAAGATCACGTGTTTGTGATAACAAAAGTGAATTATATTTATACTCTGACTCAAGTACTCAAATATGAATATATAAAGTTTAGAGGAGTTATTTATATTCCCTCTGATTTTCTCATGTCGAATATAACATCTTTCATCCTTACAGCAGAAAGACTTATTGAAGTTGTGGTCGCATTTGCACCAATATTCAACAATGTATCATCATGGTTGAATATAATTTATATTTCATATTGTTGTTTACATATATACGAGGACTTACATGCCTCATTCTTGTCGTAAAGGTGTCAATCCATATTGGTTGAATAAACTTAAAGCATTCGTTATATCCACTTAAATACTTGAGTAGAATAATCATACACATTTATAAGTTAGTTTAGACAAAATAAATTTTCTGGAACAATATTCAGAAAACATTGGGGTAGGATTAGGACACAAAATCAATATAATTTACTATTGCAGTAGATTAGAACTGATAGACCCAAGAATACTAGTGTATACTAGTTGAATAGTGTATCAATCCCGTAAATTTTATAATACTCAAATAATTCAATATAAACTTACGTACATAAATTTTCTCCACATATTTTTTATGCTCTCCATAAATCGTTTTTCTAGTATGATTTCTTTCTAGTATCTTCTAATAGTAGGCAAATCATACCTATGTCTTATATTTTAGATTTAAGCGAAAATTACTTTAAAAAATACTATGATATTTCAATTTTTCATGTCATTTTGTATTCTTGACAGATCCTCTCAACATTTTCAAACTATTCTATGCCTCTTTCTTTTTAAACATAAAATGAGGTCACAATCTCATTCCAGATTTAAGACATCAAAAAGGTTAGCATACACAAATATTGACTATAAAAATTTCTTACTTAGGATGAATAATTTATTTCTGATCTTTAGGTTCTGTACCACATTCAATTATATTATTAGTATTTAGTGACGGAACTTCCTACTCAAGGTATGTTCCGTTACAAGGTGTCATAAGAGGTGACTAGAGAAAGATTACATTATTAGTTATTAGAATCCAGTTTTTTTTTTCCTTCATACCTACTATTTTCTTTTTATATTTAGTTTACTCTACATATAACTCGTATTAATAAGCCAGGCCGTCACACTTATACATATTACGTTGTTTGTATATATATACAAACAGACGTGGATATACAAACATGCACCTGTCCATAAAAATTAGGTATAATTGTTTTAAAGCCGAATTCGATTTTCATATTATTATAGTTTGTAAATGTACTTTGTGATTTTTATTCAATAAATATTAGTTTTTTTTTATATATTTTTTGTATATTGGTTAACTAAAAATAAATACGTGACGAATCGATTATCTCCTTGTTTTGATGTCCGTAAAATAATAAAATGCCCTGTCGCCATTCGTTATGAAGCTTAAGCCCATAAGCTTCCTGCGTGGCTGTCATTACCACTGAATACTGCAAAACTAACTAGCCCCTTCGTTTTTCCTCTTTGTCTTTGCATATCATATTCTACGTACGTAAGTATTTATGCAAATAACCAAAATTAAATCGCTTTAACACATCATTATAATTGACAATAATCACACAACAATCATTAATAATGATCTTTACAATGGACAGTAATTGGTATGTACTATAAAACTCAGCAGTGTGCAATAAATCTGACTTTTACTCATGTAAACCCTCAATTATTACTGACGAGTAATATTCTTGAAAATCCGGTTTTCAGAATGGATGAGATTTCGACAATATTTCATGGATATAAATTTTTCCCGTCAATCGAATCATAAAATAACTTTATTAATTGGCAGTCCTAAATGTTCGCAAATCATAAAAACATAGTTGACGTTAACATAAAAGTCAGGAACAAAGTCCCATAAAAGCGTGTAATATATTAATGGTTATTCAAACATACATATTGACTCACAACTTTTGAATCATACATTCATTTTATTAACAAATGACAAGCTTTTTCGGTATTATAGGTTTATTAGGTTTATTTTTTACCGCTTGTTTTTCGGAAAATGTTCCTATGAGCTTTTTGACATTATTCTTGCATCGAAATTTTACCACCGCACATCTCGGCACCGTCAAAAGACCCACCCCTACATCCAGCAAGTATATACATCACACACTGTTCGCTTTTGTCGCTCCTTTCTTCCGCGTACTTGTGGGATCTGGAACCTTCCTCCGGAGATTTTTCCAGGATGCTACGACACCGACCGTTCTCTGGGCAGACAACGCATCTGCAGCGCAGCTAGTGTTGCAGATATCCATAGGCAGCGGTTACCGTTTACCATCAGGGGGGCCGGCTGCTTATTTGTTAAAAAAATATGATTCTTCTAAACCCTCTTGTCAAATGTCATAAAATGAGCTTAAAGAGCAGCATGCTGTCACTCAGTAGAGTTTTTTCTGCATACAATGGACTCACAACAGGGATACTTACCATCCTAATGGCTAGATTACACAACAGATAGAGGGCATGCCATCAACAAGACCATTCCCAAGGAGGCAAGGTGGTATAGGTATATAGGCCGGTCTTAAAACCGAAGCAAAACTTTTTTAATACTCTTGTATTGTTCTTAATAGATATGATATGTTATACTGGGGTGCGTTTTTATTTGTCGTCCGACGACGTCCGACGACGCCCCGAGCGTTTTTATATGCCCGGAGCGATCGTCCGATGATCATCCGGAGCGTTCTTATATATCGCTCGACGACGCACCGGTCGCCCCACGAAATCGGTGGATAAACATCGCCCTGACGTTTCATTTGACAGTTGGGACTTGATTTTTCTTTGTTTTAAGTTACTTTTTGTTTACGTAGACTTCTGTTTACAAAATTTTATTATAATTATTGTTATATTATGTATGTTTGTTTTAGTTATGTATTCTGGAAAAGTACATAATTGTAAATACATTTCTTCTGAGTCAGTGAAACATTTTAAGTAGTGTTCTTGATACAGATATGATACAGAGCCGTTCTTAAAAGGCGGACGAAGAGCGTCGCTCTGCTTGGAGCGATCATCCGTCGTCGGACGACATATAAGAACGCACCCCTGGCCCCACATGAAGCATAAGAGTAGATATTCGATGATAGTCACATTAAGATTAAGTTGAAAGAACAAATACTTACTCGTATAACCTGAAAATTATTTTTTGTTTAACTTTTTAATATGTAATGAATAAAAATATTGTTTTTAAAGTTTTCATCGATTAAAGCGTAGTATGCTTCGTCATTCCTTATGAAAATAGTGCTCGCTGCGGTCATTAACGAGATGGGTGACCGCTAGTGCCATACTACTATTATATAATACTTAGTGCTTCCGTATTTCGGTGGGTAGGTAGATTAAGCCCGTTGGTTCTGATTAGTCTTGGGGTGTCAGTCAATATTACATGGTGGTAGGGCATTCCGCTATTGCCCGCCTGGTCAGCTACCATCCTCAAGTAGAAAATCTGTTTTCAAACTGTTGACTACAAACTTCTTTGTATAAATGTTTGTTCACCTATATCTCTTGAAGATCTGTGTTCCAGCAGCAGTTAAGATCCAGTTCAACTCTAAGTAAAGTATGCTTACTACGTTCGACATACAATTTTACATCAGGTGAGTTGGTGGTCAAAACTTAGCCTATCAGCAATAAGACCTGCAGAAATATAATAATTGAATTAATGATCAAAATCTGGGCATCGCTTGGCTCAACGTATAAGCGTTGCAATTCAACAAGACAATGCTGCCAGCAAGCTGGACACGCTGCCAACTGATAGTGGACCCGAGTATTTGGACTGCCTGTGAGTCTCCAATGACTTATATGTTGTCTAAATGCTTTTATTGTAGTAGCTGTAGTGTATGGTTCGTAGTATTTTGTGTAAAGGCATTGAATTAATTATCTACTTAGTTTTATAAGCTACTCAAATTATTTTCTTGAAATTTGACACACCGTTAGTGATTGGTCCAAAAATAATTAGGTATACATTAGATTCATAACACAAATTTGGAACACTCCTGATTCGTAACTAACTTGCTTAAACAAACAACGTGCGTGAACAACAAACGTGCTTAATACATTGTGCAGGCAAAATCAGATATATCTGCTAGTTTGTGCAAAGCACGTGTGAATAGCAAATAGCATGCAAGTAATAACTATCTTTCATTTTTGTTACCACTTAGGCTAATGATAGTGTTAGCCACGGCTGTTAAATGTTTACACTTTCTCTGGTATTGAACATAAAAATTTACGTATGCTGGTTTTATCTTGTTAAAATATATGAAAATAACTAGCTTCCCGGGCGCGGCTCCGCCCGCGCGTATGTCGGTTATCGCCCGAAAACATTAACCTCTTTTTGCGCAGTCGGATAAAAACTATCCTATGTTTTTTCCCGGGTCTCAAACTATCTTCATACCAAATTTCATTCAAATCGGTCCAGTAGTTTTGGCGTGAAAGCGTAACAGACAGACAGACAGACAGACAGAGTTACTTTCGCATTTATAATATTAGTACTGATGTTTGCAGTTAGGTTTGCTGCAGGATATATCAAGAGTAGTTATTTATTTTCAGTGGTACAATGGTTTTTTATTTTTGTTTGGGACCGAAGTAAATTGATACGATAAAGGTAATTAATAGATTCAGGCGTTACTTTGCGGAAATCCATATTTAGTAATAATTAATATTTAAAATAATAATAATAATTCAACTTAAAAACATATCTAGTGACTAATTTTCTAATTAATTAATTCAATTTACAATTTTTAATTCATTAATTAATTTACTAATTTTCCAGCTAAGCCGACGAGACGTCACTTTTTAGCTGCGTGGTGTTTGTGACGTCACGTCGGCTTAGCAGGAAAATTACTCATATAGATAGGTGTTTTATTTACTGTAATATCTAGTTAAAATAAATTCTGTCACAAAAATATGTTATTGGCTGTTTTCATTAAAAAAGTGCCTAACAATATTGTTATGAACTGCCGTTTTTAACTTATTATTATGTCTTGAGTTGCACTATTAGCTACTGCAATGCTAGTTTATTTCGCGTACTTCCACAGTATTATGTCGTATGGTGTATTGCTGTAGGGAGCTGCTGCTTACAAAAGCATAAAATTCGAGCCATATATTAAATGGATCCTAGGGAATCTCTAAGAGATCTTTTTAAAGAAATTGATATATTAACTTTACTGAGTCTGTATATATTTGAAAAAATATTATGTACGTCCGGAAAAAATGAGTAAATTTTAATTAAATAGTGACAACCACGACTACAACACTAGAAATAAATATAAAATAGCGGTACCAGGTTTTAGACTAGCAAAGACAAATAAAAGGTTTTAGGTAATTGTGTGCGGTTTTAAAATTCCCAAACATATTACAATGTTCACAGAAAGAAAATTCAAGTTGCATGTGAAAAACATTTTGTATAAGAAATCCTACTACACAGTTTCTGATTACTTAAACGACAAAAATGCTTGGAAAATTCCGCCTCTGCCAAGCTATCACCTGTCACCTACGTAATTTAAGCAAATATTGTTTGTTTGTTTGTTTAGGGAGGACATAGATGCTGGCTACCGCCTGTGCGGTCGTCCAGCTCCACCGGGTTTTGGGCGAGGGCCTGGCCCTACAATAGCCCGGGAGGGAGAAGTGCCGAAGGCACTTCTCCCGAGACGGGCGTAGAAGGCGAAAAGCGCTTTCTACCTCCGTCTCCTGCGGACGCCGAAAACGTACCGCTATTATAGGAGGGGTTGACAGCGAGCTCAAGGGCACCACTGTGGATCGGACCTCGGCTTGTCTCGCTGACGAGAGACATGGGGGGGATCGGAGCAAAATGCCTCTGTGCAACTGCAGTGTTGCACAATTGGGCCCTACTGAATAATACTCTTTGACTATTTGGAGAGCAATTTATCGTGACCTTGTTTTTGCCTCGAGCTCGCCGGCGAGCTCGGTGTTTGATTGTGTGACCTCTGATTACCTCACACCTGGGGATTTTACCTCGACGACTTGCGGATAACGCTAAAACTGCCAATGTAATGGCTGCGATGGGGTCATCCGGGTCGTCTAATACCTGCCGTGGTCGGCGACGGGGGGGTTTGAAAAATGGGATAGAAGAGGCAGTCGAGTAGTTCGATGCCTGGACAACCAATGGGTTCGGGTGGTGGGGCGCTCGATCAAAGTATCGGCGGGCGCAGTCCTTATTGAACTGTGCTAGAGAGGGAAGGTTTAAGTCGCAATGCAACTCGGTGTTCCGGATATACCACGGGGCACCGGTTGCATTACGAAGAAAACGGTTTTGGATGACTTGAAGTTTATGAAGGTGGGCCTCACTAGCATGACTAAACACTACTGATGCGTAAGTCATGATGGGGCGGATGCAGGCAGTGTAAAGTGTCTTCTTATTACTAAGAGACATTTTACTCTCTTTGCGAAGTAGGGGACCAAGGCGACCCATTACGAAGGCCGCTCTGTTACGGACGGTTGTTATGTGATCGTTAAAGGTGAGATGACGATCAAGGGTGACTCCGAGGTATTTTGTTCTAGGAACCCAGGGAATGGGTTCGTCGAACAAAATAAGCGGTTTCGGGTAAGGGGAGCGTGTCTTCTCAGTAAAGCACATAGCTGTGCTTTTAGCTGGGTTGACCGCGATGCGCCATTTTCGGAACCAGTCACCGATCTCGGTGACGGCCCGTTGAATGACGAAATAGGACTGTCTGTTGATATGCCACCCAGTGGTGTAAATGGCGGTATCGTCCGCATATTGGGCTAGGAATACTTTGGGCTGAGAGCGTGGGATGTCACTGGTATACAGTGCAAAGAGAATAGGTGATAGCACGGAGCCCTGAGGGACTCCGGCTCTGACTGGGTGGGGGGAGGAGAGGGTGCCTTCCACGCGATAGCGAAAGCTTCTGGCTTTAAGGAAGTCTTGTAGGATGAGCACAAGACGTTCTGGCACGCCAAATTGGTATAGCTTGTAGATCAAGCCATTGTGCCAGACTTTGTCAAAAGCTTTCGCTACGTCGAGGAAGACTGCTAGCGTAGTCTGGGGTTTGGGGTACTTATTGAAGCCCTCAATGATGTGCTCCGTGAGGCGGTGCACCTGTTGGACGCATGAGTGTCCGGGTCTGAAGCCAAACTGCTCATCTGGGATAAGGTGGTGTTCCTTAGCATGGGACTGGAGACGGTTTGCAAGTAACCGCTCGTAAAGTTTGCCTAAGGCACTGAGGAGGCTGATGGGGCGGTAACTGGTGGGGTCAGATGAGCTTTTGCCTGGTTTGTGAATGCCAATGACATTTGCACATTTCCAGGTGTCTGGGAATAAGCAGTGGCTCATAGCAGCATTGAAGATGCTGACTAAGAGATGGATGAGAGGAGGAGAGAGGGTTTTAAGAACCCTGTTGGAGATGCCATCGGCACCGGGGGATTTGCGCGGTCGGAGGGCCTTGATCAGTCTCTCCACCTCAGCGTAAGTCGCTAAGGTGATTGGTGGGAGTTCAGAGGTGACCACAGAGCTTTTACGTTCGACTTCAGCATCCACCGAATCGAGGTGAGCTTGGTCAACGTGATCTACGTTAGGGGAACACTGAGCCTCTAGGCTATCAGCTAGGCACTCAGCTTTGTCTTCGTCAAAGAACGCTGGGACTAGTGGGACTGGTCTGTATAAGGGAGGCATGTCGTTATGGTTACTTCCTTTCAAGCCTCGCGCCAAGTCCCAGTAAGCATGGTGGCTTGGCACGAGGTTTGAAAGTTTATCGCCCCATTGTTGATCACGCAACTCAGACATGCGACTTTGAACCATGCGTTCAAAGTGGCGTTTCTTAGTTTTGTTCTCTTTACTGGGGTAAGAGTCGTAATGTCGGGTCACTGCTTTACTCTCCGTCACCAATCGTCTCACATCCGCTGGAATGACAAGGCGCCGGTCGTCCGGCACTATGACCTCCTTTGCGGATGCACCTACTACGGTGGAGAGGTGATTGGTGAACGAATCGATCGCAAGGGTTACGTCATCTTTTGTCAGGATGTCGTCAGGGATCTTGTGAAGGTCCGGTGAACTGATAGCCTTTAGGGCATCGCCTACTTGCTTCCAGTTCACTATCGTCTTAGTGGGGCGGGGGAGGTCAGTCGTTGGGTCGGGACCTAGTCGCAGTATAATGGGTCGGTGGTCAGAGTGAAGCTCGTGAACCACTTCTATGGAGCGTAACCGGAGTGTTACGCCTCTGAGTAGTGCCATGTCAAGCAAGTCAGATCGATGGTCTTCCATATAAGGGTAGTGAGTGGGCTCAGTGGGCGCAATTATGTCAAAGTTAAGTTCTGCGATTAGGTTTTCAAGTGCAATACCTTTGGGATTGTTGACGTTACAATTCCATAGGATGTGCTTACTGTTGAAGTCGCCAATCAGAAGGACGGCGCTTCCTAATGAGAACAAGGCTTCTAAGTCAGCTCGGACGATCGGCTTGGAGCAAGCTTGGTAACAGGACGCTATGACTATAGGTTGATGACCAGTCATAGCTAGGAGGCAACAAGATGCTTCCATATTAACAAGAGTCGGGGTAGGTAGGGGAATGCAGTGCAGGGACCTTTTGTAATAGATAAGAGTGCCTCCCCCACGGGAGTTCACTCTATCATTACGTACCGTTCTGTAATTGGCAAACCTAGGGTTCGCCTTCCCCGGTTTTAGAAAGGTTTCCTGCACGCATAAGATATCGATAAGGTGGGTACAACAAAAGTCGTGGACGAGGTCACGTTGTTTGAAGAGGCCGTCAGCGTTAAATGACGCTAACGAAACTGAGTACGGTTTCGTGCGTTCGGTTGTACTACCCATAGTGGTTGTACTGGGGCGGGGCCTGGGGGACGAAGCGCTTAAGGGCGCTTAGTAAGTTTGCGTGTTCCAATGTGTATTGGATCACGTCCGCTGGGGATTGAGCGTATTGCATCTTGTGGAATAGCTCTTGTACCTCATTGATGTCAACCGACATAGCCAGATCGCTGACTAGGTTGATTGCCTCTTGAAGAGGGGCAGCCATCAATGGCATAGGGGGAGCTTGTGGCCGGGAAGCGGCGCGGGGAGGGGCGCCAACGGTGTTGGCAGCGGGTGCCGGGAGCGCGGGGCGAGCCGGGGCCGGTGCGCGGGCAGGGGCCGCGGCGCGGGCGGGTGCGGGTGCGGGCGCGGGTGCGGGCGCGCGGTCCGGGGCGCGGGCGGTAGCGACGGTCTTAACCATACTGGGTGGTTTAGACCATGCGTTACGGGCTGGGAGCGGCGCGGGTATTACCTGTGAGGCAGGTACTACCGTTAGTTTAGGGCTTACCCGTTGGTAGCGGTCATAAGAGGGACGGGTCGGCCTATGCCTTGCCACCCTGTGGTTCACTCGTGGTGCTTTAGGGCAACCACGGTAATTCGCGGTATGCCCTTGAGCACCGCATAGGACACAACTAGGTGGGTCCGGCGAGTCCCGGGTGCGAGTGCACGCTGCTGTCGCGTGATCGCCTAGGCACTTAACGCACCTAGCGCGAGCGAAGCAGAAACGGGAGGCGTGCCCGTATAGTTGGCAGTTATGGCACTGCGAGGGACTCCCATTCTTGTATGGGGCTTGGACATCGAGTCCTGAGAGGCCACAGACCTTTTTTAAGTTAAAAATGGCCTTGCCTTCAGGTGTAAGATCTAGTACTACGAGTACTAGATCGTGGGGACTGCGGTCCTTCCCGCTGTACATGCGGTGAACTGCATGTACGGGGAAGTCTTGTGCCTTCAGGTCGGCACATACCGAATCGGTATGTACCTCCTTGGGCACACCGCGGATGACAACGCGGAGGACTTTCTCCTCTTCGAGCGCATAAGTGTGAAAACTTATGCTCTCTTTACGGAGGAGCTTTGTTAGCGCTCTGTGGTCGCTAATGGTGGACACTTGGACTTTAATGCCCTGCTGCGTGGAGCGGGCATTAGTATAATGGATCCCACGATCCGAAACTAGCAAATATTGTAACAATTGTATTATATTATATGTAACACATTGTTAAAGGACGTTTAAAAGAATGGCCCCGAGTTTCTTGCCCGTTCTTCTTGCAGTGGCTCTATAATTTTTTTGCTGAACGTGGCAGTACAATGTAAAATATTTCAATATTAAAATTTGTAATTCACCTTCATAAGAGCGTCTTAGACGCCTAAATTCAATAAATAATTTTGAATTTGAATGCACCTCACAACTTAATAATTTTGGTCAATGATAACTGCATCCAATCATACAGTACTTAACTTTATTGTATTTGGTTGATATATTCGTACGTGAGTGAGTAATTTACCTAATATATCTTTTACCGAGTACACCTTTAACTAGTATTTCATTTGTGCCTATATCATATCAATTCGCTTTATTCCCAACTAAAAAGCCAAAAGTTTGATACAAGAATTATAAAACGCTCTGAGACAAGTTTTGATTGATCGTAGACGATATCTCATGTTGGTATGTTGAATATTAAACAATAATGACTAAGCGTAAATAAATGAGGTACAATATACGAACACCAATCTTGTATTAGCATAATGTTTGACCCGAGCCTCTTATTTGTTCGTGATAAATTCTAGCCTTGTCAACATTTTGTAGTAAATTCATGAAGAAGTCACGCCTCTTCGTTATCCAACGTTGTTTGGGCGTTCTCCTCTGATTGGATTTTTTCGATAGTTTATTTCCTATTTTTTATTCATTTCTGTTTTATAGCCGTCTTTGTATGTTTGCCCCTTGTTCTTCTAAAAGTACCTACTATTCGCGCCAACAATTATACGAAACGAATATTTTTTCATAGAATACAGCAACATATTGCTGTTGTTTTCGACTTATTGGTTCTTATTTGTCTACAATTTCGCTCTCAGAATAAACTCGTTATGAAGCGCTCGTAGTGAAGTTTGCTTAGCCATTCTGATCCGCTTATTCCCTCTGCAATCTCTTCTCGCAATTTCTTCTGATTAGCAAAGCTAAGCAACGTCCACCGCGGTCATGAGTTGGATGAGTGACCGCTGGTGACATTACTACCTTTTTCCGTGCTTTGGAGGGCACATTAAGCCGTCGATCTTAGTTGTTGTCTTAGGATGGTAGTCGTTATAGCATGGTGGTAGAACATTTTGCGAATGCCCGCCTGGTAGCTAGCCAGGCCAGCCACCTTCAAGTAGAAAATCTGTCACCAAGCACCTAACGGTGTGTTCCGGCAGTTGTCCTTGAGAGCCAGTAATTCAAGGTTAGCCTGAACAACATCTTCGACCACATCATCACTTACCATCAGGTGAGATAGTGGTCGAAGGCTAACCTATCAGTCATATAAAAAAAACTGTACCTAAGTAGGTACGTACGTAGCTACCTACGTAGGTAGCTATACACCACATCATTTATATGAATGCACAAGACAGAGCAAACATAATCTATTACCAAAGCTGTAGTTCATTATTGATAATAATGAACATAAGTCTTCTTATTTCGTCAAATCAAACTTAATTCAACAAGTAAGTTTTTGCTACAAAACAATATAATGCAAACAAAGGAATGACTACTTCTTCGTTATTCGGATTTCACAACAATCCATTTGGTATCCTTCAGAACACATTATCCTAAGTAAAGAGTTCCAGACGTAAGTAACATCATTACTAGCGACCACTTAGTAAAAGGTCCTTCAAATCAGATCACCCTTTCACGATACGTTGTCTACTTTCTTAACAGAATTTGCTATTCAGTGTATCCATTCTGTTTTGGCAACATTCCTTATGTCTATTCGTCGTCAAATGTTGTCATAATTCGATAAATTACTTGTAATTTTTATTTATTTTATTGTGTTGGAACAAGCTCGTGGATCACCTGATGTTAAGCTAACCTCGGCCTATAACTGATGCATTTCGTCATAAGTTATGAATTGCAGTGCGTTCGTCACCTTAAGACATAGTTGTCAAGTCTCATGTGCCTGTATTTTTTTTTAATATATGACCACGCATAACTTTTTACACTGTAGTCCGATTTTGATATTTTTTTTGAATAAGAAAGGGTATACCTTGGAGGTGCTCTCAAATTTCGTCAAAATCGGTTAAGTAGTTTATAAGTTATAGACAAATAACTGAAAAATGTATTCGTTTACCTGGATGATTTATTAAGTTGCAAGTTTTGTCGATGCTAAAGTAAGTAATGAAAATTGATCTTTTTGTAAGTCATGAATGTAGAAAATTGATTTTATTGTGGGTAGTAAAAATAGATTTTGGTAGCAGTACCACTCAAAATGTTATACCATGTTCTTAAACGTTATTTATCTTAATATAAAATTAAGTCAATATAAATTTGAAGATAAATCACAAAAAATACGCTGTTTTATAAAATGTCTGATCTCTGTCCTAACGAGGACAAAGGATAAATTATCACAATACTGAATATGAAATATTTTTTTTAATACGTTCTCATTAAACCTAGAGTGTATTCAAATCTCGAAATTCATTCATCTCTTTAAAATCTCAGGGCTACCATCTAATCGCTAATTTGTCACAGTGGCTGCGTGGTCATTGCGTTAGTCACATCCTTTGTAAGGTTTTAAGTACAATACATTAACGACAGTACAAAACCTCGGAACAAAAACATTTTTTTTTATGCTTGATAGGTTAGCCTTTGACCACTATCTCACCTGATGGTAAGTGATGATGTGGTCGAAGATGTTGTTCTGGCTAACCTAGAATTACTGGCTCTCAAGAAAGTCGGAACACACCGTTAGGTGCTTGGCGACAGATTTTCTACTTGAGGGTGGTAGCTAGCCAGGCGGGCATTCGCAAAGTGCCCTACCACCATGCTGTAACGACTGCCATCCTAAGACAACAACCGGGACCGACGGCTTAACGTGCCCTCCGAAGCACGGAAGCGCTCAGTAGTAATGTCACCAGCGGTCACCCATCCAACTCATGACCGCGGCGGACGTTGCTTAACTTTGCTGATCGATTCAGAATGGCTAATCAAACTTCGCTACGAGCGCTTCAAAACATCTGATTTGAAAGACCTTGATAGTGAAGGCCATTATGGCTCAGCAAAGAAACAAGATTTCGAACTCAATTACAATGCCAATATTGTTATTGAGTTAATGATGTAAACATACATAATCTCACGCCTATTTCACATAAGGGTAGGCAGAGACCACATATTTCTACAACCGATGACATTCGCAGATCTCTCTGACTTCCTTTGCTGTCATTGAATTCTTCACACAGCCGAAAACTGGATGACAATGAGGAGAATAGACGCTAAAATTACTAATTGATAGATGCATTTACTGGACATTGCATTTAATGACATTAGCGGTTATACACATAAACATCATAGAAACGTGTTTCACCTGAATTTATAGAAAATGTTTTTCCTTATCAATTAGGAATGTCACGATAAACATAGATAGCAAATTTAAAAATAATATTAGTTGAATTCAAAATTATTAAACTTTAACAGTGTTTAAGTGAGATAACAAGAATTAAGTCTCCTCTGCGTCATAAGGCTCTTTTACTTGTAACGAATTCAATAATCCTGTTTAATAAATCTGCACCAATAACTTTGAACAAAATGTAATATGTATTTAAAGTTCATCGTCTGAAGATTCCTTACTGTTTCTACTGCACTAAAGTCTTTAATATTTTTATTTGTTCTTCAGGGCACCCTGTCTCACCCACACGCAGACATTGTTCTGGTATCAGTCTGGATCGCCCCGTGTTTGTCTAACAAGCGGTGTGTTGTGTACGATTATTATTACTGTTTCTATAAAGTAGAGAGTTTCGTACATTACCATAATGTGGATATGACTTTATTATAATGCTTGAAAGATATTGTTCAATTAAGCAGATCATGCCTGGATCTGCCTATAATGCCAACTTTAAAATACAATGAAAAATTCCAAATACAGAAAGACATATTTCAACAAAACGCCTTAAATCAATAAAAAAAAAAGCAATTACATTTTATTTTATACATGAAATAATAGCAGTTTATGCTTCTCTCATCAATATTTTAATTGTAAGCATATAGATTATTAAGTTTTTGAACACTATTGAAATAAAACAACAATTTAGAGTTATACGTTTTTAGTGCCTAAAATTTGTATTCTAAATTTGAGTAATGTTGAGTACTGTATTTTTAAAAGTTTCGCGTGAGAAAAGTAAGTAACACGCGCACATTAACTATGTTCTGAGCACAATAATGCTCTTACTAGGTAATGACAAAAATTGCTTACAGTATACTAAACAGTATCAAATCATATTTTAAAACTATAATATAATCTAATATTTTACTGTTTTTAACGTCAAAACGTAAAAGTCAACTGCACGTCGTATCCATAATATATCGTTCTCAAATTTAAAAAAACACGATTTTAATAAGATTAAAATAATTGTATGCATCCTTTGAGATGGGCTAGACTGAGGTGATGGACAAAAACTGTGGGCCACGTTATTAGATCCTTTATACGGACGTGAGATGACGTGTTTGAGATAATTGTCCAGTTAGTTTAGTTTAAAGACTTTCCTTTCTAGATTGAAGATACTTTAACAGCTAGGAGAGAGGAATGAGTTAAGTGAGCTAAAAGCCGCATTTATAATTTGAATTTATAGAAAAAAAATCTTTTTGTATATGAGCTGTAACTGCGCCTTTCAACATTACCGCAAAAAATTCAAACGTTATTCCGTAATCTTAAAAAATAGCGCAATAGTTAATAACATAAAAAATTAAAATCACATAGACTTAAGCCTTCTTCATCATCAGGCTAACAAGTTCTATTTCTCACTGGTAGACTGCGAGTATTTTAACGCATAGGCCTTCTTTTCAGGCATACTCCAGTAGCAATTAATTGGTTATGTTATATAGCAAGTCATTAGTTTAATGTTTTTAAGGACTGATAGGCGAAACTTCATTTACTATATTAGGTAGGTACTAGCATTCAGGCTGCGGCTCCGCCCGCGCGTATTTTGGTTATCACGCAAAATCATTAAGCTCTTTTTGCGCAGTTGGATAAAAAGTATTATATGTCCTTCCCTGGGTCTCAAACTGTTTCCATACCAAATTTCATCCAAATCGGTCAAATACTTTGTCAGTTTATTCGTTTCATATCAACATTCAAATCTTTCCTCTTTATAATATTAGTATAGATGTACCATTGAATTATCGTCTTATGAATTTGTTGGAGCCAGCATCAAAATTTGAGCTCTTGCATTTGTAGGATTTCTTGCTATTGACCAATTGGAAAAGTAATAAAAAGGCATTCTGTACTAGGTTTTCTTGTATAGCCACATCTTCTTTCCAAAAAAGCAAGCGTACGCCATCGTTAACCTCGTTGTTGCACACCCCTATTCATTATTAAAGTTATGATGACCAAAGTGAACTTCCACGCAAAAAGGTAATGGTTCGAATCTGACTTAAGGCATGGTGATAAAGCATTTTGCTAATGATTGTCTGGATAATTTCCATTTTAAGGCAGAAAATTTGTCACCAAGTACTTGTGTCTGAAACCCGGTTTTCAATCTAGGCTTAACCCAAAATCTTATAAACAATCTTAGTATGAAAGTTGAGACTCTGGTTAAAGGCAAATCTACCTACTATTATCATCAACAGGATAGTGTTCGTCCACCAATGAGCAAAAGCCTCCACCATAATAGGATTGGATGGCGTTTCTTCAGACGCTGCTTACTATCTTCACGAGAATTTACTTGTACTTATTACGTATAGAAATAACCTTTAAGGTGGAGGTGACGAGGTGTGGAGGCAAATAAGGTTCTTTTAAAAAATAAGTTGAGCCTTACTATTACGTTTGTGGCAAAACAAAAAATATTATGTAAATTTTGATCATATTTGTGAGATTCCTATTGATCCCAAAACATGACCACAAACAATTTACGTGATAAAAAAAAATTTTGAACATAGGTCTAAAAATATCTTCTAGCAGTTGGAACTCTAGTATTTATCAACATATCTTGATAAGTTTAATACAAGAGGTGTATTACATATAATTACAAATCCCTATTGTTTTATTTTTTTACTTTTGTGTAATATTCATTTATTTAATTATTTTATCGCGAATTTACTCGTGCACACCAGCGCGGCGGTTCCGAGGCAGTGTTGCGCAAGCGTTGGCACGGGGAGGTTGTGTCGCCCGTAGCTCCGCTCGCGCTTTCGACTGACAACGATCTTGTCTTTGTATTAGTGCATTGACACGCGAGATTCGCAGCTGTGTGCGTGTAATGATTCGCTCGCTGCAGAGGGCCAACTTGATTGCGACGTGAAGTATGCGCGTTGACGCTTTATTTTTGGTACTTTGTAGACAAATTTTATTTGAAATTTATCACATATGAAAAGAATCAAAACTTGAAATTGTCAATTTTGTAGGTACTTTACAATGGGCGGCCTTATCAATAAGATCAATGAAAGCTTTTTAATTAGGTGCATAATACATGTACAAAATTAATTAGTAATGTCTATAACGCTCTCATGACATAACTGGTAAACTAAAGATAATATTTTTTTTTATATTATGGTAAATAGTTTCCAGCTTTAGTACTTTGTAGGGTACAAAATGGTTCTCTACTACATTAAGAGTGTGTATGGGACTTCATACATCTTTTGGAGTTCTAAGCTTTTTTGATAAATGTATTAGGTGTTTTGATATAGCTTAATTAATACTGCATAAAGATAACGTCTGCCAACTGAAGATGGATAACTCGAAAATAGTAAGAGATAGGTAAGGGAGATTTGCCCCTTGGGGATCCCATATAATCCCGTGGGTGTCGTAAGAGCGACTAAGGGAAAACTACTGGAAGGTGGGCAGCAGCGCCTTCTAAAGAACTGCCAACTTGCACTGCGATCCCCAAGACGCCTGCCAAGCGTGGGGATTATGGCAAATACCCCCTTAATAGGGGAGGCTGTGTTCAGCAATGGACGATCTGGCTGTTACAATTACATTAAGGGAGATTTGAACAATTATCGCAGGGAATCGGGAGAGCAGTCAAATGACACGTCTTGTCATAAATTCAAACTGGCGGATACAAGATTCTAAAAATCAAAACCAGTCCGATTTGGCTGAAAATCTTCTAGGTTTTACTGGACGTCCTTATTCCGAATTTGGAATTTATTTTTCGATGACGTCTGCCAAGTGAAAGAAGGTCGTCCGATTTGGCTGAAATTCGATATCTAGGTTGTGCTGTGCGTCATTATTCCGAATTTAGAATGTATTTTTTGATGACGTCTGCCAAGTGAAAGAAGTTACTCCGATTTGGCTGAAATTCAAAATCTAGATAGCTAGACGTCTTTATTCCGAATTTTGAATGTATTTTTCAATGACGGGAGATTTGAACAATTATCGCAGGGAATCGGTAGAGCAGTCAAATGACACTTGTCATAAATCCAAATTGGCGGATAGAAGATTCTAAAAATCAAAACCAGTCCGATTTGGCTGAAAATCAATATCTAGGTTTTTCTGGACGTCCTTATTCCAAATTTGGAATTTATTTTTCGATGACGTCTGCCAAATGAAAAAAGTTCGTCCGATTTGGATGAAAATCGATATCTAGGTTGTGCTGTGCGTCATTATTGCGAATTTGGAATGTATTCTTCGATGACGTCTGCCAAGTGAAAAAAGTTACTCCGATTTGGCTGAAATTCAAAATCTAGGTAGTTCTGGACGTCTTTATTCCGAATTTGGAATATATTTTTCGATGACGTCTGCCAAGTGAAAAAAGTTACTCCTATTTGGCTAAAAATCGATATCTAGGTTTTTCTGGACGTTTAAGTTCAAAATTTGGCATACATTTTTTGACATCTGCCAGGTGAGGAAAGTAACTCCGATTTGGCTAACATTCAAAATCTAGGTAGTTCTGGACGTTTTTATTCCGAATTTGAAATTTGTTTTTCGATGACGTCTGCCAATGAAAGAAAGTTACTCTGATTTGGCTGAAAATCTATACCATGGTTGTGCTGTGCGTCATCATTCCGAATTTGGAATACTTTTTTCTATGTCGTTTTTTCTATTCTATAATTTATAGAATAATGACGTCCAGAACAATCTAGATATCAATTTTTAGCCAAATTGGAGTAACATTTTCACTTGGCAGACGTCTTCGAAAAATAAATTCCGAATTCGGAATAAGAACATCTAGATACCTTTCGATTTTCAGCCAAATTGGAGTAACTTCTTTTACTTGGCAGAAGTCATCGAAAAATTAATTTCAAATTTGGAAAAAAGGCATCCAGGAAAACCAAGAAAGTATCGATTTGTAGCCAAATCCAAATAACTTTTTTCACTTGGCCGACGTCATTGTTAATTTGTTAATTTTTTTAATACCAAATTTGTAATAATAACGTATAAAACAACCTAGATATCCATTTTTAGTCAATTTTGAGAATTATTCTTCACTTGGCAGACGACATAGAAAAAAGTATTCCAAATTCGGAATGATGACGCACAGCACAACCATGGTATAGATTTTCAGCCAAATCAGAGTAACTTTCTTTCATTGGCAGACGTCATCGAAAAACAAATTTCAAATTCGGAATAAAAACGTCCAGAACTACCTAGATTTTGAATGTTAGCCAAATCGGAGTTACTTTCCTCACCTGGCAGATGTCAAAAAATGTATGCCAAATTTTGAACTTAAACGTCCAGAAAAACCTAGATATCGATTTTTAGCCAAATAGGAGTAAATTTTTTTACTTGGCAGACGTCATCGAAAAATATATTCCAAATTCGGAATAAAGACGTCCAGAACTACCTAGATTTTGAATTTCAGCCAAATCGGAGTAATTTTTTTCACTTGGCAGACGTCATCGAAGAATACATTCCAAATTCGCAATAATGACGCACAGCACAACCTAGATATCGATTTTCATCCAAATCGGACGAACTTTTTTCATTTGGCAGACGTCATCGAAAAATAAATTCCAAATTTGGAATAAGGACGTCCAGAAAAACCTAGATATTGATTTTCAGCCAAATCGGACTGGTTTTGATTTTTAGAATCTTCTATCCGCCAATTTGGATTTATGACAAGTGTCATTTGACTGCTCTACCGATTCCCTGCGATAATTGTTCAAATCTCCCGTCATTGAAAAATACATTCAAAATTCGGAATAAAGACGTCTAGCTATCTAGATTTTGAATTTCAGCCAAATCGGAGTAACTTCTTTCACTTGGCAGACGTCATCAAAAAATACATTCTAAATTCGGAATAATGACGCACAGCACAACCTAGATATCGAATTTCAGCCAAATCGGACGACCTTCTTTCACTTGGCAGACGTCATCGAAAAATAAATTCCAAATTCGGAATAAGGACGTCCAGTAAAACCTAGAAGATTTTCAGCCAAATCGGACTGGTTTTGATTTTTAGAATCTTGTATCCGCCAGTTTGAATTTATGACAAGACGTGTCATTTGACTGCTCTCCCGATTCCCTGCGATAATTGTTCAAATCTCCCTTAATGTAATTGTAACAGCCAGATCGTCCATTGCTGAACACAGCCTCCCCTATTAAGGGGGTATTTGCCATAATCCCCACGCTTGGCAGGCGTCTTGGGGATCGCAGTGCAAGTTGGCAGTTCTTTAGAAGGCGCTGCTGCCCACCTTCCAGTAGTTTTCCCTTAGTCGCTCTTACGACACCCACGGGATTATATGGGATCCCCAAGGGGCAAATCTCCCTTACCTATCTCTTACTATTTTCGAGTTATCCATCTTCAGTTGGCAGACGTTATCTTTATGCAGTATTAATTAAGCTATATCAAAACACCTAATACATTTATCAAAAAAGCTTAGAACTCCAAAAGATGTATGAAGTCCCATACACACTCTTAATGTAGTAGAGAACCATTTTGTACCCTACAAAGTACTAAAGCTGGAAACTATTTACCATAATATAAAAAAAAATATTATCTTTAGTTTACCAGTTATGTCATGAGAGCGTTATAGACATTACTAATTAATTTTGTACATGTATTATGCACCTAATTAAAAAGCTTTCATTGATCTTATTGATAAGGCCGCCCATTGTAAAGTACCTACAAAATTGTCAATTTCAAGTTTTGATTCTTTTCATATGTGATAAATTTCAAATAAAATTTGTCTACAAAGTACCAATAATAAAGCGTCAACGCGCATACTTCACGTCGCAATCAAGTTTGCCCTCTGCAGCGAGCGAATCATTACACGCACACAGCTGCGAATCTCGCGTGTCAATGCACTAATACAAAGACAAGATCGTTGTCAGTCGAAAGCGCGAGCGGAGCTACGGGCGACACAACCTCCCCGTGCCAACGCTTGCGCAACACTGCCTCGGAACCGCCGCGCTGGTGTGCACGAGTAAATTCGCGATAAAATAATTAAATAAATGAATATTACACATAAGTAAAAAAATAAAACAATAGGGATTTGTAATTATATGTAATACACCTCTTGTATTAAACTTATCAAGATAAATATGTTGATAAATACTAGAGTTCCAACTGCTAGAAGATATTTTTAGACCTATGTTCAAAATTTTTTTTTATCACGTAAATTGATTGTGATCATGTTTTGGGATCAATAGGAATCTCACAAATATGATCAAAATTTACATAATATTTTTTGTTTTGCCACAAACGTAATAGTAAGGCTCAACTTATTTTTTAAAAGAACCTTATTTGCCTCCACACCTCGTCACCTCCACCTTAAAGGTTATTTCTATACGTAATAAGTACAAGTAAATTCTCGTGAAGATAGTAAGCAGCGTCTGAAGAAACGCCATCCAATCCTATTATGGTGGAGGCTTTTGCTCATTGGTGGACTCACTTGGCAACGTCATTGATTAATAAAATGAAGTTTATTAATCAATGACGTTGCCAAGTGAAGACAGATGACGTATCTCGAAAACGGTAAGATAATATGTAGTGTGACGTTGTGGCTAACGCCGTGACTTAAATAATAGTATTATTCATAATATGAAACATTAGATGTTAATCATAAACTAAAACTATACTAATTAAATTCTTTAACTAACTTACATTCCACTTCAAGTATAAACTTGCTAATTATTAACAAAAATTGGTGCGGAACCGCTACCGAGTTGCAGAGTGAGTTCTACCGAGATGCAGAACTATCAGCCGACGCCAAGACCGCCACATCTGGGACCTGGATCACGAGTACTATCAGGCCAGTGACTCCCTCCGGTCTATGTAACTTCAGTAGAACTGTGCGGCTGTGCAACCTGATAAGGCCTAATAAACTTTTCAAACCTATTCCCTAAGTTTACCTACCTACCTGCTGGCCGTGGGGTGCTTAGCAGCTCCCTAACGCCGCAGTAGGATAAGAGTAGAAAAATTATGATTACTTATCAATCAATTATTCAAATCTCCTAATAAATGAGAAAGTATCTCGGTTACCTTTTCACGATGGAACCAATCTTTACAAAATAGCTTTAGATAAATTGCCCATATTATTATTGCCTAGACCTACAAGAAATTATCATTCTCATATCTCGTACTCGGAAAGTAGTGTTTGTTTGATGCGAGTAGCGGGTGGAAGACTCTGCTTCCCACCTAAGGGCGGGAAAATGTCATAGTAATGCTTCCTTCTCATGTCTAAATACCTCGTAAGGGGATTGATTCGTTTCAACCCTTGTATAACAATCTACTATTTTTGAGGATAACCTCATTTATTAGGAGATTTGCATAAACGATTGATTATCATAATTTTCTTACTCTTGTCCGATATATCTTAGCGTTTTAAAGATACGTCATCTATCTTTACTTGGCAAACGTCGCGTCGTTGAAAAATTAAATCCAAATGTAGAATCCAAATGTAGAACCTACAGAAATCTAATTTTCAGCCAATTTTTTTAATGAAAATATCATATTATGCATATATATGTGATATATATACATATATATAAACTGAATGTATGTAAAATGTAAGTTAATATGATCATATATAGATATTATAAATAAATACGTATATTATTAATATATAAAGTATGAATACATAACATTATATTAAAAGGTTACTTCTAAAAATTATCAATTAACTAGCTTTCCGGGCGCGGCTCCGCCCGCGCGTATGTCGGTTATCGCGCAAAAATAACCAGCATTAACCTCTTTGCGCAGTTGGATAAAAACTAACCTAGTTTTTTCCCGGGTCTCAAACTATTTCCATACCAAATTTCATTCAAATCGGTCCAGTAGTTTTGGCGTAAAAGCGTAACAGACTGACAGAGTTACTTTCACATTTATAATATTAGTACTGATTTAAGAAGTAATAAGAATAATAAATAATAAATAATAAGCTCAACGAATAAGCATTGCAATTCAACGGGGCAATGCTGCCAGCATGCTGGGCACGCTGCCAACTGGGAGTGGGCTGGAGCATTTGGACTGCCTATGAGTCTGCTATGACTTATAGGTGTCTAAATGCTTTTATTGTAGTAGCTGTAGTGTTGTATATAGTTCATAGTATTTTGTTTAATAAAGGCATACCGCCGGATTAAAAAAAAACATACATCAATATACATAGAAGTAATCGATTTAACTTTCTCTGTCTCATCATAGTTAAACGTGAACAACCAATTAACAATGATGCTTTTGGCTTCAGACACTGAACTATGTTTTATATCGCACTGATTCAGGACTTGATTATATAAATATGTTTCAATAAAAGGGCTAAATTTTCTTACAAAAGTTTTACGAATAACAGGTAATTTTAATTGGAAAACTCGTTTATGTAGTATATCACTAAAATCAGCAGGTTTTTTAAAAAGTTTGTGTGACAACTGAGAACTACCTACAGATATCGATTTTTAGCCAAGTCGGAGTGTTTCTTTACTTTGCAGACGACGTTAAAAATAAATACAAATCCGGAATCATGACGCCCAGGACAACCTAGATTTTGAATTTCAGCCAAATCGGAGTAACTATCTTCACTTGGCAGACCACATCGAAAAATAAATTTCGGAATAAGGACGTCCAGAACAACCTAGATTTTGATTTTCACCCAAATCGGACTAACTTTCTTGAAATATTAATTCCAGGAATAAAGACGTCCAGAAAAACCTAGGTAGGAATGAATTTTAGTACTGATCTCTCAGGATAAATTCCAAATTCGAAATAAGGACATCCTGAAATACCTAGATATTGATTTTCAGCCAAATCGAAGTAACTTTCTTCACTTGGCAGATGTTTTCGAAAAATGAATTCCAAATTTGCAATGCAGACTTCCAAAAAACCTAGATATCGATTTTCAGCCAAATCGGAGTAACTTTATTCACATGGCAGACGCCATCGAAAAATAATTCCAAATTCTGAATAAAAACTTCCAGAACAACCTAGATTTTGAATTTCAGCCAAATCGGAGTAACTTTATTCACTTGGATGACGTCATCAAAATATTAATTCCAGGAATAAAGACGTCCAGAAAAACCTAGGTAGGTATGAATTTTAGTACTGATCTCAGTCGCAGTTGCAACTGCGAATACTCACTAGAATCCTATGGTAGGCATATAAAGTGCCATGTTACCGGAGCGTATCGCGCATCTGCATATTCTTTGACCGTTATATTTGTGCAGCGAGCGCCGAACGTTTGTTGATTAACTGCGGCGATGCGCTGGTAAAGTAAGCTCGATTAGGCCCAGATGCTCAAGGCCATTGGCGACTGTATAAGCCTTAAAACTCTAATAGATTCTTCGATAAACTAATATTTCATCGAAGAATAGATTATATAAAAATCGATGTCGACAAATAACTGGCACCATTGCATACATTGTTTAATCGCATTACCGGTAATTGTTCAAGCTTGAAGACTATTAGGTAATCAAATTAAAGGATTACTAAGGTTTTACGGCTTTTAGTCGGATCAATTAGGCTTGTTATGTAGCGATCATAATTTTAAAGAAGGTACTTACTTAATTGATCGATAATGACCTCCTTAGGCTAATTTGTAAGGTTAACTTCGTGGTGTTTGGTTTACGTAGATGGCAAAAGTACCGTTGGAATATGGCGTGTTTTGTTTACTGACTTTCAATAATAAGGGCCCATCGGTTTGAGACTCTTTTTCTCTCTTTTATAAGCTTCGTTATACGTATTACACGTAGGTTTTAATGCATGACATAGTACTCATAGCTTTTTAACGTGTTTGAAACGTTAGGGTAAAATAATGTTATATATTATTATTTATGTTGGCAAGTTACCTCTGTCTATCCTGTACTTTATCATAAATCACTGAAATAGGTAAAAGATTAACAATTAAAAGTAAAAGTTAAAAAACAATTTTTCTATAAAACAATATGTTCAATAATTACTTTTTGACGATTTACTTAACTTAAGACCGACCTTTCTAATTCAAGTTTTGGCCTGTTAACACCTTCGACCACATCATCAATTATCATCAGGTGAGATTATGGTCAAAGCTTTACCTATCAGCAATAAAAACAAGTGACGTCATAATTACCGCGTAGCCCAAATGGAAGAATTTTCGATGCGTTTCGCTGCTACATGAAGCATTCTCATGAGTTCTTGACTCTCAAGCGTTATTAAAGTCATGTCAGCTTAAAAGAAATTTACAAAATTATTTGTTAGTATTAATTTGAATCTAAAAGATTTCCGCAAAGTAACGCTTGAATCTATAAAAGTAACAGTGGGTACGTAGGTGACACAGTAATCAGATTCGAAAAACACCACAAAAACAAACTAGTAATAAGTTTATCTCGTCTCTTTCTCGAACTCTCTAGAAACTCCAATACATCCGAAAAATTACTTCGAGAAGTCTCTCGTCTCTTGAATTAATAATAAGCTCAATAACTGTTTAACTATTGCGAAAATAAAACTTTCTAAGACATGGATCCTTAATAAAGTTTTTTCTAGCAAACTTAAATAATGTACTCGTATGTAAGATACCGTCTCAAACATTCGAACATTGTTTCAAACTTAGAAAAATAAATCGTGAAACGTGAGTGAAAATTCATCACTGATGTAAATCTTACACAGAAACATACCCGTGCAGAAATTTCTTTCAATTAAAATTACTCTTGGGTCCCGATAATGCCACAAAGCAGAACAAAAATCGCCAAACCCTATTTCCCGAGATACATTTTGCAGAATCGGATAACATTTTTATTGTTAACAAGCCGAGCCGTGGCCACGACGAGCTACGATGATATCTCCTCGTATGAATGATGACTTCGTGCTGAGCCTCTGGAAGCAGCGCTAAGATAGACATGAACTGCGAAGACACGGCACGAATATGGAAATTCTGTTGCTGATCTCCATTTGAGGCTGAATATGGCTTAGTAACTTGACAGCTACGACATTGAAAATTTACTCGCAAATAGTTTTTTAATAGATAAAAACACTGCAATTTTTTTTGCTGTTTCAAACTTACCCCTATTAATTTCACTCTGCTATCTGTCTGTTCCTCCGAATGACTCGGATCTGTATTTCGTAAATAAATTTAGATGCAATTACCGAGTTGATATTAGGTTTAGAAACATTCTTTTTTTTGCATGATATGACCTTAGTAAATGAGCTTGATAGATAGGTATAACTGAATTTCGGGATATTGTTTACGTTTTTTTTACCTTTTCGGACACACCGTTATATGCTTGGCGACATATTTTCTACTTGAGAGTGGTAGGATATAGGTTTCAAGGCGGGCATTCGCAAAAAACCCTACCAACATGCAAAAAACCTTACTTTACCTTTTACCTTTGCTGAGCATGCTTTAGTAGGAGTATTTTTAAATGATAACAAACAATATCGCGTGCTTATTGAAAATCACAAATGTTTGTCCCGGGCGGGAATAGAAACCAGCGTCCTCAATTTCGCGCCGGATGCCTATTCCACTCGGCTGGAGTCGGGTGGGAAATGTTGTAAAATCCAATAATGTTAAAATGACATTAGTAGGAATGTTTTAAATTCTTAAACTAAGTAAATTCTAATAACTAGATGATTTTAATCACATGGACATTTATTTCCACCTTTATTTAGGTAGGTGCTTACCATCGGATGATTAGGTAGTTTTATTTTAGACAATGCCTATTTCATTTTATAGTAATAATTTGTAGTTGTTTACTTATAAAAGATTCAAATATAATGTTTAACCATATATTAACCTTCTTAGAAAAGTAGCCGTAACCAAAATGTCTGTTTCTTTATCTATAAACTTTATGAACGTCATTAAAGCCACCTATTGATATTTTTTTCAATTTTAATAGCTCATTATCGTTAACGACATCAAAGAAATCAATTAATTCTTCCCAACAGGTAATTATGAATGTAAATTCACCTTTAATACGGTCTAACTGCCGATATTTTATAACTGTATTTTATTAAAATGCTAATATGTCTACCATTAATATTTCTTGTATCGTATTTTCTTCGGTCTATGTTAACAACCCATCTAAGGAAGATAAGGGGTCGACGTTTTTAGCACAAAGCGTTTTCTGTTTCGGTCCTTTCCTTGCTGGTTATTTGACTCAAACGTGCCTTGAGAGTACCTGTTTGGGACCACCTTTATCGAGACGCGAGCAATATTTTGTCGAGATTATCTCTTAAAACGCCTTTAACGTTCAACATTCGAAGCTGAATGATGCGATGTCTCACTTAACAAATTACAATCACAGTTTTAAAGTGTCTTAAAACATGACCAATAAAGATAAGAGGTGGAGTGATTTGATTGTGGTTTATACTAATGTGCAATGTTCACTTGTTAACATACCTACATGTAATATTGGAAATATCTTCAGTGTTTTATTAAATGAAACAGAATGCAAGTAATTACTAAAAGAAGCGAGTTGCGGTCGCCATTGAGATATACGAGTATATATAGTATATACATATATAGCGGTCAATGGCGCTCGCGCACTTGTGTATCGTACGGACTATCTATATTATATATTATGTCTAATAAATAGGTATATATATAGGTCTACTACTACTGTCACCAAATAATAAATAACTGTCATTTTTAGGGTTCCGTACCCAAAGGGTAAAAACGGGACCCTATTGCTGAGACTTCGCTGTCCGTCCGTCTGTCACGCACGTTAAAACAAAAAAGGTTAAAATATGAAGTCTGTTGTATAGCTAATGGTACGAAACCCTTCGCGCGCGAGTACGCCTCGCGCTTGGCTGATATTTTACTAATTAAAAATTTTGAATCAAAAATAACATTTTAAATAGGTATTTCCTTTTCTTGCCCTGTAAGATCTCTTGTAAATTTTCATGATTTTATGTCAACGGAAAGGAAATACCTACTCACAAAATCATAAAAACCTACTCACAGGTTTTTATGATTGAGTGATCTAATATTAAAACAGGTGATATAAATGATCGTATTTTTCGGCGCGTTCACTTTGAAGCTTGATTTTTAATATCATTTATGTACCGTAAATCGTAATAAATAATTGATATGAATTTTAATTTTATACCTGGTATTTTTTCAAAAGTATGAGTGAGTACATTTAGAAAAACAAAGTATGCCTACTTCACCTAGAAAAGATTGGTATTTTATTTTCGAGTTACGTAACCCTTAAACTTATAACTTTAATAAATTGACATTATAATGGTTTAGTATATATAAGTATATTTTATTTATAGTGATAGGTTAAGACTAGACTTTGATGACTTTCTCACCTGATAGTAAGTGATGAGGTAGTCGAAAATATTGTTCAGGCTAACCTACAATTATTTTCTCCCAAGGACAGCTTCCAGAAACACACCGTTCGGTGCTTGGCGAAAGTTTTTCTACTTGAGGGAGATAGCTAGCCAGGCGAGAATTTGTAAAATGTCCTACCACTATGCTATAACGACTGCCATCCTAAGACAACTACCGAGACCGACGTCTTTGCATTGCCTCCGAAGCGCTCAGTAGTATGTCACTAGCGGTCACCCATCCTAGTCTTGACCACATACGAGTACGTTGCTTAACTTTGCTGATCGGTTAAGAAAAGTTTAAAAGTATACATGATGATTGGTCTTAAAGTATTTTCTACAAAGTTTTATCTTAAAAATAACATACAGCTGTCACTTATTGTTCGCAAAAGCTTAGTTTTTTTATCCACTCTTAATTTGTGGTAAACTGAAAATTTATTTTATGATGCCAAAGTAATTGTTTTACTGCCACAAACAAACCCAAATATGGGGACAAGATTTACAAGAAGGTAACAGCGGCCTACTAAACAAGGCAACTTCATTTATTTGCGGTGTTGACAGTCGTATACATAAACCTTCACAATACAGCTATATTCTGAAACTTTACCATAAGAAGTATTGTTTTTACGAATATTTATAGTGGCAATAAAGTAATTGCGGTAGAATTCTTTTCAGTCCCCGAGATGGACGGAGACAAAACTTTTATTGGGGTTTTAAATTTCTAAAGATTATTTTGCAAGAGATTTGAGGAACTGCCCATATTGTTGTCTTAGCTCCATAAACTAGTGTAGGCGCTCTTTTGTTTTTATTTTCTATTGCACATCGAAGCCCAAAACTTCATTTCTATACAACGTTTGAGCTCTTTAGAAAACGTTAAAGAATTTTGGTCACGGCTAATGTAATTGTTCTCTTTATTGTCATGCGGGAGTCAGTTTTGGTTTTAAAGTTGGCTCCCTATTTTGAATTGTCTTTTCCCGAAGTTCCATGCTGTGCTATTATCGACACGGTTTTAAAGCTTCCGTTTGAATATTTTAGTGTCCATTGCAATGTTTCAATTTATTTTACTGCACCAATTGGATTACTATGAAAGTAATGGAGTTATACAATTCATCAATCGAGTTTAATGTAATTGCTTCATTTCCGTCACCAATACAATTTGTGGCCTAGAATCTACGTGGAATGTGATCATTATGATGGACTTTGTGATTGTTAGCAATTGTTGTGGCTTGTGCCATGGCATGTCAGTGCTATTTGAATTATCCAGTGTTTTCTATGGAAAAAAATATTGATAATAGGCTAGTGTGGTCACAGTCTCTGCTGATGGTATGTGAAAATTTTGTTAAAGATGCTAAATAGACTAACCCTGATGGGAACTGCCTCTCAAGGACAACTACTGGAACACCTTATAGTGCTTGGTAGCATATTTTCTAATTGTAGGTGGTAGCTAGCCAGACTGGTATTCGCAAAATGTCATACCATATAAGTTGAAACTTAAGCCCTTCAGCAAGATTTGAACCATAGATCTTCGTCGCGGCATTTGTTTGTCGTTTCCACTAGACCATTAATTTAATCATATGCTCTTTACTTAGATTAGATTTCGTGCAAAGTCTTAATAAACATTCCATACACGGCTCCATTCATTGATCCCTTTCAACTCAATCAGTAATAGATAGTTCAAGTCATAAATATTCTTAGATAAAGGGGTCTATTCTTCTACATAAAATGGAAGTAAAACTATCGGTATCTAGCCGTGTCAATACACTCTGACGTTGAGAAAGATCTGTTTAAGATGTTTTTGAACTTAGTTGTTAGGAGATAAGTGGTAATATTGTGTTTGATGTCCTTAAGTAAATATTGAGCCATCTCATGGGCACGTGAGATATTTACACTCAATATTGACTGATCAATAGTCGAGCCCTGATAATGACCTTGGTTCCAGAGACCTCCTCTCTTCTAGGAAATATATTATATGAGATTTGATCAAATATATTCTAGCACAGATCTTTATTTAGTGTATGCATATTGTTACGTACGTACTAGATGTTTTATAATCAATTAATAATAGTTTATCTTCATGTATTAAAATGTATATATGATGGATTGCAATACGATGAAAATTAGCTATCATACAGTGTTAGTTAATTTTCTTAATCAGGTTAGTAACAAACAACACATGCAAGAAAATAAATAAAACGTTGAGAATAAATCAATCTGGCCTAAGTATAAGATATATTCAGACGAAAATCATTCTATAAACGTCTTACCTCACATACAATATAAAAGACCAGCATCCTTTATTCCTCACTGTCACCGTTCAAACTACGTCACTTACTTCTCTACCTGTGTTACATGCTAAGTTTTTTTCCCAAAAGTTTAGTCCCTAACAGTCAGAATAAAGTTTTTACGTTTAAGTTAAACATTAGTCTGAGTTAGTTTTGTGATTGGAACTTGACTGTTGGTGATGGTATTCACGATAGTCAGAGGTCTGAAAGCGTCTCCCACGGTGGAAGCAATTTGACACGCACGTGTTATGGCATCCGATGGCCCAAGATTAGACTTGTGGGTACGCACGGCCCAGACTCTTCAATGAACGTGTTTTTGAACCTAACTAGCTGGCTGACTTTACACTTAAATAAGCCTTTTTAATTTTACTCGTTTTGGTTTAGGTTGTATTGTAGCATTGAAAATAACATATTACATCTATATGATAACGCACACAATAATTTGACCTAGATACATACTCGTACATACCCACTTAATTATATCTAAATTATAATTACAGATAAATATCTATATATATATTTTTTAATAATTTAATATGATTTTAATAATATAAGAGTATAAAAAATTCTATTTACGCCTTGCAAGAAAATATTTCAATTATAATTAGATTTGTGTTCTTAATCTTGATAACTGTACTAACCAAATTGAAGCCTCTTAAGTATATATTCGTATATTATTATAGCACCTAAGGCAAGAGACAACTAACCCAAGACATAATATTTATAACCCTATCTATAACGAGTACCTATATACCGCTGAAATCATTAAGGTGATTGTACCACTTCATTGCTTGAAATACCTTTTACTTTGAATATTATAATAATATGCTTATTAGTTTAATTTTTGAACATCGTTAATAATTACTTTTTTTATGTTATTTTGACAGAACAAGCTCGAGGCCCATCTGATGTTAAGCAGACTGACCACTGCCTATGACAGATGCATTTCGTCAGATGTCGTTGAGACATAGTTCTTAAGTCTCATGTGCCTGTAATTTCACTGGCTCTCTAGGACTGCTGCCGGAACACACCGTTAGGTACTTGGCAACAGATTTTCTACTTGAGGGTTAATTACTTATGTGATAGACATGAGATACTATAGATGTACCTATATAAAAGTAATGATACACGTAACAAGTAAATCCTTAGTTACATAAAATCAAACTAAGCAGTTTTAAATCAGTAATATAAAATCAGTAGTCTCTGTTCTGAATGCGGAAATACAATACTCTCCAATGAGATTAACATTGTCCCTAATAGTAATTGTTCATTCCAGTTGAACATCTGTTTCTTAAATCACTTCAATATAATCTGAAGACATAAAAGTGTTCTAAAGTTTCTTTTTGTATGCATTCTCTTTGAATTTATTCTGCCAATCATTTATTTTCGTTTTGCATTGACGTTAAATGTCCGCCTACTCATCAAATTTTCGGATGTTCACGTAAATTTTATTAATTCCTATTACATATTTAGTAAAACCGACCGTATGTCTTTATTAACAAAATACTGAATATAATTAATATTAATATTGAATACTTATATTCAACACTACAGCTAGGTACTGGGTACAATGAAAGCATTTAAACAAGTTACAAGCCATTGCTGGAACATATAAGTACACTAGCACACTACCAGTTGGCAGATTTTTTATTTAATAAAACTCTATTTACAATTATGTACTGATTGACTATATAAAAAAAATTTGTTACTAAAAAACCTTTTCCAAGCTAACATAATCTGTAAAGAATCAATGTTGAAATCAATAAACCGTTGTTTAAGATATTATTTTTAATTTTCTAGCAGCTAGGTAAATATACTACGCTTCTTGAATACAAATAATTTACTTATATACCTACTACGGCCGCTGAGAGTATGCGTTGGACGTTTTGTTTCATAAATACGTATCACTACTTTCTGTACTACAGTTAAACTATTCAGTAGTATAGTAGTAGTATAATTCAGTAGGTTACCTACAACAGCTCCGAAGCGATACTTTTTCCTCAGTTCAAAGTAACATACTCATACCTAGTTACCTAGTCTGATTATATTGTGCCTGTTGAGGAAGGAGTTAAATGTGTTAAAATATTTTTACTGTATATTTTATAACACTTAAACCCACAACGACAAAACAAATACGGACTGTCAAACGCATGCTATCTGCGGTGTATTCTCAACATAATGATTGATACATTGAATTAAATCGATAATCGATTCCTATAGTTTTTTTTATAATATGAACAGAATAAGACAAATTTAAAGTAACGTCGCTACTGTTTCAGATGTCACCACGACCTCCTTTGAGATGAAACCTGAGTAGATGCACACAACGAATCACGCAGGCCTAAGTCTTCAACTGCATAACCAATATTTCAAGTGTTCAAAAAACACGCGTGCCATCTGTTGTAAGCCGATGCATTGCCGGGTCCCACCCGTCCTCATTGTGTGAGCCCCCACGCCCCGCGCTTGTCTTCCTCCCCACCCTCCAATACCCATGCGGCTTTCGTTCGTTCAAACTTCGTAGGTCAGTTACCGCCCGACCGCAGGGGAGCATGGCTGCGTCAAAAGTTTTACCGCGAACTCGCACTCTCTGTTTACATGCGCTGTAAAAGTTCGTGTACACAACAACGAAGACTTTTCAAATATACTTTTAAGTGATACAAAAGTTAAGTGAAGTACTTTTAGTGATATAAAGAGTGACCAATGAACTGTTTTACGGTGGAAATATGATCGAAAACTTTTACGGAATGATTTTATTAAAAGTTTGGATGTTGTGTTTGGTGTTGGCGGTGGGTGCGCGCGCACGCTCCGCGCCGCCCGCCCCCGCCGGCTGTCACTGGGACTATTCGGACTCAAAGTTGAGTGAATCAAACTTTCTCACGTGTAACATCAAAACCATTGGATCAGTTGACTTTTTGTTTAAAAACATCACCACTGCGCAGGCGTACGGCATCAACAAGTTAAAACTTACTTGCACTGACTTGCTTTTCTTTGAAAGTTCTTTACACATGAACACTGGAAGTTTTTTAGGACAGTTAAGAAAACTCGAAGACTTACGCATGGAATATTGCAAAATACGTTACGTTCCTGCTACTGTACTATCACCGCTTCGTGATTTGACGAGTTTGAGTCTGCGATCTTTTAATAATGACTGGCCTGCTATGACTATGGAGTTTCACGCTGAAAGTTTTCGGGGGCTAATGGAGCTGCGATCTTTGGATCTAGGGGACAATAATATTTACATGCTGCCTTCTGAAGTCTTCTGTCCACTATTTAGTTTGGAATCACTGAATCTTACCAATAACAGGATTCAAGATATATCTGAAATCGGCTTCTCGGACTGGGGTAAAGGGCCAATCGCTCCAGGTAAATCATGTAATACTGGACTCAAACAGCTTGATTTATCGCATAACAATGTATTAAGACTTCCCGACAATGGATTGTCTAGCCTCAGATCTTTAGAAGTCTTGAATATTCAAAAGAACTTAATAAATGAGATAGGCGACAGAGCATTCGTCGGATTGAATTCGTTAAAAATTCTGAACTTGTCGGGTAATAAGTTAGTCGCTGTCCCTCCGGAACTATTTCAATCGTCAAGAGTTATCAAAGAAATTTCATTAGCAAATAATTCACTTTCTGTGCTGGCGCCTGGACTGCTGGAAGGACTTGATCAACTTGAGAAATTGGATTTGTCAAAGAATCGCCTAACAAATGATTGGGTTAACAGAGATACTTTTGCGGGGCTCATCCGGCTAGTAATATTGAATTTATCTCACAACTCTCTTGCCCGCTTGGATCCTAAATCTTTCCAAAACTTAAACAACTTGCAAGTTTTAAACTTGGACAATAACGCAATTGAGATAATTAGTAACGGCGCTTTTGCAGAACTTAAGAATCTTCATCAACTATCTATCTCTGATAACAAAATTAAAACCTTAAATGAACACATATTTTCTAACTTGTTTGTATTGAGCCAGCTTTATTTGGACAATAATCTCATTTCAAACATTCATGAACGTTGTTTTGAGAACATCACTTATTTACAAGATCTTGGCTTGAATGGCAACAGCTTAAATGTGATACCCGATGGCATTAAAAAGTTGAGATTTTTAAAATCGCTTGATATTGGAAAGAACAACATAACAAAAGTATCAAATACTTCATTTGAAGGCCTTGAAGAACTTTATGGTCTGCGACTAGTTGATAACAGCATTGTCAACATACCAAAGGATACGTTCAGCACTTTGCCCTCATTACAGGTTTTAAATTTAGCCTCAAATAAAATAGAGAGCATAGAGCAAGACGCATTTGTTTCCAATCCAACATTGAAGGCCATTCGTTTAGATGGAAATAAATTGAGCGATATCCGGGGAGTTTTTAGTAGGCTGAGTACCCTTGGATGGCTCAACATATCCGATAATAAACTCATTTATTTTGACTATAGCTACATGCCGGATGCCTTAGAATGGTTAGATATTCACAGCAACAATATCACAAAACTAGAAAACGAACATAATTCGCAACAAAATATCCGAATGCTTGACGTTAGCTTCAATGCTTTGGAAAATGTCGATGAACGGTCGATACCTGACTCTATTGAAGTCCTTTTCTTAAATAACAACAAAATTCACACGATTCATCCAGGTACATTTTTACAAAAAAGGAATTTAGAAAAAGCCGTCATGACAGACAATAAATTGAGGATCGTCGAACTGTCTGCGTTTACTTTGCCCCATATTCCAAAGCATAGAACGCTGCCACAATTCTTTATTGGAAATAATCCGTTTGTATGCAACTGTCACATGATTTGGCTACAAAAGATAAATCTTTGGAATCACATGAGGCAATATCCGAGGTTTATGGATTTGGATACAGTTACGTGTGAAGTTGTAAATAATAAATATGGCGGCAAAGCCAACTTAATGGATGTTCCTGAGACACAATTTCTTTGTTCGTATGAAACTCACTGCTCATCAAGCTGTTTTTGTTGTGACTTTGAAGCCTGCGACTGCAAAATGACTTGCCCAGAAGGTTGTTCTTGCTTTCATGACAGTAACTGGAATTCCAATGTAATCGACTGCTCCAATGTTGGCTACACTGAAATACCTGAGAAAATACCGATGGATGCCACTGAACTTTATCTTGATGGAAACGATTTTGGAGTTCTTGGAAGTCACTTGTTTATTGGGAAAAAGAAACTTCACAAATTGTACTTGAATAACAGCAACATAGCAACTGTGGAAAATGATACCTTCAACGGCTTACATGCGTTAAACGTTCTTCATCTTGAAAACAACCATCTGACTGAATTATCTGGAGGAGAATTCTCGCAAACAAAACACTTGAGAGAGTTATACTTAAACGATAACTTCTTGTCAAGTGTCGCAAACAAGACGTTTGAAAACCTGTCATCTTTAAGAGTTGCGCATTTTCAAGGCAACAAGATTGCGGATCTCGACAAAAAGCTGGTTCATGTTCTTCAATTGGAAAGTGTAAACGTACAAGGAAACATGTTTACATGTACATGTGATAATGTGATGCCTTTGCAAAATTGGCTGAAAAAAGTTCATGAAGATTCTGTGGAAGTGTTTTGTGCTAGTGAACATGGACTTTTATCAAACTTAACTGTGTTTGACGCCATCGATAAGTGTCGTGACTCTAACGTTATGGACAATACTATCCCAACTGAAAACCAACCATATCAGTACGATGAAGTGAGCACTATAAAACTAAATTTTGTACCACTTTTAGCCGTAGTATTGATAAGTGTTATTCTTATTCTTTTGTTTGGTGCCTTAGCGTTCTCTTTTAGACAAAACGTTCGGTTATGGGCGCATTCTAAATATGGAGTGAGATTATTCAAAAGTGCTTCAATTCAAGAGAGTGAACTCGACAGGGATAGATTGTATGATGGATATGCTGTATATAGTTTATTAGACGACGACTTTGTATCTAAAGTTGTAGCTCCTGAAATGGAACACTCTGGTTATACAATGTGTTTCCATTACAGAGATTTACAACATGCTCCTGAGAATTATTTAGCTGAACAAATCACTCATGCAGCTGAGTCTTCTAAGCGAATTCTTGTTTTTGTGTCGTTTAACTTTCTCCAAAACGAATGGTCTAAAGCTTCGTTCAAAGCAGCGATCAAACACGTCATAACCTCCATTCATCCTTCAATTAGACGTCACCGAGTAGTTTTTATTTTAACAACTGATGTCAGTGCTCTTAACTTAGATCAAGACTTCCAAAACTATTTAAAATCTTGCAATGTTTTATTGTGGGGCGAAAAGAAATTCTGGGAGAAAATTAGGTTTGTTATGCCAGATATTTCCAATTTACATTGGAATAAAGACACAATGAATTACAATCATGGCGTGTGTCCAAATGGAAGGAGGCATCCCTCTAGATATACTGCTTCGCCCACTGCGCCGGAACATTGGTATAAATACGACGCTATCCCTCCTCAGACGCCCACTACCGCTAATGTGGGCATTAACATTGAAGATGACACGTCTATGTTGACAAACACAACATTGACAAGTCAGATTCAAGATGGGGAGAACCTACATCACAGTTACATTTCGATAGATACTCAAAATTACGAGCAGCCATATGGCGGTCGCCCTAGACCACCTAATACGTTACGTAAACATCCTGGCCACCATTCCCCCTCCATGCTCGATGAACAGGGTTACTTACAGCCACGATCATCTGTGCATGACTGCTTGCCACAAACTCATGCAACCGCTCACAGATGATAAGATTCAACCCTTATCTCCAGCTGATATTTCTTAATGGAAGTTCACATTCCAAACACATGTGTAGTACACTGCTTTTGTGTTGGCCTTGCCTTAATATAACTTTAAGGGTGATAAGTGTTGAGTCAGATAATTTGGCCAAACTATTTTAACTGCGTTCCTTTATAGATTACATTTAAATATGTCATAAAGAGACTGTTGCTGAAATGTATCCTAATATTTATATCGTGTTCCGCATATATTGCATTGTAAATAATGAATATGTAAAAAAATTACGTTAAGACTGATACGTGTATATGTATTATGTAAGATTCCCCAGTATCAGGTATAATTTCCATAGTAATGTATTTTGGTATAGTATATTTCACATTGTTACCAAATATTTTGTAGTTAAGACTTTGAACTAAAGCAAATTTTGTGTAAAGTTTATAGTATTAAGTATATATTATTGTATAGATAGTTATACTAGTCATTAGCTAGGATTTAATAGCGTTGAATTTCATTAAATCTGTTAAAGTCAATGATTAAGCTTGATCAATTTTAAAGTTTGGACTTATAACTTTTCATTGGCTCTAACATTTTTATATATATCTGTAATTATTGAATGACTGTTATAATAGTACTAAATTAACACAGTATGATAAAAGAAATAAAAAAAACTATAAATTGAAAATCTAATTTATTATTTTAAGCCCTTCGAACGTAAACTCTAATTAAGTAGATTTTTTTTTTTAATTTATTTATCTAATAACATATATACTTTGAGTTAAGCTGCGATTGGATCATAATTTCCTAACATTAGTAATATACCGCGAGCGGTTTGTTTGAACAAGTAGAAATTTGCTAAACCGTTTGTCTTTGCCGACAGTCTCAGCAAAAAACGTTAACCGAAATGATAGAATGACTGCTAGGATCGTTCTTTCGGAATCGCGCTATATAGAAATGAAACGAAAAAAGGATCGAAAATAATTTCGGTCCGCCGACAATCATCGAAAGCCATAATGATGGTCCCTTTTCAGGTAGAAAACGCACCCAAGTAATATTTCAACCGTCACGGATACATAGTAGCTATAAAAGAGATTTACAATACACGGTATATTCATAGCTAGTTAGAGGTATATTTATGTGACCTTATGTTGGACACGGTCCGAAGGGCAGTTATTGATTCTTTTTCGTAAAAAGTTATCCTAAGTGTGAGTTTGGTCGAAGTTCGTAAAGGGACATATGGTGAGACCATGTGACGTGCTTTGAATGACCGCCGACTGGTCGGCTTTTTTTCTCTCGATGAGAACATCAACCACATTGTTGCATCTGACGTTGTTTACTTTTAATAATGTATCGTTGCTGTCGATAATGAAATTTTAATATCTTGAGTAAAAAGTTGTGCAATCGACCACCAGCGGTTTAATCTTGAACGTGACCGGAGCATCGAGGTGAGTACAACAAGTGTCTACATACATTTATTTTGATTTACTGCCATCAGAGTATAAAAATTATAGGTGCCTTGCAAACAGTCTGCCTTGCAATCAGCTCAATATAAACTTATTTAGTTATGTAACTAATATTTTAGATGTAACTTTTTCACACTTATTAATAAATTGATATGTGTCAGCATTTGATTTTTACATAGATGATAATTATAATGATTTTATTTTTTTACTGCTGATAGGCTAGCTTTTGATAATGAGCAGGCATTTTCAGTCAAATGCATATTTTTTTTCAAAGGTCTTCTATACTCCCAGTTTGTTTTTAAATGTAATAGTAAAAGATATTTTTTTTATAATTTGAGAATAGTTAAAACATTTTTTTTAACAATGTAATGATTTGTGAACTATATATAGCCTACTTCTGCTATAAATAAATATTAGGTAATGGTAATTGTAATAAAGCACGACAAAGCGTCACAAAAAAGGCCTTGGTGCGATTCCGAAGATTAAAAATGTTACATGCCGGAAATCAATATAATTCGGTTTTCTATACAATACCTATACCTGGGACGTCCAGGCAATGTATGAAATATTATGAATATTATTGTCCACTATATACTTTACCTAGGTAATGAATACAATTCCTAGGGATTGTATAGAGTACCTGCTGTTGCGCCGGCAATGTGTAAAATCAATTGATCTTGGTCTATATTTGTGAATGTTAACCAACCTACAAAATGACGGGCAAATGAAACATGTACTAGTACTCAAAATCAACTTTACTAAGATTAACAATTAGGGTGCTCTTTTAAAATAATCTTTATGAAGAGGGTTCCTAAAAGTGTATTTCTATTACTACAGTAAAATCACAATAAAATTAACGTGAAACTTAAAATCTACCCTACATTTTTTTTATGTGATTGTGACTGAACAAGCACGAGGCCCACCTACCACTACCTATAACATAAACATTTCGTCGTGTGACGAATTGCACTGCGACCATCACATTGAGACATACACTGTTAAGTGCTTGGCGGCAGATTTTCCACTTGAGGGTGATAGCTAGCCAGGCGGGCATTCGCAAAATGCCCTTCCATCATGCGGTGAAGCACAAGCCGGCGGTGGGGATTGAACCTGGGACCTGCGGCACAGCAGTCCATAGCTATCACCGCTCTGCCATCACTGCTTCAAAACCTAACCTAACCATTGTTTCCTGCCGCCCACACGTCCCCTCCTTCCTTACTCTCATCTTCTTCATACATTACGGACTGCATATTCGGTATTGTATAGAATACCTGGGCAAAGTATGAAATAAATAATATTTCATAAATTACTTACACGTTTTAGGTATTCTACACATTATCTAGGTATTGTTACGTATAATACCGGATAATACAGAATACCGGTAACATAAAAACAACCAATTTTAATAATTTTGCTCAGTACGAGCGTACGCCTTACAGTTCCCAGCTTTAATCGGATGACTGTTTCATTTTCTTCTATTGGATATTCGTAAAATACAACTAAGAGAAAACATGTTGGGAATAAGCAACTTGCCACTACTCACGTCAAACTGAGCAGATAGCAGACGTGACAGCAGGGCTTTTTAACATCTTAACACCCTAATTAAGTGATTAGTAGCGGGGTGCAATCATTTCACTACATGAGGTCGAAACTAGTCACCAGTGATCGCCTAGTATCAGCCATAACAATGAAGCTAAAACGCCACAACATGTTCGGAAGTGATGGATAAGTGTGTTTTTTATACCTGTTAGGCTAGCGTTTGACCACTATCTCACCTGATGATGTGGTCGAAAGTGTTGTTCAGACGAACTTAGCATTTTGTAATTTAACAACTTAAAACATTTTAAATCTAATATTCAAACATTTTAAATTTAATCGTATATTTTATCACTATTTGAGCGTTTGTAACGTCGTGACAAAATAATTATATGCAATTTAAACCTTTTATATAATCTCATTCGGTAATATTCTAATTATGAAATTAAATACAGACTTTTATTGGCATATTTTACTTCTTTAAGAAAATTAAAAAGTTAAATTAAAGCATTGTTCTCCTAAGAAAACAATGCTTTAAAACAATTTTTTCATTATTAAAGTACAATGTATCCCGACCAAGGAGGTTTCAATTCAATTTAAGTACATATTATCTATGGTGAGCGAGATGCGCGCGCAACGCGCTGGTTTTTATATTGCATTCTATTTAAGGGCATTACCGTAGTGAAATGCGCACTTTTGGAATCTTCTTGTACTGAAACTATGAGTTCAAAATGTGCGAAAAAAATATATCATATTCTTTAATTCTTTATTGAGTGAATTAGTTGATTAGTTTTTATTGAAATCAATTAGTTCTTCTGTAATAAATTGTAATCGACGACCCTTTTTAGATTGTTTTTTATTAATTTAAGAGGCATAGTTGAATTAAATGCAATGATTCTTTTTTTAAAAAATAGCTAATACTATACTCTAATGAACTACTTACTAACTTGTGTTGAAAACATTTTTATGAATTTTTGCCACAAAATTCTTTGATCGCGAGAAGAAATCGCAACGAAAATCAGTCTGCCCGCAGCGCTCGGGCCGTTTGGACGTGGGATCTGTGCCGTTCGTTACGCCATCATTTTTGTGCATTTATTTTACGAAATATTACAATATTTTTTTACCATACGTTAATTTGGAACTCATAAATTATTGAAACGCAAGTAAAACATTTATTGGGGAAGTACTTTTGTTTATATTGATTTATAAAATCTTTATAATAACTTTTTTGAGCGAGTTGATTAAAGTTCAGACACGGCATTGTTAATTCCTATTTTAGTTGGTATCTAGATTTTTAACCCTTGGTAAAATATTTCATTTTGTTATTATTAGGTTACTGTACAATTAAATGAGAACCTATTCCCAATGCCCTTAACACACTTTCCGAGACGACCAACTTCTTTCTAGGTATTTATATATCCAATCATTCAAATAAAGGGAACTTACCTATATCTCTTTTATATCTTTGACTTTAACAGTTAAATACTTAGTATGTAGTTAGTCGGATTGAAATGTGTGTTACATCTGTATGACTCAGCTGTTCTTTCGTACTACCTCTAAAAGCATGTACCCGTAAAGTTTGAACCGTTACTTCTGTAGATAGTTTCATTTTCATAGCAAAAGTGATAATGTGTACTATTATTATAATTTTATTTTATATATTTTAATAAGTGGAGTTCCTTTGGCAAAGTGACCCTGTACAATTCTTCTCGTACAACTTTTAATGGCAGCAGTCGAATGAGACTAGACAAAAACCAAAATGACATATTCAAGATGGCAGGTAAAATTCAAGTTGCTTCGTTCCGTCTGAAAATCAATATCTGGGTGGTTTTAGGCGTCGTTATTCCGAATTTAGAATTTATTTTTCCATGACATAATTTTTTAAGATGGCCGCCATACATAGGTGTTTTGAAACCATTGACTTAAATTGTTCTATGGGAAGGAGTCATGAGGAAAGAAAGTATTCTAAACTGAAAATAACAAAGTGCTTTTCGTGATATGATAATAATGGGAAATCTGAAGTAAAGCTGAGCTTCAGTGTGATCGGAGTACTTTGTATGGGGGCTATCTTGAATTCCAACATTCTGGATTTGCCCTTCGAACTCTTCTTATTCATCATACTACATTTAGAGCACGGATAGTGCGTGAGTTCAAAGGGCGAGTGCAAGGCGAGGCTGCAGTCCGATTCGTGTGAGTGACTTGCGAGGCCGAAGGCTGAGGTCTGGCTTATGGGAGTATTTTCCATATTTTCAACTGGTCTCCATGATGAATGGCCGCGATAACCGAAGCACCTACGAGTGGGGTTCTTTAACCATTGTGACTCAGAAACTTGGTACGATTCTGCCTGTACCACTTTTAGTAGCAGTAGGGTGAATTTTATATGGCGGTTTCATTACAGTTATCTTTTGTATTGGGATTATACTTCTATTAAAATTTTGAACTTTTATTTTATTATTATTTGTATTTATTATGTTATCTCATAAATAAACTCTAAAATTGCAAAATGACTTTCCATAACTGAAATTATACCTGTGCATAATATTTATTTATCTATAGATATATAGAAATATGATCAAGAGTAAAATTGCAAGTTTCTGTTTTAGAGTTGGTAAGTATATGACAGTAACCCAGTGGTTGGTGCGGATAACGTCCTATAAGTTCAAGTACATATTTAATACGACGAGTAGGATATATTGTGCTGTTTTTGGTTGCATGAATTCGTCCAAACCAAACATATTAATTGTACAATAGCTGCAGGTATCTATAACTAAGTAAAACATATTCCCTGTTCTCCACCTTGTCCATGTTTGCAAAAACAATTTTGGATTGAAGACATCAATAAAAAAGTCCGCAATACTATAAGTCTAACTATTACAGTTACGTCACAATAACTGTTTTTTTATATGTTTAATTTATAAGTTATGATTTTTTTGTTAAATAGCCGTGTGAAACCGGGGCGAATCACTAGTTTGTTTATATAAAAAAAAGTATATTTACAATCACAAAACCAAATGGAAACACAAAGTAGGCAAATGTAATTCAAATGCTAAAGGCGGGCAGCCCGATAGCATGTTTACGTACCGCGCAGCTGTAGGTAGTTATTTCGAGGACAGGGCCGTGTTAAAATACTGTATAGATAATATTACCGTGGTTCCGTACCGCTTCATGAAGTCAAAATACTTTTTTGAGCACAATATTGAGATAATACTTTTGAATTTTAACACTAGAGTGCACGCGCGGGCTACATATGTAACCCAGCGTGTAATATTATCGAATATATTTTTTGTTTGCCGCGCTACAGCGCAATCGTCTAATGTATTCCTCAAGCATTACCCCCCGCTCCCGCCAGTAGCGTGCCGACTACCGCAGCTCACGGACGTCTGCAAAAATCGCCCTTGAAGTTGGTGGGCTACGCCTGTAGCCCGCGCGAGCGTTGGAGGAAATTAAGTGTTTAGTGTGCAAGTAGTGAAATTGAGGTAAATATGAAACATTTGTTGAAGTATTACTACAAAACGTACTGTTTATTAATTTTTAAGGGTTTGTTGTTTGTATTTATAGGTTTTTCATGTATCTTTATTCTGTTTTGTTCACTTTTTAGATGGCGGGTAACTCGAACAGATTGTGCGATCAAATACAAAGATGGCTGCTGGAGGATAATGAAGACGACGACATTTCGAGCGAAAGTGAGGAAGGCGGAGAATCCGCGGAACAAAGTGGCCCGCTTGGATCTCCTCACCATTCTGATACGGAACAAGATGGCGAGGAAGACGAGGACGAAGATGAAGACGTGCCTCTATCGACTTTGGCTTCCTATCAGTCTCGTAATGGTACAAAATGGAGCAAGATTGCACCGCCCACTTCAAGAACCAGATCTCACAACATTTTAGTCCGTCCACCAGGCCCAGTAGGTGCAGCAAAAGACGCTAAAACGGCTCTTCTATCATTTCTGCTGTTTTTTGACGCTGATATTTGGAACGTGCTTGTTGATTCAACAAATATTTATATTGATATCATAAAAAGCAAATACCAAAGAGATAGAGATGCGTCTCATACCGACGTGATAGAAATCAAGGCACTTATAGGTATTTTATTGGTGATTGGGACTTGCCGTGCGGGGCGAAGAAATCTGAAGGACTTCTGGGATAACTCAAAAGGTACAGGCGTTGAAGTGGTGTATACAACTATGTCAGAGAGCCGATTCCGATTCCTACTGCGCGCCCTCCGCTTTGATGATGTAAGAGATAGGCAAGCTCGTCAACAAAACGACCGACTAGCTGCTATACGTCAAATTACACGTATTATGTTACATAACTGTAAGACATATTATACTCCAAGCGAAAATCTTACTATTGACGAACAATTAGTAGCGTTCAAGGGACGTTGCGCGTTTTTGATGTACATGCCAAACAAGCCAGCCAAATTTGGCATAAAAATCGTTATGGTGGTGGATCTCAAATACCCATATGCCTATAATTTTGAAATCTATGTGGGGGCGCAACCAGAAGGACCCTTTCGGGAATCGAATAAAGTGTCTGACATCGTAAACCGAATTTTGAGTCCATTATTCGGCCTAGGATGTAATGTAACTATGGACAACTGGTTTACTAGTGTGCCTACATGTAAAGAACTATTGGCTCACAAGATTACAACCGTAGGAACACTAAAAAAAAATAAACCAGAGATACCTGAACTGTTCAAAACTACACAAAACAGAGAAATAAACGGATCCATTTTCGGATTTCAGCCTGATTGCACACTAGTCAGCTATGTGCCAAAACGAAATAAGGTGGTATTATTATTGTCTACCCTCCACAATGATGATAAAATTGATGCCGCGACTGGCGATGCTAGAAAACCTGAAATCATCACATTTTATAATCACACCAAATACGGCGTCGACATTTTTGATAAAATGTGTAGACAATACGATGTTTCTCGTAACAGTCGCCGATGGCCTCTCACGCTGTTTTACAATTTTGTAAACATGGCGGGCATAAATGGCCTGGTGATATATCAGATGAATAACCCTCAAATGAAAGTGATCCGTCGTCAATACCTCCTAGAAGTCGGATTTGATCTTGCAAGACCTTCTATTGAGCGTCGTATATCCCAACAAAATATACCCAGAGGTATTAAACTGAAAGGCAGACTACTTCTAGGATTGGCAGAACAACCCCTGCAACAAAATATGCCTATTCGGGGAGGAGTTGGTCGGTGTGCTTTTTGCAGTAGGGCTCGCGACCGTAGCACGCGCAAGCAATGCAGCAAATGTATGAGGCGTATTTGTAGCGAACATCAGGCAGTCGTGTGTCCGGAATGTATGCCAATAGACTGATTTATTACCCGTTACTTTGCTAATAGATTCAATTAGATTAAAATAAACGCCTTTTGTGATAAATATTACGTTCCTAAATGAAAATAAGACTAAGAGAACTCAACCCTTCCAAATATTTGTTGATTTTAAGAAGTTTATGTTTAAGTTTCAAATAATAATAAGGAATCTAAATTTTGTTGATTTTATGACCCATTTTGATAAAAATAAATATGTTTAGTAATTATATGCTGTGTTTTACTCATTTTTTTGCCTTATTCAGAGAAATAATTGACCCATAAGTGGCCTACACCTGTAGCCCGCGCGTGCGCTTAAGGAGTATTTATGGGCGCGTGCACTCTAGTGTTAAATTACAACCTCGTTTTATGGACCCTATAATCTCAGCAAACCACAAACCAATTAAGCTCTTACAGGTTCTTACTTGCAAATTCTGTTGATATGCAAGATAGACACCTTTCTACCAAATTTCAAGAAGATCGATTCAGGCAATCGAGATTCATTGACGGGGAAATATACACTGCTCAGACCTCCACCGAGACCTCGCTTCGCTTAGTCTATTAAAAATATATCATTACCTACAAGAGATAATATTTTTTTTACCTTAGAGGTTCGCAGTAACTGCAGATAAAAATATTGTTATCTAAACTTCTGTTCTGCCGCTTCTAATAGCGCACGAAACTCTACAATTTTAGCGACGCTATCCGTGGTACGGCGTCTAGTGCCGCCGTGCGACTGAATATTTTTATGAGTTAAAAGTAAACGCCCATTTCTATTAGCTCCACCCGAATTAGAAATTATTTTGACTACGGTCTTGCCCTTAATGTAGCTACCTATAGCCATGAGATTAAATAAAGTAGTGTATGCAACTGCATATAATTAGGTATTAAAACACTCGTGTAATCTTATTTTGAAACTCGCCTGCGGCTCGTTTCAAAAAACTACACTCATGTTTTAATACCCTCTATTATATGACAGTTGCATAAACTACTATTAAAGTTGTTGTTTAATTACTATGTGTTATAATTGCGAAAACCTAAGATGTTAGGTTTTAGCATTACTGGCTCTCGAAGATATCTGCCAGATCACAACGTTATCTGCTTGGCGACAGATTTTCTACTTGAGCGTGGTGCTAGTCAGGCAGGCATTAGCAAAATGCCCTATTACCATGCTGTGATGACTGCCACCGTAAGATAACAACCGTGACCGACGGCGTAACGTGCCCTCCGAAGCGCTCAGTAGTAATGTCTCTAGTATCGTATTTCGTCACAATACCATGTGAATAAAGTAATTAAAGAAAATATATAAATGACCTCCAATGAAAGCGATAAGGTTAAAAGATAATTATACCTTACCTTACTTAAGAACATTAATTTCAGCAATTTTCAACTCTACGAAATCTCTACTGGCGAAAACAGATCCCAATTCCATTTACAATAAGTCACCAAAACCATATCTGGTTTCCGATACCTGCTATCAATATCCGGCTATCGGACCTATCTTTGGATTTCACGGTTAAACGCACCATTGGCTGCCTCTATCATCCCCAAACGTGTCCTCAAAACCAGATAAGAAATTGACCAGATATGGGCAAAGTCCTTTCGGTGCGCCTTTTGAGCTTAATGGATTATTATTTTATCTTCGGGTTGGGTTCAATTTGTGTGAAATCAGTGGAAGTGGGCTTTGATGTTTTGGTCTGTGTTTGGGCGGCTTAGATTTATTTCTATGGTTTATTTCTGTTATATTGGTTTTAACTGTTTATTTGTAAATACTGATATATTGTGATGTTTGTTTTCTGTATTGTGTTAGTGATTTCATATAGACTGAATTTATTTATTTATTTTTTACCAGTAAGAATTTAGGTAATTCTTGAAATGTTTACACACCTATGTACACACTTTCTTCATAAGGTATTAGCTTGAAGCTAATGTGTAAAAGTAGAAAAATACTTTCTTTGATTCTGTGTGCAATTTCTGCTCTAACAATTATGTATTGTTGAACATTCTTGTAAGTTGTGCTAGGTATCTAAATTCTAAGTACTAATTTAGGCTTTTATAGGAACAAAACTGTCTTGTATCAAAATTAGTGTACGTACATGCAAATGATCTTATTTATTCACTTACCGCATTTTATTGCTAGATGTAATAGGGGACGGTTTTCACTGCCACAACACTGCACATTGCTTCTCTATTTTAAAAGTGAACTGTTCAACTAAATAAGTAAATATTAGGGTATTTGGACTTTTTGACATAACATGGATATAACCTATTTCCTTGAAAGTAAATCTATCAGTAAGTGACGTGGCCATATTTCAACCACGTGACGACACGTAAGCACTAAGCATACGTATTTATTCTCTATGGCGGCTATTGATGCCATGTCCACCACGCATAGATTATATCGTACATTTTGTATCCTGTATATTCTAATATTAATTTGTGTGGTCGTAATACAATGTATATATATATATAGATATGTATATTTATCTATAGTTTTGTTTCTGTTATTTATTGTATTGTTATGTCATACACGTTCGTGATGTTGGTCGGGAGTGCCGTCTGAAAACCAGCGCTTAGGGTCATTTTTTGAACCTGGCACATGCTGAGACGGGACTCGTTCCTAGCATCATGCAACATTGCAATTGCTCTAACTGTGGAATAATTAACTATATTTATTTAATTGTAGTGTTGTGTAATGCTGGAATAAACTTCATTTCATTTCATTTCATTTCATATAGATAGGAGTTACTATAGATCTGTAGTGTACTCTTATTTATATTGATTGTCTATATAAAGGTCTGTTCCAAATTATTTGTTGTTCGTAAAATATTCTTTCTGTTATTTATTGTATTGTTATGTCATACACGTTCGTGATGTTGGTCGGGAGTGCCGTCTGAAAACCAGCGCTTAGGGTCATTTTTTGAACCTGGCACATGCTGAGACGGGACTCGTTCCTAGCATCATGCAACATTGCAATTGCTCTAACTGTGGAATAATTAACTATATTTATTTAATTGTAGTGTTGTGTAATGCTGGAATAAACTTCATTTCATTTCATTTCATTTCATTTCATTTCATTTCATATAAATAGGAGTTACTATAGATCTGTAGTGTACTCTTATTTATATTGATTGTCTATATAAAGGTCTGTTCCAAATTATTTGTTGTTCGTAAAATATTTATCTACTGGGCTGATAATTATTTCTTCAAATGAGGATCAGGTAGCTTACTCTATGTGATAGCGAGTTATAATATCTACTGTCTGAATTTTTCCAAAACAGAGTTGCAGTCAGGAAAGCAAACGAAATTATAATTCATGGAAATCTTTTAATATATGTACGTCTTATTTTTATGTACTAGCTGCGCTGCAGTTTGACCCACATAGAAAATAGTGAAAGTATCCTACATACAGGACCTAAATTATCCATATTCCAAGTTGTATCTTAATCGCTTCAGACGTTTCAACGTGCAAACAAAAATACACACTCACGCATTCTCACTCAATTCTAAACTTTTGCATTTATAATATAAGTGTGATGTAAGATTGAAGAAAGATGATGATCAGAACTCATCTTTTACCAAAATTAATAAAATCACCGGGCGGTCAAAATCATTTGCCGATCAAATGAAGATATTCCAATCAATCACAGGTTACTCAAATCCTATTCAAAAACCTTTTAAACATTCATCATGCGGCTACTTTTTCAGACGTTCCCAAACCATAACAAAAGCAACGATGACTAATCCCAGGGTCGAATCAAATCAGATAGCGCTTCCACTGTGACATTGATCGACGTTTGATATCCGAATGGTTGGAAATATATAAGCATTTTTCTGTTTTGTACGGACGAAATTCGTCGGTTGGTCAACCCGTGCCACCCGCTGCTTAGACATGGCGGTTCACACTTGAGGTTGCTTCAAGTCCGTATAAAGGTCACGTCTTCTCACTCAAATCTCAAGCGGGAGCGTTTCAGAATTGGATCGTGACAACGGAGAGATACTTATCGTGATTTTCTGGCCAATTCCGATGCATCGCATTGTTAGTGCGGATAATGGGAGCATGGGAACACTGAGTGGTTGTGCAGATGAAAATAGTATGGACAATTGGCTGCTTATTTGGCAGTGCATAACGTGAAAAAGTATTCAGGGTATGCACAATATTGTTTTTATTTTATGGTTTTACGCCAATCTGAACGAGTAAGCTTTCAAAATTAGAACAAAAAGAAAAATTTTAACAAGGGAAATGCAAAGGAGATTTTGGGATCACTAAATAGCGTAATTAGAAGAACATACCCCGATGCTAGGTTCCATTGATTGGTCATAGGTCGTTCCCGCTTGTGATGCATTTTTTCTCACTCATTGGGACCTTGTAAACTCATTATGTAACTGAATATTGTAGGTAATATTCTGGTTGATGAATTATCTATCATATATCATAAAAAATCAGAATGAAACATATTATATTCATGTTTTTATTGGCATTTAAAGGCGTATGGTTATGTTAAACGAGCGTGTACATCAATTATACCACTTGTGTTATAATTTTGCATAAAGTAAAAGTAGAATCTAAACGCTTTTGTAAGTTTTGTGAAAATATTGACCAATTGCGCATGTTGGGTTGTCTTGTAGAAAAAAAAGCATTTTGGGATAAAGTTGTGTGGATCGATCGCATATTCACCGAAAAAAAAGGCAGTACGCGATAGGTACTGATAAGCAGGCAAGGAGTATCGAATATTTGAGTTATAAATTAATACTGCAATATTTCTTCATAGTACAAGTTGTTTATGTAACGCATAATTTCTGCATTTTGGTGAATCTGGAACCCGAATGCTTATATACTCGTTTGTTTATAATATATATAATACTCATATTTATGTGTATAATGTGTTCCGTTCTCAAATTTCTCTTGAAACAAACGTGCACTCGTTTAGGCCTGTGTTACATATGAGTGATTGGGCACATCATTAAAAAATAAATAATGTTTTTTTATGCAATGGTGATGGAACAAGCACTATGCCCACCAGGTGTTATATGGTAACCTCTGTTTATAACAGATGAAGTTTCTCATAGGTGACGAACTGCGGTACGGACACAACCCTGAAGAAACATTAAGTCTTATATGCCTGTAATTTCACCGGCATCCAAACCCTTCTAATCAGAACACAGTAATCTCAATTATCATAACGCATATACACACGCGCGCAATGTCTAGCTGTATACACTTACCTTATTTTTAGTTCTTGTAAGATATGCATAATAATTAAATAAGTAAATCTAGATGGGAGAAGCCATTGGCACTCGAAACACAGTTTTTCTAACTGGTTCGGGAGTCAATGAATTCAACAACTGATAGTTGTCACATTTTTATGCTAAATAAATGATTATTATTATTTTATTAGTAATGTGTACATTACGGATTTGCGGTAGAAATAGGTATGCTGGCAGTACTTTCCCGGACAAACTCTTAAAGAGTTTTATTGTTACTAAGAAGTTATGAAATATGTATTATGTATTAATAAATCATTCGACTTTCCTTACTGTTGTTCAAATAGTAAGCTAACCAAATTATTGTAAGTCAAATAAGGCGTTGTATTTGTCGAAAGATGATTGGGGTTACGTTGGGTGTTCTGTTTGTCTAAACAATTTTGTCGCATAACCTACATAGCGCACGAGATACGAGTACAATTAAAATCAACTTGTTCTATTTCAAATCCTGCGCGTTTGTTATTTCGAGCGTTGTCGTCAGTATGTGATATTAAATGTGATATCTAATTTTAGCCGTGGGAATCCCAATCACAATAACAACTTGAACATGATATAAAATAAAAACTTTCTTAATAGAATGCTTGAAATAGCAATAATTATTTCGAAGCAAATGGCAATGGAACTGTTGCTGAAAGGCGAAGACCTCGATGAACCTAATCTATCTGACTAGAAAATTTCAACTCATCTGAATATAGCAAGTGATGAAACATAAGCGAGTGAAAATTACTGGTTTCGAAGGATAGCTACAAGAATACACAATTTGGTGCTTGGCGGTATGCGATCAAAGATGTTGTTCATGCTAACTAACCTAATACCTTAAAAAATATCTCTCGGAACATACTATTAGGTGTTTGGCGACATATTTTCTACTTTAGGGTGCCAAATCATTACCTATATTATAAAGTAGAAAATATGTCGCCAGTCGCCTGCCAGGCAGACTTTCACAAAGTGCTCAACCACCGTGCTAGAATGGCTAGGTATAATTTTAAGACAACAATCGGAACCACGTGCCCTCTGAAGTATGGAAGCGCTCAATATAATAAAAATAAACTAAACTGGCTAAAAATAAAATAATTCTACGATACAAAAAGTTTAAAATATATATGTAACCTTTAAAATACCGCGTTATCATTACACACAGAGAATATTGTTAATTAATTGAGGAGATAAAACTTAACCTTGTGTAGCGGACGATATATTTTATTTCTTGTTACAAAGACTTTATTAATCAAGTGAACACAGTAAGTTCGTTAATTCGTTCGTTAATACATATTATTTTACTCAGAATATGATAAAACCCGTTGACCTGTTTCTTTATTAATATGTGCGAATCTATGATATCATGAAAATACAAAAACAATGTTGTTATTTTAACAAAGGACTAATATAGGAATAAAGTGTTTCATATATAACAGACAGTTCTCTTGTTTTCGCGAAACTTGAACATGATGTGTGTGTACTTCACATAGAACATTTGATAAACTCATGTGGAAGCGTTAGTGGCTCAGTGGGAGTGAATTACGAACGCTGTAAGTCCTTGCTTCGAATCCTAACGCAGGCTTTCTTCTATGGTTGTGTCGTCTTGCATATTATATTATCCTAACTACAAATACAATTATTTATTTCATAAAAATCACATAATACATTTACAACTATATGTTTTTTTTTGTGATCTAATATTGAAGTACAGTTTAATTTTTTTGTTACAGTTTAATTGAAATAAGGTAATTGACTGTGCTAGGTCATTGACCTGTGTCACAGTTGTCAATGTAACTGGGTGACTCTCAACATGTAATTTTTTTTTATTGCGTTTAGGCTAATCTTTGACCACTATCTCACCCGATGGTAAGTGATGAAGTGGTTAAAGATGTTGTTCAGGCTAGCCTAGAATTACTGGCTCTCAAGGACAGCTGCCGGAACACACCGTTAGGTGCTTGGCGACAGATTTTCTACTTGAGGGTGTTAGCAATTGCTGTAACGATTGCTATCGTAAGACAACAACGGCTTAACGTGCCCTCCGAAGCACGGAAGCGCTCAGTAGTAATGTCACTAGCGGTCACCCATCCAACTCCTGACCGCGGCGGACGTTGCTTAACTTTGCTGGTCAAATAAGAACAGCAAAGCAAACTTCGCTACGAGCGCTTCAAATCACATGTCGCAATACGCCTAGCGAAGTATCCAAGGAGCTGTTATTGAAAGCCTGTTCTTATTCTTGGAGTATAACGGTGTTTTAGTTTGAGTAGAACTCCTTGTGCGACTTCATCCGGGAGAGCATTGCCACCATACCTATTTCTACCGGCAAACAATATTTTTAAACCATTTATTGCTGTCACAATTGCAGGTACATAAGATGTACATTAATGAGTTTCCGAGTACAATTTACTCTTACGAGTGTTCAGCTTAATTATTTATAGAGTTAAGTATCAAAATCCATATGCATTAATACAATTGAACGTTATAAGTATTTTGAAAATATTCTTGTTAGTTTCATTTGATATGTAAACCTTTAAATAATTGTCAACAAAATAATAAGCCAATTATATAAACTAAAAATAAGTTCCTACATTAAAATTTAAAATGTATATTATGAGATGTCACAGTATGATTAATATTATATTTCATTACATATTCATAAAAGACTCTTTTAAATCATAAAAGCATCTCCCTAAAAGCCATGAAAATAACTGTTTTTTTTTTTAAATTTTGGTAGAGGTAGCTGGGTTATCTCTGTAGGAAGGTTATTAGGTTATTACACACTCTCACAGACATGCTGAAAATGCTTCCCATGCCCATGTGGCGTAATAGTCTAAACTTAGGGGTAAAAATGATCGCGTTACTATGTGTTTCGGTTTAAAGGATATGGGTGCCGGTGAATTTACAGGCACATGAGACTAATAATCTTATACGAGTATCTCAGGGTGGGAGCAGTGCAGTTCATAACTCGTGGCAAACTACATTCTATCTGAGCATATGTTTTCGCTTAAAACCAGGAGGGCTTCATGGTTGTTCCATAACTACAACATTATAAAAAATCGGCCAAGTGCGAGTTGGACTCGCGCACGAAGGGTTCCGTACCATTAGCTATACAACATTAGACTTCATATTTTAACCTTTTTTTGTTTTAACGTGTGCGAGTTCGACTCGCATTTGGCCAACTTTTTGTATTTGTTGTTATAGCGGCAAAGGAAATACATCATCTGTGAACATTTCAACTGTGTAGCTATCACCGTTCTTGAGATACAACCTGGTGACAGACGGACAGCGAAGTCTCAGTAATAGGGTTCCATTTTTACCCTTTGGGTACGGAACCCTAATAAGATCACGTTAGTGGAGTAAATCCAAATGGATTCCTCATTGCATTGTTGTATTGTGCTCTAATAGTTCTCATTTCAGTATTTATACTTTAACATTTACTCTTCACACAGCCCATTTGTACTTTCTTTGCCTCTACAACCGTGACGAATACAAGTGTTCTTGGTTGGAATTGACAGTTTATTATTAGACATACTTTTATTAGGTTGACCTGTTTTTGTTAGAATGTACTAATATGAACTGAAAGTCACATATACTACAAAATTGTTGTATCATCATTTAATATGTTTACATAAAAGCCATCTTTATGAAATCCCGATGACAATAGTAATATGATACCATTGAAATGATCAATTGATAGCTATTGATAGAACCGAAGGTCGGTAATGTAATAATATTAATAATAATGTACGTAAAATATTCCATAACAGAACAACTTATCCTAACAGAGTTTGAAAATTATTTATTTGGAAATGAAATCATACCGTGAAATATTAAACCGTGTTTAGGATTATTAGCCAGCAACACATTATTCATAGCACACATACAATTTCAATTCAAAATCAAAATCATTTATTCAATTTTGGCGTCTACGACTCTCTTATGAAGGTCAATTACAAATTTTAATATTGGAATATTCTACACTGTACTGCCACGTTCAGCAAAAAAAAATTATAGAGCGCTGCGAGAAGAACGGGCAAGAAACTCGGGGCCATTCTTTTAAACGTCATTTGAGTGACTTTCCTAGCATATTTGAAAAGTATATTTAGCTACCGACTTTGAGTTATGAAAGCCTGATATCTGATAATCACCTAATATGATTGCGCTGTTAGGTTATATAATTTAATGCCTACTTAAAAACGAGTTTAATTGATTCCTTGGCTAAAGAAATCCTTTATTCGTCATAATCCCCTACATAATGTGTAATACCTGTACACTAATACAAGAATCGTTTTCTCAATTCAAAGGAAATAACCTCACAAAAAGAAAACACGACAATATCAATTTTTCACCGCGTTATTTGTACCACACCAATAAAATACCTCGATAGAGGAAAATAAATTGGGTTATGGGAAACCGAGTTTGGATAAATCACATCGAAAATACTGTCACGACAGTGTGGAAAAAATGTGAGAATGAGAGACTACGGGACTATGAATATATACGACTGGACAGTGACAATGATAACTGGTATTACAACATCGATTTATAACCAATGTTGAATTGATCAATATTATTCATAAAAAATATCGATTATCATTATTTAATATAAAAAAATAACTAAACAAAAAAATACCAGGTGGTTGGTTTCTTTAGCAAGACTCCATCTTGTTTTTTTATTATTTTAATATGATAGGCTAGCCTTCTACCGCTTTCTCACCTAATGGTAAGTGATGATGTGGTCGAAGAAGTTGTTCCGACTAACATACAATTATTGGCTCTCAAGGACAGCTGCAACACACCGTTAGGTTCTGGCTGTGGTGACCGATTTTCTACTTAAGGGTGGTAGCTACACAGGCAGGCATTCGCAAAATGCCCTACAAAAAAAACGACGGACTTGCTAATGATACTCCCCAGTGTTAAGGGCAATTTACATTATCTTAGTGCTTTAGGAGCACTCTCATCACTCGCATGCGAGTGCTAAAGTAGAAAATCTGTCGCCACAGCCAGAACCTGTGTGTTTTACGGTGTGTTACGGCTGTCCTTGAGAGCCAATAATTCAAGGCTAGCCTGAACAACATCTTCGACCCCATCATCACACACCATCAGGTGAGATTACAAATTCACATATTTCGTTTTACATTAAGGTTTACATATTTCCAGTAGCTAGTAATTTTTCTACATAAAATGCAGAAAAAATATTTTATGTGTATTATTTCTGGGCGGTACTTGGCCGTCACGGTGACACTGGCAGAGAGGCTGCTGGATGTTGAGTACAGTTTTGTATACATGTATTCGAAAGGTATTAATGCACTGGCATGCGAGTGCTCCTAAAGCGCTCTGCTGACTATATTACAATACATTTTGTCCTCTTAAAAAAATCTATTTGATTCTAGTTCAAAGGTTAGTAGAATCGTACTAAAGCAAGTAGCGCTAGCATCTGTTTACATGTTTTAACTAAAGCACAGAATAAAGACTAAGATTATTAAAATTTCCCTTCAATTATTCTGCCTCGAAACAGTAAAGTGCAAACACTACTGTATTTGGCATAAAGGACACTGTAGTGGCCTTCAATTTAGGCACAGAACTCTTGACTGTACAGCACTGTAGTGCCCTAGTAATTTCACGTACCTGCTCGTGAAATTAGGGTGAAAGAAATATAAGAACCAACGTGTTGGAGTGACAAGTGCAGTGCAATGTACGAGAACGGTGATAGTCCAAAAGGACAGGCGTGCCGCTTACCACCAGGTAGACAAATTGTACTTATTATATATAGTAGTTATAATGCATTGATATAGAACTAGTTCTTACCATCATATGAATTTGATTTATATAATCAGTTTTATGACGATATTGAAAAAAAATTAATACTGATTATACCTAAGTTACTACTCCTTTTTTTATCTTATGTAATTATCTTATCATCTAAACGTTGACGATCTCTTTATGATTTACATCTCCATAACCTATATAAATTTTAAACGGGAAGGTTTACATTAAATAAATTATTACTTCATTGTTCAAGTTGTGTAAGTTAAATCGGTAAATTCATTAAGTTTCTGTGAGCTGTGAGAAGCTTCTTCACTGTTTTACTCAACTTCCGAAACGATTTCATTATCCCGAACGTCCCGGATGGTGAGCATGGCCGGGTTGTATGAATGAAAGTTTGTGGACGAAAATAAAACTATTTATGCATTCCTGACAAGTTTGTTTTTGGAGGCTTTGAGCGCTTGTTGACCGTTCGACCATCAGTGACGGGCTGTTTGATGATTTCAATATTTCCTATTTGTTGTTCTGGTTGATTAATTCTCTTATTCTCTTCTTAGGAGAATCTTATTATTGAGGTATGACGCTTGAATAGTAGTTTTAATGTTAATAAAACCGATATAATAATAACTACTAATCTCCCTCCATAAATAGACGGATTTTCCACTACATATATTTTATATATTTTAAGTGTTTGTCTAAAATATTTGTTTGAGGTTTTATTCAATATTTTTGATTTGATTTGATTTTTTCATGCTAGTTTAGAATTACAGCCTCTCGAGGATAGTTGCCATGACACACTGTGGTGTTTTTCTGCTTGAGGAGGGTAGTTAGTCAGCCATCTATAGTAGTGTGCTCTCCCGCTGTTTGTGTCACTTCTCATTATAAGTTTAAGCTTAGATATTTATCATGATCCGCCACATCGTCACATACACGTACAGAAACAGTGAAAACTTTTGAAGCAGTGATAGCTCAGTGGCTTTGGTTATGGACTGCCGCGCAGCAGGTCCATGGTTCGAATCCCACCGCGGGCTTGAGCTTCACCGCATGGTGGAAGGGCATTTTTGCGAGTGCCCGCCTGGCTAGCGACCACCCTCAAGTTGAAAATCTGTCGCCAAGCACCTAACGGTGTGTTCCGGCAGCTGTCCTTGAGAGCCAGTCATTCTAGGTTAAGCCTGTTAACACCTTCGACCACATCATCACTTACCATCACGTGAGATTGTGGTCAAAGGCTTACCTATCAGCAATAATAAAAAAAAAAAAAATAACCTACCGTGGCAAAAAAATAACTTGCATCAAAAAGTCAAAGGCATAAATTATATGGACGTAAAATGTACATTAATTTGCTCGTTTGAATATATACCGAACATGTAAAGAAGAAACCCTATCAGTTGTTGGGTTGTTCTGTATTCATTCTATATGTGATTGCAGTGCATTTCTCTACAGATTCCCATAACAAAACTGAAGTTTAATTTTGGTGCAAAATACTGATTCATCCTATTAGCCCTATAGTATGTTTACTCTTTAGTAAGAGGCGCTATAAACTTATCTTGTTTATGAATGAAATCCACTGAAGCAACAGACTTAAATATCTTCAAATATCAACGGAAACATATCTAGAAATAGTTTGTTATTAATACATTGCTAGTTTATAGTTGAAATTGATTTCTATGATGAAATTCATTATACAACTATTACTATGTTAAAAGTATTAATATATTTTTAAAGTTTTATTTCCGTATTGAATCTGATGTAATCACGCTCAAATACGAAAGTTTGGGCATGGATTTATCATAGAGTAACCTTCGTAACTTCGACAAGATTTTTTTAAAACTCAGTTGAATTTTACTATACTGAGCACTTCCATGCTTCGGAGGGCTCGTTAAACCGTCGGTCCAGGTTGTTGTCGTCGTTATAGGATGGTCATATGGGCTTTTGCAGAGACCACCTGGCTAGCTACACCATCAAGTGAAAATGCCGCAAAACACCTAATGGTGTGTTCAGTCATGTCTATGAGAGCTTCTGATTTTCTTTCCTCCTGGCTATACGAAGGCCTTCCATCGCCCAGAGTCCGGTGGAGTTGTACAGCCGACAGTGGCAGTCCTTGTCCTCCCTATAAATCTTAACCTATATCATTGGTGTTTCAGTTTTTGAAGCAGTGATAGCTCAGTGGCTTTGGCTATGGACTGCCGCGCAGCAGGTCCATGGTTCGAATCCCTCCGCGGGCTTGATCTTCACCGCATGGTGGAAGGGCATTTTGTGAATGCCCGCCTGGCTAGCGACCACCCTCAAGTAGAAAATCTGTCGCCAAGCACCTAACGGTGTGTTCCGGCAGCTGTCCTTGAGAGCCAGTGTAATTCTAGGTTAAGCCTGTTAACACCTTCGACCACATCATCACTTACCATCACGTGAGATTGTGGCCAAAGGCTTACCTATCAGAGAAAAAAAAAAAAAAAAAAAGTCATTGTGGTGTGTGTGCGATCTGCGCGAACGTTTCCGAGTTTATAGTAAAATCTCACGCACAAACATTTAAATTATAGTGTATTTTAATAAGATTTCGACTATGTTCTATGTTGAGACTCAATGAAAAAATCACAATGGAGACATAAAAACTTTACAACCAACATTATTTTCTTAATCAATTTCTCTAACTCATCCAGCAGATGCAGCAGTGGCCACGAATTTTTAACTAGCTCAAAAGATTAGTGTTGATCGTGTCACGTGTCCGGTTAGTCGCCGGATTATACAAGAGCTACAAGTGTGGTATTGTTTACGGGTAGTTAATATAGCGGTAACAGTCTGTGCTACTTTTGAATTGTTGTATAAGAGATGTGTAGATAAAGTAAAATTTCTAGTCAAAAAGTTAACAAAGCTTGAGTTCGCGTATGTATAGGTAGGTTTTGTATAGATCGGTCTGATTTCCGAATGTTCACAAGCTTGCTTAATTTTTTTTTGTTGGCACTATGCATGTATTTAACAAAATACTACGAACTATTTACAACACTTACTTAGAATATATTCTTACCATACTATTTTAACAAATATCTATTATCCTTTTTATATAATTTAGGCGAAATCGTCACTAGATATACTTATTTTTATATTTTTTTTAGTGTTTAATTAAAATATTGATTTAATTTTATCTTACAATATTTTTAAAATATTATTTGGTATTATTAAATATGGATTTCCGCAAAGTAACGCCTGCTGAATCTGAAGTACGAGGTCTGATGTCAAGCAGTGTTACCACCCTAGAGGTTACCCTCTGCCTATAACAGATGCAGTTCGGTACAAATAGCGAACAGCGTTGCGCCTATGCCTTACGACGTAAAGTTGTTAAGTCTCAAGTAAAATTACAATATAATTCAATAACGTGTATAGAAGCCAAGTATTTTTAATTTTTTGTTTTGTGTTTTAAGAAAAACACGCGCAGTAGACAACTGGACATGCTTGGATACAACGACCGGGGCCGATGACGGCTACGTGCCCTACGAAGCAAGGAACCATCCACGTAATGACCTCAGACCATTGCTTAACCTAACTGATCGGTTAAGATCCACAATCCAAGCTGTAATACGAGCGCTTGATATTTCGGTTTAGGTACTTCATTTTTGCTTTCAGGTTCTATATGCAATAATAGAAGATGATACTTAATAATAAACTAGAAATGTTAGTACCCCAATCTAATATACCTATACTTATAATTAAGAGTTTAAGCCATACTCCTCATGTTTCCTTTACCCGAATTTAATACGGCAATAGACCTCTCAAAGCAAAAAAACATACACGACTCTACCTGCACTAGACTGTGCGCTTTTTTATGTTATTGTGACGGAACAAGCACGAGGCCCACCTGATGTTAAGCGGACTAACCTCTGCCTATAACAGATGCATTTCATCACAAGTCACAAATTGCACTGCGCCCGTCACTCTTTGAGACATAGTTGTTAAGTCTCATGTGCCTGTATTTCTCTGGCTCTCAAGGACTGCTGCCAGACCACAACGTTAGGGTGCTTGGTGATAGATTTTCTACTTGAGGGTGGTCACTAGCTAGGCTGGCATTCGCGAAATGCCCTTCCACTATGCTGTGAAACTCAAGCCCGCGCCGGATTCGAACCACGGACCTGCTGCGCGGCATTCCTTAGCCAATGCCACTGAGCCATCACTGCTTCATAACTATCTCTAGTCAAAGTGATACTTTGGAAGAGCCAATACACACTTAGTTCCAATGTAAGTCAGCTATAGGAATTCATATAGCATAAAAATGTATCACTATAAACCCTTTCAAGTATAAGTACCGTATATGTGACCATTGACAATCCTCTTTGTGTCATCACGTGCCAACTTCATTGCTATTGAACGCGGCGCTATTACGAAATGACCTCCAAAAGCTGTTCATTCATAAGGTTGACCGAATACTTCTTGCTTAAGAATGTTTTTCAATATAAAATAGGCTAGTCGAAGTAGACGAGGCTTTTTTATTATGAATGGATATAATAAATAGCTTCGGATATATTATGCCACTATTATATTCGTGAGGACCTATAATTGGCCCATTGCTTTATATACATACTTCTATTAGACATAATGGCTGTTGGTCTTCCAAGTAAATAAATAAATAAAAATAAATAAATTACAATATTTATTATTATTGTAGGTAAATCTAGATAGTCATAGGGGAGAAAGTAAAATGCTTAACCGAGGCCATTGGAAGCTGAATTAAGATCCTGCGATGACATTGACTTGATCGACAATCGTTATTTAAAAGTCAGTCATAAAAGACACTCGACGAATATGTGCGTAGTGTAAAATAGTGTTACACTAGTGTAAGTGCGAAAGTATGTGAGTGTGGATGTATGTGTATTTGTTACTCCTTCACGCTGAAACCGCTGAACCGATTTAGATGAAACTTGGAATAAAGATAGACATCAGTGGCGTTAGCGTCATAGTATTTATAAGCTTTCACTTTCAAAGTTCAAAACACGTTGCGATTAAAGTTGACTACATAACGACTAATCTAGATCTTAGTTAAACAAAAAGTCAGCAGCAACAAGTTAGAATAATATTATATGCAAAAATCAACAAAAAAAATTCTTCGATTCCCTTCAAAGAAATTGTTTCATACTACCGAGTCATCTTTCCAAACAAAACAAGGTACCATTAGCGAGTTGCTTTGAATCAATGGTACTTAAAAAAAGCAATAGCTTAATTCTGCTGAGTCACTCCTACCCTCCGGGATTGTTCGAAGAACCTCAGGGTGTCTGACTTGGGTGTTTGTAGGAAGTATTTTAATCTTGATATTTAACAGCTCAATATTGAACTGTTGTAACCATAGTGATCAAAATAGATTTTGTGACAAAACATTTGGTGGGTATACATCAAAACATTTTTCAGAGTCTTCTTGTTGTGGATCTTGTACAGTGTGTTAAGGTGATTCTTAAGACGTATTTGCACGCCAACATTTTCATGATATATTGAGGAAAAGTGTTTTTACAGTGTTTTTTTGTTTTTTTTTTTATGCCTGATAGGTTAGCCTTTGACCACTATCTCACCTGATGGTAAGTGATGATATGGTCGAAGATGTTGTTCAGGCTAACCTAGAATTACTGGCTCTCAAGGACAGCTGCCGGAACACACCGTTAGGTGCTTGGCGACAGATTTTCAACTTGAGGGTGGTAGCTAGCCAGGCGGGCATTCGCAAAGTGCCCTACCACCATGCCGTAACGACTGCCATCCTAAGACAACAACCGGGGCCGACGGCTTAACGTGCCCTCCGAAGCACGGAAGCGCTCAGTAGTAATGTCACCAGCGGTCACCCATCCAGCTCCTGACCGCGGCGGACGTTGCCTAACTTTGTTGATCGATTCAGAATCGCCAAGCAAACTTCGCTACGAGCGCTTCAGACAGTGTGTCCACAACAAGGACGAAATCGAAATTGTTTTAAAAAAAGTAGGCTCCATTAATTTGTAAGTTAGTAAATGTTTTTTGTATAAAATCTCATGAAAATCAAAATACCAAATAATTCAGAAAGTTTTATCGAACAACAAAGTGAACAAAGTTTGCCTTTGTATATAACGATCTCTTCATTATAAGTTCCTAAACAAACAACTAATTTGAAAGAGCAGACAGGTTCAGTAATTTACTTAAAATAAATCAAGATTTATGTTTCTTCACTAGGACGAAAGGTCAAAGTCAAATAACTGAATTTAAAAGTAATTTCGTGTAAAGTATCAAGAATATTTTTCCTCATTGAAAGCTTATGAAGACTGACTGAGATGAATGACTTAGATAATTGAGTAGCACGTTCAAAAATTAAAAAGTTTTCGAATGAATTTTAATAAATAAAGCTACACAATAAATGATACTTGTTAATAATATTAACGGTAAACATCATCCATGAGGGAAGGAACATCTTGCTTTCAAATGATATTGTTACCTATTTAAATATTTTCTAATACAGTTTTACGACCAGCTGTATAGCTGATGTGGGTAGACTGACGACATCGGCAGAGTCACGGGGAGCTCTTGGATGCAAGTGGCTAACCGTTTATTGTAGCGATTTATGGGGAAGGTCTTTTTCAGCAGTGGAATTTTACCATCAGACGATGATGATGATAAGGAATGGCAGATACGAACTCCCTTAGATGATTACTAAAGGTAGGATGATATAGCGCCAAGAATTGGGCTCAAATGGGTATCTAAAACGTAGCAATTTCACACTAAGTCGTTATTAGCGGCATGCTATGCATTTGGCGTTTTATTGACAAAATGTTTAAGAAATTGTGATCTCTGGAGAACATTGTGGTATTTTAGAAGGTATAATTAGTATTAGATCACGTAAATATACAATTCTCATATGGTCCAAAACATAATTAATCTCTGCCCGGAAACTATTATAACACCATAGGTGCTAACTTGCATTCTTTGTCAAACACAAAAGGCACATTTCTACCTTTAACCTAAATAACCCCGAATAGAGAAAGCATAGACCATGAAAGCTCTTAGACAGGCCACCGTATTAAATGGTATTAAAATTTAAACTACATTTTCTTTTTCAATTAATTTTGTATTTAATGATCGTGTTTTAACGAGCACAGTGCAGTGTCGCGCAGAACTGTAACACTGCGATTGTAATGATCAGGTGTGACGCTTATCATCGGGTTGATTTGTCCGCCTTATCATATATTATCATTAAAAACAACTCTACGCCGGGCAAAAGTTTTAAATATGAGCAGCATAAATCCTTTTCATTGGTTTGTGGATTTATTTGCTTGACGTTGAATGAGACAACAATTATAATAAAGTATTGTTAGTTTTAAATCACATCGACAACTTTATTTCGGATGATAGTTGTAAAACCTATAAAGGCTTTATGTCAAAAACTATTGTTTTAATAATAAATGTTATAATAAAAGGTTCTAGTACAGGTAAGGATCAAAACAAAATTTAATTTCGCACTCGGCCTCATTGGTCTCATTGTACGTTTGATGCCCCAATTATCAAACCTTTTTGGAGATTCAATTACATTAGTACAATTAATATTGATGTTACAGCTTTAATTGGATGCCAAATGATTCCTCGGGGTCAAATAAGGTAATAAAAAATAATTAGGCACAAGCTTTTGTTCGGGTACATCTTACTAAAGATTAAAAAATGGCACTGACTTCAACACTCAAAGATGTGAAATAACTTGTTGAAGTCGGTACCATAATAGTACAAAAATACCTATTATCACAATTATCACAATATTGTGCGCATGATACCGACTTCGACAAGTTATTTCACACTTTTGTGTGTTGAAATCGGTTACATTTTTTGGTTGACCGAATTTGATGAAATTGAAATAGGACCAAATGTCAAACGTGTAATTGATTTATACACAATAAATCAGCTTTCAAATAAAAAAGAATTATCAAAATCGGTTCACCCAGCCAAAAGTCCTGAGGTAACAAACTAAAAAAAAATACAGCCGAATTGAAAACCTCCTGCTATTTTTGAGGTCGGTGAATAAACAGACGAATTAAGAACTTCCTCCTTTTTTTTAAGTCGGATAAAAATATAAACACGCCTTTTGTAGTTAAACATAAAACATTTGTATTCAAAATACCATTCCTTCCCAATAATTAAAACGTTTGTCGCTGATTTAGTGCAAGAATATGTGCTGCCAAAATACACATATTGGCAGTTGGCACCTATTAACATACTGGGTCTGATTGTATTGGTCTAGACTTTTTTTTTATTGCTGATTGGTAAGCCTTTGACCACAATCTCACGTGATGGTAAGTGATGATGTGGTCGAAGGTGTTAACAGGCTTAACCTAGAATGACTGGCTCTCAAAGGACAGCTGCCGGAACACACCGTTAGTTACTTGGCGACAGATTTTCAACTTGAGGGTGGTCGCTAGAAGGTTGTGTAGGTGAAGCTCAAGCCCGCGGCGGGATTCGAACCATGGACCTGCTGCGCGGCAGTCCATAGTCAAAGCCACTGAGCTATCACTGCTTCAAAATTTCACATCACATTTTCACATGAAGCACATTAAAGTAAGTATTCACTCACAGATAAAGCACATCATGTTTTATAGATTAAACTATGAATTGAAGGTTGACAACATAAATAAAATACAGATATGTTCTCGATCTGTATCTATAAATGTTCCATGGTCTTCTATGAGTCAAAGTACCTGAGTGTGAATTTTCTCGGCATTTTTATTAAGAGCCGTAAAGCTTTTATAACAACTAGCTAATCTTGGATTAATAAGAACAGTTATTTTAAGTAGGTGTATTTAAATGTCTCATCTAATTTATAGAAATTTAGAGCTTAATTATATAACAAAATAAATGACAGTTGTAGCCTCGTTCTGACTGTGGGAAATAAAGAGAAAAGGTCGAAGAAGAAAGATCATCTAAATGTTGCCATATAGAAAGAAGTCAGACATCCAAACAAAATAAAATATTAAATTAAAATTAAGGGTTTAATGAAGTTTCCGTATAAGTTGTACAGCCCTTTTGAATAAATGTTAAATCTGTCAGATTTCAGAGTTTTTTTTTTTTTAAAAAGTCATTGGTAATTTTCTAAATTAATAAAAAAACTTCTTGCGATGTTTCACGTTAATTTTTTTTTACATTTAGCTTTTCACGTTTAAGATTTATGTACAGCTAAAATAAGATTACGGTTCGGATTGTGTCCAATAACACAGTGCAATAAAGCTGTAAAATCAATAAATGTGAATTACTTACTATACACGGTTAATAATATCCCTGTTAGAGATTAAGGTGGAAGATGTTTGTCTCTACATAAAATTATTCTACGCAAAGGCGTAGAAGAAATTTTTGTCTTACTTTTCTTAGACATTTAGGGTAAACAAAGGGAAAACTACTACGCACGATGGGGTATGCCAGAGAGCCCGATAATTTTGATTCAAATACAACTATCCGTTTCGCGTCGAGTAGAGTAGACAGTCAACGAATTATGAAGAAAGAGTAAAAGTTAAAATGGGGTCTGGATCTACACATATTGCTGACGAAAATGTTTTCCACCCCTTATCATAAAAATCACAACATTATCGTTCGTGGCATTTCAATATGCTGCAGTCAAGAACTATAAGAAATTATAAGAAAACGTTAAAACATGAATGCCCATAACAATGGTTAAATCGACTAGTTCACGCAGGAAAATAAATACTTAATTCATGTGGTAGAGGTACCTATTAAATTCAGTACTATTGTACTGCCATGGAAGTCGGCAAACTAAAAAGGCCACTAATGATGTCAGGTGCTCCGCAGCCTATTGTTGGTTTTTCAATAAACTGCGAATGCAACACAGAATAAAACATAGTGTTAATGATGATAAAATCACAGCTTCTGTTACAGTTAGTATTGAATAAGAGCCAGAATATGGAGCAGTTTGTACTAAGCTTGGATCGAAATATGTAACAGTTGGTATGTAAAGCAAGGTGCTAAAAGAAAACAGAGTGGTTTTATGGCCGTGACTGATTTAAAAGCGAGTGTGAACGTGGTTTTATTGTTCCATTAATACCGTATTTGGCTTGTGTAATTTTATTAGTGGCTGTTAGGCACGAGTTCATATGTGGGGTATTAATTTTAGTTTGGTTGTAGGGTATAATTACTGTGTTGTTGACAACAAAAACGATAAGGCATGTAACAGAAGACCTGAGATATTAGTCATGTAGTATGTTCATTTGCCTACCATCTTACAAACCCTGACACCGCGATGCTTTCATGTAACTCGATAATTAAACTAATAAGGAACTAATTAGTTTCTATCCCAGTCAGTTCGTAATGAATGTACATGAGTCTGCTCTTGTACAAGAGAAGTCACAGTTATGAAGAAATTATTTTCATCTGATGATTGAAATTTTAATAGCGAAATACATTACAAAATTACAAATTTTCGTGTGTGGGATTCGAACCTGCGTCCATCCACCCCTTTAACCGGGCTATGCTATAATCCAATTGAGTTAACATGACAATGAGTCATAACTAAAATTTTTCCTATCGTTCTTTAACCATCGTATTGGGATACGATATACTTATATTATACGAGCGAAATACAGTCTTACATCTCACGAAGAATGTTTGTATTGTGATAAGTCATAAGACATATAAGTATCGTTTTATAGAATAAAACGCATATGAAGTGTTTACGACACATTAATGAAGTTACATCTCATATCAAACCCCATTTATTATTTATACATCACAAAAAACCCATACCTCTAAATAAATTTGCCCCAAGCTCATTTAAAGTCAATTTAACAGACTGACTCAAAAATCCACACAATAAAATACCATTTTAATAGGAGACGCGCTATAAACTGTCGTTAATAACAGAAATATTTTTCTAATAAATAGTCTAATGTAAAAAAGTGTTCCATGTTTGAATTTTACGACGAAACTATTCCGTTTTTAAAAAATGCTCGCCTTTGACCGGTACGATGCGATCTAGAGTTTGGGTTAAAAAAGGATGAAATAGCTACCCGCCAGGCGGGTGTCCTACTTTTTTATCCTGTACTTTTAGAGATCCGTGCCATTATATTTGTTCATATTTCAGTCAGCTTATTTTCGTTCATGAATCTAAATTTAGAACATTAATTAAAAGTTATACTCCTATGTAAATTGATTCAAATTTCTCATTTTATATGTGCTTACCTAAAAATATTGACACAACTGATGACAGCCACTTTAAAGTAAGTTTGTATGCATATGTATACCATAAAGCAAAAGATGCTGCCGGTTGACTATAACGTCTTTTTAAAACATATGGAATATTACATCTATTTAAAACTTACTATATTGTTGCATAGGAGATAATCTTATACACTCGAGAGCAATGAATCCGGGTCACTTAAAGAATCCTAAAAATCTCGGAAACTAAAAATGCTAGGTTAATGCAATAAATTGTATTTAATAGACAATGTAATACTCCTTAAATGAAGGTATTAAAACTTCTTAGTTATTGTAAAGTTATATCATAAAAAAATCAAATTTGAAAAAGGGCCACTTTCGAAGATGGAACTACGAAATTACAGCATTTGGTTTTGCTTTTGTTTGTAATCTGTCATTTATGTGGGTACATAAACCATGTTGATAGTGCTCTATATTCATTATTCAAGCTGAAATTATGTCGCTTACGCCTGAAGAATGCACCAGAATACTTACAATGCTGGAAACCGGCCGGAGTCAGCGCGATACAGCCAGGACTGTCGGTGTGTCGCTGTCAACAGTACAAAGAGTTCTCCGACGTTACGAAGAAACTGGTTCTAACCTACGCAGACCAGGAACGGGCAGAACCAGGTGTACCACAGCACGAGAAGACCGATACTTGGTGAACACCATGCTTCGAAATCGCTTTCTCACAGGAACTGAACTCACCAATCAGTTTCGACGCCTCGGAGGAAGTAACCCAAGTGCATGGACAGTAAGACGTTGGCTTGCTGAATCTAACTTAAAACCCCTTAGACCTGCAAACGGCCCTAAACTGGAGCGTGGGCATCGTATTTCGAGACTAAGATATGCCCAGAGCCACGTAAATTGGAGTATTGAAGATTGGTCAAAAGTTATGTTCTCCGACGAATCAAAATTTATGCTCTACAAGCACGATGGAAGACACAGAGTGTATCGAAGACCAGGGGAAAGATTCAAGCAAGCATGCATGCACAAGCATCATTTTTAGTTTCCGAGATTTTTAACATTCTTTAAGTGACCCGGATTTATTGCTCTCGAGTGTATATCCCCTATAAATATTAGATATTTAATACTAATGTTTCTCATTCACTTTCAAGTACCTGCTAGTAAACTTTTACGGTTGAATTTAAAATATTTCATTTATAACATAGAGGGGATTTTTACAGCATAACCCAAAAATGACCTGTTAAGCTTTAGCTTATATATTCTACAAAGATTTATATAAAAAATAATTAATATTTATTAATAATAATTTAAAATTTATTAATATTAATAATTTAAAAATAATAAAACGAATATAAGTCTACAGAACTCTGAACAAATAAATATTAAAACGTTCAGAGTCATCTCAACGTGTATTAGGTGCAGGTAGGTTCTATTTCTTTTTATTCGTTTAAAAATTACAGATGAAGATGACCGGACAAATGGGTGCGTCATATCACTTGAGACCGTAGAGAAATCGATTTGAGAAAAAAGAACTGGATTAATGTCAAAAATTTGATATCTCATGCATATTTTGGAACTCTAAAGGAGCTTCCATATATGTTTTTTGGAATTATAGTGGTAAAAGGTTTTTTATGTTATACATTGTTATTGTCAATGAAATATCACCCCATAAATACATGACAAGTTAGGTATTACGTAGTTTTTCAAATGTGTTTATCCTCTGATCAATGATATGGGTTAGGTACCTATTGGTTCTGTGCAGATGGATAAAGTCATTTCGTGGTAGATCGTTCAATTTGTGTGGTTCCAGGATTTCAATGAAATGGCTATTACTGCTGTGAGTGCTGCTGTCCCTCAGGGGGTGTTGTTTTAGTTCCAATAAAAGATTTGTTAGAATTCGGAAATGGGATGCAACTACTACAACACAATTTTTAAAAGATATTTGCATGGTGGTAAGGCATTTTGCGAATGCCCGCCTGGCTAGCTACCACCCTCAAGTACAAAACCTGTCGCCAAACACCTAATGGTGTGTTCCGGCAGCGTGTTCCTGAGAGCCAGTAATTCTAGGTTAGCCTGAACAACATCTTCGACCACATCATCACTTACCACCAGGTGAGATAGTGGTCAAAGGTTAACCTATAAGGCATAAAAAAAAATATTCCTTGACCGACGAATTCCTAGAGAGGATAAGTTTGAACGATTGAATTTAGCCTTGTCGTGCCGTGTCCTTTTCTGGTGCCTCTAATTTGGTAATTCGTTTGAAGTGTGAGGCGGTAATACCACTCAAGATGTAGTCGTTTTAGCACAATCCGTCTTACCCCGGCAGTAGACCACGGTGTGCACCAGGCCTCTAGAGGGGTAACCTTGCTCACCGAAGTAACTCCACGTGTGGGGTAGGGAACTATGCAAGCTAGTGGAAAATCTCTTGACTCTGCCCCGATAACCACACTTAAGAGAGGAGCAATGCCAAGGCAATGGGAGTTCTCAGTAGGGAACTCCTTTTGGCCATCACCAGTTCGCAGAAAGCGACCACCGCTTGCCACGAAAAAGGTGAGAATTTCTCCAATGAGTACTGAAAGCGTATGCCACTGCAGACCTCGTGCAGCACACAGCTCCAGCGTATGGAGCGCCGCATCCTTCAGCGCACCACACACTAGGCAGGCTAGAGTCTCAATGCCGTCTCACGATTTGGTGCAGGTAATTACCAAAAATCTACATCCGTAAAGCACCAATAAGAATTTCTGTAACCCCAATCACAGCCGCTTTACCCACATCCGAAGTACTGGGCAGATTGGGCTTCTTTATTGCCCGGGGCTAGTGGAGCCAGGTTAATGGTTCAGTTTAACTCAGTTAAATCGTCAATTTTCTGCAAAAAATTACACTTCCTTTTATCTACATTGTTTCTTCTTAACCATATATATACGATATTCGGTGTAACGTTAAACCTCAGTTTTGTCCAAACAGCTGTAAAAAAGAACTAAATATTGAGTTCAAGGTCAGGTCTACTTATTAAATACACGTTACACAGTATACAATTTTGTACCAAACGCAAGTTCGGTCGGGTATGCCACTTCTAGGTCTATTCTGCGTAAAATCAGTTTGAGACTTTGAATTTAATTTAGAACAAATTAGTCATGCGTAATATGTAATGTTGGCTTAGCTGTCAGAGCATACACGGGTGGTTAATGCGGGTTCGAATCCCTACATGACTAATTTTTCATCTCGTTGTATTTTTGTTAAGTTCCTTGATAAATATTAATGATTTTAAGCTATAATTAATAAAAAAATATTAAAGTTGACTTATCATATCGTGAGTACATCCCACTATTATCCCACAAAACAATAATTTTATAATATGCCCCAAGCGGAAAGTCAGTGCAGGAGGTATCACTTCCACTTGGAGTATAAAATGGATAAGTATCTATATATGTATAAACATTAATCCTATCGTGATTTACCATAAGCAAATATGAATTGTTTTTATTTCTCATGACATTGTGTCGTGAACTTGGTTATTGTTTGGAAAGTATATACTTGGCATGACTTGGCAACATGACCTCAGATCGTATTGTGGAGGTCAGCTTATCTGATTTGAGACAGATCTTGTCTTACCATATGTGTTTGGTCTAACTTAGATTTTAACTACCTTAAATCCGACGAATATTTTAATGTGTGATACATTATATAGGATTATTATCATATATATATATATTTTGTTCATTCATTATCATACCATCAATTTTGAAGTCGTGGGATACATTTTAAACATTTTTTTTTTTTTTATTGCTTATAGGTAAGTCTTTGACTACAATCTCACGTGATGGTAAGTGATGATGTGGTCGAAGGTATTAACAGGCTTAACCTAGAATGACTGGCTCTCAAGGATAGCTGCCGGAACACACCGTTAGGTGCTTGGCGACAGATTTTCAACTTGAGGGTGGTCGCTAGCCAGGCGGGCATTCGCAAAAATGCCCTTCCACCATGCGGTGAAGCTCAAGCCCGCGGCGGGATTCGAACCATGGACCTGCTGCGCGGCAGTCCATACCCAAAGCCACTGAGCTATCAGTGCTTCCAAACATATTTTCGTAGCAGCTTCAATGGATGCATAAAATGACAAAATTTAATGTACTTAAGCAGTGTCCCGTCAGATTCTGGGCTAGAATTGTGACCCCCATATCTTACTGTAGGAGTCATAAGAATACCAGAAGGTGGGCAAAAGTACCTTTTGCAGAAATGTCATCTTACACCACTCTCCTTAAGCCGCCTGCTAAGCGTGAGAATTATGGCTACTTTCCCCTCCATTTGACGAGGGAGGCTCCAGCAGTGAACGATCCGGATGGATACATGACGGATACAGTAAACGGTGGGAAAAGCTTTTTGTACTGGTATTTCAAACATCTTATAAAAACGTAAAAGATGTCCACAATATTCATGTAATCCTTTTTTATTATGTTCTTTCACATATAAGATTTTTTTATCATCATTATCAATTTTATTAAATCATTAATCTTCACCACCTTTGAAACCAAATAATATCCGGAGCAGATGCTGTATACAATATTTTTTAAATAAAAAAAACTTATTCTTAAGTCTAAATAAACAAGGTGTTAATACTGAAGATAAGAATCGGAACCAACTCTCCCCTTCTTTATAAAATATTGATTTTTAATAGTCTCATCACACACTGTGTATCGTAGCAGCCTTGATACCTTTAGCATACTAGATCACTACCTTAAATATTTAGTTTAAAAGCCACCCTCATTTAAATTTAAACCTTATAGCATAAAATGGAAGGTTCATAATTAAGTTTACTGAGTTTTGCCTTGATGCAGGTGCCATGCGATGGCATCATATGGATTTTATCTTAACTATCACATCTTCAAATATTAAACTTTTACTTTTATGACGCCTTAAAATGCAAGTCGTGTCATCTAACGGGCACCTAATAAACGCCATAGAAATATAAAGTTCTATGAAAATGTTTATGTCATAGGAAGTGAGGTCTAATGAAATGAAAACTTCAAAAGTGAATATGATTTATTTGTTGACATGTAAGGGTTCTGACATCTGATAAAAGCAGGTGGTGTGACGATATATTTTTTCAATATAAGATATTTTGTCTTTTTAAACAAAATCCAATGTACTAAAAAAATCTTAAATTGCATATTACGTTATTTATTATTTTTTATATTTTACGTATGACCATGCGTAACTTGATGATTTCTTTATTGGATGGAGTGTACACACCATTAGGCTGAAATTTGGTACTCAACTAGTTTGAAGTACTCCAAACTAGTTGAGTACCAAATTTCAGCTACTTTGATGAAGATGTTTTTAAGTTACACTAAATTAACTGGAACAAGTATTTGCTAATAAGCATTTACTTACCTGGATGATATAATTGCAACTCTTTTTGATGTTGGCGAGTATTTTAGGCCCGTGATACTATCAATATTGTAAACAAAAAGAGTCATAGCAAAGAGAGAAAATAAAAAAAAAATATACCTACTACCAATACTGAAAAATTAGTTGAAATCAACACATGTTACCGACTTCCAAATGTCATATTGTACTTATCGCTGGGAAAGTGGATTTCGTTGATTATAAATTCGTTATTATTTTGTTGAGTATCTAGTTTTATTATAATATCATATTGCTAGTGTTGATAAAAGTATTAAAAATACATAGAATCTTTTTTTAAGGAATGGTAAATAATTAGTACGATGAGATATTTCTCATCGTAACCAAGAATACTGTTTTATCAGAAGTGCCATTAGTGTTGGAGACCCCTGGTTTGTCCCGGTTAGATGGTAAGCGCCCAGACGGTCTCACAGTTGTACCGTGGCAGAGGGGTCGGCTTTTTTTTTTTTTTACAAGCAAGCATTTGTCCGCAGTCTCACCTGACGGACAGTGACGAAGCGGTCGATGGTGTGGGATGCCACGTGTGTGTGAACTTTTGCCGCTTGCCACCTCCGTGGATCACAGCAGTGTGCTGGTTCTGCAGCAGAGGCTGCCGCAAAGGGAAAATACTAAATAAAATATGCTGATTTAGCCCTAGTTTACGACTTTGTTCCCTTTGCTGTAGAAACGGCGGGGCTATGGTGCTCCGCCAAAAAACTTATTGCAGACATTGGACAACGTCTGAGAAAGAAAGGAAGGGACAAGTTCTAGGCTGGGGCCAAAGGAATAAACGGATCAAGTCGTCAATAAATCCCTTCAAAATGGCACACATAAGTACTTACTTTCGCATTTATAATACTCATAAACTCATTATACAGTATCTGCATCATAAAAAGTTACCTAGTCGTACGTGTCGATTATTCATATCCCAAGGGTATGCAATAAATTTTTGTTTGCCACTAGGTGACTTCACATTTCATTATAAACAAACTGTAAGTATAATGAATTTAATCTACATGGTCAAAGTAAATAAAGCTCAGTACCAATGCTATACCCACTATAGACTTTCTTATGAGTTCATGTTAACAATCAAAACAATGAGCAAACCCTACATTTTAAAATTAATTTAAACAACAATAGTGAATGAAATTCAAATTCTAGTCTAGACAAAACTTTAGGAAGTTATTGTTTCACCTTTATAATACAACGACGATTCTGAATCATAGTTGAAGTTTAAACAATACGGTTACATGCACGGAGTTCGTTAAAACATTGACATAATTTGCCTCCGGCGTTGTTATCACAGTTAACTAGCAGTAAAACATGTCATTACATGCTCTTATTCCATTACGAATATAGCTAGACTGCGAACTGCGTTAGTGGCGATTTTTATATTATTTCAGATGGATTGTCCACTACTGAACATAGCCTTCCCCACTAAGGGAGGGTATTTCATGATCCCCTCGCTTGGCAGGCGTCATGGGATCACAATTTTTATACTCCTATGTTTCCCATAACTACTAAACCAGTTCTTTAAAATGATACTTAACTAAGTGTTTAATGTTAGTAAATTTTACATACTATACCTTTTCTAGGGATGTGCCCAGTGACAAAAGGCTTGCCCCCTATTACGAGAACCAAAACGTTTCTGAGAAATAAATGTTTACATACATTACCGTCCCCTTAGAGGGATATAGGGGTATAAGTCCGATAAGTTTTTGTTTCTTACTTTCGGATATTGATGCCAACAAGAGCAAACTTCAGATAGTTTAGAAGTGGGTAGTTGGCCAGCAAAAATAATACCGACGGCAACACCTCCGTAATTTTTGGATAGTGAATGACATATTGCTCCTACAGAACACCGCAGAAATACACAAAGGAAAGAAGGTAATGGTGTGATGAGCTGTTTCTAATGGATACAAACTCACTGGCTTGTTTTTTCATAACATTCGTATTATAGGTATAGTGACAGCGTGTCGGTGTTTTTATTTATACTAAGATATATATATCCTGGTTAATTAAAATTGCTATATATTTTTGTTTGAAACTCAGAGTTAAGAATTTGGTTTCAAATGGAGCTTATTAATTATCTTCCTTTTCCACTCTTGTGTGATCGTCACAATGTATTTGCTCAACACACAGGATATCAGAAGTTATTTAATAAAAATATTTTGTATCAACGCACAGGAAAACACATTTTTTTTTACTATCTTTAAAATGTTTGCTTTGTTTATGGCAATTTCATTGATTTATATTGACATTGTTAGTGGCATGCTGCTCATCCAGCTCATTTTTCTCTTATGTCATGATTGATTAAAATAAATAAAAAAAATACAGGAATAAGTTAGTTACTTGTTGATAAGAAAAAAATTTGGTGTATAGTTTGCCCACTGTTTATTTACTATAATTTCCAACAGATAAAAACCATTTATTACGCAACAACAAATATGTTTTACGATACGGTACAGTTTTAAAGCCGAGGTCGTTATATTTGACGAGCACTTCCTTTGGTTTCGACGTTGTAAATCAATAAACTGTTTGATTACACTGTGTTATTTTAGAAATTCCGATGTGTTGATATTTATGATGGCGATCGAAACAAAAATGAAGCATCAGTTTTCAATTCGAATATTCGAGCCTTGACATAATTCGAAAATTTTGTTTGAAAGAATTGAAAGTATCGTTACGTTAAATAAATATTTCTTAAAATGATTATCTGTGTTTATTTCTCATGTTTTTAATTTTTTTATATATAGCTATTAGGCCAGCCTTTAACTACTATTTCACATGGTAAGTGATGATTTTGTAGGCGAAGATGTTATTCAGGCTAACCTAGAATTACTGACAATCAATGACAGCTGCCGGAACACACCGTCAGGTGCTTGGCGACAGATTAATACTTGAGGGTGGTAGCTAGCCAGGCGAGCATTTGAAAAATACCCTAACCCCGTGCTGTAACTGACTGTCAACCTAAGACAAGAACCGGAAAAGCGCTCAGTAGTAATGTCACTAGCTCAGTAGTAATATCACTAGCGCTCACACATCCTAGTTATGATGCACGACGCTGCAGACGTTGCGATCGGTAAAAAAAGGCTACGCAAAGTTCGCTACAAGCGCTTCAAATAATAATGGTTATTCAAAAAAGGTGTTATTAATCGTTTAATATATTTTTGACCAGTTGTTTTTAGGTCGTGTTTGCCCATTACAGAGGTGTCACCATTTTTGTACTGCCGTTCGTCACTCCGAAACGATAGTTCTTGTTTCTCGTTTGCACAGTAATTTCACTTGCAACATAATCTGGATTACATTTGCGATGGGTACCCTACCGCATACTGATACACCCCTAATCATTTTTTACTTTTGTATAATGTGGTTGGCTTTTAAAAGCCTAACCCATAGGCTATGAAAAACCTTGTCGTGTTGCCTATTTCATTCATTTTGTTAGTGGAAAACTTTGACTTGAATGTCGAGGTCCTGAGTTTAATCCCCGCATCGGACAATTAATGGGATTAACTGACAAAAAATCTCCGTAGCAGTCCAGAGTTCAGTCAGAATTGTGCCTGGGCCTGATAGAGATCACTAAAAGCTTGCCTACTACTAACTCAAAAAAAGGAGGAGGTTCTCAAATCAAGAGTATTTTTTTTTGTATATTTGTTACGCGTTTACTCTGCCAATTAAGAACTGATGATGATTCTTATATGTTGGATGGAGTTAGTCGTAGATAATTTATTGCTATATGCTCATAACCAACAGCGTTTTAGGCCAGTAAATGATCTTGTAGGCAGTAGGTATGCATCACTAAAATGAGTTCAAAAATATATTAAAAAAAAATGGAATCAACATCCAACACTGAAAATTATGATATAAATTATTGAAGTCGGACCATGATAATGTGGACTCTGTGTAATGATATGAATCAGCATGGTATCGACTTCAACAAGTTATTTCATACCCTCAGTTTTAGAGGTTAGTTCCGTCTATTTTTCTTAAAGTTTTCATTCAAACTACTTAGGTGTTAAACCCAAAAAATTAATATAGAAACTCATATACATGCATTTGTTCATTCATATTACGTACATTCGTATATTAGAAGCGTAAATGGTAGTATTATTTACCTCTCTTCTAACATAAAATTTTATAACCAACCAAATTGGAAATAAAATCATCCTATCTACAATTTAACGTATCGTAAAAGTACGTAATTGGCATGCCTTATCGTGTTCCGTAACACAAAATAACATAGCTTTGATCTCAATTTTTGGGAATCATAACGTATAATTTATCCAACGAACCGTGAACCCTCACACAGCCATGAGATACCATGTTTGCTTGAAACATTATTTGACTTCCTTTTTAACTTCGATTTTTGGATAAAAATAATATTATCATTTGGAGCAGTGATTCTTCTTAGTCGTTACACTCTTGTCAGATTGGTCGAGGACACATCAGGAGTGGTGTCACAACTCACTACCCGTCGCCATTCCTCTCGCACCGCTGCTATCCTGGTACACTCGTGGAGTGGACGATCTAGAGCAGCCTTTACTTGGTACGTCCAACGCATGGGCGATCTGCCAATGATCTGGAGCAATGATAGCTGAGCGTTAACAGCTGTGGACTGCCGTGCCGCAGGCCCATGGTCCAATCCCCACCGCCAGTGGGTTGAGATTTGTGATAATGATTTGTTAGATTTGTGGTACAAAGTGTTTTTTTTATGTCTGATAGGTTGGCCTTTGACCACAATCTCACCTGATGGTAAGTGACGATGTGGTCGAAGATGTTGTTCAGGCTAACCTAGAATTAATGGATCTCAAGGACAGCTGCTGGAACACACCGTTAGGCGCTTGGTGACAGATTTTCTACTTGTAGCCTGGCTAGCTACCAAGCTAGCCAGGCGGTCATTCGCAAAATGCCCTACCACCATGCAAAGTGAAAGTTTTACTGGTAGTAAATACTATTTGTGAGTATTGGTCTACTGATAAATACTTCACTCAGGTCAAAGCGTAGGTAACAGTTTTAATGACGTTATGTGTGGATCCCGATCGTGGTCAAAATTGTTCCATTAATTGTATTTTTTAGCATGTATGCGAAGCAGTTGTTTATGTTAAGCACTAAAAAATCAAGACAGCTTAAATATTACGGTGCTTAGTTGTTTAATTATTGTTTTTTGACATCAAACTTTCAAGTAATTTCGGGTACATTTAAGATTAAACGAATTTAGAGAGCAATCAATCAAGCATTTCATTGCGCAACGATCTCTAAGAAAGTGTGTAGTATTGGGTATAATTAAAGTTACTCTGATATCAACTTTTGTTCTTCACTCTTTTATTTCTTTAGTACTTTCCATCAAAAAAGATATGAACTCGTTATCCTTATGAAACAAGGATAACCTTGGGACCAGCTAATTTTGCAATCCTGTGTACTAAACGTATGTAAGTACTGGGTACAGTTTAACATTTTAACTATTTAAAACATAAGTATTTGCGAAATGTAGGTTGTTGTGAGGGTGTCGTCACTTGAGCCGAACCCTTCAGGTATTGAATTCGCTAAGGATTTAGGTGTGTTTCCGTAGGTATTTTTATATTAAGTATTTCCAAAAAGAAGAAAGTGATACAATATATTAATAATAATGATACATTTTTACCTATTCAGACATCACATCATTACTTTGACTTCCGCAGTACAACGAGCGAACCTGCGCGCCAGCATATTGCATCTGACCGCGAACGCCCTACGCTCTCTTTCTATATTCGCTTGATCATCGAAGATCTCTGATGAATAGTTTAACCTTGCTAAGCTCTGTGGCATTCAATGTTAAGGGAAGCACTTTCAAAAGATATTTACCGGATGCCCCTAAGACTAGATACTCACACTTCTTGCAATTATATTTAAGCCCATTTCAATATACATAGCCCTCACAAATGGCTAACAGTCGCCTAGTAGCGCTCGCCGTTGGAACCAGCAGAACCATGTTGTCCGTATATCTGATATTGTTGATGCATAGACCATCAACCGCACAACCAACACGCGTACTGCTGAGCTCCATTATCAAGTCATTCAGATATAAGTTGAAGAGCCTGAAACATTAATGACATCATGTAAGTTCTTTGCAGCTATAGATTGCAACTATTGATTATTGCAATTTTGAAACCACTGATTCTTGCAATCAAAAGAAATATCGTTCCAGTTGATTTTCAATAAAATCATCTAATAACTCAAACAGCTGCAATAAAAACTGCAATTCTGCAAAGTGCATAGATTTGATAAAAGCTGTAATTATGTTTTCCTAAACACACTAATTTACTCCGAGACCTTTGCGGTATTTGCCCACTGTCTTAAGGATAAAATAGATATAAGATTCTTGGAATAAAGCAATTAAGTTTACGTTTTTACGCGTCTTACAAATGAAGGGTTGGGAAGGTTAAAGCAAAAGGTTTAAAAAATCACGTTTCGAGTGAGCGGCCACCGCGGTAGAATACGTGGACTCTACTTGTCAATCATCATATGCGCCACAGAGTAACACATTTGCAGCGGAACGAGTTGAAGTAAATATATTTATAAAGAAACACATTACATAAATATGTTGTAGGTACGAGTAATTATTTATATGTGTACAATAATGAAATAAGCGATAAATTTGGTTAAGTAGAAGGAACCATGGTAAATGTTAACTGTTCTTTTTTATATTAATCATACCGCTATTAAGGATTTATATTTCCTTAGAGTGTAAAATGTTAATAAAAATAAAATTTCAAACCTCTCAGCATCATGTTAAAATTAGATTGCAATGTGATGATATTAAGTGAAATATGATGCCAATAACTACTTTTATTTAAGTTCAATACATATCACATCTCTTCTTCTTGCACAGGAAAAATAAAATTCGGAAAAATAAAATGAAAGCAAGATAAAACAGAGACAAAAATTATGAAACAATAATTGGTCAAAATACGTTTAATTTGCTATTACTTAGTCGTTAATAGATCCATTGTCTTATTTACCTACATAGTAAAGCGTATTCACAATGCAACCAAAGTTTACTTTCTGCTTAGTGCTTCTTACACTGTGATTTTAGAAACGCCCAAAGCAATCTTCATAAACTATGCTGTCCAGTTGCAACTTTTTATGATGTTCGCTGTTTTTACCAAGCCCTCGACTAACATGTAATTTAATAAACAATCTTTTGTATAGGAAGAGAAAGGCATGCGGAATTCTCTATTTTTTCTCAGATTTTATAGTTTTTTGTACGAGTAAGAAGCAGAATTAATTAATGTTATCATTTGTTTTTGATCTATCGTCAAAACGGCAAAAACCGTGTAACAACAAATAATACACACTAGCCAAGCGCAGGTCGGATTTCTGCTTCGGATCTGGAATTGTATGAATAAATAAACATTTTATGATACATTATGTGTTGGCACGGAACTTTCGGTGTGCGAGTCCAACTCGCACTTGGCTGGTTTATTTTGCTGATTGGTTACCTTTGAACCTGCGATGGAATTCAAGCCATGACCTACCATGATTGCACGGCAGTCCATGCAAGCAAAACTCTTACCAATAGGTCATCACTGCTTCAGAGTTCTTGACTTCAGTCTTTTGCGCAGATCGGCTATTTCTTGATAAGTAAACTGGACGGGAATTGGGCAATTATGGTGACAGAAGTGCTCTATATCAGCCTTACGATACAAAACTGATGTTTTAAAATATGAGATTAGTACATATCAAAAGTAGAGAGTTATAGTAGATGCGGTGACTCCAAATACCATGCAAATATATCAGCGTTATTACTCATTGGCTCATTTGATACTACATCTTGAGAAGTTGGCTTTCCAAGCTCTAGCTATTTTAAATAAGTGACTTATATAACTTCTGTTGATCTTGAAAGAAGCCATCGATTATACAACCAACGACATAATAAGGTAGCAGAATGTTTATCAAAATAGCCTTGTTTCAGATGTAAACCAATCTAAAGCACCTCCATTTTCATCCCTCAAGAGGTCGAGGTCATGGCCTGATAACTTGATAGTCTAAAACTTGAGCATGCGGTTACCGTGAGAACAATACGTTTGTCAACTACAACTATCGAGCTTCCTTATTCCTTGATACTTAAGGTACAAAATTGTGAGCAAGTGTTGGAGCACGCCAAACCACTTCAAGGCAATGTGTTTCAATATAGTAAAGGGAGCATCGATGTCTCGTCACGATGCAGAGTCGTTATTGTATCGGTGGGGATAGGAAAGATTCAATAATAGTTTGAGCGTCTTTTGTAAGTGAAGAAAGTAAACTTTCTATCAGAGTATTGTACAATGTATGATAGTTTCTTCTCTTACATATGTACGAAATGCTTTGCTACCTTTAGCACGTTACCAAAATTTTATAAGTTGTTTTTGTATCTATGAAGTTAATTTCGTTATTCAGTATTGTACAAATCAGATCAAAAAGATTTTATTTTTGAAGCAATAATAACCGATTGGTAATTGCTTTCTATAGATTGCTGTGCCGCAGATCCATATTTCAATCCTCACCGCCGCGCCGCGCCGGCTTGAGCTTCATCCCATGGTGAAAGGGCATATTGCGAATACTCGCCTGGCTAGCTAACACCTTCAAGTGGAAAGTCTGTAGCCGACCCAGCATTTAACAGTGTGCTAGCAGTAGTCCTTGAAGGCCAGTAAATTAAAGGTACATGAGACTTAATAACTGTAGGTATGTCCAGAGTCATGGGCACAGTGCAATTGGGTCATTTGTGATAAAATGCATCCGTTATAGACAAAGATTACTGCTTAACATCAGCTGGGCTTGTGCATGTTCCGTCAAAAAGCCATAAAAACATTTTATTCATATAAGCTACTAACAAAAATTTAAACCAAAATCAAAGTAAGCAGGAAAAATATTAAAAAAAATTCATGCATCAGCAAATATAAGCACTGGGTAACTGTTAATTTAGTTGCGTATAATGTCGCATTGGAAACTGTATGTCCTCGATTCGATCCCCAGTTTGTCCGACAACGACAATATTTTTTCAGAAGCAGCCTGGAGCCTGAAACTGTGCCCGTTGATGCCATTGCTTGCTCCCATGTGATCAAAAATACATTTGCGGAAACTTAGGGATTTCGAAACTTTTGCCAAACTCTTCTATTCTATAAAAAATAAAATAAAATTCTATGTTATAAAGAGCTTATTTAAAACTCTGTCTTTAATGAATAATATGGAGGAAGATTGAACAAAGAGTCGAAAATATAGTGTAGGTACAGTTTTGTATCGTCTACACCAAGCAAGGTGTTTCAATTCTGGCCATGCTATCTACCATTTTATCTCTTCAAAATTGTATGACAGACAAGTTCAAAAGTCAAAAGGTATGTAATATTGTGTCCACAACAACGCGTAGGTCGTAGGGTGAGCTACGATATGCGAAGTATATTTTACTTGAGATACAATGTTTTATGTCCTGTGTGGGCGACTTAACGCGATGCTAAGCTATGAGTGATGTAATGCGATTGAGGCGCCATACGTATTTTATATGTAACTTACTTGTTTATACGTCAGTAAATCACCGAGATCATCTTTTGCCTACATTGCTTGGTAATGGGTACATACATACATATATTATAAATAAATAGATTATGGTACATTTTGTCTGCATTTCAAAATAAAATACTTGCAAATACGTCACTCATCACCACCGCCTTCCAACTCTTGTGAGAGGTAAACATAATATACTAAAGATATTACGTTTCTAGAGCAAAAATAGGACGACACAAAGGACATCACAACTTACGATAAGATTCGGATTCGAGTTTCCGGCCGACCACCTTTCTGAAGTCAGCTTGTTGGTAGTCAGCTGCTCTTATTGGTAGTGTAACAGCTACTTTTTGGGTAATCTATGCGAAGATGGTAAGAAGCTCTGTTGTGCGCCTAATATCCAGTAACACCAATAACAACCAAAGAAAGTGCTTGTTGCCTTCAAGCCTACTTTTCCCTGAGTCGCGTTTTACGACATCCAACTAGAGCATATGGAATAGTCATAACATTGATAAGCGTAATTGTTATTTCTCCATCCTATCCTACTCCATCTAAACCACTGCCCTGGAAGTAATACAAAAACCAGGCAGGTGTTGCATTTGGAACGCAACTTTACTAGGAGTTATTGTGCTACACTTTAACCTATAACTTTACAACAACCATCGTCGTAAGTTAATAAAAAAATCAAATGCTTCGCTATGATATATCAAGTATAGCATAGCACAAGTCGCGTAGTAATTATTGCCTAATCTATGAGATAGGTCGGGGCTGCCACCAAACTACTATCGCTTGAAGTTCAACGTCAGCGCGATTTGATACGACGCGTCACGAGGACGGACAGTTTCCTTTGTTGTTAACGTTATTAAATTATCTAATAATAAAGCATTCGACCAAACATATCAGTGTGTGTTTTGGTTTGGGTTTGTTTTTGGAGTCACATTGTTTCAAATAGGTATTTCTTTTGAAGTGTTTTGTAGTCTTATTTAGCTTTGTTTATTTACAACCTACCTTTTTACAAATATGTGAGGTGCAATGTATATTATTGGATTCTTATACATAAGACCAGATATTAGACCCACGTTTTTTTCAACGTATTAATATATTCCAATTTACACATTTTTGCATTTGCGAAATAGCGTTTGTACGTGTTTTTCTTGGGGACATCTTCAATGGCTTCCTGGAACGCATTCAGCGCCGATTCAACAAATTCCAGCTTTTTTTTTATAAAGATAAGGAGATAAATCCACTTCGTCAATTTTATAAGAAACACAATTAATCTTATATGGTCTTAAATTCGTGTTAATATTAGTATAAAAAAATTTGTAATAAAAAAAGTATTAATATTGTAAATTTTGTGTAAATAACCTTTTTTTTTCATTGCTATTCATAAGTTAATAAATCATACTCGTAATATCTACTAAAACCCATATTTCCAATAAATTAAGTTTATTATAAGACCACAAAATTGTTGCTGTGAGGCTTAAACGTATTATGTGTCCTGCTTAAAATACTAATTAATTAAAGAACAAAAGAGCTGAAAATATTCTTGTACATAGCTGTACCTTTTTCGTAGTAATAAAATCATCTCATGCTGACTGTACAATATTTTTTTACTATTTTTACTAATATGTAACCATATCATTTTTTTCAAAACCAGAACCTCATAAAAGTAAGAGAGGCATGTTTAAGAAACAAAATTTGGTGAAATTTTTGAATATATATTTTACTTTATTACAAGCAAATATGGCTAATATTTAGTCACCGGTTGAGGTTCAAAAATCACACCACAGTCAGAATCAATCACATGAATGGAATAATGGCAGAATAATGATGTAATTTTTTTGGTAAAAGCAATGCTTAAACTACGTTAAATACATGAGCCCTAAAGTTATAAGCATGCTCGAAACTCTGCTGCTTTTCATCTGCCTGTAAAAACAACATGTTAATATTTTGGCATACAAAAACATCCATTAATAAAATGTTATCGCTAATTTTACATACAAAACGCTTTTAATGCACCGATCCAACCGCAGATAATTTTTAAAGACAGATCAATATAGTCTTTAAAACAGACATTCAAATGTCTGAATATTATTGATGGACGTTGCAAAAACGGCACAATGCAAGACCTGCATTAAAAATTATTAATACCCGGGACGCAGTCAAATCGCCGCTGGGTAGATTAGGTAGGGTTACCACTGTTCTTTTGCAAAAAAACCTGAAAATACCTGTGATTCATAATCTAAAAACGTATACACTGCACTGGTAGGTACTAAAAACGGCTTGTGGCAGAAATACATTTTATTAAAACTGGTATAACTTTCTGTTTGCTATCCCTATCTTTATCACATACCTAGTCATTTTCAATGTTCTTAAAGTTGTTAAGAATGAATTATCGTATTAAAAATTTGTAGAAGGTATAAAAAAAAATTACTAAGCTACATATCCAATTATCATATATCTATTTTTTTGTACTTATACCAATACATTTTTTGAAGACTTAGGTTAAGTTGATGACCCTATCAATATACAAAAAAGTGTGCCCAGGACGTATGGAAATATAAGCTCAAATTGTCGGTTCAGTTTTTAAATAAAGACTTTGAGTGGAATTTAATATTCGTATTCGAGTCCGCAGGGCCAAGTGGGAGTGGCTGCGTTGTTCGAGCTTCACCGGAAAGATTTATATTACATGCAGTTTCGTATGCGAGTGATCTGGAATTGTCGAGTTTCTTAGACGGCGTATTGGCAGGCCTTAACGATTTTTGCGTAATATAACGCGTACAGTTCTGGAATTGTTAAACTTATTCTGTAGATTGCATGCATACATGCGTTAACAATTTTTGCGCTAAGTCTGAAATTATATATTTTTAGTTTTAGATGTTGGTCGTCGTCGTAGCGTCGAGGGTAATTTCAATATTTTTTAGATCTAATGACAAGATACGTCATATAGATATGTGAAAATTGATCGTTGCGTAAATAGTTTAATTATGTAAATTTTTTCAGTTCCAAGTTCCATCCTGGTATAAAAGAACAATAAAATTTAATAAATTGCGTTTCTCCTATAAATCATGTATGAATTGAAATTGTGTCTGTAATTGGATTCGTAAAAATTTTGGTTTATTAACTTATATTACAAAAATGGAACAGGTACACGCAGAAATTAAAAACGCAAATATGCCCGCTATTCTCAATGCGCAACCTTACAGGCGGTGCGCCGGTATTGTACGCCCATACCTCTTAACGACTATTCAATACACTGTTGAATGAACGATTGCTCTTTGCCATATAATTCGAGCGGACTTTTACTTGATAAGAAAAAAGATGTGTAAAGCGATCTGGATCAGTTTTTTGAAGGTGGAATATATTGTGTGCTGTATCCACCATAAATATCTAGATAATTATAGTTAGAAAAAACTGAATCCTAGTTCAACAAATTGACCAGTACGCGTGAGTGCAGCCGGTTATCTAGCACCTAATGGTAGGTGGTAACCTAATTTTATGTTGGTCAATGATCATATTTTCATACATTGTATAAATTATGTATCAAGACTCTACTGTAGGAACCGAGAATATTCTTTGTAAGAACCGCTTATGCAAATACAAGATCCAGAAAAAGTAAACAAAGCCACAAATATTTGTATAACTAAAAGCGATGAAACGATAATTTTTGTTCCACAAAACTGGGCCAACCCTTTTCTTGTCGGACGTTCGAATCTTACACTTGACGGGGACAAAAAGGGATGTCTATTGTGTTCTTTAAAATAAGGTCATATCTAAGAGGTTTCCGCTTGAACAATCACGAAGTTTTAATATATTTCATTAAGATTGACATATCTGATATAACTAGGTCTTCACTGTCTTCCTTTTTAGATACAATTAAGAAATAACCAAGTAAATCTGAGTGTATTTTTAGGTGATTAATAGAATAAAAGAGGCAAATTGGTACATTGAAGAGTTTGGGAACAGTTGATTTTCAGTTAGGTATTTTCACCGTGGAATTGTGGTTTTTTTTAAGCGCTCGTGGCGGAGGTTGGAGAAGGCCTACACCGTTCTAAGCTGATCAACTATACACGAGTAGGTTAAGCAATGTTCACAGCAGTCACTACTTCAAATATTTACGTGATTGTAGCAATTATTATTGAGCGCTTCTGGGTTTTTGAAGAGCATTGTCGTCATTCCCGATTGTTGTCTTAGGATGGCAGTCTTTATAGTGTATTGGTATTTTGTGAAAGGTAGCCTGGATAACTACCACGTTCAAGTAGAAAATATGTCATCAAGCACTCTTGTCAGGTCTTCAGAGCTAGTTTCCATTCGAGATTAAGCCGGTTTATAACTGTCAACTATATCATCACTTACCATTTAGCTAGATTGTGGTCAAGGGCTAGCTAACGAATGAAGATTGATACTGTTAATATCTACATATATATTTTACACAAGTATTACTTACCACCAAGAATAGCCAACCGCAAGATACAATATATGAACTGTCAAATGACTTATAACCACCACACACTGAAAAGAAAAAAACTCGTCCTTCTTGCAACGTCTCACAAACAATCTACTCAACTACATTCTACTTTAAAGTAAAATTTTACTTGTTTTCGGAAAGGTCGAGGTTCAATTTTTTTGAGTTGAGTTGATTTTTGGACAGCAATCACTGAAGTAGTCACTAAACAGATTAAAATGGGCAACTAAACTTTTTTGTGTGATTGTAACGGAGTTTTTTTTTTTTTTTTTTTTAGGGAGGACATAGATGCTGGCTACCGCCTGTGCGGTCGTCCAGCTCCACCGGGTTTTGGGCGAGGGCCTGGCCCTACAATAGCCCGGGAGGGAGAAGTGCCGAAGGCACTTCTCCCGAGACGGGCGTAGAAGGCGAAAAGCGCTTTCTACCTCCGTCTCCTGCGGACGCCGAAAACGTACCGCTATTATAGGAGGGGTTGACAGCGAGCTCAAGGGCACCACTGTGGTTCGGACCTCGGCTTGTCTCGCTGTCGAGAGACATGGGGGGGATCGGAGCAAAATGCCTCTGTGCAACTGCAGTGTTGCACAATTGGGCCCTACTGAATAATACTCTTTGACTATTTGGAGAGCAATTTATCGTGACCTTGTTTTTGCCTCGAGCTCGCCGGCGAGCTCGGTGTTTGATTGTGTGACCTCTGATTACCTCACACCTGGGGATTTTACCTCGACGACTTGCGGATAACGCTAAAGCTGCCAACGTAATGGCTGCGATGGGGTCATCCGGGTCGTCTAATACCTGCCGTGGTCGGCGACGGGGGGGTTTGAAAAATGGGATAGAAGAGGCAGTCGAGTAGTTCGATGCCTGGACAACCAATGGGTTCGGGTGGTGGGGCGCTCGATCAAAGTATCGGCGGGCGCAGTCCTTATTGAACTGCGCTAGAGAGGGAAGGTTTAAGTCGCAATGCAACTCGGTGTTCCGGATATACCACGGAGCGCCGGTTGCACTACGAAGAAAACGGTTTTGAATGACTTGAAGCTTATGGAGATGGGCCTCACTAGCATGACTAAACACTACTGATGCGTAAGTCATGATGGGGCGGATGCAGGCAGTGTAAAGTGTCTTCTTATTTCTAAGAGACATTTTACTCTCTTTGCGAATCAGGGGACCAAGGCGACCCATTACAAAGGCCGCTCTGTTACGGACGGTTGTTATATGATCGCTAAAGGTGAGATTCCGATCAAGGGTGACTCCGAGATATTTTGTTTTACTAACCCAGGGGATGGGTTGGTCGAACAAAGTTAAAGGTTGCGGGTAACGGGGGCGGCCCTTCTCAGTAAAGTACATAGCTGCACTTTTAACTGGGTTGACCGCGATGCGCCATTTACGGAACCAGTCACCGATCTCGGTGATGGCCCGTTGGAGGGCGGGAATGGACTTTCTACTGATATGCCACCCAGTGGTATAAATAGCGGTATCATCCGCGTATTGGGCTAATAGGACGTTAGGCTGAAAGCGTGGGATGTCGCTGGTATACAGCGCGAATAGAATGGGTGATAGCACGGAGCCCTGAGGGACTCCGGCTCTGACTGGGTGGGGGGAGGAGAGGGTGCCTTCCACGCGATAGCGAAAGCTTCTGGCTTTAAGGAAGTCTTGTAGGATGAGCACAAGACGTTCTGGCACGCCAAATTGGTATAGCTTGTAAATCAAGCCATTGTGCCAGACTTTGTCAAAAGCTTTCGCTACGTCGAGGAAGACTGCTAGCGTTGTCTGGGGTTTGGGGTACTTGTTAAAGCCCTCAATGATGTGCTCCGTGAGGCGGTGCACCTGTTGGACGCATGAGTGTCCGGGCCTGAAGCCAAACTGCTCATCTGGGATAAGGTGGTGTTCCTTAGCATGGGACTGGAGACGGTTTGCAAGTAACCGCTCGTAAAGTTTGCCTAAGGCACTGAGGAGGCTGATGGGGCGGTAACTGGTGGGGTCAGATGAGCTTTTGCCTGGTTTGTGAATGCCAATGACATTTGCACATTTCCAGGTGTCTGGGAATAAGCAGTGGCTCATAGCAGCATTGAAGATGCTGACTAGGAGATGGATGAGAGGAGGAGAGAGGGTTTTAAGAACCCTGTTGGAGATGCCATCGGCACCGGGGGATTTGCGCGGTCGGAGGGCCTTGATCAGTCTCGCCACCTCAGCGTAAGTCGCTAAGGTGATTGGTGGGAGTTCAGAGGTGACCACAGAGCTTTTACGTTCGACTTCAGCATCCACCGAATCGAGGTGAGCTTGGTCAACGTGATCTACGTTAGGGGAACACTGAGCCTCTAGGCTATCAGCTAGGCACTCAGCTTTGTCTTCGTCAAAGAACGCTGGAACTAGTGGGACTGGTCTGTATAAGGGAGGCATGTCGTTGTAGTTACTTCCTTTCATACCTCGCGCCAAGTCCCAATAAGCCTGGTGGCTTGGCACGAGGTTTGAAAGTTTGTCACCCCATTGTTGATCACGCAACTCAGACATGCGACTTTGAACCATGCGTTCAAAGTGGCGTTTCTTAGTTTTGTTCTCTTTACTGGGGTAAGAGTCGTAATGTCGGGTCACTGCTTTACTTTCCGTCAATAATCGTCTCACATCCGCTGGAATGACAAGGCGCCGGTCGTCCGGCACCATGACCTCCTTTGCGGATGCACCTACTACGGTGGAGAGGTGATTAGTGAACGAATCGATCGCAAGGGTTACGTCATCTTTAGTCAGGATGTCGTCAGGGATCTTGTCAAGGTCCGGTGAACTGATAGCCTTTAGGGCAACGCCTAATTGCTTCCAGTTCACTATCGTCTTAGTGGGGCGGGGGAGGTCTGTTGTTGGGTCGGGACCTAGTCGCAGTATAATGGGTCGGTGGTCAGAGTGAAGCTCGTGAACCACTTCTATGGAGCGAAACTGGAGTGTTACGCCTCTGAGTAGTGCCATGTCAAGCAAGTCAGGTCGAAAGTCTTCCGTGTGAGGGTAGTGAGTGGGCTCAGTGGGCGCAATTATGTCAAAATTAAGTTCTGTGACTAGTTTTTCAAGTGCAATGCCTCTGGGATTGTTGACGTTACAATTCCATAGGATGTGCTTACTATTGAAGTCGCCAATCAGAAGGACGGCGCTTCCTAATGAGAACAATGCTTCTAAGTCAGCTCGGACGATCGGCTTTTGACAAGCTTGGTAACAGGACGCTATGACTATAGGTTGATGACCAGTCATAGCTAGAAGGCAACAAGATGCTTCCATATTAACAAGAGTCGGGGTGGGTAAGGGGATGCAGTGCAGGGACCTTTTGTAATAGATAAGAGTGCCTCCCCCACGGGAGTTCACTCTATCATCACGTACCGTTCTGTAATTGGCAAACCTAGGGTTCGCCTTCCCCGGTTTTAGAAGGGTTTCCTGCACGCATATAATGTCGATAAGGTGGGTGCAACAAAAGTCGTGGACAAGGTCACGTTGTCTAAAGAAACCGTTAGCGTTGAATGACGCTAACGAAACTGAGCGCGGTTTCGTGCGTGCGGTTGTACTACCCATAGTGGTTGTACTGGGGAGGGGCCTGGGGAACGAAGCGCTTAAGGGCGCTTAGTAAGTTCGCGTGTTCCAATGTGTATTGGATCACGTCCGCTGGGGATTGAGCGTATTGCATCTTGTGGAATAGCTCTTGTACCTCATTGATGTCAACCGACATAGCCAGATCGCTGACTAGGTTGATTGCCTCTTGAAGAGGGGCAGCCATCAATGGCATAGGGGGAGCTTGTGGCCGGGAAGCGGCGCGGGGAGGGGCGCGAACGGTGTTGGCAGCGGGTGCCGGGAGCGCTGGGCGAGCCGGGGCCGGTGCGCGGGCAGGGGCCGCGGCGCGGGCGGGTGCGGGTGCGGGCGCGGGCGCGGGCGCGCGGGCCGGGGCGCGGGCGGTAGCGACGGTCTTAACCATACTGGGTGGTTAAGACCATGCGTTACGGGCTGGGAGCGGCGCGGGTATTACCTGTGAGGCAGGTACTACCGTTAGTTTAGGGCTGACCCGTTGGTAACGGTCATAAGTGGGGCGGGTCGGCCTATGCCTTGCCACCCTGTGGTTCACTCGTGGTGCTTTAGGGCACCCACGGTAATTCGCGGTATGCCCTTGAGCACCGCACAGAACACAACTGGGTGGGTCCGGCGAATCCCGGGTGCGAGTGCACGCTGCTGTCGCGTGATCGCCTAGGCACTTAACGCACCTAGCGCGAGCGAAGCAGAAACGGGAGGCGTGCCCGTATAGTTGGCAGTTATGGCACTGCGAGGGACTTCCATTTTTGTATGGGGCTTGGACATCGAGTCCTGAGAGGCCACAGACCTTTTTTAAATTAAAAATGGCCTTGCCCTCTGGTGTACGGTCTAGTACTACGAGTACTAGGTCATATGGACTGCGGTCCTTCCCGCTGTACATGCGGTGAACCGCATGCACAGGGAAGTCTTGTGCTTTAAGGTCGTCACATACTGCATCGGTATGTATCTCCTTAGGCACACCGCGAATCACAACGCGAAGGACTTTCTCCTCTTCGAGCGCATAAGTATGAAAACTTATGCTCTCTTTACGGAGGAGCTTTGTTAGCGCTCTGTGGTCGCTACTAGTGGGCACTTGGACTTTAATGCCCTGCTGCGTGGAGCGGGCATTAGTGTAATGGATCCCACGATCCGAAACTAAACGGGACAGCATGTCCCATTTGGTTTTGTCCTGAATGAACAGGGGCGGAGGCGGTTTTTCGCGGCGCGCGCTCGCGTCCTGAGGGGACGCGGCAGTGGTGGCCGGAGCGGAGGGAGGAGACGCGGGGCGCGGGGCGGGGGTCGGCTTCTTGCCGGAGGCGGGGGCCTTAGCGGGTGCCTTGGCGGGAGGGGCGGAAGTTACGCAACTAGCGGCTTTAGGAGCACGCTTGCGTTTTCTATCTACGACGGTATAGCCGTCGTTATCTGAGTCCGAGTCGGTGGGTAAGGCGCGACTCGGATCTACCTCCATCTCCGCTTCGGAGTCCGAAGTGGGCTCGACAACGGCGATGGAGGGACGGGTGCTCGCTGGCCTCCCGATCGGTGAGCGCGAGCGAGACCTCTCACGGGGAGGGGCTGCCACCGTGCGTCTGTTGTCTGGGCCCGGAGCGGGCGAAAGCGGACTGTCCTCTGAGAAGGACCGGGTCAGAGGAGGGACGTTGGCCTCCGGGATTGAAGTCCCGGAGGGAGCAATAAGAGTGTCCGTAAGGCGGGCACTCGCTTCCTCTTCGAGGAGTTGCATATGAGCAACATACAGATCGGGGTGGCGGAGGGCGAAGGTCTGAAGGACCTGCACCTCACCGTTAGAGGGACGGGACTGCATCCTGAGGGGAATACTCAGGACGCCCTATCAAGGGTTTGAATTCCCTCACACACCTTGTGAGCTCACTGTGTGAGAGGGAGTGTGTACCTAGGGTGTGCCCTAGTTGTGTACCCTCTCCGAGCTTTTTTCTCGGCGGAGAGGGGTGCTCCTAAGCGCTACTCCGGGGTTGACTAGGGGCGACCCCAAGGCCAGTAATCCCGGAGCCCAGCTTGCTTCGGCTGACCCGTGAAGCGGGAAAGGCCACGGTGCAAGGTTAAACCAAAACAACAACAGTGGCCGTTGTCACCGTAGGGTGTCACACTGCGACCGCAGCAAATGGCGGATTTGATCGTTCAGACGGGTTTGGCTGACGCTACCCCACGCCTGAACGACGTCGCTTAACAGCACAAAGTGTGTTGTTACGCGACTGTTACTATGTTGTGTCGGGTAGTAAAGTGGTGAAATGCGCACCGAAAAGTGCGGTCAAAACAAGACCACCAGCCCGATATGATGTTGTTCGTCCGAAACAAGGGACTTGGGTAGGTGGTAATGCCTGACGTCTTAGAGCGCCTCTGCGCGCCGGCACGGCGAGCTCGTAGCTCACGTTGCACGGCGGTCGGTGGCTGCTCAGCTTCTGCACAGAAAACAAAACTTCGTCAGGACTGCGTATTCCAAGGCACTGGTCTGCAACTAGCGTCGGAACGATGACCCGAGTGAGACGGCAATAGTGCGGGGACTATTGCGGTCTCACTGGGAGATACTGGCGGAGCTGTAGACAGGTGTGCACGGCGTGGCGGCACTGTAACGGAGTAAGCGCGAAGCCCACCTGATGTTAACTGGACTAGCTTCTATCTATAACAATTGCATTTTGTCAATACAACAAGTGACGAATTGCACTTTTGCTGTCATACTGAGACATAGCTTAAGTCTCATGAGCCTGTAATTTCACTGGCTCTCAAGGACTGCCAGAACACACTGTTAGGTGCTTGGCGCCAGATTTTCTACTTGAGGGTGGTAGATAGCAAGGCGAGCTTTTACAAAATGCCCTTGCACCATGCAAATTTAAAGTCATTTGTTATTTCTAAACTCAGTGTAATAAATAGATGTATTGAATATATCACGTTATTTCCAATCCAACACACACAAACGCATATACGCGGACAGTCAGGGCAGCTAAAATGTTATTACCATCTATTATTAATTTTATTATGAAGTCAAACAGAATAAATGATAAACAATTACCAATGTAACAGGGAAATAATTAGCAGACTTTGGTAAGTAATTTTATTTTTATTATGATATAACTAGCCTACCACTATTTTACCTAAATGCAAAAACATATTAGGTTATAGGTTGTAAACAGGTTTAACTAAGAACAAGTAAAAAACCTCTTTTGTTTTAAGGGTTTTTTTTATGTTATTGTGATGGAACAAGCTCGAGGCCCACCTGATGTTAAGCGGTTACCTCTGCCTATAACAGATGCAGTTCATCCTTCAATTGACGAATTGCACTGCGCCCGTCACCTTGAGACATAGTTTGTGCCTGTAAATTCACTGGCTCTCAAGGACTGCTGCCGGAACACACCGTTAGTGTTTGGCGACAGATTTTCAACTTGAGGATGGTCGCTAGCCAAGCGGGCATTTGAAAAAAGCCCTTCCACCATGCGGTGAAGCTCAAGCCCACGGCGGGATTCGAACCATGGACCTGCTGCGCGGCATTCTATAGCCAATGCCACTGAGCCATAACTGCTTCAAGTTTGGGTTTTGGAGTTTTAAAGTCTTAATACATATAATTTATAGTATTACTTTCTTATCTAGTAGCACTGAATTTGAAACTAGTAAACTGCAATTAAAGTAAATCTGCCGTAATAACACAAACAACTAGAGAACTAAGAACCAAGAACAAAAGTTTCTATTGTTGCATCAGCAAATTGCACTCCAAGATTCTTTTATATTCAAACAAATTTCCTTGGAGGCAATTGTTTATAAAAGTCCGAAGCGGGCTTACTTCACCTCGGTAAGCAACAAAAGACTTGCGGTGGTACAAAAGGGGATTTAAACGAGGTAGCAGTATCATCCACGCTAAGAGCTTACTTAAGTTTTATGGAAAGTGTGTCGGCATGAGACGCTTAGCCATGACTTCCCTTAAAGGGTTGCGCTTTTTGTTAAATCACGTTTAAAGATTCCCTTAAAGTCGATCGCACGCCGATGCTATATTACCAACGTGGGTAAATCCTTTTTTAGTTGCCTATTTGGACCGGCTTAGCTTCGTGGGGGTTCTTAGAGGTTTTATGAAGGCTGCGCTTTTTGCTCCTTTGTTCTTCGATTTAATTAGTGGGTGTATGCCATACTGTTTTAGTTCAGCTCTGTCTACAATCAATTTCGAGGTCTGAGCTGTTTTATGATGATTAGTTCCATATCGTAATAAAATTATACGTAATACAAACTTACTTGTAGTTCCGTGCACGAATGTCTCTTTTGCGGTTCCTCTGTATTACTTATTAAATCAGGACCAAAGTAATCCACGTCATAGTGTTATTCCAAAACTAGAAAAATCTATAAACCAACATCTTCAAAATTGAATTTGCTGCATTGTTTTGCTTGGCACAAAACATACACACAAACGTTTGCATGTTTACTGTAGAATTAAAAGAATATAAACTAGAAATGAAAGAAAATATGTCTACTAAATAACTAATAACTCATCATTGAATATGATTTTAAGGGTCTTTATAATTGAGAACCATGATTTATTTCAGAGCTACATATACCTGAATGCTTTTATGAGCACATCGATAAACTATACACAACCATCAATGGTTACATTAACGAAGGTAAACTATCAAACGGACCAAAAATCGACATCGATAAAAAATATAAGAATAAATTTCAACGAATCCCATCTCCAGGCAGGCGCATTTATCATTTTTGCTATTAAAAGCAACAATATACACCCCGAAGGAGTCAGTGGGGCCATCACAAAAGCAAATGATACCTCGGGGTCCAAACCGCCTGAATCCTACTTAATTAACTCGAAACTACTTATTAAAAGGAATAATGATCTCTTGTTTATTTAATAACCTTATAATATGTGGAGGGAATCAGACAATTTAAATGCATAGTAATTGGCATCGCTAAGTATCTTTGTGGTTTATAATAATGAGATGTAATCAGGCGTAGGAAGTTATAATAAGGTTACTGCTGTGCAAAAAACTTTACAAAAATAAATAGCTGTTCCAGAGACTGTTGAGTCGACAGTAAGAAAGGATTCTGCATCGATAATACCAATTATTTGCAGTATTTATTGTACTCTGTTTTTTGTGCGTGAATACGAGATGACTGTACTATAAATAATTTTATTTGAACTTAAATTTCATCATATATAAAAGACTAATACAGATGCTAACTTCGTTTTCAAGAATAGTTTTAATATTTAAGTTTTACTTATATATTGTAAAAAAAAAACACTTTGATGAACAAGGCAACATTTCCAATTTAGTTGAAAAAGTCACCTAGTATATTGAAAAGTGTAGAAAAAGTCATACGTATACATTTATAGAAAAAAATTACCTTTTCCTACTTATGCGGGGCTGGTTTAATAATCATACCTATATGTTTTTTTTAACGCACATACTTTTTATTCATAATAACAAATATTTTAAAGTAGTTAGCTCAATTGGATTAGAGCTAATATTTAAAAAATATAAACAAATATATGTAGTGACAAATACTTATTTTTCTAATTCTAGCCTAATATTGAAAACTTGAATTGTTATTAATCACAAAATAAATGTATTATGAAACCAAACCGAAAATAGCTTGTTGTCTTATAGGCTGTATTGTTAACACAGATGGATGGCATACAAATTCATGTAAAACCTTTTTTACGCTTTTGAATAGTCGGTCAGTAAGGCAGGTGCTTGATAACAGGTGTAGTTGAGGCCATTTTTTCTTAATTAACCTTAAAAATATAGGGTAAAGTATCATCAGTTTCAAAGTTTGTTTTAGGTCCGTTACGGTATTGTGTAAATAATGTATAAAGCGCCCGCTGCCATTTTGATAAATTTTGCTTACGTCATTAAGTCGGGTGTTTTTAATTTAATTTTTTTTTTGTCTGCAGGGATGAATTTGGTGTTTTTGTCGGGTTTGTTAATGCTATGTTTGTGGTGGGGTTGTTGAATGTTCTGAGGTCGGTAAAGATGAAAGCGATGATTATTTTATCGTTGGCCTGTTAGTTGTTTGTTTCTCTAATAGACGTTTTAAGGTCTAGGGTGGGTTGTTTATGCGTTTTAATGCATAAATTAGAAGCGATATCTTTTTTCGGATCAGTTTCTTCGTGTTAAGTACGAGTAATATCAATCAAGCTCTCAATTATTCAGAAACAGAGTTAATAATTATTTTATAATTATAATCCTCTTATTTTATATCACGTATCTCCACTAATGTAGGGGTTGTCGGTAAAATAGGTACATTCAATTATATACCTAAAAAACAACCCAAAGACCGAGACAAAATATTAATACACAAAGTTTTTTAATATGTACATAAAAGCACGTAAAATAAATTCAGTTTGTACCAAAGATCATATTAGCTAAATTACAGAAATAAGGTCGTTATTAAAAATAATGATGTATATTAAATCACCAAAAAGCTTGACCATCCTAAAATATAGTTTGTTCAAACTATATCTTAAGAAATTTTTGAAAACAATCCCTTCTACACATTAAAACAATAGTCAATGCAGCTTTTAGAATCTTTGTTCTTAGGACAAGTGCAAACGTGATAACTGCAAATTGTATTTAACTGTATTAGGTGTAAAAATATTATGATTACTAAAACTTCTTTGTGTCCTTATATGTTTAAAAGATTTCTTGAATAATAAGTAAAACCTTCCAAAAAATTTCATATCCTTCAACGACAGAAGTAGACTCTGTTGTTATAAAAAAAAAACACGCATTTCTTTTTGTGATACATATCATATCTTACAAAATCGATTTTCATTCAATCACAATACACAATTGGTCACCATCGATAAGACTTGCAATTAAAAATGTATGTATATAGTTCTAGTAATTAGGCATATTATTATTAAGACTTAATTTTAAGTTAGTGGTACTCGTTTTTGCTAACGTCTAACAGGACGATGTGGTCGCTCAGGGACAAAGTCCTTACAATAAATTAAAAAAAAAACCATGCCATCAAGGTATACCGAGGCATATTGGCACAGTAATAAAATAACAAAAATAAAAAAACACAGTAGAATTGAGAACTTTTTTCTCTTTGAAGTCGGTTAAAGATAATAAGATGTGGCCTATAACAAACTTCTGAAATGGTATCTATGTTAGTATACGTTATAATCGGTAGTAAAGGCTTTTGAAGGCTTTTATTAGTCGAGGAATTCTGCTTATTCGGTGCATTTTATCTATTTGATATTTGAGCTCAATAAAACTGTCGCGAGTTTTGTCCATAATTATTCTTTAGTAACCGGCTAAGACTCGCGTAATATTTACCGGATATTGTGACGTGACCCCCAGACGTAGAACTTCAATTTATTATTATTCACGTGTCTCCCACACCAGGAGTCACGAGACTCCCAGACGAAGAACTTCAAATAAGTTCGAAACTGGTCGGAACAATATCCGGTAAATATTATGCGAGTCCTAGCCGGTTACTAAATAATAATTATTTGATATTTGATTATGTTGGACGCTTCTAACGGCATCCAAAGATACAAAAAATTTTCTAATAACTGTACTGTTTAATAAGTTTTCTTTTTATTTTATCAATTTGAAATAAACTATTGTTCGTGCTTATAAACCGATAAATAAGATCAACGTGTATTGACGAGAACAAAGTACGAGTATTTTTCATTGACTCTTTTTTTATACAAATATCAGTTTAGAAACATACGTTCTATAAGTCTGTTTTTTTAACAAACGAGTACTGAGTATGTCTCTCGCACATTTCCGATATTGACAGAGTGAGATGGCTCATTGCCGTCATTGCCTTTGTTTTTGTTTTGAAATTGTTAAGGCCCGTTCATAATGAATACTTCTAAAATTTACAGTAGAAAAAAATAAGTTATTATTTTATGATTTAAATTTGCATACTTAGTATATTCGTAACAAAATATTCTGTTCGTGTTTGTGATATAAAACAATATTGTAATCTTAAAAATTATTCTGATGAACTGTCTGCAGATAGGTATAGTCAATAATAAATTGCTCTAACATATTTTGTAAATTTTTGTTTCTATTTTGGTTATCACATGATTGAGACATGACCACCATTTTTATCTATCCAATTTAGCTACTCTTTGTAACAAAAGAGTTCTGACTTCATAAATTTTATAACTTTTGTTATTTCCTGCCGTAGCCCTTTCTCACTTGAGATCAAACGAGTTCAATTGGGTTGAGCTCACAATGATACGTCGGCAAACGTATGACGAGAAGATTTGTTGAGTTAGCTAACTTAAAATTAAAAATTTCAAAACAATGTTTGATTTGCTTACCCTAATTTTAAAAAAAAATGTTGCAACTTTAGTATTTATTCGTTACAAGCAACATTTTTCTACGCGCAGGTAGTCGTGTAATTACAGAGTTTGTGTGGAACGGACTTTATGATGATCACTTGGGCCAATAGCAACGCAAAAAATTTTCAGTACTCGTTTGTTAAAAAAAACAGTCTATAGTGATATTAATATATCACATGAAATAAGTGTCACGTTCGTAATGTTTAACTGTATAAAAGTTATTTCACAATTTCTATCTTTAGTATAGCTACTTTGTAGTAGATATGCACAAGCACATTAAAACAGTTCCCACTTCGCATTTTACTCTTAAATCAATTGTAAGGACGAAGGGCAAACTTCAACCACCAGGGTTGGATTCTGCCATTTAAATATCATCACAATGTATTTTTAATAGCATGCAACTTTTATGTAACCCAAATGTTTATAGCACCCAATCCGACATAAATTCGAATTAGTAGGTTAAGAATTAAGTATTTATAATAATATTAGCGGCACGCTCCGACTTTGCACGGGTAATTGCGACTATAAATTGTGATGTAAGCTATCCTATCTTTCAACTTGGATCAAATTGCACACGGTGTGCAAATTAAATTTAATATCGGTTCAGTAGTTTAGGAGTCCTTTGCGGACAAACAACGTGACACGTAATTTTTATATATATAATGATTATTTAAATATGCAGGTGGCCTCCCATTGGGCAAACATCATCTAAGTTTCAATTATTTATTATTATTTATATTATTATGATTAGCCATTGATACGAGATGAATGAATGAATGATTATTACAATTACTGATTAGAACTCTATTTTCGAATGGAAAGTTTGTGTTCTTCTATTAAAGAAGGTCTCTTTACAGTTAAGTTTTTCACAAAAAAAAAAGTTCAACATAATATTATGTACGCGATGTTATCGGCAAGTTTGCTGAATATTCGTATTCGGCCGAATATTCGGTCAAATCACCGAATATTCGATAAAAGGCTAGGTACTCAAAGTTAATATAGTATTAAACCGATTGATCATGAGTTGAGTGTTAAAAGTGTCCTATATTTTGTTTTTATGTGGTAAGTAATTTGCAGTATTTTTATGTAGACACTGTAGTTTTATTTCCAATAACAGCAGATAAAAAATATGGTTATTAAAAACAATTTATAAGTATGTAGCCGTTTTGGGGTTAAACTACTGTACGGTGCAACCGCATATTCGCCCGCGGAATCATTTTTGGCATCGTTCTAAGTAAATGACCAGTTCGTAATTAGCATCGATTTGATCGTATCTCACGCGGCTCACTATCATTAAATCACTATATTTATTTTACATATCAAATTCCTGGACTGAGTTCCGAACAAATATATCCATACTCCAAGAACTCGGCATAAAGCAGCGTCTATTTACAACAGTACAGTCTCGCATACTTACCTTCTTTGGTCATGTCTCGAGACGTGATAATCTGTCCATAGAGCGCCTAGTCGTACAGGGCAAAGTGGAAGGTACCAGACCGCGCGGAAGGTCACCCACTCGATGGACCGACCAGATAAAGAATATTGTCGGTAACCCTTTAAATGAGTGCGCCAGGATGACCTCTAGCAGAGAGAAATGGCGGGGCATCGTGAGGCGTGTACTGTCTGCCCCCTCCATCACTACTACATGACGACCATGACCGCTCTGCCAAGAGCGTATCGACTTAGAAGAAAGAAGAATCAAATAAACATTTATATCAACTAGCAAATCAAGGATTTATTCATCATTTTATATCATCTTTAGAATACGGTCTCGGACCGTACAACTACTGTGAACTCTTTATAATAAATAAAGTTATTATAATCAGATCTAAATTGTGAGAAATTAGTTTTTTTTTTATATATTAATTTTAAATATAAAAATTCCCCTAACAAACTTACGCGGTAAAGTTTTACTGTTTACTAGATGATGCAATAATAACATCGCCGGTACAACGGGGGAGCGGGAGGGAGTGTCCGGCGCATTATTTAAGAAAGGTAATCAATTGTGCCGAACATTCGGCCGAATATTCGGTTCGGTATGAGTTTTACCGAACATTCGGCCGAATGTTCGTATTCGGGGAAACCCATGTTCGGCCCATTTCTAATTAACAGTAAAAAAATAAATGAAATACCAGTTATTCAACTTTAAATATTTTTATCCCGATTTTAAATACTTTACATTGACTGTGGTCAAGGGTTGACTCAATTATATATTGGGACGAATATAGGTAATGTAACATAATATTATACGAGATTTTGTCCGTTAACACACCACAAATTGAATGTGTCATTTCTGATTCAACTTGTAAAGTAGTAGCAATAAGAGGTTACGGTAAGGTAAGGTTATCTTCATTATAAATGTCTGCAAAGTAAGCTATTGAAATGTCATAATGATTAAAATTACAGAGCCAACCCTGACCGAGGACTGAAACAAGCCGCAGACGTGCTTTTAATTAGCCTCCCAAAACTACCGTGTTCCTCGTTTGCACAGAGACAGACACAAAACTTTAGCATTCGGCGCTTCCTATAAAGTAACCATGTTGAGCACCATGACATAAACTGTTTTGCATTCAAGTGCATGTCAGTGTTATTGTCCAGCATTGTATGTTTTGACCACACTAACTCTCAAACAAAAATTATTTAATTAAAAACTTTAACGTTCTTAACCGCAAAGAATTAAGGTTGAGTTTAGATTAGATTTGGTTTTCGTTACTTGTCCAGTTGTTTGTCGGTGTTGGCTAGTATTCGCATTGTGCATCGATATTTGTATGCACATTTAAATGCGGTCATCTATGCTCGTTGCTACTGGACATTTTAATACGCGACTGAAATCCTGCGAAATGGAAAATTTTCAATGGAATGGAAGCCATTGTTTTGAGTAGGTTTCCTGTTATTATTACAGTTACGAAGATTCTATAAGCTATGTGACATACACGCTAAGTATAAACTTACATGAGTACATAAGTACTCGTAGAGGTGAATAAAATAATGACATGATCTTTTAACTTTGCTACGAGTTAATTTACTCTGCATTTTAGCTCAAACCTTGAAGCGTAACTGACACACAAACAACCTTGTCAAGTAAATTTAACTAGTGTTCTTCCATGCGTTATTTTATGTATCCATACATATAAATATATGCGTAGTCTTCATGTTAATTCAGATAAGTCCCTAACTACATATGTTTTCGTAGAACACGAATGACCTTGATTGCTTGTTGAGGAAATAAATTTAACTCCATAACAATTAAAACGACATTGAGCTATATATTACTATGATTCCTAATGAATTCCTAAAAGGTGACAACATCGCCATCTTTCTACTCTTATCGTAGTATATACGTAGGTATGTACTAAGTTAATATCTTTTTCTAACTATACAAAGGACTCAGAAATATATTGCATAATGTTGTGGCTGCATTCATACTAACATAGTTTGGTCATATTTAAATAACAAGTGTTCAACAAACTCGATGAAATTTTGCACGCATGTCTTAGAGTCTAATATCTAAGCCAGTTTTCCTTCAAAATGTGCCTTTTTAAAATTATCAGGAAATTCGTCTTGTATGGGAATCCTTAATTTTTGATTGACAGATAAAATAAACAATAAAACGAAGAACTGGCAAACCAGAAGCATACTTATTAAGCTCAAGGACAAGCGTGTAAAAATTCAACGAAATTGAAACTTGGTATTTAAAATATTACTAAACTACGAATGGAAAGAGTTACAAAGAGACTAGCCATAAGGCCCTCGGCAAGTCGCGGCTTCCATAGTAAACAATTAATGAGTAGTCTCGAATTTGTAAGAGTAGTCTCATTTGTACACAACATCTTTATAATGTGTGTAACTGCTAACGGGACATACAGTAAAATAAATAAATATGAAGCGCTCGTAGCGAAGTTTGCTTAGCCGTTCTGAACCGATCAGCAAAGTTACGCAACGTCCGCCTCAGTCATGACTTAGATGGGTGACCGCTGCGCTGGTGACATTACTACTGAGCGCTTCCGTGCTTCAGAGGGCACGTTAAGCCGTCGGTCCCGGTTTTTATCTTAGGATGGCAGTCGTTATAGCATGGTGGTAGGGCATTTTGCGAATGCTCGCTTGGCTAGCTACCACCCTCAAGTAGAAAATCTGTCGCCAAGCACCTAACGGTGTGTTCTAGCAGCTGTCCTTGAGAGCCAGTAATTCTAGGTTTGCCTGAACAACATCTTCAAACTACAACTTCAAACAAATAACCCTCTTTTGGGACTTCGCCGCAGTCGGTTAGAAAATATTTGTTAAGAGTAAGAAAATCTTTTGTTCCAGTGTCATAAAATATAACACTGAATATTTTATAGAAAAGGTCAAAAATATTATCATGAACAAAAAAACTTTTGTAAATAATCCAACAGCCCAAATTATGGACACAAAAATTGCGGTAGACAAATTAGGTCATAAAGTTCGAGCACATAATTGAACACCATCAAGGCAGACGATTGCGTGTTTCCTTTATTAGCCCAGTCGCAGTCCTCGATCGATAAATGAGCCGTAGGTAATTCGTTTTTATAGAACGGTGCAAAAACAAAGAGGATTGACCTGATGCGGTTCGCTGATCTGAATATCGATTTACATCTGGACTTTCTGTCATACGAATTAATTGTGTTGAAGTTTGCGTGGCGTTGATGGCACAGTGGTGTTTGTGGTTTGAATTTTATATGTGTATGTGTGCATTCTCCTCTTTTAGAAAGCCCAAATTATCCATCTTTGAGCATTCACTGTAGAACTTGTGTTACTTTTTTGGTAATACAGGTCACTAGTTCGAAACCTACCTTTCTTTTTAAATCTGATTAGGTTTTGTTAGTTAAAATCTACAAATATACAGGTATTGGCAGGCAGAAAAAAAAATCTTATTAATTTTGGAATAGTCAATTTGGTTTAATAATAAAGTAAATAGGCCACAGCCATTTTTTATTTTGATAAACGTTATCGCTTAGCACTGCGGTAAGCACAATTTTTTCTCCAAGTTCATAGAGAAGTAAATACTCTATGAACTGAGAGCAAACATAGTACAATAACAATATAATTAATGACATCAGGCCTCATTTTGCAAAAAGATATATTTGATCATAAAAAAAATATTCAAAAAATATTTGATATTGTTAATATAGTCCTATCTGTACAATAAATGTCAATGATACCATCGCTATAGCTTCTTAGTAACTGCTAGGTATTCCATGTTTCTGTTGACGGATCGCGTGTTCCGTTGTGGTGAGGATGTGGAAAAAGCGACGGCGGGAGCGTGCGGTTAGATGGTTATAATGTCTTTATATACAAGGTTTTAAAACTCTGGGCATTGTACAGTTTTGATACTGTAAAATGCTCTGTAAAATCGCAGCTGAGATTGACAGGCATTATCTATTGCTTTCAAGTAAATACGTGATTGTCTTCTTTTAGAGGTATGGTAATTTTATGCAGGATGATGATAATGAGTAAGCTTCGTTATTTATAGAAATATGAAGAATGAAGATAAACGACCCACACACATATAAGTAAGAGTGATGATTGTGAAAGAAGGAGTATCTAGGGGCTGACAATGTCCAAGGTGTATGGACAGCGGGCATCAAGGATTATTAATCTTTCTTTATGGTGTTACTATGTCTGGTATTAGGAGTAAGAACATGTTTTTTTTTCTGAATTCTCGGGAACTAATTTTATCTTATCACGAACAATGATCTTTACTATAGAATTATTCTATTCACGGTGATTTGATGTTTCGAAAAAAAAACAAATATTATAAATAATACAGTTATCTACTACAACAAAAGTATTGAGCAATCTAACGGCCTTTGAAAGTCTAGGGTAGTCAATGCCAAGTGCTCTTTCTAGCTTACACTAACATAACATTGCCTTAATTGGTAGCAATGCTTGAATACAATCATTATATATATTAAAACGATCATGTTGAAGTATATTTTATAAGTCTTATAATGCTTTGTTAGGTTTAACGTTCCCTAAATCCGGATAGATAATAACGTTACCAATCATACCAACGCATCCAAATAAGTTAATATTTGCCCACCAACGGCACTAACACTATATTTTTTTAATCACCAGATAAAGGAAATCTATGGTCTGGTTCGTCCAAGAAGGAAGACTAGACCTAGCAACATCAGCACTTATTAAAGGTTACTTAAACACGTCGTTTTTTAAGGAAAGCTCAAAATCAAAATATTATAATAATTTTAATTATAATTATGCATAACGTTAACATAGGTACATGAGGTATGCTATAAAAAGACTAAAATGCTACTGTGCTCAAGCAGGCTAATGTAGAAAACCGAGGTTTGAATACAAGAATAATGTTTTCTTACCCAAAAACAAGGAAAAGGATTTTAAGTAATCCAAGAAAAAAGGTTCCATACAGTTAATTTTACACAAGGATTTGAAACACGCGTTGCGTGGACGTGACGACACATTTAAAAAGCAGAATTAGCCGCAACTGCGAATATATACGATTAAGTGTCAACCTACGTGTGTGGGATACAAATTCAATTTATTTTTATTGTATTTTATCAGTGTTTAAGGTACAAGAGGAATAGGAGCAGGCAGTTCACCTAGTGATAAGTAATCACCATTGCCCACGGATAAGCCTGAGGTCTCGAGGTTGCGTTGCCGGCCTTTCAGGAGGCAATATGTAGTTTTCTGGAAGTTTCCTAAGTTCGTATCAGTTCGGAACTGCTTAAATGGCACCTGGTTCCACATAGAGCTGGTGCGAGGCTGAAAATGCCGTGAGAATCGCACGGTTGTGGTTTGCGAGACGTCGAGAGTTTTAATACGAATATGATGAAACACTATCCACCATCTGGACTTAAGCTGCAGTTATTAAGTCGAACAGTTTTTCGGAAAACTTCCGTGATATACGGTGATAGATGCTGAGTGCTCCAACGCCTGAACGCACTGCCAAAGGGTCTCTACGCAGTGCCAGTGCATTAAGCTGGATTTTTTAGGTCAGGGGTCAGGTCTCTTTAGCAATAGTCCATCTTGGTATGTAGTACCCACCAAGATGGACTGAAGGCCTAACAGACTGACTGCAGTGCCAGATATTTTGCCTCAAAGCAATAGTGTGCAAACACTAATGTGTCGAGGTGTGAAGGGCACTAAGTAACAAGTTAAATTACTAGATATAAGAACTACCGTCTCGGAGTGACGATGGCAGTCTAGTGTCAAGCAGAACGAGAATGGTAAGACTGAATACGTTATGGACAGGTGTAAAAGCTTACCATCAGGTGGGTAACTTGTCCGTGTCATCACTTCATAACATAAATAAAAGGTAACTAAAGAGCGAATGCGACGAATAAGCAGCATGCCACTCAAATTGGTTTGAATGTGGTTTTGCTGCACACAAACCCGCAGGGCGCCGGGCTAGGATGGCATTTCCTCTTCCTGTGAAAGTTGTAAGAGGCGTTGAAGGGAATAAATACCAGAAGACGCCTGCCAAATATAGAGATTACGGAAACGCCCCACTCTCCTCTCTCTTCCCCCCAATGGAGGAGGGTATGTTCAGCGGTGGACATCTTCGGCTGATAATGAGATGTGATGTTGTTGTACATTGGGTTTGAAACAGGTATTGTTTCCCCAGATTGCACGAAATTTAGCGGGTAATTAGTAAACCATCGAGAGTATTCTTAGGGGAAGATTTGCGTCAAGCAGGCGGCATCAATACTTTTTATTGTTACTATCGTTGTGTTGTCCTATGTGTTTTAGCAAAACATAGGTATCTGACATAATATCATATTATTTTGTTCCTTTATGTTGCATATATTTATATATTGTAACGATTGCACATTACTAGATTATGGATAGAAATAAGACAACGATCTTCGTTGTCACAATATTAATGACAAATTAACTGTCGTTTTTATCCGTTTCTAAGAATACGAACTAGGATTTAACAAATAATTTTCACGCTTTGAGTAAGAGGAAAAACACAATTCGTAGGTAGGTAAACCTATCTGTTTTGATACAGAATACACTAAAATATTTTATTAAAAGTCTGTTTTCCTGTTTCCTTTGTAACTAAATGTCTTTTAGTTACGTCGACAAAAAAATACTATCCAGAATTATCAATTAGGTAATTTGTATATTTTTTATTTATTTATAGCTGATACTTGATCACCGTATGACCTGATAATAAGGTCGAATATATTGTTTTGGCTAACCTAGAATTACTGGCTCTTAAGGGCAGCTGGAACCAGGATTTAGGAAGTGAGAATCCTTCCTAAATCCTCCCCCCTCCCCCCTTCCCTTCTTAAATCCGTGGCCGGAACATACCTGAGGAGCATCGCGAGAAACAAATAAAGTTTTTCGTAAGTTGCTTGATGTCAATTATTACTTATTTAGATATATTTTGAATCCAAAAGTTAATATGAGTGAAATAACTACAATTTTTGGTAAATTTGAACTATATTGTTTTAATTAAAATAAATAATACACCTCGTGTATTATAGTACTTTGTCCTACATTCCAAACATTGTTAAGTGTATAGAGAAGTCGACCCATGATTCAACACCACAGATCAGAGAGTTGCCAGTTAAACATAACATCCAGATGACATCTACACGGTTATACAGTTTATTAACGTTCGAATAAAGGGCTACATTTAGAATTTTGTAGGTAATAAGGTGTCACCAAGATGTAGAGATGAAACGTCTTTGATCGTACTGAAATCAAAGCATTCTGCTAACAAGGACTATGACAGATTTATGGCATCTTACGAAGAATTCCTTAACGAGACTATTCTTTTATGGAAACGATTAAAAATAATTCGCCCGGAACTATGTTTTGGCGCCTTGTTTTGTAGTTAATGTAACTGTTTCCATTATAGAAATGGACTTTATATGGTGTCAAAGAATTTAACAACTTAAGTTTTGATCTTTGCTTTCTTTTGGACTCATGTTTGATTCACTTTACGTTTTTTGTTCAATACACTATACACTTATACACTGAACCTGTGAACCACTTAAATTTCAAACATGATAATGTTCAATAGTTTTTAAATATACTGTAAAATTGTTCATACTTTTGAATCAATTTTAAAATCTACACAGCAGACTTATTTTTTATTTGTTAAGACAGCAAAAAACATACGTAGGTATCTTTACATTCAACAATGTGGATACAACGCGACACGCATAACAACAACCAATAACAAGACAGTTCCCCATCATTTAGCAACCGCGGTCAATGTACGATGCTCATTGCTTTTTGATTGACTCCAGACAATGCCACCGTCACGGTCAGCAACAGAAACCATAGCCCACCATTGAACAAAACAAGAATGACCAATTCCCAACCATGAAAATGCTCAAGACATTAAAACCTCCAGTTCATTAACACTTTCGCAATTGTTTTTACGCTTTTATAAAATGTAACCAATGCGCTATGCACCGTGTCAAATCAACTTCTTTTATTCACAAAGGTATCAGAAAATAGTAAGATTGAAAATAGGGATCGTTTCAAAAACGATGACAAATGTATATGTGTCAAGATTTTGCGATTCAACACAAAGATGGACCTTACAAAAATACCGCATGAATACTTTTTAATGCGCCAACGATACGACCAATGCTTTGTTCAGAATGACAATAGATTTTTTGCGTGAGACTAAGATCTTGAGAGTATCTTTTGAAAAATTCACATAAACTGCGTTTATATGAAGTCGTATCTAGCAGGACAAAAGGATAGCTGCCGAGGTCCGAGATATGTGTGACAGCTGCGTCGTTTCCAAGCCAGCGTAGCGCTATAACAGACCATGAAACGCACGCGAATCAACAAAGAATCCGTTAGAAATAACAATTCGAATTTCATTTAAATCTCTTGACATCAAGTTGATGAAGTGTAGCCACACCTACCTATAGAAGGCACTTTTGTTGTCCCATGTGGACGATTGCAAATCGATTACTGGACAATACAGTGTCTGTGGTAAGAAGTGCTTTTTAATAGTTTCCACAAATTTATGCAGTTACGGATCATTGACGCACCCACTGGCATCAAAAGATTCGCAGATACGGTGTAATTTTAAATTGGGTTGGAACTTTTCCGGTGCACCTTTTGCCATAGTTCAGATTGATGCCCTTTTAAATTTTAGTGTATTTTATTTGCTTTTATTTTTAAAGCCTCCGTCTTCCTTTTTCAACTTTCATCAAAATATTCCCTTCCTTTAAATATTTTCTTAGGGCGACACTTTCAATCAAGATAGCATTGTGCAACCACATGGGCACGATCAATCAATATAAGACGTTATTGTGATGACCTGCATCAATTTTGATGGACATTATTGGGCCAAAATATGTCAGTTATGTTATAAAAATACCACCATGACAACGAATTATTTATGAAATGAAAAACTTCCATTATTCGTATAAAGTTGATAAGAATATCTTATTTATAACAGATTTTAAATTGGGAATATTTTTATGAAACAGAGCAAAATAAGTTTTCTGAACTTTAATATAAAACAACATTGTTTTATTTAAGGTGTGTGACATGTTTTGTAAAAAAGTGCAGTAGAAGTAACTATCAAGAAAATGTTGAATTTTCTAGAGCTAATTAATTTTTAGACCGATAAGCTAAATTTTATTTATAGGTCGCTTAACATTTGCTCATCATTCACATCATTACTCACCTGATGGTAAATAATGATGTGGTCCAAGATGTTGTCCAGGCTTACCTAGAATTACTGGTAATTAGTGGACCTACATATAAATATGTAAAACAATATCGGAACAACAAGGTGGTCCCTGTTGGTAGGATATTTTGTAAATACTAATCTGGCTAGCAAACTCCAATAGAAAAATTATCTCCAAGCACCTAACGCCATGTTCTAGCAGTTAACCAGTTTCCATTTTAATCCATTAACATCTTCGACCATTGGTATATGCTCAACATATTATCCAAGTAGAAATAAGTAATCGATTCAATAACACCGTCCCTGTAAATGAGAGACAACTTGCATTGTTAATCATGGCTATACCCCTATTTTAGTTTCTAAATGTTTAATCACATCTTTCGCTTGAACATAACGTGTAATCGAGAAGAAAATAAGCAGCAGAGTGGCAACAGTTTAATATTCGATCAGCTAAATAGATAACGTAAGGGAGCTCCTTTGCGATACAGATAAGCAAGTCCCAAGCCAGATAATCATCTGTATTCAGTTACGAAACCAATTGTCCGTATAATGTTTTTTTCACAAAACATTTGTGCGACCATATTCGATTGCGTTTTCGACGCAATTTCGGCGTAGTTGAAAGACACTTAGTTTCGAACAATGAATAAATATAGTATTGATACACGCTATACCTGATGTTTTTCAATGTTATTCCGTTTTGTATTGTAAATGGATACAATAGGTTTAGGTTACTGATTAGTTGTCAAATTCACGTAGGAAATAATAGTGGAAAGGTTCATGCATTGTGCGTGCAGGAAACTGTCTAAATTTTGTTGTAGTTTGTTGGAAGAAAAAAAAATTGTGTGTTTGTCTGTACACGTTATATTTTTTTCACTGACTGCTTTGTCAGTTAAGTTGCTAGAGAGTCACGTGCAAACAGTGATGTCCTAGGTTAAATTTTCAGATTGTACGAAATTAAACTTTTTCCGCAAAAAATTGTCAGAATAAGTTTGGCAGAATGAAGTTGTTATGTACACTGATATATTATAAACGATTCATTACTATAAAATAGGACTTCAAATATAATTGGGGTAAATTACACGTATTTCCCTAACTTGACAGGGGTAAACAGGCGTGAATATGATAAACATATTACAGTGAATTATTATAATTAATAGAAATAAGCTTATATTTATCTATAGCATAAAACAAAAATTATTTCCGTTCTAGCACTTTATTTATATACCGTATCAGCCCGAAAGTCCACTGCTGAACATAGCCTCCCCCAATATGGGGGGGGGGTTTGCCATAATCCCCACGCTTGGCAGGTGGCTTGGGGATCGCAGTGTGATATCAGTTCCTCAGAAAGTGCTGCTGCCCACCTTTTGGTGTGTTACCCTTAGTCGCCTCTTACGACACCCACGAGTAGAGATGGGGGGTGACATTCTATTCCGGCATCCCACGGGGATATTCAATAATATAAATATACACAGATGAATAATTCTGGTCTATTCGTAGTTCTTTCCATACAAACATAGTTTCGTCATATTTTAAAAACTCGTTGAAATTTTGCATGCTAAATCCTTTAAGTGCCCTTTGCTGCTGGTTTTACAGTTATTTTGTTTAAAATAAACAAAATGACTAAATGTTACAGTAAGAATTTCCATACAAAACGATTTTTCAGAATAATTTTGAAAATAGACGCAGTGCTAAGCGAGACGTCAACGCGGGCGTCCCGAGCTCTCCTTGAAAAAGACCACCGAATGTGGTTGAAACTATCGGAGCTATCTGACTGATTCACGTGGGTTATCCCGTAATATTTACTAAAATAGACGTTTAATAACGGAAAATTTAAAAACCAGAGGCATAGATTTCAGACTCAAGCACGTACTTGAATAAGTGATGAGCACTTTTATTTAAAATATAACGAAACTAAGTTTGTATGGAAACGGCTATAAAGGCCCTCAGAAATGACACAATTTTATCAGAACGTCAACAGCACGAATGTTGCCTCGGACATCGATAATTCTTGGAACACAGTTAGTAGCCAAACTGTACAGTGTATTGAGCCCCAAGGAGAATAACAAAAAGTATCCAGTAGTCCTGCCTCATTATTGAATTCTACGGAAGCAGGACTTCTGTCCAAATCTCATTGTTACACAGGTTTTTGCTTATGCTTCAAACATTTGTTTTCTTAAACATAATAGGGTTAAAGAACCTTTTGTTGGCATCTGTTGCTTACCTTCAATTATAGTGGAACAGTAGCCAAAATATTGTTTGTTTTACTTGAATGCTTTCGAGAGGTGACATATGGACTCTACAGTCTATTTCTGACTCTAATTTATGGGCTGGTGACCACGAAAGAATTGGGCTATTGTTCGGGTTTAGAAAGCCGATTCTCGTTAATGTTATTGTTTTGGGTTCCAACGGCCACACGCCGTTGCTAATTTATGTAAAGCTTCGATTTTAATAGAGATGTTTTTGAGGGTAAGACAATGAAGTGCTTTTTCGTGTAATCCTTGGTAACATGTGAATTTATTTTATTTATTATCTCCATCAACTTGAATTTCTTACAGATTGATTAAAATTTGAATTGAAAAACAAAAAAGAGATATAAGATAATAAGCTTCAGCAACTATGATTCCTTTAGAATGAGTATCGTGATTTCATCTATTTTAATATTGTATATATAATTATACTTTTTTTTATTCCTCCACAAAAAACGAAATAAGCTATATCCGAGAATGTTTATTTATTTTATATTTTGTATGGAATTGTTGTAAGATTTAGTAGCCACAAAGGTTGATGCCGCTATGCACACAAAGCACTGTAGAACAAAGGATCATATTCAAATCATATGATTTTTCCATTTGAATGTGCGAACATTTGAGAAAATAATGTTATCAATATAAACGAAATATTTTTTAAATACTATAATGATAATAAATACTTTTAAAAGTATCCTAAAAAACATTAAATAATATTTAAATAAAACACTTAAAAAAAAAAAAAATTATATATCTACTGACTATTCCGCCTAATTTTCCTGTCATCTACGTGACGTCACAAACATCACGCAGCCTAACCGGAAGAATACCCGACTAGTTTCGCTTCTAAACGAAGCATCTTCAGGAGGTCTTGACTCACCGAGCGCACGATCGAGGATTTCTCGATCGTGCGCTCGGTGAGTCGAGGATTTCTCGATCGTGCGATTTATTTTTAAATATGGATTTCCGCAAAGTAACGCCTGAATCTATTAATTACTATAATGATCTAATATTATACCTAATATAAGATCATTCATAGGGTCACAATTAGTAAATTAATAACTGATCATATACGAAGAGAAGCGAGCTGTCTGCTCGTCTTATCTTATCCTATACCACGCCGCGCGGGATAGGCACGGATAAAAATAAAAAAAATTAAAAATATGTATAACTTATGTTCATCAGGTATAACGTGGGATTCTAATGGTATACCTAAGTCTTTTTCAAATCGTGCTAATAGTTTTGAAGTTTATACGTTACATAGAAAAATACAAAACTTTCCTCATTATAATATTAGTGTAGACGTATAAAAAAAAATATCTCGTAACAATAATGCTCTAATGCTAAGTCACTATGATAACTTTGACGGTTCCCCTATTCCCCCTATTCTTTATTGTTCCCTCATCCTCCTTAATTATGTAGATACTCTAAGCAATGTACTAACTACCGTGCATGTGACCCACCTTATCTCAAATTCAAAATTAGGTTCCCACTAGATAGCGGGTAAGTTGTGTGATATCTGACACGGCAATGACAAGTACTTGCACTTACTCGTACATCACATTACCGTACTACTTAGTACCCGATGCAGGTGTTGTTTTTGTTAACGTTACCAAGAAACTTGATGGTAATTACGCCATAGGTTATGTGGCGAATTGCAAATCCTGTATATTATATTACTAGCGGTCTAGGCGATTCGTGTTTTAAATCCAAAAATCGTTTTACAAGTAGACGGCGCGGCGTGAGAATTTATTGTTTTACGGATATGTTATTCATCGAAGTATGTTTTATATTACGGCAATCCATGTGTAATAACTTCAAATGTAAAAATATTCATAACGTCACGTATCCGAAAAAAATCGGCCAAGTGCGAGTCGGACTCGCGCACGAAGGGTTCCGTACCATTAGCTATACAATATTAGCCTTCATATTTAAACCTTTTTTTGTTTTAACGTGCGCGAGTCCGACTCGCACTTGGCCAACTTTTTGTATTTGTTGTTATAGCGGCAACAGAAACACATCATGTGTGAAAATTTCAACTGTAAAGCTATCACGGTTTTTTGAGATACAGCCTGGTGACAGACGGACGGACGGACGGATGGACAGCGAAGTCTCAGTAATAGGGTCCCGTATTTATCCTTTGGGTACGGAACCCTAAAAACTACCTAAAGTGGCCTTTCTGACGTGACGACCTCACCTTTTTGTTGATATATCGATATTTGTTTTGTTTTTTTTTAGCCTTTGACTACAATCCCAGCTGATAATGGTAAATGGATCTCAACTACATCTATCAGAACTCACCGTTAGATGCTTGGTGATATATTTTCAAATTGGAGATGGTTTCTAGCTAAGCGAGCATCAGCTGTATTTGAAAGTCAGTAATCACTTAGAAGGTCCATACCTTCTGCATGGCAGTTCATAGTCATTAGCAATCCGCCATCACTGCTTCAAAACAAAATACTCTGAAATCGGCGGAATAATAAATCCCTAAAAGTATTTTTATGTCAATTATTTATAATAAGAATACATATGATTGTAACGATAAGATGCCTACTATGATATTCCAAATATGAAATGTACGAATTTATCAAGTTACAGATTCGTAATTCGTATTTTATCAGATCAATTTTTGATATTTTGAAATGAAACATTGAAAGATTATTGATATTTTGTTGTGTGTTTTTCTCCAAATACATATTTAAAAATATTATATTACTGTTGCAGGTAGTTCCCAAAATCAAATTCCTCGTATAATCTTTACTCTAGGTTAATACGTCTAACGACAAATCGAGAAAATAAATGAAAACAAAATAGTATTTTCAATTCTGTCAACGTACGTATATATATTAAAATCTTGTTACAAAACTACCTATCTATTTACACCTCGTTAAAACATTCCCAATAATAAGTTTTTCTAATACTTAACGACTCTCATTTCGTAATCACGTAATCATAAAGAGAAATATCTACTCATTAAACATTGGAAGCTAGTTAAATGATTGTTGAATGAAATTAGAAAAAGTTATACACATTATCTTTATAGGGACATTAGAATCGACAGGCCCAAAGAAAGTTCCAATGAAGCAATTATATAAAATGGCTGCAATTAAAATCAATGGAGTGCCATGTGAGTGACCATCGGACCGGTTTTTATTACTGTGAGAAACAATAATTTTGATTGTAAAATTGTTGTTTAATAAAAACATTGATAGTGATAATGGATCACTTGGTCATAAACAGTATTGCTAGGGCATTAACAGACATGTTCAGTAACTAACTGTACTATAATATACCTTAATATTTGTTTTAAAGTTTGAGATTTAAATTTCTAGTGCAATGAAATTTATATCTGTATTTTATTGGTTTATTTACAATCGATAGTATTTTATTTGTTACTAGAGTACCTGTTGCAATCCCCGTGGGGTGCAGGGTCAGAATGTCATCCCCCATTTCTAACTGTGGGTGTCGTAAGAGGCGACTAAAGGTAAAATACCAGAAGGTGGGCATCAGCACCTGAGGAACTGATATCTTATACTGCAATACCCCAAGACGCCTGCCGAGAGTGGAGATTATAGCAAACACCCCCTAAATGGGGGCTGTGTTCAGCAGTGGATAAAAAAAAGACCATAAAATTATACATTTTATTATAGTTTACAATAATCTGTACTTTTTCTAACTCGCCGTGCTGGCAATATCATTTCAAAGTATTAGCTAACGAGTATCTATTTATGTAATACCATATATTTGTTTAAAAAAATTAAAAATAATATAGTATATAGTGAAATGTCTTATATTTCATATTTCATGTACATCCCCTACGTGTGGTCGTAGCCTTGGGACTTCCTGTATATCTTACAAATAATCGTCAAGCAAGATAGTCAAGTCAGTCTTTCCGTTTGACCTCCAATAACCTTGTCATAAACTTTTTATTTGAGGTTACAATTCTATGAAGTACCTACTTGTCGTAAAATATTGAATAATAAAAACCAAATACATTAAATCTTTAACTCTAAATTTCCATTGTCCTAACAAACATTTCGGTTTATATCTTATTTATCTAGGTGGGTCAAGGTTAGGAGTGTGCCGTGCGCCGGCGGCTATGCTCTGAATATCTCAAAATAATCATACTTTTCGTTAAACTTGACTATAAAACCAATAAGTTAATGTCAGTTTTATGAATAAAAATCGAGATTGTTTCAGCCATTTGGCTAGTATGGTACGAGTACTATGCCACAAGACAAACATACTAAGAGACAAAGTAGGTATTTTATTATATTAACTAACCTCTTTTGGCTGTTGGAAGGTAAAAAGACAGAAAGGTTAAAAAGCAGCTGTTACGATAACTATGTTTCAAAACCGTTAAGTGAAGAACTTTAATGCTCGTGTAGTTCAGCCTTATTTACAAGCTTGTTCTTTGTTTTATTCGTTTAAATTATTCAAATAACACACTTGCGCAGTTTTGAAGCGGAGATTTCACAATTATATCTAATGTTAACGATCGATAATATAGTGTGATTCGTACAATATGTACAAGTAATTGAAATAATCATATACCATGGAGTTTGAGTGACTTCTGACTCTAAGTCAAAGTTTAGATAAAGTTTATGCAATTTATAATTGAAACGATCAGATAACATAGATTACATCAAGATACAAAATTGACCTGCAGGCAATTTACTTTTACGTCGCATTTGTCATTGTTCATAAAACTTAGCAAAATGTTCTTATTTATTGAACATTATTTTAGCATTTCTGTACTTTTATAGTTCCTCATATCATCCCATTATACATTATTTTGATACTTACAGAACAATAAATCTTTCATTTGACCGCAATCTCACCGGATTATAAGGATTAATTTGCTTAAAAAAAGTAAACAGGTATAAACTGGAAGGGAACTAGCTGTTAACGACAGCTGCCGAATTACGCCGTTATGATATTCCTGGCGACGGTTTTTCTATGTAAGGTAAGCGGGCACTAAGAATATACCCTATCACTATATGGTCGAGTCTGCGGCGGGCAAACCATACACCTTTTGCGTAACAGTCATTATAGTCAGTCAACATGTGTAGCCATTGCGACACTAGGTCATCAACTTCAAAACTAATCCACTCAAACTGCTAACTAATTTATTTAGTCATGTTTCTATTAAATAAAGCGAGCAAGCAAAGTATCAGTGAAGTTTATACATTTATATTTTTTTCTTTCATCTATTTTGTGATATCACAGTTCAAGCGATAAATTAATGATTTTTGAAGCCATACTCCTAGCCACATATCAAAAGGGTGAATCAAGGAAATCGTACAACGAATCGTTTACGCTTTCGATTTGTAGTACTGTCGGTACACAACAAAGCCAAGGAATTATAAATTAACACACCTAAGCGTTACATATTAATAATGAGTAATTAATTTTACGTACATAGTTTTTCAGTGATTTCAAAAAAAGAAGAGGTTCTTAATCTTTGTTTTTCTTGTATGGTTGTTACGTGATTACTCTGCCAATTATTAATTGATATATTTCGTTTCGTAGGCCATATTTCAGAGGTCGTGCGATTTAAATTTCATAAAGTAGTTTTAAGTTCACTCAAGGAAACTGAAAAAAGTATTTGTCAATATGCCTATACTTCGATGACATGTTAATTGATGGTTCAGAATGAGTGAAAATCGATTTTGTTAGCCATACTTACTGTAACACTAAAAGAAAAGGGTAAAACACTTTTTTGAACGGGACCGAATCGTAATCCAACTTTAAAGAGAGCGAAACATTTGTATTTCAGGTTGGCCTAAAATGCTCTCGTATGTCTATAGGTTGGTATGATAATATTTTGGATATTTTTCAAAATGATGGAAACATGGGGATTGAAAACCTCAAAACAAACATATTTCAAACACGAGGTTTTCAATTCACAAAGACACTTGTTAATAGATAAAATATAATTATTTTTTTCAATAATTTAACGCAACGCTAAAATAAAACATAGACTAACAATAATATTAAAACTTAATTAACGTTCACGGTTTAATAATGCTTACCTTTTTGGGCCATAATTAAGATTCATAAATTTGCGTTACTAATAACTGTTTTTGAATAAAGCTATCCAATTATTCAATTTATGCCTACACAAACAACAAGCCAAAATATCTATTAGAAATTCAACATGTTTATGTTTGTTAAACACCCATTGACCTGTAATTATCTACTTCGGTGGTATTTAAACCGCCATTGAAATAAAGTTAAAGGAAATATTTTAGAAACTAATCTAATAAATTATATACGCCTAAATAATTATGTAGATGAAACTATCTTGCATATATTACATGTGATATTATTTCCAGGAAGTGTTTGCTTTTTATTTACGAAGGAGTGATGGCTCAGTGGCATTGGCTATGGACTGCCGCGCAGCAGGTCCATGGTTCGAATCCCACCGCGGGCTTGAGCTTCAACGCATGGTGGAAGAACAATTTGCGCATGCCCGCCTAGCTAGCGACCACCCTCAAGTAGAAAATCTATCGCGTCAAGCACCTAACGTTGTGTTCCGGCAGCAGTCCTTGAGAGCCAGTGAAATTATAGGCACATGAGACTTAACAACTATGTCTCAAGGTGACGGGCGCAGTGCAAGTCGTGACTTATGACGAAATGCATCTGTTATAGGCAGAGCTTAGTCCACTTAACATTGGGTGGGCCTCGAGCTTGTTCCGTACAATAACATAAAAAAAAATAAAGCTTAAGAGGAAAGTTGGCCTGCGCTACTCTAAACATATGTATAGGCCTATTTCCTTCCTGGATAATGTCTCTAAAGCCTTTTTTTTTTGCAAAAGATCTAAGCCCGTTTTACCCGCCTAATACTGCGTATTAAATTGACTTATTACACAGATAATTTTCTAATTTTCACTTGTCAATATAAAATAAACAAAAAAACTGTTTGCAATGGCTTGGTTTATTTACTACACTATTTGTTTTAGAATATTTTCTGTTCGAAGTGGTTTTATTGTTATAATTTTTATTATTAATATGTTATGCGATCCGCTATAATAACATGTTTCGAGATAATTTTAACTTTCTACCCGTTTCGGTTCAAAACATACCAACGAGCCAAAATAAGTTCAAAGGATAGACGGACAGCTAATGCTTATATGGTTGCTTAGGTTCCGTTTTCTAATATGGAACAAATTTTTATTTATTTATTTATATATGGGCTATAGGCTAGTTTACCTCTATCTCACCTGATGGTAGGTGACAATGTGGTCGAATATGTTGTTCGGGCTAACCTAGCATTATTGGCTCTCAAGAACAGCTACCGGAACATACCATTAGGTGCTTGGCGACTGACTTTCTATTTGAGAGTGGTAGCTATCCAAGCGGAAAAAATATTAATGCCCTATATTAAAAACGTAATATAAATCTTTATCTATGATGCGACTCAAATATATATTTCTGCTGCATGTAACTTTTACTCGTTACAAGAAAATTTTACCAGGAAAACACGCTTGTTTAGGTTTCGAGAAATAATTACTTTAACAAGCTGAAGTCGACCCTACGCTAACGTTAGGTACTTATTAAGTGTAATTAACAAGTGAAAAGGCAACAAGTGGGTCTTATTAATTACAGGAATTGAAAATAATGAGCTGTGTTACCAACCAGGGCGATGGCAGATAAAAATAATGAAATTAAGTGCTAGTAAGGTTTAATCAATTATCCTTATCCGTTCTTGAAAGATAAACGACAGATTTAAAAAGTCCATCGGAACTTTTTTTCTAATTATATGGGATCACTACTATATACCAACAGAGCTGTAATGTACTTTGACATTAGTTGAATGTAATCAAGTAAGAAGCAAAAATATTTTTTGACTCTTATTGGAACTCTCAAGGGACTAAAATAGCTTTTTAATCCTTGAGGGACTAAAAGTGATTTGAATTTAGAATCTGGATATTTTTAATAAAAGCTCCAATTACCAAAGAGATCAATCACAAACATTGTATGAACTATTTCCTGGAAAATTTCGCTGTAATTTCCGGGCTCTAATCTTATCCAGCACGAGTAAGGCAGTCAATATTCCTATTGCAATACGGCTCTGTATTTTTAAAAACAAAATTATATGATGGATGACCATACAGGTATACATCTACCTCTTGAACTGGAGCTCTTTTTGCGGGTGTACCACTCCATTGTCAGTTATTCTGTCTCCATGGAATAAATATGCAAAGAAGCGATCTACTGTATTTAAAATAGCTGGACAAACGAGATCAGACTAGATAATTCTTATTGGATTATTCCAAAGAGTAAAGTGCAAATTTAGTTTAAAGAGATTTAATCGGAAAATATATGTGAGCTAGGATATAATAGTTCGTGGGGTGCCGGATTAGATTATTACCCTCCATATCTCTCTGTGGAAGTCGTAAGAGACGATGAATGAATAAATACTAAAAGGTGGGCGGCAGCGCTTTTTGAATAGCTACTTTATTACACTGCGATCTACAAGACGCCTGTCAAGCGTGGGGATTATGGAAAACCTTCTAAATAGGTTGGCGTTATGGATATTGATGATGATGATGAGTGTAGTGCAGTGCAATGAGTAGTAGTGATGTGATCAGCAGAATATCGATAGAATACTATATAATACTATATATAATACAGTATAACGATAGAAAATGGTATAGGGCCTACACATTCTTACTAACAAGCAAATTTTGTTAAAAAAGGGTTGTCTTCAATCTGTGAAGTAATAACAATTACTAACAAAAATTATCAACTATTAGAGAAAACATTACAACTTAGTTCATAAATATTCTTGCTACGTTTGGAGTCCCACCTACTAAATCCGGCCAGGAAACATCTTTTTGTGTATTGCAAAGTCATTGTTCTTGGGTTTAGGATATATGCGCAGTATTTTTATATTTTATGAATTTCGAAATATGATTTTCAAGCACACACAATTTGTAAATGTGTTTATGCTAAATGTCAATGTGTGAGTCCATGCCACCAACTACACAAAAAAGTAACATTACTTAGTGTAGCTTAATCGTTTAACATTTTTGGAAATTTTGGACATTTCAAGCCCTATGCCCTTTTTTCCAATGAAGTCATTAATACTGCCCGCAGAATGCAATACTTAAACTAGAGCAAACCCTCTGAAATCAAACAAATCAATTCCATTTGTTAAGTAAACTTGCCCACCCGTATGGCTTGACACAGATAGGGATCATACGTGTTAATAAAATTCCCTCCCCATCACCATTGTCTCTAGTAGATAAAGCAATTTACTTAATTAAAACGTCCACAATGTCGAATGGAGATTCGACATTGTGGACGTTTTAATTACGATACCACGGACAAAACAAACTACACTGTTATTAAAACGTTATGATTGTTTGAAATGGAAATATGAGGTTAGAATTCTTGTCACAATATCTGTTGTGACTTGTGTAAGATGTTTACGTTTTTTAACCGACTTCCAAAAAAGATGTTTTATTTTTATGTTTCTTTCCTCAGAACTTTTAACGGGGTGAACCACCTTTAAAAATGCTTTTTTTGTTTAAAAGTAGATGCGTGTCGTTTGGTCCCATTTAAATTTCATCAAAATCGGTCAGGCCGTTTTTGAGTTACACTCCAATAACTTAAATAAAAATATTTACCTAGCTTGATGATTCCTTAACAATGAATGACAATCGATCCCGTCGCAAGGGTCACAAAAAGAGTGAAAAAAAATTTTTAAACAAAAAATGAACCGACTTCAACTCCCAAAAGTGTGAAATAACTTGTCGAAGTCGGTACCATGCGCACGATATTGTGATAATAGGTAATTTTGAACTATCATAGTACCGCCTTCAACAAGTTCACACTTTTGGGTGTTGAAGTCGGTTCAATTTTTTGTTTAAAATTTTATATTTCTTAAGTGTTTGTAAAATTGGAGCTCAGATATTGTTCATTGCAGTTCTGTTGAGAAACTCTTCTGTTGATAAATGCGTAGAATAAGAAGAGAAAGATATAATATGGATCTAAATATGAAGTTGTCGTATTAATTTTAACGTACTGGCCACATTCACGAGGAGCTGATATTCTCCATTTATGAATGAAATTCAATTGTTATCATTATCTTTGATGCGCATGGATTTGCCTGCGTTGTGTCATTTCAGAATGATATTTGTTGTTTGATTTTCAATTGTTTTTACATTCAGCTTTATTCGAATATGAATTCCAACGTAGGGCTAACGAAATTACTCGTAATGTCAATACTATGATCAGTAGCCCAAGCACGAACATTTAGATAGTCCGTAACGTAAACGTATCCAGTTTACAGTACGTTTACGCAGGAGGCGATGGTTGACAGCACAACGCATCGTTTGTTGGCTAACGTGAACTCGATAGGATTACAAAAGTGACGTCATCCGGCGTAAATCAAATTTATTGTACCTTCTTTCTAAGAGCTAATTATTCATTCCAAAAGAGGTTTGAATTCTTTTTCACGTGTGCAAAGTCCTCAATGATTGATATTTGTCAATTTTGGCATTTTATTTCTTCGAGCTTGCATACAAAACCTTCTACGTGACGATACGTTCACGTTAAAATCTCGACACGTCATTTCAATCTGCCAAAATTTTGTTCCTTTGACGCACTGTAGGGGCGCTGATCAAATCCTATACAAAATGATGACATTTCGATACGTTAACGAAACGGTTACGTTTTCGCAAGTTATTCGTGCAAGGGCTACAGACTTGATACAGCAAACGTGGTGACCGTGCGTTAACAACCGCTTTCGTAGTAGAAGTTTGGGCCTGAAGAACGAAACATGAGGTAGACCAGCCGCTTAGGTCAATAACGATGAATTGAAGGTGTTGATGGAAGCTCATCCGTGTAAAACTGTCAAAAACATAGTGATATGGATATGACATGGTTTGACGTTAGCATACCCGCAATATTAACTCAATGCAATCGGTAAGATTAAAGCAAAATAGGTACTTTAATAGTTGTTGATATCTGATATCCAAAGAGCAGCGCGCGTTGAAGATTGCTTTACCCTACCAATACAGAAAATATGTTTTCTTATCAGGAAAGCATACAATATCTTCATACAGTTTGTGGAGTCCAGACTCATATAATTTCATATGACAGATTTAAATGATTTTTCTATTACATGACAGAAACGTATAGACAACGATGGTAAATTTTTGATTATTTTGACCGACTTCAAAAAAAGAGGAGGTTATCAATTCAACTATTTTTTAAAATGTTTGTTACCTCATAACTCCTGACCGGTTTTGATGATTCTTTTTTTAATTTGAAAGCTAATGCTTATCGTGTGGTCCCATTTATATTTCATCAAAATCGGTCCAGCCGTTTTTGAGTTTTACTCCAATAACTGAAAAGTATTTCCAATCTTGATCTTATAGTCATGGACAGTGAATGACAATCGGTCCCGTTAGTAGCAAGGGTAGGGACCCTAGGAAAAAGGGTGAAATTAAATTTTATTGGTAGGATTGGCTGTTCCATCAGGATGGCATAAAAATATGTTTACCTAAAAATGGAACCTACTTTTACACTCAAGTGTGAAATAATTGTCGAAGTCGGAACTAACTTCAACAAGTTATTTCACACTTGTGTTGAAATGCTCGTAGCGAAGTTTGCTTAGCTATTCTGAACTGATCAGCAAAGCTAAGCAACGTCCACCTCGGTCATGAGTTGGATGGGTGACCGCTGGTCACATTACTATTGAGCGCTTCCGTGCTTCGGAGGGCACGCTAAGCCGTGGTCTCGGTTGTTGTCTTAGGATAGCAGTCGTTATAGCATGGTGGTAGGGCATTTTGCGAATGCCCGCCTAGCTACCACCCTCAAGTAGAAAATCTGCCGCCAAGCACCTAACGGTGTGTTCTGGCAGTTGTCTTTGAGAGCCAGTAATTCTAGGATAGCCTGAACAACATCCTCGACCACATCATCACTTACCATCAGGTGAGATGGAGTGGTCAAAGGCTAACCTATCAAGCATAAAAAAATAGTCGTTTCCACTTTTAGGTAAACATTTTTTTATGCCATCCTGATGGAACGCGCCCATCAACCTGAGACAAAAAAATTTAAATCTCTCATGTGCCTGTAAATTCAACGCCACCGCCTTCAAAACGGGGAAATAGGTACTCGTATGACTGCAGTACTTTCCCGGACTAACTTGCAAAAAAGAGTTTACTGCTTCTAAAATAATAAATATATTTCATACTGAAAAAAATCGGCCAAGTGCGAGTCGGACTCGCGCACGAAGGGTTCCGTACCATTAGCTATACAACATTAGACTTCATATTTTAACCTTTTTTGTTTTAACGTGCGCGAGTCCGACTCGCACTTGGCCAACTTTTTGTATATGTTGTTATAGCGGCAACAGATATACATAATCTGTGAAAATTTCAACTGTCTAGCTATCACCGTTCTTGACATACAGCCTGGTGACAGACGAACGGACGGACAGTGAACTCTCAGTAATAGGGTCCCGGTTTTACCCTTTGGGTACGGAACTCTAAAAAGAAAAATATGTTCATTACGAAATCATGACTTCTAATTAAGATACAAGCTTGTATGTGATATCAATACTGACTAGAAATCTAATATATTTTTGTCCTTTACAATTTCGTAGAATCCTCCGAATATTCAAGGTCTCTTTGTTGAGATTTGAAATTCCTTTCTCAGATATTGTTTATCTTTAGGTGACACTACACATTACTTGAACCTTCACCTTTTATTCAATTGGAAAACCATCAATCATTATTTATATGATGTTAAGTACAATTATGTTAAAATATACATGATTTTTGTTTCACGTTGCGTTGTTAACTTATTTTGCTGTAGGTGTTTTACGTAACAAGAAAGCCTGGTTATATAACAATCAAACAGATAGCAACGACGTCAACATAATAAAGAATTATGGTTGCCAATGTACACAATTAATTAACATACAATTTGGTGTAAATTAATATAAATTAACCCAGGTTTTGGTAAATAGAAGAAAACAAAGCGCTTGTTTGCACACAACAACAAATTATTTGGTCTATGGTAACATTTATAGATTAAGGGCATGTTTCAGAATGTTCGAATAAATTCCGGTTATACTACCCAGAACTTACATATTTCATAAATAAAACACTACCTTTGCGTTTCACAGTCATCGATTTAGCCTATCCATCGATTAAAGCTTGAAAGCTGCATGTTAACTGTCATTTTTATCATTCAGCTATTTGATGTGTTTGTAAGCAACCCTAAAATTTATTATGACATTCTGAAACGGACCCTAAAAATAATACAATCATAATACCGAAGTAGCTCAGCTTTAAAGGCCATTTTCTGGATGGTGCTTTTCTGTTATTTTTTTTCTTTTTATTATGATCTTAATAGTTTACGAGGTTATCAGACATTTGTAATAATTATAATGTAAGATTAAATTGTAAATGTAAGTGTTATGCTGGTGTCATGTAAAAGATTACCCATTTGTGTAGGTAAGTAACCTATATGTCATCTAAGATACGTACATGGCTTTTGAGCAGTTTTTTTTTGTTACTGGGCATTGCCTTTTGGCAATGGTTATAGATTGCCGTTCAGAAGGTCCTTGATTTGAAATCCGCCGCGAGCTTACTTCATCGGTGTAAAGGCATTTTGTGTCTGGCTAGTTTCCACCCTCAAGTTAGTACTCTGGCGCCAAGTACGCACTATGGCACTTTGCGTATCAAGTACATTAACGTCGTTACACCACAAGACTCTAATGGAGACACTTATTTCTTGATGCCTGTGTTATAAAATCGACTTCACTGCCCCACAAGAAGTGCCGCTAGCCCGCCATCTCCTCATCACACATCGTACCCCTTTGAGCAGTTGGCGGGAATACCGTGAAACAACGTGCTACCGGTGGCCATTTTTGTTTAAAAAAGAAGTAGGGCAAAATAAGGAAGTCAAATGTCTTCTTTGAAACACGTCCGGGACAAAAACATGTGTGCTCCAATAAATTGTAAATGTGATTTTGTTATAAAATATAATAATAATATTTATAAATTCCAATTTCTTTTAAGTAAAATGTTAATAGGTTTAACTAATTAATTAAGTCTGTAAACACTTTCGACAACATTATCACTCACCATCAACATCAAGTGACATAGTAGTTAAAGGCTAACTATCAAAACAAATATGTACGAGTTATTTTATTTTAGTAAAACATATTTGTTCACGTTTCTATTTTTCCTTATTGGAAATTTGTTAAGTCATCGTATGTAAATTTTCAATATAATTTATATAATCTCATTATGTAAGATTCTAATTATGAAATGAAATACAGACTTTATTGGCATATTTTATTTACATACTTCTTTAAGAAAATTAAAAAATTAAATAAAGCATTATTCTCCTAACAAAACAATGCTTTGACATTTTTTTTATTATTAAGGACAATGTGTCCCGACCAAGGAGGTTTCAATTCAATTTAAGTACACATTATCTGTCATCTTCATCATCATATCATTCTTCGACCTCTTGTGGGTCGGTGGAGGCCTCGAGCATGAGCTCCTTGCCTCTGCGTCCATCTCAAATTATGACGATAATTTGGTCCTTCTCCCTGTGCAGGTTAAGTAAATTTCCCACTCTGCGCAAGGTTTGCAGTTGCACTCTTGTGCTTCATTTATTGTGCTTCGTCGCTTCTACTTTCTTCATCAGAGCTACTCCCTGCTGGTTGGCATTGGATCAGCTCCCGTGGTAGTGGACGCCATTTTCTTTTTCTATCCGGTGGCCGGTGGCAATTATTAAAAACTGGCCAATTTCGTTCCGCAACAGATTGTTAACGAAAAAAAAAATTGGTTCTAATCATAGCTTTATAAGTACATCATGAATCACCGTGTTCTGTATTTATTCGATGGAGCATGTGGTTACATAGTATAGTGAAATGTGACATTCCTTACTAGTTTAATTTCTGAGATAGATCCCCGTAACTAAAATGGTCTTAAATTTACAAATTTGAGGGCTCCGCATGTATATTGTATTTAGATAAACAAAATTAGAATATATTGGAAAACTTGAATACAATATTTTTCTACTTTACTATATTTATTTATTTTATAATGATGATGATTAAGTTAGTGCAATATAAACCTACTTGACATACTTATGTGTAATTGTGATATTACAGTTTATTAATGTATTATTTATTCTGTGGGTACCTCTTTGACATTTTGAATTTATTTTATTAATTATTGTGATTTATAAATTATTTAAATCCATTATCAGTTTGGCTTAGTCTCGATAATAAGTGTTATTGGTCATATATTGAAGCCCCATTTATAATAATTTCATTTAATTTATATTCCAACAGTCGTCTTTGGGTCAACGTTATACACAAAATATCTTCATTTAGGAGCAAGAGACCTGTTATGTACGGACGGACAGACAGACAGTGAAGTGTCATTTATGGGGCTCCGTTTTGCTTAATAAGTATGGAACCTTATATTAAGCCATAGTTACGTAGAGTCACTATCAGATTATTATTTCTTTAAGTGGTTTCGATTATCACAGAAGAAATGATTTTAAAGGGCCATGATTGCCATGTATCGAGTACAATAAACATGATTTATATCTCATTTTAAAAACTTGTGATCCCCCTAATTATTGCTAAGTGTGTGAAATGTCTGGATAGAAAATTTAACAAAAAAATCTATTTCAAACATACAATACGCATTATTAGAGATAACTCACATACTACTCGTCAGATCTTACTCAAACTTATGTAGGATCACTCATACATTTTCCCTGATGAACATAGGCTATAGAATATTTTCAATAAAGTTAGGGATCCGTGTGATAACTTTGATAATATAACACGAGTGAAAAAATACCAAAAAAATTGTTATATCGCGTATGCTGCGTAAATTATTGACAATAAAACAAAGTGATGTACTACACTTTTATAGAAGACATCTATATCTACAAAAAAGTTCGCAATACTATTATGTCTAACTTTTACAGTTATGTCACCATAACAACTTCTTAATGTGTTTATAATTATAATTTCAAATTTTTTTTATTATTATATTTTAGGTTAGGCTTTGACTACTATCTCATCTGATGGTAAGTAATGTGGTCGAAGATGTTGTTCAGACTAATCTAGAATTACTGGTTCTCAAGGACAACTGTCGGAACAGACCGTTAGATGCTTGGATGGGCCTTCGCAAAATGCCCTACCACCATGCAATTTTTTTTATTAAATACCCGTGCGAAGCTGGGGCGGGCCGCTAGTGTTATTATTGTTTGAAGTTGTTACATTTCTAGGAATCATTATTATTATCGCTTTAAAAGCAAATGTTTACAAATGCACTTGCGTACATTAATCTACCTATCGTTTGTATTCGTAATTACTGTTGTCGAGGTCAAGACCCTTTGATTAACAATTTCCTAGAACACAAACGAATTATTTGATCATTACTAGTATCTGAATACAAGGTCCAACTAAACTTTCCCATATGACAAACACTCGTTGATATACAATATTTATATATTACTTTTTAGGGTTCCGTACTACTGTCTGTCCGTCCGTCTGTACGAACTTAAAAGTTTACTAAGAAATTAAAAATTTTTGGAACTGAAATAGATAGCTAGTTGAAATTTTCAGAGAATATGCATTAGTATGGGTGAATGCCTTACAAATGATAATAATTGCAAAAAGTAACACGTATTTATCAAACTTTTTTAGTTTTTTTTTCTATCGTAAAACGGTTATACATACATGCGTGAAACTTGATATGCTTATGTTCCATTATGTATCGCATAATATAATATCGGCCAAGTGCGAATCGGTATCCCGATAAGGATTTCGACATGTATTAAAAAAATAAAATTCTTTGGTAGATTCTGTGTTGGTACGGAATCATCGGTTTGCGAGTCCAACTTGCACTTGGCTGGTTTTTATTAGATACATTGCAAAAAATGTCAGTAAGTATGTGCACAGTAGTAAAAATATTTATATTCACCTACAAGGCGTCTCTTTCTATCGCATAGCTCTGATCTCTTCTGACGCGGCACGCAACTTACGGCTTGCGTACACCGAATCCGTCATCGGCCGAAGTATGCTCGGGCGTTATCGGCCGAACTCGGCCGATCAAATCAAACGTAAGTAAATGAAAGAGACCGCATACACTGATCTGACGTCGTCCGATGACGCCCGAAAACGGACGATCAACTGACGAGTCCGAACGTGTTTGGATTTTTTGTCAGTTTTACCGGCTTCTTTCTGCTATTGAGTCGTTATTTGGATCAAGAATGGATATTGAAAAATTGATTACTTGCATTTATGGTAAGTGGTAAGGTGATGGAATTCGCCCAGTTGCTTCCTGTGTATAAATATTTCATTAACCCACTCACGCCGATCGACTTCGATGAACAAAACTGCGATATGAATTTTCTAAAAATTACATTTCTTCGAAATCCTCCATTTTTAAAAACACGTCTGTACTCTGTAGTTGCACACTTCAGACTTCATAAGTTCCACCGACAAGGGCCGTTATCATCTGCAGTGTATTTAGACTATTTAGTTGAACGTCCGAGTTACACGTCCGAGTAGTTCTGTCCGCGATCGGCCGACAAAATCGGTTTTGGTGTACGCAAGGTGTTAGAATCCTGTCCAGACGGATATGCCAATGTACATGTAGCCTAAGATTTTTAGTATTTCACCTCTCTGCATGTAGCTATGTAGCTAAAGTGAGCCGTGCCTGGTTACGATATATTTATGATTTATGGTATTAGTGATTTTGAAGGCATGGGGTTACAAGAAGGCACCTTGACAGGCGTGATGCAACTACAATAGCAGGTTGAATACCTACAAGAAAGGTACTGTGAATGGGTTCTGTGTGGTTAATGTGTGAACTTTAAACAATGATCATCAATTCATAGCATTGTACAACCCTTGTGTATAAATGTATGTATGTCAATGGGTATGTATGGGCACGCTGCCAACTGAGAGTGGGCTGGAGCATTTGGACTGCTTATGAGTCTGCCATGACTTATAGGTTGTCTAAATGCTTTTACTGTAGTAGCTGTAGTGTTGTATATAGTTCATAGTTTTTTGTTTAATAAAGGCATACCGCCGGAAAAGAAAAAAAAAGTATGTATGTAAAAGTACTTATTACTTGGTTAATGTATGAACTTTACATGATATCGTGTAATAATCAAGGGTTTTAAACCTTTGTGTATATTTTTTATCAGTTTTGTAGTTTTTGTTTTTTTTTTTATTGTACCTATTGTGAATTTGTGACCGAACGAGTCGAGGCCCACCTGATGTAAAGCGGAATAACATCAGCCTATAGCAGATGCATTTCATTACAAGTCACGAATTGCACTGCGCCCATCACCTTGCTACGTAGTTGTTAAGTCTCATGTGCCTGTAATTTCAATGGCTCACAAGGACTGCTGCCGGAACACACCGGTAGGTGCTTGGTGACAGATTTTTTACTTGAGGGTGGTTGCTAGCCAGGCGAGCATTCGCAAAATGCCCTTCCACCTTGCGGTGAAGCTCAGGCCCGCGGCGGGATTGGAACCATGGACCTGCTGCGCGGCAATCCACAGCCAATGCTATTGAGCCATCGATGTTTCAAAACTTTATCGACTAAGTGGAGATACTACCGTTTTACCAAACAGCTTTCTTCACTACCAACTTCAGAATGGACAACCTAAAACATTCTACAATCTAATCTCCCCATCTCACAATAAAACTGACTTACTGCCACCTGTTTCAATTACAAGTATTTACGACCGTTTGAATTATTATGACAAAGTACCCGACGGCGAATAACTTACAAATAATTCAAGAGAAAAACTTTCCACAACACAACAAAAGATTATTGAATATAAATATAATGGCAGTAAATAACTGCTACGGTATGCGCCGCTCATATTTATAATCCAGTATTATGCTATATGTGTAATGTAATAATGTCAATTTACATATATTCTCTATTACATTTACATTGAGATGAGATGAATAGAGGTAGAATGATATTGTGTCTGAGAAGGCAGCTAGGATCGTGGACCACTAAGCTCATAACGAAACTAGTACATAAGTATGTGTTAATAACGTATTTATCTTTTAAGGCTGTAAATCTGATAGTCAGTACCAAAAATTATATTAATCTAATAGTAATACACATTTGACATACTTATGAATCTTTTACTATCTTATTTTTGATGCATCAGGGATATAATATAAAAGATAAAATATAAATGGTAAAACTTTCATTTTTCAAGTGGATAAATAATTTTGAAACTCTCTTTGTGAATTTCTAAATGATAACAATAACTATCGCGTGCTGAACGATAATCACATTTAAACATTATTGGAGTACATTTTTTTTTGTTTTGGAGGGAAATCGAACCCGCGTACTCCGATTTCGCGCCATATATGTAATCCATTTAGAAGCATAGTGCTTGCAATCTTATTTAGTAATATAGAAGGGTGGTAATTACTAATATATCATTATATATAGCATAATGATGTCGCGATACTTAAGTGTTGAAAAAGCACTTCTTTTCATCACATGAAGTCTAGTCTGGTTGAAGACCGCGCACCGTCCCCTATGATGGTTTAAGTCATACAATTGGAGCACAAATTTTCGTCTCTTTGTGAAGCTTTCCTACTCTTTTTACTAATTACGTTCTTAATTGTTCAACTATAGCTATGTTCGCTGCGGGCATCATTTTTTGGATGGATGGGTGATCGCTTAATTGTGCCAATTACTGTTGAGCGTATCTTTGCTTCTGAATCACAAATCTTTGCACGGCCCGGTTCTTGTCTTACAATAGCTGCAGTCGTTATAGCATGTTAGGGAATTAGGCGAACGCTCGCTTCGATATCTAACATTCTTCAGTAGAAAATCTATAGCCAAGCACGTCACTGTACTTTTCGGTGAGTGTCCTTGAAAATCGTTCTTATATTAGCATAATTTGTTTACCACTTTCATATCCATCATAACTTATCACCAGGTAAGATTGTTGACAAAGGCTAGTTTATCAGTAAAAATGTATAATATGTAAAAATATAATTGAACACAGCAAAGCATAATTAGTCAATAGTTTGCTCACTTTCTGCGACTATTATGAATTGTATAGTTATAGTTTCAACAATCATACACATACCTTATACGGTTGTATGTATTTAAGTATAATTTTCAGTAAATATTGTTATACAAAATGTATAAGAAACTTTAGTGTACGAAATATTGTTAATAATGAATTTTTTGGTTTCGATTTCCTAACTTACTGTAAGTTAGGAAGAATTTTTTGCTGTAGCTTCTACAGTTTCAAGACATTGCATACTACCAAGGTTAGAAAACCGAAGATATTACGATATTTTTTTAATAATGAGGTTTCGGGAAGTTTATTGTTTAAAATCGAGTCAAGTGGTACTTAAAAAACTTACGGTGTTCTCATAGATCCATAGATCCGCCCCTTGATGTGGACGTGACACTTTTTAGTTATTTTCACAAGAGTCCTAGCTCTAATTTTAAAAGTCACAACTTTGACTCACTTTGAATAAAACGTTATCCTCAAAACTTAAATATAGTACATAAGAGGTCGTTATACTTAAAAACATATTACTTACCAATGCATGCTTTAGTACTTATAATACTTCTCAGAAAAATCACTCACGAGAAAATAAAATTATAGAAATTTAAATATGCACATTAATAATAAAGTCTTAAGCACTCGTAAATACAAGAATTTCCAATTTACCAACACAGTTTCTTAATAAAAACTTCAACACCTCCATAGCAATTTGAGTATGCGATGATCAGTTACCGATTTTATTTTCAAATGTAAATTTTCCTACATTCACAACTTGTCCTCACCTATGTCACCGCCTATGTTCCGTTGTACCTAACATAAAACGTCGAACCGAACCAATTCACAACAACGTACGAGGTCATAAAATCATTTAACCATACCTTCGACAGCTTAATCTGTAACTGTATCTTATTTTACTGCAATTTAACGACAAAGATGTATAAATTCTTTCTCTATCTGTATTTAGTAATCGATTTTGTAATCGTGGACCGGTAAACGTTTCGATGGATATGTCTCGGTGGTAAGCAGGCGGAAATAACAGCCGTATTCATGGTTACTTCCTTGAGTACGAAGGCTACTTAAGTAATATTGTTTTGCATGCACTCACACTAACTGCTCTAAGCATAATCTTATCTTAGGACTAGAAGGCAATTAAAACAACTAAACCCTAGATGAATTTGTGGTGCCGGGCTAAAATTGCACCCTATATCTTCTTCTGGGAATTGTAAGAGCGAAGATGGGATAAATGTAGGTGGGTTGTAGCGCCTTTTTAAAATAACTGCGACATTAAACTGCGATCCTCCAGTAGCCTGCCAAGCGAGGGGATTAATGCAAACGCTTCCTATAATTGGGGAGGTTTTTGTTCAATGGTGGATGTCGTCCAACTGATGATGTAATTGATTTGATTACAGTTCCTTTAAAAATTTAAAAACTGGTCGTCTGAAAAGTCCGCCATGAAAAAATATATGAGTAGTTTTTTGAATCTGGAAAAATAAAATTATATTTATCCATGCCCTTACAAAAAGACTATGAAAGAAAAAGCTGAGAGTGGGATTCGTAACCGCTACCATCCGTCTCCATAGCCATACTCGCCAACTGAACTATCGTAATGAGTGAGTCATAAAGGAAATTTATCCCTTTGCTCCTTTTAAGGGGACGGACGGACTTTCGTTGTAATTTTGTAAGCTATTCGCTTAGCAAGCGTAAATTTCCATCTATTTGATTATTTCAAGTATGATCAAAGCTCCATCTTTGCTGGATACGAGTGCTACACAGTAGGTCAGGTACTTTGACCAGTTGTACGAGAGAATGAAGCTGTCAGTGACATTGAATGTAACTAACTTCGACAGGTACCAAATGCTCCCAGATCTACGGTATTGATGAGTGGACAGTTAACGCGTATCCATTATCATTATATAATATTTACCAATTCAATCACTACTTTTGTTAAAAGGCTTATTGTTTATTCATTACATGATAAAAATCTTTCTAATGTCATTCTTTACTAAAATAAGTTTAAATGTTTGCAAATTCTCCGGGAAAGGTCGTGTGATCTTTGCATATATAGATTCTATATTTATTATTTACTAAAAATAAAGAATATAATAGGCACTTTTAATACTAACATTTTTTTTATGTTATTGTGACGGAACAAGCTCGAGGCCCACCTGATATTAAGCGGACTAACCTCAGCCTATAACAGATGCATTTCGTCAAAAGTCACGAATTGCACTGCGCCCGTCACGTTGAGACATGTTGTTAAGTCTCATGTGCTTGTAATTTCACTGGCTCTCAAGGACTGCTAGCGGAACACACCGTTAGGTGCTTGGCGACAGATTTTCTACTTGAGGGTGGTCGCTAGCCAGGCGGGCATTCGCAAAATGCACTTCCACCATGCGATGAAAAGCTCAAGCCCGCGGCGGGATTCTAACCATGGACCTGCTGCGCGGCTATCCATAGCCCATGCCACTGAGCCATCACTGCTTCTTCACATCTAATCGTAATTATACTTCTGCATCTAAAAATATAATTACTTTATTAGCTTTCATCTAGGCAGATGACAATGTTGTTAAGCAGCGCAACATGTGTACTAGGTGGTGGTGGTGGTATCACCGAAAACATGATAATATATCTCGTTGGATTTATCCAAATACTATGTTAAAAATCACTTGATATATTTTTATTTATTATTAATAATATGTGTTGGGAGTATTTGCAAACTTTTTATTATGAAATATTACTCTCCACTATGAATTTAATAATCTTCCAAAAATTGTATTGCATCTATAATACGATTTAAGAAATCCCACTTGTCCAAGGGATTCGGAACTTGCTTATGTACGTATACGTTTATGTACGCCCCCGTAAGGTGCCGGGTTAGAATTGCACCTCTCCATATCATCCCGTGGGTGTCGTAAGAGGCGACTAAGGGAAAAATACTGGAAGGTGGGCAGCAGCGCCTTCTAAGGAACTGCCAACTTACACTGCGATCTACAAGACGCCTGCCAAGAGTGGGGATTTTGGCAAATACCCCCTTCATAGGGGACGCTGTGTTCAGCAGTGGACGATGCGGCTGTTACAGTACAGTACAGATATGTACGTATTATACATAAGTAACTGTAAATTGCATTTGATATTTACAGACAGTAGGTATTCTATACGAAACTATTCGTTATTGTAATAATTTCAGTACTTTGATACAGAGTAAATATATCTTGTACTCAAAATGGTGAAACTATTATGTAAGTAGATATTGTCTCTACTAAAAAATATATAATTATTTTCTTTTTGCCAAAATATGTATTTGTAATGAACCCATACATTTTATATACTGGTTTATTTCTCAAAGCTTTAATTATTTAAATAATAAGCCATATTCAAGTAAAGATCAGTATTGTAAATTTTTAATTTGATTCTCTTGTACAATTGTTATCAAGAGTACACCAACTACCTTGATAAATTCGTATCGTATGACGCAATGGAACCGAACAGCCATAAACCAGTACACAACGGCGACAAGAGCAAGTCGATGGCCTAACATAAAATACGTGTGTAATTCACCGATTAATTAAAACCTATACAACCGTGACCGTATGTAATTACTGCTAGATTTGTGTTACGTTTAGTGCATAAGATTTTACGAGGCCAGTTTATATGCCTAGTACATGGCTACTGCCCCAGGTTGGTTAGCAGTTGCTATGTTTATCGTTTCTAATGTGGGTGAACGCTACATGATTGGATTTGCTTTTTGATTTGGTTAGGAACTGGTTTGAACAATGCTCTGATTAGAATTCAAAGAAATTAGTCGTTTTAATATTAAAACTGAACTGTATCAAATAAGTCATTACGTGATGAAGATGTAGAGAATTAACATTGATTAGTTGATCTAAGAAATTCGATAAGCTGTGTTAAACATTTTTCGTTCAATGATCATTGCATAATATCACCTTAATTTTAATAAGTCAAGCTTGCATAGAACCTTCATAGTCATCGTGACCATGTACAGCCATAATGTCTACAGTTGAACAGCTTTACTATAATCCCCACGCTTGGCAGGCATCTTGGGGATTACATTGTAAGATGTCAGTTTTCAGAAGGTATTGCATTTTTCCTTTCGTTGCCTTTTACGACTTCCACAAAAAGATATGGAGGATACAATTCTAGCTCCGAACACCACCGACCCAACAGGAGCATCTTTGTAGTTTTAACTCAAAATATATGAGATGCTAGGAATCCTATTAGTTCTTCATTGTAGGTATTTGAGCTACTTCTCCAACATTTTTATATACTACTATGCTGTTGTATTGTTTACGTACGGTCCAAATGTAACTACCGGGTTTTAACAGTTCATTAACCAGCAAAAAGAGCGTATAGCATAGTGAACTAATTCAAGGGTTTTCGCTCTTACCCAGGTACATTCATCATTGATAAATCTGTCAAAAAGTCGGAGATCATTTTTTTATAGCTGATAGTCTAGCCTTTGCCATGTTCCCAACTCTAAAAAAGAAGCTGACAAATAACCTGCTGAAACTAAAGCATGAGGAACTGCGCATTGTAGCAGGCCTTATTACACTGTAACCTGAATTACTTTCTGCACAAAACGGGAGCAACAGACAGTCCTCTATGTAGAGGCTGTATGCGAAAAGATGAGACCGTGGAGCATTTTCTATTGCAATGCGAAGCCACGGAACAAATAGGAATTACAACCGGACTACAAGAGTCGTTCTCATCAACCACATCCTCACCACCATCACACACGTCACTGGAGCAGCTATGCCAGCGACCCAAGGTCCTTCTCCGCTTCATCAGGGAGTTGGGATAGCTTGGGTGGAAGCTGGCGGGGGAAATGCACAAAACACCCCAAGCGGGACGTCAGTGCAGGACATATCGCCCCCAAATAGAATAAGAATAGTCTAGCCTTTGACCACTAGCTCACCTAATGGAAAGCGATGATGTGATAGAAGAAAGCGTAATTTGTCTTTGTGTTCTTTGTGTGTTAATTCAAGCAGTTGAAGTTATATTTCTTGTTTTGTACATCGTTTCACTGAATGTGAAGACTGATTTGCGCCTCAAACTCTTTCTTCTGACACATGCAGGCGGCCAGAATTATTTTCCTCTTACAACCTCATTTGCAACAAAAGTAAAAAACTGATTGAGGGTATTGGTTGTATAATAACAAATTTTTACATTCTCAAAAACTATTATATTAGCTTATGTTATAAACATTGTTTACAGGAAACTTCCTATACTTATACCCAAATGAGTAATCATGTCTAGATTGATATCGGTATCGATAAATTAGCAATGTACGCATTATCGGAGCGTTAACTAACACGCCCTGAATAGCCAATACTCCGTAATGTGCAAAATTAGCTTTGCATCCTGCGATATAATTTAGGCTAACTTTATTAGGAAGTCACTATAATTACATAAACAAAATATTTGTTGTTTGTTGCTTCTTCTGATTTTTATAATATTCAATTAAAAGTAAGTACACTCTGATTTGTTATATGTTTTCATCCGACGCCACGCGCTCTTTTTTTCTAGTTATTGTTATGGGTTAAACAAAAGATCCACCATTATATATGTAAGCGATAACCTCTTCCAATAACAGATTAACAGATGACTGTCCTCGTCACTTGTAGCATTTCGTCATAAGTGACGAATTGCACTTATTTTACCAGTAAGTAATTAAATCATATTATCAAGGATGTCAGAAGACTATTAATTCGAACTGTGGAGCTTGGCGACCGGGTTGACGTGGGGTTGGTATTTAGGCAGACAATGAAATTGATATGCCACTATTTCAAAATAAGTGTCTGAAAGAAAATGGTAAAACATTAAAAAAGTCGTCTATAGTCCGGGAATTAATTTATAGTGTTTCAGAATGGATGGCTAACAGACTAAAGTCAGCACGAAGTACTTCTGATATATTATACAATCTTTTTTTTACAGTTGCTGTAAAAACATCGCGATAACAGCAACGAAATGCCACAGTGCGTGACACCACATGATATTCTTGATCTACCAAAATTTTGTTTTGGATTCTAAACGATGGAACTAAAACTACCTATAGAGTGAAGCTTTATAGAATGTTATTATAGATTTGTAAACTATTAAGGTACCAATCGTGTCAATGACTAATACTACTTTATATTCAGTAGCAAACTAATGCCATGTCGAATATCGGTCAATTCTCATACAAATGCTGCTACCATTCTTTCTTCATGACTCACAGTAAGGTACATACAAATTGGGTTGAGACAATTCAAGGAACACTGCAGGATCGGAATCCACATCCGTTTAATTGTAAACAAAATGGTAGCCAAAAGTAACAAGACAATTTTGAAGGTTGGTGGTCTGTGTCCTTTCTTTTAACACGTTCTTTGATGGATTGTTTTATAGTAGGTTCGCCACAAGTGCGAACATTGGACCAGAGAAAATTACTTGAGACGATGGCAGGACAATAGGGGTAAGATTACAAGATTGGTGCGTGACGAACTTGGCGGGTGGTAGGTGGGTGGGCAAAGTTGGTAGGACGATTATTTCCACAGAATATGGATACTACTTTTTTTTTAGTAAAAAATACGGGCTAACTCATGTAAATCAGTCAGATAACTCCCATTATATTCAGTATAAGCGAGACGTCAACGCGGGCGTCCCGAGCTCTCCTTGAAAAAGACCACCGAATATGGTTGAAACTAAAGTCAGAGTCTGTTATATGGCATTTTCTTTCAAATTTGATTAATTGACAAACTTACAAGATGATACTCAATCATTTTAATTTACAATTCTCATCATAAAATAAATGGGTAGCAAAAATGTAAAATAATTACATAAAAGTTGGATTATATGTAAAATTCCCTTTGAAGTGTACGTTGTCGTGAAGGATACACTAAATACTAAATTAAATTAATTTTACGTCACAAACAACAAAAAACTAAATATATCCTAAAATATTTGACTAACCTGTGGCTAAAGAAACCACTTCATCAGATCAAAATGCGTGAAGACCGGCGGCGCAAATACGAATATGTTCCCGATTCGCAACGCTACCCCATAAATTAAACAGATAAATGGTTCAACAACAATGAATAAGTAAACCTGCCAGTTCTTTTAACACTCCAAAATAAGCTTTGTTTGGTTCCCTGTAAAAACTTGAATGTCCATTTGAGTATACAATGGATCAGAATATTTAAGGGACTTTAATGTGTGGAGGCTTCGTGATTGCAACAAAAAATGTCGAGTGTACGATATAGTATTTTATGGCCGCGTTTATGTCTATTAAAATGTGTGACAATAGAGTCAGTTGAGACTAGTTTGACATTCGTTTATAGATACTATACAGTGTGTTCTATTATGTTAAAATATTTTTATTCACTGCAATTTACAATATATAATTTTTGAAACAGTCAGTGATAGCTCAGTGGATTTGGCTATGGACTGCCGCGCAGCAGGTCCATGGTTCGAATCTCGCAGCGGGCTTGAGCTTCATCGCATGGTGGAGGGGCATATATGCGAATGCCCGCCTGGCAAGCGACCACCCTCAAGTAGAAAATCTGTCGACAAGCACCTAACGATGTGTTCCGGCAGCTGTCCTTGAGAGCCAGTCATTCTAGGTTAAGCCTGTTAACACTTTCGACCACATCATCACTTATCATCAGTTGAGATAGTGGTCAAAGGCTTACTTATCAGAAATAAAAAAATAATATTAATAATAAAATGTTATGTTTCAAAATAAAAATCCTAGTATTACTACAATAATATGAGGTAACATTACAAAATTTCATTTTGGAACAAAAATAATATATTTTTAGTAAAGTTGCAGTATCTGAATTAGATATTACAGAATTTGTTAATTGACTTCATTAAAACCATGACGCCGTTAGGTACATGGTATCGTTTTAAGATAACACCAAAACAAAACACAATAAATAACAATACCAAAAACTACGTTGGAATAATACACTACATCTACTAACACAAAAGCATTAAGGCAACCTAAAGACAATTGCAGGCCCACAGGCAGTCCCACTGCTCTACTCACTTACCAGATGGCAGTGTGCGCAGGAGGCTGGCAGTATTTTCTTGTTGAATTGCAATGCTTTTATGCCACCATTTTGATCACCCGTCGCATCGGCGAAGTACACTGACAAGACACTGCCAATTTTCTTGAAATGATCCCTAAAAAGCAAGCTTATTAAGTACTTATGACCTAAAGTCTAAGTCAACTTATTATTTAAATTTGTTCTACAATTTGTTGCAAGCATTATGTTTCGATAAATAAAATAAATCATTCAGTTACGACAATTATAATAATTTCAGAAATATTTTATCTGGCAACGAATTGAACCTGGGACCTCGAGCTTTGCAGGCGGTTACTGCTAACAAAGCAACCGTGTTGATGGCGAATACGACTTTTTAGTACTTACAGTAAATATAATAATATATACTTATCTAAATAAATAACTAGTTTAAATAAGTCCTCTGAGACAGCCTGTATATTTGAGATTTGTGTTATTGAAACAATTTATAGGTCACATTTGTTAGCTATCACAATATTTGGGTTAACGTTGTATTCATCGGTTCAATATCTAGGTACTCTTGCCAACTGTTTCAATTTATATATTACGGCAAAACATTTATCATTTTACAACATTTATTTATATGTATATTATAGGACCTGAGTAAATTTATATTTGGCAGTAGAAAATAATATACATGATAATTATAGTCTTTATAGATATTGCAAATATGATTTAAAGTAACAATCAATTAAATAACAAGGGTGATAGCCAAATATGACCCCACACACTACCACAAAATGTTTCCCTCCGAGTCGGAATCGAAGCCGCGTCTTCCAGTTTCACACACCAGGTGCCTTAACCACTGTCAAGACTTGCTTTTTTTATCTGATTTTTTAACCAACATCGTATAAGCGCGGTGGAAAATTATGTGTTCTAATACTATAGGTAAATGTTCATCGGTTCGTTTTCTATGTACCTACTTGCGTGCCAACTACTGCTTCTAATGTATATGAAAATTTTCTGAAATTCAAGTGATGTATTCATTCATAACTTGGGGTAAATTTAACTGAAACTATTTTTATGAAATTCTATAAAGCTACGAGGTCCTTAACTGTAGCCCTCATGGACAAGCTCAGAGTCGCTCAACGAGCCATGGAGAGACCTATGCTCGGAGTTTCTCTGCGCGACAAAATCCGGAACGTGGATATTCGCCAAAGAACCAAAGTCACCGACATAGCTCTCAGAATTTGCAAGTTGAAGTGGCAATGGGCAGGCCATATTGCTCGACGAACCGATAACCGTTGGGGAAGAAAGGTTCTCGAGTGGTTACCACACTACACTTGAAGACGTAGAGTTGGTAGGCCCCCCCTTGGTGGACTGACGACATCGTGAAAGTCGCTGGTAGCCAATGGTTACAAGCGGCTATTAGCCGTTCTTTGTGCCGCTCTATGAGGGAGGCTTTTGTTCAACAGTGGACGTCTTCCGGCTGATGATGATGATGATAAAGCTACTGCATTGATATTGATAAAACGTGCACTATTCCTTAAGTTCAAATAAATGTTGGCTCGATTAACTAATAATAAAAAGGATTACTATCCGATTTAGGTGCATGGATAAAAATAAATACACACAAATGAACATCTTTAAAAAAATATATTAGTTTAGAAGTCTCATGACGTATTTTAAAGATTTTTAATACCTGGGAAAATTTTTCTCTCAATGTATAGAATTTACAGAAGTGTGGCGAATTTTCTTTGTAGAGAATTAATAATAAACTATATCATCATATTATGTGAATATCATGCAGTTTCAATAATTTGACATATTTTTGAGTAAATATCTATTTGCGATAATAAACAGTAGGCATATGAATAAAATAAACATGACATCGTCCATAGAAGTCACGTTGTGAAATCAATGTATTAAGTATCAATTCCTTAGTAACTATAGTACTTTTTATGATTAGGGATCAAAGTTATACCACTTATCACTTGTAAGTTTGTTCGTATTTCTTGGGATTACCAATATCCGCAACAAATATATTCCTCTCACTGAGAATAAGTAAACTCAATGAGAGATCACAAAGAACAGTTCTCATAAAAACACCGAGGTTATAAGTGTTTATTCTGTCGGATGCTTGAGGCGGTGCTTTGAAGTGGTATTCGTTCTTTTAATAGCAACCCTTTTGAACAGATAACGATAAAAATGTTACTATTTATAATTTTGTAACTATTCTGCTCTTTATTGATTTTTATTAGTTTCGGTCGTGTAGAGTATGTTCATAAAGAAAGTGGATTTGGGATTTCCAATTAATATTTAAATAAACTATAGTTAATATCCTTTTATCGTTATCATTGATATCTAATATATGTTTATATAAAATCTTAGCAAACCTTAATATTGTCATTATTATCCATATAGCCCAGTCCAAACCACAAAAATTGGTACCAAATTTTTTTTTTACCGAAATTAGGGTCCGTGTTCAACACTCAAAAGTGTGAAATAACTTTTTGAAGTCGGTACCATGAAAGTTCGACCATGCGCACAATATTGTGATAATAGGTAAGTACCTATTATCACAATATTGTGCGCATGGTACCGACTTCGACAAGTTCTTTCTCACTTTTGAGTGTTGAAGTCGGTTAATATCGTCAAGATAGGAAAAAACTTAGAATATAAAAAACGGCATGACCGATTTTGATGAAATTTAAATGGGAGTACATGACAAGCATCAACTTTCAAATATATAAAGAAACATCAAAATCGTTTCACCCAGTAAAAAGTACTGAGGTAACAAATATAAAAAACAGACGAATTGAGAACCCCTTCCTTTTTTTGAAGTCAAGTATCCCAAATTCAAGGAAAAAATATACCTACAACGAATAGGATAACCATCCTATGGAAACTTATGTGTAATGACTCGCATTAGGATGATTTTTTTGTTGTTGTTTGCCAACAGTGGGAAACAGCGACAACTATTTTTTGTAAAAGGAAAGGATCGTCATATTTTAAAGCGTAACCGATACATTATACGCATATGTAATTTTTCAGTAAAATGAAGCTTTAATAATTTTTCAGTAAAATGAAGCTTTAATACACGATCTATACACTAAGTAAGCCTAACAATACTGAGCGTTTTTATTACAATGAAGAAAGAAAATTCAGATAACACCACATATAAAAATGATAGATCGTAATATAATAAATAGTTATTCTATGTAAGATCCCAAGTTACGATACATTTCTTGTCAGTTAAACAATATCAACGTCAATTAGTATCTGAGTACGTTCCTTCTTACTTTCCAGCCAATTAACCTAGACACATCGACTTTAATAATTTAACTACACCAAGAACCCTAGTGTTAAGACATCAGAAGATGGATGCTGGCAACCCCTCCCTACAAATTACATAAAGCAATTTTGCCCACAATCTTAGCAATGACATTACTGCAACGGAATCTCGCCTACCGTAGTTTTCGTTAAAACTATGAGTCGAAAATATGGAGTAGGCATTTTTTTGCGTACCCAAAAGTATGCCAATATGAGTAATAAAGCAAATCCAAGTAAATAATGTTTTTTAACAAATTATTGGAGTACACAATTTTATGCCCAAGGCGGGAATCGAACCCGCGTCCTCCGATCTCGCGTCGGATGCCTTTTAACCTCCTCTGCCACCTGGACTCTGCATTTTTAGCCGAACTTTAACCGTCAGGGGAGACGGTGCGCGGCCATCAACCAGATTACTAGACTTCATCGAAAGAAGTGTTTTTTTCAAACACTTAACTCTTGGTATGATGTCACTAGCATTCTATATTTCTAAATATGATTACAAGCTTCTAAACATGATATCGCTTAGCACGCGATAGTGCTTGTAATCATATTCAGAAATAAATAATGTTTTTGCTCTTTCACAATGATATATATATATTGATAAGAGATTCTGCATTTAATCCTTGTCCAAGATAATTTTAGAACTTTCTGGAAACGAAAGTTGTCTGCTATTGTCACGGTTGTCATGTTATCAAGACATAAATACTTTGTATGGTATTCATACTTTGTAATGACAAGAATCACCACAATTTTGTGAACGGACGAAGCAATAATTACTATAGATAGTACAAATTGATACTAAATTTTTATAGTTTAACATAAAACAAAGGTCAAACGAAGCGAATGCATGTTATGTGATGTTATCTTTTGAAATATATGTTATGACATCGGTATAAAACAAATCATAATGTCGTTAGACTATGAAAATGTTATTTAAATTGATTTAAAGGTTCTTACAACAGACATTGATTGTGTGGGGTGGATAAATATCGATAGCCAGGTCATCGATGTGTTTTTCTTTACATCAAGATATTAGTTATTGTTTCGTTCAACTAGTTATTAAGCTTGCTGTAGTGCTTCACGCCTGTACACGGCTGTTTCCATTATATTGCTTTGTGGCAGAATATTTGACAATTGGATACATTCACGATATCCACCGAAATAGATCTGAGATTGTAAAAGAGATATTTGCTGAAGATATATTTATATAAAACAAATAAATGTCTGTCTATGATTATGTCTAATAAAAAACTTCTTATACATTTTACAGACATACACAGTCAGTTAATATTGATATATTTGGAGGCGGAAAGGCATTTTGCTAGCGTCCGCCTGGCTAGCGAACACCCTCTTAAGTAGCAAATCTGTCGCCAAGCACCTTACGGTGTATTACGGCAGCTGTCCTTGAGGGCCAGTAATTCTAGGTTAAGCATGTTAACACTCTTAATTAGGTGATATTGTGGTCAAAGGAAAACCTATCAGTAAAAAAATATAAATAAGTACTTAAATTTTTCATCTCGTAAATTTTTATTTTGTAAAGTGTAAATGGTTGAAGATTTGTTGAATGCTATTTTAGAAACAAAAATTATGCTATCTGAATAACGAAATGAGATTTCTTTCCGTAAGTAGAAAATTCTAGAAGCAGTAGAACTCATTGTGCGAATTCTACCAGGAAAGTACTGCCACTCTAACTATTTCTAACCACCAAGCAGTATAATGATCACATTACCGTGTTCCCTTTTGAAGGTTATGGGTGCCGCTGAAATTATAGGCACATGAGACTTAACATCTTTATGTCTCAGCGTGATGGGCGCAGTGCAGTTCGCCACTTGTGATTAACACCATCTATTATATAGCGAGGTTATCGCTTAACACCAGGTGAGATACGTGCTTGTTACATCGCAATAGTATTTTAAAAAAGACTCATCTCCTTATTTCCTAGTTCATAGAGAAGCCCCTAAAAGTATTTCGTCCACGCATCGTATCCTACCCTCAACGACGCATCCCCTCAAAATTTAGGGGGTGCAATCATTCCCTTTGATTCCGTCCTATTCAATTAGAAGGCATCTCTAACTGACTTTACGGAAAAATAGATTCTATACAGATACATATATTTGTATAGAAATTACAGCAAAATAAAGGCCAAATATTTGGTATTTTTTTTAGTAAATACAAAACTTGCAAACATGAGTATGCTATCAAGGATGCCCAAAGAAAAAAAAATCGGAAAACATTCTTATACCAAGATTTAAAATTCAACATATGTTATTAGATCTAAGCTTATGACTACCAGCTCGGTACTCGACATCGATGAGTGTCAACTGGTTACGGGGCTACAATTAGTGGTACATATATCATTACCGGGATAATTATTATGTATCAATTTAAATAAAACTCTGAAACAAGTATGACTTTGGCTTGACTTCATATATTGACTTCTCGCTGTGTTCGCATGAACACAGCGAGAAGTACAGCGACTACTAATATATAAATAATATTGGTTGAATAAATTGATTGCCTTTAAATTGCGAATTGAAATCAATCCGAAAACACGTATATTTCAAGTTTGATAAGCCTGACTTTTCTGTTAGTTTGATACTAGAACCCCAAATTCAATAGTTGAGGGTACCTAAGAAAAGAAATATTACAAAGAAAACAATTATATGTGTATTAAAAATCGAGCAGCCTACGGAAATATATACCAAGTAAAATAGAAAAAAATAAATGCACTACGAATTGCGAACCTCCTAATTTTTTGGAAGTCGCTTAATGGTCTACATGATACGCAACTTTGTACTCCAGAAGCGGCATCACCCGTTTATTCTCCGAAATTAGTCAACATTACTGCGCACGGTTCATTTCCTTCCTGTATCCGACGGTCGTATCAAAAGCACTTGATATGCCAACAATAGCATATTATACCGTACTTTTTATATGAAACATTTAATGTTATCTAAAACTTGGTAACTCTTGTGAGAGAGTTATTATCTGAGTATGCCGAATTGGGTCAATGAGTAGGAACAAATAGAACCACGTATGCTATGAACTTTAGTCGTGTCATAGAGGATGAGCGTTACTGTTACAAACTCTTTAATATGCCATACTATATTTTGTTAAATATTTCCGGGCTTTGGTGTTTTGGCTTATATATACAGGGTTATTGGTAACATGCTAACAACCTCTTAGGGTTGACTTCTGTTTGTCCTAATAATCATTTTGAGATATTTTTTGTTTTGAAAAATACATATACTTATGTATATTAAATTTTAAAAAAGAAATCTTTTGTGTTTTTGAGCGAATAAGTACGAGGATCACCTGATGTTAAAAGTCATATTCCCTCCTAAGTAAAAATTACTTTGCTTGACGTAAATATTCATTCAAAACTCTATTCAAAGGGAGCGCGGAGCGTCCAGTGTTGCCGCAGCGGGCGTAATTAGCTCGAAGTAGGCATTAAAAAAAAAACAAAAAAATATTTTTTCAAAACAAAAAAAATATCTCAAAATGTTTGTTAGGACTAGCAGAAGTCAACTCTAAGAGGTTGTTGGTATATTACCAATAACCCTGTGTCAAATATGTTAGTAACATATTTGAACTTGTTATAGTTACTTTGCGTTGCATTGTAATATGTAGTTATATCGCACCAGGAGGATGGATACTTTCCTTCTTTAATAACTGAACTGCAATCATAGCCGTTGGAATATAGGTATTCGTACATTGAAGGAGTGGACAGTCAATCAAAGGTGATATGTTTTTTTGTTATTGACAGTATTTCACCTGGTGATGACTGATGATGTGTTGTGTTTATTACAGTTCCATTTATTGCAGATCAACCTTTATTATGTTTATTAGTACTTGTTTCAATACAATAAAATGGAACGCATTCTTACGTCAAATGTCAGCTGTCATATTTGAGAGACCGCCTCTTTTCTCTCTCTAAAAATAGCTATGGCTGTAAAAGATTGTACTCACTATTTTATATTCTAAAATATCTCATAGTTTTCCATCCTTTGGTTTCCTAACCTCTGATACCATTACGGTGGAACCTAAAACTTCCCATTTACTTACAGCTACATAATGGGGTTGTTTTAGTTTAATGTTATGATGTAAATATTTTCCTTATTTCATGAAAATCACTTTACAAAATTTATTACGCCGCTTAATACCATTGAAACTGGGTCATCACCAACAAAAGTTACAATAAGTTTCTGTTATGGTATAAACCTGTTTTACAGGTAACTTGTTTTTTGGTGGAAACATTAAAAATTGTATCTTAAATAATATAATATTTATTACTTATAAATTTTAGGTATTTTTTAAAAAAGACCACATTTTTTTACTTGTTTTTTTATATAAATGATAGGCTAGTGTATATAGGACCACTATCTCACCTGATGGTAAGGGATGATGTGGTTGCCTACTTTTGTTTGATGGAGCTTTAACTTTCTAATATATATTGTAGTGTAATAGGAGCGTCTTAATATCGATACTCGTAAACTATCCCAACTCCACAGTTTAAAAGTGTACACACACTCAGTTTGTTCCGGACTAATGAGACGGCGTCGTCAGTTGCGCAAACGCATCGTTCGCGACGACAGCAAGCGTCGGCGCACATTCGCCACGCTCCGGAACAAATCGCGTCCGAATACGGGACGTGGATGACTGTGAGATTTTGGATGTAGGATGAACTGATTTTTATGATGCTATGGTGATGTAGAGTTATGAAATAAGTAGTCGTAACTTTTTAACATGATATTGTTCAGATTCTGTGGAGGTAAACTAAAGTTCGAAGGAAGGTCCTATACTTACCTGATTTGGGTTTGAAATTCTCAAGTCCACGCATGTGGTTTGAACGTTAATACATTATCGTATACCCTGAAAAACTTTTATGTTTGAACAATTAAACCTACATTTGGTCTAAATGAAAACTCTTTCATGATAATTTAAGTACATAAAATATTTAGTTTTAAGGTGTGCATGCCGTGCCGTGCCGTGGCCGTGAACTGCAGGCTATAGCCTGCAGTTCACGGCCTTCCTTACTGTATAAATAATAATTAGTATGTGGGTAGTATACTGGGATAAAAAGAAATTGAACAGATTGCAAGTAAGCCGACTCCTCTTAGCAGGGAATAAGGACAGAAAGAAGAGAGCCAGACAACCATAACACTAGTCACGATTCCAATTAAATTAGGATAAGAACAGAAAAAAGAGGGCCAGACATAAATGTATACTTTCGTAAAGCAAATCAATTAAGGAAGGCCGTGAACTGCAGGCTATAGCCTGCAGTTCACGGCCTTCCTTACTGTATAAATAATAATTAGTATGTGGGTAGTATACTGGGATAAAAAGAAATTGAACAGATTGCAAGTAAGCCGACTCCTCTTAGCAGGGAATAAGGACAGAAAGAAGAGAGCCAGACAACCATAACACTAGTCACAATTCCAATTAAATTAGGATAAGAACAGAAAAAAGAGGGCCAGACATAAATGTATACTTTCGTAAAGCAAATCAATTCGATAACATCATCTTCATTACAATGAATTTTCCTTTCAATACTCTGATATAAAGTCATAAGCAACCAAGTCAAAAGACTTTTGAAGCGTTCGTAGCCAAGTTTGCTTAGCCATTCTGAATCGATCAGCAAAGTTAAGCAACGTCCGCCGCGGTCATGACTTGGATGGGTGACCGCTGGTTGGGCATTACTACTGAGCGCTTCCGTGCTTCGGAGGGCACGTTAAGCCGTCGGTCCCGGTTGTTGTCTTAGGATAGCAGTCGTTACAGCATGGTGGTAGGGCACTTTGCAAATGCCCGCCTGGCTAGCTACCACCCTCAAGTTGAAAATCTGTCGCCAAGCACCTAACGGTGTGTTCCGGCAGCTGTCCTTGAGAGCCAGTTACTCTAGGTTAGTCTGAACAACATCCTCGACCACATCATCACTTACCATCAGGTGAGATAGTGGTCAAAGGCTACCTACCAGGCATAAAAAAAAAAAAAAAAAAAAAATTACTTTTAATCTTATCAGTTTCATTTAACTGTAATTGTCGATAACTAAGACCTAAACACTCAATGTCAGTTCAATCAAGCCTCAAGTGCACTATATCAGTTGAATATCGATTTAAAATGCAAATTCAAACGGCTGTTTATCAGTTTGCCGATTGAATTAAGTCAGTTAGCATGCTTCAAGCATAATTACTGCTTTGTGTGGGCGAACTGAGATGTTTGCCGTAGGGATGAGCTTAGTTTATATCGATTAATCGAGTGTATTAATCGTAATGAGACTTTTAAAGTCTGTACATATAGTTATGTCACTTTCATTACTGAGAAAGAGTAGAAACCAAATATTAATACTTACGTTTACATAACTAATATTTGTTCTATAGATTCTCAAGTTCTATAAACATTCCTTTCAGTTTTATGTTTCGAATAATGGACCTTACAATAAAAATCTTTTGAATCGTATGTGTAAAACTTCAATAATAAATAATTGAATTCTACTTTTAGAACCATAGTTATAATATTATATGATGGTATAATTTTATTAGCAAATTTGTTACAGTTATAAGATTATGACAAATTTCTAGTTGGTAGGTACAAAAGTAGGTAAAACAGAAATAATAATCTGTTTCGAAAAAGTTCATAGATGTGTATACTGTTGGCAATGAAAGCTATAGATGGTTAACAGTTATTTTAATTTTTATAACAAAATAACTATGTATATCTTCTTGCTATTGGTGACTATACTTGATTTCAAATATATTAGTCGTATTCAAAAGCCTCTTAGATAATTTTGGTGTATCGCTAATTATTTATTTTTTTATTTTATGGTATACCAAATAGGATTCAGAGTAGTAGCAGAAAATACTTAAAATAATTAGACTATAAATTTGAGGTAGTTATAAAAATAGTAGTAAACTGTTTTATAATTGCTTATAGACAGACTTTTTGTTGTTTAACAAAAAAAGCATTGCAACTGATCAATTTGCTTTCCTGTCTTTTTTGTTGTTGTTTAAGTTCTAATACACGGTACCATTTAAATGCAAACAATAAATAAATATGTAATTACTAAATAATTAAATAAAATTTTGCTGATGAATAAAAATGCATCTACGTGGTAGAATTTAATTTTCTGTATAGTATATGCATTTACTTCATCATACACACATAACACTGCACAAGTTTTATATCTTCACACATATAAAACTTGTGCAGTGTTTTTATGCGAGATGGAATTTGATTTTGTTTTAAACGTAATATTAGTTAGATACTCAGTCCACGCTATCAACAAATATTGATAAAGCATTAAATAAAAAAACATATATACATTTGCTTCATAATAATATATTTTAATATGTACGGTCAACAATGTTTATAATTAATCAATATGGTTGATGTTGTAACATCTGCCTTTGTAGATTGACTTGTTTACAAGTTCACTCGAACTTGTCTCATCCCTACCCAGTAATACGCTAATGTACGTCCGATTGACAGACATACGCCTTGTTCGAACAAAACCGGTAATAATTAATTTAGATGTGACGATAGTGAAAAAAGAGACACTCCGTGCCTAATGGCTGGCAGCCTCTCTAGTGCCACGTCTAGCCATTACTGACTTAATTGTATTAGAAGTTGACATGAGAGATCGTTTACTTGCCTTACCTTCAAAGTTACCATTACACACGCTGCATATGTTTTGAATAGAATGGTTTTAAATTTACGTTGAGCATTATTATTTTTTATTTTTATATGCTATTGTGACGGAACGAGCACGAGGTCCACCTGATGTTAAGAGATAACCTCTGCCTATACCTAACAGATGCATTTCGGTACAAGTTTGCACTGCCCTGCGCTCGTCACTCTGAGACTTAAAGATTTATTGTGCCTGTAACTATACCGGCTCTCAAGGACTACTGCCGGAATACACCGTGAGAGTAGCATGGCAACAGATTTTCTACTTGAGGGTGGTAGCAAGCCAAGCGAGCATTCCCAAAATGCTATTCCACCATGCGGTGAAGCGCAATTTAAATAAATTTATAATGTACAATTAACAAGTACAATTTTTCCAATGTAAAGTGTAATAATTATACACTAACATTTTCAAACTTTTCAGTAATAATTCAAAGGGCTGATAATATACAAACTGTATTTTCATATGTACTAGTGCTGCTGGTTTGAATTGGAAACGTATTCCATGTATTAATTCAGGACCTAAATTTTCTATATTCCAAGCTTAATCTATTTCAGTTCAGCATAAAGGACTAACAAACATAATATACACATCATCACTCACTATTCACTTACTATCGAATATAATAATATTAATGTGATTAATGTTAATACCGTTATATAAGGACTGTAACTTAATATTTAGCTATTTTTTTAATGTTTAAATGGTCATCATCATCATCAGACGTCTACTGCTGAATATAAGCCTCCCTCATTGATCGTCACATCATGAAATCAGTCGTCTCCATGCGGTTCTAACAAATCTCACAATGTCGCCTGTCGACCTACTGGAAAGCCTGCGTTCTCTATGTCTTCCGGTTTGTTAATTTCTCTGAAGACCCCTTCATCCTCATCGGTAATCGTTTCATCGAGCGTTGCAGTCTTGCTACTTCAAGCTACAAAATCTTACAGCTATTTCGGTGACTTTGGTTTTTCGGAAAATTTCATTGTTTTATTTTTTCGTGGAAACAACTTCAAGCATATTTCCACTTCTACATGTGAGTGCATTGCTGTGAAGAGAGTCATTACTGTAAAAACTCTCTTGGTGAAGACTTTATTTTTAGGTTTAGGAATGGTGTAAGATGGACTAGCTAGTTATAACTGCGTTAGGTTTTTAACAGTAGGTTATTACTAATTACTTAGTCAGTAATTACCTATTGTTTAAAACCTAATGTATGTTTTATTTATAGATGGTATATCACCAGTCGCAAGCTATTTGCCGTCCAACAGCCACTAAAATTGCATTAGCTCAATCTCTTTTACTTCCTATTCTTGACTACGCTGATGCCTGCTATCTAGATCTCACGGAGGAACAGCTAGATAAACTTGAGCGTCTTCAAAATTTTTGCATTAGATTCATATTTGGTTTACGCAAATATGATCACGTATCTCAGTTTCGTTCTAAGCTCAATTGGCTGAATATACGTTTTCGCCGGAATGCTCATATTCTCAGTCTCCTTTACAATATATTGTTTAGTCCTACATCCCTGCGCTATCTCAAGGAACGCTTCGATTTCACTCACTGTTCTTTATACACGTTAAGGTCATCAGAAAATCTCACACTTGAAATCCATCCTCATACGAGTTCGTTTTATAGCAAATCCTTCACTATTCAGGCTGCCCGCTTCTGGAATTCTCTTCCTGTATCAATCAGACAAGCACCGACTCTCAATATGTTCAAGGATCAAGTTAAAAGGTTTTATTTGTCCAATTAATTTTGCACTATATTTTTGTCAATTTCTATGCTATATATGAGATAATATTGTAATATGTACTATATTTTTATATAATTTATAGGTATATGTATATATGATTATCTATTTATATATGTTGCTATGTATATGTTTATATATATATATATATATATATATATATATATATATATATATATATATATATATATATAATATATAATATAATTATAAACATATATATATAATATATATATATATATATATATATATATATGTTTATAATTGTATCTGTTTAATTATTATAAAAACCTATATGTATGCTATTTTTTATATATTTGTTTAGAAATTACACTAAAATACGTTTTATTTTAAAATGTTTTTATGAAATTTGATTATGTATTTGGACTACACCCGCCTCTATTGTTTTATTCGTTCAACTCCATCCTAAGGTTGCCTGGTAGAGATCACTTTTAGTGATAAGGCCGCCCATTGTAACACTATGTTATTATAATTTAATGTGTAATCTTTTATATTTCTAAAGTGGTGTAACAATAAAGAGTTTTCTATCTATCTATCTATATCATCAAAACATTCAATAGCAAGTAGTTTTTTCCCATATATAAATTTACTATACCGGATCGGCTTCGCACGGGTATTTCCTAAAATTATAAATTGAAACACATAAAAAGTAGTTATTGTGTATAACTGTAACAGAAATAGTGTAAAATTTTAATAATGAAAATATTTTACAAATCAGTCCAGTAGTTTTTTGGCTTACTTGTTACATCCAAAAATATAAATCTTTCCTCTATATAATATTAGTATGTAGATTAACATTTATTTTCTGTCATACCAATTTTATGTCCCGGCATATTAAAAAGACATGCCGTCACACTTTACAAGCTAAATTAAATAATACACCATGAATTATATCCAGTTTAAAAGCTGCATAAACTTTACACCATGAGGGTACTTCATTTTAATAACTGTCGTTTTTTATCAATCCTACATTATTTTTTATCTATAGCTTAAAAGTGGTGTTCTGTTTAGGGGAAAGTTGCAATGAAGCTCAATAAATAACTCTCACGTTGATTCGTCACACTTTTTACATGTAATCAATAACAAAACATTGTGAGTACGTAGATATTTTACCATTAAAATCAATTGAAACAAGATATTGAAAGGGCTCTTCATCCCCAATAGGTTATATATAATGGCGTAAATTCCTGAACAAAATACACAGTCAAGTAAAGGTTAGAGTAGCGCTGGCATAGAGGAGGATTCCGTACTTCATCAACTTCAATAATAGTATTCCCTATGTTATAAATTTAAGTTATTCGTAAACTCTGTGCGCATTCTCTATAAATAGAATACACCAAAAATAAACGTCAATATACTGTAAAAAAGAAGGTCAGAAAACTTATTGACGTAATATCTAGCAGCTTTATTAAAGAAATGCCCTTCTTCTTGCTTTAAAATCTTTTCGCTTTAACAATTTAACAATTTGCAATGTTAAATAAGTAAATTTATCTCATATCAAAGTTGACTCTTTTGATTTTATCCCGACCACATCATTGAAATAATAAATTAATATTTTTTCTTTCTTTCTTTCTGAAATCTATATTGTTTACATTTTCGTGAAAACTATGAGGGGAGTTTTATATTCAGGATCAGTTGTCTCCGAGATTGCAAGACAATGGATCATATCAAGCATTTTCAAAATATAACCATAAACATACATAGCTGATTATTTATTAACAGAATAGTATCATTCAACTACCATACTAAAATCTTATTATAAAAAGACAATGGCCTTGTATTTGAACTTGAATTACAGTTATGACACCTTCGTGTCTGTACGCATATAAAAAAGCAATGCTAAGTATCGACAGACACGTTTCATTTTGACATTGACTTACCATAGGTTATTAAACAATTTACCTTGTTATATAATGTGAAAAGATATAAGGAAGCACGATAAACCTTCATATCAAATAAGTATTACAATTTGCTTTCGTTCACGATACATTATTTATATATCTAATAGTCCCGATTGTAGGCAGAAGTTTCATAGGTGAGCACGCACATTTCACCATAATATGCTTCAGGCCAACGTAACAGTGGACAAACTTATAGCCTTTGCTCAGTGCTAACAGCAGATTGTCCCGGCCGGGGGATCGAACACAGGACATCGAGACTCCAGAGATATTTTACGCGCATCGACCTACGATTTTATGTAATATGAAAGAGGCGAATGGTGTGCTTATAAGAAAAATAGTTTTACTAACTTACACAATCTCCTTTATGCAGAAAAAGAAGACAAATTTATAAAACATAATCAATTCAATATTTTATGGTATTAATGAGTGAATTATTGTTAATTTATTTTGTAACTTCTCAACGTACAATGCTGGTTTCATCATTGTATAATCATAAATAAGGAGTGCAGGTAGTGGCTTGCTATATGAGGGTTTCACATGGCAGAAACCCAATATATTTAATTTATTACATACAGTATATTGAGCAGCAAAAAAAAACATTATTAGACGGTAGTGCAGTAAGTTTTGAAAAATTAAATTTATGGGACATCATTTACAGATTTGCCGTAAGTAAATTGGATTAATTTTTTTTTTCTCCTAGCTTCATAACGTGCAACATTAAAAAATGTGATTAATAATTAAATTAAATTTCAAATCAAATAAAGTTTTGTGTCCGTATTAAATAGAAAACATCTAAACTTCAGGTTTGTTACTCATTCTGTTTACAGACGGACTAGATTCCAGTGATGACGCGGCGCGAACAAACAAACACAAGAACAACATAAATAAGCTTCGTTTCACTTTTAAGGCACGGAACCCTAAAAGCAACACAATTTTTTGTATAACTGAGTAATTCTGACGCCCACGCTCACAACGACGTTTATGTAATGTGACAAACTCTTTTCACGGCCCAAAAACTTTCAAATAACAGGGATTCATTCTGCAGTTTTGCTATTAAAAGTATTAAAGATACTGTCACTGTCATAGAACATATAATAATATGTAACAAATGTGTTATTAATTATTATTTTTTACTCACTCATGGTTGATCTTTGTAAGTATTTAGCTGTGTAAACTACTTTTACAATATCGTTAAACAACATTTACAAAACTAGTCTAGTCTGTACGTATATGCTACTTTTACATTAAGTTTAGGCCACACTATAGAGTTTTAGGTCTTAATTGCGTTTAGAGAAATTCCTTGAAATATATTTTTTGTAATCTATTTAAGCGTTGGTAAACTTAGGAAATTGAGTGCGATTTTTTATCATTATCTTTCGTAGACTGTATGACACTATCCAAATTACAAAATGGCTTATTAACACCACTGCAATTTTCGATTTCTACACACCATTCTGCAAATGTGATCTCACACGCACTAAACAACGGTCGACGCTATTTACACTAACTTTTCGTTAGCAAAGGGCGCTAAAAGGTTTGCAAATAGAGCGGGTAAGTAACGTGTCAACTTAGACAAAGACGGCTGTTTCCCTCAATAGTGCTTTTTATATAAACAGTAGGTTAACTTTAGACGTGTGACGTCCCCATTGGTCTTAGTAGTGGTGTACTCAAGTTTGAGACTATCACGCTCGATCATATCTAACAGATGACAGTAGGCGATAGTATGAAATAGGCATGTATAATGTGAATACAGACCTGTTCACTCACAAAGGGACGCTTCATCACGGTTAATTATTGATGCGCATTTTTGTACGGGGCGGCCTTGTTTTTATAGAACGTGTTAGTGTGGGTGTAAATACATACATATAGTAAAATAATGAAATCAGTACTAATATTATAAATGCGAAAGTAACTCTGTCTGTCTGTCTGTCTGTTACGCTTTCACGCCAAAACTACTGGACCGATTTGAATGAAATTTGGTATGGAGATAGTTTGAGACCCGGGAAAAAACATAGGATAGTTTTTATCCGACTGTGCAAAAAGAGGTTAATGTTTTTGCGCGATAACCGACATACGCACGGACGGAGCCGCGCCCGGAAAGCTAGTTTATAATATATGAAAGCAGTAGTAGCTACAAGTACTTCAAAATATGAAGCGATTTAGTTTTTTCGTTGAAAGGTCTGTACACTACCTTTCCATTAGGACCTTTCCACGCAAAGATGTTCCAAAGTAGACCACGATGTTACGTCGTTGTCGTTTTCAGTCAAATGGACAAATATCAAATGTTTTTTTATATAATTAAAAAACCGTACGTTACTGAAGATAGTGATACCTTTATTATCATTATTTTATTCGTGTAGAATATATGCCTAACGCCAATTAATAAATCACTGACATTTTCACTTATTACTAATACACGCTTCACCTGAAAAAAATGATGCACATAGACATTTTGAATGCTTGCCTGGTTAACTACCACCCTCTTGTAGAAAATCTGTCGCTAAGCACCTTACAGTGTGTTCCGGCAATAGTCCGTAAGAGCCAGTAAAATTACTGGCATATATGAGACTTAACTACTGTATGTCTCAAGAGTGACGAGCGCAGGGGTTACCGTTTAACATCTGGTGGACCTCGTGCTTGTTCTGCCACAGTCACATATATATATAAAAAACAATTCTTATTTTTTTAACGTTTGTAGCAGTGCTTGTCTTTGTTAATAATAAAAACCGTATATCTGTGAGCTTAACTAATCAACTAGTTTAAGACCTCGAGCTGGTATTTAGCTGAAAAGTCCCAGAGATGGCTACAGTATTCCACACAAGATTAGATTGAGAAAAAAAAAAGATGTTTTTAAATTTTTATCTTATAATATTATATATAATACTATTATATTATATATATTATATTATAATACTATTATATAATATATAATATTATATATCATTACTAATTTATTTTTCTTATACTTTTTTTTTTTTTTATTCATAGCGGATAGATATCACCCGATGGTAAGTAAGGACGTGTTCGAAAGTGTTGTTCTGGCTAACCCCCAAGGGGTTTAAATTCTAGCTGGTACCTCACGGGCAATATTTTATTATAATGACTGATTAATATTTTTATTGATTTCCGATTGCAGTCAAGTTGTGATACTGTCAATGTTTTTAGATTGTTCGACGATGTGTGACTCACGCGCGTACGCTTGTATTGATTTTGGTTTCGCAAGAGGTCAGTTTGTAAGTAGATCACATTTTAGTCACTATTGTATGGGAATATAAACAATGCAGCCGTTTCATTGGTAAATTTCACTTAGAAAAATCGTTCACGTTAATTTGTAAAACCACATGAACTTTTATTTGCCAAAAGAGACGGATCTGTCTATCATACCACATTTTTATTATAAATAAGATTTTTTTTTAACAAAAAATGGAACAGACTTCAACACCTAAAAGTGTGAAATAACTTGTTGAAGTCGGTACCATGATGTTTCAAAAGTACCTATTATCACAATATTGTGCGCATGGTACCGACTTCCACAAGTTATTTCACACTTTAGGGTGTTGAAGTCTGTTCCATTTTTAACCGACTTCCAAAAAAGGAGGAGGTTCTCAATTTGTCTGTTTTTTTTTGTAAATTTTTTTTTTCAATCTTTTTAGTGACCCTTGCTGCTTGCGGGATCGATTGTCATTCATTCTCAACGACTATATCTTCAAGATAGGTACATATTTTTCAGTTATTGGAGTGAAACTCAAAAACGGCTTGACCGATTTTGATGAAATTTAAAATGGGACCAAACGACAAGTGGTAACAAAATCGGTTCACCCAGTCAAGAGAACTGAGGTAACAAACATAAAAAAAATACAGACGAATTGAGAACCTTCTCCTTTTTTTGAAGCGCTCGTAGCGAAGTTTGCTCGAAGCGCTCGTAGCGAAGTTTGCTTAACCATTCTAAATCGATCAGCAAAGTTAAGCAACGTCCGCCGCGGTCATGAGTTGGATGGGTGACCGCTGGTGACATTACTTCGGAGGGCATGTTAAGCCGTTGGTCCCGGTTGTTATCTTAGGATGGCAGTCGTTACAGCATAGTGGTAGGGCACTTTGCGAATGCCCGCCTGGCTAGCTACCACCCTCAAGTAGAAAATCTGTCACCAAGCACCTAACGGTGTGTTCCGGCAGCTGTCCTTGAGAGCCAGTAATTCTAGGTTAGCCTGAACAACATCTTCGACCACATCATCACTTACCATCAGGTGAGATAGTGGTCAAAGGCTAACCTATCAAGTATAAAAAAAAGAATATAGATTTAGATCCTGTCCTAAAGTAGCATAGGATCATTAGGGGCAGAACCTCTTTATCATCATTATTTTTCATTGTTGTCTACGCGTGCAAGCTTAACGCAGCTTGTAACGAATAAGGACATAGAAAACGAAAATCAACATATAAGAAAGATATTTATTTTGAATAGGTATAAACAAGGAAAATGGCTTGAAATGTATTCAATACTTATTTAATCGTATCGGTATTATATTTTTTATGTTTATTTATAAAATACTGCGCTTATATATGAAAGACGAAAGGAGGAACAAAGTAAGGAGGACAGTGGATGACAACTTTATATATAATTTTGTGACAAAAAATTTGGTCTGGTATTGTTTTTCATAGAAATACGATGGTACAAACAAGGATACCTATGCCATTGAAAATTGGGACTTGCAAAAGTTTTATTCCGGCCAATATAGACCCGTGGAAAAAATGATCGTTTATAATCAATAACTAATAAAAAATATATATATATATATATATAAATCAGAAAAAGAACCTGAGAGCATAATTTAGAGTTTTCAATCATTGTTATACGTATTTACAAAGGAAATCTTAATATATCATTTGATGGTAGAACTAAGGTATATTTCAATTTTATTTCCCTAGTCAGGGTTTCCGACAATCACAAATAAACATATATCGTCTTTTCGGTGAAATATTATTATGGCAGATATATTTTTGTAACCTTTACTGTTATTGAACTTGTGATGTTTGTATCTAGGGAGGAAAATATAGTTCTCTGTAGTAACAGAGAACTAGAGTATACTAATACAGAAATAAACGATGTTAATGGCATAACAATACTCTACATTTTGTGTCGTTATGTTGTATCATTGTTACTATATATCTCTACTTTTTCTAATGTAAGATTTTAAGATACTTTTACTGTGAAGTATTTTTTTGATTCTACTCCTTTCTATGAAGAAAGAAGTAGAGGAAAATTCAGTACATAAAAGATACCTATATTAGAAACAAATTATAATAGACTAAAGTATTCAATAACCTGCGGAGCCAGAATGTATATAAAACTCAGACGGACATATTTTTTCATGTCATTCTGGGTGCTTTCGCATTATTTGAAACCTACCTAATATTGTCTGGAGAAAATGACTAGATAATTTTTCAGTTCTGTATATAATTCGGTTATGCTCTCCGTTCTATGCGATCTTTTAACTAGTACAGAACCCTTAAAAGCAGCACTAGGTATGGTGTGATTCTTTTACCATTTGCAAATAAATTTCATATGTGACTGATTTAAGAGTCTATCTTCGCACATCTTTTATAGAATATGACTATCCTCGATATTTTTTCCAGTAAGTTTGAGCGTAGTTAAGTGTTGTGTAAGGTTTAAAATTTGCAATTCTTTCTGAACGACCTACGTTGAGGATTTTCTCAGATAACAAATAAACAGTTTAAAATTAAACAATTTGAAATTAAACAATCACGTCCATGTATAAAGTATATTTAATTTTTATTTTCTTGCTATTTTGACAGAGCAAATATTTAAAAAAAATCTTTAAAACATCACGATACAGCGCTCATATTCATTGAACGGTTGTTTTCTGCTTTATTTTGTACTTACAGCTACGAGCTACCAATTTAATCATAAATGAATTATAAACATTAATTTTTCACTGTTTCGAAATTTTTAGTGTTTATTAGTTTGAAATCAACTTAGCTACAACCAATATTTATTCTGACAAGATTAGGGCGATACCTAATTATCAAATGTTTAATTCAATACTACAAATAATTTCTATAATGACCTTACCAAAGAAACTATACATAAAAAAACACACACAAATTCCTACTTCACTTTTTCCTGAATCAATATGATTTCTTTAAAGTTAAACACCACATCAGAGCATTAACGGACATGAACCAAAGAATTAAATGCCACAATTTCTAAGACACAGATTAATTATAAAGTTAGTTGATAACATCAAACCACGTATTAGGTAACAGTTATTGAATAACATAACCCTTTCCTACGACATAAGAAGTAATAAGAACATCTAATACTCTCATACCGACTAGTTCGGTGCAAGTCAAAGCGATCCGATTCGGCCGATGTCACTGATCGTATATTGTCACCCGAGATGACTTCGATTGCATATTAGACTAAGATGAAGTGATAAGCGATCGCGATTTTAATATTTTTTATTTTAAAAAAGTATGAATAATCACCGTGGTCTAGAGGTGGGTGGCCAAATATCCACATTTTGAAAGGCATGCATACCGTGATTAGTGTGTGATTAGAGGGCAACCCTAATCTCATCATTGACATAGTTTTAGATCTCGGATAGCTATTATGAGTGTCATTGTTGGAACACCTAACAACTGAAAGCCTCCTTATCCCAATTTTGAGCGGGATTGTGGGTGGCACATTCCGCCGGCTTGGATACCAGTCGTCAATGTTTGTGGTACGACATCAGCGTGTGGAACTGCGAAGAGGACATTACTAGTGTAGTGTGTCAACAGTTCCATACCTATCAAAACGACAGTGATAACCACGTGATAGTGACAGAAGTGACAGTTCGGACGGAGGAATTTTGACTTTGGCAGCTACGGCGCAACCGTCTCAACGCCAGTTACGTGCTGAGGCAAAGAACTTCGAATAAGGTACATATTACGCGAGTCCTAGTCGGTTACTTTTGCCACTTCACACGAGGCAACCATATAATTATGTAACACTAGTTGCAGTTTCAAAAACGAAAATGTTGAAGAGTGATGATGGTGATTAATATCCTTTGTGTTAATAGACTACTTATGTTATCTAAATTTTATGTTTCATACAAATCAGAGCAGCCGTTCCAGCCAGCCGTGCTATCTCTTTCCGTGACTGTCTTAAGAGGTGAATAGAGGTAAATACCGGCCGGTGGGTGGCATCGCATTCTGAGGTATTGCTAACTTACACTGCGATCCCCAAGGGAATCCTCAGGAGAGAGGGGGCATTCGTGGGTAGTCCATGGGACATTAATTTAAATAAAATTATAACATAAACCTACTCTAAATTAGTTACATTGACCTAGTTTTGAATACTAATCTACTGAACGTAATGAATCCTTTTGCATTTTAAACAGTGTAGATATCTACGAGCAACACTATAAAAAAATCAACCAAGTAAATTGTCTGTAATGTTTTTCTGAGTAAACTTACATGTTCCTAACTAAATTGATCCAATAAATATTATGAAATGACAAGGAGCGTTAAAAATAGCGCGATAGTAATATGTAAATCGCTCGCAAGTCTTGCAGCACATCTCGAATTTAATTCTCAACATATAATGATTCGATGCAACGTGACCACTATCTTATCTGATGTCATTTATAGGATTAGGGCTAGATTCGACAGATATTGAATGGGTGGTTGTACTATGGAATGTTTAGAGAAATCTTTCAATGCATTTCTACCTTTGTTTTTATGATAATTAGCGGCAACCGGTCGAGCGAGAACAAACTTCCGCTGTGAGGTGTTTGGTTATACATCACACCAAATTGTGGGTTCCTGTAGTCTTCCTCCTTTGTCAGATATACAAGAAAAGATAGAGATGAAGATAAAACAAATCAGGTTCGAGTAAAAGATCATTTTGACAAACAAATCGACGTTATTACCTTCATAGCATGATTAAGAGAACACGATGTTGCTAATGAGTTGAGTCAAGGAATTGTAAGTACGAAATGATTAGGCTTTATTAAGGCCTTGCCCACCACAGATGTGGTTACTTATCTGATTGCTTTACTCAAATGAGTGGGTTGATTCAATTCTCAATTATGTAGATTCCTGATTAGGTAAATGCATCTTTATCTACGGACTTCTAGAAGCTTATCATCATGTTTTTAAATGAAAACATTATTTAAATTTTGTGAAATAATCTCACATACTAACTGACCGCCCGTAACTTATCCGTGTAGATATTGATTATATTTTTTTTTACGTTCTTTTTGTATAGAAGAAACAGTTCAGCTATATGGAAACTTTTGGAATGAAAAATCATTCAACATGGATAAATGAAAATTGATGCGATGAGCACAATAAATACAGATCGACTTCACTTAGGTTTGTAATAATATATATAACATATCGTGGTGATGTATAGGTACTCATTACTCACGTTTCGCCAGACTTTGTGGTCGCTTGCAGTGGGAAACGCTATCTACTGAATACACTAATTCCAGACTCCGTAGAGCTACTGATAATTTATTTATCTGTAAAACGCACAACCTTCCTGAAACAATCCTTATATCACTTCATCAACGAGACAATCATTTACCATTACTTTTTCTGTTCTAACAGAATCCTTAATTGATTATATTCATCAATTATCCATTTTATATTTTTTTCTTTAAATAAACGCATTCAGATTACGTAAAAATAATTATACAAAATACGTTTAATTAAAAAATAAAATACAGTGCCTGTTCAGTAGGTTATTAAAACGCAGCAGCAAACAGATATTACAATTAGCTTTTTATAAAAGAACTTTAAATCTTCAGTCTCTTCTATAAACGTCTTCCGTCGTTTAGATAAATTATTTCTGGTCTCGTTCTTAGCACCAGCAATATATAAACTGAAGTTAAATCATCCGACAAATCAGTTCCAAAGCGGTTTTCGACCGCATTTCAAACATTGGAGCTGGCCAACCGCAAACTAGATCGCCAACGACGGGGAACCAGACCGCTACTTCAGAAATAGGAGACTTCTTGTCACATTGAAGGTTTTGTTAAGGATAGTCTACGATTTAGTTTATTTAGCTTTGAGGTGTTTTTTTTGCATTCTGATTGAATGCACAAAAAAATTAATGACGTGACATTTGGCTAGAAATTATTAAGACATTCAGTACCACTAGTTTGTACACGCTTCGAGTTTTGAAGTTACCATGAAAGTTATTGTTATACCATTACCATGTATTTCTACCAGCCGCCTAGGAAAAAAAAAGAAAAAAAATATATAATAATAAATCTAACTAGAATACCTAAGTGATGAGACGGAGAATTATCGCGCCTAATGGTAAGCGTCACCTATTAATTACAATAATCATTAACGTTCTCATCAGGCTGGTCAATGTACTGCATTCATCACGCCCAGACGTCAGTTCGTATGCCTCGTTGGCCCAGTAATGTCAGATGCTTCAGTGCCTTTTCACGCTTATTCATAGTAGTAATGGCACACTACTGCTTCGAGGCAGAATATTTAACAATGCGGTGGTACCCACCAAGACGGATTCATATTGAAGAGACCAAGAGACCTACCACCCGGTAATGTCTCTAAGGCAAGATTCAACTAAAATATATGTCTGAGAAAAACATTTACTATTATCGTAACGTACCTTAATGAAAAGAAAAAGTAATTAATCCTAGCGGCGGTTAAAGTTTCATTCAAGCAGGTTTTATACAACTTTTATGCCGAATGGAGAAAAAACAAATAGTTTTTGGACATAGAGTCATTTGTAGCTTAACCTGTTGTAATATTTTTATCAATATATCCAAATAAAAATCAAGCATCCGTCTAGGGGAATCTAATGTAATGAGAAAATTTATCTCCTTTATATCGAAGGCCATCTAACCACAGCGACGCGTGTCCTTCGGAAGTGATCACGTCCTCGTTTCTTTTTTATCGGACCCACTGAATGTGGTTTCGGCCGGCAGTGATCTATCACGTTACTTCTATTTGGTTTGCCAGCATTCGATACAAATTGTTTCCTGTGGTATTATCGTTGAATCCCTATAGGAACTATTATATATACTATAGACCAACAGAATTTACCAAGACATCGTTGATTTTATCATAGAGTTTCAGGTCTATAGCAGGAGCCCGAGTTACACTTGGCTGGTTTTTATTATTTATTACTTTTTATAATAATAATAAACCATTTATTTCAGGCAACTTAGCATTATAAATAACACAGGCTCATAAAATATATACCTTAACCTAACATATATGATAGTATTATAATCACTTTTTATCTGCTGACGCAATGCGCAAGGCGTCAGGTATCCGACCGAGGAAACGCCGGAACTTGACACCCTTCGGCCAAAATTCAGCTTCCATGAATGTTGGAAGTTCGCGAGTCGGCAATATAACCACAAATGATTTAAAGGTCACGTCGTGACGAGACTCCAATCGCTGAACCCTCAGATTCATGTTAGTCTTGAGCGCGATGTACTCCACCAGATCTTCAACTTGCGTGGTGTAGTGCAAGCGAGAAGTAAGTATGTTATTTTATCAATGAATAATTTTTAGAAAAGCTACTTTATTTACTTTCTTTAAATTCGATATGAAAAGTAGAGAGCTGACCCCGGGTGAAAGTTACCAATTCCTTTCGACCCTTGTATAACAGTCTACTAAAGTTGTGCACTTCCGACTTTAAACGGATTAAATCAAGTATATTTATCATTATTTTTGTCCCGACAGTCACCCCGTGACCACGATCACTACAAAGTGTTTGAAACCTCGGGACAAAAATAATGATAAATATACGCAATTTAAACCGTTTAAAGTTGTTTAATTACTAAGTGTAACAATCGCGAAAACCTAAGACAACATTGTGCACTTTCATTGCGCAGTCTCCGAAATGTATCCGTCAAAAGAAAGATATGTAGTTTAAAAAACTGATTGTGGTGAATGTACCACATTTTAGAGTTTTATCGTAGCAAGCTTGCAAAACTAAATAAGGGTACCGTGCTGCCCGTGGGGCGCCGGGCTGCCCGTGGGATGCCGGTCTGTCCGTGGGGTGTCGGGCTTCCCGTGGGGTTCCGGGCTGCCTGTGGGCTTAAGATGAGCCGTACGTTCAAGGGTTCCTCAACATTCCGCGGTCCAAGTTAGTTAAAACGAAATTTTTATTTTGTGATATCTGTAATTTCTGAACTGCAAAACTGAGGACTTTGAAATATTTACGGGAAAATAATTAAATAACCACTATTGTAACAAAAAAAGAATGATTGAAATCGGACTACGCGTTAATAAATTACAACTACATGTACATTTTGACTTTCATCCCCTTTCCCAAGAGAACCGTACTGAATTTCGGGATAAAAGTATCGTATGTCCTTCTTCGTAGTATGAACTCGAATCGTGCTAAGTTTCATTCAAATCCATTCAGTAGTTTTGGAGTGATGCGAGGCCGGGATACAGACAGACAGCCAGAAAAAAAAACCAGTTTTTGCATCAGTATCAGCTTCAGATTGCTCTCAAAACATATTTTCAAAATATCTGCAATGTACAGAATTGGACCTGTTACAGTTTTATTATAAGTATAAATAGATAAATTTACCCCTCGCGCTTCCCTACCCGCCTTCTGCAACCTGTTATAGGTATAGATTAGACTGATTAAAGCATTGCATGTTATGAAAAATATACGTAGGGAAGTTGTGCTTATCGTAATAAAGAAAACTGTGTTTTATCGTTTGAAAAATCAGTCTTATGGAGAGGTCCGACTACAGACCTATCTATTATATCTATACGATAAAGTGCAAACGCCAGCTTAAGATGAGCCGTCCGTTCAAAGGTTCCTGTACATTCGGGGTGTCAAGTTATTTGGAACGTAATATTTAGGTTGTGATGTCTGTAATTTCTGAACTGCAAATCCGATGACTTTGAAATATTTACGTGACAATTTTAAAGCACCACTAATCTAATTAAAAAAATCGGCCAAGTGCGAGTCGGACTCGCGCACTAAGGGTTCCGTACCATTAGCTATACAACATTAGACTTCATATTTTAACCTTTTTTTGTTTTAACGTGAGCGAGTCCAACTCGCACTTGGCCAACTTTTTGGATTTGTTGTTATAGCGGCAACAGAAATACATCATCTGTGAAAATTTCAACTGTCTAGCTATCACCGTTCTTGAGATACAGCCTGGTGGCAGACGGACGGACAGATGGACGGACAGACGGACCGACGGACAGCGGGACAGACCGTTTTTACCCTTTCAAATTCAAATTCAAATTCAAATTCAAAATCATTTATTCAATTTAGGCGTCTACGACGCTCTTATGAAGGTCAATTACAAACTTTAATATTGAAATATTCTACATTGTACTGCCACGTTCAGCAAAAAAATTTATAGAGCCACTGCGAGAAGAACGGGCAAGAAACTCGGGGCCATACTTTTAAACGTCTGTTTACAATTTGTTATAAAAATATAATACAATTATTACAATATTTGTTTAAATTACGTAGGAGACAGGTGATGGCTTGGCAGAGGTGGAATTTTCCAAGCATTTTTGTCGTTTAAGTAATCACAAACTGTGTAGTAGGATTTCTTAATCAAAATGTTTTTCACGTGTAATTTGAATTTTCCTTCTGTGAGCATTGTAATATGTTCGGGAATTTTATTATAAAACCGTACACAATTACCTAAAAAGGACCTGTTATTTGTCTTTGCTAATCTAAAAGACGGTACCGTTAATTTATATTTGTTCCTAGTAATGTAATTGTGGTTGTCACTGTTTAATTTAAATTTACTCAAATTTTTCCGAACATACATAATATTTTCAAATACATACAGACTCGGTAAAGTTAATATATCAATTTCTTTAAAAAGATCCCTTAGAGATTCCATAGGATCCATTTCATATATGGCTCGAATTGCACGCTTTTGTAAGATAAAGATTGTTTCCATCTCAGCAGCAGCTCCCCACAGCAATACACCATACGACATAATACTGTGGAAGTACGCGAAATAAACTAGCCGTGCAGTAGCTACGTCTGTTAACTGTCTTATCTTACAAACTGCATATGCAGCAGAACTAAGTCTTCCGGCTAGATCATGTATATGTGGATCCCACTGTAAAGTTGAGTCCACTTTGATTCCCAGAAAGACTGTCGCTTTGTCAATAGAGAGTTTATCTAAGCCAAGCTTAATGTTTGGTTCAACATAAGGAACATTTGGTAAAGAAAACTTTAAACATTTGGTCATTTTTGAATTTAAGAGAAGATTATTAGCGGCGAACCATTCAGAGATCATAGATAACACATTATTTACATGAATGAGTTCACTATCTTTCCTATCTACTTTAAAAATCAGAGAGGTATCATCGGCGAATAAAACAATATTGCAGAAATCTTTGACCATGCAAGGCAGATCATTAATATACGCTAGGAACAGAAAAGGTCCCAAAATTTATCCCTGCGGTACACCTATTTTTACCAAAGACCCGGAAGAAGTATTGCCATTTATTCCAACCATCTGTAGCCTGTTTGACAGATAAGACTATTAGATTCAAAGCTTTTCCACGAATACCATAGTGTGAAAGCTTACGAATCAGAGTGCAGTGTTCTACACAGTCGAATGCCTTGGAAAGATCGCAAAATACGCCAATAGCATCATGTGAACTCTCCCAGGCTTCAAGTATATGTGACATCAATTGAACACCTGCATCTGTAGTGGATCTGCTCTTAGTAAAACCAAACTGATTCTCATTCAATATATTATGTTCATTAAAATGAGATAAAAGTTGCTTGAGCATAATTTTTTCGAATAATTTACTCAGAACAGGTAAGATGGAAATAGGTCTATAATTGCAAGGGTCAGATGCAGCCCCCGACTTCAAAATTGGAGTGATTTTACATAGTTTCATTAAGTCGGGGAAATTTCCTCTATCGACACAAAGATTGAATATTGTTACTAAGTATGGTGCGATAATGCAAATTATAGACTCTGCCACTTTAACTGACATACCCCACAAGTCTTCAGTACTCTTTATGTTTAAACTTTTGAATGTCTTTATAATTTCAAAATTTGTCGTGTATCTAAAAGAAAAGTCCGGTGTTTTGCAGGGAAAATTATGTTTTAATAGGGCTTCTGCTACATTGGGACAAGAATCCAATGATTTAGTGACTTCTAGGGGTAAGTTAGAAAAAAAAAATTTCAATTCTTTGGGTACGGAACCCTAAAAAGAACGTCTGAAATCGGACTACGCGTTAATAAATTACAACTAAGTGTATATTTTGACTTTCATCCCCTCTCCCAAGGGAACCATGCTGAATTTCGGGATAAAAAGCTAAATTATCCTACCTTGTAGTATGAACTCCAATCATGCTAAGTTTCATTGAAATCCATTCAGTAGTTTTGGAGTGATACGCGGCCGGGATACAGACAGACAGACAGACAGACAGACAGACAGACAAAAATAAAAAAAAATATAGTTTCGGCATCAGTATCAGCTACAGAGTACTGTACATTTTTTTTTTTCAAAATATCTGCCATTTACAGAATTGGATCTGTTACAGTTTTATTATAAGTATAGATTATAATCACTTTTTATCTGCTGACGCAATGCGCGAGGCGTCAGGTATCCGACCGAGGAAACGCCGGAACTTGACACCCTTCGGCCAAAATTCAGCTTCCATGAATGTTGGAAGTTCGCGAGTCGGCAATATAACCACAAATGATTTAAAGGTCACGTCGTGACGAGACTCCAATCGCTGAACCCTCAGATTCATGTTAGTCTTGAGCGCGATGTACTCCACCAGATCTTCAACTTGCGTGGTGTAGTGCAAGCGAGAAACATAGAGCTGCGTTGACGGCAACTTTGGGCGGAGCAGATGGTTATCGCCGGTAGGTGCAGTACCGCTCTTATTCTGAGAGGTGTTCTTGTTCTTCTTTTTCCTCTCTACTTTTGTGAATCCATCATTATCACATTTGCTGTTTAGCGTGCGCAAAGGCATAGCATTACAAACTGGGTCGCAGTGACCCAATTTTTCTCTCCTTCCCTCAGTAAGATCCGGGGTAGGTCTGGCAACGATAGCGGCGTAAGCGCGTTCCGGCGTCGACGCAGAGACACGTGACGTTATCATGGGTGCGCGGGGTGCGGGGCGCGGTGCGTCGGTCGGCGGTGTGGTGACGACAGCGGGCGGCGGCGAGTCGAATTTTGCTGACTCGAAACTCGACGACGCGTTCTTTCCTCCACCGCGATGTACGTTAATGTTAGTGGCCTCTGGTGACCTACTTATTGAAATAATGTTTTTTAATGACACTATTTCAGCACGCAGCTCACTGATAAAGTTTTCAGAGGCCTCCAACTTACTCATAACTTGGCTCATGCTGCTCTTCAGTGCCGTGATGTCCTTTAGCATCCTCACGCAGTTGAGGCTCTCCCACGGAACCGAAGGCAAGCGGCCCAACTCCTTTGCACAAAATGCAACGGGCACGTCGTCTGGGTCAGTCACTTTGAGTAGGTTGATGATGTCTTGGAGACTTCTTTCGCCTCCATCCCGACGCCGAGCTGGCATCTGGTCAGCCTTTCCAAGCACCTTGAAAAGAAGCGCCTTGCCACTGCAAATTTCCTCTTCCTTAAACGTGGCCTTGCAGATCTGCAAGATGCTGATCTCGTCCATGGTGTCTATGGCGTAGATTATAAACGCCAACAACTCGTTGGCTACGAGTTCCGGAGAGCCCATAGCGATAATAAATTAAGCGGCGGCTAATGCCGCGCGATTCTCAAATTACAATTTGTGACTTTACCGTCAGCGATACACGTCCGTTACCGAGCATGCATCGCGATCTTATGCCTGATAGGTTTGCTTTTGACTACTATCTCAACTGATGGTAAGTGATAACGTGGTCGAAGATGTTGTTCAGGCTTACCTAGAATTACTGGATCTCAAGGACAGCTACCGCAATACAGTAAGGGCTGGACGACAGATTTTCTACTTGAGGTTGGTAGATAAGTGGGCATTCGAAAATGCCCTACCGCCATGCTATAACGACTGCCTCTGAAGACAACAACCGGGACAGACGGCTTAACGTGCCTTCCGCAGCACGGAAGCGCTCATTACTTGTTACACATTGGACTATTATCATACCAAATTACGGTTTAGTTAATATTATTGATTATACAATTTCAAAATTTCAATTGCATTCCATTTGCAGTTCCAAAAATACAGCATACAGACTGATGGACGGACATAAGGACAGCCGAGGCTTAGTAATATGGGATTCCGTTTTCTAGTAAGGAACTGTAAAAGATAATAAATTAGAAAATATGGTAAACATTGTCTTATATATTTTTTTCATTTGCTATGATATATACCTAATGGTTTATTATAATATGTATGCAAATGCACTGCTATGAAATTTCACAGTACTGTGTTCGATCTCCGAGGACAAGATATTAGGTTTTTTGTCAAAAGAATTTTCGTTAATTCGGAGTCTGCAACTGTCCTGGAAACAGACTCGTCTCCTATTACATGGGGCCAACACATGTCTAGTAAAAGTAGCAAGTTTGTACAGGAATGGTGGTATATTTATTAACAGCCCTATTATACAACCTTTGCATATATAAAAACAGATTACTTATATAACGAATGATTTTGACTCATATTAAGAATCTTAAGATATAATTAACACCTGTAATTACTTAAGGATTCAAATTAGATGCTTCCTGTCACAAATAAGTTTCCAAGAACTTAGCTAATAATTAACATAATAATGGGATATTACATTATTATTTCAACTCAGTAGGTAAGAAACATCAATTAAAAATAAAGGCGAACCTACCTTTTTCTTATGCCTTTTAGGTCAGCCATCAACCACTATCTCACCTGATGGTAAGTGATGATGTGGTCGAAGATGTTGTTCAGGCTAACCTAGAATTACTGGCTCTCAAGAACAAATGCAATATTGAGTGCATGCAGAGTTATAGTTCTTCAGAGTTGGAAAGCTTTTGTTGTTTTCAATCCAACATTCAGTAAGAACTATAAGATCACATTCGAAACCAAGTCTGAGCAAAAGCAGTTCCAACCCATTAAAGTTCATATTTATACTTCTGATATTCATATGGAGTATGCTAATGGACTGATTGTTAATAGAAATTAAAGATCTACATGATTCTGGTAAGCACAACTGAGCATTTGATATGGAAAGATCATCTATGAAATTGCACATTTCAGCTTGTTGACTCCTATCCATTACCAGTGAAATTGGTTGTATGATGAATCATTAAGTAGTTTAGTAGTTGTAGTTGTTTTAGGTAGGTAGCGAAGACTTTGTAGTAGAGTTGAAATTTTTTTCTGATGTAATCAGAGGAACACGCTTCATTGCAAAAGTAAAAATAAATAAAAAAATACCGTTTCTTCTTATAAAATTCCACGTAGTAATAGATAATTTTAAATCTTGTTGATAACACCTTTTAGTAGGTACTGTACTGTACTGTATCAGCCGGATCGTCCACTGCTGGACACATCCTCCCCTATGTAGGGGGTAATTGCCATGATCACCACGCTTGGCAGGCGGCTTGGAGATTGCAGTGCAAGATGGCATAGTTCTTAAGAAGGCGCTGCTGCCCACCTTCAAGTATTTTTCCCTTAGTCGGCTTTTACGTCACCCACACGGGAAGAAACGGGGAGGTGCAATTCTAACCCGGCACCCCACGGGGGCCCGGCACCCCACGGGGGGAGGTTTAGTAGGTACTATTATATAAAATTGTCTCACGTTAACCTGGCTTATATCTAATCAAGTGGCTTCATACGACTATTTACAACCTACTTCTTAGTATAATTTTATTAAGTGTGTGTAAAATACTTTTCTTTATATCTGTGGAGGCTTGTTAATGGCTTTTCTTAATTAAGTTACTAAACCTGTTTCATAAGGATAGCTGTAAGCCCCCCAAATAAATATAAAATATACACATCTTTTTACGTTATTAACACGGAACAAACATGACCTGGTGTTAAACGGTAACCTCTACTTGTAACTGATGCATTTTGTCACAAGTGATGAACTCACTGCGCCCACCATAATAAAAAATTAAGTTTGTAAGTCTCATGTACCAGTAATATACAACAACATGTGCCCAAACACAATATCCATCAGATAACAACATGATTCAACCTATGCATATTATTCTTGTGCCAACATCAACATCCGTCACTTACTTCCAAAGAAAACGTTACTCACTTTGCCCGTGAATCAAGAAAGGAAAACCTCAACAACAATGATAATGTATCTAACCACAGTACATCGTGCCAGTTGATAACACATCAAACGTGAGTCGTGATGTACGCGCCCAACTTTCGCCCATTCATGCGTTTTGCTGAATCCATGTGGAATACAAAGTTACGTACTCGTATGTTACATTGCAAAAGCTAATTTGTATTCTATTGATAGTACCAATGATATTACTTTTGTCATGAATCCGGAGGTTGCGTACTTATGTATAAACATATTAAAAAAACATTTTTCCCATGCTGTCTACTATCCTCAAATGCACGGTGGTAGGGGTTTTTGTTGATGCCCAACTGTCTTGCAAGTGGAAAGTCTGTTGCCAAATACCTAACGGTGCAAGTATACATTCTAAGTTAAGCCTGTAAGCACCTTCGATGGCTCATGTGTACTCATGTGCCTGTAGTTTAACTGGCTCTCAAGGACTGCTGCTAACACACTATTAGGAGCTTCGTGAGAAATTTTCTTTTTTGAGGCCACCCTCAATAATCTCTCAGCTAGCCAGGCGAGCTTTCTCAAAATGCGCTTCCACTACGCGGTTAAAGTTCAAACCGGGGCAGTGGGGATCGAGCCATGCACCTGCGGGACGGCAGTCCATAGCTATTACCGCTCGGCCATCATTGCTTTTCATCATTTGCGAATTTCGGGATAAAAAGCTAAATTATCCTACCTTGTAGTATGAACTCCAATCATGCTAAGTTTCATTGAAATCCATTCAGTAGTTTTGGAGTGATACGCGGCCGGGATACAGACAGACAGACAGACAGACAGACAGACAGACAAAAATAAAAAAAAATATAGTTTCGGCATCAGTATCAGCTACAGAGTACTGTACATTTTTTTTTTTCAAAATATCTGCCATGTACAGAATTGGACCTGTTACAGTTTTATTATAAGTATAGATTATAATCACTTTTTATCTGCTGACGCAATGCGCGAGGCGTCAGGTATCCGACCGAGGAAACGCCGGAACTTGACACCCTTCGGCCAAAATTCAGCTTCCATGAATGTTGGAAGTTCGCGAGTCGGCAATATAACCACAAATGATTTAAAGGTCACGTCGTGACGAGACTCCAATCGCTGAACCCTCAGATTCATGTTAGTCTTGAGCGCGATGTACTCCACCAGATCTTCAACTTGCGTGGTGTAGTGCAAGCGAGAAACATAGAGCTGCGTTGACGGCAACTTTGGGCGGAGCAGATGGTTATCGCCGGTAGGTGCAGTACCGCTCTTATTCTGAGAGGTGTTCTTGTTCTTCTTTTTCCTCTCTACTTTTGTGAATCCATCATTATCACATTTGCTGTTTAGCGTGCGCAAAGGCATAGCATTACAAACTGGGTCGCAGTGACCCAATTTTTCTCTCCTTCCCTCAGTAAGATCCGGGGTAGGTCTGGCAACGATAGCGGCGTAAGCGCGTTCCGGCGTCGACGCAGAGACACGTGACGTTATCATGGGTGCGCGGGGTGCGGGGCGCGGTGCGTCGGTCGGCGGTGTGGTGACGACAGCGGGCGGCGGCGAGTCGAATTTTGCTGACTCGAAACTCGACGACGCGTTCTTTCCTCCACCGCGATGTACGTTAATGTTAGTGGCCTCTGGTGACCTACTTATTGAAATAATGTTTTTTAATGACACTATTTCAGCACGCAGCTCACTGATAAAGTTTTCAGAGGCCTCCAACTTACTCATAACTTGGCTCATGCTGCTCTTCAGTGCCGTGATGTCCTTTAGCATCCTCACGCAGTTGAGGCTCTCCCACGGAACCGAAGGCAAGCGGCCCAACTCCTTTGCACAAAATGCAACGGGCACGTCGTCTGGGTCAGTCACTTTGAGTAGGTTGATGATGTCTTGGAGACTTCTTTCGCCTCCATCCCGACGCCGAGCTGGCATCTGGTCAGCCTTTCCAAGCACCTTGAAAAGAAGCGCCTTGCCACTGCAAATTTCCTCTTCCTTAAACGTGGCCTTGCAGATCTGCAAGATGCTGATCACGTCCATGGTGTCTATGGCGTAGATTATAAACGCCAACAACTCGTTGGCTACGAGTTCCGGAGAGCCCATAGCGACAATAAATTAAGCGGCGGCTAATGCCGCGCGATTCTCAAATTACAATTTGTGACTTTACCGTCAGCGATACACGTCCGTTACCGAGCATGCATCGCGATCTTATGCCTGATAGGTTTGCTTTTGACTACTATCTCAACTGATGGTAAGTGATAACGTGGTCGAAGATGTTGTTCAGGCTTACCTAGAATTACTGGATCTCAAGGACAGCTACCGCAATACAGTAAGGGCTGGACGACAGATTTTCTACTTGAGGTTGGTAGATAAGTGGGCATTCGAAAATGCCCTACCGCCATGCTATAACGACTGCCTCTGAAGACAACAACCGGGACAGACGGCTTAACGTGCCTTCCGCAGCACGGAAGCGCTCATTACTTGTTACACATTGGACTATTATCATACCAAATTACGGTTTAGTTAATATTATTGATTATACAATTTCAAAATTTCAATTGCATTCCATTTGCAGTTCCAAAAATACAGCATACAGACTGATGGACGGACATAAGGACAGCCGAGGCTTAGTAATATGGGATTCCGTTTTCTAGTAAGGAACTGTAAAAGATAATAAATTAGAAAATATGGTAAACATTGTCTTATATATTTTTTTCATTTGCTATGATATATACCTAATGGTTTATTATAATATGTATGCAAATGCACTGCTATGAAATTTCACAGTACTGTGTTCGATCTCCGAGGACAAGATATTAGGTTTTTTGTCAAAAGAATTTTCGTTAATTCGGAGTCTGCAACTGTCCTGGAAACAGACTCGTCTCCTATTACATGGGGCCAACACATGTCTAGTAAAAGTAGCAAGTTTGTACAGGAATGGTGGTATATTTATTAACAGCCCTATTATACAACCTTTGCATATATAAAAACAGATTACTTATATAACGAATGATTTTGACTCATATTAAGAATCTTAAGATATAATTAACACCTGTAATTACTTAAGGATTCAAATTAGATGCTTCCTGTCACAAATAAGTTTCCAAGAACTTAGCTAATAATTAACATAATAATGGGATATTACATTATTATTTCAACTCAGTAGGTAAGAAACATCAATTAAAAATAAAGGCGAACCTACCTTTTTCTTATGCCTTTTAGGTCAGCCATCAACCACTATCTCACCTGATGGTAAGTGATGATGTGGTCGAAGATGTTGTTCAGGCTAACCTAGAATTACTGGCTCTCAAGAACAGCTGCCGGAACACACCGTTAAGTGCTTGGCGACAGATTTTCAACTTGAGGGTGGTAGCTAGCCAGGCGGGCATTCACAAAATGACCTACCACCATACTATAACGACTGCCATCCTAAGACAACAACGGGACCGATGGCTTAACGTGCCCTCCGAGGCACGGAAGCGCTCAGTAGTAATGGCACTAGCGGTCACCCATCCAAGTCATGACCGAGGCGAACGTTGCTTAACTTTGCTGATCGTTTGTTTAGTTGCTTAACAGCTAAACAAACTTCGCTACGAGCGCTTCAAAATCTTCCCAATTATACGCGTCCTACCTTAAAGCAATGATGGCCGAGCGGTAATAGCTATGGACTGCCGTCCCGCAGGTGCATGGCTCGATCCCCACTGCCCCGGTTTGAACTTTAACCGCGTAGTGGAAGCGCATTTTGAGAAAGCTCGCCTGGCTAGCTGAGAGATTATTGAGGGTGGCCTCAAAAAAGAAAATTTCTCACGAAGCTCCTAATAGTGTGTTAGCAGCAGTCCTTGAGAGCCAGTTAAACTACAGGCACATGAGTACACATGAGCCATCGAAGGTGCTTACAGGCTTAACTTAGAATGTATACTTGCACCGTTAGGTATTTGGCAACAGACTTTCCACTTGCAAGACAGTTGGGCATCAACAAAAACCCCTACCACCGTGCATTTGAGGATAGTAGACAGCATGGGAAAAATGTTTTTTTAATATGTTTATACATAAGTACGCAACCTCCGGATTCATGACAAAAGTAATATCATTGGTACTATCAATAGAATACAAATTAGCTTTTGCAATGTAACATACGAGTACGTAACTTTGTATTCCACATGGATTCAGCAAAACGCATGAATGGGCGAAAGTTGGGCGCGTACATCACGACTCACGTTTGATGTGTTATCAACTGGCACGATGTACTGTGGTTAGATACATTATCATTGTTGTTGAGGTTTTCCTTTCTTGATTCACGGGCAAAGTGAGTAACGTTTTCTTTGGAAGTAAGTGACGGATGTTGATGTTGGCACAAGAATAATATGCATAGGTTGAATCATGTTGTTATCTGATGGATATTGTGTTTGGGCACATGTTGTTGTATATTACTGGTACATGAGACTTACAAACTTAATTTTTTATTATGGTGGGCGCAGTGAGTTCATCACTTGTGACAAAATGCATCAGTTACAAGTAGAGGTTACCGTTTAACACCAGGTCATGTTTGTTCCGTGTTAATAACGTAAAAAGATGTGTATATTTTATATTTATTTGGGGGGCTTACAGCTATCCTTATGAAACAGGTTTAGTAACTTAATTAAGAAAAGCCATTAACAAGCCTCCACAGATATAAAGAAAAGTATTTTACACACACTTAATAAAATTATACTAAGAAGTAGGTTGTAAATAGTCGTATGAAGCCACTTGATTAGATATAAGCCAGGTTAACGTGAGACAATTTTATATAATAGTACCTACTAAACCTCCCCCCGTGGGGTGCCGGGCCCCCGTGGGGTGCCGGGTTAGAATTGCACCTCCCCGTTTCTTCCCGTGTGGGTGACGTAAAAGCCGACTAAGGGAAAAATACTTGAAGGTGGGCAGCAGCGCCTTCTTAAGAACTATGCCATCTTGCACTGCAATCTCCAAGCCGCCTGCCAAGCGTGGTGATCATGGCAATTACCCCCTACATAGGGGAGGATGTGTCCAGCAGTGGACGATCCGGCTGATACAGTACAGTACAGTACCTACTAAAAGGTGTTATCAACAAGATTTAAAATTATCTATTACTACGTGGAATTTTATAAGAAGAAACGGTATTTTTTTATTTATTTTTACTTTTGCAATGAAGCGTGTTCCTCTGATTACATCAGAAAAAAATTTCAACTCTACTACAAAGTCTTCGCTACCTACCTAAAACAACTACAACTACTAAACTACTTAATGATTCATCATACAACCAATTTCACTGGTAATGGATAGGAGTCAACAAGCTGAAATGTGCAATTTCATAGATGATCTTTCCATATCAAATGCTCAGTTGTGCTTACCAGAATCATGTAGATCTTTAATTTCTATTAACAATCAGTCCATTAGCATACTCCATATGAATATCAGAAGTATAAATATGAACTTTAATGGGTTGGAACTGCTTTTGCTCAGACTTGGTTTCGAATGTGATCTTATAGTTCTTACTGAATGTTGGATTGAAAACAACAAAAGCTTTCCAACTCTGAAGAACTATAACTCTGCATGCACTCAATATTGCATTAATCAAAATGGTGGTATTGTTGTTTACTCAAAGGTTACCATAGAATTAAAGATTGAAGAACCAACATTCCAAGAAAGTAACTGTCTAATAATAACAATGGGACGTGATACAGCAATTATTGCATTATATAGATCTCCTTCCTTCACTAATATCGAACCATTTCTGAATTCTCTTGATAATATTTTGATCTCTTGCAAAAAGTATCAAACGGTTGCTGTTATGGGTGACATAAACTTAGATATACACCCTAGTAATATTAATAATCAAGCTGCTGATTATATAGAACTATTGGGTAGTTATGGTCACTTGGCAACCCATAATATGGTAACAAGGGGCCAACGATGTCTAGACCACATAATGCTAAGAAGCAAATATCAATGTTAAACTCTTGTATTAAATACTTTTGTAACGGACCACTGCCCAGCGCTTTTAAACATAAAGAAAAAGTTATCAAATAATCTACAACCAAAAACCACAAAAACGATAATAGATTTTAAAAAAAGTTGCCAAACAAATAAATCATTTCGATTTTACAGAAGTTTTGCAATCCTTAGACGCTAACATAGCCACGGAAATTTTTATGTCAAAATTATTTAATATAATTAAAGCGAATACTAAATTATTTAAAGTGCCACACAGTCAAAGGATAATCAAGCCATGGATAACCCCAGGTATCCTTCTTTGCATCCGTACTCGTGATTTAATGCATCATCGTTTAAAAGAAACACCAAGTAATGAAGTTCTAAAACTGACATATACAAGGTATAGAAATTTTTGTACTAATCTCTTAAAAAAGTTAAAAATTAATTACTACAAATCTGAGCTGAATAAAAATAAAAACAATATTAAAAAGACGTGGCAAACTGTGAGAAGTATAACATATACAGAAAAGAAACAAAGCAGAAATGGCATTTTATTCAAAACGAAATCAAATCCTTTCGATGCTGTCAATAGTATAAACAACTATTATGCCAATGTAGGTAAGAATCTGGCATCCAACATTAAAAGTAACAAACTAAGTTGTACCTCAGATAACAGTGTACTACAATCATCTGCGCTCCAGAACTCTATTGGTCTAATAGAAACAGATGAATACGAAGTTAACAGTATAGTAAAAGGACTGAAAAATGATAGTGCGGTGGGTTTTGATGGCATTTCGGCAAGAGTCATTAAGGAATCTGCCTCTTTGTTAGTGCCCATCATCACATATATCTGCAACTTGAGTCTATCTTCTGGTATATTTCCGCAAAAATTCAAAACCGCAATTGTCACGCCTATCTACAAAACTGGCAATAGAGACAGTGTCGATAATTATAGACCTATTTCCATCTTACCAACAATGTCAAAAATTTTGGAAAAAATATTAAATACTCGACTGAAAACTTTTTTAGAGAAATATAAAATTTTATCACCACATCAATATGGATTCCGCACCGGAAGATCTACTGAAAATGCCGTGTCAGATCTGACGAACTATATTTCTGCTGAACTAGACAACCATAAGAAAGTTGTAGGAATATTCCTCGACCTTGCAAAGGCCTTCGACACTGTCTCTGTTCCCACACTCATAAAAAAGTTAGAGATTGTTGGAATACGAGGTAATACTCTGAGCTTAATGGAAGATTATTTGAAAGGGAGAATTCAGAGAACTAAGGTGGGTGGTGTAATAAGTGAGGAGGCTTTTATAACTTATGGTGTCCCACAGGGAAGTGTATTGGGCCCGACTCTGTTTTTGGCATACGTTAATGAACTGTGTAATTTAAAATTAGATAATGGACATATATTTTCATACGCTGATGACACTGCGTTAATTTTCGTTGGTACTAATTGGAAAGAGGCACAGGCTCGTGCTGAAAAAGGTCTAAACATAGTAACTCAATGGCTACGAGACAACATGCTTTCTCTGAATACAGAAAAGACAAAGTTTGTCCAATTCACTAATGCGCGCAGATTACCACCACCCATTCAAATAAAAGTTCACTTGGACTGTACGCCACTAAACTGTTATTGCCAAGAGCTACAATGTGTTTCAAATATCACGTATCTTGGAGTAAATATAGATCGAAAAATGACCTGGAGAACTCACATTGTTAACCTCAGCAAGAGAGTTCAAAAGTTAATCTTTATTTTTAAATATTTACGTGATGTTGCGGACCAAGCCTTATTATTTAGAGTATACAATGCACTCTGCAGGTCAATTCTAACTTACTGCATTACTTCGTGGGGTGGAACATTCTCTTCTGATATGCTTGTGTTAGAACGTGCACAAAGAGCGATACTCAAAGTGGCAATGTTCAAACCATTTAGATATCCAACTACAGAATTATACAAAGACTGCGAAATGCTAAATGTTCGACAACTATACATACCTAATCTTCTATTAGGTATACAAAAACAAACAACTCTAAAAGACAGACTTATATCAAGTAAAAAACGTAGAAAAGATTTAGTGTTTATAAGACAGAAATTCAATACTAAACTAGCAAACCGACATCAGAGTTTTCTTGGCCAATATTTATATAACAAAACCAGTAAAGTCATTACTAATCTGAGAACACACACGACTAGGCAAGCTAAAATCGAAATAAACAAGTGGTTGAAAACTCTCATCCACGATGAAACTGAAGATTTGCTCAAAGTTATCGTATGATTTATTTAAGAATCAAGTTAGCTTTACAGTATATATTTATAAAAAAAAAAAAAAAAACTTTCTGTCATTTAACGCCATGCATACACACAAACACACCCCCTCACACAACACATCACACACCACATCACACACACCCTCACACACAATAATAATATATATACTCATACTTATACGAAATTTTATACAGTCATACCTATCATTTAATAACTAAACCTCAATCTTAATGTATTATAGAAGGAAGTAGACTCCCACGACACAAGATTTTTTTCTTAGTGTGGGATCTGCATGTCATTATGTTAGAAAAATCATTACAATTTATTGTTTCAATTGAAATTAAGTTAAGAATAACAACTTGTAACTGTATATTGTGAAATAAATTATTATTATTATTATTCACGTTATTTATTTAATAACATAATTTTAAATTTTTTACAACATTCATATATAAAAAATAAATATTATAAAAAACTTAAAACTAGGATGCCGCCAGCAGCGGGGCAGGGCCTAAGCTACCAGCGGTTAGGACTGCAGAGAAAGGAACCTTCGGACAATGCGTGTCGTGTCGAGTATCACTGCCTTCTGTATCTGACCCTTGATCCAACCGTCTAGTGAGAGCCTCTTGAGGTGTTGGTCGAGGCTCTTCGCTATTAGGCCGTTCGCCGAAACGACTATCGGGACAATGATCGTCGAGTCAACATCCCACATGGCGGTTACCTCGTGAGCTAAGTCAAGGTACTTGCTGACTTTGTCCTTCTCGGCCTTCACGAGGTTCTCGTCATGTGGGATGTTATTATTATTATTATTATTATTATTATTATTATTATTATTAACTAAAATATAAAAAACAATTGTACCGACTTTAATAAGGGGCCATCTATATTTTATAACGACAAAGGAGTATTTCAATAAACAATTTCTAATTATTTCTGCTATGACTTATAGGTTGTCTAAATGCTTTTGTTGTAGTAGCTGTGTGTTTTATATAGTTCATAGTATTTTGTTTAATAAAGTCATATTAATTCTAAAAAAAAAAAATGAATCTAGCAAAATACTTCCCATTTTAGAGTAGGGAAAATGCCGTCACTCGCCTTTCCATCACGGGAGCAAAATCATTGTGAGCAGCCGTCCGCTGAGGTCAAGAATCCTTAATAAGAATCTTGCTCCGGTGGTAGGCCCGAACATAATCGCGTTTCTGCTCCTATGGAGGGGCTATCTTGCTCACCAAGACTGGCCCACAGATGTGTGGGGCCGCGCAAAAACAAAATGCACCTAACCCAAGCACATAAAAAAAACGATTTGTAATATTTTACCAAAAACCTCGTCTTACAATATCAATAAATTACCATGAAATACAACAGCTTAAAAAGCCCATAAGGAAAACCTGCAGCGGCTTATACCACTGGACAGTCATACATCGATACCATCTACCAAGCTGTCATGTTTAAAACCCTTTCTCTGAAAAGTGGTTCATTTTTTGCCACACAATTGGCCTCGGAATCACTAGAACATGATTTGCGAATTTATTGTCTTGCGCCTCTGAATACCAAACAGGCTATGTGATGATGATTCATTAAATTTTACGACGACTCTGAGGATTACGGGACGATAAATTAAGGAGTTACTTAGCAGTATATCAGCTAGAGTTAATTTACACCTTTCGGTTAAGTATCTTTTGGATTTTTTGCTGATGACTCAGATGCAAATTTTTAAGTTTAATTCTTATTTATGTTAGAGTTATATTTTTATATAATGAAAAAACTTGATTGATGGTCCTCAATGAAAAAAGCCATTACTATGAAGTTCCTACAGATGTCTAAGAATGTAATTGGACACCATCTCAATGCCTTGCGTTGCCACCAGAAAAAGTAACTCCCGATTCAGATATGACTGTAAATTTCAACATATAGGTACTTGTCCCCGTGGGGTGCCGGGCTAGAATGTCACCCCCCCATCTCTTCCCGTGGGTGTCGTAAAAGGCGACTAAGGGAAAAATACCGGAAGGTGGGCAGCAGCGCCTTCTGAGAAATTAACACCATTTACTGCGATCCCCAAGACGCCTGCCAAGCGTGGGGATTATGGCAAAACCCCCCCTATGATTAGCACAAAAACAATTCGGCCCCCAGTCCCCGGCAGCTCTATTATTCCTGGCCCTGGTAGCGGGCCAGGTAACGGTGGAGCAGGGGGTGCGAAGAATCTCCGGAAGATGCCCGGCTACCGCACTGAAACACGACGACCCTTGGCCCTGGCAACACACAACATACGTACGCTCAGGGAGGACTACAAGATTGTCGAGCTGGAGGAAGAATTAAACAAGTTACGCTGGGATGTCATGGGGTTATCGGAAGTCCGAAGACAGGGACAGGACACCGTTATCCTTGACTCAGGTAACTTGTTATTCTACCGGGAAGGTCACCAAAAGTCTCAGGGTGGTGTTGGGTTTCTCGTCCGGAAGTCCCTTGTTAACAATGTTGTCAAAGTCGAAAGTGTGTCGAGCAGGGTAGCGTACCTTATACTCAGAATCACCAAACGGTATTCGCTGAAGGTCATACAGGTTTACGCACCGACCTCGAGCCGCTCAGATGATGAAGTAGAGGCTATGTATGAGGAGATATCTGAAACCATACATGCCTCCGAAACATACTTCACCGTTGTTATGGGGGACTTCAACGCTAAGTTGGGCACACGGAATGGCGATGAGTTGAGAGTGGGGCCATTTGGATATGGGCAGCGGAACCAGAGGGGCCAGCGGCTGGTCGACTTCATGGAGAAGGAGGGACTCTTTGCGATGAACTCCTTCTTTGAGAAGCGACCATCCAGGAAGTGGACGTGGATAAGCCCCGATGGTTCAACAAAAAATGAGATCGAGTTTATCATGACGACCAGGAAGCAAATATTCAATGATGTCTCTGTGATCCATAAGGTGAAAACCGGTAGCGATCACCGTATCGTTAGAGGCACATTGAATATCAATGTAAAGCTTGAGAGGTCCCGTCTGATAAACTCCACGCTCCGTCCTGGCGTTGCCCAAATTCAAAACCCCGAGAGCTTTCAACTTGAACTACATAACCGCTTCCAGTGCCTAGCTGAATGCGAAACAGTGGACGAGATAAACAACGGGTTGGTGGAAGCTGTCCAAGCGGTGGGGTCTAAGTTCTTTAAGACCCCCCGCCGAAACAAACCGAAGAAACTCTCAGAAGAAACCATCAAGTTGATGGAAGACCGGAGTGAGATGAGACTGCAATCTTCAGCTGATATGTCGAACTACGGCAAGCTCAATAGACGAATTTCGAAGGCACTGCGACACGACTTGCGCGCCTTTAATACAAATCGTATTAAGGTCGCAATCGAGCGTAACCAAGGTTCCAAAGTGTTCGCAAAAAATTCGTCTATAGGACAAAGCCAAATGACCAAGCTGAAGATCGACGATGGCAGAATCATCTCATCAAAACCGGAGATTCTGAGAGAGCTTGAGAGGTTTTATGGACAGTTATACACCTCGACACAAGAACCCGTTGTCAGTACAGCTCAGGACAAGAGAGCTAAACTGACCCGACACTATACCGAAGACATCCCGGACATCAGCCTATACGAGATTAGAATGGCTCTCAAGCAGCTTAAGAACAACAAGGCGCCAGGTGATGACGGAATCACGACAGAACTTCTGAGAGCGGGTGGAAAACCGGTACTCTTAGTCCTCCAGAAGTTATTTAATTCCGTCATCCTTGAAGGTAAAACGCCAGAAGTATGGAACAGAAGTGTAGTGGTACTGTTCTTCAAAAAAGGTGACAAGACCTTGTTGAAGAACTACAGGCCCATTTCACTTCTAAGCCATGTTTATAAGCTGTTTTCGAGAGTCATTACGAATCGTCTTGCTCGTAGGTTTGATGACTTCCAGCCTCCCGAACAAGCCGGGTTCCGAAAAGGCTTTAGTACCATAGACCACATACATACGCTCCGCCAGATTATACAGAAGACTGAGGAGTATAATCGGCCATTATGTTTAGCGTTTGTGGACTATGAAAAAGCCTTCGATTCAATCGAAACCTGGGCCGTACTGCAGTCTCTTCAGCGATGCCAAATTGACTATAGGTACATCGAAGCGCTGAAGTGTTTGTATAGGAACGCCACCATGTCGATTCGACTACAGGACAAGAGCACGGAACCAATCCAACTGCAGCGAGGCGTGCGACAGGGAGACGTTATTTCTCCGAAACTGTTCACGAATGCGTTGGAGGACGTTTTTAAGCTCTTGAACTGGAAAGAATTCGGCATCAACATCTATGGCGAATACATCACTCACCTTCGTTTTGCCGATGACATAGTCATAATGGCAGAGTCGCTTGAAGAACTCAGTACAATGCTCAGCGACCTCAGTAGAGTTTCCCAGCAGGTGGGTCTTAAAATGAACATGGACAAGACGAAAATTATGTCTAATGTCCATGTTGCACCCGTACCAGTAGTTGTTGGGAACGATACGCTCGAAGTTGTTGACCATTACATATACCTCGGACAGACTGTCCAGTTAGGTAGGTCCAACTTTGACAAAGAGGTCGCCCGAAGAATCCAACTCGGATGGGCAGCGTTCGGGAAGTTACGCGACATCTTCTCGTCGAAGATCCCGCAAAGCCTGAAGACCAAAGTCTTCAACCAGTGTGTGTTGCCAGTGATGACTTATGGCACTGAGACGTGGTCCTTAACTGTGGCCCTTATGGACAAGCTCAGAGTCGCTCAACGAGCTATGGAGAGAGCTATGCTCGGAGTTTCTTTGCGCGATAAAATCCGGAACGTGGATATTCGCCAAAGAACCAAAGTCACGGACATAGCTCTCAGAATCTGCAAGTTGAAGTGGCAATGGGCGGGCCACATTGCTCGTAGAACTGACAACCGTTGGGGAAGAAAGGTTCTCGAGTGGTTACCACACTACACCGGAAGACGTAGAGTTGGTAGGCCCCCCACTAGGTGGACTGACGACATCGTGAAAGTCGCTGGTAGCCAATGGTTACAAGCGGCTAATAGCCGTTCTTTGTGGCGCTCTATGGGGGAGGCCTTTGTTCAACAGTGGACGTCTTCCGGCTGATGATGATGATGATGAGGTACTTGTCCTATCCTTAAACCGGAATACTACAATAAACTTAAACATTGCTGCTTTGTAGCTCAACTAATAACAATGCCCTAATAATTCATTATAAATGAGATTTATTATGTTTAACCCTCATGCAATAACAACTAAAAGTCTAAACTGTCTTTCATAGGGCCGGTAAAATAGAAGTTTTTTTATAGGCTCCTACAAATTGTAGTTTTAATTTGATATCTTTTAATACAAGACGAAAAATCAAGTCCAACCAGAACAAGTTTCGGTAGGGTCTGCTAGACAACTATAAAAGACCGACATAGAAAATGAGAGATTCTCCCAATGTCTCTCGGTAAGAACTTAAGCTGAGGTCCATACATCAGTAGTATTCTTGAGCCCAGTACTGTGGTACGGTAGAAAGCGCTTTTCTCCTCCTACGCCCTTCTCAGTAGAAGTGCCTTCGGCACCTCCCCCTCCAGGGCCTTCTCTCACCTAAAGTCCGGTGTAGTTGAACAACCGTCATCGGCAGTCAACAGCTAAATCCTCCCTTAAAAATGAGAGATTCTATAAATACTAGCTACTTTTTACATCCTAACGTTCAAAATTAAATTCAAATAAATCTACACAAAATATTCTCTGAACCGATCCCAATTGAATAGCATTTATAGCGCTTACGTTGTCATAAAAGTAGTAACCCCTATAATGGAGGCCCAGACAGGCTTGCATTAGACGATTTTGCTGAAAAAGATCCTCTCAGACCCGTGTTAAGCAACTTGGCACCCACTAAACTATCTTAAGATAATAAGGATCAAACCCTTTGAAAGGGTGCGGGCAAGAGTCAATATTTGCAAATAAGTATAAGACGTTATTTAGATGCGAGACACGATCGCCTGGTCGAGACTCGGCCGTCCTGCCTTACAAGGGTCCCGTTGTCGTCCGATAATTTATAAAATTCTGTAGTTTGCAATGTTAACATAGATTGTAACATTTTCAAACCTAATTGCTTACAAATACCTTTTACAAAAAACAATGTATTTGTTTTGTAGAAGAACTTTCTCTCATTATAGGTAACGGTATTTTTTGTGATCTTTGCATCAATTTAAATAAAAAAAGAAGAAAGGGTACCCTCTAAAACCCTCGAAAATATACGAGTGAGGAAAAAATTTAAGACAAGTACTCGTATATATAGTCATATAAAGTACCTCGCCTTTCAGGTAACGTCGCCTGATTTGAGTCTAAGTTCGATAGATCTTTGCTATATTTTTTTGGAATTTATTAACATATGAAACTCCTAATTATAACTTACTTATTTCTATATTTTTCTGCGATATTTTTTGGTATTTAGGCTTGATATAAAAATACCTAACAATTTCGTACTAATGTGTCTATTTTCGTACCTACTAAAACGTTATGTTCTTTGGGCCTTTTAAATTGACATTATATTGACATTTATTTTTATCTTTTATTTGTATCATCTTGAGTGTAGTATAATGTATACGGATAAACGTATACTTACTACTGCTTAGTAGTAGGTATACAAAATCAAAGACGTGTTTATTTTTGTGTTTTAATGACGAAGTCTGGTTGATGGACTCTTATATGAGGGTAATATAGTAAGAGCATAATGTTCGCAACACGTCCTGCCCTCATGGGCAACCGGAAAAGTCGTATTCAACTCCTGGAAGAGACGAACATTTTGTGCTCTAAAAATGTTGAAAGTATTAGGGACTGTAAATTTGTTTATTATATAAGAAGATTTCATAATATTTGAAAAGTATACAAACTTAATGCTCCGGAACCAATTCTCCGTATTGAGTAACGTTGCTGACCAGGCTATTATGCAAATCTTCCTATCTGCGTCTATACAGAGAGAGGTTTATTTGGCGAGGTCCTTTGAGATCTCTTCAGTGGGTGTATTAAATTTTTCATAACTGCCCGCTCAAGTCTTTCTAGTGCATTTATTAAAGTCACTTTTCGTATTTGCTGTTCGTTATTTGATGTTGGATATTTCTGAATAAAAAAGTTGGAATAGTTTTCTGTCAGCATTTATGACTTTATGGTTCTGGTACTTCTGATATATCCATATATCCGTTTTTCCCACATTTGTTACAGTTTCGGGTTATTTTAAATTGCTTACCCATTACACCCCTAGGTATGACTTGAATGTCTCAATTTGTTTTTACTTAATTGTGACGTAACAGGCTACACTAGGCCCTTCCACCGTGCGGTGAAGCTCAAGCCGGCGGTGGGTATCGAAGCATGGACCTGCGGCAAGGCAGTCATTAGCTATAACCGCTTGGCTATCATTGTTAACTCACTTATTTGTATATCAAGAAAGTTAACCTAGAATTACGGGCTGTCATGGACAGATATTGGCACACAACATTAGGTGCCTGGCTACAGCTTTTCTATTAGAGTGTGTGTGTTTGGTATCCAAGTGAGCAATCGTATATGCCCTAACGCCATACGGTGAAGCTCAACCCCGTAGGGGAATTCAAACCGTAGAATCTCTAAACACATACTTGGCCATAACTGTATCAAGATTTAACTCTCAAAACTGTTATTAATGCATAACAGCTACTATTATTACCCCGTGGGGTGCCGGGCTAGAATGTCACTCCCTATAGCTACCTGTGGGTATCGTAGGAGGCGACTAAAGGTATATTACCGGTGTGGACAGAAGCGCCTTCTGAGGAACTGATAATTTAAACTGCGATTTTCAAGACGCCCGCCAAGCGTGGGGATTATAGAGAACCCCCCCTTAATGGGGGAGGCTGTGTTCAGCAGTAGACAATCAAGCTGATACAGTATATACTAATATTAGACGTTACTGAAAGCACTTTGATATAAATTCGAAATGCGATAAGTTTCTTCCTGCTTGTGTAACAGTATCACATCTTCCAATTGATACACGTTTAATTAGACTTAGATAATAAAAAAAAAATAATAATATGGCGAAATTAATATTATTATACTCATATCTGATTGCGTACAAAATTGTGTTCCATTTTTTTCGTTTTTACGAATGCTTTCCCTAACAAATGAGGTACGAATTTAATTTCAAAAAGTATACGCTATGCTCACGTATGAAATGGATACCATTTATTTTTTATCAAATTAGTCATATTACGAGAGAGCACGTTCTCTTTTGGTTACCTTCGTGTCTTGTAGGAGCATTTCAATGAATGCTGAGGGGAATTTATTGAACGTAGAAAATTCTTTGTTTTTTTTTTTTACAATAAAGCAGACTGCAACTGTTTAACGCTGTTTAAGTAAAAAAGCTTTTTAAGTAGCTGATAGGTACCTAAGTGATGATGTGGTCGAAGATGTTAGTTACTGGCACTCCAGGACAGCAGCCGGTACACATCGTTACGTGGTTAGCGACAGAGTTTCTATATATGCATGGGTGGTAGCTAGCCATCGGGCATTAACAAAATAAAACATTTAACGAAAATAAATAATATGCAGTCTTTCGCAGAGGTTTCTTATTTTTTCAATTAATTTATACTTTTAAATATAATTTTTACCGGTTTCTTTACGTGGTTTTCTGGTAGATTTTATCTAAAATGCATAGTAAACATACAAAAGACTTCGTGACCTAAAACTACCTACGGCTCAGTACTTATCTAAAAACTTTAGCAAGAGTCTGCAGAATGGACATTAAAAGTCCTACGCCTTGCAGTTACCAGCTATTAAGATAAAATCCGAATCACGTTCAAGAATATAGCAGTTTGACAATATTTTGAGTGGGGCTACTTTTAAAACAATCTTCTGGTAAATTTAAAGGAATTTATAGCTAGGCAATTTTTTTTCGACTGTATTTTTTTGTATAACATATGTGTAGCATAACACTTTACAGAGTGTACCGATTTTGATGGTTTTGTTATTCGAAAGCTGGTGCTATTTAAGTTTGAGTGAGATCTGACGAGAACTATTTGAGTTATCCCCAAATATGCGTATTTCATGTTTGAAGTCGGTTTTTGGCTTAAAAAATATTGTCAATAATTTTCACTGTTTTTACAAGGGCTCGCGAGTTGACAAAAAATTGTAAAATCGGAAGGTGCCATCTCACGCACACTTGCTAGTTTCACGCTCGCGAATCTGGGGAACGATTTCCCATTGAGGTAAAACTATTTTGTACTCTAAAAATTGTAGATGAGGTAATTTTTTCTTTGTTCTTCTTCGAAAGGTAAAAGTCAAAACGAATATCAGAAAATGATAATATAAACTGCATGTACAAGTGGGAGTTTGACTCGGGCACTGTTAGTTGCGTCCAACGTATTTCTTTTTACAGCTTAGTTTTGACACCATCCCGCCTCTTAATTTTTTTATATTAATTAGCTAAGATTTTTTTACCTGTAGATGAGTTGTGTGCCCTCCATATTTACTAGACGAATGCAGGGTAATTACCGTAGTCACTACCAGTCATGCACTTCTGAGCGTCCGGTGAATACTCTATGTATTTCAACTCTCTGTTAATTAGTGCAGAGACAGACAAGCCGGTGCTGTCAACGTCTGCCCATTACAGTTACAGTATCACCATCGTGTGTCACAATGCTCTCTCTCGTATGCCCGGTAATTTCGCTTGCTACAGTGCTGTTCAAACCTAAACACAGCAGTGTTTGCTAAACACTGCTGCTTGGAGGTAATATATGTAACCCTGCAGTCGTACCCACCAAGACGACCTCTTGCTTAAAAGGCCTACCACCTGGTTAAATAAGTAAATAGATTTGTGGTCCAGTGTGGTAAGCAGGCTATGCATACAACATAACTTCTGTTGCTTAAGAGCTGCTGCTTGAGCGCACCGTTATATTTTAGCGACAGATTTTTGACATAATGGTGAAAGCTATCCAAGCGAGCATTCGCAAAATGCCCTACCACCAAAATGTGAAGATAAAAGCCAAACCGGAAGAACTCTGCGAGACTCTGCGAGCGCACGATCGAGAGAAATGAAGAAATGTTTCTCTCGATCGTGCGCTCGCAGAGTCAAGATCTCCTGAGGATGCTTCGTGTAGAAACGAAACGCGTCGAAAAATTCTTCCGATTTGGCTGCGTGGCGTTTGTGACGTCACGTCGGCTTAGCAGGAAAATTAGGCGGAATAGTTATTAGATATATTTTTGTATTTTTTTAAGTGTTTTATTAAAATATTTTAAAAATATTTGTTATTATTATATATTATATAATATGGATTTCCGCAAAGTAACGCCTGAATCTATTAATTAAAAATGTGAAGGTTTAAGTACAAATGCCACCAGGGGGCTGCGACAGTCCATGGTTATTGGCACTAGGCTTTGGCTGCTTCTACAAAATTGTATACTTAATTAAAAATATTTACAATTAATATTATCTGGAAGTGTCCAACATCGTCAACAAGGAAAAAAAATATCATATTCATTAGTTACCTATTTTGCATTATCAAATATATGAATTTTATCTCATAACATTTAACTTTAATTTATGTTTTCCGGGTGATATGTGAAACAGGCTCTTATGTCTTTGACCTTACCCTACCTGTTGTTCCAAAAGAATTGAATTATGGTATTGCATGTCAAAAAGCAGTAAAGCAAAAGAATGATGATATCAAAATTTCAACAACCATTGTTGTTGTCAGGGGTGAGAAGATAAGTTAATAATATAATGATCTATTATAGCTCCCTATGCCTACTCGACTATTTCCACTGTCTAACTCACATAACTTATAATACTTTATTTGCTACTCATTAAGCCTTTCATCAAAATAATAAAGTTCATTTTCCTCTAACAGCGTTGAGGTTAACTTTGTGGGTCAATAAACAATCGTGCCGTTATTATGTTTATGGTATAATGTCAGAATAAAATGTTTCCAGTACTAGGTAAGCGCGTCATTAATTCGAATTTTATTCACATTAGCTCGGTGTCACTAAAACAGTATGGACTTATTTTACAACACATATTATATCATTACAAGGGAAGAAAAAATATTTATTTCGAAGCAATGATAGCTGTGCGGTAATAGCTATATCATCCATATAGCTATTCTTATTATTTATATCATCCATACTGCCGTGGCACAACTTCATGGTTCAATCCCCACCGCTGCCGGCTTGCGCTTTACCGCATAGTGGAAGGGCATTTTAAGAATGTTCGCCGGACTAACTTGGTATTTGAGGGACAAACCAAATAGAAAATCTATCGCCAGGCACCTAACAGTATGTAACGGCAACAGTTCTTTAAGACTAGTAGAATTACAGGCACATGAAACTTAATAACTGTTCTCAGGGTGATGGGCGCAGCACAGTTCAAACAGAGACAGAGCAAGTAACATGCATCTATTATAGGCAGAGTCTACCGCTCAACATCAGGTGGGCCTCGTGCTTGTTCCGTCACAATCTTATACAATAAATAATAGGGCTGGAGCATTTAGACTGCCTATGAGTCTGCTATGACTTATAGGTTGTCTAAATGCTTTTATTACTGTAGCTGTAGTACTTATTGTATATAGTTCGTAGTATTATGTTTAACAAAGGCATACCGCTGGTAAAAAAAACTAACAAGCTTCGCTTAGGTTTGAAATCACCATGTTTCACATACTCGTAAGCTATGTCAACATGAATTTTATAAGATGGAAAACTTTTACTTTGAATTGAATTCGAACCCGCAACCATTCGTCCCTGGAGCACACTCTTCCAATTTGAGCTACCATGAGGTAAAGATGTCATAGTTCGGATTTATTATCTGGTCTTGATTCTAACAACTACTCATTCCGACCTGTGCCGCCACGCCGTGCACACCTGTCTACAGCTCCGCCAGTATCTCCCAGTGAGACCGCAATAGTCCCCGCACTATTGCCGTCTCACTCGGGTCATCGTTCCGACGCTAGTTGCAGACCAGTGCCTTGGAATACGCAGTCCTGACGAAGTTTTTGTTTTGTGTGCAGAAGCTGAGCAGCCGCCGAACGCCGAGCAACGCGAGCTACGAGCTCGCCGTGCCGTCGCGCAGAGGCGCTCTAAGACGTCAGGCATTACCACCTACCCAAGTCCCTTGTTTCGGACGAACAACATCATATCGGGCTGGTGGTCTTGTTTTGACCGCACTTTTCGGTGCGCATTTCACCACTTTACTACCCGACACAACATAGTAACAGTCGCGTAACAACACACTTTGTGCTGTTAAGCGACGTCGTTCAGGCGTGGGGTAGCGTCAGCCAAACCCGTCTGAACGATCAAATCCGCCATTTGCTGCGGTCGCAGTGTGACACCCTACGGTGACAACGGCCACTGTTGTTGTTTTGGTTTAACCTTGCACCGTGGCCTTTCCCGCTTCACGGGTCAGCCGAAGCAAGCTGGGCTCCGGGATTACTGGCCTTGGGGTCGCCCCTAGTCAACCCCGGAGTAGCGCTTAGGAGCACCCCTCTCCGCCGAGAAAAAAGCTCGGAGAGGGTACACAACTAGGGCACACCCTAGGTACACACTCCCTCTCACACAGTGAGCTCACAAGGTGTGTGAGGGAATTCAAACCCTTGATAGGGCGTCCTGAGTATTCCCCTCAGGATGCAGTCCCGTCCCTCTAACGGTGAGGTGCAGGTCCTTCAGACCTTCGCCCTCCGCCACCCCGATCTGTATGTTGCTCATATGCAACTCCTAGAAGAGGAAGCGAGTGCCCGCCTCACGGACACTCTTATTGCTCCCTCCGGGACTTCAATCCCGGAGGCCAACGTCCCTCCTCTGACCCGGTCCTTCTCAGAGGACAGCCCGCTTTCGCCCGCCCCGGGCCCGGACAATAGACGCACGGTGGCAGCCCCTCCCCGTGAGAGGTCTCGCTCGCGCTCACCGATCGGGAGGCCAGCGAGCACCCGTCCCTCCATCGCCGTTGTCGAGCCCACTTCGGACTCCGAAACGGAGATGGAAGTAGATCCGAGTCGCGCCTTACGCACTGACTCGGACTCCGACAACGACGGCTATACCGTCGTTGACCGCAAACGCAAGCGTGCTCCTAAAGCCGCTAGTTGCGCAACTTCCGCCCCTCCCGCCAAGGCACCCGCTAAGGCCCCCGCCTCCGGCAAGAAGCCGACCCCCGCCCCGCGCCCCGCGTCTCCTCCCTCCGCTCCGGCCACTACTGCCGCGTCCCCTCAGGACGCGAGCGCGCGCCGCGAAAAACCGCCTCCACCCCTGTTCATTCAGGACAAAACCAAATGGGACATGCCCCTTTAGTTTCGGATCGTGGGATCCATTACACTAATGCCCGCTCCACGCAGCAGGGCATTAAAGTCCAAGTGCCCACCAGTAGCGACCACAGAGCGCTAACAAAGCTCCTCCGTAAAGAGAGCATAAGTTTTCATACTTATGCGCTCGAAGAGGAGAAAGTCCTTCGCGTTGTGATTCGCGGTGTGCCTAAGGAGATACATACCGATGCGGTATGTGACGACCTTAAAGCACAAGACTTCCCTGTGCATGCGGTTCACCGCATGTACAGCGGGAAGGACCGCAGTCCATATGACCTAGTACTCGTAGTACTAGACCGTACACCAGAGGGCAAGGCCATTTTTAATTTAAAAAAGGTCTGTGGCCTCTCAGGACTCGATGTCCAAGCCCCATACAAAAATGGAAGTCCCTCGCAGTGCCATAACTGCCAACTATACGGGCACGCCTCCCGTTTCTGCTTCGCTCGCGCTAGGTGCGTTAAGTGCCTAGGCGATCACGCGACAGCAGCGTGCACTCGCACCCGGGATTCGCCGGACCCACCCAGTTGTGTTCTATGCGGTGCTCAAGGGCATACCGCGAATTACCGTGGTTGCCCTAAAGCACCACGAGTGAACCACAGGGTGGCAAGGCATAGGCCGACCCGTCCCTCTTACGACCGTTACCAACGGGTAAGCCCTAAACTAACGGTAGTACCTGCCTCACAGGTAATACCCGCGCCGCTCCCAGCCCGTAACGCATGGTCTAAACCACCCAGTATGGTTAAGACCGTCGCTACCGCCCGCGCCCCGGCCCGCGCGCCCGCACCCGCGCCCGCACCCGCACCCGCCCGCGCCGCGGCCCCTGCCCGCGCACCGGCCCCGGCTCGCCCCGCGCTCCCGGCACCCGTCGCCAACACCATTCGCGCGCCTCCCCGCGCCGCTTCCCGGCCACAAGCTCCACCTATGCCATTGATGGCTGCCCCTCTTCAAGAGGCAATCAACCTAGTCAGCGATCTGGCTATGTCGGTTGACATCAATGAGGTACAAGAGCTATTCCACAAGATGCAATACGCTCAATCCCCAGCGGACGTGATCCAATACACATTGGAACACGCGAATTTACTTAGCGCCCTTAAGCGCTTCGTTCCCCAGGCCCCTCCCCAGTACAACCACTATGGGTAGTACAACCGAACGCACGAAACCGTACTCAGTTTCGTTAGCGTCATTTAACGCTGACGGCCTCTTCAGACAACGTGACCTCGTCCACGACTTTTGTTGTACCCACCTTATCGATATCATATGCGTGCAGGAAACCTTTCTAAAACCGGGGAAGGCGAACCCTAGGTTTGCCAATTACAGAAAGGTACGTGATGATAGAGTGAACTCCCGTGGGGGAGGCACTCTTATCTATTACAAAAGGTCCCTGCACTGCATTCCCCTACCTACCCCGACTCTTGTTAATATGGAAGCATCTTGTTGCCTCCTAGCTATGACTGGTCATCAACCTATAGTCATGGCATCCTGTTACCAAGCTTGCAAAAAGCCGATCGTCCGAGCTGACTTAGAAGCCCTATTCTCATTAGGAAGCGCCGTCATTCTGATTGGCGACTTCAACAGTAAGCACATCCTATGGAATTGTAACGTCAACAATCCCAGAGGTATTGCACTTGAAAACCTAATCGCAGAACTTAACTTTGACATAATTGCGCCCACTGAGCCCACTCACTACCCTTATATGGAAGACCACCGATCTGACTTGCTTGACATGGCACTATTCAGAGGCGTAACACTCCGGGTACGCTCCATAGAAGTGGTTCACGAGCTTCACTCTGACCACCGACCCATTATACTGCGACTAGGTCCCGACCCAACGACTGACCTCCCCCGCCCCACTAAGACGATAGTGAACTGGAAGCAAGTAGGCGATGCCCTAAAGGCTATCAGTTCACCGGACCTAGACAAGATCCCTGACGACATCCTGACAAAAGATGACATAACCCTTGCGATCGATTCGTTCACCAATCACCTCTCCACCGTAGTAGGTGCATCCGCAAAGGAGGTCATAGTGCCGGACGACCGGCGCCTTGTCATTCCAGCGGATGTGAGACGATTGGTGACGGAGAGTAAAGCAGTGACCCGACATTACGACTCTTACCCCAGTAAAGAGAACAAAACTAAGAAACGCCACTTTGAACGCATGGTTCAAAGTCGCATGTCTGAGTTGCGTGATCAACAATGGGGCGATAAACTTTCAAACCTCGTGCCAAGCCACCATGCTTACTGGGACTTGGCGCGAGGCTTGAAAGGAAGTAACCATAACGACATGCCTCCCTTATACAGACCAGTCCCACTAGTCCCAGCGTTCTTTGACGAAGACAAAGCTGAGTGCCTAGCTGATAGCCTAGAGGCTCAGTGTTCCCCTAACGTAGATCACGTTGACCAAGCTCACCTCGATTCGGTGGATGCTGAAGTCGAACGTAAAAGCTCTGTGGTCACCTCTGAACTCCCACCAATCACCTTAGCGACTTACGCTGAGGTGGAGAGACTGATCAAGGCCCTCCGACCGCGCAAATCCCCCGGTGCCGATGGCATCTCCAACAGGGTTCTTAAAACCCTCTCTCCTCCTCTCATCCATCTCTTAGTCAGCATCTTCAATGCTGCTATGAGCCACTGCTTATTCCCAGACACCTGGAAATGTGCAAATGTCATTGGCATTCACAAACCAGGCAAAAGCTCATCTGACCCCACCAGTTACCGCCCCATCAGCCTCCTCAGTGCCTTAGGCAAACTTTACGAGCGGTTACTTGCAAACCGTCTCCAGTCCCATGCTAAGGAACACCACCTTATCCCAGATGAGCAGTTTGGCTTCAGACCCGGACACTCATGCGTCCAACAGGTGCACCGCCTCACGGAGCACATCATTGAGGGCTTCAATAAGTACCCCAAACCCCAGACTACGCTAGCAGTCTTCCTCGACGTAGCGAAAGCTTTTGACAAAGTCTGGCACAACGGCTTGATCTACAAGCTATACCAATTTGGCGTGCCAGAACGTCTTGTGCTCATCCTACAAGACTTCCTTAAAGCCAGAAGCTTTCGCTATCGCGTGGAAGGCACCCTCTCCTCCCCCCACCCAGTCAGAGCCGGAGTCCCTCAGGGCTCCGTGCTATCACCTATTCTCTTTGCACTGTATACCAGTGACATCCCACGCTCTCAGCCCAAAGTATTCCTAGCCCAATATGCGGATGATACCGCCATTTACACCACTGGGTGGCATATCAACAGACAGTCCTATTTCGTCATGCAACGGGCCATCACCGAGATCGGTGACTGGTTCCGAAAATGGCGCATCGCGGTCAACCCAGCTAAAAGCACAGCTATGTGCTTTACTGAGAAGACACGCTCCCCTTACCCGAAACCGCTTATTTTGTTCGACGAACCCATTCCCTGGGTTCCTAGAACAAAATACCTCGGAGTCACCCTTGATCGTCATCTCACCTTTAACGATCACATAACAACCGTCCGTAACAGAGCGGCCTTCATAATGGGTCGCCTTGGTCCCCTACTTCGCAAAGAGAGTAAAATGTCTCTTAGTAATAAGAAGACACTTTACACTGCCTGCATCCGCCCCATCATGACTTACGCATCAGTAGTGTTTAGTCATGCTAGTGAGGCCCACCTTCATAAACTTCAAGTCATCCAAAACCGTTTTCTTCGTAATGCAACCGGCGCCCCGTGGTATATCCGGAACACCGAGTTGCATTGCGACTTAAACCTTCCCTCTCTAGCGCAGTTCAATAAGGACTGCGCCCGCCGATACTTTGATCGAGCGCCCCACCACCCGAACCCATTGGTTGTCCAGGCATCGAACTACTCGACTGCCTCTTCTATCCCATTTTTCAAACCCCCCCGTCGCCGACCACGGCAGGTATTAGACGACCCGGATGACCCCATCGCAGCCATTACGTTGGCAGCTTTAGCGTTATCCGCAAATCGTCGAGGTAAAATCCCCAGGTGTGAGGTAATCAGAGGTCACACAATCAAACACCGAGCTCGCCGGCGAGCTCGAGGCAAAAACAAGGTCACGATAAATTGCTCTCCAAATAGTCAAAGAGTATTATTCAGTAGGGCCCAATTGTGCAACACTGCAGTTGCACAGAGGCATTTTGCTCCGATCCCCCCCATGTCTCTCGACAGCGAGACAAGCCGAGGTCCGAACCACAGTGGTGCCCTTGAGCTCGCTGTCAACCCCTCCTATAGTAGCGGTACGTTTTCGGCGTCCGCAGGAGACGGAGGTAGAAAGCGCTTTTCGCCTTCTACGCCCGTCTCGGGAGAAGTGCCTTCGGCACTTCTCCCTCCCGGGCTATTGTAGGGTCAGGCCCTCGCCCAAAACCCGGTGGAGCTGGACGACCGCACAGGCGGTAGCCAGCATCTATGTCCTCCCTAAATAAAATAAAAATCTAACAACTACTTTTTGTATCAACGCCTCCGAAGCGAATAAGCTCTTAATGTAGTCTTTTCTTTTGGGGTTCCAACAATGCGAACTAAACTTGGTCGTAGTTTAATTTATTTTGACTACAGATGTCGCTCTGTCTCATTAAAACGATTATGTAATAAGAACGAAATAATAAATTCAAACATATGACTGACTGAATATTTTATATATGAAACATCAAATTTAAACCTTATTCTAAGGTTAGGCAGTTAAAAGCAAATAGTAACTTTTTAGTTTTCTTACATTTCTTACTGTTAATACTGTCAACAGCGTTCGTGACCACCTTTTCATTTTGAGTGAAATGTTACCGATAACGCATCTTAATAGGTCATTTCCATAAATAACACGTGGTTATGTACAAATATGGTTAGGTTTATTATGTTTTAACTAAGCTTAATCCAGTAGCTAAATGAGATGTCCAGTCCATGCTTACCGTTCTTGGTTTCCGCTAAATAATTAAAGAATCTCAAATTTGGACTACGCATAAAGTAGTGAATTTTATTAGGAAATAAAATTTAAGGTATTTTCACCACTTTTGAAGCAATGATGGCTCAGTGGCATTGGCTATGGACTGTCGCGCAGCAGGTCCATGGTTCGAATCCCACCGCAGGCTTGAGCTTCAACGCATGGTGGAAGGGCATTTTGCGAATGCCCACCTGGCTAGCGACCACCCTGAAGTAGAAAATCTGTCGCCTAGCACCCAACGGTGTGTTCAGCAGTCCTTGAGAGCCAGTGAAATTACAGGCACATGAGACTTAACAACTATGTTTCAAAGTGACGGGCGCAGTGCAATTCGCAAATTGTGGTAAAATGCATCTGTTATAGGCAGAGGTTAGACCACTTAACATCAAGTGGGCCTCGAGTTTGTTCCGTCACAATAGCAAAAAAAATACACTATGACGTGAATTTTTCAAATGTTGAAGTGCGTGAAACCACAAAATTCAATTGCAGCTGAATTCTTTACTGAGTTTCACAAAATTGCACAACAATATAACGTATTTTTTTTTTTTAATATTGTTAAGTTTGCAATAACGCCTGCTAAGCGAATTACATTACAAAATTACAAATTTATGAGAGAAAAAATTACAGTCATGTGCGGGATTCGAACCCGCGTCCATCCACCCCTTTAGCCGGGGTATGCTCTAACCAATTGAGCTAACATGACACAATGACTCATAACTGTAATTCTTGCTCTCATTCTTCAACCATCGTAATGGGATGGAGCGACATCTATAGTCCAACTTGCGTTGTACTACAAACAAGACCAATTTTGCAATTGGTTTTAAACTTGTAAATGATGACGCAACCTTATAATTTTAATATTGTTAAGTTTGCAATAACGCCTGCTAAGCGAATTACATTACAAAATTACAAATTTATGAGAGAAAAAATTACAGTCATGTCCTGGATTCGAACCCGCGTCCATCCACCCCTTTAGCCGGGGTATGCTCTAACCAATTGAGCTAACATGACACAATGACTCATAACTGTAATTCTTGCTCTCATTCTTCAACCATCGTAATGGGATGGAGCGACATCTATAGTCCAACTTGCGTTGTACTACAAACAAGACCAATTTTGCAATTGGTTTTAAACTTGTAAATGATGACGCAACCTTATAATTTTAATATTGTTAAGTTTGCAATAACGCCTGCTAAGCGAATTACATTACAAAATTACAAATTTATGAGAGAAAAAATTACAGTCATGTGCGGGATTCGAACCCGCGTCCATCCACCCCTTTAGCCGGGGTATGCTCTAACCAATTGAGCTAACATGACACAATGACTCATAACTGTAATTCTTGCTCTCATTCTTCAACCATCGTAATGGGATGGAGCGACATCTATAGTCCAACTTGCGTTGTACTACAAACAAGACCAATTTTGCAATTGGTTTTAAACTTGTAAATGATGACGCAACCTTATAATTTTAATATTGTTAAGTTTGCAATAACGCCTGCTAAGCGAATTACATTACAAAATTACAAATTTATGAGAGAAAAAATTACAGTCATGTGCGGGATTCGAACCCGCGTCCATCCACCCCTTTAGCCGGGGTATGCTCTAACCAATTGAGCTAACATGACACAATGACTCATAACTGTAATTCTTGCTCTCATTCTTCAACCATCGTAATGGGATGGAGCGACATCTATAGTCCAACTTGCGTTGTACTACAAACAAGACCAATTTTGCAATTGGTTTTAAACTTGTAAATGATGACGCAACCTTATAATTTTAATATTGTTAAGTTTGCAATAACGCCTGCTAAGCGAATTACATTACAAAATTACAAATTTATGAGAGAAAAAATTACAGTCATGTGCGGGATTCGAACCCGCGTCCATCCACCCCTTTAGCCGGGGTATGCTCTAACCAATTGAGCTAACATGACACAATGACTCATAACTGTAATTCTTGCTCTCATTCTTCAACCATCGTAATGGGATGGAGCGACATCTATAGTCCAACTTGCGTTGTACTACAAACAAGACCAATTTTGCAATTGGTTTTAAACTTGTAAATGATGACGCAACCTTATAATTTTAATATTGTTAAGTTTGCAATAACGCCTGCTAAGCGAATTACATTACAAAATTACAAATTTATGAGAGAAAAAATTACAGTCATGTGCGGGATTCGAACCCGCGTCCATCCACCCCTTTAGCCGGGGTATGCTCTAACCAATTGAGCTAACATGACACAATGACTCATAACTGTAATTCTTGCTCTCATTCTTCAACCATCGTAATGGGATGGAGCGACATCTATAGTCCAACTTGCGTTGTACTACAAACAAGACCAATTTTGCAATTGGTTTTAAACTTGTAAATGATGACGCAACCTTATAATTTTAATATTGTTAAGTTTGCAATAACGCCTGCTAAGCGAATTACATTACAAAATTACAAATTTATGAGAGAAAAAATTACAGTCATGTGCGGGATTCGAACCCGCGTCCATCCACCCCTTTAGCCGGGGTATGCTCTAACCAATTGAGCTAACATGACACAATGACTCATAACTGTAATTCTTGCTCTCATTCTTCAACCATCGTAATGGGATGGAGCGACATCTATAGTCCAACTTGCGTTGTACTACAAACAAGACCAATTTTGCAATTGGTTTTAAACTTGTAAATGATGACGCAACCTTATAATTTTAATATTGTTAAGTTTGCAATAACGCCTGCTAAGCGAATTACATTACAAAATTACAAATTTATGAGAGAAAAAATTACAGTCATGTGCGGGATTCGAACCCGCGTCCATCCACCCCTTTAGCCGGGGTATGCTCTAACCAATTGAGCTAACATGACACAATGACTCATAACTGTAATTCTTGCTCTCATTCTTCTAAAGGCTAAAGGGGTGGATGGACGCGGGTTCGAATCCCGCACATGACTGTAATTTTTTCTCTCATAAATTTGTAATTTTGTAATGTAATTCGCTTAGCAGGCGTTATTGCAAACTTAACAATATTAAAATTATAAGGTTGCGTCATCATTTACAAGTTTAAAACCAATTGCAAAATTGGTCTTGTTTGTAGTACAACGCAAGTTGGACTATAGATGTCGCTCCATCCCATTACGATGGTTGAAGAATGAGAGCAAGAATTACAGTTATGAGTCATTGTGTCATGTTAGCTCAATTGGTTAGAGCATACCCCGGCTAAAGGGGTGGATGGACGCGGGTTCGAATCCCGCACATGACTGTAATTTTTTCTCTCATAAATTTGTAATTTTGTAATGTAATTCGCTTAGCAGGCGTTATTGCAAACTTAACAATATTAAAATTATAAGGTTGCGTCATCATTTACAAGTTTAAAACCAATTGCAAAATTGGTCTTGTTTGTAGTACAACGCAAGTTGGACTATAGATGTCGCTCCATCCCATTACGATGGTTGAAGAATGAGAGCAAGAATTACAGTTATGAGTCATTGTGTCATGTTAGCTCAATTGGTTAGAGCATACCCCGGCTAAAGGGGTGGATGGACGCGGGTTCGAATCCCGCACATGACTGTAATTTTTTCTCTCATAAATTTGTAATTTTGTAATGTAATTCGCTTAGCAGGCGTTATTGCAAACTTAACAATATTAAAATTATAAGGTTGCGTCATCATTTACAAGTTTAAAACCAATTGCAAAATTGGTCTTGTTTGTAGTACAACGCAAGTTGGACTATAGATGTCGCTCCATCCCATTACGATGGTTGAAGAATGAGAGCAAGAATTACAGTTATGAGTCATTGTGTCATGTTAGCTCAATTGGTTAGAGCATACCCCGGCTAAAGGGGTGGATGGACGCGGGTTCGAATCCCGCACATGACTGTAATTTTTTCTCTCATAAATTTGTAATTTTGTAAAATATAACGTATTGTTAGCTTAGAGACAGTGTAAACGGGCGCCCGGTGACAAAATCAAAGCTATTTTTTTTTACAAATACGTTCCTGTGTTGTCATTTCTGTGTGTTGTTAGCAAAACTAAATGACTAAATAGGCACCCGGCTGGGACTCTCGTTATATTTACCGGATAGATTCCGACCAGTTTTGGGCTATATTTCTAAGTGAAGCAAAACTAAAATATTCATATTATGTTTGTGAGTTGTTAGAGAATTAATAATATATAAATAACTTATTGATAAGCTTATTACTAATATGCTTTTTGAAGCACTCCTAACCAAGTTTGCTAAGCGGTTCTTAAATCATCATATTACCTGTATGCCTGCAATGGCCTTTGGGCTGCCTAAATGCATTCAATGTAGTAGCTGTAGTGTTATATAGTTGGAAGTGTTTTGTTAATAAAAGCATACGACTGGTAAAACAAGCCATGCAAAATACATTATGACCAAATCTTTTGTTTTCAACTCTGTTAGTTTTCCAGTGACACATAATTCCTAGAAAGCTCTAGTTAACACTCTCTTATCAAGTCAACAGAGATGACCTGAACTAGATACTAGTTAAACAAGGTACAGTTGAAAGTCGTCGTAACTAAACTAATTTGATTGGTTCAAATGCTCTTTGATGGATATATGTAAAACATTTATTGTAAGGTATAGGATGTTAATTTGCTATTAATATTGTTGCTTAAGTACATTGGTTTTTATTTGGCATGAGACAATATACTTACATTTCATGCACAAACGTAATGCATGCACACTTTTACCTTATTGGGTCTTCCTCTATCATAATGAATCAGGCGTTACTTTACGGAAATCCATATTTAATATTGTGCGCTCGATGAGTCAAGACCTCCTCAGGATGCTTAGTGTAGAAACGAAACGCGTCGAAACTTCTGGCTTGACTGCGCGGCGTTTGTGACGTCACGTCGGCTTGACAGGTTAGGTGGAATTGCCATTAGGTATACTTTATATATTTTTAAGAGTTCTACTAAAATATTAGTTTAATGTTTTTTTTTAATATTTGTTATTATCTTTTCGAACGTCCTACAGCAGGGGTTCCCAAAGTTTTTTTTATCACGCCTCCCTACTGCCATAGTGAAAATGTTCACGCCCCACCTCGACGCAACAAGCGGCGGCAAATAGGCTCACCATGTAATTGTAATAAAGATGTATAATAAAAACCAAAAATATATTTTTATGTTTTATTGTACAAATAGTGTTTTTACATATTTGTAATATTATAATTAGTATTGAAAAATCAATGTGACGGATGAGCTTGCATGTTTTTGACAAGATTCCCAATGCGGGGTTCAGTAGAAGAAAGTGGGCAACGTAGATCACTGGCAATAGCGAGTTTTCTTCTGTACTTAGTTTTTATTGCTACAACTGCTGAAAAAGCTTTTTCGCATAAGTAAGTGCTTGAAAAAGGTAAATACAAATTCAGTGCTTGCTCTGCTATGCCGGGATAAACTGAGATATTTTACCCAAAATAGTGCCTTAACCATCTTCTCAAAATCATATTTGGCAGCAGAATCATTTTTAATTTCCAAAGCTTGCTCTTGTAATATATCTGGCAGCACATCTATATCAACGTGAAAAGGATCAATAGCCATTCGATAAATATTATTATCACACGAGTTGGGAAAGTAGCGCTTGAATTCCTCAATGAGGTGCTGCAAATGATTTGATATTTGGTTTTTGGTATCACTTTCATCCAACACTTTCTTGAAGCAAGCTTCTTCTGTGATCGCAAATAATTTGGGAAAGCAGGAATAATTGCATGCCAAAATTTTGCGTTTCCAGAGTTGCAGCTTTTCAGTGTAAGCCGTGATGACATCTCGATGATAAATTATGTTCGAATCACCGCCTTGTAATTTCAAATTTAATGAGTTCAACGTATCAAAAATATCTGATAGATAAGCAAATATTACTTGGACCCATGGTTTTCTGAATTCCATAAATAATTCGCTTTGTTTTTGAATTTCCAAAAACTGAATTACTTCATCTCGGAGTTCAAATAATCTTGCCAACATATTTCCTTTCGAGAGCCAGCGCACTTCAGTATGAAACAACAGTGTCTTATGTTCTGTGCCCAAATCTTCGCAAAGGGCAGTAAAAAGCCGCGTATTTAATGCACTCTTTTTAACGTAATTTACAATTTTAATGCATAGGTTTAACACTTCGTAGAGTTCGTTTGAAAGTGTTTTAGCTGCCAGGGCTTGACGGTGAATAAAACAGTGAATACTAATTACGTTGGGATTTTTTGCTCTTACCAACTGAACGAATCCTGAGCGAGATCCAAGCATTGCTGGAGCGCCGTCTGTGCATACGCCTATACATTTTGTCCATGACAGTTCATGTTTGCTAAAGAACTCAGATATTGCTGTCATTATATCAGTTGCTTTCGAAGTTGTCGTTAACTCTGTAGAAAACAACAACTCGTCTTTGATTGTTTTGTTTTGTATGTACCGAACGAAAACTAACAGTTGGCAACATTGTGCAACATCTGTACTCTCATCCAACTGTATTGCAAAAAAATGTGACTCTTTCACGGCCCTTACTACCTGATTTTTTATATCTTCAGCCATATCATCAATGCGGCGTTTTACAGTGTTGTCAGAAAGAGGTATTTGTGTCAATTTTGTTTACTTTCTTGTCCAAGAACGATATCCACTGCTTTCAACAGGCAGGGTTTGATGAGTGTTTCTCCAATAGTATGGCTTTTTTTTGACTTTGCGATGAGTAGCGATAATTCATACGAAGCTTCAAGTACTTTCTCAGATGACTGAGCAAAGGATCCAGTATTATCCAATTTCATGCGTTTCAAACTTGTGGATTTTGAAGCAAAAAATTCCTTTGGCTTGTCCTTTAACGCGCTGTGCCTTATTGACAAATGTCTTTCCAGACGCGAAGGTCTCATAGCATCGTTGCTCAATACTTCATAACAAATAACACACTGTGGCTGGTCGATGCCACTTTTTTGTATAGAAACAAAACCGTACTTAATATAATCATCGTTATATTTGCGTTTTTTCGCTGAGCTCATGGCAAAAAGAAATAAATAACTGGTCACTACACAAATTAATAGATTGCTTGTTAACTTGTTTTGCAAAGAAAGTACAACTGATCGCGAGACACGTGTGCAAACTGTTATAAGACGTGGGTGGTGTGTTGTGCGATCGGGATGCAACTAACCGCACCGCACTGCATTAAGTGCATTCGCGACGCGCTGCCCGCGCTGCCCGCGCCCCCCTTTGATTGTCGTCACGCCTCCCTAGTGAGGCGCGCCCCCCACTTTGAAAACCAATGTCCTACAGGCACGTGGTATCTGTAATTATTTTAGACATACCGTGTACGTAACAGTGTTCAACATTTTAAATCGTTCAAAATTAATATATTACTTTGACTGGATGTGGAAAATGTATGGCAGAATGTCAGTCATTCATTGTTTTGGAAGGAACTGTTAGTTGTTTATCGATTTCACGGATCCAATAGAAAATTAGACACAAAACATTTTCTGCAGTGACATTTTGAAATCTCCGTCATTTTTATGATAAAACAAGTCTATCGTTTTAATTTCGCATTTCGTATAAAAAAGGACAAGTGATTAGAAAGCGACATATGATTAGAATCAATTTACTGAATTATAAATGAGTAATATGGTTTATTAGTAAGTAGATATAATTTTACAACATTTAGGTGTAAAAAATATGTAAGGTTTTAGAAAATGGTGGTTTTGGCAATTGTTTTTTGTTCTGTTACAAAATAAATACTTTGAAGTTATGAAAGATTGTTTTAAAAAACCAACTAATGTTATCGTACGCGTCGATAACATTAGTTGGTTTTTTAAAACAAAATTGTACAGTGACATTAATTTGTGTAAAAATTTAATCGTTTTAAGTAGTGTATTGTGTCAAAATGAATACATGTGCAAAAACAGAGCAGCCATAGAAAAACCATGAACAAATAATAAAAATGGCGTCCATCGTTTTAGCTGTAGGTTAACTACAATAAAATAACGGCTTTGAAGAAAAAACACACGCTCTATAACCTAAGTTGTAATTTCATTCTGATCCAAAAATCCTTCCGAGCTTTTTGGAGACAAGAACAAGGGTTTTGAAGGGAAACGCTGGATGGGCTATGCACTTCTCCTGACCAAATACATTACACTCTTTTGTCATGTCCTTCATCATTCTATACTCATTGGATGTGTTTATCTCACCGTAAACAAGTTCAGGGATAATCATAAGTGTTCAATCGACTAATAGATGTCGATCCGTTCTCTAAAACGAGCGAGCGCATGTTAGGCATGTCCGATCGAAGCTGATATAAGTCTTGGGAGCACTAAGGAAGTCGCTAATTGTATTCCATTCAAAATACGCACTACGATATACAACTGGTAAAATCACACCCGGAATATCTCGTCGAAATTTGGGGAACAGCTTCAAAAACTAACTTGGAACCTTTACAAAGAATACAAAATAAAATAATTAAAGTCCTATTCCATCACTATCTTACACCAACAACATTATTATATGAAAAAACTAAACTTTATAATATCAAACAAATATATACATAATTATAACACTTGCATTCTCAAAATATCATAATCAATTCACTCAAGCATTCAGTTCACACAACACATAAATACAGACAATTTAAGAAATAAAAATAAATAACGATTGATAACACCGCGTACTAACTATGGGAGAACAACGTTATTATTTGAAGGAGCAAAGCTATACAACCAGTTGCCAAATGAAGTGAATGAATGTGAGAGTATTAACGCATAGCGCAGTATTCTTAAGCACTTGTAAATATCTTGTTAAATATGTAATGCCTACCAACCCAGAGGACTTATTTATAAATTATATTTAAGTGAATCTCATTCTTAGTGAACATTTGTTCTTATGAGAAATAATGTTCTTTAAACCTAAACCTAAAAAACTTTGATGATAAGAACAAATTTCGATCTGAGACCCGACAGTCCTAGTCAAAGTATCCCATGTTTAAAATAAAGGGTAACATATATATTATGCAAACGTAAAGTCCCCATTACTGTAGGTATCTCTAAATACTCATAGTGCAAATATCCGCAAGGCCCACTCTTCAACTGTACAACTTTATTGTACCGGAGCCTATATTGAAGCAATGATAGACGAGCGGTTATAGCGATAACTATGCTGCATGTCCATGGCTCGAACCCCACCGTCGGCTTGAGCTTCACAGTATAGTGAGAGGGCTCGCCTGGCTAACTACCACCCTCAAGTAGATTTGTCGCCAAGTGTGTTCCAGCAGCAGTCCTTGAGAGTCAGTCAAATTATAGGCAAATGAGATTTAACAATTGTATGTCTCAGGTTGACGGCAGCAGCGCAATTCCTCACTTTTTTCTTTTTTTTTATGCATGATAGGTTAGCCTTTGACCACTATCTAACCTGATGGTAAGTGAAGATGTGGTCGTAGGTGTTGTTCAGGCTAACCTAGAGAATTACTGGCTCTCAAGGACAGCTGCCGAAACACACCGTTAGGTGCTTGGCGACAGATTTTCTACTTGAGGGTGGTAGCTAGCTAGGCGGGCATTCGCAAAATGCCCTACCACCATGCTATAACGACTGCCATCCTAAGCCAACCGGGACCGACGACTTAACGTGACCTCCGAAGCACGGAAGCGCTCAGTAGTAATGTCACCAGCGGTCACCCATCCAACTCATGACCGAGGCGGACGGTGCTTAGCTTTTCTGATCGGTTCAGAATGGTTAGGCAAACTTCGCTACGAGCGCTTCAATTCAATTGAATTCAACTTTTGACGACATGCATCTGTTACAGGCAGAGGTTACCGCTTAACATCAGGTGGCTATCGTGCTTGTTCCAACACAATCACATAAAACATTGGTGATCAATGTATGTAAGTTTATAAAAACAATGTTTTGTTCTGTAAACAAATAATTATAGTGAAGTTTTGAAATAATGTTGATGTTATAATGATTAAAACAGTGTCATCAATTTGTGTAAATAGTTACAAGCTGATGTTATGTACTTTGGCCTTGCAAATCCTCGCCCAAAATTCGGATGAGCTGGAATTACCAACAGTAGTTAAATAATAACTTACCGGCTGTAGTATCCTTGTACATAAAAAAATTACTCATTACCACGACAGCTTTAATTGCGGATAGCCCACAAAATGGATTGATTGTCGGTTGATATTCCGCTAGTGATTATTTTTTTCCTTTTCTTTTGATTTTATAAGGTTATTCGAATACTGGAATGTACTGTATCAGCCGTATCCTCGACTACTGAACACCGTTTCCCCCAGTAAGGAGGACTTGCCAACATCCCCATGCTTGGTTGACGTCTTGGATATGGAAATATAAAATGGCAGGTCTTCAGAAGACGCTTCTGCCCACCTTCAGGTATATTTTCTTTAGTCGACTCTTACGACTTCCACAGGAACGGTAGTGCGATTCTAGCCCAGCATCCCACTCGGGGCATTCAAATAGCAGGCGTCAATGCAAAAATAGGTATCTTATTTTATAAAATTACAAATTTACGAGAGAAAAAAATATAGTCATGTGCGGGATTCGAACCCGTGTCCATCCACCCCATTAGCCGGGGTATACTCTAGCCAATTGAACTAACATGACAATATGACTCATAACTCAAATTTTTGTTCTGGTCCTTCAACCATCGTATCGGGATGGAGCGAATCCTATAGTTCAACTTGCGTTGTACTACAAACAACTCCCGGGCTATAGAGGGCCTACCCTCGCCCAAAATCCGGTGGATCTGGACGTCCGAAAGCGGTAACCAGCATCTATGTCCTCCCTAAATTAAAGGGGTGGATGGACGCGGGTTCGAATCTACCACATGACTATAATTTTTTTTCTCGTAAATTTGTTATTTTGTAATGCAATTCGCTAAGCTCGCAGTAACGTCTGTTATTGCAAACATAACAATATTAAAATAGGTATCATATAATTCATATATTATGTTCGCTATGGCGAACTAAATTCCTCGTTTCTAATTCTGTATTCTGCACTACGGTCTAACGGAAAACAATGCCCTAGCATCCTCCTCGCATCCTACATATTACTTCATAATGACGTCACAAAATGACGAGGTATTGTGCAAAACTGCATTCTCAAGATAGGAATGCAACTCATTTGTATGATAAGGCGGTGCAATGGCGGCGCTTGGTCTGTAATATTGTTGGACGTGTTAACAGTGATGTGCTCATTGCAAAAATAAGCACTTGCTTTATAACTCATGAACTCACTCTCTAGCGAACTTTAGTTCACTATTTTGGTTTAGGTACTAATAAATTTGATTGATATTAAGCAGGTAATAATGAGATAATATGATACTAATAGCGCGGAACGAAATACATGCTTAACGGTAATTTTATTGAGACGAATAAACAGCAGGTAAGTATGTTTTCATACTTTATTTATTAGTGAAGCCCACCAAATCGTTCAGCTACTTAAAGTTAGTCCTCCCTGAATTAAGACGACTACAACGTGTTTAAGACATAGAAGCCCATCGAACTGGTACGAGTAAATCTGATTAAACTTTTTTTTTTTGTAACAAGTAATGGATTAGCTTCTACATCCTAGCAGTTCTATTCGTTGGGTAGTTTCTGACATAGAATAATTTTCAGAAAGAGTACAAATGTTTTGAGACGGTTTATACTTATTTGAAATAATTCTATATTTCGTACAACTGTGCCAAATAAATATGTATCATTTCTAATGGTTGATTAAGATATATTATCACGTCTATAATGGATATACAGATTTAATGCATAGCAAATCCTATGCCTAAGACCTCTGCCTAGACGCAGAGGAGAGAACCCACGTGTTTTGAATAGCCCCCTTAAAATGAGAGCGATCCTATTGATGTCAATGTTGTAAACCAGGCACAACTCCAGACTTCGAATAGTAACTAAAAATAACTTCATCAAAAAAAATGTTTTCTATTATATGATGGAACAAGCATGAGGCCAATCTGGTATTAAACGGTGACCTCTGTATATAACAGGTGCAGTTCGACACAAGTGGCGAATCGACTCATCACGCTGAGATATATAGTTAAGTCTCATGTGCCTGTAAATTCACCGGCACCTATACGCTTCAAACTGCTTGGCGGTAAAAAAGGTATGATGGCATGGGAGTATTTCTCCGACAAACTCGCACAATTAGTTCTACTGCTTTGTCTTTCCAATGCGTGTGGGTTCCGGCCTTGCAGACGCATATTCCAATGCGTGTGGGTTCCGGCCTTGCAGACGCATATTCCAGTGCGTGTGGGCTGCGGCCTTGCAGACGCATATTCCAGTGCGTGTGGGTTCCGGCCTTGCAGACGCATATTCCAGTGCGTGTGGGTTCCGGCCTTGCAGACGCATTTTCTAATGCGTGTGGGCTCCGGCCTTGCAGACGCATTTTCTAATGCGTATGGGCTCCGGCCTTGCAGACGCATTTTTAATGCGTATGGGCTTCGGCCTTGCAGACGTGTTCGATAACGCGTATTGGACTTCGGTCTTGCAGACACATAATACAATGCGTAAGTATTGGGCCTCGGTCTAGCAAACGCATTCTGTTATGTGTATTGGACTTCGGTCCTGCAGGCGCATTATGTTAAACGTACTGGATTTCGATCCCACGCTTTCCATATTGCGTATTGGACTCCGGTCCTGCAGACACGTTTCTAACGTGTGGGGTGGTTCTTATAGGCAATTATGAGGATGACCGAAACGTGTGTGGAAGAATGCTAGCGTGATGGACGCTAGTTGAGAATTCAGGTGACAAATAGCTAAGTGTGAATCTATGAATAAAATGAATGAGGGCCTTGAATTTGTGATGAATGAGAGAACAGGCATATTTATGCCTGTGATGATTTAACTAATACTTTATTTCTCTTTAACAGAGTCTGACTACGAAAATGACGATTCCGTAGCTGGCCCTTCATCTGCTCCTGACTACTATACGGGTGTAAATGCTGAGAACACCTCTAAAGATGCAGCCGAGGACGGTGCATGATCAGGAGAGGCCGTGTTAGCATAATCTATGAAGGTTTGCTACACATTGTAACGTCACCCAACCATAGACTGTAGATACGGCTCCGTGGTTTGGCCATTTTGACAATGAGATTTGGTAGAGTGAGGTTAATGGAAGGGTGCTCGGCAATATTTGCTATAAGCCTAAGTTCTGTGTTATTTTGGTGATTAATCCTGTTAATTTGTTTTGAATTTATGGCTGTTTGACGAGGTAATATTAGTTCTATTGTAAAACAAAACAGTAATTACATGTAAATTATTCGTATGTTATAAAATTGTTGTTGCTTTTTAATTCAATACCACTTCTGATGCTAAAAAGTATATATTTTTTTCCATTAACCTCACTCTACCAAATCTCATTGTCAAAATGGCCAAACCACGGAGCCGTATCTACAGTCTATGGTTGGGTGACGTTACAATGTGTAGCAAACCTTCATAGATTATGCTAACACGGCCTCTCCTGATCATGCACCGTCCTCGGCTGCATCTTTAGAGGTGTTCTCAGCATTTACACCCGTATAGTAGTCAGGAGCAGATGAAGGGCCAGCTACGGAATCGTCATTTTCGTAGTCAGACTCTGTTACAGAGAAATAAAGTATTAGTTAAATCATCACAGGCACAAATATGCCTGTTCTCTCATTCATCACAAATTCAAGGCCCTCATTCATTTTATTCATAGATTCACACTTAGCTATTTGTCACCTGAATTCTCAACTAGCGTCCATCACGCTAGCATTCTTCCACACACGTTTCGGTCATCCTCATAATTGCCTATAAGAACCACCCCACACGCTAGAAACGTGTCTGCAGGACCGGAGTCCAATACGCAATATGGAAAGCGTGGGATCGAAATCCAGTACGTTTAACATAATGCGCCTGCAGGACCGAAGTCCAATACACATAACAGAATGCGTTTGCTAGACCGAGGCCCAATACTTACGCATTGTATTATGTGTCTGCAAGACCGAAGTCCAATACGCGTTATCGAACACGTCTGCAAGGCCGAAGCCCATACGCATTAAAAATGCGTCTGCAAGGCCGGAGCCCATACGCATTAGAAAATGCGTCTGCAAGGCCGGAGCCCACACGCATTAGAAAATGCGTCTGCAAGGCCGGAACCCACACGCACTGGAATATGCGTCTGCAAGGCCGGAACCCACACGCACTGGAATATGCGTCTGCAAGGCATAATAAGTATATAAGTTCTACTGCTACTAACATCTCTTGACTAACACGAGGATCGAAAGACTTTCAGATTCTTAAATGATGCTTTATCGTGAATAATTATAATATAGTAAGGAACTATTCACCATAATGATGATAATGAATGATCAATTACATGAAATATTTTCTAAAGCATTTGTTAGTAACTTTTATTCCGCATGAAGTGTACATCCCTAGTAGTCAAGGCTCCAGTCTGAATAACAAACGTATGAAATGACACCTATTAGTTCTAAATAAGAGAAATCGTGACTCTGCAATTACTCTTCTGTTGCTAATGGCATGGAGAAAGCATTTATTATCTTAGTATTAGAAATGGCACCGAAAAGAGTCGAAGTAGGTATTATTGATGCTAATTTTTCATAAAAAAATGTACACATATATTACTGTGAAATTTATGTAGGTTGTGGTCTTAGAATCAATGTCAAAAGTGTTTAGGATTCCTTACAAGAGAAGGGGACCCTATTACTAAACAAACGTTGTAACACAGACAGACAGTCTGACCAAAATAAAGCAATATTATTTTTTCAATCGTAATAAGTAACCGGAAGAAATTTTGAGCATCAGACATAATCACAGCATGTTTGATACTTGTTATTAGCATAAAAACTAAAGAAAACAATTGGCTGAAGGTTATGTTAGTTGAGCCGTGCTTCCCAAACTGAATGAAACATTAACTCTAGCTCTAGCTAAAACACATGCAATTGACACTAAACTCTTGGTGGCAAGTCCAACTACATTTGAAGACCTGGCTCTATATTAAGCATAGATATCAGAAAGTCTCAGCGATATGCATGCAAAATTTCACCGAGTTTGAACACTTCATATTTAAAATATGATCAAGTACGTTTGTATGGAAAGCGTTACTCTAGCCTTAAAGCGCTAATATTTATGAGCTGATATAAAAAGTTTAAAATTACCTTACAGAAAACGTACGTAACTAAATGTAATATAAACTAGTCATGTGCGGGTCGTATTCCCGCTTATATTATAAACCGTATTTATAAAAAAGATTTCTGTGTTGGTGCGGAACCCTCGGTGTGTGAGTCCAACTCGCACTTGGCCGGTATTTTTTTTAACAATAGGCAGATATTTCATCAAATGTTTTAGCATTACACAAACTCAATAGAAAGCCTACAAGAAACGAATGTTTTTTTTCAAACTTGTAGTTAACTTTATAGTGTAAACTTCATAAACAGCAAGTACACAAATCAAATGTGAGTTGGACTGGCTAAGAATCCCTGAATTATTTTTTGGTAAATATACGGTACGAAACCCTCAACAGCGCAAGTCAAATTGCACTTGACCGCTTAATATCAGTGAAATATATGAACAGCCATAGCTTACTAGAAAAAAACATAATTTTTTACAAAAGCCAACATCGTTATTTCTGATATGAACAAGACCGCTACATACGCTCAAACTAAACTAAAAATAACAACTACACCGTCAAAGCAAACTTGCGTATATTAAAAGCCAGCAACTAAACTTCCGGTATAATATTTTTCCACTTACTCGAATGAGGCCCTCGTGTGTGCTTAAGCTGAGTTACTTTAATAACTTGCACTCCCGTAGTTAGATTTCGACTCGGTGGGTGTAAAGGTGCAAACTTGGCGACTTTTTAGTTTGCTCGAGAAACGTTAATAGCTTTTTCATCACTCATGCTCGAGAAATAGGTCGTATTTAACTTATAATACGGATTATGAATTCGATTTCCTGTCTTTGGCATTTTGGTAATCGCGTTATGCAGGATGTCAAAGCACAAAGATTGATAAAAACATCGCAATGGCAGTACAAGACTGCGTGTAACCGGCTCTATATTTATTACATGGCTAAATCACCTAAACACCTAACGGTTTATTCCGGCATCTTGAGTACCAATAATGTTATGTTAGCCTGAATAACACCTTCGACCACTTCATTACTCACCATGAGTTGAGATAGTGGTCTAAGGGTCTCCCCCGTGCCTTGTCGTATTGCGGCCAAGAGGCAGAGTCCTCGGCGAAGGCGGTAGAGGAATACTGATATTACGGTGCACCGCTTTCTATACGTCCCGCGGCCTTAACGTGGCCACCACAGGACCGATGGCGGACAGAGAAGAGGACTGTCGGTCTGGCTTCAGCCGCAATAGTATCAGGCGGGGCTACTCATCTGACCCACCACACCTAGAGCGTCTAGGCTTTGAGTCATGTGGCGCCCATTTGCAGGCCTGGTTTTCGAAGAGGTGGTTTTGTAGTGGCATGCCATGTGGCATTGGGAGGCGAGGGGTTCCCCTGGGGATGGGTTCGGAGACGGATAACCGTAGCAGGTTCGCAGTTGGGTACGAAAGCGTTACCGTGTTGCCACCACTATGCTGTGGGTGTAGTTGGTGTCGAGTCCCACATATCCCAGCCACCTCCCTCGAATGTGGACGAAAATGCGGAAAAAACTTGTCATGTGTGAGTTGTGCCTCACACTGTGACATTCCGCATTGCAAAAAACCGTAAAAGAAAACATATTGGCAGCTTTTGATCACATTTTCAACTACATATTATAAAATCGTTTCAGTACTTGTTGGGTGTATACTAGAATACAAACTCATAATAAACTGAAAGTACAGATTCATAACTAGTTAAGTTATTTAAAATTGTCAATTTTGTGAGCCTCCTATTTATTTATGTATTTATTCTGATTGTTAAAAAATATTTCAAATATATTTGTACACTTAATTCAATTAATATTACTTAATGAGCTCTAGACACCTCCATAGACTATAGAATGCAATAAAAATTGTTTCTTCTTACTTTTTATATGCCTCCCTGAAAAATTATTTCCTATAATTTATATTATAGCCTTCCTATTATAAGGAACTTAAAAATTATCGCTAGAATTTTGACCGTGTTAAAAACTTTTAAAACCTTGAAACACCTATGTCTTTGTGATAGAAAAGTACGTTGCTGCGAGTTGTTCATAAAAAACTTTACTGTATTTTATATTTAACCCCTCACGACTGTGATAAGAGCATGAATAGACCTCTAGCCTCCTCCTTCGTAGTACGTAATAGATTTCGAGTGGATGCAAAGGTGCAAACTCGGCGATTTTTTAGTTTGCACGAGAAACGGAAGTGACATTTACATGAGAAGCAAATCTCGGGATTCGTTCTTGAGTACCAACTGATGTGATCACGTGTTCTTAGGAAGCAAGAAAACAATTGATATGACATTTTGTGTAATGTTTATTGTGGCTTCTAGATAGTTGCAATCTCATCCAATTGAATCATTTTAGTGTACCCAGTGTATTTTTATTTTAAAACTAGCTTCATAAAACTCTATCAAAGTTCGTTCTATATATAAGTGATATCAGCGAGGCAACCATGAACTACTGAAACTTATCACATAAATATAATTATTTGAATGATGAATACTGTACTCGTATTATCGTTGCAATGCAAGTTGTATTACGAGGCCCTTATACTTGCTTACTCGTTTTTAACCAATTAGATGAAATAATACATTTGCTTGAATAAAATACTTACCACAACTGGCATTTGTTTCTGTGATCCGCTTGGTCCAGGTTATATCATAATGATAATACGTCCTCTACTTCTTATTTCTAAACCTTTATATGGACCTACTATTCCTGAAAAATTTGCCACCCCCGCTTCTGTCCATGACATTCTTTTGCATTGGCCATCCAGCGTCCTATGCATCCTCTGAGGCCATTATCCATCTTTTTGGCAAGCGGCTTCGTGGGCTATAAAAGCTGCCCAAGGTCTCCACTCTAGAATCCATCGGATCCATCTAAATTATAGTCCATAAGGGCAATGTGGCCAGTCCATCATGTTATCTCGAGCATATAGCTCTTATTTTTCTCATAAGTATACCGTTAAACAAAGCCTTTCCTGATTAAATGGCGTCTCAGGGATTGCAGTGTAATATGTATAATATATTTATCAGAAGGTTCTGTTATCCACCATCCGGTATTTTTCTCTTCATCCTCTTACGACTCCTACAGGAAGATATGGGGGAGCGTGGGATGCTGGGCTAGAGTGCACCCTGCATTCTAGCCCAGCACTACACTATTAAAACATTTCCATTTCATTTCTCCCGTACTAATTCTTCGTACCTCCATAACCGACAACACACTAGGTGGCATTATCCATCCCACCGCACTAAGAGTGTATTGATGTTGTTGGTTCTAGCACTTACCTCGGCCGTGCCGTTATGCAGTTTGACTTAAGTACAAATATACAGTCGAGATGTTTCACTTACTGCCTTATTTGTGACGGTACCATTTGTTTGTGGGATGGTGTGATGAAGGAAATTATGGGAAGAATTTAAACGGTGTTATTGGTGTTACTTATTTGGAATCAACGGAATTGTAACTGTGCGTAAACTCAATGTGTCAAATTTGTAAATCTAGAAATCAGAAACAGGCGGCACCTCTTCTCACTTACTGCTTATAAAGTGGATTTTCAAATAAAAAACTGGCAATCAGGTAGGAAGTTCTATGTCCCCACCCACGTTAAGAAATCACTACACAGTACTTCGTAATACTATAAGTACTTTAGACTTGAAGGAGTTATAACAACTCGAAGAGTTTATTCGGCTCCGTATCGGAAAAACTTTAACCCTGAAGGTATTATAATTTAAAGACTTTATTCAGCTTGGTATTTATTTTAAAAACGCATTGCTAGTCGAACTGGAGTTAAGGACGTCAATATTAAAGACATACATCATTGACGCCTTCCATGAAATCTGATAACGTGATAACGCTTAATGGCTTAGGGAACTTGTCTAATCTTCCAAGATCTACCTAGAAAAACTTCGATCTGGACTATTTGTGAGCAAAGAGATCTGCTGAAATGAAGTCACTTAAAATTATCCTTACCCACGACGGAAAGAAAGGAGGCGGTATATGCTTTTGGGGTTAGAGGTTGTTTGTTACCTCGGAAACTACTAGACCAAATTTAAATGTGGTTTTAACTACGAGGAGGTTCTTAAACATATTTTACGGCTGAAGACCACCAGGGGGCACTGCAGCAGCTAAAATTGAGGGTTTCTCAAAAAGATTGATGTATTGATTTTGGAAAAAAACGATTAAAAGCCCATAATATCTTAGTGGGAGATCGATATGACAGCAGTTGAAATTACAGTTTAAGTCGTACTTTTCAGTTTAGATTTCAAATTTAAGATAAGGAAGATAACGAGGAGATAACGTTTTTATTGTTATTTTCCTAAATTAAACAATCTCAATCTAAAATAAACTGTAGTAAAAAAAAAAGTGTTAAATGTAATATAATATACTTTACATAAAATCTTGAATTAGTATACAATGCTGTAAGCACTCACTTTCAGCGTTATGTTTGGTCCTATGTAATAGGGACAGAGCCCATTGATATCTATTGGACACAGTTCCAGACCCCGGACTGCTACTGAAATGTATTTCAAATTCCACCAATCGAAAATTTGAGCTAAAATATTAGCTAAAATTAAAATCGAACTAACTACTTTTTGAAATAAGGATCATTTTAGCGCGTGTACCGTCCAGAAATTCTGATTAAGGAATTGAACACTCGGCCTCAAGATTACTAACACCTACGCCGATCGACAAACAAGGCATAACGTACACCAAGTTCCCAAGACACTAAGGAAATTGTCATCGCACAGCCCTTATCGATGTCTGTATACTTAGTCTATCATTATTTACATGACCCCTCCATAGAGGGCGCTAAAGCCTATTCATAAATATCACACACCTCGGAAGGGCGCAATCATTCAAGATAGGCCAGCAATAAAATGGCCCTTGTACATATTATAGTTATAATAAAGGCACGGGGACCACTCCAGGGAACCATCGATTCTGTTTAACTATTAATAGTATATTAGTTCGGTGATCATAGGACGGGGTTTGCTGGTGTGTAGAATGTTTATAGATACAATTATCGTTTTTGAAACTGTATACCTGGCATGCGTAGATATATTAATAAGCACTTAGAATAAAAGTTGTACCTAGGCATTTCATTAATTTTGATAACAAGGGCTTATTTCTAAAGCATTTTCTAGCCATACATATTCAACAACAGCGCGTAGATGTATAAAAAAAGAATAATTTCTAAAAAAATTAAGCAAGTGAGAGGCAAATTTAAATCTTTATGTAATTTTGTATGTTTTCATAGATATTATTTCTAAATTACACGTAAGTACAGAATCAGAAGTTTTTAAGTTCTATCGTGATGGAACAAGCACGAGGGTCACCTGGTGTTAAGCGGTAACTTCTGCATTTAACAGATGCAGTTCGTCAGTGGTTTATTCAGCAGCAATAGCATTAGATCTGAATTAGGAGGTCTCAGGTTTATTTTCTTATTTGGTTTATCTGACGAAAAATTTTCGGTGTCTGAAATATGGAATGCTCCATAGAGGGATTGAATTTTATGTAAAATATAGGAAAAAATCTTATTAAAAAAAACACGCCTGCAAAGGAGACGCCCCAACAGGTAGGTAGATGTGAATACGCTGCATTACGCGATGATTTTAGGTTACCTCTGATAATACGCGACACTGTTTTCACATTTTATATACTAGGGACTTTTTCTACAGCTAATAGGCTAGCTCTTGACCTCTTACCTTTTGGACTAGGCCTACAATTACTGGACCTCAAGGACTGCTTTCTCAAGGACATACTGTTAGGTGCTTGGCAACAGATTCTCTCCTTGAGGATGTTAGCTATCCATGTGAGCATTCTGGTCTTCCATGATGCGTTGAAGCTCTAACGGACGGTAGGGATCGAACCAAGAACCTGCGATCCGCCATTCAATAGCTATTATACCGCTCGGCGTTTATTGCTAAATGTCAGTAATTTACCTAGTAAAATATCTATTATTTGTCAACAAAATGTATATTTTTATATGTTTACAGTGTTTTCAGTAAAACGCGCAATCCAATGTCATTTTTATATTATTTAGGTAAGCAAAACTCCCATCAACATAACACGGTACTCAAAATGAAAAGAGCATACATCTTTAACGAGACACTTCTAAGTAAAAAAATGTTTCAGTGAAGCTCAAGCTACTTAAATGCTCAGAAATTAACATTTTAAAAGAGACTCTAGAACAGAAACAGGGGTTGTAAATTACATCTTAAAAATACACAGGTTTTACAAGATTAGCTCGAGTGAGCCATCAACTCAACGAATAAAAACAGTATGGGCATTTCAATTAATTATTTTTATCAATTCCAACTTATTTTATATTTATTGTTTGGTTAGCTATTAATATCTGAATTATTCTTGCACAAAATCAGACAAAATAAAATGTTTAATAACTTAGACGTTTTGATAAAGTTTTATAGACTGTGGCTATAAATCCATTCAAGCAATATGCGTAAATAGGTATATCTTTGAATATGCGCAGCATTCTTTATTTTATGTTTAGTACTGAAAGCAGGTTTTCCCTATTTTAAGCATATAACACGATTATTTGAACCTGTCGATATATAAAAGAAACACCGCGGAGAGTAATGGAAACTGCAGTCTAAGCAGCAACCACCTAAGGCTAAAAATACTAGGCAAGAAGCCTAGTATTTTTTACTTTGATAACTATATGTGTCTGTCATATATGTCTATGTCCATAGATCATTAACTAAAGTCTTTGTTTCTCTTTTAACCATTTCAATTAAATATAAGCTTCTTTATAGTAAATTCATGTTAGAAATGTTTCGTTCAAGAACTTCGTTATTTATCAAGTTGAAACAGTGCCCTTACTGCTGTTAAGAATATAATGTAAGGCCCAGAGGGTGGCTTTGATATCAGGAGCATCGAAGATCAAACAGTGAATTAAAAAGACTACGCGATATATCAAAGCACACCTTTTTGGCTGAAGTTGGCTTGTTTGCTTCACGTAATTGATGATTAAAAATCTCAGGTACCTACAGATATTCTTCATACTCTTTTAAAGAGTATGGGAGATGGTACTTGTAGAGTAAAGGATTCTTAAAGTAGTATTTTAATAAGTGACATTTTACTTGTCGATTAATTTATTCATTCTGATACAAAAACAATCTTAACAAAAAGTTAAATACGATTTTCGACAGTCTCAAGGGAATTCGAAGCAGAGTGCGATTAGTAATTATTTTCGTTTTTTTTTAGTTTGTTAGTAAAACAATCAATAATTCAAATCACTGTTTATAAATCACAGATCTTTGTATAAATAAAGCCTACCAAGTTGAACTTCCCTGATTTGCTGCGTCATCGGATCTAAGTGCTTTGTTTGAATTATTGGACGAAGCGACCCGCCCATCGCAATGACTTCATAGAAAGGGCTCCACTTAGACAATTTAAAATAAGTGTTGCAGTGAATTGAAGGAATTTTAATTGAATAATTCGAACTGAATTTAAGTTTTCATCACTATTACAATCTTCTAAATACGATAAAAAAAGTTAATTGACAACAGGAACACGTGGAAAATTTGTAATAGTCCAAATAGTACGACCGAACTTTATTACCTATTTATGTAATTATTAGCTAACAATTCATCAAATATTTAGACTACCCACGATCACTGAGAAGAATGTCAAGATAAAAACAGTGTGATCACTATATCATAATCATTTAATCTATCCATATCTGACACTTAAATTTTGATTCATATTTTTACCACGATTACAATTTCAATTTATAACAAAATAAAGATGGATGATGGTCAATACGCCGACTGGTCGGGAACACCGTGTATTTTGCATATTTTCTATTCGTAAATAAAATATAATTTTCTAACCATTTAGCCGCCTGATCCGCAATACTCATTGACTATTGGAACATCTCTAAAAATAATTGTATTCATTAATTGATTGATTATAATTGATTGATACATTTTTTTTAAAAACAAAAGACAAACAAAACATAATTAATATAAACTTACCCGCAGGTGTTTAGACCGTGGATCATTTCTGATTTGTTAATAACTTTTTTTTGGTTGCCAACCGTAAAATAGAGGTAGAGCATCATTAATTATTACTCGACGTCAGTTTGTTTAGCTCGGTCAGGGTCTACTAAATGTATAAGCAAAACCATTAAAGGATGTCGCCTCAGGTCACTTGGTATATCAAAATGCTGAAATTAAAGTGAAGTTTAGTATTTTTTAGAACCATACATAAATTATCTCGCTTGCTTATAATATATTACAAAGGAATGCGATTTAGTAAGACGAGCATTTTATTAGATCGCATTCCTTTATAATACTCGTATATTATGTTGGATTACATCTGTTAGAAATAATGCTTATTGGATAAACAGGTAATTATTACACACAATTAGCCGTATATATATATATATATATATATATTGTACGAAATCTATCCAGAGGATATGGAGCAGTTCTTTACCGAGAAATAATATATAAGAAGACGACAGCTAAAAACATGCGCCTTATCAGGCGCTTTTTCTATTTGCACCTGAAACGCAAGAAAATCTCTTGCTAGACACCGCGCAAAGTAACCTTCCACCTAGATATTTGTTGATCATGAGATGTAGGGCCTTAGGTGTGCCATCCGTCGTTTTGTGGTTAATCATCGTTTATTAAAAGTATTATTACAGGCAGATATTAAGTAAGTAATTAAAATCCTGCTAATAAATCTTCTTGAGTTTGAAATAAATTCATTGAAATAAATAAAAAATGTCATATTATATATTTTTATATTCCTTATACATCTCGCACGGAACGCTCGTCCAAAGCGGCATAAACCCTTAATTAGATTCTACATGCAAATAGAATATAAACACCAAAACAAAACTTTCTCATTGTTTCGCTGATGGCACTAGATCATTGTCATACCTGTAATTCATGTTCCCACGGATGACAACTTAAGTGCACCCCAGAACGTTATTACTGTAGAAAGTCTCGAGTCACGTCTGCCTTAGTTTGCATCTCATACTTTCCCACTATCTGGCTTCATAACATCTGTCACGTTACCTGATATGGCTCGCAAAAATACAGGACAAGTCATTAGGTCAGGGGAATCTGACGATTTTGACAGATTCGTTTCACCATTCATTATAACTTCATTCAATATGAACTGTGTAAAAAAATATCATTCTATATCGAATCGGAGCCATTGTCAAAGGATTTTGCACACGTGGAGGCGTGTGACCGAAACCTCAAAAAAATTACCGATATTTGGGTCAAAAGCGCAACGCGTTGCGTCAAAGAATTGAGCTTCAATATTGCAATCCAGGTACCAATGCTTTGAAGGTAAAGTGAAAGTGTTATTTGTGTTGACAATTAAAATTATTTTCTCATGTCAATCACGCATGGGAATATTACGCAATATTAACGTTTGATAAACAAAAAATTCAATTGTCACACAACTGATTGCTCATTTCGGACAGGTGGGTCCCACGTTGTCTAGAAACAGGTGACAATGCTTGAGTGCCAGTGGCCAGATGATGCGCAAAACAAAAGCCTTGGACGTTCACCTGCCATACAAATCTGATATTTGATATACTACAGATGTTACAGTAAAGAGCGTCTTGTCCGATCTTGACCGATACATGGTTGTTATGAAGGCTAGATTGGACAATATTTTGTTTACTTGTGATTATTATGTTTACGTCTAATGTAATCGTGCCAGTTTCCAGCAAGGACATGAGTCCTTGAAATTTCGACAGCCAATCTTCATTTGACGCCGCACCAGCTGTCATTTTCGACCAAATCATTCACCATTTTTTTTATCAACTGGTTGTTTCTTACTCGTACAAGACTTTCACAAATTAAATTCACATAAACAATAACATCGATTGACAAGTTTTGTGCCATAAATACAAAATAAATGGAATGTTATCTCACATTGCGATCCCCAAGACGCCTGCCAAGCGTGGGGATAGTGGCAAACCCGGCTGTGTTCAGCAGTGGACAATCCAGCTGATATAGTACAATACAGTATAGCTTTCTTATAATATATATCACCTATGTATAATAACCTACATATCACCTATAGGTAAACCTGTAGGTAAAGCTTCTCAAAGACTTGAACTGCCATCATTGTTTCATATTTCAATTACATTTCCAACAATAGTGAAACTAGCGATAGAATTCACTATTCAGAAAATTGTTTGCATACCCTTTTGCATCATTAAGGCGTACCTAATTTAAATGAACAAATTTAACTTCAATTATTTTGAAGTGGGGCGGGTCGAACCGTATCCCTTTCACGTTTCCCCTTCCCTCATTACAATCCACAATACTCAACATTTCTACATCTAGATAAGAGGCACCCATCTTTATTTTTGCTTCACTCCAAGTTCAATACACATTTGAGAGAGTATAGAGTCTTTGTAAATCTAGTGATTTGTAACCAAGAACATAACCTCTTGCTATGATCGCCATGCTGTCCGTTTTAGGTTACCACAGCTATCCGATCTGAGAGATGTGGCGTCACTATTCACTTATTACAATTATTTCTGTATTCCAGTTCCAATGTTGCCTCTTTTTCACCATCTAATTTGCTCACAACGTAAATAACTTTTGTGTAACTTTGTGGTCGTTCTTATTTTGAAGACTTCCACCGACCAATTAGTAATTTTATTAAGGAATCTATACTAGATACCATATAGTAAGAATATATATATTCTATATATATACTAATATTATTAAGAGGAAAGATTTGTATTTTTTATGTAACAAATAAATTTAAACCTACTGAACCGATTTGAATGAAATTTGGTGTGGAAATAGTTTGAGACCCAGTGGAAGGACATAGGATCAAACTGCGCAAAAGAGGTTAATAGTTTTGCGCCATAACCAACATAGGTGTGGGTGGAGCCACGGTCGGGCAGCTGGTATAGTATACATGAACAAGTAAAGCACTTGTCATACGTAGCTGCCGCTAGTGTCAGTTCGACAACATGCTGGCGACACGTCCAAAACTCCCATGTCATATTTCCCAATATCCGTGTGGTTACAATCGTCGTGATTCTGAGTTAAAGTATGAAGTGATTACAATAATATGAAAGACACTAACCAGTGCTACTGGATCAAATCAGCTCCTATGATTGTATTTTATCATATTTTCAATTAAATCATGTTTAGTTTGTATAAGCTGGTTGGTATTTATTATGTTCTATAATCAAGAATAAAGAATTATCTATCTTTTTCATTATCAATATTGTATCATAGCTACTGGAATTTGACTGTACTGTGCTCTCATACTCCCTTTTTAGGGGATCCGTTCATTTCATTTCGATTCAATTCTAAGCAAACAAATTCATTTTTTCGTATTCAACGCTTGAAAACTAGAGATTGACCCTTTGATAACACTATAATCTGTTATTTGACTGCGGGATGCACCTTTATAAACTTATTTTGAACAAATAATAATAGACTTGTGAATTGTGTAAGTAGAAAAGTGGTTCTGTGTGAATGAAACTAGTGATTTTTTTAACAGATAACAAAATAAAAAGTAATCAAGCTGTGTCCAAAAGTCCTTTTGTGATTAGTAAAATAGATATGACGCTAATATTACATACATTCAAAATAATAATTAATTTAAATCAAATCCTGAGGTTCCATAAAAACATACCTTGAAAATTTTGATACCATAGTTTGATGTTCAAATATAATTACTGATTGACATATTCATCGCTGACTTCTTAGTTTCGTGATTGAACAAGGTTCTCAAGTCATTGCATAAATATTTTCTACTCATGGTCATGCATTATTATTTATTAAACAGTTCATATAAATATTGTATGAAATTAGGATCCCTAAGAGTTTCATCAAGTGCGTATTTTTAATTTTCTTAAACTTTACCACTGTCTTACGACATAAATATTGTAATGTTTTTGGTAATTTTACACTTACTGTGGGTAAGCCATCGTGTTGTTAAGAAAATAAGGTAATTAATAGGTTAACAGTAAACTTATTATTTTCACAAAATATGAAGCTTTAGATAATTAATTTTAGCGGCCGCATGCCTTTATTATCAAATACAGCAACTTTTTTTATGCCTGATAGTTTAGCCTTTGACCACTATCTCACCTGATGGTAAGTGATGATGTGGTCGAAAATGTTGTTCAAGCTTACCTAGAATTACTGGCTCTCAAGGACCGCTGCCGGAATACACCGTTAAGTGCTTGGTGATAGATTTTCAACTTGAGGGTGGTAGCTAAGCCAGGCGGGCATTCGCAAAATACCCTACCACCATGCTATAACGACTGCCATCCTAAGACAACAACCGGGACCGACAGCTTAACGTGCCCTCCAAAGCACGGAAGCGCTCAGTGGTAATGCCAGCAGCGGTCACCCATCCAAGTCATGACCGAGGCGGAAGTTGCTTAACTTTGCTGATCGGTTAAGAACAGCTAAGCAAACTTCGCTATGAGCGCTTCAATATTACAGCTAGCTAGCTTTGGGCAACCTAAAGGCGCACTGGATGGCAGCGTGTCCAGCATGCTGGCAGAGTTGCCTCGTTGGATTGCAATTATAATACGTTGAGCCTAAGAAGTGCCAGCATTTGATCACGGATCGCATCAACCAAGCGCTCTGATAAGTCTTGGAAAATAAGATGAGCAGTTCCACTACCGAAATTTATTAGTATTCTTAACAAGGTACGTTTAGATCACTGTATCTATTTTATTAAGAACTTCTTAAATAAAACAGAGACAGTTATAATTCATAATAAGGGATGTAAGTTCATCTTCATATTTGAACTGTGTTACTCGCGCCGCTTGAGTTGTTCCGTCGGCGGAAATCGGATGGCGCTGAAGTTTCAATGCACTTTTGTGACATTTACTTTATAAGATATATTAATAATATCTTTGGTCGTGTTTCATCAAACAAAGTCAGTAAAGAGGGAAATTCAATTTTTTTATATTTACATTTTTTAGCTAGATTACTTCATTTTTGTACTAAATCACGTGATGCGCAAGTTATGAGATTTTTAATAATAATATTAAATAATTTTATAATAATAATAGTATACAATTGATTAATTTTGTTACAGGTAAACTTATTGTCTTATATTTATCATGGAAATATAATGGATAATGAATCATTTATTAATGTTCAATAACTTTTCAAGATATTATGTTCAATATTATTTTAGTGTCGCGAATGCCAACATCATGAACAATAGTTACCAAACCGAAAAAAAAAATCTAAATATGATTATAAGCATTACCGCGTGCTAAGCGATGATCATATGTACAAATTATTGGAGCACGTTGCTCTCCACGCGAATCCGGGAGCCGCGGATTTGATTTCCGGTCGGGACAAGAATTTATTGCTCCAATAATTTGTAAATAGAACCAAAAAAAAATTATTTTTAAAAATATAATAGTAAATCAACTCGTTTTGAATGTGGAAAAACAAAACTAAGTATTTCACTACTTTTTGAAACGTACCATATTATTCGCCCAGAACTAGATAGATTTGCAGAGTATTATTAGTTGCAAACTTGCAAACAATGTTAACTGCAGCATTCACATGCTTTGTCGTGACATACGTTCCGTTATCTGTGGCGCCATCTCACGACAACGTTTTGAGTTGTCAAAATCGAGAGCAGAGAATGCATCCATGTGTACCACACTAATAGCCTTTATAACTGCCCTTACACATCACAAATTGGCACCATTACCCTCCATTCGTGCTTAATCTCTAAAATTATCAACGTCCAATTAGACCTCTTTGTTAGGTACAAGGTACTTTCCAATAGTTCGTGCTTCCATAAGCGGTCGATTGTTCAAACGACATAGTTTTGCTTTTAGGACAACGACCGCCTCATGTTTCTCTGCCTATGACATGTTTCGTAAATGTCATAAAAAGACGCTAGAATGACGCCCCTAGCAATTCCATTTTCCGAAATGGTACTCTGTGAGGGCACTCGTCACCGATCTATTTTGGGAGTGTTGTGTATGAAATGAAATGACATACCGACTGAACTTTTGGTTTGCAATTTTTGAAATAACTCTGATCTTTATGCCTATACACTGAAGGGTGATAAATCTGAGTTTTATTTTGTGGCATCGTCAAATATCTCCCTAGTATTTCACCCTAATCGAATCGCTACGCATGGTGCGTCTGTCTTGTGGGTCGGACCCCTATGGGCATCAGAGGTCGTACTGCGAAAAATAAATATCCACCCGAATCAAAAGGCGATGCTTTAATTGGACCCTTTTCCGGTCCACTTTGCGGATTACTTAATTTGGACATTGTTTGCCAAGATAAATTACTATCTTAAAAACATTAGTTATTTGGTTCTGGTGAAATATCGCTTCTCAGAAAATCGGTATTAAAGTAACCTATCCTATTCCAGAAAGTTAAGAATATACGTTTAATAATACTGTATGAATAGCGTCAGAAACGCAATCACGGGGTGTGTGCTCACACACACATACATATTTATTTTTGCTTTTATCATATTAGCAGGATGTGGACAATCCTTAACATTTCAGGTCCCGGTTCTCCTATACTAAACTTGACATTAATTTTATCATTGCAAAAATAATGTGACTTTTCTAAATATCAGGCACCTTATATAAACCTACTTGAGATAGAGGTAGGCCCCTTTTTGGCATGTTTTTGTTTTCCCCCCCTTCAAAATGAATAATGTTCAGAACGAATGCTTTATTAGTTCAACTAATTATTCTTTGTTTTCTGTTACAAATAGGCTACAACATCCCTACGCAAATCATTCCATCATAAATCTTTCTTTGCATCCTAATTGTGTACAAGTAAACTTTCTCCCATTGTCTGAAGATGTATGTTTGACTATTTTAAAACTTAAGTGCTGAGAAATTAGGTCTATTATTACTTAGATGTTCGGGATGTCACAGTGCTTGGTAATCCAATGGAAGTTCAAGCGCGTGGCTTGGACTTGACGCGCGTCGACCTTTCGTTGCGCTTGACTGGAACGAATCGCCTAGACGGGGGAAGAATGTCGTGTGTACCACCAGAATGGGCTGAGCCGGCTTATTTTATGTTTCCTTGTATTAACATATATTTTTTTTTATTTCGGTAATAGTATGCAATTTGCCTTTAAGAATATTTATTACGCCACTGAAAAATACTCACATCGTAGCGTAAACCAATTTTCACAAGTGAAAATTGGTGTGCATGATATTTACGATAGTATACGTCTTCTCAAAGAGAGTATGTAATGTTGCCATAACATCTCTAAATGTATCCAGAAAGTGAACTCTACCGGAGACTTATTCATAACTATCGTAAGAAGCGAGATTTTAAATTTTGAATCTCCTACTGTCCAGTAAGTAAGTATGTAATTTACTTGCTGGACAGTAGGCCATCTACTTTAGATCTGGTTTGAGAAAAAAATATATTACCAGGTACATATTAGAGTTTAGCTATTATAACATGGTTATAGGAGGGAGGCTCCAAATATATACATATCTATTTCTCCTTTTGGTATGACATTTTATGGAGCCTTAAATAGCCATTTTGTAGTCCGTATGTACGTTGTGTTTTTTTTTGGATTTTATGTATGTATTTAGTAATTTCAGTTTTTGAGAAAAGCATTATACAAGCCTCAATCGAAAATTCAAAAGTAAGAAAGCCATCCTGGCCTCGTATATAACCGGACCTCACCTGCAGTTCGGTCCGGTTATCTCATACTTGGCCAGGAAGGCTTACTTACTGGATTCATCAGTAATGTACTATTTCTCTATCAGCACAAAAATATTTTAAAGTATTTTCAACGACATATTTGTAAAAAAAAAATGGCTTTTCTTATGGCCAGCCGGTTACCCGACACCAACTCGAGGATGTTTTTATTAATTAAACGTATCAAGAAGAATTAACCTTATTTTTAGTTTGGCCTCTGTAAATCACAAAGTCAACGCGGAATCCAGTCTCCAACGTTACCTGTTTCGTTGGTCCAAAAATAATCAAAACAATAAAATTATATATGACCCTCACAGGACGCAGATGCATCTGAGCGTCACAACGCGGCAAATGCAACATCCGGAAGAATCACCCCTTTGTACTTGGGGACCGAAAATGACTTCTAATATGAACGTTGTCACATGTCAAAAACAAAATATAGAAGGGCTTTTGACAATTGATGTTTGATTTCATCCCAGTTAGTAATTCATCCATTGGTACTAAATATTTTTTTATTCATATTGGTTTGGTTATATCTGTACTAATAAGATTTTTGTAGACTGTGAACTTTGATGTTTGCCTTATGATATGACACTTAATTCCATTACTCATCCTCGAAACCTTATTTTCAGTTATTTCTTGTTGTTTCCATTAAATGTAAAATAACATATAGAAATAACTAGATGTGACAAAACATTTGATGATGGACAAAGAAATGTGATCAGTGTTATACCACTAAAGCTTTCTTAAGAACTGATATCTCACACTGAGATCCCCAAGATGCCTGTCAAGCTTGGGGATTATGGCAAACCTCCACATTATGGGGAGGCTGTGTTCAGCGGTGGGGAATCCGGCTGATACAGTATACCACAAAATATTTCCATAGCTAGTATGTCCTACATTGTTCACACCTAAAAGTACTTACTTAAAATACAAAAGTTATAATAATAAAATTGAACATATTGGTATGTACAATTTAACAGAAATATTTGGCTGATATATTTTAAAGAACAGGGAGCATTTATATCAAGAAAAGTATCTACAGATAAGAAATATTTAGTTCAAATGACTGTAAAAAAGGGGAAATAGTATGTCTTAGCAATTTATAACCCCATATCTCGTAGAACTGGATCTCAACAAAAACATAGTTGTTATGTTCTGTTTGAGTGTATGAGTTCAAATGTCAGATTTAAACAAGCACTACTCTAGTCTATTAAGTGAAATATAGACTAGAACCAACGCTAAAATGACAATCTAATGACCTTAAACTTCTACGTAGTTTTTAACCGATTTTAAAAAAGGAGAGGTTCTCAAACCGTTTTTTTATGTTTGTTACCTCATAACTTTTGAGTGGGTAAACCGATTGGGATAATTATTTTTTTATTTTAAAGCTTATGCTTGTTGTTTGATTCCATTTAAATTTTATCAAAATTGGTCAAGCTGTTTTTGAGTTACACTCCAATAACTAAAAAATATTTTCCTGTTTTGATGATGTAGTCGTTGACAGTGAATGAAATTGACATTGACAGTACTTAAATAGCAAGGGTCACTAAAAACGGAACCGACTTTAACACTCAAAAGTGTGAAATAACTTGTCGAATTCGGTACCATGCGCACAATATTGTGATAATAGGTATTTTGAACTATCATGGTAACGACTTCAACAAGTTATCGTGAGTTAAATATGTTGTGATACCAAAGCAAGTCGTCATTACAGTTTTAAAGAAAAATCAACCAAATCATAATATCACGCCATGCCACCAACGTGAAATACATTAAAATAACTTCTTGAAATTACTTGCCTTAGATCTCGAAATTGTAATATTAATAACATAAAGGTAAGGAATCTAATAAGAAATCTAATCTACCTGCAGACGAACTAGACACTAATCAAAATTTATTGTTTATTGAGCAGACTCAGGAAAAAAACAGGAATCATAAGCTACCTAAATGCTCCTCCGTAATATATTAAATTAAAATCATTGTAAGTCGATTTTATTGCCTGCTTTTGACACAAAGTGAATTAAATTCTTATAAGCCGAAGTTGTCTAATATATTGCCACAAGAATAGTCTAATAGGTGTGTTTGTCCTTATTTTAAGGGAGTTTTGTGAGAAACGGCCCAATTGTCTTTGGAATTATAATGGAGTTTATTTTTTATTTTGTCGTTTGAGTATGTCTTTATTTTTGTTTATGTTGAAAGAGCTTATGAAGAGCTAGAACCATTTAGTGACGATGGTAATATCAAGCTTCATGATTAAAGAAATGATTGTAAATGAAATCAGACAATCAAGAAAATTAGCATTCAAGGAAAATGGACATACACTACAAAAAGTTATAACAGTGGTCTTTCAAAAAACGGAAGCGTCAATATAAATTTACCTATAATTGGACCAGAGTTTAGAACTTCGCTTTGGTATTTTTGAGTTATGAATTTCAGTCGATTAAAAGTATATAGCACTTACAGCTTCAATGTGACGGAAGGTATGGGCCTTAGATGTTTTTGTTGAAGAGACATTTTTTTTTTTTTTATGCTTGATAGGTTAGCCTTTGACCACTATCTCACGTGATGGTAAGTGATAATGTGTTCCAGGATGTTGTTCAGACTAACCTAGAGTTACTGGCTCTCAAGGAAAGCTGCCGGAACACACCGTTAGGTGCTTGGCGACAGATTTTCAACTTGAGGGTGGTAGCTAGCCAGGCGGGCATTTGCAAAGTGCCCTACCACCATGCTGTAACGACTGCTATCCTAAGACAACAACCGGGACCGACGGCTTAACGTGCCCTCCGAAGCACGGAAGCGCTCAGTAGTAATGTCACCAGCGCAGCGGTCACCCATCCAACTCATGACCGCGGCGGACGTTGCTTAACTTTGCTGATCGATTCAGAATGGTTAAGCAAACTTCGCTACGAGCGCTTCAAACTACATGGATCTATTCCATTTATTATGATACCATTAGCATAGGAAGCTGATGGTAAAAACGGTCTGCGGTCACGAGAGCACTCAAACTGCTGATTTTTCCCATTGTTGTTGTTTAAGCGATATTTATAGATGAAAAATGACTATTTAAAAAAGTCATTTTTTATATTTTAACTTTGCAACGACGCATGCTTCTGTATTAAATTACCATCGTATTATCTTGATGATAGGGCCACACACAAACATAACACCACAGTATAAAAATATGTATTTATGAATAACTAAATGTATCCAACTGCCTACTGTCAGGGTTGATTAGTACGTCTTTGAATATATGTAGTTCGGAAATGGTGTTAGGGCATTTTACTAGATAATACGTTACAATAGCTGTAGTGTTACGTATTATCTCGATGTAAATTACATAGACATGTAAAATTATAGTCATGTGCGGGATTCTAACCCGCGCCAACTACCTTATAGCCGGGGTATGCTTTGACCGCTAAGCCAACATGAAGTATGACTATGTATAAATAACTCTAATTTATCCACTCGTTTATAAACACCGTATGGGGATGAAGCGACATCTATAGTTCAACTTACGTTGTACTACAAACAAGACTAATTTTTGCAATTAACTTGTTAACGATAACAGGTTCGAATCCCGCACATGACTTTAGTTTTTCCTCTCGTTGTAATTTTGTAATTATATAATCAGGGTTTTAAATAATATTAGAAACCCCATTAATGGATTATCGTGTTCACTATTGGCTCTTATATATTTTTTTTTGATAGCTGATAGGCTAGCCTTTGGCCACTATCTCACTTGATGTAGGTGATGATGTGGTCGAAGATGTTGTCAGGCTAGCCTAGAATTACTGGCTCTCAAGGACAGCTGCACACACCGTTATGTGCTTGGCGACAGATTTTCTACTTGAGGGTGGTAGCCTGCGAATGCCTAGGCGGGCTTCGCAAAATGTCCTAACACGATGCTGTAACGACTGCTATCCTAAGACAACAACCGGGACCGACGGCTTAACGTGCCCTCCGAAGCACGGAAGCGCTCAGTAGTAATATAACTAGCGGTCACCCATGCAACTCATGACCGCGGCGGACGTTGCTTAACTTTGCCGATCGGTTAAGAACAGCTAAGCAAACTTCGCTACGAGCGCTTCAAAAATTCGTTTCCTAATTTTTATGAATGAAACTCAGATCATCTTGTAGCTCAAGCAGAAAGATTACGGTACTTACCATCAAAATACCTGTCGTAATGTATGGATAATATTGGAAAATGCCGATGAAAAAAGCGTACATGTGACAGAGATGAGAATCTTGCGATGAATACGTAGTAAAACTAATGGATAATATTGGAAATGTAAAGTATACCTAGAAAATAGCGTGGTAATGAGGGTATTTATTTGAAGGCATGAAAACGTACACTTCTGCTGATTCTGCTATAAGAGAAGAAACAAGATTTAATGTACATAACAATTAATAACGCGATCTTATCACGAGCGAGATGAGAAACATTAATGAGTACTTTAAAATGCATGGTGCATGGAGGTAGGGCATTTTGCGAATGCCCGCCTAGCTACCACCCTCAAGTAGATAATCTATCACGAAGCACCTAATGGTGTGTTCCGGCAGCTATCTTTAATAGCCAGCAATTCTAGATTAGCCTGAACAACATTTTCGACCACATCATCATTTAACATCAGATGAGATAGTGGTGAAAGGCTAAATTATCAGTCATAAAAAAGCAAGTTTCCATCTACAACGAGAGACAGACAGAGAGATATACAAACAAGAAAGTGATTTAATAAAAGCGTGGTAAAATAAGGTGAAAATGGAATATTATATCGATCACACTTATGTATGATAAGAGATGATTACTCCAATATTGTTTGTAATGAACTTCTTTCCATAAAAATATGGATTTTTATAATGGCTACTTGGTACGAGTCAAATCTGCCATAGCAACTCATAGTACTGTATATTTTAAGGCAACTTATTTCATATAAAATCACCCATCTACATGATACAAAGATTTTTTTTCCAGTAAAAGTCAGTGCCAATCCATTTTTTTAAATAATTTTAAATTAAAATCATCGTTCCACTAAAATATATCTGGTGATTAATACTTCATGTCAAAACGTCACTTCCATTACATCAGAACACCTTGTCAAAACAAAGGTGTCACAATATTGAATTTCAAATTCGCACCAATTTGAAAGAATATCCCGCTACGTTGGGACCCCTGCCGACATGAGAGGGCATCGCAAGTGTCCAATCGTGAAGTATCTCCGAAAAGTGAACTTTTGAGAAGAGAATAAAACTAATACAGGATCGCGACGGGTGGCGCTTCTGTCACCCAATCTTGACTACCGTTTACGCAGGCTCCACAAAGTTGGTCATTCGATCACCGTGGACTATCAGGTTTCTTGCTCGATAGAATAAACATGATTAGTTGGTGAATCGATTGGAAACGACAGCTCGAGTGTATATCACAACATTGTCGGGCTTTTGATGGGAGTCTATTTGCAAAAGTTGCTCCATTGGTAATTTTACTGTCATCGTTGTAATATTTTGCCCCAGTAAAAGTTTCAATATAATTTTCTAGCAGATAGAAACAAAAATAGATAGAGAAAGAAATAGAAGATTTTCCAGTCATATTTTGAAGAACTTTGCTTGATGTTAAGTGACACCTTGGCTAATTTTTATGGCACTAGAGAGAAGTGACAAGGTGTAAAAATTACTATTTACTTGACACGAAATTTTGAAACCTACAATGAAAGTGTAAGTGTAGTGATTGTGTTCAATATATTTTGCACTGAAATTTAGAAAATTGCAATAAATACACAGTCAGTTTAAAACGAAACTATAATATGGACTGAAAATGTTACTTTTAAGGAAATCCATAAATTCAAAAGGCCCACGTATTTATGAATTAAATACTTATAAATATTTAATTTGTAGTGTACATGTTATACATGATTGTAATTATCAATACCTATATGTCGATGTAGAATATATATATGTTTAGCTATATTTAGAAATTGTAAGTGGAATATTAGGGATAATTTTTTTAACAAATAAATAAATTTAATACCAGGCACATCTTCGAATAACTGCTAAGAATAGAAACCCGTGAAACTTTTAGCATGACAATCACGATACGCAACCAAGGAAAGAATACTACTTAATTAGAAAGAAAAAGAGAAAGAAAAGAATTTTATTCAATTCTACAAAAAACTTAATCCTATGAAGTTTTAATAAAAAAAATTCTTAATAATTATTAAAGTTGTGAGGTGTCCAGTAGTATTGAATGAGCCTTGTCTCAGCATAATGCTTATTGTCTAAGACAGAAAGCGCTGATTTTCAGCCACGACTCTAATAAATTAATAATATTGCTTTTAAGATGTGACTAGTTACTAAGCTTACTTACATTTATCACATATTACATTATACATACACGATTAATTATTAAACACACATCATTCGAATATAATAAACTTAATAGTGTATTTTACATAAAAATTACCTAGCTAACGAGTACTTACATACTACATAAAAAATACATACATAATATTTATACACATATTAATAATGAATACATATTCCTATACATAATAATAAATATAATGATAATGAACAATACATACATGATAATATGGTTTAATAAATAAGTAGGTATGTATGGTAAAAAGCACAAAAGAATTGTATATTTTAAAATATGATGACTGCTGCAATGAAGCAAGTGTGTCCACCATGTTTAGGTCGGTATTATTTTTCATATGGTATAATAGCATTAAAGCAAACATTAGTTTCATCAAGGCTACAAAAATTACGAGACTCTTCGATCCGATATGACTAAATAGGCACCCGGCTGAGACTAACGTAATATTTACCGGATAGATTCCTACCAGTTTCGGGCTATATTGTAGTAGCCTTTCTTTTTTTTTTTTTTTTATAAATTGGCAATTGGTCTCTTTTATGTTGTAAGAGACATTACTGCCAGTGTCGAGTTACATTGTTCATGTGGCAGAACAGATGGTTAGTTATTGGCAAATTACGGTATATTTGTTGCTGATACCTGAAACAATATATATTTGTATCTATATTATGTTAGTGAAAGCATGAAAGGGAATTAAAACACAGAAAGGATGTAGGTTGAAAAAGGCATAAATAATATATTTATATAAATATGTAATAGAAGTAGTATATATATAATATATATAATTAAGTATTATATATATAAATATATGAACTTATTTATGAACTAGAAAATAACATAAATAAATATTTACTCTACAATTTGATATTATGTGTGGAAAGTAATTGTATAAGAGCGCAGGTTGATTTTTTATTTTTTAAAGAAAGTATAGAAGGAAGATTGGAAGGTAATGGAGCTTTAACATTGCAAAGAATCTCGTATAAAGCAGGTGATGCATATTGAGGACAAGAAAATAGAATATGGCCGGGGGTTCCCTCTGCAAGGCCACATTCACATAAAGAAGAGTCTCTAACTCTAAGTTTTTTTAAGTGAACAGGTGATGAGCAGTGTCCTATTCGTAATCTACTTATTGTAGAAGATATCTGTTTCGAAATACGAATCTTAGCAAACCATGGTTTAAATGATACATCTGGTTGGATCTGATATAAGTGTGACCCCTTGAGGCGGCTTGAACTTTTCCACATTTTATTCCAAGACTTCTCCAGATCTCTGCGAGCCATAGCTACCAGATCATGTGAAAAAACATTAAAATCTTCCATGTTCCCATGCACTATTGCCTGTTTTGCTAGTTGGTCAACTTTCTCATTACCTGCAATACCTATGTGACTAGGAATCCACACTATGGTGATTTTGGTTCCGTCTTCATCACATAGTTTTAGTAAATTTTTAATTTCTAAACTAATGAGGCACATAACATTTTTACTGAACGGGTTACTAAGTAGAGACTGAACACAACTTTTAGAATCTGTAAAAATTACTGCCTTATTTATTAAATGTTCTCTAATGTATTTAACACAGTTTAGAATTGCCAAAGATTCTCCAGAAAATACCGAGCTATAATGTGGAAACTTGAATGTATGTGCTATATCAGAATTGTAGTGCCAAAATGCTGTTCCCACTGAACCCAATGTGTGGGTCTTAGAAGCATCTGTAAAAAATATATCCCAATTCATCCAATGTTTTTTTAAGAGAGATTCGAATCTAATATTTGCATTAGTACAATTTTTATCAATTCCTAAATTAAGAACTATGTCTGGTTTGAAAATTTTTGAATAATAGCTAAATAAAAATGATGGATGGGTTTCAACTTTTTTTATAGGGCAGGTAACATTTTTAAGCTTTCTAAAGCTTTTAATTAAATATGGGATATTTTTATTGGCCCAATATTGTTTTGCCTGGGCATATTCACTAAGTAGTTTAAATTTTGGTATAAGGGGATGTCCAGAAAACTGGGAAATTTTAAAAATAAACCTATCAGAGAGATATTGACGTCTAAACGCTAAAGGCGGATCTGAAGCCTCAACCTGTAAAGAATTAGTTGGAGAAGATTTCATTGCTCCCAAAATGATTCGTAATGCTTTGAATTGAATGGAATCTAATTTTTGAAGATATTTTTTATTGCATGGTATGAGTGTATATGTACCAAAGTCCAGGTGACTTCTAATGATCGCATTATATATAAGACGTAGTGAGAATGTATGAGCACCCCACCATACTCCACTGAGACAACGAATAATATTTATGCTTTGTTCACACTTGGTCAGTAGTCGATTGATATGAGATATTCCATTGAGTTTATGATCAAAAACTTTACCTAAAAATGTGGCTTCTCGCTTGTTAGGAATTTCCATACCATCGCACTCTACCGATACGACAGGAGGATTGCGCTTTCTTGTAAAGAGGACTACTGTGCTTTTGGCTACTGATATGTTTAAGTAGTGGCACTGGAGCCATGATGATAAAATACTTAAGCCAGTCTTTAAATCTTGAGATGTCTTGGATATGTCCAAGTCAGTTGTGTACAAGACTACATCATCAGCATACTGAAGGACTCTGCACACAGATGTCAAGGAGGATTCCATGTCAGCTGTGTACACGTCATAGAGCAAAGGGCTTATCACCGATCCTTGGGGTAAGCCTCTCCAAACCAAGCGGTCCTCTGTCACCACCCCTGGAAACCTCAGTGAAATCTTTCTACCTGACAATAAATTAAATATAAAATTGGTGATCTTATTAGTTATCCTTAGCTGTTGCATTTTCTGCCTAAGAACCAAAAGATCCACATTATCATATGCTGCTGATATGTCCAAGAAGGCAGCCAACAGGGACTCATTTCTAGATAGCGCTAAGTGTATATCCGTTGTAAGTATTGCATGACTATCTGCAATACTATGTCCTTTACGGAAGCCATATTGTGTTTTTGCTAGCAGAGAATTATGTTCTAGGTACCACTCTAGTCTGTTCTTTATAAGATGTTCTATAACTTTTGGAATAACGGAAGATAGGGCAATGGGTCTATATGATTGAGGTTCTGAAGGGTCTTTGCCAGGTTTAAGTAAAGGTATGATTATTTGATGCTTCCAGGTGATGGGGATCAGGCCAGAATCTACTATGAGATTAATTATATCAAGACAGTAAGTCAAAGTATTTTTTTTTGCTTTAGATATAAATGAATAGGTTATACCATCTGGACCCGGAGATGAGTCTTTTACATATTCTAAAACATAAGCAAGCTCTTGGTAAGTAAATTCAGAATCAAGTTCCATGTTTGATACCGAATGATAGTATTGTTGAGGTAGATGCTGGGAGGATGGCACAAAATGAGGTGCCAGTTGATTCATAAATCTTTCTACCCACTCAGTTGATCGAGATGTTGGGTTTATATGCATGCGAGAAGACCTAAACTGTTTAATTTTAGTCCAGACCTGGGATAGAGGAGTTTCTGGGGAAATAGAATAACAATATTTACGAAATCCTTGACGTTTCTTTTTGTATAAATATCTTTTGGTGGCTGCCTCTATATTACGATAGTGTAGAAAAGTTGATAGGTCCAGAAAAATATTACATCTTTCTTCTATTTCTAATTTCTTTCTAACCACTTTCGTACAGTCTCGATCCCACCAGGGAGGTGAACGGATTTTTCCTGTTGCAGTGTTTTTTTTACTAAAGCTCAGTTCAGCTGCCTCTATTATGCATTCTGAAAATTTTGTAATGCATGTATCTAAGTTTTGTAAATTTGGTTTAGGCAAAAGAGAAATTTTATTTTCTAAGGTATTTCCATAAAGATCCCAATTATCACAATTTATTCTATAAGGAAGCAAAGGAGGTAGGGTAGGAATATTAACATTTAGTGACGGGAAACTTAAGAGGATGGGAAAATGGTCTGAACCATGGGTTAGGGGGAGTCTTGACCAATTTAGTAGAGATGCTAAGGAGGATGAACAAAAAGAAATGTCAACATAACTAGGGTTAACTGTTGGTGGTGTCCTACGTGTTGGTGACCCATCATTTATGACACATAAATTAAATTCTTCCATCAAATCTAATAATTTGTTGGCAATTGAATGATTGTTAGGGGCCCCCCATTATTGATGATGGCAGTTAAAGTCCCCTAATATTATATACGGAGAAGGTACAGATGTAAGAAAATTTTGTAATATATTAATGGCAGCATTGTCTCTTTTGGGAATATACACAGATATAAATGAAATATTTTTTAGGCGAATAGCGACAATATTTATTGCATTATTAAAATGCCTGAAAGGCAGATGAGAAAAATTTATATTATTTTTAATAAGGAGGGCAGAGCCTCCCCACCCATCACCTCTGTCGTCCCGGAGAACCGTGTAACCTGGCACTCCAAATGGGGTACCAGGCTTCAACCATGTCTCCGAGACGACAGAAATAATAGGCTGATATTTATTTAGTAAAAATATTAGACTATGTTTTTTATTAATGATACTACGTATATTCCACTGGAGGATGTGCTGATCCATCCTTGAGTATTTCAAAAATCGTGACAGAGATTGAGTGTATGATGTGGCTAGCAACGTTGGTCGGTAGTTTAGATCAATAAATAACTTCTACAAGAGATGAAAGTAAGTCTTGAATGGATTTTAGGTCTAGTTCAGGTTCTATTGTAATTTGAGAGGTGTCCTGGTCTCTATTGACCAGCGCACAACCATTGGGAGGCTTTGGTATTTCAAAAATTTTAGGATATCTTTATGAGCTCTTTGATCATACCCTGTGTTGAGAGCAGGTCGAGAAGGGGGTTTTAATGTAACTGTTTTTTTATAAGATTGACTTTCAGTGGGGATAGGGAGAGATCTATTTTGTTGACTTTTGCTTATTGGTCTTATTACTGATGTACTTTGTTGGTGTTGCAATTGGGTATCCACTTCATGGGCAGAAACTATTTCAGCATATGATTTCTTAGTTTGTGGAAAAAGGGAAATGGATTCCTGATATGAAGTATTGTTAAGAGCCATATGATGCTTGATATTTGTCTGTCTTATAAATTCAGGACAGGTTTTATTAGTTGCATAATGATGCCCTGAGCAATATGTGCATATTGCTTCTGTTTCCTCTACAAGGCACTGATCTGGAGAATGAGATTGACCACATTTATAACATTGAACTTTTGACCGACACTGTGTACGTGTATGTCCATACTTGCAACAGTTAAAACACTGAATGGTAGGGTAGACGTATTGTTCAACAGGCAGGATTGTGTAACAGCAGTTGATTTCTTTCGGGAGAACCTGTCCATCAAAACTCAATACTACTGTCTGAGTAGGAATCCAATTGATTCCATCCTTATTTATTACTTTTCTATTTAACCTCCTTGATTTAATAATTTTCCCAACTCCTAGGGGAATTTTAATATTCTCAATAATTTCTTCATGTGTCCATTCAACTGGAATGCCCTTTACGATTCCTATGCGAGTTATGTTGTGGGTTGGGATATATGCTTTGTACTGTGTGTTACGGAAGATGTGATGATTCAAAAAATCATTCGCATCCTTGGAGGATTTAAAGTGAATGGCTAACCTGTTTCGGCCAATTTGTCTCTATTGTTTTAGGTACATTTAATGATACAGGTTTAGGTTTTTTCATGATTGATTTCAATTGAGTTTTTCTTTTTACCTGTTCTTTACTTTTTTTTTTAACTACGTTCCATTCTTCCTTATCATCATTTGACGTAAAAAGATCCGGGGATACGTTAAACACGTCTGGTAATGAACCGCTTGCTAGATTTTGCGTATCTAAAGAGATAGGGCGGTTTCCCGCCCCATCCGATTCAACCTCCATGTTGATGGATCGAGTTTCGATCCATCAACATCCCACGACGACGCTCTCAAAAACTTACCACTGATTTGCTGGACAATCACAAAACAACACAAGCTAACTACTACACTAATACGTATCAGAAACAATCGCGTTTTAGTTAATTTATCTCCCGATCAAAACAAAACACATGAACGCCGCACGAGTTGACAACCGGAAGTCCCCTAGTAGCCTTTCATCTGGGAGTCACGGTAACGCGAAGCGGCGAGCGCGGGCCTCAGAACTTAACTGACGTATTGATGGCGCTGTCTTTCCCGGCTCAGCTGTACTTGTCAAATTGTCCGATATGTCATTAGCTTCACTGTCACTGTTATGTGCCGTGTAGGGCTAAGTGAAATCTTCAATCCGTTAACCTATCGAAATTTATTTTTCTACTTCAAAGTGTTCAGTCTACATTCACGGTTTTAATGATATTTGCGCAAAAACAAGATTGTAAGCATCCGTTACTTGCAATTTGCGATAATCACTATACAAAGAAAGGTGTACCCTTCCAAGTTGATTCTGAAACTCATTTGCGGTCTGTGTTTTTGATCTCAACCGTTTCTCTGCACCCATTTTGTAGGAGATCCATTTCGTAGGGATTTGAATATGAGACAGTGGAAAAACTTTAGTCTTCCAAGAATATATATGACAGAGATGCTTTTGTCACATGCTGGTTGTAATTTCTTTTTAGAGCAAATTTCAATTTTCTTTTATTACGTGTAACTCACTGGAGATTATTTATCTATACTACATAGCATGGCGTAGTTAAGTTACAACAATTGTTACCTGATGCATATCAATATTGAATGTTTACGCTATAAGAACGTTTACATATTTTAGAACGCAATTGGTTTTGTAATTGTTAAGTTTATTTTTGTTTTGAATCAGTCAGTGTTTCCATAACACATATATTAAAATATTGATATTAACATAGCTTGGCGATTTTTAATGCCGTACTCGAATCATCGAACTTTTATATTAAAATAATATGGTATAAATCAGCTAGTTCCCGGCTAAACAACGTAAAGACGGTTCCATATCTTCATGTAGAATGTTGTACAAAGTGATTAAGGAAATATTCCATCCACCTCACTTCTCAATACCTGAAATTAACTGCCATCAAGGGCATATCCAAGGAGGCCAACAAGAGCATTTCCATGGAGGACTAGTCAAGGAGGTCAACTATCAAATCGAAGCCAAAACTATGAATGGTTTGAATTTTGCTGTAACACAAATTAGTGTGTTGACACTTGACTTGGTCAACTACCCTTAAGAGACAGCCGCTAGCTAACCGCTAGTGGCATTGCTATTGAGCGCTTCTGTGCTTCGTAGGGCACGTTAAGCCGTCGGTTCCGATTTTTATCTTAGGATGACAGTCGTTATAGCATGCTGGTATCATTTTGCGATAGCCTGCATGACTAGCTACCCCCTCAAGTAAGAAATATGTGGCCAGAAACAGTTTTTATCGACAGCTGTCTTCCAGAGCCAGTAATTCTGGGTTAGCCTGAACTATTTAGACTACATTATCACTTACCATCTGGTAAGATAGTCGTCAATGGCTATCCGATTAAGTATAAATAAAAAAAACAATCTCCTGTTGCAATATGTCCCACAATAACTTCCAATCTACACACCCTTGTCTCATTACAAGGCGCTCAAGCGCATAATTCTGCGGTTACCACCAAACGAGACGAGCTCGAGCGGTTACCGGCCACGCGCCGCCGTCCCGTGCCTTTGACGCTTCTAACTGCTTTAAAAAATAAACTGAGATGGAAAAATGTTTTCTTAATTTGTAAATCTGGCACCTGACTAATGTTATTTAATAGCTTTGAAAGATTAATTCTGTTATGGTCATCATCTCATCAAACAATTGTGTATTCGTTGTCTTCTGCTTCTTATAATTGATTGATTTAATTTAGGCTTCATTGAAAATGTGTTCTTGGTTATTCAGTTCAGTTTTCTACAAATCAACAATAATAAAATACTAAAGATTAAAAACCTTTTGCAATTACCCTTATATCCCTTATGTGGTAAGCAGATTTCTAAACAACTGTATTATGCCGGGTATGTGTTTGTATCATGATACCTTGCTTTCTATTACATGTAACATATATACATTTATGTAGTATTCGGATCGCTTTCTATTTCATGTTATAGAGAGCGAGCAGAATATTATGCATATACCTAAAGCACAATTCCAGACTCCGGATTGTTACAAATAATTTCTGAGTTAGAGTTACCCAATAACTGACCAATTCTAAAATTGAACATAGGACGTTAAGACTCCAAAGCGACGCTTTAAGCTACCGGGCCATCAAAATCAAATATTTAATCAAAACAGACAATTATATTTTAAATTACTGAAAGTAGAAATGTTATGAACGATTTTTATACAACAAACACTTTTACAAAAAGTTGATGGCATTACGAAATGAACAAAAACTTACAAAAGTACCTACATACCCAAGAAAAATACGGTTTATTCCAAGACGTAAAAAGTATGTGACCTGTAAGACGGAATTTATTACTCAAGCTTAAAGTCGTACTCTCGAGGTAGATCAACCACAGACGGACGGATGAACGTAATCTTTTGTAACATGACTCTGACCGATTCTTCACGGTACCGTCAAACGTATGGATTCAATTGTGGCCGATTTAGCTCATTGACTCAAAAACCGTGCGTGAGACACCACATTGAAACTTTATAGTTGGTTTTATTACGTATAAATGATACTATTAAATTTATGGTTCCTATGATTATGTTTACGATATACCGGTTCCGTTTACAGCATTACACCATCACAGATTTTGCCGTATCTCGATTGTCCAAATGTCGGCTTTTTATACCACAGTAAACATTAATTAAGCAGTAAACCGAAACTAGGAGATATCGTCTTTTTATCTGTCATCGCAGTGATAAGGAGAGTTATAAAATATTTTTTGTAGATAACATGTAAAGGAACCGGTAATGACGCAAAATATCTTAATTTAACACTGATCTCTTCACTGTTAACTTCTTCTTCTTCGTGTCGACGTTCACATTTAGATGAGTGTCTGTTGGTACTGTGCGGTGAAGAAGAAGAATAACACTGTAACCGTAATTGATCATAGCGATGATTGATGCTGAAATGTTTTCAATAGGTATACTAAATCTGTGTCAAGGCTGAATATATAAAAAAATAATACAGCAGTTGACACAACCACAATACTATCATTATCTTCAATGCGCATAATGATATCCATTTTGGGACTAAATGAATCTTCCAAAAAGAAATCGTGACAACTATCATTTCAATAGTATCAATCGCACCACTAACGAGCACTATAATAGCAAATCTTCAACGTCAAGTATTAGAACTATTTACACAAGAGCTTCTTCTAATTCTAACATAAATATCTAATTGTGAAATTCAAGATGCGGTATGTAATGATACTCGTAAGAAATTATGCCAAGGTTGAATAACAATGCTGGTTGTTAAGATAACACTTCACAAATGTAACGGAGATCATGCGGCATATACATTAGTTACACATTATTTAGCTGCCCTTGGATTATTAAGTAGTGATGAGGGAAATACGACTGAAAATATTAAAATAGGTCATTGTAAAATATGTTGTTGAAAGCTTACGTCAGATAGCAAGATTTACATTCTTATAAATAATGAACTGGAGTGTTCTGGACAGATAAAGAAACGAGATGGTATGCTAATGATATAAACAGAAGTGAAAGAGTCAGAATAAGGTCAAATCATTTAACTCTAAGATTCCTTACCACAATCAGCGTGCGAAGTCTTTCTTGTTAGTCCTGTCACTCTTATTAGCTATGAAATTCAAGCTGCATTCAATTAGGGTACCTACATCATCGCTTTATGAGGTTAATGAACTGAAAACAAAGCACTTGATGTCATTTAACATGATCAAGCACGTGATTTAAATAAGAAATGATGTCACAATACAAATGGTGTTCTCAATCATTTGCCTCTGAGAAATTTTAATGAATTCATTATAAATATTTCGTCGGAAGTTGGTGTGGAACAGAAATAAAATTGTTATTAATACATGACGACTTTAAGGGAAGTGTCTTCGTAGCGCTTTCAACAAAAGCGTTGTTTCGTAATATTTTAAATACCCTTTTTTAAAACTAGGTGAAAATTTGCAAGCTTATTCTAGAGCCTTATATTTATGCTTGTGGTTTGCCAATATTCCATAAAATTGTGTATTTACAAAATGATTCGCAAAACTTCTTTTTTTAGAAAATAAAAAACAGCAAGTCACTAGCATAGATATTAAGTTACAGGCCAAAAGCATGCCAAATCTCACTGTTTGAACACTGGAGTTTTTTGATGATTTTTTTTATTTGGTATATAAATATAAGGAAACTACTTTTTTAATTTTATATATCAAAATATAATTATTTTTCTATAAAACTGATATAATATATATATGTATATATCGACGGACGAACCCACTTTAGGACTCCGTACTTGAGGACAACCCCCTCCGAAACACATAATAAAATTATGCTAGACAAAGTTTATATGAAATGATCACCGGAATTGAACGTTTGGTACCGCTGGCAGCTTTGACAGGTCTTCGACTCCAATGTGAAGAAACACAAAACTAGTGTTTAAATGCCTAGTTGAAGCATTGGAGAATTTTTGAAATTGATTTTCATAAGAAATAATCTCCATGCGGAGCCCAAAGAGTGGTTTGTTCGAACGACGACATTCGATTATTTTATTAGGTACTAACATACCTCAAATATAAACATTATAACGTTTACGCTATTCAGCCGATTGTAACTCTCAAGCAAAGACCAATCGATTGTATTGAATAATGTTTTTTTGTTTTATGTGATTGATTCGGAACAAGCGGTAGCCTCTACATATAAGAGATGCATTTTCATCACAAGTGAAGAACTGCACTGCACCCGTTACTTTAAACATACAGTATTGTTGAGTCTCATGCGTCTGTTATTTTACTCGCTCTCAAAGATTGCTGACGGAACACACTGCTAGGTGCTTGGCGAGAGATTTTCTACTTGAGGGTGGTAGCAAGACAGGTGAGCATTCGCAAAATGCCCTCTCTCCATGCGGTGAGGCTCAAGCCATGGACATGCGGCACCTCAGTTCATAGCAATCAATAACAGCTCTGCTATCCTTGCTTCAAAATATAATGTTCTCCTAAAGCTGAAAGTTAATCTTCAAAGTCAAAATTCAAAGAAAAGGAAACAGTGTTTAATAATAGCTTTATTTGGAGCAACAAGTAACATTTTAGTCGCTCGGTCAAATATGATTTAATAAAGCGGTGAAGGTTTCGTTAACATTAATAAATCCAGTACTCTTACTACGAAAACTCGAAGTATTTACGAATACAAGTCATATGAGACCTGTTGTTTTACTTAAAAACTGAGAGATAAGCGCACAAAAAAAGGGGGAATGTATGACGCAATGTGTTATTTTTATTTGAACTGATTCAAGTTTGATTAAATATTTCAGGTTTAGTATTTGCGTTTAGTAACGAGACGTGGTTATACTCGTATCGTGTATACTTAGTAAAGCTAAGTTTTTTTAAATATATTTTTTGTATCTATTTCTTTTTTTAGTTGACAAAGAGCAACACCATATTTTTTACGTGTGAATAATGCCTTTACACAGCGTCGGCAAAACATTACGTAAAATTAAAAAGATTTAAGTTTGACGGAAAAATGAAAATAGATCATGGTTTTTATTTTATTTTCGTTGTTAGTGTTAACGTTTGATGAGGATTTTCGTGAAAACGACATAGCACAATAACAAAATATTAATTGGACACAGTTTTGTAATCATGTGTAGGTTGTGTAAATACTTTTATTGTGGTATAGCTGAAGTGTTGTATATAGTTCGTAGTATTTTGTTCACAAAGGCATACCGCCATTTTTAAAATCTGTTACTATTCCTAAGAATAAATGTATAATAAATATATTAAATAATATAAGAATGAATGTTAGTTGTTTAAAATAAAGGTTTTAAAAATTGGAGGTGAACATTAATTTTTCAGTCTGATATTTTGATTGAAAACCTGTGTTTTAATCTAATAACAAAAGGTGTAAGATGCACAAGGATTGCGGAAAATATTGTTGGCAAAAGTTTCAGTTCATTGCACTTAATCTAAAAATAGTGTGTTCAACTTGGGTGTAATTTATCTACTTAATAAGAAATTGTTTACAGTATATTTTTGTATAGATTTAGAGTATGTGAAATTTCAACCAGTCTCTTAATAAGGCTTACTATATATTCTGAGTTTCTCAGACACAAACATTTTGTACCAATAGTAAGAACCTCCTTCCTTACAAGACGCTTTTAACTTGCTTTCAGCACTTCGTTAGTCGTGTTTGTATTTATTTGAGAGTGATAAGTTAGCGCGGTGACGAGACCGAAGGAGGATATACCTTTTATGGTTGCATTACACGGACTGCAAAACTTTATGCTTCTTCTTTTTTTCGATGAAGTTACCATCTAAAATATTTGAAGATGTTTATAAATTTCTTACTACATACTAGTAGTGTTAGGCAGATCTTTGTACATAATTTCACCTGATGGAGTTTTCAGGCGACGTATATAATAATGTCTAGCTCTCAAGGCAGTTACCTACCCAAAAACACCAAGTAAGTATATTGTTGCCTAGGTTATAGATCTTCTTTCTTATATATAATAGGTAAATTAACTACCGTCTGTTTTAAAAGGCAGTGGTAACATAATAACTTATTTAATTTTGAAAAGCCAAAACATTTTATTATTTAATAGGAAATATGTATATTTGAATGAACTGGCGCTTTTGCAATGATAGTGAAATCTAATACATTAAAATTTCGTTTTTTTTAAACCAAGAAGTATAAATTTATGTATTATTTAGTACTGTAAAAAAAGTTTGACATTTATAAAATCGTTCCACTTTTTGTCGTCCATATATCCTCGCCTAAGCCAACGGAATACATTCTCTATTTCCACGCCTAATCTAAATTGCCATTTGATCCCCTCGTACTGCGCCTCGTAGACACTGTTCAATTAATCAATGCACTTGACTCAACTTGTTCAGTAAGCCTTGAACAAGTTTGTAGGGTAATCTTTTTTGGTTAGGCGCAAAACTGTTTGCGAATGTATATGTTCTCGGAAAAGCATCGTACAGATTGTCGAGTTTGACTTTAGTTGGGGACTGAGATAATCTGTTTTGTATTATTTGTGACTGAATTCTTCGGTGGTGTACACATGTAACAAAGTGTTCTAAAACCATCCATACAAAATGTTTCCAATAACAGTTGGAAACATATATTTAACATATATGTTTCCTACTTTTGTATCTACTTGGTATGCCCTACCACCATGCTGTAACGACTGCCATCCTAAGACAACAATCGGGACTGACGACGGCTTAACCTGCCCTCCGTAGCAAGGAAGCGCTCAGTAGTAATGTCACTAGTGGTCACCCATCCCAGTCATGACCGCGGTGGTCGTTGCTTAACTTAGCTGATCGGTTGAGAATGGCTAAGCAAACATGGCTACGAGCGCTTCACTCACTCACTTGGTTTTTATATTATTATTAATTATATAATTTAAATTTTGAAGTAAAGTTGCATTACCAACTAACACATATATGTATTTATGTAATACAAATAAAATATACTCGAACTCGGTATGTTTAAAAAAAAGTAAAAGACTATAAAGCTCACACTACTTATATAGCTGGACTACAAAAAAAATCTAATATTAGCTACAGTTTACGTTCTCTAGAACTGAATATTGTTTATTTAATGTTGCTACGAGTATATTGTAACCTCCTGAACTTCGGCCCTAAATTTACTTTATTTTTGCATTTTGTCTTCATTATTATAACAAACAAAGGCAAACACTTATAATAATAACTCTTTACGACCGCCGTCGGGTCATGTTACGAAATTCAATTTCTTTCAACAGCGGCCTCGCGAATTGTTTTTAATACGGCAGTTTAAAATAACTCCGTTCTGAGTTGGTGGCCACTTCAAGAATTTGAACGAATATATTTAATAGTTTCTATATTCTTTTATTTTCAGTATTGGATTTGGCGTTCATCAGTAGATGAAGACTAGTAAAATATTTTATATTTAGTCATAATTTAATAGTTCCTCAATTTAATTATAGCTATAACATATTTTAATATAATATAGTTTCTAAATTTTTATTTGTTGTTAACCTGATAGTAAACGGTAACCGCCGCCTATGCAACACTAGCTGCGCGCTGCAGATGCGTTGCCTGTCCAGAGAGGAATTTCTATATACCTCTTTTGAAATGGTCCATGTCGTAGTTTCTCGAAAAGACTTCGAAAGGAAGGTCGTTCCATATCCCAGAAGTACGCGGAAGAGAGGAGCGACAAAAGCGAACAGTGTGTGATGTCCATACTTGCTGGATGTGGGGGTGCGTCTTTTGACGGAGTCGAGATATGCGGTGTTAACATTTTGACGCAGGAAGAAGGTCAAAAAATTCGTCGACACATTCTCCGAAAAAAACATATTTTGAATTACATTGAGCTTAAATGACAAAATTTTTAATAAAGACTTTCGGAAACTAAATTCGGTTCTATTCACGCACATATTAAGGTCGGGTATTTGTAGATAGTATCCGCTCCGACTTTCGATGGCACCCGCTTCTTCAGTCTGCTCGTGACCACATTTTTTTTTTTTTTTTTTTTTATGTGATGGAGTGGCAAACAAGCAGACGGCCCACCTGATGGTAAGCGGTTACCGTCGCCTATGGACATTTGCAACACCAGGGGCGTTACCAATGCGTTGCCGACCCTGTAAGACTCTTTTAACACCCTTTTTGAAGGAATCCATATTGTAGTTCCGCGGGAAAACGCTAGCTGGAAGATCATTCCACATTTTGCAAGTATGCGGTAAGAAGGAACGCATAAATCGAGCTGTGTGAGACTTCCAGGACTCGATTATGTGTGGATGAGCTTTCAACCGGTGACGCGAGGTACGATGATAGAATCGCGAAGCCGGTATAAGATCAAACAGCTCCTGAGAGCATTCTCCGTTATAGAGCCTGTAGAATACACAGAGCGCACCGATGTCTCTACGGAGGCTCAGTGGCTCAAGGTGGTCAGAGAGCTCGGGGTCGTCGACAATTCGGACCGCTCGACGCTGAATAGCATCGAGAGACTGGAGTTGGTACTTTGGTGCGCCATTCCAGAGGTGAGAGCAGTACTCCATGTGAGGGCGAACTTGTGCTTTATAAAGCAAAAGTCGCTGGCTCGACGTAAAGTACCGCTTTGCCTTGTTAAGCACACCAAGTTTCCTGGATGCCAACCCAGCCTTACTCGCGATGTGATAGCGGAACTGGACATCTTTGGAAATGTCGACGCCAAGAACTCCAATACTCTCTGCGATTTCTAGGGGAACACCCTGAAATTGCGGAGCGATGATGAAGGGGGTCTTTTTCGCGGTGAAAACGCATGTCTGAGTTTTTTTGTGGTTGAATTGGACAAGGTTCTGCTGTCCCCAATGTGAGACAAGTTCCAATGCACCCTCGACTTCAGACACAATACCAGTTCTGCTTCTTTCTACTTCGTCGCGAGGGCCACTAACACGGCCAGAATATTGCGCATCGCCCGTGCTATCGTCCGCATAGCAATGCATGTTACAAACTTGTAACATATCATTGATATGCAGAATAAATAGCGTAGGCGATAACACTGATCCCTGAGGGACGCCAGCATTAATCGGCATGGGATCGGAGCAAGCTCCGTCGACAACGACACGAATGCTCCGTCCAGATAAAAAACTGGCGACCCAGGTGCAGAACCCCTCGGAAAGACCGTAGGATGGTAACTTCGAAAGAAGTGCCCTGTGCCAGACCCGATCGAAAGCCTTAGCAATATCTAAGCTGACAGCTAAAGCTTCCCCTCTACTCTCGACTGCGTCAGCCCAACGATGAGTGAGGTAAACCAGAAGATCACCAGCCGATCTGCCACGACGGAAACCGTATTGGCGGTCACTGATCAGTTGGTGATCCTCTAAGTAACCTAGGAGCTGGTCGTTGACTATTCGCTCCATCACCTTGCAGAGTAGAGAAGTGATTGCTATAGGCCTATAGTTGGATGGGTCTGTACGGTCACCCTTTTTGGCAATAGGGTGTACGAGAGCAACCTTCCACGAAGACGGCACGCATCCTTTGGAGTAGGAGAGCCGGAAAAGGCGCGTTAACACCGGAGTCAGCTCAGGAGCACATGACTTGAGGACAATAGCCGGGATGCAATCTGGCCCACTCGACTTTCGCACATCAATGCAATTTAATCGAAACGTCGAGGTTAGTTTAAAAAAATCTATTTTGACCTTAAATTATACGCGAAAAGACCCGAAAGTCTTATTTATATCAAAATAATAAATGGTACGTACATAATAAACCGCAATCTTATATCCCCAAAAGGCTAGACAGAGATTTACTTTTATATGAATACAAAAAAATTACTTATAAGTTATAACCACACCATTACTACAAAAAGGTATGATAGTGGTCCGAATGGTAAAAGCTGTGGACCATGGGTCGATCCCTTTGCCAGTTTGAGGTTCACCGCATGGTTAAATAACATTAAGCGAATGCTTGCCTATACTATGGTGATAGTAGAAAATCTGTAGCTAAGCACATAACAGTGAGTTCCGGCAGTAGTCCATGCCTCAGAGTAACTTGTACTGAAATGCATGTGTTATAGTGACCGCTTAACATCAAGTGGCCATTATAAAATGAATCATGTACGGTTGGCAATAATCTCTGCATATATCACTCTGTAATCATATGGATCAACCTAGGGAGTAAGAGGAGAATGAAAACAACGTCTTATTCGATCCAACAGGTAATCTCAACTGCACGCGCTGGTGAATAGCTAGCGGTATCGGCTTCAGGATTGCCGTGGTCCTCACTGCTAGATAAAGGTTCTTGCAACTGAGCATAGGCGGTACACCCTTTAACTAAGGTGAGAGATCACCTGGAAGAGGCTGCAGCAACCTGAGGAGTCAAATGCCCCCTGAATTTTTTGGTGCAAAAAGCAACGAGAAAATTGTACAGTTTAAACGATTTATAAAAATAAAAACACTTTAAATAATACTCGTTTTTTGTACGGAACTCCTCCTTTTTCGATTGCAACTAATAACATAAATTTCTCAGAGATACAGCCCTTTAAAGGTCTGACGGATGGATGGACAACGGAGACAGTAAAAAGTTTCCGTTCTCTAGTAGGCAACACAAAAAATATTATCCATACACGTAATCATTCCAGTTGAATGCGTACCCAGATTCCAGGTACTCAAACATCATGTCCAATTCAACCTGTCCCAAAACACGCATCGTTGAATGACGCAGGTACTGCATAAATTATTATGATTGGTGGCTAATGACAACCCTGTTTGAACTGTTGACCTGTTTGCTGCCCATTTGCTTTCGTAATTAAAAGTACATAGAGGGATTGTAGGGCTGTGCTAAAGGTAATTGCTGTTTGACCACAGATTACTTAATAAAGGCTTTGAGCTAATGTTGGCATTAAATCAACGAGGTATTTGAGTAATTAAGTCACATAAGACTGATTACTTTTTAATCTTGTTTTAGATGTAACAATATAGAAGAGACAAATATGAATTTGCCATTAACCACCATACTATAAAGAACACAAAATCTTGGTAATAATTCCTTCTTAGTGTCTCAGTCTTAGTGTCAACGACTATAGACTGCCACATAGTGCATACATAGTTTGAATCCTGCCACGGGCTTGAGCTGCACTATACCTACTAGAAGAAAATCGGTCAAAGCAACTGTTTCATTAGAACAAGTCACTTTTTGAGATTCTTATCTTCTTCCATGTTTCATAAATACATTACTTACGAACAGTTGAGATTACCATCTACCGCCTACTTTAGATATAAAAACTACTTAAACCAATATCGATACAGCGCCTCATATAGAATTAAGGTGTACACGATTTTACGTTACCGCTTACACCGGACAGTGTGTGAGTCTCATGCATCGATTGTGTGGTGATGAACTTCTATGTGGCAGAGTCAAGAGTTGGGATGGTAATATCGTAATGCCAGTAGTTGTTGTACAATAGCTTACCGACTGTGACGGAACCCGCACTGTAGATCGCTAACGAGATGTAGGTCTTCTAGGTATCTAAGAAGATGGGTTTTGCGTACTAATTTAACAGAGCAGAGAAGTAAAATACTATATTTATTAATATATCTGAAGCTCTCCTGCGGTCATAACTTGGATAGATGACGGCTAGTAGCATTACTAAGTACTGAGTGCTTCCGTGCTTCAAAGGGTATGTTAAGCCATAGGTTCTGGTTGTTACCTTAAGACGGCAGTCGTTAAAGAATGGTGGTAGGGCATTTTACGAATGCTGGCCTGGCAAACTATCACTGTCAAGTAGAATTTCTGTTACCAAGCATCTATCGGTGTGTTTCAGTAGCTTCTGTGAGTCCAGTAACTCTAGGTTAATCTATCTTCGACCACTTTATCGCTAACCATCTCCTGATGGTTAACGACAAGTTAATGACATAGTGGTCAAAAGGTAGCATCGCCTACATATATAAAAATATAAGTAGCAAATGATCTATAATTGGACGATACTAAAGTGAAAATATTTGTAATAATAGTAACAATATCGTCTCAAACTAAGCAGTGATGGCTCAGTGGCATTAGCTATTGACTGCCGCGCAGCAGGTCCATGGTTGGAATCCCGCCGCAGGCTTGAGCTTCACCGCATGGTGGAAAAGCATTATGCGACTGCCCGCCTTACCAGCTACCACCCTCAAGTAGAAAATCTGTCGCCAAGCACCCCACGGTGTGTTCCGGCAGCAGTCCTTGAGAGCCAGTGAAATTACAGGCACATGAGACTTAATAACTAAGTCTCAAGGTGATGGGCTCAGTGCAATTCGTGACTTGTGACAAAATGCATCTGTTATAGACAGAGGTTAGTCCACTTAACCTCAGGTGGTCTTCGAGCTTGTTCGGTCATAATAACATAAAAAAAACTCTTACTATCTTTATGGAGAAAATAAATTAAAAGATAAATCAATAGATCTGATACTTCAAGTACACGAACATCCTATAAGTATCCAGCATATCAGATGACTGCATCCCAAATTTCCTTTGAACCAGATCTGTTGAATCCGAGAATGATCAAGTGGACGCAAGGGACACAACTCACAAGTGAACTCAATGGCTAAATTAGAAGCATCTTGTTACACGTTGTAAAGGAAGGCATCAAATTATGTTAAAGCTGACCCTTTTGGGCGAGAAGTGACTATTTAACTTGGGGCTTAGCATTCTGCGGGTGTTTACCTTGACAAGTTAGAGGCTGTTGTTAATGAGTTTGCAAATAAGATGGGATTAAGTTAGAATAAGGGACAGGTATGACTTGTAAGAAGAGGCTATTAACGCGGAATAACTTATACGAGTCTCTAATAAGACCAGAACTTTCAAATTTTCTGAGTCGACAAAAAGGAAAAAAGGAGCCGGAATAATATGCTTATAATTACGAGTACCTTTAGTTGGTCAGTCTTTTTCAAAGAGCAATATATTTGTACAAATTTTCTCAAAAAAATTACATTCGACTCAAAAAAATTACATCACTTCCAGGACTTATTAAATTGTATGATTATTAATATTACTACCATAAAATTATGTACGACCATGATATACCAAGAAAGAACATGATCATTCTTTTAAAAACGAGTTCTTATGAGAATCTGTTTTTCGCATCATTGGACTGATGACATGAATTTAGAGACCAAGGAAATTGTTAGGTCTAGGCGTTAATTTTTAAATATCTATATGAAATAATTATTTGGACAGGTACATATTTCTTGGACAGTTAAGTGATTTCAATGTGTCGGAGCCAAAACCGCAATATTTTTCATATTTTTCAATGCCGTTGACATAATTTGTTTTTTGGGAGTCATATTATTAAAAACTGCAATTCTTCTAAGATGCATTTCATTCATTATCCCAAATGTTTATCTCACCTTTATAGCACGTGTAAGAGGTCGGCACAAAATATCTCTAACAGCGAAAATAATACGTTATCCATTTATTTATTTGGAACTTTAATAGAGGTTTCAAACTCAAAGTTTTTAAAATTTTAAAAACCTTTACAAAATTACAAATTTACGAGAGAAAAAATTACAGTCATGTGCGGGATTCGAACCCGCGTCCATCCACCCCTATAGCCGGGGTATGCTCTAACCAATTGAGCTAACATGACACAATGACTCATAACTGTAATTCTTGCTCTCGTTCTTCAACCATCGTATCGGGTAATTCGCCTAGCAGGCGTTATTGCAAACTTAACAATATTAAAATTTTAAAAACCTTTCCACTTGAGCGGCTAAAAGCAGTTTTCCGCGCAAATTCTAATAAGAAACAACACCTTTACGGGCATGTAAGGTGAAAAATATAAATAAACATCCATCCAAACATTGAAAATTATAACATTAAAAAGCCGCTATCACATACCAAAAGCCTATAAATTCCAACCAAATTGGAGCTTTATCTTAATAATACAAAAACCAGAATAATTAAACAACTTCTAATTATTTTCTATCGGTTAGATAACAGATTGATTTATATGTATCGCAGTAACGTTAGAACCACTGATAACATTTGAATTTATGATATTTTACTTCGATAAATGCTATAATTTGTTTATTTCGACAGTCACAACACAGCTTACGTAAACTGAATATTTCTACGAGAATAAACATAATTTATTCAACAAACAAGCATTGCAATTCAACGGGGCAATGCTGCCAGCATGCTGGGCAGGCTGCCAACTGGTACTCGGCTGGAGCATTTAGACTGTCTATGAAACTGCTATGACTTATAGGTTGTCTAAATGCTTATATTGTCGTAGCTGTAGTGTTGTATATAGTTCATAGTATTTTGTTTAATAAAGGCATACCGCCGGTAAAAAGATAGATAGAATAAAAATTTGAATATTGGTACAAAAATAAACATTTTAAATTTTAGCTCACATTGCATGTTTCCATTTTTCAAATGCATCAGATAATTTTGAAAAATGATATCTGGATAGATTTTATTAAACATTTTTAACAAGAAATGGAACCGACTTCACACCCAAAAGTGTGAAATAACTTGTCGAAGTCGGTACCATGCGCACAATATTGTGATAGTAGGTACTTTTGAACCATCATGGTACCGACTTCAACAAGTTATTTCACACTTTTGGGTGTTGAAGTCGGTTCCATTTTTTGTAATAAAATTTTTTTCATTCCTTTTAGTGTAACGGCTTTTTAGTGTCATTATTTGATGATGAATTGAGAACCTCCTCCTTTATTGGAAGTCGGTTAAAAATAGATATTAATTTACAATAAACAGGTGTCAACATAGTAATTAAACAACTTTAAACGGTTTAAATCGCGTATATTTTTTCATTATTTTATCCCGACGTTTCAAACACTTTGCAGTGATCGTGGTCACGGGTGTCAACATTTTTCTTTAACTCTGGATTGTTGCTATTCCAGAACCTAAATAAAAGAATAAATATACAAGTTTATAAAAAGGCTTGATGACGATGCGTGCTCATTACTAATTGCACTATATTATATTCTGTTGTTTTTTCGTATATTCTTAAATTAATTCTTAATTTCGTATATACGTATACTCGTATATAATGAAACAAAATTTAGACATCTAATTTTCAAGTAGGTACTTAAATAAAGAACAAAATATAATGTCATATGTACGCAAAAGGTTGGTAGAGTAAAATTCACAAAACCAAAATTTTTTAGTCATCAGATAGTGATTGTGTTAAGAATTACTCTGATTCAAAACTGTCATTTTTTCATGATAATTACACATTAAATAACATGCAAAAACGACGGAAGATTACCAGTCGCTATCGGATGACTAAAAAACGAGGTTTTAGTATTATTTATTTCTGAATTACTCATTATTAATATATCTTTATTATAACATACCTAAATATAACAGAAAGCGCGTGTAAAAAAAAACATTGGTTAATTTACCGTTTTATGGTGATAATAATATACCAAAAAATATATACCTAATACATGAAGGTATAAAAAGAAAGGCAAAGATGACTATCGGCTATATGCCTTGCATTGTTGTTAGAGCATTGTAAATACGAGTACGTGTAACTTCAGAGAGCAAAGCGTCCTCGCAAATGTATCCCTGGAATCTCCCACTCAGCTCCTTAGCATTCACAGCAAGTGCAGAGCCAAGGTTTATAATATCTTAAATGGGGTAAGTTCATTGCAAACAGCCGTCTGGAGGGCACTATTCTTCATTAGCTAGAGAGAGCCACAGTTAAATTATTCTTTAGGTCACTTCGGTGCTATTTAAGTTAATTTAATTCAAACTTCGCTCACTTCTCACGTACTTGGAACGTTTCGGATGGCGCAAAAGCAGTTTCAGTCTGAATGTGAAAAAATATCGTGAGCTTTTAGTATTGTATCTGGTCTAGGTGGAGTAATTAAAAATATTATTCTGGAAAAAAACAAGGTAAGGCGCCGAGTCAAACAAAGTATTATTGCAATTGCCTTCGGGTTTGTTTCGGAAGCGTTAAGATTATGCATTTTAGTGACTGACCATTTGTATCGTTATTATCAGATTGGCAAAACAAGAATGTACCTAATTACTTGTTTTATATAATTAGTAGGTACCTACGTAACAAACTAAGCTGATTAGTTATTCATAATCGGGTAATCAAAAATGTCAAACAAAAATATTATTTATAGTTATAAGTATTTAAAGGGTCTTAATCACGATAAAAATATGTATACCTATTATTTATTTACGTCGACGTTTCGGCCGAATTAAATAGACCAAGATAAATATATGTGGTGGACTCGCTCCACACTACTGCATGGTCATGCAACTTGGCCGATACGTCAAGGTAAATAAATAATATACATATTTTTATCATGGTTAAGTCCCCTTTAATACTTCTAAATATGTTTTCAAGTCGCCAAAGTCTTAAAGTTACTGTAACTTAATTCCATGGCGTTTAAAAAGAGAGCTTAACCCATGAGCCATGGCTTAGTTTGTATGCAAGCAGTGCAACCAGTTTTTAAAAGATGGCGCTATACGTACGGCCACGAGAAACGTTTTTTAATCTTATCCCAACAACCACATAAAGGTGAGACTGTATCGTATTATTATTATTTATTGATTTTACAATAGATATAGTAAAATATAAGTAAAAATTGAGTTTGAATAATATAAGAATTATAGTATCATCATCATAGTAACCTTATCTCGAGTACAATGTGTATTCTATAACAATTTGAGAACATATTAATAAGTTACAAGACGCAGAAAACTACAAGGATGTTTAATTTTTAAGTTTTGCCTTCAGTTTTACGGCTGTCAATTTTTCTAACGCCAATCTTCTTTGGGAAATTGTATAAGACCGCTTACTCTTATGGATACCTAATCAGCGCATTAAGATGTTATGAAGTATTGTTTTGCGGTCATTGTGCAGCAATACCCCACTTAAATAGGCGCGAATAGTGGCATGCTGCTCATGAAGCGTCTTTAACGACATCCAACAGGAAGATATGGAGCAGTCCTTACATTCTGCCAGTAACTATACTGCTCAGTATATCACGATATGATTACATAAAAATTGAATTTGTTACAAAAAGGACATTTATTTGAATAAAAATAAAACCTATATATATATATGTGACTGTGTCACCCCGGGGGTGACTGAGTCACCCCGTGACCACGATCACTGCAAAGTGTTTGAAACGTCGGGATAAAATAATGAAAAATATACGCGATTTAAACCGTTTAAAGTTGTTTAATTACTATGTGTAACAATCGCGAAAACCTAAGACTATATATATATATATATATTTTTTATGCCTCATAGGTTAGCCTTTGACCACTATCTCACCTGATGGTAAGTGATGATGTGGTCGAAGATGTTATACAGGCTAACCTAGATTTACTGGCTCTCAAGGACAGCTGCCGGAACACACCGTTAGGTGCTTGGCGACAGATTTTCAACTTGAGGGTGGTAGCTAGCCAGGCGGGCATTCGCAAAGTGCCCTACCACCATGCTGTAACGACTGCCATCCTAAAGACAACAACCGGGACCGACGGCTTAACGTGCCCTCCGAAGCACGGAAGCGCTCAGTAGTAATGTCACCAGCGGTTACCCATCCAACTCATGACCGCGGCGGACGTTGCTTAACTTTGCTGATCGATTCAGAATGGCTAAGCAAACTTCGCTACGAGCGCTTCAAAAATATATATAATTGTTTGTTACGAATTATTCTCCTGAAGCATATTTTATTTCCTTCTCGTATTTTTGTTTAGTTGCATATTTACCTAACTTAGAGCTAACAAAATACTGGAGGGCAAAAGCAAAATAAAAATTAATTAGTACCTGCCATTTGAACGAAGTTTGTAATTTACGACCTAAGTCAATTCCAAAAAAGATCTAAGGCGGGTGGTCCTCCTAAGGCTAAATATCTGATCCATTATTTTTATTGACCTTTTTACATGCATCTAGTTAACCAGTCTCGTGAGACAAATACAATAAATCTAACTGTTAATAACACACTGTACGAATTTGTTTTATTCATTGATTGTGAAGAGTTGAAAGGTGTATTAAAATATTTTAGTGAAGGAAGCCATAAATTTCAAAATGTTCGAGTAATGATTGACCATGGCCGGTTCTATTGGAATTTGATTGATGTAATTTTGTAGTAAAAAGCGGCTGGGTATTAGATAAAAATATTGTGCATATAAAAATAATCCGTGATGATCGATTTTGTTAAGAAATTTAAAAAGGTTTGTTGATTTGATTTTTAATTTGACGACAGTATAATTTTATTTTGACGTATTACGTTGCTGCTAAGAATTTACTACCGAAGAAAACATATGCATGGCTACTTATATCAAACAATTTTAAACGGTTTAAATCGCGTATATTTGTCATTATTTTTGTCCTGAGACGTTTCAAACACTTTGCAGTGACCGTGGTCACGGGATGACTAATTGGTTTTATCAATATATCGTGAAAACCTAAGACAACATCACTTACATCTTATTTTTAAATAAACTGCAAAGAAATCTATTCTAGTTGTATAGCTGTATTTTTCTTCTGATAAAATTACTGGTAAACGCAATAGGTGATTAGATGTCATCTCCGTCGAAAGTGTTAATTTTGACACTGAAATGTACTTAATTATTATCATGTAGCTAAAGCCTTACAATACAGATGATTTCATATGATAGTTATAAAGACCAAAAAAATATGTATAGCCTTTAAACAGGTATCTCAGATATAAAAGTTAAGTCATGTTTGCAAAACAGATATCAGAAATCAATTCGCCGAAATGCTCACAGAATCAATAAAATTAGCACCGCATCGACCACAAAAAGTTTAACAATAGGCCATGGATTTACGCTTTGATGTGGGTCGGAACGCGCCTTTGATATTGAAAATAAGTGTGACTAACAAGGCGTGATGTACGGATTCTTGTGATATTGAATTTGATCGATAGGGTTCGAACAAATGACGTCTAAGGGGTTTACATTGCTTTGGTAGCGTAGATTTAAAGTAATAATAATTAAGGTTATATAACGCCTACTGCTTCTATCTGGTAAATAATTTCGTTCATTGAAAACTGCGTTAATAACACTGGGAACTAAAATGCAGGAAAAATTATGGATTAATGAAATCGCGACATATAAGTATCTGGAGAAGAAAAAAAAATTAGAACCACGAATGCACATAGATCTAAAACAGGAGAGACAGTCATAAAACCTATTGTTGTATACGATTAAGAATATGACAGTGATTCAAATGTGTTTGATTCAATGTTTAGTTCGATGCGTGACCACGCATCATCTCTAATGATCTAGATAAATTTAGGTATTTTTTTTTAAAGGAACCCTGAAGGTATTTTAAGAGTAATAGTAGTAATAGTTATTCTATCACTATAACTAGTCTATTTCATAAAAGGCAAAAGAATGTATGAATGGTTAAGAACATATTATTATTGATAGAAAATGATATACCGACAAGAAATAAAATTTCGGCCAAGTGCGAGTCGGACTCGCGCCCGAAGGGTTCCGTACCATTAGCTATATAACATTAGACTTCTTATTTGGCCAAGTCCGACTCGCACTTGGCCAACTTTTTGTATTTGTTATTATAGCGGCAACAGAAATACATCATCTGTGAAAATTTCAACTGTCTAGCTATCACCGTTCTTGTGATACAGCGTTGTGACAGACGGACTGACGGACGGACGGACAGCGCAGTCTCAGTAATAGGTTTTTACCCTATGGGGACGGAACCCTAAAAAGAAAAAAAAAAAAAAACTTTCTATAATGTAGGTGTATATATTTTGCTTTTATGTATTATAAAAAGATGGTAAACCGATGTCACTATAATTTATGAAATAATTACTATAACAATATTTTATATAGACATAGTAATAATTTAATTTGTTTTTTCTTCGTTTTGTTTTACAAAAAAAGTAAGTTTAGGTATTGACAGGAAACAGTTAATAGCAAATGTTACCTCATTGATAAGCCTTAGTGCATTTAAAATTATGTTATGTGCTTTTCCCTATTCAGAGGCACTGACTAAAAATCAGAATGAGCATATTCATTCTTTAAATACCATATTATTTAATATGACATGTCGTCATAGTGACAAACTTTTATTTTTTGACTGTAATAAATTTATTACTAAATTTATGTTGACTCGGGATAGGATGTACCTACCTAAGAAATATAAAAATCTGATTGCTACTTTGGTAGCTTATAATATTGAGTCGGTTATAGGAAATATAACCAAGTCTTCTATTGACGCTACAGATTTTAGTACATGTACTAATAGAAATGTTGAGTCAGACTATTTAAACTTTTAAGTCCGACAACAGGGAAGTGTTCTGACATAGCACTGTACTACCAAAATATAAATCGCTTCCCTGGCAAAATACTTGAAATTGAAATGCTCTTAGATAAATATCCTTTTGATATATTATGCTTTACTGAAACATGGCTAAGAGCAGATACAATGTTATTTAATGTTAAGAATTTTAGTGTAGGCAGTGCGTTTAACAGATCATCTGCAGAAGGAGGAGGGTGTATTATTCTTGTAAATAATAACTTAAAATTTAAAGAACGCCGTGACTTAGTCAGATGTTCTGTCGAACGTGTCTGTGAAGTTGCTTGTGTGGAGGTGGACAGGTATCTTGTGTTGTGTGTATATCGACCACCAACAGATCAAGGTCGTGCTCAAAATTTTGCAGAATTTTTATCCACTATGGAAAGTATACTGCGGAAAATCTCTAAATGCAGAAAACCCATATTTGTATGTGGTGATTTTAATATAGATATTTTAATGAATTCTAAAAATAAGACTGATCTTATTTCATTATTTAAGTCATTTAATTTGAAATTTCTGTTCTGTGAGCCCACTAGGATAACAGACACTTCATCTACCTGTATAGACAATATATACTCAAACTGTAATATTAAAGAAAAGTTAATATTGATAGGTATTAGGTCTGATCATGAGGGCCTTGCGATAAAATTTGATGGAAATAGAGAAACAGAGAGGTATGAAGTTGAACATAGGCCGTTAACAACCAGTAGGCTAGAAATTCTCGGTACCAACATAGAAGCTAAGCTTGGCATAACAAGTTTTTCTCACTGTGACCCGAATGACATCTACAATAACTTATTTTCTTTAGTAAATATTGAGTTTCAAAAAGTTTGTCCAAAAATAAAGAAACAAATAAATGGAAAATTGAAGTTTGGTGATTGGGCAACTAGAGGTATCCGAAAAAGTAGAGATTATTTGTTTGATCTGTATCGCAGGAAAAATTTAACATCTTGCAAGCAGTTTCATGATTATGTTAGGAACTATTCAAAAATTTTTAAGTCTGTTTGCTTGTGTGCTAAATCTCTTTTTATTAGAGATAAAATTAGCAAGTCTAAAAATAAAATAAAAACCATTTGGAAGACTATAAATACTGAGACTGGTAAGAATAAACCTAGAGATTCAACATATGTCTTAACTATTAATAAACATCAAATCTCTGATCCAATACAAGTGGCGAATATATTTGAAAATTTTTTTTCTAACTTACCCCTAGAAGCCACTAAATCATTGGATTCTTGTCCCAATGTAGCAGAAGCCCTATTAAAACATAATTTTCCCTGCAAAACACCGGACTTCTCTTTCAGATACACGACAAACTTTGAAATTATAAAGACATTCAAAAGTTTAAACATAAAGAGTACTGAAGACTCGTGGGGTATGTCAGTTAAAGTGGCAGAGTCTATTATTTGCATTATTGCACCATACTTAGTAACAATATTCAATCTTTGTGTTGATAGAGGAAGTTTCCCCGACTTAATGAAACTAAGTAAAATCACTCCAATTTTGAAGTCGGGGGCTGCATCTGACCCTTGCAATTATAGACCTATTTCCATCTTACCCGTTCTGAGTAAAGTATTCGAAAAAATTATGCTCAAACAACTTTTATCTCATTTTAATGAGCATAATATATTGAATGAGAATCAGTTTGGTTTCACTAAGAGCAGATCGACAACAGATGCAGGTGTTCAATTGATGTCACATATACTTGAAGCCTGGGAGAGTTCACATGATGCTATTGGCGTATTTTGTGATCTTTCCAAGGCATTCGACTGTGTAGAACACTGCACTCTGATTCGTAAGCTTTCACACTATGGTGTTCGTGGAAAAGCTTTGAATCTTATAGAGTCATATCTGTCTGACAGGCTACAGATGGTTGGAATAAATGGCAATACTTCTTCCGGGTCTTTCGTAAATATAGGTGTACCGCAGGGATCAATTTTGGGACCTTTTCTGTTCTGGGACCTTTTATATTAATGATCTGCCTTGCATGGTCAAAGATTTCTGTGATATTGTTTTATTCGCGGATGATACCTCTCTGATTTTTAAAGTAGATAGGAAAGATAGTGAACTCATTCATGTAAATAATGTGTTATCTATGATCTCTGGATGGTTCGCCGCTAATAATCTTCTGTTAAATTCAAAAAAGACCAAATGTTTAAAGTTTTCATTACCAAATGTTCCTTATGTTGAACCAAACATTAAGCTTGGCCTAGATAAACTCTCTATTGACAAAGCGACAGTCTTTCTGGGAATCAAAATGGATTCAACTTTACAGTGGGATCCACATATACATGATCTAGCCGGAAGACTTGGTTCTGCTGCATATGCAGTTTGTAAGATAAGACAGTTAACAGATGTAGCTACTGCACGGCTAGTTTATTTCGCATACTTCCACAGTATTATGTCGTATGGTGTATTGCTGTGGGGAGCTGCTGCTGAGATAGAGACAATCTTTATCTTACAAAAGCGTGCAATTCGAGCCATATATGAAATGGATCCTAGGGAATCTCTAAGGGATCTTTTTAAAGAAATTGATATATTAACTTTACCGAGTCTGTATATATTTGAAAATATTATGTATGTTCGGAAAAATTTGAGTAAATTTAAATTAAACAGTGACAACCATCATTACAACACTAGGAACAAATATAAATTAACGGTACCATGTTTTAGATTAGCAAAGACAAATAAAAGGTCCTTTTTAGGTAATTGTGTGCGGTTTTATAATAAAATTCCCGAACATATTACAATGCTCACAGAAGGAAAATTCAAATTGCACGTGAAAAATATTTTGATGAAGAAATCCTACTACACAGTTTGTGATTACTTAAACGACAAAAATGCTTGGAAAATTCCACCTCTGCCAAGCCATCACATGTCTCCTACGTAATTTAAACAAATATTGTAATAATTGTATTATATTGTTTATAACACATTGTAAAAAGACCTTTAAAAGAATGGCCCCGAGTTTCTTGCCCGTTCTTCTCGCAGTGGCTCTATAAACTTTTTTTGCTGAACGTGGCAGTACAATGTAGAATATTTCAATATTAAAATTTGTAATTGACCTTCATAAGAGCGTCGTAGACGCCTAAATTGAATAAATGATTTTGAATTTGAATTTGAATTTGAAAAGTACATATTAAACCCTTATAACATAGCTTATAAATAAAATTTCACAACCAAAATACGTATTAATAATATTCATGTTGACACTCAAATAAATATTGTTGTCAGGAATGCTGCTTCTAGATAAAAAAAATAATAAAATAAACTAGCTCTAAGTCCGACTGCCAGCTATGGATATTGAATTAGTGAGAAGTGTGACTAACGAGGTAGATACACATTTTTGCGGTTGCGGTATCGTTTGCGGGATCTTTATGGGCAGGACCAAGTCTATAAATCCTGCAATTCCTGCAATAAATAGTCTGGTTAGAGTATTCTGTAGAATAAAATTTAAAATTTAACGTTTAGAACCCGCTTATAGACACATAACTTAGACATCAACGATCCAAACATAGTTATTTATAATAAATTTCTTAGTATGGAGATTTTACTAATATACTTACGACACGGATTTAGGAACTTCCTTCCTAAATCTGTGCTTGCGACCTTAGTGAGGCGGAGAATATGACACGCCGAGAACGCGTAGAATTTTGTAGATTTTACTTTTACTTACTTAATATATCAGCTGGGCTGCTGTTCAGATTTTACAACACTCAACCAAATCGGTACCTACAGATATTATCTTGATAGCTTATGTTCAAAAAATAATAATGATAAAGTATTATGAACCAAAATGTTATGAATGTTATTTATACTTATACTTAAATTAAGCAAATTTGACTAAAGACTGATTCTAAACATTGGTAAATTAGTATTGGCACTCCTCATAATGTTTAAAGCCACAGTAAGGGCCCGTTTCAGAATGTCCTAATAAAGTTTCGGGTTGCTGTGCAACACAGAAAATAACTGAATGATAAAAATGACAGTTGCTTGAGAGAATAAAAATTACAAAGCTTGAAACGTCAGCGCATGTCAGCGCGTTTCAAGCTTTAACCGATGGATAGGCTATATCGATGACTGTGAAACGCAAAGATAGTGTTTTGTTTAATAAATATGTTCTGGGTAGTAAAACCGGAACTTACTCGAACATTCTGAAACAGGCTAAAGGTAATATATTATAGTTGATAAGTCAATTTCATTTTCATTGGTTTAGCCCTTACACAATTGTACAATGTCAAAATGTCAATAAAGTTTAATAAAAAAGGATTCTTACAAAATAATTATAAACATAAAAAAACGAACTCCATGAACGACTAGAATTATATCATACATTCGGTAAGTAAGTCGGTTGAAACGTGCTTGCAACAGAAGTATCAAATTTTATGACTTCTGTCACAGATTAAATAGTAGTACCTTTCTGGTTAACTTAAGGTGACACAACGTTTATTAACGCTGTTTTATCATCAAAGTGATATATATTTATTTTCTACAAGCAAACCCACGTGTTTTGCAGCACTTAAGTTACATACTTTTATGAACATATTTTTTATGTCACTTAGATTTTAAAAACTAACACAACTGCGATTGAACATGCGCATAAGTACTGTTTATTTTCTCCCCTCAAACTTTACACATTATTGAATCGGATATTATTGTTTTTTTGATTATCAAAAATAAGTATCCAAACCTACATTAATAACTTCTTAGACACAGTTATTAATTTTTAATAAGCAATTTCACCATACTTCATTATTTTTAAATGTGATTTAAATAGCATGCTTATGATTATTAAACAAGCAATGCGAAGATTTTGTGCTAACTGTATTCGAATGTATGTATGTGCATATACATACAATATCTCAATTGGCCTGGCCAAGCACCTGTAGATAAGCGTAACTTTGTACTAGCTATGATCTAATCCAGTGAAGGCAACCATCACTGATCATATAAGTAGAATCACTAGAATAGATCATTGACTTCATATAATTTGGTAATAGGAACGCAGCTTGTGTATGGGTGCAAATGGCCAGGAATTGTTCAGTTTTACGGAGTTGTATTGTTCGTTGATTGTAAATTATAATGTAAATTATATTGTACCTTATACGTTTACCTTACATGTTTTTTGTGTAATATAGAAAATACACGACATTCAGGTAAGTCATAGTTCACGGTGAAATAATTGCAAGAATGTTTTAATAAAAGATTTACATATATCCTCAATCAGTACTAATATTGTAAATGCGAAAGTAACTCTGTCTGTCTGTTAAGCTTTCACGCCAAAACTACTGGACCAATTTGAATGAAATTTGGTATGGAAATAGTTTGAGATCCGAGAAAAAACATAGAATAGCTTTTATCCAACTGCGCAAATAGAGGTTAATATTTTGCGCGATAGCCGACATACGCGCGGGTGTAGCCGCGCCCGGAAAGCTAGTAGATGTATAAAATAAATTTCTTGGTGTAGAGATTTTACTAATATACTTGCGACCACGGATTTAAGAACTTCCTTCCTAAATCTGTGCTTGCGGCCTTAGTGAGGCGGAGTATATGAGACGCCGAGAACGCGTAGAATTTTGTAGATTTTACTTTTACTTAATTAATATATCAGCTGGGCTGCTGTTCAGATTTTACAACACTCAACCAAATCGGTACCTACAGATATTATTTTGATAGCTTATGTTCAAAAAATAATAATGATAAAGTATTATGAACCAAAATGTTATGAATGTTATTTATACTTATACTTAAATTAAGCAAATTTGACTAAAGACTGATTCTAAACATTGGTAAATTAGTTTTGGCACTCCTCATAATGTTTAAAGCCACAGTAAAAGTAATATATTATAGTTGATTGAGTTGATAAGTCAATTTCATTTTCATTGGTTTAGCCCTTACACAATTGTACAATGTCAAAATGTCAATAAAGTTTAATAAAAAAGGATTCTTACAAAATAATTATAAACATAAAAAAAAGAACTCCGTGAACGACTAGAATTATATCATACATTCGGTAAGTAAGTCGCTTGAAACGTGCTTGCAACAGAAGTATCAAATTTTACGACTTCTGTCACAGATTAAATAATAGTACCTTTCTGGTTAACTTAAGGTGACACATTGTTTATTAACGCTGTTTTATCATCAAAGTGATATATATATATTTTCTACAAGCAAACCCGCGTGTTTTGCAGTACTTAAGTTACATACTTTTATGAACATATTTTTGAGGTCACTTAGATTTTATAAACTAACACAACTGCGATTGAACATGCGCCAATTTTAAAGCATAAGTACTCTTTATTTTCTCCCCTCAAACTTTACACATTATTGAATCGGATATTATTGTTTTTGTGATTATCAAAAATAATTATCCAAACCTACATTAATAACTTGTTAGACACAGTTATTAATTTTTAATAAGCAATTTCACCATACTTAATTATTTTTAAATGTGATTTAAATAGCATGCTTATGTTTATTAAACAAGCAATGCGAAGATTTTGTGCTAACTGTATTCGAATGTATGTATGTGCACATACATACAATATCTCAATTGGCCTGGCCAAGCACCTGTAGATAAGCGTAACTTTGCAATAGCTGATCTGATCCAGTAACGGCAACCATCACTGATCATAGAAGTAGAATCACTAGAATAGATCATTGACTTCATATAATTTGGTAATAGGAACGCAGCTTGTGTATGGGTGCAAATGGCCAGGAATTGTTCAGTTTTACGGAGTTGTATTGTTCGTTGATTGTAAATTATAAATTGTTATATTGTACCTTATACGTTTATCTTAAATGTTTTTTGTGTAATATAGAAAATACACGATATTCAGGTAAGTCTTAGTTCACGGTGAAATAATTGCAAGAATGTCTTAATAAAAGATTTACATATATCCTCAATCAGTACTAATATTATAAATGCGAAAGTAACTCTGTCTGTCTGTCTGTCTGTTAAGCTTTCACGCCAAAACTACTGGACCGATTTGAATGAAATTTGGTATGGAAATAGTTTGAGACCCGAGAAAAAACATAGGATAGCTTTTATCCAACTGCGCAAATAGAGGTTAATGTTTTTGCGCGATAACCGACATACGCGCGGGCGGAGCCGCGCCCGGAAAGCTAGTTCAATATATTTCCTTCGCAGCGATGAACTATAAACTTGTCTCAAAAAAGGGACCGTAGCCGATAGCGCAGACAAGCTGCAGGAAAAGCTCCACATTATTCAAATACAAGTAATATACACTTAACGATGCTCTAAAACCCCTTATCATCTGAAACTCGCCTAACACAATACGCCTTTGTAGATTAAGTGATAAAACAAATTACCGCTCGGACAATAAAACGGTAACCCACGAAACGGTATAAATATGTATTTTGTTACCAATAAAGACTTTATTATAATCCACCGAAATGATGTTAGCCATAATTATGCCGTCATTAAGATAGTGCTTATCTTTTAAACGTTTGAACCAGAGGAAACTGCAGAAGGTGATAGTAATATCACAATTAGTTTTAGTACCATATCGCAATAAAACAAAACTTACTGTTTTCAACTATTGCACTGTGATCATAGCCATAGAATATAAATAAACACTCAGTTTTGTAGATTAAACTGTGACAAAGAACGAAAATGATAACTAAAACCAAATGGTCTCTACGTATCCAAATTTTGGATGAAAAGTATTTGTGTCAAGATAAAAGATTAAAGTTTAATTCAGCCCACAGTAGGGATCTATGAGTAAAGAAGTGATTCATGACATCTGGTTTTGTTTAAAATGCTTATCTTGACTCTATTTTTGGTGATTTATAATATAAATGGAACTGCCTAAATATGTAGTTCACCGGTGTTAAATGATACTAAGATATTAAATGTTGTTGAATAAGGTAAGTATAAAAAACCACAAGATGATTCATATTAGACTATAATAAGATTAATAAGGCCCGATTTCACTAACCTAAGCTGTTATAATTCGAAGATAACTTGATACTATAATATATTAAACTGTGGTAGGCTTTTGCTATTATAGAATGTCAAATCTAGTAGCACATTTCAAACTAAATTTGTTAGATTCCTGACGTGGAAAAGAGAAAACTCCTTGATTTGTACTTTTATGATATGGACAGCAGCGTGGACACAGAAATAATAAGGAGTATAACGTAACACTTTTGAAACAGTATGTATTATCTACTATGAGCACTGTTCGCTTTTGTCGCTCCTTTCTTCCCCGTACTTGTGGGATGTGGATCGACCTTCCTCCAGAGGTCTTTCCGCTATCTACGACATGGACCATTTCAAAAGGGGCATCTACAAATTTCTCTCTGGGCAGGCAACGCATTGGCAGCGCAGCTAGTATTGCAGATGTCCATACGCGGCGGTTACCGTTTGCTTACCATCAGGCGGGCCGTCTGCTTGTTTGTTACCCACAATATATATATTTAAACAAAAAAAAAACGCTAAATTTGACGGTGTACTTTGTTAATCTTGGAAGTTTTTTTCCCTTTGCCTGCCTGATGTATTTTCCTGCCAAATTTAATGAAAGCCAATACTATATAGCAAATTAAAAATACTGCTACATCGTTGGACGTCGACGGTGCCGATCATACTTTACTAACGAGAGGTTAAAAATTATCCTCGTAAGTTAAATCTACTGTAATATTGAAGCCAAACAGTTATTTGCGGTAGGTCAGGTATAAAAATGTTGTACTAAGCTAGTGTATTTTATTGTATATTACTGGTAAGCTACTTATAATATATTACACGCTATTGTACAATGTGGCTTAACTTTGTTAAATTCCGAATGTATGAGGAGTGGCAAGGTGAATTTTAGTATATGAAAAATCCAGTATTTTACTACTTATTATTTTAAAAATTATGGCACCCTTGGAGCTCAATCAAACGGGAAACGAACGGAGATCGCGGCTCGCATGTATTGAAATGAGATAATACGGGTAATTTTACCACGAAATTATTTTTCAAATATACCTCATATACCAATATGAGGTATATTTGAAAAAATCTTTAGTACCCGAAAAAGTACTTAATTTTCATAGCACGTCTTATTTTAATTTCATGAAATATTAATATGAAAATTAAGAAAGCTTAAAGCAACGTAACAGCCGTACAAACAGAGAAAATCATACCAACATTTTAAAATATCAGGTGCAAAATCCGAATGCCACTCGACGTTCACTGTATCACTTCAAGTGTTTGCAGGTTTCCAGTTCATGTTTGAAGTGCAGACTCAATATTTGCAATGTCAGTGGGACGGGCTAATGAGCTATCATTGCAGACTGGTTACTGTGTCAACCAAATGTCAACCAAGAGGAAGCCCGACTTCAACCAAGAGGAAATCGAGTGGGAACCGTAGCCGTAGTGCTTCCTAAAAGCTACTTTAGCACTTGAACCTCTTGAGTTGCGTGTTGACATTGCTTGGAGCTTTTATTTTTGTGCAAACATCTCGACAGTGTTTCTCGACGTTACCAGATGGCAGGCGTATTTTTCTTATATATATTTGTGACGATGCTAAACGAATTAATATGAACTAGGTATGTAAATTTGTTAAAAACCAGCTTTGTAGAATAATGAAAGTTCGTTTTCTAAAATTAACTCTTAGTAAACCCGTGATAACAGTCACTGCGATATTGCTTGTAATGTATTGCGTACTGCTATATTTTTGTACAATACATAATAGTCTTCAGATCCTCTTAAGTTTTATAACAGCATCTTCCGTTTTTATCATAAGATCATCATTTATTACCGAAAAAAAAAATTATATTTCTTAGTGGAAAAATATTCAAGGAAATCTTTTTTCATTTATGGTAATTCTGTTTTATTTTCGATATCCCGTTTTTGTCTGTCCTATCACTACTAAAATACTTTCTAGTGCGGTTCAGGTCAATATTGTCTTGCCGCTTTCCCTGGTTTATTTCTCATTTCCTGTTTGGTAGATCCCGGGGTGAAAAGAACCTAAGGAAGTTGGATTCAAGGTTGTTCTAACCGTGCAAAAAAAGTATACATCATGTTTTCGCAAAGTTATAGCATTTTAATCTACCATACAAGGTGCTGATCGAGAAATACCTGCCACGCACTGGCGGAAATATCGCTGGGGGCGCATTTTGAACCGCCGCCGCACCAAATGAAGGTTTATGATTTTACTTGCCGCAACCTAAGTTAATTAAGGCTTATAATTTCTTAAGCAATATTCAATTTTATTATATTAAATGAAAATATTGTTTTATGTTATTTACCGAAAACTTCCATTTAACTTCAACAGATGTTTCTTAACTACGTGAATCAGCCTAAACAGTTTCAAAGTGTTTTGCTTGTTTACAGAGCAATGTAAGGGTAAACTTACTCCGAGCACTTTAATCAATCAGTAACATTCCCGATAAAAGATAAACCTAAATATTTACGCAGCACTATATAATAATATCTGAACCCGTTTTTCTCCGGCACCAACAAAGGAATCTCCCAAGATGATAGAAAATGTCTAATATCCCAACAAATCGGTCATAAGCTCATTGTAGATAGTGATCCCTTGATAACACCCGATTCAATAGCACACTATCAATCATAGTTCAGCAAAGGTTACATCAATATCAGAATCGCGCTTACTCATGAAGCACAAATACATTTTTCTACACAGTACATAATCTTGTGCAATCTATCCATATATGTACCTACTGTATAAGGGTTTTATCATAGTAAAGGAAAAGTGCACCTTTCACTGGGATACTAGGACTAAACCCAGTAGACTTGTATTCCTGGAACGGCAATAAACAAACAAGTACACCCTAAAAAAAATATACGGAAATTTATTAATTTGCCAAAATTCGTTTCTTAGACTAACGTGATTAATCTATCAAGTTCAATAACAAAGTGTAAAGAAATAAGTTAGTCTTGCTCATTTCTCAATCGGTGCATAAGATATGTTTGTACATGGAAAAAAACTACAACATTTAGATGTTTTCAAATTATTTTTTTATAAAAGTCTCCTCGATTAATTTTTATAACACTTATCAGCCCTATCAACACGGAAAAACGGAGGTCCTGTTTTCTAAGCTATCTATTTACAGCTACCTTAGATATCAATTCCAGGACATAGGCCTCCTACAATGTCCTTCAATCTTTACAGTTTTGAACTTTCTTCCAACAATCGTCACGGTTTTGACCTTACGTCATTCAATCATGACCTGCGTGACGACTTATTTCATATTTCCATGTTTTAGGTGCTCGTCCTAGGGTTCTTATGTGTGGTCGTTGTCTCCACTCGAGCAATCTGAGCGCATCGTTCATTCAGCTGTTTTACCCTATGTAAATAAATAATCCACATTATATAATACTTTCAGATAATGCGTTTATTACAATTATTTGTTTAACATATTGTAGTGAACTTTCGGTCGCATGTCTAAAATACCTCCACGCCAAATAAATGTCAGCGTTTCATACGAAAATTTAATTTAAGCTTTGGTTAAGGTACTGGCCAATCTTGTACTATACTATATAAAATGCTTTTCTATGTAATATTTTGTAAGATAGTTTGAGCTAAACGTTAAAGAGGAAAATGTCAATCAATCTTGAAGGTGATTTTTCTAGTGGATACTTAAACAAGCTTCGTCATTTTTAGGGTTCCGTACCCAAAGGGTAAAAAGGGACCCTATTACTGAGACTTGACGACGGACGCTGTCCGTCCGTCCGTCCGTCTGTCACCAGGCTGTATCTCAAGAACGGTGATAGCCAGACAGTTGAAATTTTGCATAGATGATGTATATCTGTTGCCGCTATAACAACATATACAAAAAATGGCCAAGGGCGAGTCGGACTCGTGCACGTTAAAGCAAAAAAAGGTTAAAATATGAAGTCTAATGTTGTATAGCTAATGGTACGGAACCCTTCGTGCGTGAGTCCGACTCGCACTTGGCTGATTTTTATTTATAATACTGAAAAATGGTAACGCTATTATTATTATACGAGTATGTTCTGTGGTAACGCGGAAATGTGAAACAATCGTATAAAAATAATGTCAAATAATCGTATAGGCTTTTAAGTTGTAATCTATATTATCTGTACAATTAAATTCAACTTAATGTTTCTAAGTGTCGGGAAAAATTAGTCTTTAATACCCTTTATATTGCTATTTCCTGCTTCGTGAAATGCACATTTCACGTTATGACATGAAACGTGTGATACTGGTGTTTCCCAGCCTGGAGAGGAGTTTGAAGAAACCCTTTTTAAAAGGCTCCCTGATGTAACGTCGCGGGAACGCCTTCAAATGATGGTAATTCCACATCTTGCATGTCCTCGGAAAAAAAGATCGAGCTAATAGGGTGGCTGTGTGGCTTTTCCAGCTTTGCAAGATGTGTGTATGAGCCTTTTGACGATTTCGGGATGTGCAGTGGCAAACCTACGCCAGAACAAGGGCAAAAAGTTGTTCAGACCATTTCCAGAAGAACAAGCGGTAGATGACGCATAGCGAACCTATATCTCTACGAACGCAGATTATTATTTGCTAACGCTTCTCCGTTAGTTTTACCTGTCTTCTTGCGTAAAATTTGCTTTCCTACTTAAACATGCATATTCAACTCGTGTTTATATCAAAGTTAATTGATGACAGAGCTCTAAGAGACGTGACCATCTCATAGTATACGTTGGACAAATATTTGCTGAGCTATCGTAGATATTTACAATGATACGCCGTCGCGTGCCTTGTACTGTGGCGTACATTTGACTTTCAAATCACTTACTTTCATTAGTACTTTTACGGGCATTTGACTTTATGAGCACCTTTTGTGCATATTTATTTCCGGTTTTGGAAAGCTGTTAAACAACTAGTTTTAATACAGATATTTATTAACAGTTTTTTTCTGACCGTAATCACTAATATTCAGGCATATCATACAAATATATTTAACAGGCTTGCTAGGTAAATATCTTTAAACCGATGAAAAGACAGATAGGTTGAGCCATTTTAAGAGCTTATTTAATAAAAGATTATACATATAATAAATTTTGATGAGATTTGTTACAAGGAATTACACAGCATTATTCTAATAAGGTCTCTCAGATAACAACTTGCTCAATTATTCAAAAGTAAATCTAGGATATCTAGGCTGTATGTTAAAAACCAGATGGAGAGCCCAATTTTAAGAAAAGTTCTAAATCTTAATATCTAACTGCACCACACGGTTCCACCAGCGTCGACAATAATGAAAAGCGATGATAATGATAAAAGTATCCTTGTCACCTATGTGTTTAAAAAAGACTTAAACGATAATTCGCATGCAAATTGATTCAACCGTTTTAGCGAGGAGTATCAAACATTCTCAAATCCTCACTCAGTCACAAAATTTCGCATTCATAATATTAGCGTCATCGTTTGGCATAAACACTATGCTTAAATTTCTATGTCAGCAGATCCACATTAACCTACAAATCTCTGAAGCATTCAGATCAGCTGAAGGTCGACAGTGCTAACATTGATGCGACAATCTTACTAGACACGACTTTCATCAAAAGATAAAGACATAATTAATAGAAAATATGCGCTTGTCACAAAATTCTTCTACTATAAATAAATCAAATAACCTTTCCAAGAACAGGAAACAGGAAGCGAAAATGCGTAATTAATCTTCAGAAACTCAATTTCGATTAATAAAACGCAAAATTTCTCAATGATCAAAGAGAAGGTCAAGCAGGGAATAGTGATTACGCGTCCTCGCATGGACCATTTGATTTACACTTTATATAGTTAGGCGCCACAGTAGAACATAAGACAGTTATTTAACTTCAACGAAGCGTTTTGGTTCTACTTTCTACATGCGCGTATTCCAAAAAAAATATTGGTTAGGTGTGTTTTTCAATACATTAGTAAGTTTTCAGTCAAGGGTGTCATTTAAATCTATATCAGATGAGCCTCATTAGCATAGATATAATCAAAAAATGTTTATGCGTAGGTTGAGAGGCAGAGCTTAGAAGGTATATACAAGGTACCTGCACCATTTTTGTTGAAATTAACTTAAAATTGTTTTAATTATTATCGACATGTTTTTAAGCCACCGAATATGATAATGCTTTAGAATTATATGTTATCCTTTATTCATTATCCCTGCCGTAATATATAATTTGATGAAGTTAATTGTGTAAAGTGCAAGTATCATCAATTTAGGTATAGGTAGGATTTTTAATGTTTTCTTGCTACTACCATATTAGTATTGTCTAAATCATTTATAAATGTATGGAGTTACTGGATATTGAACTCAAAACATAAACAGAATTAAAATAGTTGGTATCCACAAAAATTTAAGGACATATACCCGCCAGCCAAAGCGTAAACTTTTATATGAACTCAACTTATTATTAAAAAAAAACTCGCATGTAAATATAGTGTATTATTAGACCTATTGTTTCGGGCTTAAATACTTTTTTCTCTTGGACTAATAATTATTTTTTTATTATATAGCGTTTAGTATATAGCACTCGTTTTTAGGAGTTTGAGCCAGTTATTCGTAGCTCCAGATTTATTTAAAAAGTATAGTACCCATGTATAAATAACTTCCCAATATAGAAAGTTCATTATATTTCACATGTTTGTGGTGCAATAGAAATATTAAAAACATGCTTATTTTTCTTGAAAGAGATGCTTAAAGTTGGTTCTTTCTTTTATCTAAAATTACGAGTATTTGAGCTTGTGTTATTTCAAAATTGTATAATTTAATGAAAATCTGATGCACCATAAACCTAGATATTAGGGTAGTGATTACGTAGGTAAAAAATCATTGAGTTTTATTCGCTATTATTAAAATGAGATTGGAGCTGCGTTTTGTATGAGGGCGTTCGTCTAAAATATACACTTAACAGACATAAATCATTAAAACTATCAGTTTTTGAAATTTAGTTTGAAATATATATATGCATATAGTAATATTTCTATGGCACAAGTCACCATTTTCACTGATGAAGAGGGGACCTTTAAACGAAAGTGTTACCTATAATGGATTTAGTAAATGCTCAGAATTCAGTCAATAGTCGACATACCCAGAGAACTTCTAGTGGGATTTTAAGTGTGTTGTTTTTAATTTGCTCATTTATTTCATTACACTGTACATCATCATCTTCGCGTTGAAACTTTAAAGCTAACATTCTCTTCGCGATATCCACGACACGTGTAAGCTAACAAATCCTGTATTTTACAGAAATTATTCGATTATATACCTTAATCTTTAATAAATAGGAGCCATTACAACTGCATACTTTTGTTAGGCGACTGGTGTTAATTAAGTGATATATCATTTGGTGACACCCGGCGCCGCCGTCTGCTAAACGCCTTGACGATATATGAATGTAATGATTCTCAGAATACTATTTTTGCATTAAACTTTAGATTTAGAATTGCAGAAATGGTTTATTTACATACTGGTGGTTTTTTTTTTAAATCTTAATATCTCACCACCACGTGGTCTATGGCAGGGCTCCCCCATGCAGAGAATATATTGCATTGCGTCAAATAGTAGTAAATTTCAATTCAAGCGCACTACGATTCGATTTAATGTAATTTACCTACAATAAAAAGCGTTAAATTTACTCAAAAATATCAATCGGATTGTAATTACATAATGAATGGCATTGAAATAAAAATAAGTCTAAGAAATATAAGTTTTTAAGGTAAGGGGAAACTCACGTCCGTGACAGGAAATTTAAAATTCAAGTTGTTTATTTATGCTTGTAGCTAGATTTCAACAAGATACAAGATGATGGTAGTAAAAGACTATTCGAATATTATTCGAATTGTCTTAAAAAGTTATTGGACACCAATGTACATAATCTCATGAATTAACCCTAAAATCTTCAACACCATGACACATGTAATAAACTCAATAATTATAAAAACATGTATTAGATATTGTAAGAACTTTTTTCCAAATCTCACGTTTTACGTGGTAGACAAAATATCAACAAAAATAAAAAAGAAACTGCCATTATTGCGGCAAGTTTTCGGCTTATATCAGACCCAATATAACATTGAATATTATATAAGTGTATTTAAAGATTTTAAATATAATTGCAATATCTTCATATCATAATAAGCTAATAGACCTCTTAGCATCCGCAGTGGATAATATCATCCATTTCTATTGCTATTTTTATTGTTAATATTTTCTACGATGCGCATGGTTTAAACGAAATTATTTCACTTAAACATTTTATTATTTTAAATGATTCTATACGAAAATATAACTTTTGGAAATTAAATAAACATAGTAATTAAACAACTTTAAACGGTTTAAAACGCGTAAGTATATTTTTCATTATTTTTATGCCGAGTCCCGACGTTTCAAACACTTTGCAGTGATCGTGTTCAAAGGGTGCCAGCACGGTGTTTGAAATGTCGGGACAAAACCTAAGAGAACATTAAATAATCAGTATAAACTTATTTTTAATTATCACCTCCGTAGGTACTCTTATTTGATGTTTTTGGGTTCTCTCGGTTCATTAAGTTTTCCAAACGATAACGCAAGAAAGCCGTTTCTAATGCAAACCGTGTTTCGGAATGGCCTCGTTGGTAGTTTGACTGCTACCTTTCAGGATGGTAAGTGGTGTGCGCCCAGTGTGCAGCAACAACAACACTCCGCCCATATCCACTTGAGATTGGCAGTGTGCGGGTTCTTACAGGCTTGCAATCACATTTGAATTATTACTTCATAACACAAAATCAATACGTATATTGAAATAATCAAAAACCATTATTCAATTAAACTTATGATTCAACAATCGAACACTAATAATGGTACTCCATTCAAAACTAATTTCAAATTACCACCATTCCAATTTATGTCCAATTAGGTTCTGATTTTCGTTGGTCGAATATAATCTCTAATTTCGTGATTCCATGACAATAATGCTAATGAAATAATAAACTCTTACTAATTTTAAGATAACATAATAATTTTCGTTCTTTTTACGTAGTAATTTAAAACTGAAATAAAGATAACCCAGTGGCTAAGTTATAAATGTTGCCATGTACAAGGTGAAGATATGATTTAAATCCTGCCTCGTGTTGGAGCTTCATAGCAAGGTCTTAGGCCGTTATGTGAATGCTCACTATAACATAGCTTCAACACGGATTCTACTACACGGCATAGATAACCTGGCTCCAAATTTATGACGTTGAGTTCCGCCAGCTCTAGTTAATAAACCAGTTCCTAATCTAGGCTTATATACATACATACACTTATATTAACTTCGATCACGTCTTTATGTACCAACGGAGATTGACAAAGGCTAGCCTTCTTCTTCTTAGTAAATACGCTCTTGGCAGAGAGGTAGTGGTCATAGTGGTGGAGGCGACAGTCAGTGTCTCACGATGCCCCGCCATTTCTCTCTGCTAGAGGTCATCCTGGCGCACTCAATTAAAGGGTTACCAACAATTTTCTTTATTTGGTCGGTCCATCGAGTGCGTAACCTTCCCCGCGGTCTAGTGCCTTCCACTTTGCCCTGTACGTACGTGTAAGGCTAGCCTATAGGATATATAAAATTCATGATGTATTTCAGTAATGAGTTTTGAGAAACCCCTGTTTAAAAAGAGTTACGAGTGTCCATCATACCATAGCAGCGTTCATGCAATTTTAAGACATGGCTATATACCACTGGTGTTTTAGTATGGAAACATGCCATAAAATTTACTTATATTCTAGTTGACTATTACTTTTACGTGTAACACCCTAACATTAGATCGTCATTGATGCTTGCGTAGGTAATACTCACGTTTCAGATATATTTTGACCTCATGTTAAGCGCATCTGCCATCTCAGTAATGCTTGGGTAGGTGATACTCACGTTTGCCCAGTTGTTTTTGACCTCTTCTTAGAACGCGCATCTGCCATCCCCGAGCATTGTTCTATTCGCCAGACATCTGTAAAAACTTTGCACTTCTCTAACACGGTAATCCTTACTAAACCTAGGATCATTAACGATAGCCTTTTAAAAAAAATACATAAGATTCAGTTTTATTATACATGAAGTGTAAAAAAAAAACTTTTACAAGAGGATAAGGGTTCCTCGAAGTCAAAATCAACAAACTTTTATATTATCAAAGATATGAAACATAAAGTCTTACATGAATCTAAATGAAAGATTTTACATTTCCACATCAAGCAAAAAAACTTCTCTTCCACTATGTGGTTTTCCAAAGCTAAACATATTAGGTTTTACCTTTGTAAGAGTTTAAAATTAAATTCCTCCTATCGATTACGCCCTGGCCGGTCTCCCGCACATTTTGTATGCACATTTAATGCAATCATCTAAGCCAGTGGTCCGGAACCGTACATATTTATGCAAAGCTAGACCTGCAGCTACAGTATAAAACTGGCAGTAAAACATCTTCTAACTCTGGTTTACGTGTAACATTTTACTCTAACCAAACAGTTACTTTTATACCCAACAGTATTTTGACTTTTATTCAACAATAAATATTAGGTTAGTTAAGTTTTATGGCTTTGTTAGTATTCAAAGTTAAAAAAAGATTCGGGAATAGAAAAATATAATTGGACGCGCCAAAGCATGAAACTTAAAATTGAAATTTATATGTTTTAGTATTTTATTTTAAACTTTTATCCGGAATATGGCATAAGTATCTGCTTATAAAAATGTAAAAATGCTTATTGCTCTTCATAAGCCTTATAATAAGAATAATGCTTCAAATATAACAAATACAAGCATATTTATTTGAAGCTATTGAGCTAATTTGCAACATATTTGTTAGTTATTTTTTCTTTGGAGAACGAAGTACTTTCAAGCGAAACTTTTACATATATAAATTATTTTTTTAAATCGCTGTACATAATTTTATGAATGGTTTGAAAAATAGAGACCATGATTTTATTTTTGATTATATGCAAATTTGTATTTCAAATAACGAGAAGTCGCCAAAAAATGTATGGGGGCATTTGGAATGAATTATATATACTATATAATTATTATATATATAATATACAAGTATTATATATAAGTATGCTAATTATGGAAACATGAAAGTTATCTTACAGATTTGTTTACGGATTGTAGCGAACGGAGTTATTTGGTAACACGAATATTGAAATTTTACTAAAAGTCTGAATATTGTTACAAAATTAGGGTAAGTGATACATGCTAATACAAAAAACTTTTATTTTTTAAGTGTCATTTTTGCATTGATTAACCATATGACATATAAATGAAGCTGATTTGCCTTTTTATGGTGTTTAATAAGTTTAATAAGTGACTTTTGACTTTCTTATGTCAAGAAAATAATTATATCAAATAATGTTATTCCATTAATCTTCTACTTAATTATGTAAATTATTCTTATATGTAAATGTGGTGTAAATAGAGCTAAAATATTTAAGTATAAGAAAACTATAAGACCTGTGTACCTACTCGCATATGCATTATAAATGTATGCGATTATTTGTGTCGCAAACTTTATAAATAAATATTACTGCCGGATATCACAAAAATAACTGAAACCAATACATTTTTAGACGGGGGCCCTAACCATTGATCCGAAATCAAACTTTGTTGTTTATTTATTTGTTTTGCCGTGAAGATTATAACAATAAAATAACAGTTGTGCTACTGCTAACACTGATGCCTACGATTCTGCGGTTGAATCGCAAAGTCGACGTTCCATTCAAATAACCAAGTAATTATGCGTCTGCATGCATTTTTTCGTTTTTCATGTTTTTTCACATTTGGTGTTCATTTCGGAGCTCTTGAAATACGTTTTGAAGCGAATCTTATTTTTTTTATATGCAAGAGAGAATTATACATATCAACAAGTATTATTGTAACCATATCATTAAGTATTATTTTATAATTCATTCTCAACTTTGTTAATGTTTTTTTTTATGCTTGATAGGTTAGCCTTTGACCACTATCTCACCTGATGGTAAGTGATGATGTGGTCGAAGATGTTGTTCAGGCTAACCTAGAATTACTGGCTCTCAAGGACAGCTGCCGGAACTCACCGTTAGGTGCTTGGCGAGAGATTTTCTACTTGAGGGTGGTAGCTACCAGGCGGGCATTTGCAAAATGCCCTACCACCATGCTATGACTGCCATCCTAAGACAACAACTGGACCGACGGCTTAACGTGCCCTCCGAAGCACGGAAGCGCTCAGTAGTAATGTCACCAGCGGTCATCAATCCAAGTCATGACCGAGGCGGACGTTGCTTAACTTTGCTGATCGGTTCAGAATGGCTAAGCAAACTTCGCTACCAGCGCTTCAAGTCAATGTAATTTATAATTTGTCAATATGTTCATAAGTCTAAAACTATTTACGTCAATGCTTAATTACAATACCTTATTTGACTTCCAGGGCACATCATTGAAGTTTACGTGGTCAATTGACTCGAGTCCATTTCCGATTTATTCTAGTACCTAAACCGACTTCACTTTTTGGAGGGAGTTGTCAAGGAGATGCTTATGAAAAGTACAGTGCAGACGTATTTATACATGGAATATAGTGAGCTAAGTGGATATTGTCGGAGCTTTATTTTAAATGACCTCGGTTAATTATACATACACACCTGCTGCCTTATTTTTTTTAGATATAATAAATATTTTCCATGGTGCGTGGCGATTATATAACCTGTGTTCGAATGAAACGTCAAATAATAGGTAATCTAGTATGATGTTTTTATCAGTACCTCAGTTTGTTTCTGATTCTGTTTTTTTCTTTCTGATAAGTATGCCTTTAACAACAATCTCACCTGATGGTAAGTGATGATGCGGTCGAAGGTGTTGACAGGTTTAACCGAGAATTGCATTACATGATATATAAATGCGCGGAATAGTGATAAGTTTGCGATCAGAGGTTTTTGGTGGTTTTTAATTGCCAGTTATATCACTGAGTGACCTGTCCAGCGATTTATAGAATAGAAGATAACCAATTGAATGCTTTTTGAGAAATATTCCTCAAGAATAATTCTGCTATCTACATCAATCACAAACGTCATAAGGATGACCCAGATTCAAACTTTATATAATATTTCTTACAATAGATATAGAACTTAAGCATTGATAAATATGTTGATGTGCTCTTTAGGCGAAACTGGTTGTATTAAGGAAAAGGCACGCATTACAGTAGAAACGAATTATCTTGTTTGTGAAATTGGGTCTTTCATCTTGAAAGGAGAGAATAAAACGGATGAAATATATTTCTTGAATAATAAAACAAGATGTGAATACGAATATCCTTTGCTTTATTATTACGTAGTAAAAGTTGACGCAAACGAGTACTCTTGAAAATACATATTAATGGATCACTAGTTCTTTTCATAAGACAAAATATTTTTATTTTTGATCGATGAAAAAAAGTAGCTTTAAAGGTTAAAAAAGGTTATCTTGAATGATAAGTATTCAACTAAAATGACGCATATAAAAACTTATTGAATTAATAATAGCAAAGTTTTCAAACAGCTTAGAAATATTTTTCTTCTCTTGTACGGGCACGTTAGCTGGATTTAAAAGTTTTAAAGTAAAATATCAACATTTATACGAGAGCACAAAAAGTTAGCACTAAGTTATCGAGGTGCAGTTAAGCTTACGGTTTGTATTGATAGACATATATTCTGTGATGGGTAAACTTGAAACAAAGTAGAGGACATATTGTAGGCTTATAAAGAAGTTCTCGATAAAAACCTGGCCCCTACTAATGCTGTAGCTTATAATAAGATATATGACTAGTTAAGTATATGCCTTATAATAAGAAATGATTTCCATAATTTCCATACTGCTGAGTAAAAAAAACATATAATAAGTAGGGTATATAATACATGTAACATCTGCTGCCACCAAAACTATAATAAGTGATTTAGATTTCGCGCGCATCTTATCACAGCTCTCTCTTTTAGTTTATTGCGTTGCGTTTGTAGTGATATAGGGATATCACTATAACAACCCTCACTTCCATATTTTATCCTTTTTCACGCACGACTACTGCATAAGTGCGACAGAGAAACTGTCACTTGAATAGTTTTATAATACAACGTTTATATAGACAGAAAAAAATATAATAGTTCTCTAAATAGAGAAATACAAACGCAAATGTTTCGTAAGGCTTTTTTTGAGGAAGATCTGCGCCCAGGCAAGCTCTTTACTCGCAAGCTTACATTGGGCAGGAAGCTGTAGCAAGCCTAAACCGGATCGTCACATGCAAAGGAGGAGCAGGACAAGGAGACAAGGTAGGCATGCATGCCCTGTTTTTTTACCCTGTAAGTTTCTCCCTTAGCTACCAACCGGTCTACTCTCCTTTCTGTCGCTGCACCGCAAACCAACCCTATCTAAAGGCATCTCCTGACTCCACGCACCAGACTTAAGAATGTGGACCATTGAGAAAGACTCGCTATTTCTTTTAACCGCCCCAGCTACCAAGTGGGCGTTATAACATCGTGGCGCCAACAATATCAATACAACCACTAGAATTCACCAATGCTAACACAAATAAAACATCAAAAAATACTTAGATCTCTGCTACGCAAATATTCAAAAGGTTTAGAACCCATGATAGCAATTATATAAAGTTTAAAGTATAAATTGTGTTTTAACCACGTGTTATGGTATGTTTAGAAATATACTGTTTGAGCATAATTAAAATTAAGATACCCATGTTGCTGATATTTACATATAATAACAAAGGCTCCATCAGATCATGCCATTTTTTAAATTGTTTAATTGCTGATAGGCTAGCCTCTGACCATTATCTCTCCTGATGATAAGTGATGATGTGGCCGAAGATGTTGTTTAGGCTAACCTAGAATTACTGGCTTTCAAGGACAGCTACCGGAGCACACTGTTAGGTTCTTGGCGACAGATTTTCAACTTGAGCGTGGTAGTTAGCCAGGCGGGCACTCGCAAAATGTCCTATCACCATGCTATAACGACTGCTATCCTAAGACAACAACCGAGACCGACGTATTAACGTGTCCATTTTAAATGTAGACACAACAACTGTACATTGGAAATTTCTTAGACTAGGTACACAATTTCATAAAAAAAACTTCCCCTCACAACTATTCAGAATCCCTACCCGTAAAACACTCAGGTATCAAACGTATAAACGCTACCGTCCAACCTTCATTTTATTTACGAGCGTCGAGTAATAACATGTAACACATAGTAAGGCCCGTGAAAGGAGCAACTTAAGGCTTTTGACAACACACTGCTTTCCAGGCACATCAATTTACGTAGTAACTGCTATTTAATCTGTACCGATAGACAATGGATTGTTTGTCTTTTGTTTGTGAATCGTAAAGCGCTTCAGACGATCTTTGCTATCTTTAGTACTTTGAAAACGTCTCTCAGTGAAGTTGGTCAATGCTTGAAGTTTTTTCAACAGTTTCTTGGTGCTTACTTGAAGATACAACAGAGAATATCGGCTCATTTCTTTCTAGCTGCGCTTTTAGCGGATTAGGATCCTTTCAGTGTCATCATCATCATCATTCATCATCAGCCGGAAGACGTCCACTGTTGAACAAAGGCCTCCCCCATAGAGCGCCACAAAGAACGGCTATTAGCCGCTTGTAACCATTGGCTACCAGCGACTTTCACGATGTCGTCAGTCCACCTAGTGGGGGGCCTACCAACTCTACGTCTTCCGGTGTAGTGTGGTAACCACTCGAGAACCTTTCTTCCCCAACGGTTATCGGTTCGTCGAGCAATGTGGCCCGCCCATTGCCACTTCAACTTGCAAATTCTGAGAGCTATGTCGGTGACTTTGGTTCTTTGGCGAATATCCACGTTCCGGATTTTATCGCGCAAAGAAACTCCGAGCATAGCTCTCTCCATGGCTCGTTGAGCGACTCTGAGCTTGTCCATGAGGGCCACAGTCAAGGACCACGTCTCAGTGCCATAAGTCATCACTGGCAACACACACTGGTTGAAGACTTTGGTCTTCAGGCTTTGCGGGATCTTCGACGAGAAGATGTCGCGTAACTTCCCGAACGCTGCCCATCCGAGTTGGATTCTTCGGGCGACCTCTTTGTCGAAATTGGACCTACCTAACTGGACAGTCTGTCCCAGGTAAATGTAGTGGTCAACAACTTCGAGCGTATCGTTCCCAACAACTACTGGTACGGGTGTAACATGGACATTAGACATAATTTTCGTCTTGTCCATGTTCATTTTAAGACCCACCTGCTGGGAAACTCTACTGAGGTCGCTGAGCATTGTACTGAGTTCTTCGAGCGACTCTGCCATTATGACTATGTCATCGGCGAAACGAAGGTGAGTGATGTATTCGCCATAAATGTTGATGCCGAATTCTTTCCAGTTCAAGAGCTTAAAGACGTCCTCCAACGCATTCGTGAACAGTTTCGGAGAAATAACGTCTCCCTGTCTCACGCCTCGCTGCAGTTGGATTGGTTCCGTGCTCTTGTCTTGTACTCGAATCGACATGGTGGCGTTCCTATACAAACACTTCAGCGCTTCGATGTACCTATAGTCAATTTGGCATCGCTGAAGAGACTGCAGTACGGCCCAGGTTTCGATTGAATCGAAGGCTTTTTCATAGTCCACAAACGCTAAACATAATGGCCGATTATACTCCTCAGTCTTCTGTATAATCTGGCGGAGCGTATGTATGTGATCTATGGTACTAAAGCCTTTTCGGAACCCGGCTTGTTCGGGAGGCTGGAAGTCATCGAACCTACGAGTAAGACGATTCGTAATGACTCTAGAGAACACCTTTCAGTGTAGTAGCCTTTATTGAAACGTGATCCTTTATTTCTATTCCCTTGTGTATTGTGTTTCTTTTTTAGTAAGTAGAATGCGTTGATTCTAAACAGGATGGATATGTACTAAGGTCATAAAACACACACTTTTTCTGTATAAAACTTTGAACATAGTAAAATAATAATTAAAAGTTATATTTAGTGCTGACACATGCAGAGTGGCATGGTGGCTGGTATTATATGAATGTCCGCCTGGCTAGCTACCTTCCTAAAGTAGAAAATTTGTCGCCACGGCAGCTGTCCTTGAAAGCCAGTATTTTTAGGTTAGTTTAGTTTGAATAACAGCTTCGACCACATCATCACTTATCATCAGTTGAGATAGGATCAAAGGCAAAAGGCCTTCACAACTTTATTAAAAAAAACATAATTTTATATATAGCACATATAACATAACTGCACAGTACAGCCAACTTGTTATCTTAAAAAAAAAACAAAGAAAGGAAAAAGTTGAACTACAAATGACATTCAAACATGAGTCGACTATCCTTACCTGGCGCCATTATATAATCATCTCTTCTGCGCTACCGTGGTGAATATTTTCTTCCCTATGCAATGTCGTAACTACCCCACCTACCTTAAAGGTTACACATGTGAGCTGATACTGCAGACAATGATCAACAGAGTTCTTGATGTCTTATTGATCTGCAAGAAACTCAAAATTCAGTTGGTGAAGAAAAATGGCAAAATATGTATTATTCCTTGTACTTGTTTATCTAATACATTTAAATTGATGGCAACTCCAGTTAGCAGTATAATTAATTCTCTTTGACATAATTTAGTCTTTACATCACAGCTAGAAAAAATATATAAAGTTTTATATACATGCAATCTAGTGTAACCGTGGTACGGTTGTACCACGTGTATTCTAGAAGTTTCTAAGCACACACGTGTCGCCAAACATGTTTTGTGCTATTTAAGAGAAACGAACTTATTGCCATCTACCCTGGAATCGAATCCAAGACCTCAAGATTCAAAAAGGGGTTTGGAAAAATCCACCAACTATACAATCTAACTGAGAAAGAATGTTTTTGAGTTTGCCACAGTATATAACATCTCTCTTGGGATATAAAAATAACGCAGGGATGATAACCGAAATTCATTTTTATCAAATAATCAAAGAGCATTGCAACTTTCGTTGACTCTTATTTATATGTTCACGGTCTGTTAACAAACGAAAACGCAATATAAAAACCAAAAAAGTGTGTAGCCAAAGCTGTCTTATTTTGTATAAAGTGAACCAAATACCTGAAATCTTAATAACAAATTTGAAAATACCCAATACCTATCATAGACCAACCAAGCGCGAACACAATCACAGCCATGCAAGCATTTGCCCCTTTGCCAAAATTCCCCAGAGGAATAAAATAGCCTCATTTGCGACACCGATGCAATCCGTTTAATTCGTCACGAGGCAACCCCCCAATGATAAGGATCGAAGCACTTGGGATTAAAAGAAAATTAAACGTTCAAGGAGTGATGTCAAAGCCCATGCAATAGTACTTTATACACACTAAATCAATCCAAACCATCGCTTCTAAATTAAAGGAATAGAGTTTAAAATGTGGTTTGGTGGGCGCATTTGTAATATTGTAAGGTATCAGTGTGGAAGTGATTTCAGCCCCCCAAGAATTTATTCCACGTTTGGGGCGTTTCTTTGGTAACGGCTGATTGTGCTGCTTAATTAACTGCATTATGCTGAAGCGGTGCAATTCCAATGAGGTATTACGGATTTACTTCTATGTCAAATGTCGAAACAGATAGCATCAAAGTCAATAGAAGGAGGTAGTAAACGCCAAACAAGTTTCTGACTATTCTTTTCACTATAAAATCTTGTCAGGATGATAAGTAATTGACTTATTAAAAACCGAGGGATTATTATTTATCTGAGAGTTATAATACACATTATTTTCAATATTTTGCAGTACTAGACAAATATATCTGAACAAGGATGATGGTACTTGCAACTTATAAACATGTTCCGCAAACATAATTACAAATAATAAACCTGTTGAAACGTTGCTTAAGAAAACCTCTGCCTACCCACATTGAAATAAATGTTTATCAATGAATGAAAACATTCGTCTCCATTAATCAATTTGTCTAAATGCTAACACCAAACTATTGTAAAGCGATGCTTCAGATATCACATAAAAAGGGAAAATCTGAACCACGTGGTATCATACCCATGACTATCTGTCCTCGAGGTTCCCTTTTTGCTCTCGTTGTAACATTGCATCGTATGCTCGTTTACACACATTTTATAGGTTATCTACAATGATACAATGTTTCTTAAAATTACCAACAAAATAACATTCGTCCAAAAAATCATGATTATTTAAATATTATGTAAATTTTCTTCAATAATAATAAATAAACTAAAATTTTATTATTTTCTTATTTCATGATATATTTTTTATAGTAAAGATAGCTAAAAATTATCCACCCGTCTTCAAAATGTATTTTATCAATTAGGTTACATACTTTATAACAATATAATAACAAATATTTTATAATATATTTAAACCAAACGTTACATTAATAAGCGGTAAGTTTATGCAAAAACTACAACGTTAGAAATAAATTTATATTGTAATAACTTAAAAAGACTTGTCACTAGATATTTTTTTAATGATTTTTCCAAAATGCTAATTTAATAAGTTCTCTAAAATAAATGGTATTGTTATTACGGATTTCCGCAAAGTAACGTTTGTATTTATCAAAAAAACTACAGAAAGCAAGTAAACTAAAGCATAACATTTTTTCAAATATAACGAATATCATTTTTCAATAAACGAAAAAGTATGGGTTGATTTTATGTAGTCTTACGAGTATATATGGTGGTTCAATTGTAAGATTTTCGCATAGTTTCAGCTATCATTTATAACCAAATTGGCATCACGCCCCTGAAACAGAAGCTTGTCAATCTCCATCCACGAAGCATCATTTATCACGAGTCTACCATCCTGTCTCAAAACAATACACGTCAAACAATGTGAACATCGAACACGACTTATAAGAACACTGTGTGGGCGAGTGGGACGCAGTTACCGTAGAAAATAGTTCACAAGCTCGTATTATTTGATTTAACATTTTGTACATATAGGGCGTGCTCCTTTTTGAGTCATTGGTAACAATAGCACGCTTACAGTTGGTCCAAATTGTAATAATGATGCCGATCACTTGCAAATCTACTATGTCGTCGGTCATACAGCACCTGCGATACTTACGGCATGACCTCGCAGAAAAGCGTCGTGAGCACGCCGTGCAAATAGTGCTCTAAGCATGCAGCAGACCAATCTTTGGCTTGCTTACGAATCTGTGACTTGGATCAGTCACTGCACTAAATAGTTAATAATTTGAAACCTGTTACAGTGGAGACTAGAATAGTTTAACCTACAGAATAGTTTAACAGTTCGTAGTACTTTGAGTTTTTAAACTGTCACGGTCATTGCATTATAATTATTATTACCAACGGGATGTTTACCGTTTTTTTGGTTAGTTTTGAGCTCCCGATATTTCGGCACTGTTGCAAGCGCCATCACGAGAAAACTGAAGTCTATGCGAATGGATACTAAGCACTAAGAGCACACGAATCGGTCTACCCTCTTTCTAGTACGTTTTTTCCGGCAAGGCGATGCTATTATTGTCATTGCCACTCACACCAATATTTGAAATTGTGCATACTGATGGATAAGTCATAGTCAGTTTAATTAACGGCCTAGTTAATTAAACTGACCGTTAATTAATTAATAAACCTAGTTTAATTAAAGGCCCTTTTTACTAATGATCTTAAATTATATTAAGCCGTCATATAAATTATCATAATTTTCTAGAAAAAAGTAACTTGGTATGTAACTCTGTTTCATTTTAAATAAACTATAATTTTATATTAAAATCAATGAGATAATTGTTTGAAAATATTTTAAATTAGTAAAAGGATAGCTAGTGCATCTTAATATTGATATAAAAATTGCTTAAAGTTATGATTTTAAAGTTTTTAGTAAAATCTTGTTTTCTAACATAATACGTTTTTGTCGCAAATGAGTGACATCGTAATTAATCTACTCAATACTAGATGACACCACTAAAATCAGGTTGTAAAATAAACGCGAGCCCTCACAAATTTAATTTTTAATAACCTTTTATGTGCCTTAACCAATAGATAGATCTAAAAATAAAATTAACAGTTCAATATAATTATGTAGTAACACTTTTTAAAAAGTTTTGGTTTCGATGAAGTAGGTTTTTGTACTCTTTCTATTTTTATACTGTGTGTGGGTGACTTGTAAACAATGTTGTTTTGTTTTTCGTGTAGGCGCTTTTTGAGAATATAGAGTTTATTGAGTCTATATTTAGCTCAAGTTATTTTCAACCCGTAACTCTAGGACGTCTACCCACATTTTAACAGATTTCCAAAAAGCAGGAGGTTCTTAATTAGACTGTTGTTTTTTTCGTATGTTTGTTCCGCATTACTCCGTCAATTATGTACTCATTTTGATAATTATTGTATATTTGTTGGTATCGGAATTGATCCAGTAGTTATTAAGTAAGCGTTAATTACTCAAAAACGTATTTGCATACCTGGATGATTTAGAGGTATTTGCAGCTGTTGTTGATTAATAACAATATTTTAGGTGAGTGAATGATCTTGTAAGCTATATGCTTTAGAAAAACAAAATATTGAAAAACAAAAGTGGAAATAAGTTTCAATACTGAAAAGTATAACTTACTTGTGGAAGTGTTGTGGACCATGATAATGTGAGAGCACTGTTTTGAACCAGTATGGTACCGACTTAACTTATTTCATACTTTTCAGTATTGGAATTATTTTTTTTACTAGTTTTGTTGCGAGAAAAGTTATGAATATATGTACTTATAACAACAACATTCTAACTATGATTTACATTTGCTTACATGAAAGCAATATCGTTTTCAATTTGAATCTATAATTATATTTTAAAATGAAGGTATATATCAGTTCATGCATTGGCCATTAGTAAATCGTCCATGCAATAATTTTCGAACTCGTAATTTGCGTTTACTGTCACGTAATCCCAGGATGTATCTTAATTTTACCGATGACTCATTCTGATGACCAAGAAATTGTCATCGTTCGCTCTTCACTGTTGATATGCAAGAGCACTCCAAACTACTGAACTCAATAAATTCTATAAAATACGTAAGCGCGTAAATTTCTAGTAGAAATTATACCACGCACATTATACATTCCAAAAGGAAAGCAAAATCGCACCAAAAACGTCAGTGTTGGTCCAAAGACTTTAGTGCCGTATTCATCGTTCACTCACCAGCAAAGAGTTAGCGCTTACACATATCGTAAAAACAAGTCTTATGTATGCAAACATTTGCAAATCGAGTTGAAAGATGTACAGTAGCTATCAATTATATGTCAGCGGCAAAGGAAGGCGACGTCATCGGTCCAAAACGTCCAAATCGTCAGCATCACGCGTCATTCACTCATTCGTTCAATCCGCGCCCTACGCGTCGACGCGGCCGTGTCGCGCGCTGGACGATTTACTGCCACAATTAGTTATGTAGCCGACGGACGACAAACGACGTCGGCTGACAAATGGTGCCGTCCAGCCACGGACTTGTGATGTACACAGTATTCCATCTGGACGATATGTGGACTCTGTGCTAGCTTTATCCTGATAATAAAGTAGTTAGTATCTGCAACAAAAAGGTTTGTTCAAACACTTCTAGTGCATTTTACAAATTAAAATTTTATATAACTAGCTTTCCGTGCGCAGCTCCGCCCGTGCGTATGTCGGTTATCGCGCAAAAACATTAACCTCTTTTTGCGCAGTTGGATAAAAACTATCCTATGTTTTTTTCCCGGGTCTCAAACTATTTCCATACCAAATTTCATTCAAATCGGTCCAGTAGTTTTGGCGTGAAACAGACAGACAGACAGAGCTACTTTCGCATTTATAATATTGGTACTGATTTGCAGCACAAAATTTTATGCCCCGGCCGTGATTCGAATCCGCGCGTTTCACACCTGATGCCTAAACCACTCGGCACCTGCATGCTATTTCTAATTTCGTGCTCCAATTGTATAATTTTAACCGTCATTCATAGCAAACGGTGCATCCGGCGCGAAATTGGAGGACGCGAGTTCGATTCCCGCTGGGGCAAAAATTTTGTGCTCCAATAATCTGTAAAATATGATTTTTGCTTAGCACGCAATGGTGCTTGGAATCATATTTAGAAATATTATTCCAAGTGTATTTTATGCATTGTATTATATACGCTATTAATAATAGTGTATTTTATACGCTATTGTTCCTTGAATTAAAATACTCTAAAATAATTTAATTAATTTGGTAACGTTTGGATGATATTGCTTTTTTAATTTTCTTACATTTGATCTTTGTTCACGAACATTAAACATAACTAATTATATCAACGGTCAGTTTATACTCAAGCTACGAATATTAATTATTCGTAGTACTCAAGCTACAATATTTAAATAATTAGTTATGATTTGCTTACGAAGACAATAATTTTGTATATTGCATATGAGGTCAGTCTTAAGAAATCGTGTTTGTATAAAACTTCAATACTGTATTGAAATACGCGCGGTGGTCGAGCAGCGAGCTATGCAGACAATGAAAGGCTAATACTTGCCGTTCGATCATTTGACTGCGAATGAAATTAGTACTGAGGTTAGGTCTATATGTAACTGCCAGTTTTTTAGGGTTCCGTACCTAATTAGAAAAAATAGATTTGAACTTGAGTTACAAATTACTATTGGAGCACACTTTTTTTGTTATTTGACTCAATAATGTAAAATGACAACAAAATGTCAACTGAGTCAAAATGGTGGAACTACCATTTGAAAAAATGGATTAAATATAGAATAAGTTTATCAACTCCAACGTAGCAACAATTGCAGAAAAAACGAGAGAATTATATTATCCTGGGATGAGCAAGCTATGATAATGATGACAGCTCAAAAAATAATATTTAGAGTGTTGAATAATGAATGTGACCAAACATGGGTGCAAAATAAAGCCAAAAAAGGTTTGGATAAACTGCTTGAAGAAGGACTTGTATATGAATGGTTGACACCATAAAATTTAATAAAACAGAGTAGAAAAAGTATGCTAACCTCCGATCACAGTTCTCTGATCTGAGATGCCAACCCCTTTCAGCGTGGGAAAAAAACAAAAAGAAGATAAAGCAAATAAAATAAAAAGTAAAACATAGATATCTCTATATTGTTCATCGTAAACTTCGTATATCCCACATATAATAATAAGCCTAGTTACAATCTAACTATGTCAGTTTACAAATTAAGCCTTGCCACTCCCCATTTGCTACATTGTAGGGCTCTTGATCCCGTCATAGGGCTCAAACACACGAATAGCCTGCATTGTGCAGGATTTCGACTGTTTAGCACAGTTCACCGTGTAATCCTGGATTAGCGCAACGTGTCATGTAGCCACTACACAGTCGGTAACTAATTGGAGTGGTTCATCCGATGTACATACAGTTGTACAAGTGGTCGACACGGAACTGGACTTAGTTGAGGTGGAGATGTTTGGCGAGGGAAACTTCGAGGATCGACGTAGGTTAAGCGCATAATATAAGAACAGTAATAAGAGTAAATGTGAAGAACCTCCACTTTCTTACATAAGAAACAGTACCTAATAAAACTAAATGTGAAGAAACTCCGCGTTTTTTGATGACTTGACATTATAAGATTTTTTATTTTATGAAATGAAGGTTCATAACACCTTACTTCTTGTTGTTCTATAGCGAGGAAAATGTACATTTGGTACCACAAAAATTAAAAACTTAAAATTATAAGGTGTGTAATAACTACAAGGAACATTTTTTAGTAGAAAATAGCAAAAAATATTTATATTCAGGTTTTTTAAGACTTATAGTTAAGGTTGAACTCGCTGGTCTGTACTCCTAATTGGTTAATGTACCACTATCTCAAATGTTAGTAAATAATAAATGTGATCGAAATGAGCAAAAGCAAACTTAACTAGAACTGTAGCTGGATCTGAAATGCAGCTGCATGACGACATATTTTACGTTAGAAGATGGAAGCTAGCTTAGCAATCGTTGTCACAAATGAACTATGAAAATTTACATCAATTGAATATATTTTTAGATTAAAATACATGTAGAACGGATAAAATAAATATAGTGAGCACTCGCAACTTATCTGCATTTATTTAATCAATTAAGTTATTATACTTCCAGTATAATGTTTAAAACGTCAACACTCGCTATCAAAACAAGATCATTCAAACTAATTTACTCTTGCGGTGTAACATTTAGTATTCATGAAGCATACAAGTAATAAAGTAATTGAAGATCTACCGTTAACAACTTGAGTGATATTATACCTATATTTATATTAATTTCTTGCATGATTCTCGCTTACTTTGTTGGTAGTCTTCATAAAGGTTCTCTCTGCAATCTTATCAATTTTATTATGTTTTAAATGTAACACTACAACTCCTTTGCATATTCAAGTAATTATTCCTGATATTAAAAAGACAAATAGTCTAAAGTCTTAACTACCAGTTTAGCTCTATCGTGGCGCATCTAGACATAATTTAATATCAAAGACTTAAATGCGTACAAACGTAATTTCGCGGTTACAAAATTACAAATTTACGAGAGGAAAAATTTAAGTCATGTGCGGGATTCGAAGCCGCGTCCATTCACCCCTTTAGCCGGAGTATGCTCTAATCCAATTGAGCTAACATGATAAAGACTCCATAACTCATTTTTTTCCTATCGTTCTCTTTTTAGCCATCGTACTGGGAATTTGTAATTTTGTATTGTAATCCGCACATTTTTTTTTTATTTTTTTTATTTTTTTATTGCTGATAGGTAAGTCTTTGACCACAATCTCACGTGACGGTAAGTGATGATGTGGTCGAAGGTGTTAACAGGCTTAACCTAGAATTACTCTGGCTCTCAAGGATAGCTGCCGGAACACACCGTTAGGTGCTTGGCGACAGATTTTCTACTTGAGGGTGGTCGCTAGCCAGGCGGGCATTCACAAAATGCCCTTCCACCATGCGGTGAAGCTCAAGCCCGCGGCGGGATTCGAACCATGGACCTGCTGCGCGGCCATAGCCAAAGCCACTGAGCTATCACTGCTTCAAAGCATGCGTTATATCAAACATAAAATATTAAAAGTAAATTCGCGGGTTGGGATTGGGTCAACTTGTCTCTAGATTCTTACATAGTTGGTATACGAAACGAATTCCTAGTATTTATAACTATTACAAAAGACGAACCATTACGTATATATCATAAGATTTAATTATTGTTATATCAACTTATATTAAGTTTTGAAGGCTCTAACACCGGCACTTTACAATACTAAAATTTCTAGAAATAGATGATTATCTAAGCTGCCATCACAGTAGTGTAAAATTAGGGCATCTGGATCAAAGATCCATCTACCCTAATTTCACCAGTTAACCTGAGACCTAATGATCTAGGTTTTCATCTGTTCAATTAGAAGACTAGACGATTCATCCATTCGATATATAATTTACACTGATCATCCACAAGGACTTAATTATTATCTATTCTCTTTCTTCTTCGTTCAAATCTAAAGAAGTTCTTTTTTTATAGTTTTACTTGTATTATAAAAGAACTGTGATTATTACATTTATTTATTTAGGTTAAAACGATATAATTAGATAGGTACGACAAAGATGTTGTACGTGTGCTTTAATGAGTAGTCTATTAATTCGTAACATTATAGTTACCTATTTTAAGATGATAATCTTTATTTCAACTGATGCGTAGATCATACAACATTTTATTTATAAAGCAATGTTCCCCACTCTCACAGTGTGTTGCTAAGTATCGTTCCATGATCCATAAAAGGATACTGAACGCATTCCTATCTATCGTCTCGAGCCTTTGGAAGTATATTATGCATTATATGTATAAAGGAAGCATCATTATGCAAGATAACGTTTCAAATACGTTCGAATCTGTATGATATTAATAAACACAACCAAATATAAGTATGTAAGTTTTATAGAAGTAAGGTACGGTTTGAAATACTTACCTACATAGACACGCTATGAAATGCTTTAGAGATAGTTATTAAATCTAGATCATCATTTTAGTATCATCAGTAATAATATCACCCTATTCTATCTCTAAACCTTTCTCTTAGAAAGACAGAACACACGCCCAGTTGATATATCCTTGAAATTGTGGTTCTGATGCCACTTTCCGTATGATGTTTTTCTATTACAGTTTATAAGAGTTGATCGAGTTATTTTATTAAGTACTATCATAATTTGAAACCAGGTGAGGAGGGTTATGGTATTAAAAATCAATAAACAAATAATATCAAGGTATTTATTTAATTGTTTAATGCTTGTTATGATTATGATATTAACTTTCTATGTATTTTACCCACTAAGTCTTTAGCACTCCGGTACACATCATCACTAAACATATCAGAAATATATTGCGCACACACACTGGCTTTACAGTGACATGTTGAATGTTCAGAACTTTGAAACTCCTCAGCGTCAAAGATCTGTATGCGTATAATTTTTGACGGCGCACCCTTCATCGGTTTTTTGATGTATGAATGCAAACCCTTTTTTGCTCTTCGTTTTTTATGGTTGTTTTCATTGATATTGTTGTCGGTTCTACTGATTGGACTTTCCTCGATTTCAAATGGTCTCTCTCGCTCAAGATAATCGACTACATTTTGACGGAGCATTTGTTCTGGAGGGAATGGTGAGATTGGTGAGTAACTGCTGAACATATCTGGAGATTTCTGAAATACGAAAGAAGTAATTAGGTACTTATAATATGTAAATGAACGGAATTTTGTACACATTATATAGAATGGGATCATTACTCAACACCAATGATATTATCGAAATAGTTGAATAGAAATTTCTTCCTATTATTCGACATTGGTTAAAATATTTAAATTTAAGGAAATATTTACTTACCGACATTTAGTGGGAGAGCGTGCAGACAGAATAACTTCTATGCAAATGGAAGACAAGTTTAACAGTGTTAAATTTGTTTCACTAACAGGGTTTTATACAATTTTCAATATATTTTTTTTTGTTCATAAGGTTCACAATAACTAATATTCATTTGAAATCATTATGCAAGTTGGCATATTACGTATAAGGGATACCTGTACACGGCTTACAAACATGGATATCCCCAAGCATGCAGTTTTTTTTGTATGTGTGCTGTTTTATATCTCCAGCTAGTTGATAGGTCTATTTAAGTGTTTTGATATTGTTTTACTAACATGGTATCATGCTATTTTAAACATATATTTTACGTAGATAAGGTTTAAATTCGTATTCGATTGTTTTAAAATACAAAGCATTCGATATGCAATTTCGCATTAATACGTATAAGGGATGTCTGGACTTTGGACACGCCCTACAAATATGGATAATCTCCTGACCATGCATTTTTGCAAGTGTGCAGTTTTTACAAACACATACTATGTAGACGTTATAGGTGTAAGCCATATATAACCACGTTTTTTAGAAACCATTGTCACATATCACATTTTGCTGGAATCAAGGCCTGACTACCAGAAAATAAAATTTACAATCATGTAAGTACCACCTGTATTACTTATCCATTCATCGACTCACTTGTTTCATCTATTTATTCTCGACTGTTCACTCGTGAAAAGTTATTTTACCAATATCAGTTCATCTTTGAAGTAAAATAAAACTCCTCATCTATTCATGTTTTCAACTATAATATATCAATCATCTATTCATCTATTCATCAATTCGTCTATTCATCTATTCATCTATTCTACTATTCATCTATTCATCTATCAATTTATTCATATTTATATCTATTCGTATTTTCCACTATTAATCATTGCATCTATTCATATTTTCAACTATTGATCTTTTCATCTATTCATCAATTCAATGTTTCATTTAACTTTTATTCTTGTCAACTGCTGAGTTTCATCCACTGGCCTATTTAATTTATCATCTATTCAGTTATAATTACAGCCCATCTGCTAACCAACTGTTTCACCTGTTCATTTCAATAACCTTCTCCACGTTCATCTTTTATCTGTTCAACTTTCTATTAGCAATTTAGTACTTATTTTTATATCATATACCATAATTTTTTGTTTCTTGTTTTAGTTACAAAATCATCCATCTCACATCATCTATTTGCGAAACAAAATATCTAGGTGCATCTAGTTTTATTTTTATGTCTACTAATTCCATAATTTCATTATAGCTATATGTTTTTATTTCAGGTCAAAGCTTTGTCAGACTTCAGCTACCCAACTTTTCCCTTCTGAAGACGAGTGTGATCAGCACCAAGAGCAACAAGAAGTGCGAGCGAAGGTCAAGTACTGCAAACCATCGCCGTCAACATCATTGCAGAATAAAAGATCCAACGAGTCTTCGACTTCCACTAACGGATCGAAGAAAAAGAAAATTGTCATCAACCCTGTTACAAAACCAACCTCTCAAGACTTATTTGGAAGTGACAGCGGCGACGAAGATGAGATTGCTGTTCCTGTTAAGGGTAAAAAAACTCCTCCATTATACTGTCAATACAGTCGTAGAGTTGCAAATGGTCTAAGTAGACAATGTGATGAATCAAAGAAGGGTTCATACTATGTTGAAATGAAAATCTACGAAGTAGGTGAAATTGAACACGTTTTACCAATAAACCGCTGGCGCCATGCTATTATATCTTGTAAAAACCGAACCGAAAACGATACACCCGCATGGGGTTATTTAAAGAAGTTTCTTGACGAAACTAGAAAGGAGTTTAAGCACTGCCCTCAAGATTTTGTGAGCAGTTACTATTAGATTCATGCGACATTTTAACGATCTATATTATACCCAATTAGTAATCGGTGCTTATATTCTTGATTGTACTAAAGCTTTATATTGGAATGTAATCTACTTACTTATTTCTATATAATATACATGTTCTTGTATATATAATTTTGTTTTGTTTTCTTTACAGTACCCCACTCTACTCAACAAAGGCTATCGACTAATAATGAGATAACTGAATGTAAACTATGTCAAATTGAATTACCGAAACATAAATTGAATTATAATGAGATAACTGAATGTAAACTATGTAAAATTGAATTACCGAAACATAAATTGAATTATAATGAGATAACTGAATGTAAACTATGTAAAATTGAATTACCGAAACATGAATTGAAATATCATTTGAAAACGAACTTACATAAATCAAAATGCTTATTACCAACTGAATCAGAGAATATTTATATAATTGCGAGTGCGTTTAAAAATAGAATTGCAACATATCGTTTAAATCCCACACAAAAAGCCGAATATCTCACACTAGAGACATTCTTGTGCGAGAACAAAAATGGTATTCTGAAACTTGTAAACATGACTTTAAAGACAAATACATGTGTTAAGATTAATTTTGAATTGTTCGCTTACTTTATGTTACCTAAATCAAGCGATCAGCAATTAAAATCATTCAATACGAAATATGAGATTATTTATATGAATACGAATATTACTGACTTGTATTTAAAAACGATTGAAACATTCAAACGTAAACTATCAGAATTTGAACACAAAGAATCGGGATGGTCTTTTCAATCCGTGAGTCATTTAGAAATCAATGTTAATAAATACTGTCCTATGAGAGGAGGAACATATATAGAGTTACCTCCAAACGTAAAAAATACGAAAAGTTGTGTTAATATCCAGAATAATGATAATTATTGCTTTCTATGGAGTGTTCTAGCTGCTTTATATCCTGCTAAGAGTAATGTTAGCAGAACAAACTCTTACCCACACTACAGTTCTATTTTCAATATTGATGGCATGTCTTTTCCTCCCTCATATAAAGACATAAAAGCATTTGAAACGAACAATGAAATAAGTATCAATATATATGGATTAGAAAAGAAAACTAATAATGTAACTGGACCACTATACCTAACAAATAACAGAAAATCTATCCATGTTAACTTATTATATCTAGAAAGAAACTATAAGGGTCATTATTGTCTTATAAAAGATTTGATTAAATTAGTACGACGACAGATAACTAAGTACAAAGGTAAACTATATATGTGTGAATCATGTTTACAGTTTAGTAACAGTGAAACAAAGTATCAAACTCATAACTGTTCTAAAGTTGTAACGACTTTACCACAAAAAAATAGTATACTTGGTTTTAAACATTATGAGAGAAAACAAAAGATAAATTTTATAATTTATGCTGATTTTGAATGTCTCTTGCTAAACTATGACCAAGATTGCTCTCATAACACTCATAATTTTAAAAAACATCAACCATCTTGTTTTGGTTATTATATTTGCTGTTCACATGATCCAAGTATGAATAAATACGTTTCTTACAGGGGACAAGATTGTGTTGAAGTATTTATTACTACACTGATTGAAGATATAAAACAAATAAGCAAAATATTGAGAGATAAAAAACCAATGTTACCTTTAACCAAAGATGAGAAAGACAGTTTCGAAAATGCTTCTAATTGTCATATTTGTGGCCTCTTATTACTAGGAGATTTGAAGGTTCGTGATCACGACCCCATTACCTCCCAATATAGGGGCCCGTCGCATGTGTATTGTAATTTGATATACAGGGTATGTCCATTCATACCTGTGGTATTTCATAACTTATCGAACTATGACTCTCATATATTCATTAAAGAGTTAGCAAAATATAACGGTAAAATTACAATTATACCTAAAACTAAAGAAAAATATATATACATAACTAAATATATCTGTAACAAGAAGGGTGACCACCCAATTCTAATAAAATTCATAGACTCCTTTCAGTTTCTCAGTTCAAGTTTAGATATCCTGAGTAAAAGCTTGACTGAAAAAGATTTTGTTCACGTAAAAGACGAGTTTAATGTTGAAAACGTACATTTGCTGAAAAGCAAAGGAATTTATCCATATGATTTCATGAACTCATGGAAAAAATTTGAGTATAAACAACTTCCTCCTAAAGAAGATTTCTATAACACATTAAAATTGGAACATATAACTGATGAAGAATATGAATTTGCTCAAACTGTTTGGAAAGAGTTTAACATCAGCTCATTGGGCGAGTATACTGACTTGTACCTAAAATGCGATGTTTTGCTATTGTGTGACATATTTGAAAAGTTTCGAGATGTAAGTCTACAGTACTATAAATTAGATCCAGCATACTACATCACCGCACCTAGTTTTAGTTGGGATGCTATGCTACTTTATACAGGTGTTAAATTAGATTTGATTCATGATCTGGAAATATACCAAATGATTGAAAAGGGTATTCGAGGTGGGCTAGCACAGTGTTCACTACGTCATGCAAAAGCTAATAATATTTATTTACCAGAATTTGACGACTTCAAAGATTCTAGCTATTTGATATATCTCGATTGCAACAATTTATATGGTTATGCAATGACGAAAAAGTTACCTATTTCAGATTTTAAATTTCTAAATCAAAATGAAATTGATAAGTTTGATGTAATGAATGTATTAGATGACAGCAATTGTGGGTTTATTCTAGAGGTTGATCTGGAATACCCAAAATACTTGCATGATCATCATAGTGATTTACCTTTTGCGCCAGAAAAGTTTGTACCCATAGGAGGAAAGACGGAAAAACTAATAGCTAACTTGTATGATAAATTTAATTATGTTATTCACTATACTCACCTCAAAGAATGCATAAAAAATGGACTAGTATTAAAAAAAATCCATAGAATACTGAGTTTCAGACAAGAAGAATACTTAAAGAAATATATTGATTTAAATACCCGTCTTCGGCAATCATCCACTACGATCTTTGAAAAAGATTTTTTTAAACTCCTAAATAATTCAATATTTGGCAAGACTATAGAAAATAAACGCAAACAGGTTGAGGTAAAGTTAGTTACCAAATGGAATGATGAGACCAATATTACGAATAAACAGCTTGGTGCGGAAAAATTAGTTTCTAAGCCTAATGTGAAATGTATTTCTATTTTTTCTGAAAATCTGGTAGCGGTTCAGTTAAAACCCGAGAAAGTTATTTTAGACAGACCAATCTATATAGGTTTTGTCGTTTTGGAATATGCTAAGCAGCACTTGTATCAATACCATTACAATGTAATTAAAAAGAAATACGCTAACAATGTAAAGCTTTGCTATACAGATACCGACAGCCTGCTCTACCTGGTTTATACGGATGATATATACAAAGACATAAAAAATAATTTAAATGAATTCGATACAAGTAATTTTGATGAGAACAATCCTTATTACATCCCGTTAGGAAATGGTAATGTACCTGGAATGTTTAAAGATGAACTTGGCGGCAAAGTAATTAGTGAATTTGCTGGCTTAAGAGCTAAATTGTATTGTTTAATAGCTGCTAAAACACAAATAAATAAAGCTAAAGGAATCTCAAAAAGTGTTACAAAAAGTTTGCAGTTATCTCATTATAAAAACGCATTGTTTCGTGATGAAAGTTTATCATGTAAAATGAATATAATTAAGTCCATTAAGCATATGTTATATTCACAAGAGATACATAAAATAGTAATGAATAGAAGCGATGACAAAAGGTATATACTCACTAATCAAGTGGATACTTTACCATGGGGTCACTATAATATAATGTTTTAATTGTCTTCAATAATAAGTTATTTTAAGTGATATTTTGTACATAAGTATGCCGTTAAATAATATTTAATAGTTGATTAAGAAATGTCATTATAAGACTATGGAATTAATTAATAAATGTCTATATTGATTGACTGGAGTGTTTGGATTTTTATTCTTGACCAAGAAACCAAAACTGAATACCGAATGAACCTTAATATTTAAAAAATATATATAAAATATGATTACAATTATTATTTAAGTACGATTTCACAATAATTAGAATCAGACTGTAAAATGAAGTTGATTAAGCAACCCGTATCTCTAGAAGTAAACGATATTTTACTAGAACCGCGTTCATATATTTTTAGACACAGTACTTTGTTACCTAATACCGTTCGTTCTATTATTTGTGGGCCATCAAATTGTGGAAAAACCAATGTAATGATTAGCTTGTTATTACATAAAAATGGTCTCAAGTTTAAGAATGTTTATATTTACTCGAAAACCACATTCCAGCCAAAATATTGTTTTTTAAACGAAGTATTCAAAAACATTCCAGATACACAGTTTGTAATGTTTAACGATAACAAAAGTGTTATATCTCCTGAAAAGGCATTACCAAATTCTGTCTTTATTTTTGATGATGTTGCATGTGAGAATCAAAGTAATATAAGAAATTATTTTTCGATGGGCAGACACAATAAAGTTGATAGTTTTTACTTGTCTCAAACATATTCGAAAATACCAAAACAGTTAATCCGAGATAATGCAAACTTTCTAATAATTTTTAAACAAGATGACGTAAACTTGAGACATATTTACAATGAACATGTGAACTCCGATATGCTTTGGTGTAACTTTAAAAACATATGCTATGAAACATGGAAAGACCAACATGCTTTTTTATTGATTAATAAAGATTGTGAATTAAACAACGGTAGATATAGACGGGGTTTTGACATTTTTATTAAACTTGAATGAAGACAATAATAGTTATATAAGTACACACAACAAGCATTATTGGGATTCATTCCGAGATCTACATTATTAATTAGCAGTAGTGACTGCTGATGAAATATGGAAATAAATATGAAAGAACAATTAATTAAATCAGTTCAAGCTATTAAAAGTAAAATAAAACAAATAAAAAATGAAGAAGACAAAACAAACTTTAATATGAATAGGGTTTTTAAACCTCTTACTATTCCATTGGCAGAAATGGTGGAATTAACCAAAAATAACCTATATAAAAATAAACATGTTGAGATTGGTGAAGTCTGCAATTCATCAATGAAGTCTAATGATTTGAACACTTCATATTATGAAGATTTTGAAACTGAGAGTAACGACTCCATTAAAAGTGAAAATAGTCGTATAAAATATATGGAATGTAACGAACAAAATATGAGTACTCCTATTCAAAATGAAAAATATCTTACTACCTTAGATACACCTTTTCTATCTTTGCTAGTAAAAGAGAATATACTTGATGATATTAATACTTTAAATGTACCCTTTGGAGTACGCAGTGAAAATAATAAACTAATGATGGGAAATATACCCATTGCTTTAAAAGAAACTTCTAGTTATCCCAAGATTATGATAATTTCAATTGGAGATATTGAGTACGAAATGACACGAGCTCTAAAAGAGCTTCTATTTAAAAAAAAACCAGATATAGATTTAGTTTCAGACAAAGACAAACTTGTTTATAAAGATTTGTTACATAAAACTAATGCTCATAAAAGAGAATTTAATAGTATGGGTCAAATAAAAGGAGATAAGGGAATGAAATACTGCCAGATAATTAAACCTTTATTTTATGAATCGGAACCAATTGATGATTATATGGAAAAAAAAGTTGTTAAGCGCGGTGGTAATATGCAAAATTTTAAAAAATCTTACAAAATGAACACAGATTTTATATACTGGGATGATCCTAATGAGTTAATTGAAAGGCTAATGCTACTAACGGCCTCGAAAAATGCAGGTAACAGCAATCATGACAATGAAATTATATCTATAATTGAAGAACTAAAAGAAGCTGACATCATAAAAGAATAAAATGATTTACTACTAATTATAACATATTAGTATCACACAGTCTTTCAAACATAAACGTCAATAAATTTGAGATCCAAGTCTACAAAATATAAATACAGAAGAAAAGACAGTATTAAAATAATTGGTATTTAATAACAAAAAATAGTGATGCAAGTTTGGATGCGCAAAATATATATTTTTGATATGAACAATAGTGCTACTTACTTAACAATATTTGATTGACGTTTTGAATAAAATCTTAACTTATGAAACTTTGATTGGTTAAATATATAACTATTAAAATTATATATAAAATTAAAAAAGTTTTTGATCGTATTACCGAAAATGAGCAAAAGAAGCGTAGTAAATGAAATTCACAAATATGCAAGGGTTAATTTTCCTCGTAGGCATGTTGTTATGAAGAGTATAGATGACTTATGGCAAGCCGATTTAATCGATATGCAATCTGTTTCAAAACTTAACTCAGGTCATAATTATATTTTAGCTGTCATTGACACATTTTCAAAGTATGCATGGGTATATCCACTAAAACAAAAAAACAAGATACTCGTATCTGCTGCATTCCAGTCAATACTAGATAAAGGTCGGGTTCCTAAAAACCTGCAAACCGATCTCGGCACCGAGTTCTATAACGACAAGTTTAAAAAATTGATAGACAAGTACAAAATTAATCATTATTCTACTTACTCGACAAAGAAAGCATCGATTGTTGAACGGTTTATAAGAACTCTCAAGTCTAAACTGTATAAAGAATTTAGTTTGAGAGGAAACTATAAATGGAAGGATGGTTTGCTCTGTAAAGTTATTGATATCTACAACCACACAGTTCATAGAACGATTGGTCTACCTCCTGATGAAGTCAGTGCAAATAATGAAAGTTTGTTATTGAAGAGGTTCAAAAAGATTAACGAGTCAAAATCTCTTCGAGAAAAGAAAAAACTTAATATTAACGATTTTGTACGTATCAGTAAATATAAAGGAACATTTGAAAAAGGTTACACGCCCAATTGGTCCACAGAAATATTTAAGATCGTTAAGATACAAAACATAACTTATTTGATAGAAGACGCAAGAAGTCGACCTATTCTAGGAGCATTCTATATTCAAGAACTTCAAAAAACTGAAAACCCTAATGTCTACTTAGTAGAAAAAGTTTTGAAACGAAAAAATAAAAAGTGCTATGTTAAATGGTTGGGGTTACCGTCTAGTGAAAATAGCTGGATCGATAAAAGAAATGTTTTATAATACTATTGATAAACTAATTTTAGTTCAGTAATTGATTGGTTATGGAAGAGAATAGTCTTCTAAACAGTATAATTAATAAACTACCATTTGAACTTCATTTACCAGGATATAATTATTGTGGGCCTGGAACACGATTAGCAGAAAGACTTGCTCGAGGTGATAAGGGTATTAATCAATTGGACGAATACTGTAAACAACACGATATAGCTTACCAAAAGTCATCAAATTTACAAGATCGACATAAAGCAGATATAAATTTATTAAAGATGGCGAAAAAACGAGCAACTTCGTCTACTGCTAATGTTGGAGAAAAGCTAGCCGCTACTTTAGTGAATAAAGCAATGTTGGTAAAAGTTAGTTCTGGGTCTGGATTGAAAAAGAGATTTAAGAGTATTGTATCTCGTGCGCGTAAACATATCAGTAAAGTGAAACCCAAATACAAAAAAATGGCAGTAAAAATGGCTTTTGCAGCTGCTAAAGAATTGGTGAAAGATTCTCCTGTGATACTCCCTAGAGTCATACCTATACCAAAATCTGGAGGCGTTCTTCCACTTATTCCTATATTCGCAGGATTGTCTGCTGCTGGTAGCTTAGCTGGAGGAATATCAGGAATAATTAAAACATATAATGAATATAAAACTGCAATGAAACGTTTCGAAAAAATGAAAAGACATAATCAGAAAATTGAGGGCGTATGTATTGGAAAAGGATTGTGTCTGAAACCCTACAAGAATGGTTTAGCGATACATTTGCCAAAAAAAAAAGCCTAACTCATCGTCTTCCTAAACGTGCCCTCTCTAATATTGATATCATTGAACACTCTCGCAATGTTCCTTACTTTCGAGGCGTTTTTATGAGAGATGGATTACCTGAAAATGCACACCCTATAGAGTGTGGTATCGTGAATTTAGATTCAGCGAAAAATCCTGGTACACATTGGGTAGCATACGCAAAAATTTATGACTATATTGAATATTTTGATAGTTATGGCAACTTGAGACCACCTAGAGAATTTATTAGATATGTGGCAAATCATAATGTTCTGTACAATTATTATAATTTTCAGAAAACAAATTCTTATAACTGTGGACATCTGTGTCTAAAGTTTCTACAAACATTTTGGCGTAATAACAGTTTAAAATAAATAGCTCGCTATTACTTCTTTTCGTTCATTCTGTGACTAATTGTGCATTAAATAACATTCGAGGTCAAAAAAGATGATCGTGTTCAACCAAAATAGTAATAATTTCATTAGTAAGAATAACAATAATAAGTCTATAACTTCAAAAACAAACCTAAACAGTACTATTCATTCGAACACATTCAAAAGGCAACGACGTGTAAAGGATAAAAAGAAAATTACCAAAAAAAAGAAAGAGTTTCTTCAAGCTCTTGGATTTAAACTATGAATATTCTCAATGTGCATGATTTACCACATTTCGATAATTCAATAGAAAGTTACGAAATCCATACGTATAATCCTTACAGCAACAGTTTTAAAGAAAATGATGAAATCCGAATATCTATTAATCAACAAGACATTTATGTACTTCCCTCCTCCAGCTCTATTTATATCGAAGGACGTGTTACTGTGACTGGGAAGGAAAACCAATTAAAAAACCAGTCAATTTTACAAATAATGCTTTAGCATTTCTTTTCCAAGACATTCGGTATGAAATAAATGGTGTTGAGATAGATCGAATTAAAAATGTGGGCATTACTTCTACAATAAAATCGTATGTTTCATTAAACAACGGGGATAATAGAATTGCTGCATTGTGGGGTTGGGATATAAATGGATATAAAAATCTCAAAGATGGATATTTTAGCATTATTATACCACTCAACAGGGTGATGGGATTTGCAGAAGATTACAAGAAAATAATCATCAATTGTAAGCATGAACTTATACTGAACAGATGTAGCAGTATTTTAAACAGTGTAATTCTTGATAAGGATGATAGTGTTGAGATTAATATGCAAAGAGTTCAATGGCGAGTGCCACATATAAAAGTATCAGATCGTGAAAGGATTTCTTTACTCAAATATTTAGAAAAGGATAAACCTATACAAATAGCTTTCAGAAATTGGGATCTGTATGAATATCCATTATTACCAAAAACTACCAAACATTCGTGGTCCGTGAAAACAGCTTCACAATTGGAAAAACCTAGATATGTAATATTCGGTTTGCAAACTAATAGAAAAAATAAGAAAGACCGAGATAGTTCCATATTTGATCATTGTCATTTGTCAAACGTAACTTTATTTTTAAATTCTCAGTACTATCCGTATGACTCACTTAATATAAACTTTAATGAAAATAAATACAGTATATTATATGAATTATACACGAAGTTTCGTCAGTCTTACTACAACGTTCCTGCAGATCCCTTGTTAGACATTGTAAGCTTTAAAGAAAAGGCACCTCTATTCATAATAGACTGTTCAAGACAAAATGAGAATTTAAAATCTGGACCTGTAGATGTACGTCTAGAAATAGAAACGTCTCATGATATTCCTGATAACACAGCTGCTTACTGTCTTATTGTAAACGATAGACTTATAGAGTACAAGCCTCTAACCAATATTGTACGAAAATTATCATGAATGCTATAGTGGACGTACAAGGATTTAAAACTGATGAAAATGAATTTATTGCAAAAGAAATAGCAATAACTTATGAAAATCAATTACAAGTTTATTTAATAAAGCCTCCATTTTTCAACTTTGAGCTGACTGAGTCAGAAGATAAGCAAGTAAGATGGATTGAAAGGAATAGAAAAATTCAGTGGAACGAAGGCTACATTCCATACGCATTTTATAAAAATGTACTTAGAAATAATATCATCGAGCTTTTAAAAGATAAAAATATTTATACTAAAGGTCAAGAAAAGGTTAAATGGATCAGCGAAATGTTCGCAACAAGTAGAGTTTATGATTTGGAGGATTTTAAATGTCCTAATTTAAATAGTTTGTATGAGGAATACAATTTATCAAGTGATGTATTTAGCTGTTTATACCATTCATCAATATGTGCAATGAAAAATGTCATGTGTCTTAAGAAATGGTGTCAAAATAATAATAAAATACTGATTTAAATATTTGTTTATTTGTGATTGTTTTATTTAATCATCCTTACCTATTATTATAGTCAGAAAATAATATTATTGTTATTAATAGCTATACATATACAATACCTAACGATGGCTGAGAGTATTAGATACATACATAAATAGCTGTCAATTCAGATTGAAGTTATATTTAAAAGCAGATAAGAGGAATTTAATAGGTATCTAATCTATTCAAATCTTTGTAAATAAGTGAAAACCTAGATCATTCAGTCCCAAATTAAATGGTGAAATTAAGGTAGCTGGATCTATTGAATTAATATTAGAATGAAGTAGAAAGAGAGAAGATATATCAGATAGATGAATCATCTAGTCTTTTAATTGAACAGATGAGAACCTAGATCATTAGGTCTCAGGTTAACTGGTGAAATTAGGGTAGATGGATCTTTGATCCAGATGCCCTAATTTTACACTACTCATCACAACGTAGAGATTTGTGTTTCATGTTATGGAAAGCTTTATTCTCACAATGGTGAGCTAAATTTAATATACAGATCAGATTTACGATTACAATTCAATTTATATTGCCTATTCTGCGAGCTTCTGTTTTAAATCAGTTCACCCTCAAGTGATTTTGATAATTCTGATTGCAATCGGCAAACCCGCCCGCAGATATTTGTAGGGGAAGCGATAAAATCTCTGAAAACAAAATAAATTATTACTTTGCTATGGGAAACTAATCGAACCAGTGATTTATGACAAAAGGGGTGCACACTTTTTGCCCTGTGACAATACACAAACTACGATAAATAAATAGGTACCTACGTTCAATAGTAGATAATACTATTATAGTATAATACTTTATGATATACAAATAATTTATCAATTGATTACCTAAAAAATAAGAACTAGCTTTCGCCTGCAGCTTTTTATGGAATTGAGGGACAAGCGAGCAAGTGGCTTACTATGGCCGTCATGGGTGCCGGATAAGAATTTCTCCCCCCATATCTTACTGTGAGAGTTATAAGTGTGAATAAGGGATAAAAATCCAGAAAAATTCAGAGAGGGTAGGCATCAGCATTATATTCTGCATAATTGCTATGTTGCCATATTCAACTGCTATCCCCTATACGCATTCCAAGGAGAGTATGGCAACCCCCATCCTTCTTCCATGAGACCAAAAGTTCAAAGGTGGACGTAATAGGCTGTTATTAAAAACAATTTGATGAATTTCTTTGAAATCATAAGATGTGGGGAGTAAATCAAAGTAGCTCAAAAGGGCGGTGATGTTGTATCTCTTAAACCGTCGTTATCTTAAACGACGTGGATTTATATTCCTACAACTTACACTGATTTCAACGAAACTCGATTATAAAGTAAGGTTCCTGAAATAAATAGATTCGTTACTGCACTGATATAATAAAGAGATTTCAATCTCCCTATTTCCATTTTACCTTAGAGCTGAAATGTGCACATTAACAGCGCACCTTATAACTTGCAGTTGTATTAAATTAAGTAACAAAAGGACCTAGTTCATAAACACTTGGCGTAAATTTAAAGTAGTAGCATAACTTAACGCAAAAAGCTTCCCTCTAAGCGATCTGATATCGCCATTGTTTCGGGTCAAACGACTACTTAGCATACTCAGGCTAGTATTAGTCTAGTACAGTGGCGTAAGTAATGTTCTCCTGACGAAGAACGAAAACTCCTGAAGGAGAAAGTTCTTCAAAGCACAATAGAATTTTTTCCAGTCAAGGTCTGAATTTAACTGCATTGAAAATATTATCTTATAAACATTATTCACGATAGGTTTTAATTCAAAAATAAGTATAATATTTATAAGTTCTAATATTTCTTACTCTATTTTTGACTGTGTGCAAAGCTGTGTACATTCATTACATTATTCAGTCATTTTTTATCTGTTTTATTGTTTATAGTTTTTTATTGCTTATGGGCTAGCTTTTGACTACTATTTTACCTGATGGTCAGTGATGATACAAAACAATAACAACAAATATTGATAGCATCATTTAATATTTTGGTATAATTTTGGCGCCAACAAAGAAAGTAGTGCAAAGATGAAAAAAATGGTTTTTACTTTAGTTTCTGTATTATATTTCGAAAATAAAATAAATCTATACATATAACAACGTTATAATTAAGCAAAAGGTACCCACACCCAATGTCCAGTGGAGCTGGAATATGCCGCTTTGGCAGACGACATCCAAGTCTCATCTAAACCCATGATTAGTATTCGTTTAGGGTCGCAGCATTTTTGCTTGATTTGTTTTTCCACATAAGTTCAGTGATCAAATTGCTCATTCAGTTCAATGGTTCAGTCAATGAAAATAGATCATGTAATTAGCCATTTAACACCATACCTGATAGAGAACGACCGCATACATAAAGTTAATAGAGAAGATAGGTATCCAATTAGCTTGCTGTTAACTTCGTACTTTCCCATTAAAGCCAGATTACAGAAGCCGCGGGTACAGCTAGTATTAAAAATATAACATTTTCTGGATATAAAAACAAATCCAAATTGTGCTTTTTAAATTATTTACTTGATTGTACCTGCAAATTATCAAAGGAATACCTCACGTGCTTTGTGGTAAGTTACGTGCAAATATTTGTTGCTGCATTCGCTATGGAAACTCGAATGCCCGTTGATAGGTTACTGTAACTCAGTTTGAATTTATAATATCATGAGCTAGTCACAAATTTAAGTCTGAGTTATCTTGGCAACTAACTGCCGCATTAAATGACCTCTACGCTAAAGTGGATTTGAACCTTATTTACGTATTTGATTAGAAACTTCTGTCGTATTAAATTTATGTAAGTGTTTTACTATCATGCTTATCATTTGGAGAATCCATTCTCCTTAAAATTACATATAATTAATTAATTTGATAATATTGTATTATGCTGGGTAGTTTCTTAATTTTGTATATCTTTTATCATATTGATGTTTTTTTTTATTGTGATGGAACAATCTTGTAGCCCACCTTATGTTAAGTGTTAAGCGGACTAACCTCTGCCTATAACAGATGCTGTTCGTCACAAGTCACGAATTGCACTGCGCCAGTCACCTTGAGACATAGTTAATCATTCTCATGTGCCTGTAATTTATTTTCATGTTATAGTTTTTTTTATAACAATTATTATTTTCATTTCATTATGACACAGAATCTTATGAATATAATTTTGAGCATACCGAATTTAAGAATAAAAAACAAAACGCATTTTTGTTGGCTAAAATTGGAAAAAAAATGGGGAAAAGGAAAGCACAGAGACACCCTCCGTAAGTAAAACAGTCAATATTAGCGTATACCTACCCGTATAAAAAGTAATTCATATGCGAGACGCGGCCCAAGGCTTTCATCCCTGGCCATTCAAACTTCTTATGCAAATTACGTAATGTTCTTTATGACATGGAGATGGCGAACTTTACTTAAGGAGTAAATATTTATGTAGTTACATATATTTTTTACAGGAAATAAGACTGGAATTGTACGAAGAAAATGTAAGAAAAGACCCAACAAATTCAGTGAATTTCAAAAAGATGTTTTAATATTAGCCAAAATGATACTGATAGACTTGTGCCGATAGGAATGTCCAAGTTATTGAATGTTTTTTACGTGACATCCGTCTTATTTAACATTGGCTTGATTTTGGTAGTGTTTACTTGGCGGTTAACTTTGTATGGATATTCTGGGATGCGTGATTTATACTCTTAACTTACCACTGAGCTAAAAATTTTAAATCATTTTGTGGAAAACTAAAGCTAAGTTTTTTACAATCATCCTTGGGAATGCTTTCGTTTGCAGTGGATATACCCAACTGTTTCAGCCGGATCGTCCACTGCTGAACACAGCCTCCCCTATTAAGGGGACATTTGCCATAATCCCCACGCTTGGCAGACGACTTGGTAAGGAGTCCAATGTGAAACAAAACAATCATACTCCATTTACGGCATCCAACTGAAAATATTATTTATTTATATATATTTATGATATTTTTTATTATATACAGGGTTTTTGGTAAGTAATATGCTAACAACCTCTTAGGGTTGACATCTGCTAGTTCTAACGAAAATTTTGACGTATGTTTTTTGTTTAAAAAAAAATGTTTAATTCTTTTATATTTTTTTTTATATTTTAATGCCTACTCCGTGCCAAAAATATGAAATAATACGTTACAAGCACAAGAGACTTTTAACATTAGATGGGCCTCGTACTTATTCCGTCAAAAAAACATTAAAACACAACAAAACATTTTTTTCGTAACAAAAATGTCTCCAAAATGTTTGCTAGGACTAGCAGATGTCAACCCTAAGAGGTTATTAGCATATTACCAATAACCTTGTATAGCTGATAAGCTAGCCTTTGACCACTATTTTACCTGAGGGTAAGTGATGATGAAGTCGAATATGTTGTTGACTAGTGTTACACACTACTAGATATTGCTAACCTAGAATAATTGGCTGTCAAGAACTTCCTTCCTTAACTCTCCGTTAGGTTCTTGGTGACAAGTTTTCTACTTGAGGATGGTAACTAAGCAGGCAAGCATTCGTAAAATGCCCTACTACCATACTATAACGACTGCCTTCCTAGGATTATAATAACCGAGACTGACGGCTTAACGTTCCCTACGAAGCATGGAAACGCTCAGTAGTAATGTCACGGGGTCACCCATCCAAGTTATCACCGCGGCGGACGTTGCTTAACTTAGAGACCGATTAAGAACGGCTTAGCAATTTTCTTGTAGCAAATACGAGCACTTGAAAATATAGGAAAAAATCCTTTTAACTTTCGGGCATAAACTGTACCTAAATTCGATGTTGCCACATAATTACGTGCCATTTTCGGCAGCCAGTATAACTTCCAGGTGGTTATGTGACATCTGCACCCATCAGTGATCTTGCCAAATTCGATGGAGACCACTTGGAGTTGCTCCAACTTGGCACTGGCAGCCACATGACCCGTTGTTAATAAGCGAATATACGGTGACATTTGCGTGCAGAATTATATTAATGTTAATGTAACATTTGGATATTATGTACGATGTTCTAATTATATTGAATACAATATTTGCATTGCAAATTTGAGGGAATTTTAGGCGCTTTTGTTTTTTATGATGTTAGGAGCAGTCTCTTTTACCCGCTATTCGGATTAAACAAAGACTACTTTCCGAGTCTGAGAAATGAAAAGAATATTATCCTAGTTTGCTTCAAATTTTGTGATTATTTAAAATAGTTGTACAAATAAGATGGATTAATTACGCCTGGAGAAACTACTTTTTTGACACGGATAATGTACAGACATAAGTGAACTGAATTTTATGACATGATGTATAAATTCACATTTATGCATATTATACAGTATAGTACCTGAGCGACCAAGCTTCGTTCGGCGTTGTATGTAGCGCCATCTCACAAAGTTTTGAGGTACCAGTAGGCTAACATCCATGAGCAATGCAAGGACCTCAAAAATGTATTAGTTTTATTTTAGTTTAATTAAATGTGTTATTATATGTGTTACCCCCCGTGGGGTGCCGGGTTAGAATTGCACCTCCCCATATCATCCCGTGGGTGTCGTAAGAGGCGACTAAGGGAAAAATACTGGGAGGTGGGCAGCAGCGCCTCCTAAAGAACTGCCAACTTACACTGCGATCCCCAAGACGCCTGCCAAGCGTGGGGATTATGGCAAATGCCCCCTTAATAGGGGAGGCTGTGTTCAGCAGACTTTAGGAAGATAAAATACTTACTGTAATCTTAATAAACATGGAATTAGTGCATTTAATTCCATTATATAAAAAAACGACTTAATTAGACTGAGTACTTTATTTTACTTAACAAGTTCTTAAGCACACATTTTTCATCTTGGACGGGAATCGAACCCGAGTAGAGACTCGGGTTCGATTCCCGTCCGAGTTCCAGTATACGCACCGATAATGCTATAGAGTTTGAAATCAAGTATACATGTCTATTCATGTTAACCATTTCTACGTTTATGCAGTCATAAAACCTAATTACAACAAAGTTCAATTAAATAATTTACGTTCAAACGCGCCCGATAATCTGAACGCGTTGAATCGTTCACATTTTCGCACCATTGAAGTGGTGATTAGTACCGACTACCGCCGATTGGTGGATGCTCACCATTAATTTGTCAGTTCCAATTTGTCGTGTCTCGATAATTGCTAAAGCGTTGCGGTAAACCGAATGGAGGCCTTGTGTGAGTTTGTGAGAGTTTCATGGAGTGTTTAATTGCTTATGGGTTGCGGGATGGTTAGTAAGTTTTGCGCTAGACACCTTATCAACTATTGGATATTTTACCTGATCTTATCCCACTCATGTGTTATTGATACTATAGGTATTTAAAATTGGTAGGCTTTATTGTTTCTGATTCTGACCTCATGGGGAAGCCACAAAAGTATTGTCAGCCTTTTTTTCGATGGAGCTTGTTTTGTGATACCGCAAGCGACACACGTGAGTATTTCCTAAACCAATAGAATTTTGACTTGTCTTTTCCATTGCCTTTAATTTGATTTCCATTTTTTGAGAAGGTCCTATGGAGTCCACGCGGTGCTACAAGAGTATTGTCAAACTCTGCTTTGAATCTGATGCTGTTATTTTCGAACGAGTTTGGTTTTCTTCGCCACTCTCAGTGATATTATAAGCCACAAGATTTATGCTAATTATATTTAACTCCTTTGTAAATTAAATTATACATTTTTATAACGTTTTTTTTATTGAACCCTTTTATTTATAGTAAAAATATAGGTACTAACAGAAAATCTTTTATCACGTGGACTTATTTCTCATGATTCAAAAATACCACAACAACATCAGACGCAATAATTTAAAGCGCCATTTTTCAAAGGTTTCTGGGATTGAACCCAAGTCTTCCAACTATATGTGCCAGACGACTATCCAATAGTCTATCTTGGCTACCAAGACCGTTATAATTAGTGTTCACGTTTTAACTTGTTGGAACTATTATAAGTGTAATTCTATGCTTGTTGCTATGTAAAAATATCACTGACACTGTTAATTGACATTTATATGTAATGTAATATATAAATTTCATGTATATTTGTATGTATTATGTACATCTATTTTAATATTGTAATAATATGTCTGAAATGACTTCAATTTAAACTAACTTTTGCATACCATAAAGGTAGAATATGGAGAGCTTTTGTACTATTAAGAACTTTTTTACCACCCATGCTCATGCAATAAATGTATTTTAATTTTAATTTCAATTTTTGAATTTGAACCTCAGTAACGTTGTTCTAAAAGTTTGTGATCATGGTTTCTTTAAAAACCATGACACTTATAAAATGTTTTTAAAACTTTTCCCTACTTCACTACCACCACTAATCATTCTGTTTCCGTCCGGCTAAAGTTAACCACATAAAAGTAATCGATATGATTAAGTAGTCACTTAGTTAAGGATAATTAATTTTGACGACATCCACTGACGTTACGCTTTTAACATTCTTCAAGCAGTTTTTAACAACCCTCTGCCATAGGAATAAAATATTGTAGAATAGCCGCTAAGATTTTTTTTATACAACCATCCAATGTAATCAAGGCATACCAGCCTTGATTACATTGGATGACAATACTATTGTCTTGTCTATTGTATTGTCTAATTTAATATAGATTTAATATTTTATTAATATAATATGTTCTTATGTGAACCATACAGGAAGCACGAATCTTAGTATGTGATGTACTTTGTGCAATGAATAAGTCAAATAAAATTTATGAACTTTGCAATAATGCTAACAAACAATTAATAAAAACAAAGAAATATAATTGATTTCAAACTCAATAGCATTATTGGTGCGTATACTGAGAGACTCGGGTTCGATTCCCGTCCGAGATGAAAAGTAAAATAAAGTACCTAGTCTAATTACGTCGTTATTTATTAAATAGAATTAAATGCACTAATTCCATGTTTATTGAAATTACAGTAAGTATTTTTTTTTCTAAAGTCTGTTTTACTACAAACCATGTTTAAGAATCTGCTATTAATTTTTTTTTTCATGATGACGCATTATTTCTAGCCTATTCTACCCTGGATCAATTCACCGCTCGTGCACATTATTTAAAAGCTTAGGAAAAGGGACATAAGTTCACGTTAGAGTGTTATAGCTTGCTTAATTACCCGATTTATAATAGCTCGTTATTAAAACTTTCTGCCCTGTGACGACTATTTTATATCCTGCTCTTTGGACAGTAAAGCACTGTTTTAAACATCCCCCTGTAGCTTAATTTGGAACTTTAATATGACTGCACTTTCATTTTGTGGTAAGTAATTTTGTCGTAAAAATAAAAGTTTGAAAATGGAATAGCATTAGTTTTATGACAGGTCATTTAAGATTGGACTTGACCTCAATACGAACATTACGAACTGATAAACTTTAGATCGCTTGACCTATGCGATGACTATAGGTTAGAATATATATTTCATGCTGGAACTAACAGAATGTTACATGATTTTGTTCCAGTTTCAAGTAAAAAAAATGGCGTAATCACAGGCTCATATAATTTATAACGTTGAAATGGTATTGAAATATGCTTGAAAAGTGGGCTGTTTTCTCGTGGTCCTACTAATTTGTCCTACCCCTAGGAATACTTTCTATTTTTAGTCTCATGTTGAAATTGAAGTCGGTAAAAATGTACCTCCTATACATGACAAAGCCAAATGATTTAGAAGTAAAAAGTAACAGGCAAACATGACTCTAAAGGATTTAAACCCAAATGCCTGGTACCTCAAAGCAATGACGTTGTTATGTTACCTTCAAATTTTTAATGAAGTCATTAAGCCTTAGTTATGTTTCTTTTCTTCTCACACCTAATAAATAATCAATTAATTACGGAAACCCTACTTATTTATCGGAAACATAGGATTTCATGTGGTAATAATGTAAGGAATTATATGGAAATACTACTATATTTTAAGAATATTTGTAAGTTAAAAGTATTTGTATTGACTTTGCCTAGTCACGTGCACCCTACCACAAACATGTGCGGTAGGCGTTGCGTTAATGCCAGTGGTGACAAGTTAGGGGTTTTCCCTCAAATTTGGGGGTAAAAAATGTAAACATTTTAGGGGTAGAAAATATTTGGGGTTTTTTTTAGGGGGGGCTTAACCCTGACAAAACCTGCAATAAAATCAAATAGAACTAAGTCTAAGCCTCCGTGTTGTGTGTCTCGTACTAGAACTGAACGCACGACACGATCACACGTATGTATTGGTATTGCAGTCTCGTTCAAACTTCACCGCAGAAACAGGTTATCCCTGAAAATGTGTCAAAACATCATGATGGTGCAAATTTTTTTTTAAATCTTCAAATGACAAAGACGATCACGACGACGATACAGTGCTCGAAATAATTAAATAAATGGAATGTTAACTATTTCTAGCACTGTTCTCATCCTAACCTAATAATGGAGCTTATCTTTTTTTCCTTGTAACCAATTCAGAAATTGTTAACAGAGAGCCAAATTAATTTGTTTGTTTGGGTTTGCATTTTTTCAATTTAAATTAAAACTGTTCTATTATTTTTTCAATATAAGCGTTTTTTATTTTTTAAGAGGCTTTTACAAAAAACAATTTCGACAGAAACTCAAGTATAGGTTAAAGAGACATGCCATTCATAAAATGCAAGCATCTCTGTCGGTTGTTGTGATAATTTACAAAGTTTAAGGCTTTAATGCCAGTTACATTTTACAGTCAGTCTTGCCTCGGAAGTCGATTCGAACGGACGACACATTGTGACCTAGTGAATAAGTAGGAAGTGGTTAGTGAAACAGAACAGTGTGTATGTATAAAGTGTTAAAATATGGTATGTACAGAATCACATTATATAAGTTATATTGTAAGGTAATTATTGGTATCTAATTTTGAAGACAATTCAAAAGAATGGCCCCCAGTTTCTTGCCCGTTCTTCTCGCAGAGGCTCGCTCCTATTTTATTTGCCGAACGTGGCAGTAAATATAGAATCAATACTGAAATAAATTTGTAAGAATCAATTTAGGAGTATTTATTAATATAATGTAGTATCCACTTGCAACAATAATGAAACGACGATTTGAAAGCTTATCAACCTGGATGACAAGACAGCATAGTATAGATATGAGGAGATAGGCCTTACCTGGCAATAATAATAACATGATAAAATGATATGAATGCAGTAGTTTCGGGTATACTAGGTATCCGCTGCAGTACTATAGGTACTTGTTCCGGACTAAGAAAGTATTTATAGTTTACTAATCGGCTCACCAGCGCCTAACCGTTTTATCCAATACATCTTATTCCCCACTAGGTACAAATATTATAAATATAAATTTTTGAAGCGCTCTTAGCGAAGTTTGCTGCCATTTGTTGCGTTTGTTGCCACGAAGTTTGCCATTCTGAACCGATCAGCAAACGTCCGCCTCGGTCACGAGATGGATGGGTGACCGCTGGTGACATTACTACTGAGCGCTTCCGTGCTTCGGAGGGCACGTTAAGCCGTCGGCCCGGTTGCTGTCTTCAGATGGCAGTCGTTATAGCATGGTGGTAGGGCATTTTGCGAATGCCCGCCTGGCTAGCTATCAAGTATAAAATCTGTCACCAAGCGCCTAACGGTGTGTCAAAGGACAGCTGCCGGAAGCTGTCCTTGAGTACCAATAATTGTCTAGGTTAGCCTGAATATCACCTTCCACCACATCATCACTTACCATCAGGTGAGATAGTGGTCAAAGGCTAACCTATCAAGCATAAAAAAAACGCGTGTGTGTTTATACCAGTGCTGCCACTCGCTCCTAAACGGACGTAGGAATCTTTGAACGTAGGAAAAAAGTATGCAGATATTTTAAAGATTTAAATAACTAGGAATATATATTATATATACATATGGAATCAATACTGCATAAATAAGAAGTTACTACTCAATGTGTACCGTAATAGGCCATTTAATTTATCTAGCCTCAAGTGCATTACTGGGTATTTATTACTTGTTCAGAGAAATCTCGTAGCACCTCTACGTTAGGCCACAGATTAATTAAGACATAGCTATGTTAGGCCGTAAAACTAAACAAACAATTACTATTGTATCGTTTATTTATGACTCAAGTATGAAGTTTGCGAAGAGAGCTTCGTGAGTTTTATTGTTAGTCGATCGCAACCAAGTGTTAAAATGCTTAGTTTTTACAAAAAATGGGTACATAAGTTAGTATCGGCGTGGATCTAATTGAGTATATTTTTTAACATTAGGTATATTGTTTTACATATAATTATATTATTGTACTAATTTCTTTATTATATAATTACAAGGTTTCTACATAAATGCAATAAACATTATTTTTCATTTGCAGTTTAAATCTAAGGAAGAAACGCATAAATACTTACACGAATTGTCTATAACATACAAACGAGGACAATGAAACTATAGGGGTTCAGTTTTACTTTTGTATTCCAAAAAGATAATAATTATCACGAATCAAACAAGTTTGATGAACGTACGCAATGGAAGGATAAGCTTATTTTTTTTCAGTTACACATTTTTTGCACTTTGCAAATTATTGAATATTTAGTTTGAGTTATAAACAATATTTATTCAAAATTTTAAAGTTATGTGCCGTTGAACTGCCATAAAAATAAAAAATTTTTTTTTTTTTTGCTTTTGATTATCATATAACAGACAGTTGCATTGATATAATGTATGTAGCTTATACACACTTGTAACAATATTCATAACATATGTTTAAAGATACAAATACTAGTAATATTGCATTGAAAAAACGTTTTCAAGAGAATGACTATTATAACATTTTGTTTTTATAAAACCACGTAAGTCGCCATCTATCGTAAGGTGTTGAAAATAAATAGCTTCGTTTATACTCGTACAGATGCCACTAGCAGTATTGGGGCAGGGTCCTGCGCAAATTCAAACGATAAAATGTCCAATGATAAAATTCCATGAAAATATTTATCTATTGTATACAAATATTTTCATCGAATCGAAACTTAGTTAATAGTGATGTTGAACACCCTAACTAGAAAATAAGCTCTCGGGGGAAGTCACTAGAACACACATTTAGAAGCTCGGTGACTCAATAAAAAATCAAGTAACTGTTTTGAATTGTTTGAAATAACTGTAAGTAATGTTTTATGTCAGCTAATGATAAAATTTTAATTACCTATATGTATTCGCTGAAAGCCTGGTATATAATTATCTATTGTAATTACACGTGAGTAAGTTCGATACCTAACTCAAAAAGACCTAAAATACGCCTATATCTAACGAAAGTGGGGAATTTAGACATTTGGGTTTTGGCCTCTGGCTAAAAAAATAAATGCGTATTTATATGTTTTGTTTTAACTTTTTTTTATATTTGGGGACCGAATAAATTTATTTGCTGCCTTCATGTAGTTAACTAATATTAATTAAGTGTCTATTATAATGCTTTCAATAAAATATCATTTATTATATCTTTCAAGATTGCATAAATGGTCGCTAAGAAAAAAACTGACCTAAACTTTTGATCTTCTCATGTACAAAATAGAACAGTTGTTCATGATTTTGTTAAATCTTTATAACCATATGTTTCGTTGCTATTATAAACACTATTTAAAATGCTGTATTGTTTTCATAGGTCAAATCGCTTCTAAATAATAAAAATGTCATTCTCCAAGATGAAGTCGAAGAGACAGGTTCCCTGTTTAGTATTTATCAATTCGTCATCAATACCCGGTTTTGTGACGGGAATCGAGCAGAGTATACACGCACAAAGAATGCGATCGTGCAATAATTGATCAGAGGAAGACATAAGAACAGTGATTTATATCGCTGATGATTTAATCAGGTATATGAACGCGCATATCTGATATTACCAGGAATTATTACGTAATGTTTTTAAAATAGTGAATACTTTATCACTATGTATACCTACGAGTACCTATGGTAATTTCCATAAAAGAGAAAGATCAAACGTATTACGGTTATTTATACTTACCTACCTTCCCCGTGGGGTGCCGGGTTAGAATTGCACCTCCCCATATCTTCCCGTGCGTGTCGTAAGAGGCGACTAAGAGAAAAATACTAGAAGTTGGGCAGCAGCACCTTCTAAAGAATTGCCATCTTGCACTGAGACTTCAAGCCACATGCCATGCGTGGGGATTACGGCAAATACCCCCTAAATAGGGGTGGCTATGTTCAGCAGTAGACAATCCGGCTGATACAGTACAGTATACTTACCTATCTTTTTTATGGGATTGTGATGGAAAAAGCTTGAAGCTCACCTGATGTCAAGCGGTAACCTCTGCCTATAACAGATACATTTCTGCACCTGTCAAAGGTTGCGCCACTGCGCCCATCACCCTGATACATGAAGTTGTTCAGCACAAGCACATGATGCTTGTAATTGCACCAGCACCCACCCCCTTAAAACCGTTTTTTTTTAAATTTTACTGTGACGTAACAAGCCCGAGGCCCACCTGATGTAAAGCGGACTAACCTCTGCCTATAACAGATGCATTTCGTCACAAATCACGAATTGCACAGCGCCCGTCACCTTGAGATGTAGGTGTTATGTATCTCATATGCTTTTAATATATAAAGATAATGAGTGATGTGGAACTGATAACCAGTAATAAAACTTGCGGTAGAAATATGTACTTCCCGGATGACCTCGTTCCCTAAGAGTTCTACTACTATTTCACAAACATAAATTCCTGCTACCACATACTCGTAACTAGCATTACCTTGAAATCTATCGCGAGTTTTGTCTATTATAACTAGGCACCCGGCTGGGACTCATGTTATATTTACTGGATAGATAACGACCAGTTTCGGCTTTCGCTGCTTTGCGCAACTGTGACTCCTAGACGAAGGGCTACAATATAGCCCGAAACTGCATGGTGGTAGGGCACTTTGCGGATGCCCGCCTAACTAGCTACCACCCTCAAGTTGAAAATCTGTCACCTAACGGTGTGTTCCGGCAGCTGTCCTTGAGAGCCAGTAATTCTAGGTTAGCCTGGACAAACATCTTCGACCACATGATCACTTACCATCAGGTTAGATAGTGGTCAAAGGCTAACCTATCAGGCATTAAAAAAAACTGGTCGGAATCTATCCGGTAAATATAACGTGAGTCCCAGCCGGGTGCCTATCTAGTTATAGCATTACCTACTCATGACATTTTGATGAGACCATATTGCAGATTTAAGTGTCATATTAATACGTCTCCTTGGTATCTTTCTATCTGTGCCAAATTGCTAAAATCAATTCCCTAGTTCAGACGTGACGATTTGCTATAAAAAACTGACAGCCGCACTGTTACAAATTCAAAACGTCTTACACTTGCTTATTTGTTACGAATAGGTACTATGTAGATATAGTAACTTGCCAATAAAACTAAAACTTACACTCAGTTTTGTCTATTCCAAAAGTTTACATAGTGTTTTTTTACGTAAATTATCTAGACACAGCCTTTAATTGGGTTCGCCGACGGACCGTTGTCAAATGTCCCATTAAATTATAACTCACCGAGGGACATACATATAGTATAATTTTTACATGGATTTATATTGTTGGATCACAATTCAAGAGCTCTTTTGCTTTGCGTATATGTGGTGAGGCTAAAACTAGTAGCTAATTTGTAGTTTGATAATTGACAACCAATCACAAAATGCCTAAGTTTGTGTGTGTGTTTGTTATTCCGTCAAGCTGAAGCAGCTCAACCGATTTAGATGAAACTTGGAGTATATATAGTTTAGGTCTTTGATTAACTCTGAGTACACTTTTCATCTTTGTCTACCAGGGAGAAACCTCAGGTCTCAGTTAGTTATTTAATTTTAATAAATTTGGTAGTAACCTCTTCAAACTGGAACAGCTGAACCGATTTGGATGAAGTTTGGAATATATATAGTCGAAGGCTTGGATTAACTCTGAGTACTCTTTTCATCTTTGTCTAACAGGGGAAACCACAGGGCGCAGATAGTTATATAATTTTAATAGATGTGGTACTTATACAAAAAGGAAAAATGGTATATGAATAGAATATTATCAAAACGGTTGTGACAAGTTGATAAAGGACTATATCTAGACCTAAACTGTTGTAAAGAACCTCAGCCAAAATATGACATTAGATGCTTGGCAACAGAGCAAAGTAGTTATTTAACAACGATGAAAAAACAATAATTTAAAATGTTGACCTTAATTTTACAGACACAGTATTGGAGCATACCTAAAAATCATTAAATGGATTTATTAGTCAAATATTCATATTAGGGCCTAAACAAAAAAAAAGAAAATTCTATATCAGGTGTATTAAATACATAAATTCATTACATTTATGAGCTAGAACCCCATGATATATGGACGGACGGTTGGACAGACATACATACAAATGCTCATTAGTAGGGCTCCATTTTACCCTTTGAGTATGGAACCAAAGTTTGAAGCGCTCGTAGCGAAGTTTGCTTAACCATTCTGAATCGATCAGCTAAGTTAAGCAACGTCCGCCGCGGTCATGAGTTGGATGGGTGACCGCTGGTGACATTACTACTGAGCGCTTCCGTGCTTCGGAGGGCACGTTAAGCCGTCGGTCCCGGTTATTGTCTTAGGATGGCAGTCGTTACAGCATGGAGGTAGGGCACTTTGCGAATGCCCGCCTGGCTAGCTACCACCCTCAAGTTGAAAATCTGTCGCCAAGCACCTAACGGTGTGTTCCGGCAGCTGTCCTTGAGAGCCAGTAATTCTAGGTTAGCCTGAACACAACTTCGACCACATCATCACTTACCATCAGGTGAGATAGTGGTCAAAGGCTTACCTATCAAGCATAAAAAAAAATAACCCTAAAAAGGGGTGAAAACGTTGAAAGCCTGGGACAATTTAAGCACAAAAAAAATCATAATGATAAACGATTTATTATATTATACATGTACAGAAATAATATGTAAATAAAGTTTTAACTTTGTGATCTTTAGATACAGTATGAGGACAATACCAACTGTGGTAACAAGTCATCACACTTACAAAGTTTGCCGAAATTACAACTGTAGGTATAATTATATGCAAATCAGCAATCCCCATGCAAGCAATGGTTGCCATGGACTTAACAATGCACCTGCACCTATTACGTTTCTAATATCCCCCTCAGAAATGGATAAGTTGTCACAGTATATAAACATTGTGCTAGGGAAGCTTGGCACAACATGAGAAAACTTCTTATCATTTCATTTGAGGTATCAACCCGAAGGTTTTACCAGCAATGTTATTATGAGACCAAGCAATTATGCATATAATTGCATAACAATTGGCCAGAGCCAAGATTGAAACTTAGAAGCAGGCATTCATAACCACTAAGTATATACGCAATTATTATATTTGAACCTATTTTTTATATTTTATTACAGAACAAGCACGAGGCCCGCATGATGTTCAGCGGACAAACTTCAGCCTATAACAGATGCATTTCATTTCAAGTCATGTATTGCACTGCGCCCGTCACCCTGAGACAGAGTTATTAAGTCTCATGTGCCTGTAATTTTACTGGCTCTCAAAGACTGCTGCCCGAACACACTGTTAAGTGCTTGGCACAGATTTTATATTTGAGGGTGTTAGCTAGTATGGCGAGCAATCGCAAAATGCTGTTCCATCATGCAGTGAAGCTCTAGCCGGATTGAACCATGGACCTGTGGCGCGGCAGTCCATAGCTATTACAGCTCGGCCATCATTTCAAAATCTTAAACCTTGATTAGATAGCTTCACGTATAGAAGTTCCATTCAATCAAAGCAAGAGTAACACCATAAAATTTTTGTGTTTCAAGTTTATTTCTAAATGGTAAGATTTCAAGCACGATTGCAGACTAAGCGAATGTCACATTTATAAATTTTAAAACCACAACATTTTCGTCTCGAGCGCAAATCAAACTCACGTAGGCATACTAAGGAACGGTTTGAAGCGGTTGAGGCACCCGCCTCAACCGCTTGGCTATGAAGACTGTTGTAAAACATGCAATTTTTGAACTCCAATTTTAACTTTTATTTTAATTCTCTTTATAGGGATCGGTATGGCTATGGACCAGACTACTGGACTTTACCTGATATAAAGAAGTGCTTTATATTTTGTTATTAAAATTACTCGTTAAAATTATTTCTAAATTTGATTTCGAGAACTATTTATGATATATCGCATTTACAAATTATTAGAGCACTAAATTTCGGTTCCAGGCTCCTTGCTAGTCTTTAAACCTTAAAACTAGCAGCCTCACTTTCAATATGTTCCAGCACTTAGGTACTATGTCCAAAAATCTTGGTTCATGTCAAGCTTCACCATTCCTTATACAGGCGGCATCTAACGTAGAATTCACATTCTGCTAACACAAAGCGGATACTGTGATAGGGTGCGACCATATCTAAAATAGCTCTATAGTCTCTAATTAACAAGGATTAGCTCTCTATCTCTCAAACCGGGGATTTAGATTATAGAGTCGTTTTTGTTTTGACTTACAAGATAATATCCTAAGAACCATTTATTTTTGGTACTTGCCAGTTTTATTCCATAGACCAATCAGTAAAACACAATTATATTTGACTTCATTTATCAAACAACCTCAATTACGACATGTCAACCAGCTGCGAGTCATGCATGAAACCGTATGACTCTAGGGGTCGTATCTAGTTTGGTTACCTACAGGTATATTATTTGAGGCAATAACAATGTTAAGAGGAAAGTCTGCTTGATATTCCCTCTAAAAATGTGTTCCCCTATTTTCTTACCTTATAACTACTTATAACTAAGGCAAATATGACCCTGAACCTAAACTACGACCCTGGACCTATCACTAAAATTGCTCCGTTTTATTGATATGATCAGAGAACCACCAGACACAGACATTTTAATATAGATAAATGAAAGTTTTAGAAGTCCACAAATCCACATATACACTTTCTAAAAGTATTAATACAAAAATAAATTGAATCAGCTCCGTTTTCAAGGAGAAAACTAGAAAATATGAAACGTCAATCTGGTGAAGTTTTTCTCAGATTATTCGCAGGCCTCGTTATCTCCTAATATTGATTGAATTTCAGGATAATAGGTGGTTAGTACGTGTTGAAACGCTTAAACCTTCCTGTATCTTTTCTTCAATTACTCGCATAACCACTAGGGGCGCTACCCTGGGCATATGAATGGAAGATATACACATACAAAGTTAACTTTTATGGTAATGTAAACTATGAAAACTTGTACTAAGGGCACGTGAGGACTATCTACATATTCTGCACAATCTTATTTTTTGGCAGGTACAAAAATTCTAATTGTCTCTCTATTTAATGCAGACGATTGAGTTTAAAATATTTTATAATTTTACTACGTAAAGTGAAAAAGTCGTTATATAGCACCATTTTCGAAATTTTCAAAACTGTTAAAGTATTAGTTTTTTTATTTTACTGGCGTTATGCCTTTCTCAACAAAATACTACGAACTATATACAACACTACAGCTACTACAAAAAACATTTAGATAACCTATAAGTCATTGCAGACTGACAGGCAATCCAAATGCTCCAGCCACTACCAGTTGGCAGCGTGCCCAGCATGCTGGAAGCATTGCCTCGTTGAATTGCAATGCTTATTCTTATTCTTACTCATATTATTATATATTTTAACCGACGTGCTGTATGAAACCTCAAAATAATGCGTGATGCGATGAAAAAAACAATAAGATTTAAAAGTTCTCTCTACCCAACGGACAGACCGGAATTATATTGTCTGTACGTCCGTTAGTATAACCATTCGTATATTAAGGGTCAATATAGCTCATCAATGGAATGAGATACAAACCTGAAATTTCATGGGGATTGTTGCCTCAAAACCATGTATTGGTTTTAGTAATTGATTAGTTCAAACTTCAGATACTTACATCAAGTTTTTGACAGAAATTTAATAAACGTAACGTTTATTTATTCTACACTGTTCTTCAATAACCGCACTCAAGCAGCGGCTCTTACATACCTAATACGGTATAAGTTCTACATCAAGCATGCCTTTAATATACCGACAACTAACCATAGGTCAACCAATTACAATAAATTTGTAATTACCAAAACAAATAACTTCATACAATTACGTGATCATCATTCAGTTCAGATTTGTCCTCTGCTCGGATAAGACAGGCTATACAGTTAATTACCGGTATTTAGCATTGTCTAGATTCAGTCGTAAACTACAAGCTAAGCTTCAATGGAGCGATAAAATGTAAACTAGCAGTAAACTTAGCTTGAGTGCTTGTTGTGTAATTTGTGAGCTACAGTGTATCTTTGAAATTTTATGGTGGATTTGATTTAATTATCTAAAATATTTACTATCTTGTTTTCGACCGTGACTTCGTTTGCGTGGAGTTTGGTTATATATAGCGTTCTCTCGGGAACTCGCGAATCTGTCTGCTGGTACAGATTGAATAAGGTAGTTAATATTGTTACTGAACAAGGTATATAATAGGTATCCTGGACTGAAGCATTTGGATTACCAACAGACTTCCAAAGACTGCTAAGTAGCTCAATTGCTTCCATTTTGATATATGTGGTATGTTAGTTCCTTACAAGATTATGTTGCCTACAGTTTTACATATCGTTTTCTCAGAAAAAAATTTGATACTTAGAATATAAACTGTTATTTTTATAAACTAAGATACGTTTTTAATTGTGTTTATTTAATTGGGTTATTTTTAATTGTGTTAATACAGAAGGCACCAAAAGTAGTAACTATATAGTACGGTGTCAGATACAGAAGGCTCTAACATGTCGGAAATAGAAAAACTTTTGAAAGAACTACGATTAGATATCAAACGAGATACAGAAAACTCATTGCTGAGTTTAGAAACAAGCCTCACAACCAAAATAAATGATAAGATAGACCAAAATTTTAACTTATTACAAGGGGAGCTCGAACAAGTTAGGGAGACTAACTCTAAGCACGACAAGAGAATTAGCGCCATAGAAAAACACATAAGGGAAAGAAATATCATATTTTTCGGTGTAGAAGAAGGCGAAAAAACTTACCAGGAGTTGGAAGATACCATATTACTCATAATTAAAGACGAGCTGAAACTAGAATGTGACAGAAAAGAACTAGAGATGGTTCGCAGAAAAGGAAAGTACCTCAAAGACAAAATGAGACCTATTGTCGTAACTTTCACAACGTTTGGAAGGAAGATCACAATTTTGAAAAACAAAACAAGTATGCAAACTAAAACTATTTACTTAAAAGAGGATTACCCACCTGAAATTCTAGAAACGCGTAGAAGATTACAAGAACAATTGAAAGATGAGAAAAGAGCTGGAAAAATAGCCTACCTACGATATGACAAACTAATAGTCCGAGAACCATCCAAGGAATATAGCAGTGAAACAGAAAGGGAATGAACAAATAAAGTCGAAACAGACAACACAAGGAAAAAACGGGAACTAGAAATAACCCCTCCAAATCAGAAAAAAGAATCTAACTTGAACTCCGCACAACATCAAGCAGAGAAGAAGAATAAAACCCAAAGATCATCTAGTCTCTCGGAAGGAGTATTAAAACCCGGAATACGGAATTTTCTGATAAACAAGAACACCAACACCACACTGAATGCTAAAGGTACTAATGAAGGGAACATTTAGCAACGAATACCAAGGCCTCCCTCAAACAATTTAACCAATGCACTAAATATTACCACCCATCTTCCAACCCGGCTGGTCACCGTGGAAGATTATGACCAAAACCCTCCAAAAAAAATAATAACATAAAAATAACAAAACTGGATTACAAAACAGACATTAAGCTCTATGTTGCAACCTACAATGTAAGAACATTATCAACATAAAGTCGTTTGTTAGAGCTGACAGAAGCATTAAATAACATAAAATATGACATTATTGGACTGTCGGAAACAAGACGAATGGGAACAAAAATTGAAGAATACGAAGATTATATACTCTGTCATATAGGTCTCACAAAAGGAAAGTACGGAGTGGGTTTTCTAATAAATATGGCTCATAAAGGAAACATTGAAAGCTTCACGGGCATCTGTGACAGAATAGCAATATTAAACATGAACATACAGGGAAACCAAATATCCTTCATACAAGTATATGCACCCACAGAAGTAGCAAACGATGAAGAGATTAACAACTTCTATGCAGAATTATATAAAGCTATGGACCTGGCGCACAAAATATATTGTATCATGGGCGAGATAAATGCCAAAATAGGCCAACCAAGAACAAACGAATATCTCATAATGAAAACAAACGGGTACGGCGAAAGAAACCAAAGAGGTCAAAGACTGATTGACTTCGCCCTCGAAAATAAAATTGCAATTCTAAACACCTACTTTAAAAAGAAGCCAAAAAGAAGATGGACATGGTGCTCGCCTGGCGGAAACTACAAAAATGAGATAGATTACATTTTGTCAAACAGACCTAACATGGTACAAAACATAGAAGTACTGAACCTCAACTTCTCTTCGGATCACAGACCAATCAGGGCAACATTAACACTAACTAAACAAAAAAATAGCCGAATTAAATACAAAACCTACCAAAACTCCTTGCTGAAGAGTGAAAAAGAAAAAACACTATACAAAGAGGGCATTCTATCCCATTTACCAGATATAGACTTACAAGAGGTGAGTTCAGTACAAATATGTCATGATAAAATAATAAAAGCTATCACTCAAAGTCTTCAATATGCTCAATTATTAAATAAGAACACAAAGGGAAGCCATAAGATCTTATCTGATAATACACTTAAACTTATTAAGAGAAGACAAGAACTACAAAAAACCAAGCCCAAATCTAGGTCAATGAAAAACGAAACTTCAGCACTATATAAATTAATTAGTAAGCGGATAAAGCATGACTACTCAAGATATAGAGAGAATGCTATAGAAAAACATCTACTGCAAACGGGTAGCACCAAAAAAACATTCAAGGAATTACGAACTAATAAGATATGGATAGACTCACTAAAGAATGATGGGAAAAGATTGTACAATCGAACAGACATTATAAATGTAGCCACAGACTTCTATAAAACCCTCTTTAGCTCACAGAACCACGAGAGCACAACTGCCACGGATGCGAACACAAAGGGCTGCAGAGAACCATTAGAAGTCAAAGAGGTTATTGATGCAATAATGAGATTGAAAGATGACAAAAGCCCAGGTTCAGACTGTATTACTAATGAAGCCATAAAAACAGCTCATACCTTACTAGCCAGTCCACTGACACAATTATTCAACCATATATTAGAGTCATATAAGACACCGACACAATGGTCAGAATCCAAAATAATACTAATTTACAAAAAAGGAGACCCGTGTGACATTGCAAACTACAGACCAATAAGCATACTACCCTGTTTGTACAAGTTATTTTCTTCTATTATAAACCGAAGAATAAGCATTACACTGGAGGCTAAACAGCCCATAGAACAGGCGGGATTTAGAAAGAGCTTTTCCACGATAGACCATATTCACACACTAGAACTTGTTATTGAAAAATACTCAGAAAAACACAGACCTCTATATATTGCATACATAGACTACAAAAAAGCCTTCGATACAATATCGCATGAGAGTATATGGTATACACTAAAAGAACAAGGAGTGAAAAGCGAATACATAGAAGTAATCAAAAGTATATATACAAATAACACAGGAAGAGTTAAGCTAGAAAAAACTGGCCCTAGTTTTCCCATCAAAAGGGGAGTCAGGCAAGGTGATCCAACTTCACCTACACTATTCATCGCTATACTGGAGTCAACAATAAGGAAACTAAATTGGAAGGGTGTGGGCCTGAACATTGGTGGAAAACACCTGAGCCATCTCCGTTTTGCTGACGATTTGGTACTCCTTTCTGAATCGAGCACAGAACTCCAACTAATGATTCAATCACTGAATATGGCTAGTAGAGAAGTAGGTTTAGAGATGAACCTGGCGAAAACAATGTTAATGACAAACAACACAAAAAAAAACTATAACAGTTGATAACGAAAAACTTAAGTATACAGAAAATTACATTTATCTAGGTAAACAGATTAGCTTGGATAGAAAAAGTAATGAACTGGAAATTGAAAGGCTAATACAAGTCACCTGGAACAAATATTGGAGCCTCAAGGAGATCTTTAAAAGCAATATGTCAACAAAAATTAAAAGTAGAGTCATGAATTCCTGTCTGCTGCCGTTCCTTACTTATGCGTGTCAAACCTGGAGATATACTTCCAAAACAAAAAATAAAATTAACACATGCCAACGTGGACTAGAGCGCAGTATGCTAAAAATTAGAAAAGTTCAAAAAATTCGACACACAAAAATCAGAAGCATAACAAGAGTGACGGATGCTCTAAATTATGCAAAAAAGCTCAAATGGAAATGGGCGGGACACGTAGGGAGACTAAGAGATGACAGATGGACCATAAGAGTCACATCATGGAATGGCCCAGAAGGGAAACGCCTAAAAGGTCAACCGCACACAAGATGGGATGACGATATAAGAGAAGCAGCTGGCCCACATTGGATGCAGAAAGCACAAGACAGAACAGAATGGAATTCTTTGGAGGAGGCCTTCACCTGAAGAGGGGTTCTTGCAATTAGCAGAATTTCAAAAATACTTTTAAGTAATAACAATAGAAAACATTTTATTTAAGTAAGATATCATGTATAAAATGCAAGAAATAAAAGGCTTTTTTATTTTATTTTATTATTTTATTTATTAATTTAATTGGGTGGGCTGGAGCATTTGGACTGCCTATGAGTCTGCTATGACTTAAAGGTTGTCTAAATGCTTTTATTGTAGTAGCTGTAGTGTTGTATATAGTTATAGTATTTTGTTTAATAAAGGCATACCACAAGTAAAAAAAAAATTCATTGTTATTATACCGTGTGCAGATTAAATAATATCTGTCATTATATTTTGTATAGAATTTTGAGAATTCGTCATCACAATCATCTTCCGACACATGACGCCATCTATGAGGGGGGGTCAGAACCATACATCCTTCCAAATCCAAGCATGCACATATTGCAAACGACTAACGTCTATCTTTCTTGGGAGTTCTTTAGTTGGTAGTAAGAATACCAGCAGTTAAAGTTTTACATATAAATTTATAACTGAATACAAAATTACGATAATATCCTCCACGATCACCAGTAAAATCTTGCAAACATTTTACATCTAAAACACGGGTTTCTAGTAAACCAATAAAATTTAGTTTGTTTATAGCCTGTAGCAGATAAGACCATTGTAAAATAAGACATTAAAGTTAACTTATGGCTTTCGAAATCAGTATCAGCGAAATTATCCATAATTTACTTGAACAGGGTAAAAAATAAATACGCTACAATCTCGAGCAATGTAGAGCGATTACGTGCGACTGGAGATCTACGATGTCCTTACTAGGGTGACAAGGTAAATAATAACTTATATTAAAATTTGTTACTACCTACATAACATTGCGAGAACCACAAGGACCCGATGCCCGTGTTAATGGCAAAACAGAATATATATCAATTAGATTTGAAATGGTCTAATAGGAAAACCTAAGAGCTTATAATGATGATAATGAGCTGAGATTACTATTCATCTACGCTTCATCAGACTTCAGGTAGCAGAAGTCAATTTTCCTTTACAGTTGTTGGTAATAATCCCATCAGCTAATAAGGCTGCCTAAGATAGTGTAACCCGGTCTATTAAAGAAAAGAATCGAAACCTCTCACTCAAACACCAGAGACAAACAGTATGCAAGTGAGAAGATTCGTGGCGCCATCTTTAGTTTTTCAGCGCTTTCTTTACAAAACCAGGTTATAATGATGCATTGTATCCAATGTGCAGCAACACCGTTATCATCGACGCAAATATTTTCATACACAGTAATGTGAGTTAACGGAATTGTATCCTTTATTCGGCTTTCACAGTTTCAATGTGAAATGTTGTCGACTAATATTTTTTTAATTTTTCCGAGAACAAACAAGATAGTCTAGAAATGTGCTGTTATATAAGAAAATACGCAATATAAAAACTATTATCTTTGATTTGAAAACACTAGCAAATTAATAAACTGCTTTAAGTAACTTTATGCCACTTGTATTTTTGAGCATATAAGTCTTCGATAATAATTAAACAAAACAAACAAAGATATAAAAAAATAGTGCAGCAAATTTAAAAACCACAACTTAATGGTCACACTACAGTCCAAGAAAACTGGTATCATCATATCCCAAGCCATTATTCTTATCCTAGATCAATGAAAAATGAGAGAGTTTTTGTCTATTTAATATTCTTTGTTTTTCTGCGGTGTAATACTCAACCTATACAATGTAAGCAAAAAATCAATAACTTGTTAAGAACACACACGGTGCGATGTCATCATATACAAGTTTGATCGCTACATGCATTGTAGGTTCATCGTACGGGCACAATCTACTTACATGTTTTAACTTTCTTACTTGTCGCCAACCGTTCTTGCAGATGCCCAAATATGGACATGTGAGGGACATGAAATTACAAACAAGCGTTCCCGAGGTGTTTAGCGTCTGGCACCCTGTTGTTCATCTAAAGTGCAGCAATATTCTTCTCAAGTTTACGCAAGTAGTAACATGCTGCTGGTTTGGAGTTTCCCTAAAGCACCTCTTAAGAAAACCATCCAAAGAGAGGACATGAAATGCTTACATTCAAAGGACAGCAAGCAGTGTCCACCACATAAAAATAAATAATACATTTTACACACGACTATGCGGGCTTGATTTTAATAAAAACAACAAAAGTCTTGAAGCACACACAGAAAGATAATATGTTAATTCTTACTTCATGAAGAGTATATATGTTATTACAAAATCATAATTACGGAACACGAAAGTGTAAAGAATATTAAGAATCTATAAGGATCTAAAATAGCTAAAGTAGTAGTGCCACGCTGTACCCTTATGGGTCACATCTGAATGGGCTTGCCTGACCAGGGCAGTAACACTCCCCCCCCCCCCCCCCCCCCCCCCACTTTAACATGAAGTAGTTTTAATTTATTGTGAGTGTGAGCGTTTTAATGTACTACATTATCAATAACCAGTTCTTGCAGTATCTAGAAGAGCACCAGCTGAGTGGCGATCGCCAGTACGGTTTTAGTCACGGTCGCTCAGCTGGTGATCTTACGGTATACCTTACGTATCGACGGTAGAAGGTGGAGTCCAAGGATGCGCCGTTGGAGGCTAATTCAGACATAGAAAAGATCGGGTGTGGACAGCGATTTCATTACTAAGCGGATGACAGAGGTTTCGTGTGTAAATAACTTATGTAAAAGTTTTATTCATCGATATCAAATAACTACGTACATATTAATAGGGGATTTTGGACAATAGTCGATTTTTTCTCAACATCTTTAATGTGTTTATCACTTCCTGGTAGTAATTTTAACCTCTGTAAAGCACTACTGTTAGGTATTTAAATATTAGATCACACCTGTTATCATTTATTCCTAGCAGTCAAAACATCATCACACAACCATCAATCATAGTATCCAGTTCTTTAATTGGTATCGATATCATTCTATGTAATTAAACAGTTACAACATTTTTATTTGACGGAATATAGACCAAATAGCGGCAAATGATAAGTCCCTTGCCTTGGTGATTATTTGATTACTTAATAAACCCTCGGAAAGAAATAAGTCCCTTGACTGGGAGATTATATAATTACTTAATAAACCTTATGTCTATGAGAAAGTTGACTAAAATAGCTTTTTTATATTAACAACTTTGATAAAGTCTGCTCTTTAAAGCAAGGTGAAAATTTATGATTTTCAGTGTCCGTGAACTAAACCTTTGAGTGACCGTAAGTTAGCTACATACTACCATCTAACTAAAATATAATACAAAAAATATAATAATGTTTACACTAAAATCAAAATAAGTGTAAATTAGTGTATAACACTTACAAACTGACAATGATATACTCGTAATTGAAGACTCTCTATTTGATTGCGGTTAATTTTATACGAATAAATCGTCATATAAATTGATGCTAATTATGTAGACATAAAAGCGTGCACCTGCAATTGAAAATAAACATTTTAGTTTTACGAATGTTAAGTGAGGTCACCTACATAATCATGGTATCTAACAAATTTGAAGCTAATATACTAATTATTTTAGTAAGTTTGTAGTCCTGACTGAATTACGTCCAGTATCAGTTAGTAAATAGTCCTTATTTTACTAATAATTACTTTCATTAATGCTTTAAATTTTCACATCCAATGTAGTTTTTTACAAGGCGCTGTAGTTCACCTTCAAGTCTTTATCGCTCTGTTTCCAATTACAATACCTACGGGCAGAAATAGGGGGAGCAAATCTAAAGGGCTTTCTTTAAAGAAAATGAATGAAACTGAAAAAAAAACATATTTGTTTATGACACAAAAGTTCATGAAGACACTGAAAAGCATTTTCACGAAATATTTCTGTTTGTTTGTTTAGGGAGGACATAGATGCTGGCTACCGCCTGTGCGGTCGTCCAGCTCCACCGGGTTTTGGGCGAGGGCCTGGCCCTACAATAGCCCGGGAGGGAGAAGTGCCGAAGGCACTTCTCCCGAGACGGGCGTAGAAGGCGAAAAGCGCTTTCTACCTCCGTCTCCTGCGGACGCCGAAAACGTACCGCTACTATAGGAGGGGTTGACAGCGAGCTCAAGGGCACCACTGTGGTTCGGACCTCGGCTTGTCTCGCTGTCGAGAGACATGGGGGGGATCGGAGCAAAATGCCTCTGTGCAACTGCAGTGTTGCACAATTGGGCCCTACTGAATAATACTCTTTGACTATTTGGAGAGCAATTTATCGTGACCTTGTTTTTGCCTCGAGCTCGCCGGCGAGCTCGGTGTTTGATTGTGTGACCTCTGATTACCTCACACCTGGGGATTTTACCTCGACGACTTGCGGATAACGCTAAAGCTGCCAACGTAATGGCTGCGATGGGGTCATCCGGGTCGTCAAATACCTGCCGTGGTCGGCGACGGGGGGGTTTGAAAAATGGGATAGAAGAGGCAGTCGAGTAGTTCGATGCCTGGACAACCAATGGGTTCGGGTGGTGGGGCGCTCGATCAAAGTATCGGCGGGCGCAGTCCTTATTGAACTGCGCTAGAGAGGGAAGGTTTAAGTCGCAATGCAACTCGGTGTTCCGGATATACCACGGGGCGCCGGTTGCATTACGAAGAAAACGGTTTTGGATGACTTGAAGTTTATGAAGGTGGGCCTCACTAGCATGACTAAACACTACTGATGCGTAAGTCATGATGGGGCGGATGCAGGCAGTGTAAAGTGTCTTCTTATTACTAAGAGACATTTTACTCTCTTTGCGAAGTAGGGGACCAAGGCGACCCATTATGAAGGCCGCTCTGTTACGGACGGTTGTTATGTGATCGTTAAAGGTGAGATGACGATCAAGGGTGACTCCGAGGTATTTTGTTCTAGGAACCCAGGGAATGGGTTCATCGAACAAAATAAGCGGTTTCGGGTAAGGGGTGCGTGTCTTCTCAGTAAAGCACATAGCTGTGCTTTTAGCTGGGTTGACCGCGATGCGCCATTTTCGGAACCAGTCACCGATCTCGGTGATGGCCCGTTGCATGACGAAATAGGACTGTCTGTTGATATGCCACCCAGTGGTGTAAATGGCGGTATCATCCGCATATTGGGCTAGGAATACTTTGGGCTGAGAGCGTGGGATGTCACTGGTATACAGTGCAAAGAGAATAGGTGATAGCACGGAGCCCTGAGGGACTCCGGCTCTGACTGGGTGGGGGGGAAATATTTCTGGCATATAAAACAACTTATATATATTTACTAAACTTTTATAAAATTCAACTTGCTGACTACATGGCTTCCCTATATTAAATCTCTCACAAATCTCAAGACCAGCAACAAATCAACGTCCAGTTTAGAGTAGTTTGTTTACAACCTTTATGAAATAGTCGATAATGACGGAAATATGCACGACTTCAACAGCTACCTTTTGCTACCAATTTACCAGACTTGCCTAACACTGTATAGAGTTCGCCCACTTCCTCCATATTTCTATCAGGACGCAATACCATACCGTGCTCTAGATTGCATCAAATGGTTAGCCATTAATAATCTCTGTCAACCCGCTCAGAATTTCATAACAGAGGAATTGTAACAAGATGAGAAAGATGAGGGTAAGACAATAAGTATGTACTTATTGTTTTACTTTATTTGAATGTTATAAGCAACTTTTTTCCGTTTAAAAGTCATTTAATGTATAGCAGGATATTCAATTTTTGACAGTTTTATTGCACTTGTTGCTAGGTTTGTAACTTTTGTGATAGGTAATAATTAGTCTTTATGATCCTGATATACGCGAGTTAATATCAATTCAACTTTAAAACTGTAAAAACTACAAAAAGTTACGTTTACCTGTAGTTACTGTAGCTACCCAATAAGTATTAAAACAATATATTAGATATCGCTTGAAAAATATTTCTAAAATCTTACATGATCATACACAATAGTTATATGACATAATAAAAATAAAAATGAAAATTACTGTAGATATTAAAGGCTGATGATCGGCTGTGAATATATTGTTCGTGAGTATTTCATTTGTAACTTTATTCCTTGAAAAGATAAGAGATAAAAGCTGGGTTCAGAAAGGAGTATTTTTTTAAGCGTGTAACTCTTGTCATTTTCTGGTTGAGAAACGTCTTGGGGGTAACAAATTGGCGACTGATCGCTTTTAAACATAAAAAACATCGAGTGTATAAGTGCAGAAAATAATGACATAGGTAATATATAAATGTTGCACGCGCATTTGTCGGGAACAATGGGGAAAATGTCTTAGTAGAAGTTGATGATACTAATGTGACTGGACGTTTACGAACTTTTGCAATCGGTAGAAAATTGAAAATAAAATTTTCAATGTGTCACAATGAAGAAGTACAAAGTCAATGAAACTCAAGTGAATTTGTTAGTCCAACAAGTTGTCCCATAAAGTTGACACGGCGCAATGGTGTCAAGGATCAGTGCTCAATGTGACCGCACAACCACTGCACCGAATCATTTGTACCAGATGAAATGTAAATGTGCACTCGTTACGCGGCGCCCGACTCTCGCTCCGTATTCATGAAGGTGCGGTGCAAGGGAAAAGTGAACGTTCCTAAAGAGTCCCATTATCTCTTTTCAAGATAAAAAAACTACTTCACTGTAATTTAATGTACGAAATAGAAGCATTTCATAAAACTAAAAAATATAAATTTTAAGTATTCAAAAAACTATCTGTTACTAAACAATAAATACTTTACTTAAGTAACATAGATATTTAGTCACATTGCTATGTTGATAACTCCAGGTAACCGTGGTGAGTATACTAGTAGAAATCAAATAAATGAATATAAATAACAGCTTATATGAAAATAAATAAATAATTAATTTATTCTAACGAAATCAGATATAATATTCACATTATTGACCAAAATCCTAAAGCGCTACACGATACTATATGTTTATGTATATCTAAGGGGTGTGCTTAAACTTGAAAATATTGGTAGCACCAGATCAGATTTTTATCTGACATGATTTAGAGCTAAAGTTCTGTTTGTAAATGTTCTATGTGCAGAAAAAAAAAATGAGATGAAGCGCTCGTAGCAAAGGTTGCTTAGACCTTCTGAACCGATCACCACAGTAAGCAACGTCCGCCGCGGTCATGACTTGGATGGGCGACCGCTGGTGACATTACTGCTGAGCGCTTCCGTGCTTCGGAGGGCACGTTAACCCATCGGTCCCGGTTGTTGTCTTAGGATGACAGTCGTTATCGCATGGTGGTAGGGCAATTTGCGAATGCCCGCCTGGCTAGCTACCACCCTCAAGTAGAAAATCTGTCGCCAAGCACCTAACGGTGTGTTCCGGGAGCGGTGAGAGCCAGTAATTTTAGGTTAGCCTGAACAACATCTTCGACCACATCATCACTTATCATGGTGAGATAGTGGTGAAAGGCTAACCTATATGGCAAAAAAAAAAGATTATGCATATAAAAAACGCTCCTATTCGGTTCAGCTACTTTGGAGCTATAGATGCTACGAGATATAATGACAAACACATACAATAAAACACGGCTTACTTAACTTAATTATTAATTGATTAAACCAAACAACTAACAACACTGCTCAATTGATGAAATGAACATTATGTCCAAGAGACCACTCTTCGTTTAATAAAATTTGTATAGTGGTGTACAAATAAACAGTTTATCCATCTGTAACTTTTTTTTCCACAAGCGCTTTTCACTTGCACAAATCCCTGACGAAAGAGCATGCGAACATTATCTTCAAATGTGTCAGCGGCTCACGTTCTTTCTCGTTTACTGGTTACCTGTTGTCTATTGTCACTTTTTCTCCTTGTTTCTGCACCTGAATTTATACTAATAGACCCCACAGGGGTCTTTTGTAAATCTTTTCAATGCGTTTGGTTTCCCTTTTACTTGCTAAATATTTGAGATTCGTTTTAATGGAATTTGTATTCTCATTATTTCTGTATGAAGTTTATTGTTTTGAGAAATACATGTGATTTTATACGCTGTTATTTAAACGTGTTTTTATTGGCATTATTTAGTTCCATGCTGTGCTAAACGAATGTCAAAATAGGTTTTCTATTTATGTAGGTACATTGAAATTCCAACACATATTTTAACTATATTGAATATGATAAGAATTTATTGGTATAAACAGGTGTGTCCATAGATTCAAAACTATCACGTAAATAGCTTAAATGTCATCTTCGCTATGTAGTGTACAATATGTTTCTAATAACATAATGCATATTTTACAACAAAAAGGATGACACAACATGAACATTATTACAGAAAAACGTTGGCTTAATTTTTATAGGCAACAAATTTATTCACGCTGAGCCTCCTTGGGATTGCTATTGGTGGTGTAAAGAACTCATGTTGGCGTGATTAGTAGCATGTTTCTCATTCGGCGCATTCTATACTTTTGTAGCCTATTAAAATTACCAACACGATGATATGGAACGCTATGATCGACGAATGGTTTTGCGAATTGCTGCTTCCCTTCCTACATCCCTCAAGCAGAAAATCTTTGGTCAATCATATAACGCTGTGTCCCGGCAGCTACCCTTGAGAGCAATTGTAGAATAAGCCTGATTACTTCGACCATATCTGATGAGATTGTGGTTAAAGCCTAGAGAAAGAATTAAAAAAACAATCTCAATTTCAAAACAGTATAGCTGATAAGAATTTCCATCCACGTCCAACGAATGATCTCGAAAACAATAAACATATAAATTAAGGATGCGTTGCTGTAACGAAGGTGTTACTTACGATTTATTTTAATAAACCGTCTGCAATGAAATATGCACGCAGAAATTATAAGACAAAGTGCCAACGAGTTCAATTCTCAGATCAGTATTTATGCGTTCCATAAAGTGAGACGATGCATCTCCTTTCCGTGTCACCCGGCCGGGGTCCAATTAAGTTCAACTCACGACCTCTAACTTGGGCCTGAAAATGAACGGTTTTATAAGCTTAAGCGACTTTACAAGTTTAAACCACTATCAAAAGGACATGAAGGTTTTAAAGTGGACGCGCTTTTTTTACATTACCACGCATAATTTTTTAAAGGATTACTCAATCTAGGTGATTTTTTAGTGGGATAGCGTATGTCTTCAAAATGCAATATATGTTTTGTCAGTTTCGGTCGCGCAATTTTTTCTTCAATCTACTAAATTAATTGATAACAATGCCCTCCCTTGATGATGCGACTGGTGATAATGTCGAGCGGGTACAATTGGATGGACGGTATTTATGAAAATGACAGGAGAGGCCGATGATAGAAGAGCCTGGATATAAATAAACCATTCAAATATTTACCTTATTTTTTTATCTTTATTGACAGTACAGCAGTAAATCTGGAAGATCTGTTTTACCCTCCCTTTCTTAATTTACCTGTAGGGAAGATTTAAAGATTCAGCGCGATCAGTGCACGGGCAGTTGCTGAAAGGGACGGTTGCTGTTGCTGGTCTAACCCGGTGGCAAATTTGTCATGACGCTCGTACTCAGGTAGATAACATTATTGATTGTATTTATTAACGACAGCTTTAATTTGTAGCCTTTATATATTGATTTTTTATTACTATTTTATTGTAACTTGACTAGCTCACTCACTCTGAATAGTTATCATAAGTAAAAAATAAAGTTTTGAAATAATGTCACCTTTCACCACCGTGTAGATATTCCTGAAATAATTTATTATACTTGTGGAAGGTCTCGTGAGTATCAACTGCTGGAAGTAGAACAAATCGTTCCCGTTGTATCACGAGAAGACTAAATATCATCTTCAGGAGGCTATGATTAATATTCACTCTATCCAGGACCATTTCTAATGTCCATCTAAAAAAAATAGGAAGAAAAAAAAGTTTCTCAATATATGCTCAATGTTACTAAGCTAAGACCACTATAAGAAGTATTGCAATTCAACGGGGCAATGCTGCCAGCATGCTGGGCACGCTGCCAACTGGGAGTGGGCTGGAGCATTTGGACTGCCTATGAGTCTGCTATGACTTATAGGTGTCTAAATGCTTTTATTGTAGTAGCTGTAGTGTTGTATATAGTTCATAGTATTTTGTTTAATAAAGGCATACCGCCGGTAAAAAAAAAAAGACCACTGTAAGTACATGTTTTAAAGCTGTTTTGCTGCGTCCATTCCAATAAAACATACCGTTGTTACATCTCATGTGCCTGTAATTTCATAATTACTGGCTCTAAAGGACTGCTGCCGGAACACAATGTTAGGTGCTTGGCGACAGATTTTCGATTTGAGGGTGGTAGATTATTCAGGATTATTAGGTGAGCATTCGCAAAATGCTATTCCATCACGCGATGAAGCTGAAGCAGACGGTAAGAACTGAATCATTCCTAAAATTTCCGGAAAAATCCCATATGATTATCACACTTTGAAAGCTGGAATAAAAATATTTTGTCACTTGTAATATTCAACAATTACCCCTGCCTGTAACTGATAGAGGTTTCTGCCGGTTTCAGGTGCTTCAAATTTTTACACCGTCTTACTGGTCCGTATGTGACAAATCGCTAATTTCAGAACTCAACAAACCTAAGTCGGGACTTCGTGCGAGAGAAAGCGGAAAGCGGGTTGCTGCTAGATCTCTACTATTAGATTGTCATGCATGTTGGATGAGGTAATTAATTGTGACAAACCATTTTGCTGCAGTTGAACATCATTGTAAGTAGGACTGTTACCACTACTATTGTAATACATCTTATACAAAAATTTGTATTTTTATCTTAAAACTGCATTTTAGTTTACGGAAGACGTCACAACAAAGCTCTAGGTATGACATAGTAGTTACAAGAACTCCTAAAAATCAAAAGAACTCCTAAAACTTCAAACGAGATAAGAAATTGTGAAATTTAAAGTTGTATAATAAATCCTTGGTATATTTTACCATCACCTATCGTTTATTTGTTTGTATTATTTTTATATTACTAAACCGCTACTTGGAGCCTAAATAAGTGAAAAAGCCACTGACAACCATCTAGATGTATCAAAACAGTTTAATATGCTGTTAAAGTTACGGCATTTGACCAGGTATAAAAGTAACTTATTTGTTTTACCAATATCAAACCAAAACGTATGGAACTTCATAACTGTGCGATTCGAACCGCCGCTATATGGAACTTGCTGCCAAATTAAGTAATTCCGAAAGCGACAATACCTGGAAAGCTTAAAGAAAAAATCATATGCTCTGCTCAAATGCCATTAAAGCATCCTTGATACCTCTGGTGCTGAAGAATGTCCGTGGGCAGTGGTGAAACTTACCACAAAGTCAGCCACTAAATCATTTATCTTTCTGTTCCATACAAAAAAGGTAACTAGTTGGACTCGCGAGCCTAGCTTCCACACTCACGAACAAAAGTCAAAAGTCAAAATCATTTATTCAATTTAGGCGTCTACGACGCTTTTATGAAGGTCAATTACAAATTTTAATATTGAAATATACTATATTGTACTGCCACGTTCAGCAAACAAGAATTATAGAGCCACTGCGAGAAGAACGGGCAAGAAACTCGGGGCCATTCTTTCAAACGTTTTTAAACAATGTGTTAAGTACATACTATATAGTAAAATTATTACAATACTTAATTTACATTACGTAGGTGTTAGGCGCTAGCTTGGAAACAGAAGATAATGGAGGACTAGTAATAACAAATCATACTATTTTCCGCAGTTTCAAGACAAACCAAATTACAGGGTCAGTAAGATTTTTCAAATAGCAGTTACTAAGATATAACACACTCAATAAGGTATCATTGTAACAGGTATTATTACGCAAATCAGGTAATAGCACGTCTGTAACGACTTCAATGGGTGTGAAGTGTATGCTAATTTAAACTGGGGGTAACAACGATGAATAAATACACATGTCTTAACGGTTTTGTTCACGGTTCGGTTGTTAAATTACGTGCTTCAGTCAAAAGAGGTTGAGATAAACAGATAAATATTTTATTAATAATAGCAGAAATTATAAGCCATTTACATTAGTCATGCAAATAATTCTACATAATTAATAATTCAGCCCTAAACAATAATTCAATCAAGTTTTAAAGATCTACTTACAACTTAAGTTACAAAATTTACTAGTTATAAAATAATCACAATATTAATAATTGTTTTGAGTTATTTTTTAATAATACCAATAACAGTTTAATATATTCATTTTGAGTCAAAAATCGTAGACTGTATTTTTTTTTATGCCTGATAGATTAGCCTTTGACCACTATCTCACCTGATGGTACGTGATGATGTGGTCGAAGATGTTGTTCAGGCTAACCTAGAATTACTGGCTCTCAAGGACAGCTACTGGAACACACCGTTAGGTGCTTGGCGACAGATTTTCAACTTGAGGGTGGTAGATAGCCAGGCGGGCATTCGCAAAGTGCCCTACCACCATGCAAAATTCCTGCGATAATATGTATAATGTATATAAAGTTCCTGTGATAAGCCAGTGTTTTAGTTTATATTTAAATGATCTAAAGCTAAGTGCATTTGTTATATGATGGTGATGCTTACACCGACGGACCATTCAATTTCGTGTTATTTTTTTTAACCGTACCAGTCTGAGAGGCGCTGCAGCAAGACTATCCTTTTCGAGTGGGGTAGTCATGTGTATCGTTGAAGTTAATGCGCACGTATGATTCAATTTGAAAAATGACTGGTGATATACCGAAAGATTTAAAATGAATAATGAATAATCGTGACTCCTGAACAATCTGAAAATTTTTTGCATCCTAAAAACTCGCTATATATCAGCTAAGTACGGAGCCGCAGAGCTTGGTGACGTGTTGGATGAGTTTATGAATGAACTGTGAACGAGTGCACAGAAATTGCGAAATAGCAAGCACAAACTACAACCATAGCAACCACACGAGATAGTCGTTTAAGAGCATAACATGTGCTACCTAATTTGGAGCATTATTTGTCAACATACGAGTTCCATTTCATTTCGCAGTCTTTTTCAACACCGAGATATGGTATTGCTTTCATTTGTTTTATAGGTATCCCTCTGACTAGTACCTGCATACTTAATGGTGAATTGCCAAGACAATGATAGGTGCAAAAACTTTTCTTTTCGAGTTAAAAATGAGGCCATTTAACTCAAACCATTGCGCAATAATAATAATGTAAGCAATGTTTAAGCAACGTTCAAGCATTAACTTTGCGGTGACGATGGCTGCCACATCATCTGCGAATATAAAAATTTCCCCTGCAGTGATAACATCTGGTAGATCGTTCCGCAATAAGGAAAATAGGATATATGACTCCGACGACCCCTGTGCCACGCTTATTGCAGACAAGAGTGGGTTCGACATTGTCTTGCCTCTATCAGTAACTACCACCTGAGACCTGTTACGCAAGTGTCAATCAGTAGTCCAGGTCCACGCACGCCATAATGGTGTAAATTGGCAGCGAGTACGACATAGTCCGCGACGTCGAAGGCTTTCGGCAGGTCGCAGCACAGCACCGCAACCTGCTGTTTCGTGTCGCATGCATATACTCGTATATCACCTCGTATAACATCGTCGTGGAGCTACCTCCTCTGTACGCAAATTGACGATTTTGTAAGGCACCAGTGAAGTTCATAAAATTGCTGAGACGTTGACATAAGCTATTCTCAAAAACTTTTGCCCACTGCCGGAATAAGAAAAACTGGACGACGAGAGACACAGACAAATAAAGTATAATTTATGCTGAATAGTATAATGATATATATTATATACATTAAACCTACACATAGTTTTGTTTGTTGCGATTTATTACCTAAAATGACAAAATTATTGACATACTTGTCGTGTGGCCTTAGTGTATAATTTTTAATATACACCATCTTTTTTGCAGTTATCGTGATTAAGAGAATGGATATCATTAATAGCCATAACGTCCACCGTTGAACAAAGGCATCCACCATTAAGGGGGTTGGCCATTATCCCCACGCTTGGCAGGCATCTCGAGTATCGCAGTCTAAGATAGCAGTTCTTCAGAAGACGCTGCTGCCCACCTTCTGGTCGTCTTTTCATCGCCTTTTACGATTCCCACTAAACGGTAAGCTTTGCAAATTAGTTTTATTAAAAAAACTTAGCACGAAACAATTTTTTAACTTTTGCCACAAGTAAGCACTGGTCAAAGAAAGGCTAAGTCAGACTTGAAATAGGAATTGTCAATCAATAACAGCTGTCGGATTACATTGTTCGGTTCTTAGCGGCAATTTTCTGAAGTACAGTTACAAGTGTTCAACATACCTTACTTGTAGGCTATTACGATATATTTTTGGCATTTAATATCTTCATCTGATTTATAAATACATAATCATGATATCTTTGAGATCCTGTGTTAGTCGCGTTTATACAAAATTATTTATTGTATAATTATTTCCAAAGAGCTTAGACTAGGAGTATATTACGTAAGATGGCATTATGCTCAGTAGGAGCACTTTTCTCTCAGCAGCTTTAGACGACTACGACTTTACTTCTAATATTCTAAAGCCAAAAATGAAAAAAAGGAAGAAGAAAAGGCTCAGAAACTAGCACAATCTAGAAAAGATATTCCACACATCAAGAATGCTATCTGCTTTGAAAGTAGGTACAAAGTCAAGGAAACAAACATGTTTAAAGTTTGGCAATGTCAAACCTCCGTTTGGCATTGTCAAAACAGCGTTATGTTCTCCGTTATTTTTTTAAATCTGTACTTAAGCTGCATATTCATTTGATATGTGGGAGGAAGATAAGATATGTAAGAGCAAAAGAATCGCTGCGCTCAGTGAGGCTAGGAAAATGAAGCATTTATATTGGTGGGTTTAATCATGTTATTACACCGCTCATCACACTTCACAGTATCTCATCACACTACTTCACACTATTTTCACTATTCACATTTTCAGTTGTTCACATTCACACTTTCAAACTTTCACACTATATTATGAATTTGAAAGTTTGTAAGTGTGTTTGTATGTTTGTTGTACGTTTCAACGTCTGGACCAATTTTGATGAAATTGGGTATGGAGGTATTAGATGAAATGCTGGATTAACACATAGGATACTTTTATCATCATTATCATCCATCACCACGCGTGTGTAACCACGGGCCACAGGTAGTCTTGAGATTCCCAGCATTGTAAAGATTTATATCCAATATCCAGATGTGGATTATTTTATAAAATACATTATTAAATACTTCTAAATACATCGTCGCTTCACAAGTCACTGAACTCATAAAATGCTTTTCTTCAATAAGTTATATTAAAATTATCGAAACTAACAGTGTCTAATATCCCATTGGATACAAAATACATGAGGTGGCGAACAACCTATACTTATTATTATTTGACTGAGAACCTCACCACTGCACTGTGTTCAAATCGTAAACTTTTATTACTGTGAATAAGCATGTGACTAATAACAGTAATAACTAATAATACAACTCAACGCGTAACTTGTAAATGATGTGATTCTTTGAACTCAGATTTTGATGTTTATACAAAATATTAGGCAATAAAGAATGATGGCATATGTTTGATGTCATTTTAAAAATATTGATTGTTAATTTTTATAATCTCCAATATTTGTTTACGACTTTGTTGATTGATATTTAGGGAGATCGTAAAAACTTATGTATGTTCTCACGGACTACAAATGCTGCTTGTTATTAGCTTATCCTTTTGTCTCATGTAATCCAATATAAATGTTTCGAATGGTGTTTGAAAAATTATCAATCACCATAATAAAAGACATTGCACTTTTTAAGGGCATCTTGCGAATACCCACCCGGCTAGCGACCACCCTCAAGCAGAACATTTGTCGCCAAGCACCTAACGGTGTGTTCTGGTAGTTGTCCTTGAGAGCCAGTAAATCTAGGTTAGCCTGAACAACATCTTTGACCACATCATCACTTACCATCAGGTGAGATAGTGATCTAAGGCTAAACTATAAAGCATAAAAAAAATTGACGGGCGCAGTGCAACTCGTGGCTTGTGACGAAATGCATCTGTTATAGGCAGAGGATAGTCCGCTTAACATCAGGTGGTCCTCGAGCTTTTTCAAACATAAAAACAGCTATTTCCGCCAGAAATGCCGAGTTCAGGTGGCCGAGGAGGCTTAGGCATCCGACGCGATATCGAAAGACGCGGGTTTGCATCCCGCCTTGGGCATAAAAATTTGTACTCCAATCATTTGTAAAATATATCAAGTATATAATATATCAATAATCAAAACTTGTCATGCTTGCAATTATTTAAATAACGCCTGTAGATTTTTGTTTCGTCACTAATTGGTGTGTTTTACTATTTTTTGATCACTATTCTACCGTTTTACTAACATAGCTCCACAGCCACATTTCCAAACAACCTCACAGACAGTCTATTATTCACCCAAGCCTAGTCAATTTAAAATCTCCAACGACCATTATTTCCAGCTGATTGCATAAGGTCACCATCTCGTTTGGAGACCGAAGCCCATCATCTTGCGGTCAGGAGCCATTATCTCGCCGCAGACGTTACGAGTGCGGCGACAATTTGTTCAAGATTGTATTTTTTTGTCGCGTGATAATCACATCGTTTTGTCGGTTTGGGATAAGCTACTGTTAGCGCGGTTAGAGGTTTATCTGGTTTTGCGATTGGTAGGTATAAATGTACGTCGTTAATATGAATTATGACATCTTATAGCCAATTTTACCAGGCTGATGAAACTAAAAAGTAACTAAACCGTTCCATTATGATTTCCTTTTCCGATTTACCGATCAATAAATAAAGCCCACTGATTTTATTTGGTCTAAAATTTGAACCAAATTTTGTAAAATATGAAGGAAATGTATAAAAAAATACCTATGGGTTCGGCACCCCACGATCGGCACATTAATCTAGCTTTATACTATTTATATATAGACACCAGTTTAACATTTAAGTGACCCTTTTACAACAAATCCGTTTGAATATATTAAAAAAAAACAATGAAAATTAAGTTTTCAATAGTATAAATAAAATGTGGCGAATTAACTTCATACAATTAGGACTGTGGCGAGATTACATATCGGCCTCAATGTAAACAAAAAATAATGATTCTGAGGCACATTGTTTTCGGGCAAATATTTTCGGGTCACAGTGTAAATATTTATACGCGTAACTTAAAAATCTAAGTACTCATGAGTAAATAGAAAGGGTTATTGGTAAAATGCTAACAACCTCTTAGGGTTGACTTCTGCTAGTCCTTACAAACATTTTGGGATGATTTCTTTTTGTTTAGATTTTTTTTTTATTAAATGACTTCTCCAAGTCAAGAACGCCCACCGCGGCAACACTGGACCGTGCTATGCTCCCTTTGAATAGAGTTTTGAATATTTACATCAAACAAAGTAATAAAAAATATGAAATAATACATTACTGCACCAGATACTTTTAACATCAGGTGGTCCTGGTACTTATTCCGTCTAAAACACATAAAGATACACATATTTTTTTTCTGCACAAAAAAAAATCATATCAAAATGTTTGTTAGGACTAGCAGAAGTTAACCCTAAGATGTTGTTAGCATTTTACCAATAACACTGTATATGGCTATCATATGCGATAAACACAAAATACCTTATTCCGTTAGAAAATCCCACATCGCGAAGCTGTCACCACCTCGAGCTCACGATATTCATAAGCAGCGTCATCAAAGGACTCACGAAGCAGTCTATTCCTTGACTTGCGAAGTACAGGATAAGAACTAATACAATAGGTTATATACCACCTTTATAATAATATGTTTATCATTACGAAGCCATTTTGGCTCAGTGAAAATTACTGTGGACTTACACGTATCTGGCGCAATGTTCGAATCTCGCCGCGGGTTAGATTCACCGCAGGAAGCATTTTGCCTGACCAGTTATTTGTTAGTACCTTCGTGGCTTGCTACCACCCTCAAGTAGTAAAATCTGTTGCGAAACAATTTATGGAGTATTCTGGCAGCTGTCTTTGAAGGCAAGTGCCTGTTCTAGGATAATAAGCCTACTTTCGGTTTTGCCAACGTTAAAATATATGTAAACCAATAAAAATATGGTACTAGTGTATGCACTTGTTTTTTTTTCTGAGTTCTTTTTGACTTTTCTTTAAGGATTTACAAACAAAACTTGTTTTTAAGACCTAATCAAATATTATAGAGACCATAAGGGCTCTGTGCTTATGCTCTTTGCGATGTACAGTTATATATTATACTGAGAAATAGCACCCCAACTAGTACCCCACCAGGTGGTCCAGGCTACTTCAAACTTTCCCTAGCGCCGTCCAAGGCATGTATTGGACGACTCAGATGACCCCATCGGAACTATTACGTTGGCAACTTCAACGTCATACGCTAAAACTGTTCAGCACTCAGCGGCAATAAGAGGTTACACTATCAAATATCGAACTTGCCTCGACAAGCGAGGTCGAGGCTAATAAAGTCTCAATTTATGTCTCTCGAAATAGCCACGTTGTCAACTTCTCTTAACGTAGCGGTGTGTTTTCGGCACTTATAGAAGATGGAGGTAGAAGGCGCCTTTTGGCCCGTTTCTACATCCTCCGGGTTTAAAGTCAGTAGGCCCTTACCCGAGGTTTGGTGGAACTATTGTAAGTTGTAGCAACAAACACCATCAAAGTCGGTATGAAGGAAAGAAGAAGAAGGTCATATGATTTTTTCCTAAAAAAAATTATTCACGTACTACTTTATGCTAAGCGTACTGGTCCGCAAAACCTAGAGACGCGGGTACACTTCCCGGCCGACATCAAAAAATTGGGCTCTAAACATTTATCATTGGTTTTTGTTATTTAACATCACAAAGTTAATGGAAATAATATAATCTGTACCTGTAAACAAAATCAAGTAGAGTTAAGTTCCAATCCAGTGATTCATCAATCTAAGGTATAGCATCCAATGCGTCCGCCCGCCTGAAATATTGCGAGTGGAATCGTCACGACAGTCTGTCCACAGATTTATTTATAACGCGTTAACTTACCGTTTGATAGAACGAGTTGAAATAGCGGAATATATACACCATATAAAATCATACTCAGTAAGATACTTATCGAAAAAAAACAACTGAAATGGGAGGCCCAATAAGTTTAAACATGCTTAGTAAATACAGACAAAACTTTATAGTTTTCTAGGAGGGATCATCAGAAGTGATGTTTTAAAACTGCCTCTTTCACACATATCTTTGGAATTAATGTCGTTGAAACAGCAATCCTAGTAACCATATATAATATATCAAACTTAAATTTAAGCCGTCTTAATCACTTCTCATACGCTGCGAAGAAGTAGAGAACATTTACAATCAAGAACCGTAAATTTTCTTAAAATACAACCCTATTATAAGAATGTAATATTGAAAACTCCATCTTACACAATTAAAGGCTAAGGCTAAAGAAAAATATTTTATAATTTATTTTAAACACATTATTAAATGACGTTAACATAGAATGGCCCTTTCTTCTCGCAGTGGCTCCAAACACATTTTTATTGAAAGTGCCAGTAGAATGTAGATAGAGTATTTCGAGGTAAAATTTTGCAATTGACTATCTGTACGTCGTAGACACCGAAATTGGAAAATTATTTTGGCTTAAACCTTGACTTTGAAAGAGCTGACTAAACGTTTGACGCTAGGGTTGAAATTTTGACTTGCATTCGCAAGTAAGTTGTATAGCTAATACAAAATAACTACCTACTGATTTTTTACTAATATTTATCAATGCTATTCAATTGAGAGGATTCTGTATTTTTACGACTGTTAGACTAGCTTTTTGACAACTGTCTGTCAGTTATGATGTGGTTGGTTATAGGATAGTCCAAGAATGATAAGGCTCCTAAAGACATTGTTATTTTAATTCCATGAATGTGGTGGTTGGTAAAGCTAGCTCGGTAGCCAGCCAAAGCGAGGACTCAAAATGTCCTACGTGCTTTATAAATTACGCATAGAATATAAAATATTACTAAAGAGTTTAAAGAAAGTCTCATAAAAAAGACTAAGTGAGACCTACTGGCTATAATATTCGCCACTTAGTGCCCATTCATGTAATTTACTAATGAAACGTAATATACCATCAGAACGCTATTTTTTACATAGGTACAAAAGTTTCTAAAAGGACTAATAATTTAACTCGTATTCTTTCAGTGTGCGTGACTATCTTGTATGATTCTGATCTACTGCTGCAATTCACATAGGCACACATTATACTACGTTGGCGGCGAAACGCTGAGACAGATGGATATATCGAATTGTCTGTCAGCAGCAATTAATTTTATGGTGCGTTTTTAGAAATGCTTTTAGTGTATTTATGGCTTTATTTAGCAGTCGTCAGTGAACTTAATCGAACGTCGTAAAACAAACGAAAGGAGTGAAAGATGTTGATTAGAGTAATTATTCTAGAAGCTATTTTTATGAAGTGAGTTTGTTGTCGTATCGTAATATTAACAATTGATACTAAGGCACGGCGCAATCAAAGTTACCTACCTAATTCTTCATTTTTATTGGTTAGTTTGCTCGCATATGAAGGTCTTAAATATGTGCTGATGATGATAAGGTTTTTTAATGCTATGAAGTTATGAAGCGATCAACCACATGTTCAGAGGAATTAAGTTTTGCGGGACGTAGCTATGCCTTCCTCATCCAAGATTGTTGAATTTCAGATTCCTATAACTCCTCTGATTATCCTGTCTAAATTTAGAACAACAAAACAAAAAATTGCAAATAATTAAAAAAGATATGCCGTACATGAAAAATATATGTGATGAATAAAGCGGTTTTGATGATACTTAATCTCAAGAAATTGTTTATATGTAGATCGATTTAGCTAAGACGGATCTAGCTAGGCTAGCTTAATTTTTTTGAGGTCAAGTTTCATCGCCTATGTACCTTAGTATTTTGATACATTCAACCTGGTAATACACACAAAATCTTTATCGTCACTTATTAACCTTTACTCTCTACAATATTTACCGTTCCCTAATTGACGCGTCGTCGTAAATGGGAGGCTGGTCATGATGGTATTGATTTTTACCGTTAATTACCATATTCCCACCCTTATCCTATCCATATAATATTTTTATAACGTTATGGTAGGCTGCCTTCTGACGCCAACCCGCCCACATAATCGGATCGCTTAGACGATAAGGATATCTGGAGTGTGTCCTAATGTGAGGATCTCCTAACGTGCAACAATATCTCACTCACATCGACGCGAGTTGTGGCATGCTGCTCACATGGCGTTTTACCCTTTGTGCATTATGAATTACGCGGGAAAGTATAGGACACGAGCTCTAGTCCATCATCAGACTACTCGTACCTCAGCTTATGATGAAAAGTAATGCAGACGTTTCGAATAAATTAAGTATTCATTGATTTATATCCAAAACATCCCACTTATGTCGGAGTTAGACAAGGAATTATTGTATTAATTTGCAACTACAAATACATACAAACTTAACTCCAAATATCATCGGATGTATGAAACTTTATATATTAGAAAACAATGGATTTGCTGCCGATGAATTAGCCGCTATGAGCAAGGCTCGGATTTAACGTCCTTAAGTTAATTAATCAATCAATCAAGGACTGACTATTGTTCCTGGGTTTTTGTTCAGGACAATGGGGTCGCCATTCCTCCAGTATTGTTCTACGTTGAACTTTCTTCACCTTACGACAGGAGCCATTGTATGCATTTTCAAAGGAAGTGGTGACGGTTCGACGAAACTACATGATTATTCTAATAACTTCACAGAGCTGTACATAGTTCTACAAATTACAAAAGTGCCGCTCGCTCGATCATAGTGTAAAGCTAGTTTTACACGGCAGCCCAAACAATGAGTGTTATGTTTCAGGGTTCATGTGTGTATGTGTGTATGTTTGGGAGTTTCTTTATTCCACCATAACTTCTAAACGGCTTTACCGATTTAAATGTATGAGATATCGTTTGATTCGCCTTGATAACGCTAGTGACACCATATTGTGAGATAAAATCTTTTTTTTCTTCCAAATCCATCGAGTGGGTTATCAAAATTAAAGGTTTAAAAAATAACACCATTTTTTATATTTATAAAAACTTTTAGTTTTAATTTCAAACGTTTAACGTTAATAAATAATTTGTAGTCGGGTTTTTTTTATACTAATTTATACTTGTTTATGTTGTGATAATTACGCGCGCAAATTAAGGAGTAAAACATATTTAATAACTTTATAAGTTAACCTCACGGAATTCATTATTTGTAAATTAAATTTACATCATAATGATATTACACATCTCGTACAACATAGGCCAAATTATTAAAATTACTTAAGAACACAGAAAGTTACGTAATGCACCCCTTTAACAACCGGTGCGAGAATGTCACTAGTATAGTCTTTCTCGCACCAGTTGGTATAGTTTTCGAGCGACAGATTAAGTGTGATTTTTGGGAAAATTCATTAAGCAGACAACGTTCCACGAGTCAAAATTGGCACGCGGTAATCTGGCATATACCGAACCGACGGATTTTAATGCCATAACATTACTAAAGTGAATTTGCTGTAGTATGTATCAATGTTTTGAGAATACTGTGACTTTTAAATATTTTTTTATTTGCATTAACGCATGCTCTGCTGATTACATTACAAAATTGTAACGTTTTGTGACAAGGGACTACGAGAACTTGTCTTAATTTTATATTTGTTTTTAGATTGGTTTGTTTTATTATGTTTTTGTCAGTTTTTTGTCATAAATAAAGAGTATTTCTATTCTATTCTAAATTACTAATTTACGAGAGGAAAAATTAAACGAACATATTTTTACAAATTATTGGAGTACAAAATTTTATGCCCAAGGTAGGAAACGTCCTCCGATTTCGCGCCGGAAGCCTATATACCACTCGGCCACTTGAGACTTGGCATTTCTAGCCGAAATTTTGTGTTCCAATCGTATTACTTAAACCGTCATAGGGGACGATGCGTGGCCATCAACCAGATTACTAGACTTCATCTGATCGTAACGTACATTCCGCACATGACGTTCATTTTTATTCTCGTAAATTTGTGATTTTGTAATACTGTGACTTATTTGAATATATATTCTATTATATACAACCAACTTCAATTAAACCAGTTCTCATTTCATCTGTATGTTTTTTTATGTATGTTACGTGATTACTCTGCTAAATAAGAATTGAATTTGATGATTCTTTTTTTTTGGTGCGATAAAATCACAATTGTCGCTGTTTCTGATATAAATTTGCTATAGAAATATGGTTTAATAAAAATCCCTTATAACCTTTTTCATTGCTGTTAGGCTAGCCTTTGATCACTATCTCATCTGATTTTGGTGATGATGTGGTCAAAGATGTTCAGGCTAACCTAGAATTACTGGCTCTCAAGAACAGCTGCCGGGACACACCGTTAGGTGCTTGGCGACAGATTTTCTACTTGAGGGTGGTAGTTAGCCAGGCGGGCATTTGCAAAAGCACGCTGTAACGACTGCCATCGTAAGACAACAACCGGGATCGACGGCTTAACGTGCCCTTCGAAGCACGTGCACGCTCAGTAGTAATGTCACTAGCGGTCACCCATCCAACTAATGACCGCGGCGGACAATGAAAAGTAAATTTTTAAGCTTACTATTCAGAGTAATAATGTGCAGGTATAATCCGCTATAAACCTTTGTAACTAAAAAGTGTACATTTATGTTGATTTAAATATAAACCACAGATTGTTGTTCTGGTTCATACAGACTCCGATAATTATGCTCCCGATAAACCGCGAATCAATTCTGTATTGAAGTGCAGTGCAGCAGAGAACATATTTCAGTAGAGGAGTAAACACATATCAATTTAATTTTTTATTTTTACAAAAATCAAATATCTACTATGGAATTCGGAATTCCAATATCAAAAATATATATGCTGAATTTAAGTGTAGTGGCAGCAGAGAACATATTTCAGTAGAGGAGTAAACACATATTTAAATTTGTTTTTTACTAAAGTCAAATATCTACTATGGACATCGGAATTCCAGTATAAAAAAATATGTTTTTTATTAATAAGCTCGTAAATCTTATAAATTAGCATATTTACAAAATATTTGATAATACGATTTCCATATCCACCAAACAGCCTGATTTGAAAACAATAAAAGCCGTATAGATATAATATGTATTTGCCACTAATAAGCTTCAAGAACTAACATTACATATACCTAAAGATAACACACTGGAAACGAACAGTATGCCTGTTTTAGACTGATTTCTTACACATCAATATAACCAAAGTCATCGCGGACTACGTCAGGGATGTATCAAACAAGCAATATCTTAATATTCTATCAAATCCACCAACTGCATCTACTGTCAGCATGTTTCTTTAATGTCAAAACCTGTCCATTTTGACACAAGAGTTTACAAAAAAATACCATTTAAGCAATATTTATTAACTTGTCAGCTATTCGTGGTCTAGTCTTTCGCCTCTGAAGAATTCACTCAGCGGCAACGAATTAAATTAAAATTGAAGTGCATCAGTTCATTATTTGCTGGCATTAAAACAAATAGGATGCCTACAAAATGACGTTGATAAATTTAATGACAAGTATGCGTCAAATATCAAGGGCAAGAATGTTTTTTATGCTTAACGGGGCTTATAATTCCTTGCAACATGGTAGTCATGGCAATCGCTTTCTGGAGTGAAAATATAATTAACCTTTTTACACGACTGCCCAAAAGAAATAAAAATGAGAGTTATTACAAAATTACAAATTTACGAGAGAAAAAATTATAGTATAATTTTTTGAAAATATATTATGTTTTCTATAATTTTTCCTCTCGTGAATTTGTAATTAATATAAGAAGAGCAATCATTATTGCAAAAATAAAAATATTTTTACAATATAGTTTTCAGGGTTTGTATGTATGTTTGTGAGAGATCTTAATTCCACCATAATTTTTCAACGGCTTAAACTAAGGCTTAAAACTTTTAAGCGATATCATTACATTTGTCTTGATAGCGCAAGTAATACTAGGTACATAAAAAAGGAAACAAACTGGCGGATTTTAGACGCCAAAATGATATATTATTTTTCTTCCAAACCCATCAAGTGGTGCAACAAAATGAAGGGCTTTAGTAAACGATTCCATATATATAATTATATTAACTTGCAGTCGGATTTTTTACTTTTTACATTTATTTATTTTAGTAACCAAAGGACATTCCAAATGAAATTCAAAATGAATGAAAATAGCGGATATTTTGAATTAAATAATATGGAAGGGAATCTGAGCCCCTAATCTACAATTTCAGGTATTTATCTAGTTTCTTCGGAGAAGATGTTGTAATACCACCAGCCTGTTCAGATTTTCTTTGATCCAAAACGATCATTGATCAGGAGGTAAGGAGTTTAAGGCCGGGAACGCATCCTCGAGACCTCTGGTTTTGTGGATGTTTGTTGGCGACGGTGATCGCTTACCATTGGGTGAGCAGCCTGTTCATTTGCCCTCCTGTACTATAAAAAAGGAACAGGATGAATCCATGATGAATGATATGGCGACAAATTGTGAAGCACTCACTCACATTCCGACCTGTGCCACTCACATTCCGACCTGTGCCGCCACGCCGTGCACACCTGTCTACAGCTCCGCCAGTATCTCCCAGTGAGACCGCAATAGTCCCCGCACTATTGCCGTCTCACTCGGGTCATCGTTCCGACGCTAGTTGCAGACCAGTGCCTTGGAATACGCAGCCCTGACGAAGTTTTTGTTTTGTGTGCAGAAGCTGAGCAGCCGCCGAACGCCGAGCAACGCGAGCTACGAGCTCGCCGTGCCGTCGCGCAGAGGCGCTCTAAGACGTCTGGCATTACCACCTACCCAGTCCCTTGTTTCGGACGAACAACATCATATCGGGCTGGTGGTCTTGCTTCGACCGCACTTTTCGGTGCGCATTTCACCACTTTACTATCCGACACAACATAGTAACAGTCGCGTAACAACACACTTTGTGCTGTTAAGCGACGTCGTTCAGGCGTGGGGTAGCGTCAGCCAAACCCGTCTGAACGATCAAATCCGCCATTTGCTGCGGTCGCAGTGTGACACCCTACGGTGACAACGGCCACTGTTGTTGTTTTGGTTTAACCTTGCACCGTGGCCTTTCCCGCTTCACGGGTCAGCCGAAGCAAGCTGGGCTCCGGGATTCTGGCCTTGGGGTCACCCCTAGTCAAACCCGGAGTAGCGCTTAGGAGCACCCCTCTCCGCCGAGAAAAAAGCTCGGAGAGGGTACACAACTAGGGCACACCATAGGTACTCACTCCCTCTCACACAAGTGAGCTCACGAGTTGCGAGAGGGAGACAGAACCCGTTAGGCCATCCTGAGTATTCCCCTCAGGATGCAACGTCCCTCTAACGGTGAGGTGGAGGTCCTTCAGACCTTCGCCCTCCGCTACCCCGAACTCTACGCTGATCATCAGCAATCGCTTAACGATGCAGAGAGTGCCCGCCTCACGGACACTCTCATCGCTCCCTCCGGAACTCCAATTCCGGAGGCCATCGTCCCTCCTCTGACCCGGTCCTTCTCAGAGGACAGCCCGACTTCGCCCGCTCCGGGCCCTGACAACAGACGCACGGTGGCAGCCCCTCCCCGTGAGAGGTCTCGCTCGCGCTCACCGATCGGGAGGCCAGCGAGCACCCGTCCCTCCATCGCCGTTGTCGAGCCCACTTCGGACTCCGAAGCGGAGATGGAGGTAGATCCGAGTCGCGCCTTACGCACTGACTCGGACTCAGATAACGACGGCTATACCGTCGTAGATAGAAAGCGCAAGCGTGCTCCTAAAGCCGCTAGTTGCGCAACTTCCGCCCCTCCCGCCAAGGCACCCGCTAAGGCCCCCGCCTCCGGCAAGAAGCCGACCCCCGCCCCGCGCCCCGCGTCTCCTCCCTCCGCTCCGGCCACCACTGCCGCGTCCCCTCAGGACGCGAGCGCGCGCCGCGAAAAACCGCCTCCGCCCCTGTTCATTCAGGACAAAACCAAATGGGACATGCTGTCCCGTTTAGTTTCGGATCGTGGGATCCACTATACTAATGCCCGCTCCACGCAGCAGGGCATTAAAGTCCAAGTTTCCACCATTAGCGACCACAGAGCGCTAACTAAACTCCTCCGCCACGAGAGCATAAGTTTTCACACTTATGCGCTCGAAGAGGAGAAAGTCCTCCGAGTGGTCATCCGCGGTGTGCCCAAGGAGGTACATACCGATTCGGTATGTGCCGACCTGAAGGCACAAGACTTCCCCGTACATGCAGTTCACCGCATGTACAGCGGGAAGGACCGCAGTCCCTACGATCTAGTACTCGTAGTACTAGATCGTACTCCTGAAGGCAAGGCCATTTTTAATTTAAAAAAGGTCTGTGGCCTCTCAGGACTCGATGTCCAAGCCCCATACAAGAATGGGAGTCCCTCGCAGTGCCACAACTGCCAACTATACGGGCACGCCTCCCGATTCTGCTTCGCTCGCGCTAGGTGCGTTAAGTGCCTAGGCGATCACGCGACAGCAGCGTGCACTCGCACCCGGGACTCGCCGGACCCACCCAGCTGTGTGTTATGCGGCGCTCAAGGGCATACCGCGAATTACCGTGGTTGCCCTAAAGCACCACGAGTGAACCACAGGGTGGCAAGGCATAGGCCAACCCGTCCCTCTTACGACCGTTACCAACGGGTAAGCCCCAAACTAACGGTAGTACCTGCCTCACAGGTAATACCCGCGCCGCTCCCAGCCCGTAACGCATGGTCTAAACCACCCAGTATGGTTAAGACCGTCGCTACCGCCCGCGCCCCGGCCCGCGCGCCCGCACCCGCGCCCGCACCCGCACCCGCCCGCGCCGCGGCCCCTGCCCGCGCACCGGCCCCGGCTCGCCCCGCGCTCCCGGCACCCGTCGCCAACACCATTCGCGCGCCTCCCCGCGCCGCTTCCCGGCCACAAGCTCCACCTATGCCATTGATGGCTGCCCCTCTTCAAGAGGCAATCAACCTAGTCAGCGATCTGGCTATGTCGGTTGACATCAATGAGGTACAAGAGCTATTCCACAAGATGCAATACGCTCAATCCCCAGCGGACGTGATCCAATACACATTGGAACACGCGAATTTACTTAGCGCCCTTAAGCGCTTCGTTCCCCAGGCCCCTCCCCAGTACAACCACTATGGGTAGTACAACCGAACGCACGAAACCGTACTCAGTTTCGTTAGCGTCATTTAACGCTGACGGCCTCTTCAAACAACGTGACCTCGTCCACGACTTTTGTTGTACCCACCTTATCGATATCATATGCGTGCAGGAAACCTTTCTAAAACCGGGGAAGGCGAACCCTAGGTTTGCCAACTACAGAACGGTACGTGATGATAGAGTGAACTCCCGTGGGGGAGGCACTCTTATCTATTACAAAAGGTCCCTGCACTGCATTCCCCTACCTACCCCGACTCTTGTTAATATGGAAGCATCTTGTTGCCTCCTAGCTATGACTGGTCATCAACCTATAGTCATAGCATCCTGTTACCAAGCTTGCAAAAAGCCGATCGTCCGAGCTGACTTAGAAGCCCTATTCTCATTAGGAAGCGCCGTCATTCTGATTGGCGACTTCAACAGTAAGCACATCCTATGGAATTGTAACGTCAACAATCCCAGAGGTATTGCACTTGAAAACCTAATCGCAGAACTTAACTTTGACATAATTGCGCCCACTGAGCCCACTCACTACCCTTATATGGCAGACCACCGATCTGACTTGCTTGACATGGCACTATTCAGAGGCGTAACACTCCGGTTACGCTCCATAGAAGTGGTTCACGAGCTTCACTCTGACCACCGACCCATTATACTGCGACTAGGTCCCGACCCAACGACTGACCTCCCCCGCCCCACTAAGACGATAGTGAACTGGAAGCAAGTAGGCGATGCCCTAAAGGCTATCAGTTCACCGGACCTAGACAAGATCCCTGACGACATCCTGACAAAAGATGACGTAACCCTTGCGATCGATTCGTTCACCAATCACCTCTCCACCGTAGTAGGTGCATCCGCAAAGGAGGTCATAGTGCCGGACGACCGGCGCCTTGTCATTCCAGCGGATGTGAGACGATTGGTGACGGAGAGTAAAGCAGTGACCCGACATTACGACTCTTACCCCAGTAAAGAGAACAAAACTAAGAAACGCCACTTTGAACGCATGGTTCAAAGTCGCATGTCTGAGTTGCGTGATCAACAATGGGGCGATAAACTTTCAAACCTCGTGCCAAGCCACCATGCTTACTGGGACTTGGCGCGAGGTTTGAAAGGAAGTAACCACAACGACATGCCTCCCTTATACAGACCAGTCCCACTAGTCCCAGCGTTCTTTGACGAAGACAAAGCTGAGTGCCTAGCTGATAGCCTAGAGGCTCAGTGTTCCCCTAACGTAGATCACGTTGACCAAGCTCACCTCGATTCGGTGGATGCTGAAGTCGAACGTAAAAGCTCTGTGGTCACCTCTGAACTCCCACCAATCACCTTAGCGACTTACGCTGAGGTGGAGAGACTGATCAAGGCCCTCCGACCGCGCAAATCCCCCGGTGCCGATGGCATCTCCAACAGGGTTCTTAAAACCCTCTCTCCTCCTCTCATCCATCTCTTAGTCAGCATCTTCAATGCTGCTATGAGCCACTGCTTATTCCCAGACACCTGGAAATGTGCAAATGTCATTGGCATTCACAAACCAGGCAAAAGCTCATCTGACCCCACCAGTTACCGCCCCATCAGCCTCCTCAGTGCCTTAGGCAAACTTTACGAGCGGTTACTTGCAAACCGTCTCCAGTCCCATGCTAAGGAACACCACCTTATCCCAGATGAGCAGTTTGGCTTCAGACCCGGACACTCATGCGTCCAACAGGTGCACCGCCTCACGGAGCACATCATTGAGGGCTTCAATAAGTACCCCAAACCCCAGACTACGCTAGCAGTCTTCCTCGACGTAGCGAAAGCTTTTGACAAAGTCTGGCACAACGGCTTGATCTACAAGCTATACCAATTTGGCGTGCCAGAACGTCTTGTGCTCATCCTACAAGACTTCCTTAAAGCCAGAAGCTTTCGCTATCGCGTGGAAGGCACCCTCTCCTCCCCCCACCCAGTCAGAGCCGGAGTCCCTCAGGGCTCCGTGCTATCACCTATTCTCTTTGCACTGTATACCAGTGACATCCCACGCTCTCAGCCCAAAGTATTCCTAGCCCAATATGCGGATGATACCGCCATTTACACCACTGGGTGGCATATCAACAGACAGTCCTATTTCGTCATGCAACGGGCCATCACCGAGATCGGTGACTGGTTCCGAAAATGGCGCATCGCGGTCAACCCAGCTAAAAGCACAGCTATGTGCTTTACTGAGAAGACACGCTCCCCTTACCCGAAACCGCTTATTTTGTTCGACGAACCCATTCCCTGGGTTCCTAGAACAAAATACCTCGGAGTCACCCTTGATCGTCATCTCACCTTTAACGATCACATAACAACCGTCCGTAACAGAGCGGCCTTCATAATGGGTCGCCTTGGTCCCCTACTTCGCAAAGAGAGTAAAATGTCTCTTAGTAATAAGAAGACACTTTACACTGCCTGCATCCGCCCCATCATGACTTACGCATCAGTAGTGTTTAGTCATGCTAGTGAGGCCCACCTTCATAAACTTCAAGTCATCCAAAACCGTTTTCTTCGTAATGCAACCGGCGCCCCGTGGTATATCCGGAACACCGAATTGCATTGCGACTTAAACCTTCCCTCTCTAGCGCAGTTCAATAAGGACTGCGCCCGCCGATACTTTGATCGAGCGCCCCACCACCCGAACCCATTGGTTGTCCAGGCATCGAACTACTCGACTGCCTCTTCTATCCCATTTTTCAAACCCCCCCGTCGCCGACCACGGCAGGTATTAGACGACCCGGATGACCCCATCGCAGCCATTACATTGGCAGCTTTAGCGTTATCCGCAAGTCGTCGAGGTAAAATCCCCAGGTGTGAGGTAATCAGAGGTCACACAATCAAACACCGAGCTCGCCGGCGAGCTCGAGGCAAAAACAAGGTCACGATAAATTGCTCTCCAAATAGTCAAAGAGTATTATTCAGTAGGGCCCAATTGTGCAACACTGCAGTTGCACAGAGGCATTTTGCTCCGATCCCCCCCATGTCTCTCGACAGCGAGACAAGCCGAGGTCCGAACCACAGTGGTGCCCTTGAGCTCGCTGTCAACCCCTCCTATAGTAGCGGTACGTTTTCGGCGTCCGCAGGAGACGGAGGTAGAAAGCGCTTTTCGCCTTCTACGCCCGTCTCGGGAGAAGTGCCTTCGGCACTTCTCCCTCCCGGGCTATTGTAGGGCCAGGCCCTCGCCCAAAACCCGGTGGAGCTGGACGACCGCACAGGCGGTAGCCAGCATCTATGTCCTCCCTAAAACAAAAAATTGTGAAGCGCTCTTAGCGTAGCTTGATAAGTTAAGCCTGCACCGAGGCAACGATACATAATTGTGGGTCCCTTGTGGTTTGATCCCTTGCTGCATCTTTATTTCTTAATTTTGAGTTATGTAATTAATGTATATTATATTTAAGGATTCATTCTATAATTCATACACTTTGGAAATACGATTACTTAAAATTTTCTCTATAGAAAAAAAAAACAAAAGTTACATCTAAAAAACGAAATAAACCCTGAGTACGGCGTAAATACTTAACGGAGAGTCATCCGTATTTGAATAAAAATAATAACAACATGTTTTCTAAAACGTATACACAATACATTTTTCAAATAGGTATTTGTTTTCATTATACGAAGGAAATACTCAAATTTACGCATGTTCCACCCATTTTAGTCAGAGCCGCGATGCTTTGTCCGTTGTTTGATGTGTGATCCGGTAATTGTCCTTGAGTACCCATGCTTACCATCTTCGACCATATTATCACTTACCATCAGGTGAGATTGTGGTCAACGTCTATCAACGATTAAAATGTTGAATGTTTATGTTCAACAAAGTTCGCACATAATTTCTTAAGATGTCCCAAGAAATCAATAACAATCACTTATCGATTCCCAAAATGTCTTAGTAATAAAATTTAATGATACATTCGTGTAATACAGAAAACTACTTCGTTAAGTTGATTTTTATGGTAATAACTACATGAGATCAGGTCGTTACATTCAATTTTAATGTCGTTAGTTTATGTAACAATTTTTCTTAATGTGTTGGTACTTATAGGTATTTATGGTGAGAAATATATAACTAAATTAAAATATTAACAAATATTTTGTGAATGTCTAAAATGTCAGCATTGTGAACAAGTTGAATTAATGAATCGAACTTTGTATTTAAAAAAAATATTATACGAAAACTTGATGCTATAATGTCCGTTAATTGCTGCAGTTCGTAAACGCAACATTTTAGAAGCAGTGATGGCCCAGTTTGGCTATGGACTGCCGCGCAGCAGGTCCATGGGTTGAATCCCGCCGCGGGCTTGAGCTTCACTGCATGGTGGAAGGGTATTTTGCGAATGCCCGCCTGGCTAGCGACCACCCACAAGTCGAAAATACGTCGCCAAGCACCTAAAGGTGTGTTCCGGCAGCAGTCCTTGAGAGCCAGTGAAATTACAGGAGACTTAACAACTGCATCTCAAGGTGAGGCGCAGTGCAATTCGTGACTTGTGACGAAATGCATATATGTTATAGTCAGAGGTTAGTCCACTTAACATCAGGTGGGCATCGAGTCTGTTCTCTCATAAAAAAAAAATAACGCTGTGTTCATTAAGTGCAAATTTTTATTGAAGCCTATTAAAATATTCAAAATAAGGTTTAATAAAGGTCTTGTCTCTTCATATATGCATTATAAACACATATGGGTTTCCGCTACTTCACTATTAATATTCAAAACTAAAATTTAAATATTGTTAATTTTGAAGTAAAGATTTATCAAATAATACTGTGTAAAACTTTCCTTATAAATAGTGAAAAATTAATGAATAAGGCTTTGTTTTGCCCTTTGGGTAAAACTAAATTATAAGCAGTAGCATGGTGGTAGGGTAATTTGTGAATGCCTTCTTGGCCAGCTATCACTCTAAATTAGTAAAATCTGTCGTCACGCACTTAACAGTGCGATCCGGCAGATGCCCTTTAGAGCCAGTAATTCTAGGTTAGCCTGAACACTATCTTCAACTACATCATCACTTGCCATCAGGTGAGATAATGTTCAAAAGCTAGCCTAGCAGATATATAAAGTTGCCGAGGATACGACTTACCACTAACTATTTCTTAGCACTACTGCACTGTACATTGGAATTATCAAGGACATTGTGCTGGCACATATTTGGCTCAACGAATAAGCATTGCAATTCAACGGGGTAATGCTGCCAGCATGCTGGGCACGGTGCCAACTGGGAGTGGGCTGGAGCATTTGTCTGCCTATGAGTCTACTATGACTTATAGGTTGTCTAAATGCTTATATAGTAGCTGTAGTTTTGTATATAGTTCATAGTATTTTGTTTAACAAAAGCATACCGCCGGTAAAAAAAAGGACGTTATGCATATAAGACGCTGACAAATTATTGAAGTCCATTTCTATCTGAATGTGCAGGAGTGACAGAGTCGGAGATCGTGAAATTGTTATCAGTTTCGAAGAAAAACTAAAGAAATTTTTTTACACCAAACTAGTGACTTATGTTTTTTTTCATTGCTGATTACTTAGCACTTGACCTCAATCTCACCTGATTGTAAGTGATGATGTGGTCGAAGGTGTTAACAGTCTTAACCTAGAATTACAGGTTAATTAATTACTAATTATGTTAATTATAACATAAATAAATATAACAAAAAAAATGTGAAGGGGGTGTCCCCTGTTATATTTTATACAAAGACATACATAAATAATTAGATATTTACGTTACGAGCTTAAGAATCAACTTCTGTCGAGAAAATTTTAAACCAACGTGTTTTTAACTTTACTTTAGAAAAAAGGATCTAGATTAACATATAATTATATTATTGCTACAAACTATTGAACTAATGAAAACTAAAAAACAATTTGCTAAAAACTTGTTTAAATAAAGCTATATAGCACTTGTTATCGCCTTGCGCGGTCACTAACAACTTATTAAAAAAATGTCCTATCAATTTACTTTGTTATAAACTTCCTATAACTAGGTTATATCCAACCTATAAGTTATGTTCTTTTATCCAAATTATGTCGTTTAATTTTGCAACCTTTGCTTCCGCCTGCATCTCCTAAACGTTTAAAAGTTTTAATTTTATTGGCGCTTTAAACTTTACCGTCGAAGATTAGGTCCTTTTAAATAAATTTCTTCGGAAACCCTTTGAAGTAAGCGATAGGGTTCCCACTTGTAGTATTAAACATCTATTTTTAGAAATGAGCCAGACAACGCATAATTTTTTCTTGATTTACAAATTATTAAATTACTTTTTTTATTGTTCCGGACAGAACAATAAAAAAACATATATTTTTTTGTAAAATCTAATAAAAATTTATATAGGAAGTTAAACTGCGATATAATTAACAATTAATTATCATCCAACTATTTATTTTCGCTTGCAACATCAAGAATGAGCGAAACACACTGGGTCATCTATTTTTACTGCAACAAAACAAAGGATAATCTTAGAACATTTTGAGCTTTGACTTTATTGCCAACCTCTTGCCTATACTAATATCTATTATATTATTATAAACAAAGGTGGAAATTAACGGTACAAAATACAACAACAGCTCGTGTAAAAATAAAATATAATGATAACATATTTTTCTTTAATAAATAATGTATATTATTATTTCTATAATATTTAATAATAAAAAAACAGTTTATTTTCTACAGAGACGGTAACCCTACATTGTTTTCTGTTTATTTTACAACAGAGCAATGTAAATAGCTATGCGGCTGCGCAGCCAGGTGCAATTGGCAGCAATTTGCGTCAGAGGGCGTACACGCAATTAACGTAGTGTTTACAGTTTTCCATCTTGACGGATTCGATTCCATTTTCACACGCACACTACAACAGTTTGAAATCCTATAATTATTATAGTTATCATGTTTTATTGCTTTAAGTCAGCAATAGAGGCATCACACATTCATGAAGACCGTTTTCGACAGATTCTGCGGAAGTATGGACGTTAATATACTTATCATGTTATATTCTGGACCGCTACGCTTTTTGTTTAAGATTCATTAAATGACCTCTTTGTTAAAGCTACGAGTAGACCATAGTTTAGGATAAATATTGGATTGAGAATCGCAACGAGAGTATCTTTCTTACCTGCTAGGTACAAAAGTGTACTACATGTACATACATTGAACACAAAAATCGTTTTGTCCTTTCATGTTCATTTTGAGACCCAATTGTAGGAAAACGGAACTGTTGCTGAGCTACGAACTGAGCTTTTCTTGAGATTCTGCCATAATTTATGATAAGTGTAAGCAAAATGAAAATATTTAATTGCTTCCAATGAATCGTAGATGTTGACTTCAGATCTATTCCAGTCTATAAGAGCTTGTTTGATGGCGTGTGGTAGCTCAATGCGAAAGACAGAAATTATATAAGTCAACTCACCATGCTCAGCTCAGCTCCAGCCCCATGCTATGGCACAGCGTTTGCAATCCCTAGATAATCACAGGTAGATATGTGAGCACTTCACTTTGGCAAGAGACGGTTTTTCACTGGGTATGATGCAGGAGTTATGAACTTGGGGTTTGAGAGTATTTATCACACGCGATTCACGTACGCTTCTGGAGAAAGGTACGGCTGAGACTGGCAGGCGAACCAGTGAGAGGCAGTATGATTTCTAACTACCCTCTTTTGAGCAATTTTATTAAAAAATAATGTAAAACGAAGTACCCTAGAAAGATGTGGATACCAACTGTTTCCCAATAATAATTGTGAAGCTTCAGCAGTATTCATAAACAGTTTTGGAGTTATAATGTTTCCCGTTACCTCCATTGCAGTTTTATGGATTAAACTCGATTCAATAATATTTTTGATACAAACAACGGTAATGTTTGAAACTTTCATCACTGTTCTTGACAGTTAGACAACTATATATAAGTACTGGCTATAATTATTAGATACCACAAACAGTCACCAAACATGGTTGTAAAATCTTCCATACCAAATCTCATTCAAATCGGTCCAGTAGTTTTGGCGTGACAGCGTAACAGACAGAGTTACTATCGCATTTATAATATTAAGTACCGATTTGATTTACTATATTACTAACTAGCGACCCGGCCCGGCTTTGCACGGTTATTTAATAATAATAAGAAATTGAAACACATAAAAAGTAGTTATTGTGACACAACTTTAAAAGTATAGTATTGCATATGAACTTTTTTGTAGATGTAATTGATCCTTTGTTCTATTGTCAACTTTATAATATTAGCTTAGATTAATTAATTTAATTATACTGAGTACTATTGCCATCTTATCATTTAATACTATAAGCTTGTCATTGGGAGAACTAGCCCTCATAACACAGGGAATCTTAGTATAAGGGCTAGTGATAAATATATAGTCTGTTTTTCAAAAATATTTTATTTCGTCTGCAACAATTTATATACGAGTATACTTTCTGTTCAGTTATTATTATTTGTAATCTGTACTATGTTATATTACTTACTACTATTTTTAAATACCTAAGACAAGATGAAATGTTTTGTTAGGTTTGTATGTTTTTGTGAAATAAAACTTATTATTATTATTACTATAATTTGAGGGTGACATTCTAGCCCGACACCCCACGGGCATAAACACTATAAGACTACAAAATCAAAAATAGGTACTTAAATCTCATCTCAATACTACACTACATTATTTTGGAAAACCTTTCACATTTTGCCAGCAATGTAATATTCTGCTCAAAGGTATTATCATACTTCAAACATAATTAAAGTAATTAAAAGACAAAAACTAGAATATCTCAATATTGGTTTTAAGATGAGTTGGTCGTAGACCACCTCCATTGTACGGACACAGCTGTGCAATGTGATATTACCTGAAAAACATATGTTCTTTTTTTCTTTTTATATTATGTGACGGAACAAGCTCGAGGCCCACCTGATGTTAAGTGGTTTCCTCTGCCTATAAGAGATGCATTTCGTCACAAGTGACGAATTGCACTGCGCCACTCACCTTGAGACATAGTTGTTAAGTCTCATGTGCCTGTAATTTCACTGGCTCTCAAGGACTGCTGCCGGAACACACCGTTAGATGCTTGGCGACAGATTTTCAACTTGAGGGTGGTCGCTAGCCAGGCGGGCATTCGCAAAAAGCCCTTCCACCATGCGGTGAAGCTCAAGCCCGCGGCGGGATTCGAACCATGGACCTGCTGCGCGGCAGTCCATAGCCAATGCCACTGAGTTATCAGTATCACTGCTTCAAATGTTCAGAAGGTTGGTAAAAATATGTTATTAATCGTAATAACTAAAATAAAAATAATGCTATATGCTAAATATAATAATGCACTAATAGTACACAACAAACAACATTTTTGCTTAAAAATGGAACCGCCTCCTATACTCAAAAGTGTGAAATAACTTGTTGAAGTTTTTTTTTACCCGTTTTAGTGATCCTTGTTACTTACGGGACCAATTGTTATTCACTGTCAATTACTATATCATCAAGTAACGAAAACACTCTTCAGTTAATGAAGTGTTACTAAAATGGCTGGACCGATTTTAATTAAATATATGAGACCACACGGGAAGCATCAGTTTTCAAATAAAAAAGAATCACCATAATCGGTTCACCCAATCAAAAGTTCTGAAGTAACAAACATAAAAAAAATACTCAAATCAATTTAAGAATAACTATAGAATAGAATAACTCCTCCTGATTTTTGAAGTCGGTCCAAAAAAAACAAAGAAATCTCCGTTCAATGTTTTTCTTATGATTATGATTTTACCGTACTGCATCAGCCCATCACCCATTACTCCATCTCATTACTGAGAACAGGCCTATACCTCTGAAATAGAGAGAAGCTATGCCCCACATGGATTTGGTGTAGTTTAGCGGACAGGCTAGTACCCAGGCCTAATGCAGAAGTTATCAGACCACCCAAAGAATTCCGAAATCCAACTACACTGGAACGGGCTCTCTAAAACACGCAAGCGCTCGTTTCGTTCGTGATTACACTAACGGTTATCCATCAATATTTTCTAATCCTAAGTGTATAGGTTCTGTTAAATGTACTTAATTTTATGTAGATGTTAATTATATTGTTAGTTTTAGGCCCCGTTTCAGAATGTCCTAATAAGTTTCGGGTTGCTATGCAACACATAAAATAACTGAATGATAAAAATGACAGTTAACATACAGCGCGGTTCAAGCATTAGCTTAGGATAGGCTAAATCGATGACTGTTAAACGCAAAAATTGTATTTTATTTATTAAATATGTTCTGGGTAGTAAAGCCGGAACTTAATCGAACATTCTGAAACAGGCTCTTAGTTAGTAAATCTAAATTATTAATTGAATAGGTACATATTTATAGATGTAGATTCACTGTTATTCTTTTGAATAAAGTTTGAGCATGTAATATAATAATGAAAAAGTACTAGCTTCTAGATGATAAAATTATATTAGTGCTCACCGCTATACGGTATGTTACAGAGTTCTTTATTTATATTAAAGGTCGGTGCTCCTTTAACCTGTTACGATTCAGATGAAGTGTTTTGAATTAGTTTTATATGAAAGAAGGCAGGGTGAAAATAATTATTCTCATTTAAAATTTAAAGTTCACTGAAAATTAAATTCAAGCGATCGCCAAAATTATATTCTAGTGATTGTTGCTTTAACTGGTAATATTATTAATGTGTGAGATCCTATAATATATACTTTTGATTTTGATGGTAGTTACGTTTATTTATCAAGCTGTTTTTGACTTCTACGGTTACACCGTCCATTTCTATTATACTTTGAAGTATTTAAGGCTATCATTGCCTCGAATCAGCTTCTTATCCTGATTTATTTGTTAAGAATGAGTAGCTGAACTAAGCTTCAAGCGTTTTATTAAAACTTTTAGAATCACGACACAAAAACTAGTTTCCATTTGAACTACGGATCTTACGAAATGAAATACAGCGAAGCGAAGACTCGATTACGTAGGCAAATAAGGCACTACGATTTCAAGATTACCATTTGTCTCTTTTAAATAAACACAACTTGAAATCGCCTCGAGTGCATTTCTGAAAGGACCAAGCCGTTTTACATACAAGTAATTGGATATCTCTTCAGACAGGCGGTTGGTCGACAGATGGCATATTCAAATTAAATTAACAAGGGTGTGCTAGGCTTTAAGACCCAAATCACTTGTACTGTCTTGTCTCAATCTTGTAAGAAGGTTGTGTAGATGAAGCTTTCGTATTTCATGTTGATGTGGAAGCGAGAATTTCGATTAGGTCAAATTAATGTTATGGTTATATAGTACTCCAATGTATTTTCACAGGGTTCCTTCATGTGTTCCGAATTACGTAGTTTTTTTATGCGTGATATGTTAGCCTTTGACCACTATTTCACCTGACGTTCGGTGATGATGTGGTCCAAGGTGTTGTTCAGGCTAACCTGGATTACTCGCTTTCAAAGACAGCTGCCGGAACACACCGTTAGGTGCTTGACGACATATTTTCTACTTGAGGTGGTAGCTAGTATTAGGGCATTCGAGAAATGCCCTACTACCATGCAAGAAACGTAGACATTTTATATAATTTATAGACTGGACTGCCTTGTAGGTCAAGTGGTGTAAATCGCTTCATTGTGATCTTGTCCTGGATTGGAGCCCCGAAATGTGAGCGGAACACAAGGAAGCGGAGCAGATGACTATCGAAACGTTAAGGTTTACTTACCTTTACCCTTGATTCGTTCGGCGTTTTTGAAAAGTAAGTTCCGGGGCGAGAACGTTCTCCCAGTGGAAAGTGTTTTTCGCAAATATCCCAAGAATGGCTGGATACACAAATTTAAAACTACCATACACATTTACACCAAGTCATACACTAAATATTTGGTTAACTCAAATAACGTAATTCGACATTTTGCTGCTGGGAGTACGCACACCATGGGGTGAGGGTGGGCAGCATTGCATTCTGAAGATTTGCTACCTTACACTGCGATCCCCAAGATGCCTGCCAATTGTGAAGATTTTGGTAAACCCTCTCTTAATGATTGTTCGACAGTGGACGATCCAGCTGATACTACATGGCTTGATGATATGTAAAGACCTAAGTATGCAAGATTCAATTTGTACTAAACTTTCAACTTATACGTACTTTCATTTTCAATTCAAAGCCTTAGGTGTTTAAATATTTGTTTCCCATTCATAACTTGTCTAATGTATTTTTCAATTAGTTTTGTTCTCGTGCAAGTTTTGTATATCTATTTTGTTTTTCCTCAGTTTTTTTGTTATAATTCTCTTAATGTATTATTGGAATCTTTTAAACGGTCTTCAGCACCTAGGTACATAAAGTTTTAAGCTATTATATATCTAATTATAAAAATCTCTAAATTTTAATAAATAAAAAAAAATCCATGCGAGATTATCTCTTCTGATGAAACAAAGAAGCTATACTTACATTTCGAAAGAAATTGAGTTATTAAAGTCAAACCAAGATAAGAGAAACACCTCCTTCATACTAAATGCACTTGATTGACTCATTTGCTTCAGTTACTGGTACATTTAACGCAAAGCATTTATTTTGTTCTCAGTAACAGCTTACGATAATTGCTGATACTTATATGTTATTAAATCCAGTTTTTCTCTATACCAAACAAAAATTACGATAAAGTACTTAAAATAAATGTTATATATGACTACAAAGCTTTATGTCGTCTATATAGGAGATTTGAAATTCAACATGTTTTTCAACATGCACGAGGCCCACCTGATATTAAACAGTAGCTTCTGCCTATAACAGATGTCTTACATTTCGTCACAGCTGACGAACCGCACTGCGTTTAACACCCTGATACAAACAGTTGTTAAGTCTCATACCTGTAATTTCACTTTACTAGCTCTCTAGGAAACTGCAGTCGAAACACACTGTGAACTGCTTGGCAACAGATTTTCACCTTGACGGTAGTAGCAAGCCAGCACGGTAGTAGCAAGCCAGCATTCACAAAGTGCCTTTCTACCATGTGGTGAAACTCAAGTGGGGATTGAACCATGGAACTGGGGCAAGGCAATCCATGCTTATTACCGCTAGGCTATCACTGCGTAGAAAGTTTAGGTTAGCATATTACTACCATGTTCCATCCAGGCACGTTTAGTTAACTTTAATAATAAACGTTATTAAAAAGGTGAGCAACGTTGTAAAGACTGCCCCCTATACAAACACTGGTCGCTAAACAGCAGTAATTTTATGGTTCAGCTGCTGTTTTATTGGTTCCGTTATTACCCACAAACATGCGATACTCTAATTCAATAAATTCTCTTTCGGTGCAATTATCGACTTTACTACCCCTTTGTAAAATAATACCAATGAAATTTTATGAGTTTAGTGAGCTTTAGATACTTAGGAAGGAAGGTAAATGTATTTATAAGTTGGCTGGTAGTGCAGGAGATTGCAGTTTTAAGTGGGTGGAATTACTGTGGGACGTTACTTCTGTACTTATTTATATCATATATATAAGGTAGGTGTGAGGTTACACGTAAAGTGTGACATTAGTTCAGTCCATGATTGACAACAGATTGACGACAAATTGATGGTGTAATGTGCCGAATGACTGATGGTTTGATGCGTCAGACATATCTAGACAGATTTGACACTCGTCACATATACCTAGTATTTTTTTAGTATAAAATTACTAGCTTTCAGGCTGCTGCTCCGCCAGTGCGTTTGTCGGTTATCTTGCTAAATCATTAACCTCTTTTTGCGCAGTTAGGTAAAACTATCCTATCTCCTTTCCCGGCAAACTATTTCCATCAGTACTAATATTATAAATTCGAAAGTAACTCTGTCTGTCTGTCTGTCTGTCTGTTACGCTTTCACGCCAAAACTACTGGACCGATATGAATGAAATTTGGTATGGAAATAGTGTCAGACCCGGGAAAAAACATAGGATAGTTTTTATCCAACTGTGCAAAAAGAGATTAATGTTTTTGCGCGATAACCGACATACGCGCGGGCGAAGCCGCGCCTGGAAAGCTAGTACCAAATATCATCCAAATCGGTCCAGTTGTTTTTAGGTTTATTCGTTGCATACAAAAATACAAATCTTTCCTCCTTATAATATAAGTATAGATATAAATTAAATTCGCCCCGCACGGTATGCAGAAAACACAGAGTTCGCAGCAAAATTTTTTTATGCATGATAGATTAGCCCTTGACCTCTATCTCACCTGATGGTAAGTGATGATGTGGTCGAAGGTGTTGTTCAGGCTAACCTAGAGAATTACTGGCTCTGGCGCGGGTATTTTCTTCAACTACCCGTTTTTGAGCTATGTATATCGTCTCGAACACGACAAATGCAACTTAGTCGAAATGTCGAAGTAAATACCTATGTAATTACTTCCATTTTTTATCGCAATTAGGTCCTGATAAGTAACTTATCACTTCCTAGTATTTCTTCCCATCAGACGATAAGAATCATCATATTCGGTTCACAGCATATGAAGATATGAGATAACAAGTTTAAAGCTAATTGCAAAATAAATCTTGTTTGTAGTACAGGGTAATATATATTTTTAAATAGTTACCATTCGCAAAGTCAGTAGTCCGTACTGTCTCATCTTTTACTTCGATTGTAAAATATAAAGGTTCTGCATCGACAAGGATATACGGGGCCCTTAGGGCTGGCCACAAAGTGATTTCTTGCAGTAACAAGAACCCCTATAAATTATAAAGTATTGATTCATATGATTCTTAATTCTACCCTTTTAATAGCTAGTAGATTATTTTTATATATATTGCAATTTTCTCTATTACCTAAACGCTTTGTTGTGGACGTGGTTAAATGAAGGTAGCTTTTAGGTTTTTATTATGAAAGCGTTAAATTTATATAGATGTCGATAACGATGTAGTATATAGGTACATTATGTGTTTTCACCAAACAAGCTTTGACAAGTCTTGTTTATTATTCGAAATCTGCGTGGAAAGTGCTTTTTTCCGCCTGTGCCACCCAAATGTCACAGGGTGAAGGGCGCAAGGCAATTCTTCTCCCGTGACGAAATGCATCTGTTTTAAGCAGAGGTTAGTTCGCTTAACATCAGGTTGGCTGTATTTGCTACAATATATCTTTTTTTTTTCATGCCTGATAGTTAGCCTTTGACCACTAGCTCACCTGATGGTAAGTGATGATGTGGTTGTAGATGTTATTCAGGCTCAACTTTACCTAGAATTATTGTACAGCTGTATTGGACAGCTGCCGGAACACACCGTTAGGTGCTTGGCGACAGATTTTCAACTTGAGGGTGGGTGCTAGCCAGGCGGCATTCGCAAAGTGCCCTACCACTATGCTGTGACGACTGCCATCCTAAGACGACAACCGGGACCGACGACGGCTTAACAATACAATACAATAACTCTTTATTGCAGACCAATTTACAAATTTTACATGTATTAAATAATAACAATAAAAACCCTTACAAAATGGTATTACAATGGGCGGTCCTTAACGTGCCCTCCGAAGCACGGAAGCACTCAGCAGTAATGTGTCCAGCGGTCACCCATCCAAGTAATGACCGCGGCGTACGTCGCTTAACTTTGCTTCAAAATAGCTAAGCAAACTTTGCTACGAAGACTTCTACCAGCATGAAGTCGATAGTTCCACTGCAGACTGGTATAAGATTTAAATACTTTACCTTTTTTGGTTTTACTTTATTAGTATATTTCACATTTATCTATATATTCGTACGTGTAAATTTTATACCTAGTATGTATATTTTTACAAAAATAAAAATATTTTACAATATTTGTGTTAGAAACAAGACAACATTTTCAATGATTTCAATAAACTTACAAATTTGATATGAATAACCCATGTAAGTAACTAACTAGTGTATCTACCTACATTTTAAAACGAACACAAAGAATCAAGACTTAAATTTCCATGCATGTGAACAAAATTAATTATACAATTTCCACTTAGTCATTGGTGTTATTGAAAGCAATGCCGGCAAGCTCACCCGTTATTTGTCCATCAAAATCTAACAAAACAGTAATTGACTTATGAAGCTATTTGCCAGTAGCTATACTGCTACATCTAGGATCGCAAACGTTACTGGGAGACAGTTATACAACTTTTACTAAAAAGCAAATTCTTTAAATAAAAAAAAAACACCACTCCGCTACTAATAATTATTATAAAAAGTGTCAGTTGGGATGATGTATGGATTCTAACGATACCCAGATTTTGTAAATTTATAAATTTGTTATAAAGATTTGTATTGTGCTCTTCAAGGCCGTCAATTTGTCAACCGTAATTGAAAAAGCCATATTGTTTTTTTAAAGTAAGTATAAGGTACTCCGTTTGTGTAACTCGGGGTCGAGAATCCAACGACATCAAAGTATATCGATATTTGTTTATACAATCGAAAGTTATGGTTGAATTAAAAAACTCACATAAATAAATACACATAAACATGAACTTTAAAAATAATTCTCCTTCTTTGGGCGATATTTTTTTATTTATTATTTACACATTTTGTAAATTGACCCATTTTTAGGCATTGACACATATTGTGAAGTGACCAGTTTTATTTTATAAATTGCTCATAAAAGTTTTGATTGTGCTCTTCAAGGCTATATCACAATTTGACAATCTTAATAGAAAAAGTCATATTTTTTTTGTATACTCCGCTTATAAATGTAACTCGGGATGACGTCAATAATCTAACGACATCATAGTATATCTATATCTGCTCAAGCAATCGAAAGTTATGGTTGAATGAAGAAACTCACACATGAACAATACAACTTTACACGCCGTTTTAGACATTCGTGTAATAAATGACACGTAAGAGTGCGTTATCGATACAGCAGATGAAATTTATGTACCGTCTCACGGTTATATATTGCAAAGAGAGCTTCCAATCAACTACGCTATGATGAATAACCTCTAACGAATTTGTTGTTATCATAATTGAAGTCACTTGTTAGTGATTTTAGACAACGTTGCCGTCGGTCAGCGGTTAATGAGGATCGATGACTTTTGGCACCAATTATAAGTGATGAAGATGGAAAAGTACGCTACTGATAGTGACTGGGTGTTATAAAAGAAATTTTCTATAGATATAGCATACGAATAGCTGATAAGCTAGCCGTTGACTACTATCTCACCTGGTCGGTAAGAAATGGTGATCGAAGATGTTAAACAGGTTAATGCAAAATTACCAGCTCTCAATTACGGTTGTTGGATAGCGAAAGCGTTGCTTTTTATCCATCTTCAAAAAAAGGAGGATGTTCTTAATTCGCCTGTTTTTTTTTTAATGTTTGTTACTTCAAACTTTTGACTGGGTGAATCGATTTTATTTATTAGATATTGTTTTTTTTATTTGAAAGTTGATGCTTGTCGTTTGCTCCCATTTAAATTTTAACAAACTCGGTCAAGCGTTTTTTACACTCCAATGCCTGAAAAATATTTTCCTATCTTGATGATATAGTCGTTGACAGTGAATGACAATCGATTCCGTAAGTAGCAAGGGTCGCTAAAAAGAGTGAAATTCTTTTTTTTACAAAAAATTGAACCGACTTCAATTCTCAAAAGTGTGAAATAACTTGTCGAAGTCGGTACCATGCCCACAGTATTGTGATAATAGGTACTTTTGAACTATCATGGTAACGACTTCAACAAGTTATTTCACACTTTTTGAGTGTTGAAGTCAGTGCCATTTTCGGTAATTTTTTTTTTTGAATCTCTGAGTGGGTATGGATCCACACAAACATTCATAAGCAGCCCATGAGGGTTAGATTTTTTAAGTAATAAAAAATATTTAAAAAAAGTCGTTTTTTTTTTCTCAGTAAACACGAAGCATCTACAGGAGGTCATAACTGAGTGCTTGACTGCCGTCTGTTAATTTGTTTAGCAGGAAATTTAGAATACTAACTACAAATAATAAATCTAATGACAATTAGATTTATTATTTGTAGTTTCTTAAGTGTTTCAATAAAATATTTATGTAATCATTTCTAAAAATATTCTGTAAATATATATTATTATTAATTGTATGAAGGTTTTCTTCAAGAAACGCCTAAGTCACTAATAAGATAGTGAGTCTGTTAATTAAATTCGTAGTGCTAATCCAGATTTTAGTACAAAAGTACCCGAGAGATGGCGATATGCTTCCCTTCTAATACATGGGACCCTAATATCTGAAACATAGGCACTTTTACCTTTGTATATAATTTTTTTATACATTATTACCTCATGTTGAAATTTTGTAAAAATCTTATTTAGGTTTAAAAACAGTGCATTACTTAAACATGTCGTAGTAAATTAATAAATACGCTTTAAAAATGCTATATATATAATTTCTTTACATTAATTACTGTGCAAGCCAAACAGTGTTCTACAAGCCAATTGCAAGTTGCGAGGCTTCAACAGGTTGAGCATCCACGTCGGTCCCGGGTTTCAAGATAATCACCGGTTTCCGAGATCGCGCAAAACAAACATACAGACTGTAATGATCGCTTCTCGTAATATCGCATGCACCGTATAAAAGTAGAAGAAATTATCAAGTGGAAAATTTTACGCTAAAATATTTATCATCTTCAAGGATAGGACTGACCTAATCAGTTAATTAATAACATTCATTTATAACATCAGAAAAGTTTTACTTCGTCTGCGGCAGCAAAATTGTTGGTACATCCGATCATACAACTGTTTTGATAGAAAATGAAAGTAAACTTTCCACAATCTATTTATAAGGCTTAAATAGGTTTGGGTACCTTCAACCTATGGTTTGGGTACCCTCAACCTATTTAAGCCATATAAATAATAGCATATATCCCGCGGGTTTTGAAATACATACCGGTTTTGAAGATCACGCAAAACATACACAAACTGTAATTAATTATCCCTCTACCTAAAATATTTTCTAAGTACTTAGTACATGCGGAAAATTGTTTGTACTTACCTAGGTAGTGAAACAAACATTTGAAAAGGAGACAAGAAATATATAATAGCCTGAAGATCCACACATCATGACATCACATTTGTAGATAATATTGTGCGCCCAACTGCAACTGTGTCAGTCAATTTCAAGAGTAAAAGAATAATACATAATATTCTGCACATTACAAGACCGGCAAAGGGCCGGATTTCCCAAACAAACCAACTACCAAAATTATTTATACCGCGAGCATTATTTTGCTAGACTATGCTATATATTATTCAGGTTTGGATAGTATTTATCTACTTTCGTCGACATATATTTAAAAAAACTTATCAAAAATTGAATAAGTTTGTCATAACAGAATGAATAAAAAAATATTGTGTGGTTCCCAGAAGAAAAATTAAAGTATATAATTATGTTCACAATTTCACCTAACTTTTCTGCTACGCCAACGTGACGTCATAAACACTATATAGCCCTACTGGAAGAATTTTCGACACGTTATAAGCACAGCACTTCATCAGGAGGTCTTGAATCTATGAGCGCACGAACGAGAAACACCGCACATATTGGGTAAATGGCATCCATACAAATCAGAGTAAAAGTACCAACTTTTCATATACTAAGGTAACGAATTAAATATGATTAATTTGACCAACACCAAGCCTTGTTTCTGACAACAGCAACTTCATCCCAAAGCACATGATTAGACTCCGTGGTAAGACTGGTAAGTATATTCCCTTCGTCAGCGTCATAGATAAACAAGTTCAGCGTAGGTCATATTCGTTTTTTTAAGGTTACTTAAATTCATTCAGAGTAATTCTATTAAGTTCCCATACTGTTATACTTTTCAACAGTCAATGAAATAGTTAGTATGGATGCCACAGATTAACATTGAGCCAGTACAGCTAATGCCTACCCACCTGAGATAGGTAGGCATTAAAGGTAACAAGTTGCCCACCATACTTTACCACTATAAAAGAAATAAACGTTAATTTGTTGCAATTAACATGGAAATGATGTTGACTAAATTACAGGTTCAGGTATTGGCAAATTGAATTTTGTTACTGAAAAAGTTCAGTGTAATTTTAAAGTATTTAGAGGGACCTATTACTTCTAATAATTAAATGCAGTTAACGCGTTGTAAGAAGAAAATAAATGGAGGAAGTGGTATATTTGATTAAAAACTATAATTATGCCTAACTTAATTTTTATACACGATAAAAAATTAAATATAGCTACATTTTAAAAATATATTTTTTAGCTTAAACAGCAAAACTAGATTTTGCTGCTAGTTTTTAACACTCAAACATTTTCTGCTGAAAGTGGTTTTATTTTTAATATTTTTACACGACTGGCCAAAAAAGGATAGTTATGTTTTCAGGGTTCATGTATGCATGTTTGTGAGTGTCTTTATTCCACCATAGCTTCTAAACGGTCTAACTGATTTCAATGTAAGATATATCGTTTGATTTGCCTTGACAGTGCAAGTAATACTAGGTACAAAAATTAAATAAAAAACAATCCTGCAGATTTTGGACGCAATATTGTGAGATAAAACATATATTTTTCGTCTACTGGGGTATCAAAATGAAAGGCTTTAAAACACGAGTCCATAAATATATGTAACTAGTAGTTTTAATTTCAATGGAACGATAAAACTTTTAACGAAAATAAATTATATGCATTTGGGTTTTTTAATTTATGCTTTTTATTTTTGCAGTAACGCATGCTCCACAGCTAAAATTACAACGAAACGAAACAATATAATCATGTATTTCTATTATGTGATTGTGATGGAACAAGCACTAGTCCTACCTGATGTTAAGCTGACTAACCTCTGCTTATAACAAATGCATTTCGTCACACGTGAAGAGACATGGAGTTGTTAAGTCTCATGTGCGTGTAATTTTCTGGCTCTCAAGGACTGCTGCCGGAACTGACTGTTAGATGCTTGGCGACAGTTTTTCTACTTGAGGGTGGTAGCTAGCAGGCGGGCATTCGCAAAATGCCTTACCACCAAACGAAGACTGCGGTAATGTGTGAAAAGACTAGTATGGAGGAAAATGCTAACCATTCAGGCATAAAAAAAACATTTTCTTTGGCCATCCTGTATCACTTCTACGTCTTTCCACATTCTCCACACGCATTTGTATATATTATTTTCGTCCTCATATGACCATACCATGCCAATATTCTAGCTACGAGTACATTCATAAAATTAAAATAGACCTTGCAGGTTACTCACGATGGTAATCATAATAAATCACGTAACGAAACGAAAGGTGTTTTAATCGTAATAAAGATTATTAGTTCAATCAAAAGCAGTCGAAATGAATTATTGAGCGCAATAAGTATGAAATTAAACATGAAACGAATTAGCACGAAGTGAATCAAATATTCGCTAGCACGATAGTTATTAAATGTAATTTGTTTAGGATGAGGTATCAAAGTTGTGTTGAAATTATGATTTTCAATCTACTATCGCAAAGGGCGGCAGATTCCCAAGTCGACCAATGTCTCTCTTATGAATATTTATGTATTACCTAGTCATATAACATAATAATAATAGAACCTCGTGAAGGCCGAGAAAGACAAAGTCAGCAAGTACCTTGACTTGGCTCACGATGTAATCGCCATGTGGGATGTTGACTCGACGATCCGATAGTCGTTTCAGCGAACGGCCTAATAGCGAAGAGCCTCGACCAACACCTCAAGACAAGAGGCTCTCACTAAACGGTTGGATCAAGAGTCAGATGCAGAAGGCAGTGATACTCGACACGACACGCATTGTCCGAAGGTTCCTCTCTGCAGCCCTAACCGTTGGTAGCTTGGGCCCGGCCTCGCTGCCAGCGGCATCCTAATTTTAATTTTTTAATAATAATTGTTTATTTTTTATATGTTATTGTTATTATTTATTATTTTTAGGCAAAATGCTATACTAACAAAAAATCTGTGGGAAATTTGAATTGGCTACTATTTCCATTTCCCATTATACAGCTCTTTGAAGGTTTTTTGTATTTTTTTATTCCGAACTGGATAGCACTTGACCACTTTCTCACCTGATGTTAAGTGAGGATGCGATCGATGATGGAGCGCGCTTAGCCAGAAGATACCTATTCACTCTCGTTTTAAAGACTCCAATATTGTACTTAACTGGAAACACAGACTCAGGCAGGATGTACCATTCCATGGCGGTTCGTATGATGAACGAAGAAGCAAATCGCTTCGTTCGGGTAAATTGAATATCAAATTCAAATTTATTTATTTGCTAGATATAGGTACATTAAACAGGTCTTATGTTAAAAGGATGTGTTGCTCTATATCTGACCCTTCATGGCGTGCAAATTATGGATTCAATACAATACAAATATAACTTAAAATATAATAAAAATATATCCACCATATAGGGTGGCGCTTCTGAGTATCCCTGGATGTTTGATTATAGAATGGGGATAGAATGAGTTGGACGGACGGAAGGACAGACGAGGCTTATTATTAATGTCCCATTTTCTAGTACTGAACCCTGAAAAGCCCTTCGACCTTGTAATGAAAAGCTCAAGTCCTAAGCCGGGTTTGAATCAAGGAATCCAAGTGCGACAGTCTATAACTGTTGCCACTAGGCTATCACGGCGTCCAATACTTACCCGAAAAAAAGTAAGGGTTTACAATAGATAATTAAACTACATTCGATTTCATTATACTTGAGTAGGTACTAATATTTCGAAGTTATACCACTTTATTACGAAGTGGTAAGTAAGGCCTTATATTTTTACCTTATCAAGATGTAATACGTATCATTTATTATATACCATAACATTGGTAGGTTACCTCCATACCAGGGTACCATAACCTCTTGATTCTATTCACATTGAGTCTTTTTTCAGATCACTATTTTGAATCTATATCAGATTTACTGAAGCAAACTGAAAAAATATATTTTGAGACGAACCTATAATATACTATTCATTTGTTTTGTATACTGTTTATACACTTTAAATCTATTTTTTTTAATGTTATTGTGCCGTAACAAGCTCGAGGCCCACCTGGTGTTAAGCGGTTACCTCTGCCTATAACAGATGGATTTCGTCACAAGTGACGATTTGCACTGCGCCCGTCACCTTGAGACATAGTTGTTATGTCTCATGTGCCTGTAATTTCACTGGCTCTCAAGGACTGCTGCCGGGACACACCGTTAAGTGCTACGACAAATTTTCAACTTGAGGGTGGTCGCTAGTCAGGCGGGCATTCGCAAATAGCCCTTCCACCATGCAAATCTTTTTCTGTTGCTTATGTAAGGCCTACTAACTTAATATATGCTAAAGTTTGTGACTGTGTATTTGTTACCTCTCACTTTACAAACGTGTCCGTTCAATTCAAGTTTATTAAGCATCAAAAATATTATTTCGCACTATAAGACTTTATATACCCAATAAAGTTTAAGACACTATAATTAACAGCAAAATACCTTTTTACAATAAGGAAAAATTATAAACGCTGTATTAAATTGCGTTTTGTTTTACGGTGTAATTGTTATTTTAGCACATTTTAATGCCCCCTGGCATTCAATAAATGAAAGGACAAAATGATGAATACCATCTCTTTATAATTTGATGAATATAGGAAAAATATTAATTGAGTTCTTATTCTCAATTAGATGTAATAAATTGAATAATTATTTCATAAAAGGTTAATTTATAATTTTAAATATATCATCAATGTATCTAAAACCCACAAAATTAAAATTCATAGGTTGGTACAGAACACGCCTTAATTTAAATAAAAGAGCGGGAATAAAATTTCGTGGCTGGCGTAAAGAGTTGAATAACTTAATAGTTATTTCAATCTATTCCTGTTTATTATTTTATCTCCTAAAGTGTTCTCGCTGTTGCAGTGAAAAGTTATGTGTTTTTTAGCAAAGTTTTTGCATCTCGCCACACTCAGGATTCAACTTTAGAATCACTCGTTACGCTTGTGATTCAATTATTGAGTCCTTCGCTTGCTCCGAATTCAAAATCAGCACTCGCAGCAAAAAACTACTTTGCTTTCTTGTTGCACAAATAACTATTTTTCATAATTCATATTAAAATATTAATAGCCTTTGTATATTCTCTTCAAATTCCAATTAATATTGCTATGCTATACAATCGAGCCATATTTTGATTTATAAATTTTATAAGGCATCTTAAATGACTTACTTAAAATTAAATTTTGATATAGCTATTAAGTAGTTCTTGACGGTAGGCTAATTGATAACTTAGGAACGAATAGTAATATAAAAAAATACATTAGCATTACAAAGAACATCTCCATATGACATCTATTAAAAGTACTTTTAAAAGACGAAAACATTTTAGAAGTGCTCCTAGCGAAGTTTGCTTAGGCGTTCTTAACCGATCAGCAAAGTTAAGTCCAGGCAGTCAAAAATAATTCCCACGCTAGCTCCGCCCATGCGGCGCAACGATCCCCGCTGCACCGAACGACGCGATGTGCAGCGGCGCACGCGTCTCGCTTATAAAAATATTTGTGTACTTGAAATTAGATTCACGAACACAGATACCATTGAGACGATTTCAACTTTTTTTATAATCTTATTCACGTGACGCATTTCGATACATAAAGTAACTTTGTATACTGAAATTGATGTCACGTTTGTATTTTTATCAACATTACTAATATTTCTTAGTAAGAAATTGATTATTTGATTTACTTTCCAAAATTATTCTTACGGTCGACAGTAGCTTATAAAACTAAAGCCAAAAGTTTTACTTTTTACAATATGATCATGTCTGCTCGACTTTATTGGTATATATTATTATGTATGTATGTATTGGTATATATATTATTCATATTTAACTGACTTCCCAAAAGAAAGAGGGTTCTTAAATTGACTTGTCTATTTTTTATTTTATGTTTGACCACACATAACTTTTTTACTGAACCTTACAATCTTGAAGATTATTTATTTGCTAGTACAGTTTAACTCTTAATTGGTTTCATTTTAATTTCATCAACATGGGTCGAACGGTTTGCCAGTTACAGTCAAACTTACTAAAAAGTAATTTGCCAAAATGCCTTGACGATCGCAGTGCTTCTAGCAACGAATGTAAGTGGCAACTATGAATATAGATGAAAGTTATTGTTAAATAGTGATAAAATCTATAAATAATATGTGAATAATAATCTCTCTAGTAAAGTCTGTAGTCATCAGTATATCAAATAACCTGTCTAAGTCAGTTACATGAGCACAAAATTGAGATCATATTGCACCGATATCAACCAGTTAGTTACCAGACTTTTTAATTAAAAAAATTGTTTTCAAGTCTTTTTTTTTCTTTGCTATGTTGTTGTGTCGCAGTCTCTGTGTTTATAGAGAAAACATATTGCACCAAACCAAAATAAAGTGAGACAAGGGTCGGAATATGATGATGGTACATATCAGCCCAAACGGCACGATATATATTGATAAATGGGGGGTGTTTTTAAATTCTCCGTAGTAACGAAAGTGATTTCTACTGATTAAACTTACTACAAAAATTTCATTACCCCTTGGCGTGGACGATAATTTATGAATGAATCAACATTGTTCTCAGTATCTTGGAATGCGATTAATCAGATTACACATCATTAGAATAAAGTAAAATACCATCAAATTGAATGAGCATAACATTATATTATATTCGGTGAATATGGGTACAATTGATCTGAAATAAATGGATTTGATTTGATTAAATGTTAGTTGTGGCCAATATATTTTACCATGACTCGTCATACAAATATGAATTATAGTTTTTCATAACTGTGCTACGGTACACGTTCCCATAATAATATAAAGTAGGTTGTTTTTTTATTGCTATCATATAATTTTTAACTAATAATTACTAATGTTGAAAATATGTTCGTATACATCCTATTACGTTTTATTTTTCAGTTACACTGGTGAACAGAAAGGTGTTATTTTACTACCACTCTGCTTTTAGATACCAACTATGGTAAAAATTAGATAGACCAACCAGATATAGATCTAGCCACTTCTAAACAGCAGGATAAGATTTTTTACCAAACTTGCAGAAGAGTCTATATACGCAATTGTAATGGCCTTAAACTTAGGGTTTTTTAAAAATAACACAACTGCAGAAACATTGTAGACAACATGTTATACAAGCTTCTTTTAATGCAACATGGCAGATAAGTGAGAGAGTGAGTGGCACTGGAACAGGTGACTAAATTAGACATTTAAATAAAAACAGTGGATTCTTAGATTGTTAGTAAGTGGTTATAGACAAATTAAGTTAAGATGTATATAAATTAACAAAAAATCATTTATGAAATAAAAAATATATTATTTTCAATTTATACAGTATTAATGATTATACAGAATTAATGATATGCAAAAGTGTATATGAGAAATAACGAGTATCGGAACGGAAAGTCAAGTTTTTTTTCAAGTTTGCAGTCCCCCCGATCGTCACCCTGTGACCACGATCACTGCAAAGTGTTTGAAACGTCAGGACAAAAATAATGATAAATATACGCGATTTAAACAACCGTTAAAGGTTGTTTAATTACTATGTGTAACAATCGCGAAAACCTAAGACAACATTAAGTCAAGTCTTCTTTTTATGGCGGGAGGAAGTACTGAAGCATTTGCACTTTGATGTTGCAAGTCACCCTCGACAGCCTCCTCTTGATTTTATCTTTTTCTAGAAGTATCCGCATATTCTTGATCCCGGATCAGTCTTTTCTTAGGGTGGTGGGGATTGACCAGCTCGGGCAGAAGGGAGTTCATATAGAATGTGACTAGTTTTGTCTCCATTTTTTTCGTCCAAAATTCTTCATCTTTTTGTAGCATTTCTATTTTTAATTTGTTGTCTCCATACTACACGGCAAATTAGCATTTAGTTATATTACAAATGTTTTTTTTTTTATGCCTGATAGGTTACCCTTTGACCACTATCTCACCTGTTGGTAAGTGATGATGTGGTCGAAGATGTTGTTCAGGCTAACCTAGAATTACTGGCTCTCAAGGACAGCTGCCGGAACACACCGTTAGGTGCTTGGCGACAGATTTTCTACTTGAGGGTGGTAGCTAGCCAGGCGGGCATTCGCAAAGTGCCCTACCACCATGCAAAATGTGCATTTAGCCTTCAGTTTTATAATATCAATCAGATTTTTGATTGATATATATACCTGCAAAATACATTTTACAGACAATCAGTTACCTGAAGCCTTCAGAAAAGCAACTGTACATTTCTGTTTGTCCGACAATCAATTTCGCACAATTTGTAATATAATTTGTAAGGATAAATGTCGGGAGAGCAGTCGAATGACACCTGTCAAAAATCCAAAATGGCGATTTCAACACGGCCACCATACAAATTGCTCCGCCCCTGCTGAAGCTCGGCCTTCAGAAAGGGGGTGTTGAGAATATGAATAAATGAATTTAAATACATAAATTCAGATAATTTGCACGTCAGATTTTTTGCACGTCAAGAGTACAACATCGCTCTTTACCATCTATCTAATACCCTAATAACCGAAAAGGGGGTGAAGGCAAGTATAATACGTATCAACGATGGCATTCGCAAAGGAGTATTGCTTCAGATAGGAGGCCGGCCATAAAATTTCAGTCTTACTCCGCACAATTATGTCAATGCGTTGTCTTTTGTGTAGGTACTCAGAAAAAATATATTGTTTATACCGATCCTACAGAGGTGTGACAAGTGCAGGGCGATAATAATGTAGTTTTTTTTTCAGTGTAAAAAAGAAAATTTCATTGTATTTATACATTTATACGTTATTTTATTTAATTTTACCTGCTGCTCTGCTATGGATAGGTCAAAATAATTTTTAGCCTAATATAGGTAGTATATAAAATATTTCCTTTACGAAATTTCCTGTGAATAAAATTTGCAAATTTAGCAATACTAAAGTATTATGTTCAAAGAATTACTCACTTATTTTCGTGTAGTGGAAGAACAGTCTAAACTTAGAATATGAGATGGCGACTCCGACAGTTCTCCCTGTTCCGAGTGATCTCGGACTTCGACTGATTTATTATTTTTTTTCCTGAGAAAGAAGGTGCATTTTTGAGCACAGTCTTTTTTATTATACGAGTATATACACAATCTATTTATTCCACTCTATTATTTTTGTATAAATCGATACTTATATGTACATGTCTAAGTGATAAAATGTATATTTAAAAGTACCTATGCAGGTGACTTTGTAGATAATCTCTTGAATATATACCTACTTGCCTGATTCTGAATATTCTTTCATTGATATAAATCTACATCTAGTCTTGAGAGACATAAAGAATGTTCGATGTTTTATTGCGATATACATACCCACCAAACCAAATGCTTTGATTTGCTACGCTTGTGTTATTATTATTTAGCAACACTCAACTCCTTTTACGGTTGAACGGCAGCTGTACTTTAGAGCCAGATAATTTTAGTTTACACCTGTTTGGCACCTTCAACCACATCACTTACCATCAGGTAAGACCATAATTATACATATACCAGATATTATTATAGTACCCTACTAATCATACTTAGATTAGTACGACATATAGTTATTTTACAGCTCCATTACAGTACTATAGGAAACCTAGTTGGTATAGAATCTCTTAGTTCTGTCGAGATAGTATGTTTCATGAATAGAATAAACACAAACGAATATTAAATTTGCATAGGTGCAATAGGTAAAAAAAAACTGAAATATTATACGCAAAGTCTTTGTATCGACTCTTCTGCTTCCTTTTTTTATTTTTTAGTTATCTTTATTTCCCATATTGATTGATATACCTACCAAGATACGTATTTATACTGCTCAGGTGATAGCGCGCGAGCGACAGGTCCACGTCCAACGGCGTACAGCGCGGCACTGAAGGACAGCTCTTACGCATTGATTTTATTTCGTAAGCGTAAGCTAATAAGGTTGAATATCGAATCTTCCGATTGACCGTAATCCTGCACAGAACTAAAGGTCGTAAGTCTAAAACACAATTTAATTTATTATGAGAATACTAATAACTCTAGGTAAATTTTACTTTTACAGTGGATAATAAACTACATTTCCTTTCTATGTGTATTTATTATTGATATGTAACTGACGTAGTTTCCAAGAAAAATCCAATAATTTAAAGAAAAGGCTTCATTTAAAAAAATTAAAACTATCGAGTAAATTTCTTTCAAATGTGTTTCTGTCTTAACAACGGATAGAAAAAGGTTTGAAAATCAAATATTTAAGTTAACGTGTCGATTGCATATTTAAGTTGGTTAAAAAAACTAGTCGAATGAGAGTATTTTTTCCGCAGCCTCGTCTTAAGCAATATCCGCCGCGGTCATAAGTTGGATGGGGTCCGCTTCGAAGGGCGCATTACATAAGCTGTTAGTCCCAGCTGTTGTCTAAGGATGACAGGTGATATAGCATAGGGGCCGGACATTTTCCGAATGCCCAACTTGCTTGCTACCACCTTCAAGTAGAAAATCTTTCGCCAAGCAACTAACGGTAGCAGCTGTCTTTAAGAGCCAGTATTTAGTAATTAAGGTTATCCTGAATAACATCTTCCACCATACATCACTTACCATAAGGTGAGATTGTGGTCAAAGGCTGGCTTAGAAATATAAATAAAATATATTCATTGAAACGTTTATCCCTCTATACACTTAAGTAAAGTTAATTCTCTTAATAAATTTCAACTCAATATGGAAAATACTGGAATAAACGGTACCTACTTGTATACCTAGAACATACTGAAATGTTTTACTGAATACATAAAGATAAATCACTTGTAATCTAAATGTCACAACGCTCACAACAGCGAAAATACTAGACGCATCTCTATCAACGACGAGATAGATATCCCATAGAATTATCACATAAATCAGCTGAGGCAATGATTAATGCCGAGACGATGAGAGTCCAGTAGTTATAGTAACGGTTAAACGTAATTAAATTGATACTTCCGTATACAGCAAACGCTTCAAGACATGTCCTAAGAAGGGGAAAAGAACATATTGCAAAGAAGATATTGTATCTCAGTACGTTAAGAAAATATCATATGGAAAATATTTTACCAAACTAATTCAAAGACCAAACGCTTTTTCGGCAAAAGAAGAGTGCTATAAGCTATTTTACAATGCTTTTGTTTGCATCTTAAGATTGTAGATATAACCCCAGTTTCGATGATATTTTTAATAACATAAAATATCATAATAATTTTTCGATTTTATGATCGAGATAAGCATGATCTTGAAATGAAATTCTCGTGAGTTTCACACATATTTAAATATTATAAATTAAACCGGCAAAACACTCACGTTGGGGATCGAATACGTCGACCCGGGTTTCGAGCATATCAGATGCTCATCAACAGGGCGAGTGCGCAGCTGCGTCTGCATGATCTTGTGCTCGCAAAGTCAATACCTCCTATGCTTCGTGTTGAAATAAAACGCGCCCAAATTCTAAATATATAAAAGTATAACATTTATGAGGTTACGAGGTTATTAAGCTTAACAAGAAAGTATGGCGGAAATGTCACTAGATATATTTTTACATACATATTTTAAATATTTTAAATATTTATAATATAATGTTTTGCTCAAGATATATTTTTTGTATTTAATCAATCTCTCTGTGTTCCATATAAAAGCTAATAATTTTAAGTACGTAAAAACTAACAAAACTTGTCCGATCCGGCAATTAAACTCAGGACCCTGTGGTTTAGGTATTAGGTATTTTAAAAAGTACAACGAAAATCAAGTACATTTCATCAAATGTATAATTAAAGAAAAATCTGTTTACAAGTTCATCATAGTATGTAGCAGCTTGTTCTTGAGACCCATTCCCATGCAGTCTTGTTAAGACTGATGACTTACACGCAAAAAAATATAACAGAAGATCGGGTCAGTTTTGCTCTCCAAACTGTTAATATAAGTTCCAGAACAATTTTGAAAGCTGCGAAAAAAATTTAAATGAGATATTACGTAAGCTTATTTTTTATTTATTTTTTTATGCCTGATAGGTTAGCCTTTGACCACTATCTCACCTCATCGTAAGTGATGATGTGGTCGAGGATATTGTTCAGACTAACCTAGAGGTACTGGCTCTCAAGGACAGCTGCCGGAACACACCGTTAGCTGCTTGGCGGCAGATTTTCAACTTGAGGGTGGTAGCTAGCCAGGCGGACATTGGCAAAGTGCCCTACCACCATGCTGTAACGACTGCTATCCTAAGACAGCAACCGGACGTTAAGCCTTCCGTGCTTCGGAGGGCTTAACGTGCCCTGCGAAGCACGGAAGCGCTCAGTAGTAATGTCACCAGCGGTCACCCATCCAAGTCATGACCGCGGCGGACGTTGCGATCGATTCAGAATGGCTAAGCAAACTTAGCTACGAGCGCTTCAAAATATTATACGAAGTACACGAATAGTAAGTTATACAAAAGTCATTTAACTTTGTATGCACTCATCGATAGACCTTGAGCATTTGCATGTAACTTCTAACAAATACAAGTTACACAATGGCTATTGCAGATGGAGTAGATTTCATAACAATAGAATTTGCCAATGTTTATATACACACCAACATATACGGCATATGTATATATTCCAGCCTCCACCACGGTGGTCCGCGTGCCAAGCACGTTTCTTGTATTTCACGACGTTAATTTCAAAATTAGCATCAGTAAACAAATTGCTGCAAACTGTTTGCTCTCCCCTTCCGACAAAAGACATGCTAATAACCACAATACAACGTGAATTAACGAAAATAAAGCTACAATTGCAACCAATAAAATTAACCTTAAATATCTTTGTTTCTCACTCATTAACCGTATTTTTTCATTGAGATTTTTGTTACCAGACCACACAAAGATAAAACTGGTAGTATGGTAGCACGTTGCGTTTCGTTTTGCATATTTTCTGCATTACTGAGCAAAAATCTTTTGTCAATATTGTCTCTTCGAGTCATTTGGCAAAATGACGGTGTCCATCTACTGAAACGCAAAATGCAAATGAAGTTTTGTCTCGAGGCGCTCGCTTCATGCTTTTCCTTTGTTTCTTTAATAATCAATATCCTTTTAATATAGTATGACGGTATAAAGTTTCAAGTTTATGACGCTCAACTGCCAAGATTTTTAATGATGCAGACAATAAATTTAGCTGCAGAAAGGAAAGGAGTAAATCTTTGGCGCGACTGCTGTGTATAGCACATAAATTATAATTGGAGGCCGTTTGTAGTCTTTAAATTAAAACAAACGAATGGACTTGCAAAGCGGTGAAATACTTTAATTGATTTTTTATACTTAATAGTTTGTTGTAACTTAGCGGTGGAGCATTGTAGTAGAAAACTATGCCGGACGAAAACCTGTATCTTCATTGATTGAAAATATTTTTCATGATAAAATTAAATACCTAAATACATCAGGCTAATAGTGTCTTTATAGAAGAGCGATTATAGCTATGGACTGTCGGGCCTCATGTTCATGGTTCCATTCCCTGGCTTGAGATGGTACAAAAGGTATTTTGCGATTGCTTGTCTGGCTAGCTACCACTTTCAGGCAGTAAATCCGTTCGCCTACACCTAACAATGTGTTAGCAGTCGTTGAGAAAAAGAACTTGCAACATATTATATGATTTGAATTCCTATGTAACAGCATCAGGTTTATGGTGCGATTATGTTTTTTTTGTGTATTTATAAATTTCGATAAGATATACATAATCCCCTAATTTCTTGCTACAGCATCAAATATACTAATATGATAACTATACTATGAAAATCAACAGATAATAAATACCTCTTTATATGTTAATTAGGAGCAGCAACCTTATAAGGTCAAAATAAAGTCGCCATTTTAAGCAAAATGCTAGTCTGAAACTCAAAATTTAAACAGTTATTATTTCACTTTCTGTGTTAAATTATCCAAAGGCAAAATAATATAAACTTTAATACAAGACCTTGACATAAGGCGAGATTAGACTAGCTCAGTTACAACGAAAAAGATGTCAGAACATACGTTGAAGTCTAACAAAGCTTTTTAATATGTGCACACGCCCCGAGGCAAGAGTTTATTTACATACAGCCGCGGAGCAATATAATTCAATGCGAGTTTGTTTGTCAGTGTGTATTCTGAGATATGAAATAAGGATACAGTTGCCACATGACCTTGTAAGAAATATTTTTTAAAGGTTACTTAATCATGTAAGAAAATATTATGTACAATAAGTTTTCTTTAGTTATTCATAGATTTAAAACAGTTTGTTTGCCTAAGAAAATAGGGCTAACTATAACAGAGCAAATTCATAGTATTTTAGGGAACACTTTTTCCCATTTGGACTGTTAAAGATGTATATAATGAGGTATATCAGTTCGTATAAAATTTGCCTTGATATAAGCTATTGTTATTTATTTATTTTATATAAATGCTATAGCAGTACTTTCACAATATTTTTCAATCTAATTCTTAATTTAATTTCTTGTTTTTTATTACAATAAAGTACTTTGATACACAGTGTACACATATCTGCAATTTTCCCTGCAGCTACACATATACTCAAAGCACAAAAAAGTAACAAGTATTAATTATTTAAATATTAAAAAAACCCGACTGTAATTTATTTATTTTCGATAAGCATTTTATCGTTCCATTCAAATTAAAACTGTACGTTTTATATATTTATGGAATCGTTTTATAAAGCCCTTCATTTTGAAACCCCACTCGATGGGTTTGGGATAAAAAACATTTTTTTGTCTCACAATATGGCTCTAAAGTCCGTCAATTTGTTTTTGTTTACTTTATGTACCTAGTGTCAACTAGGCTATTAAGACAAATCTAATCATATATCTTTAATTAAAATCGGGTGAACCGTTAGGAAGTTATGATGAAATAAAGAAACTCACAAACATACATACATACATGAAGCCTGAAACATAACTCTCGTTTTTTTTTCTAAATATTATGGTTACAAGCACTACCGCACGAAATTTCGGCGACACAGCCGATCCCCCGGTAGCTGAGCGGTTAAAGTATCCGGCGCGAAATCGGAAGGACACGGGTTCAATTCGCGCTCGGGGCAAAACATTTTGTACTCCAAAAATTTGTAAATTTATAACTCTCCTTTTTAGGCAGTCGTGTAAAAAGTAAGTGAATCCGTGTGAAAGCCGTAGAGACGTGTAATAAGTATAGTTTTACAAACAATGTCGAGACACGAATATTGTTATGCTAACTGGCTTCGTTAGCTTGTCCGCAGTATTGTATCGCTTAATAAGTTAGTACGTGAGGCCAGTTATGTGATGTTGGACCAATTAGCTTTACATATTTTGATTGTTTTTGTACAGGTTTTGAAGTTGCTGTTTGTACATACATTATGTTGGTATCTATATTCTAATTGTCGTGAGAACAGTGCTTATATACATATATATTTCTATTTATAGCAGATGGGCTAGTTTTTGCTATCTCACCTGATGCTAAGTGATGATGTGGTCGAAGATGTTGTTCAGGCTAACCTAGAATCACTGGCTCTCAAAATCAGCTGCCGGAACACACTTTTTTTTTTACGGAGGACAGAGATGCTGGCTACCGCCTGTGCGATCGTCCAGCTCCACCGGATTTTAGGCGAGGGCCTGGCCCTACAATAGCCCGGGAGGGAGAAGTGCCGAAGGCACTTCTCCCTCCCGGGCCTCCCTCTCCCGAGACGGGCGTAGAAGGCGAAAAGCGCTTTCTACCTCTGTCTCCTGCGGACGCCGAAAACGTGCCGCTACTATAGGAGGGGTTGACAGCGAGCTCAAGGGCACCACTGTGGTTCGGCCCTCGGCTTGTCTCGCTGTCGAGAGACATGGGGGGGATGGGAGCAAAATGCCTCTGTGCAACTGCAGTGTTGCACAATCGGGCCCTACTGAATAACTCTCTTTGATTATTTGGAGAGACCTTTATCGTGACCTTGTTTTTGCCTCGAGCTCGCCGGCGAGCTCGGTGTTTGATTGTGTGATCTCTAATTACCTCACACCTGGGGATCTTACCTAGACGACTTGCGGATAACGCTAAAGCTGCCAACGTAATGGCTGCGATGGGGTCATCCGGGTCGTCCAATACCTGCTGTAGTCGGCGACGGGGGGGTTTAAAGCGTGGGACGGAGGAGGCAGTCGAGTAATTCGGGTGGTGGGGCGCTCGATCAAAGTATCGGCGGGCGCAGTCCTTATTGAACTGTGCTAAAGAGGGAAGGTTTAGGTCGCAATGCAACTCGCTGTTCCGGACATACCACGGGGAGCCGGTTGCATTGCGAAGAAAACGCGGTTTTGAATGACTTGAAGCTTATGAAGGTGGGCCTCACTAGCATAACTAAACACTACTGATGCGTAAGTCATGATGGGGCGGATGCAGGCAGTGTAAAGTGTCTTCTTATTACTAAGAGACATTTTACTCCCTTTGCCAAGTAAGGGACCTAAGCGACCCATTACAAAGGCCGCCTTGTTTCGGACAGTTGTGATATGATCGTTAAAGTTGAGATTCCGATCAAGGGTGACTCCGAGATATTTTGTTTTACTAACCCAGGGAATGGGTTGGTCGAACAAAGTTAAAGGTTGCGGATAACGGGGCGTGTCCTCTCAGTAAAGTACATAGCTGTACTTTTGACTGGATTGACCGCGCCGGAACACACCGTTGAGTGCTTGGCGATAGCTAGCCAGGCGGGCATTACCATAGACATTGCTTAACTTAGCTGTTTGGTTAAGAACGGCTAAGCAAAGTATGCTTCGAGCGCTTTGATATTCGATATCCATTATTGCGTGAACTAACGGTAATCTTATTGAAATATTATCGATAGGCTGTCTTTTGACTAACATCTCAACTCTTAATAAATGAAATGTGTGTGGTACGTCCAGTGTCAATTGCGCAGTTAATTGATCACGCAGTCTGATTATGTCTTCGTCAGAGGGTTTCTTAGCAGTTCGTCCAATACGCTTATTTTGTAGTCCATATTGCAATTCTTTTATAACGTAATTTGTCTAACGCACAAAAGCAGTTCCTCTTTATCGCAGTCAATTCGTACAAATTGCCATATTATTTATTTCGTGCTTGTTAGACAAAATACGTACTAGAAAAAATGGCCTAATACATAACTCAATAATCAATGATATATTGACTAATTAACTTTCATGTCAATAATCCTAGCTGAAGGCTTTGCTTGGTCTAACAGCAAATATCCCAGACTCATCCACAGAGATGTACATTGATTGATCTATATATCCCTTATCAAATGGCTCTAGGCTACTTTCGAGTCTAAATTAATCAAATTTAATTTGATACCACTATTATCGAATGAGTAGGTTACAATAAATTCGTCAAGCTAATCAATAAAGGGCATCGGACTGGCAACAGCTGTGGACAATCCAACTGATTCTCATTATGTCCCATACGTCGGTTCTTATTACGACATGATTACAAGATTACCCATAAACGTCGAATAGCAAAAGAATATTTAAGAACTCTATCACGATAAATTCTAAAACTATTTCAATGTAACTTGAAAGGATGCTAGTGTTGCTAAGAACCACATGGTTGAGATATGGCAACTTATTATACATGATAGCAAATTGTAGCTCTGATATATAGGGATACTGATAAGGGTTAATTTATAGTCTTTTGTAAAATATTTCAATTCTTAATTAGTAGTTGTTATAAGTTATTTGATAGGTACTTATTCTGCTGATCCCCCCTTTATCTTATGTATTTGGGGTCGATACAATATTTCACAACACCGCAGATAAACAAACATTACTTATTATTCTATTTTCTACTTATGATTGCCTCCTGGTGAAAAATAGAGCTCACAATTTTTATGAATAACATTTTTAGGTCATGGATATACCTAGTGAAATTATTTATTTATTTATGTGATGCTTTTCTTTTTATAAAATGTGTAAGGATGTTATTCATAAATAGTAAATTTTTATCTTATTATCCTGGAAACATATACAGTTCCTTGAAATTATCATAATCATATCTAGAATTATATCATAGTTTCACTTAAAAAAATATATCTAGAAACAATACCGCCTAATTTTTCTGCTAAGCCGACATGAACTGATAAACGCCACGCTTTACGCGAAGCAGGTCTTGACTCTTCGAGCTCACGATCTCGAAATGGTTTATTTATTTTCTAATAATTTCACAACAACAAACAAAATGTTCTTGTTACTTACCTTAGAACGAGAAATTAAAATCAAACACTTAGACTAGAAAAAAAAACGGAACAACGGAGGCAAAAATAACATGAAAACTTTCTAGAAATATGTTAACTTTCTGTCAATTTCTCCAGAGTAATGTGTGGTGTTTTTACCGCAAATAAAATATAAGGATATACCATATCAATGTAATTTAACAAACTCTTATTATGTTTATATATATGTGCCTCTTCTTCTGAGGAACTGCTTACTCCCACTGTGATCCTCAAGACACAAGACTCAAGGCCTGTCAAGCATGGACATTATAGCAACCAAACCTCCCCTGCCCCCAAATGATATAGGTACGTACATGACAAAAGGAGAGACATGTTCAACAGCTCACAATCCGGCTGATGCATTAAATTATGCTTAGCAGGCGCAAAATCCAAAACATAAGGTTAAGACTATGTTATATTAATCTGTTATATCATAACAGATTAATATAACATAGTCTTAAAACAGTCTAGATGAAGCTCAAAAAGTACATTAAACCATTGAACTCATTTTAATATATATTCAAAGTCCCCTTTATAATTTTTAAGTGGTCACTTTCGCAGTCCGCCACCAACAAGCAGTAAATTACAGTCGATTGAAAGTTTCCATGCGGCGTTCATAATTTTTCGAATAGTCTCGATCGATATTTGATGGATGGAGTGCATCGCTGGTGACTTGTAATACAGGTTTTTTTTTTAAAACCTACTTCAGGCAACAGTCTTCCACAGCATGATCGAATACGTTTTATCATTTGCTTATCTAGCTATAGTTAATACAAGTAAGCTATAATACCTTTTGTCAAAACTGTGAGAAAACCTGTGTGCAAGAAAACTAAATGCTTATTATTAGATTTGAAATAAGCGTTCCTTTGCCGTGGTACCATTAGATAGTTCCTTTGATGGTACCACGGCAAATTTAATTTGCCGTGGTACCATTGACTCAATGGTACTACGAAAAAGAATATCATTCATGTGGTCGTTACAAGATATCGATAGTTACTTACTGTGAAAAATTTTACCGGTTTTGAATTTGCATTTGAATAACATTTTTATATTTGTTATTATATTATTTTATGGCACTAACCAGGTGTGACTAAGCATCAGTTTTAGACAGCTCTGACTATCCCTTCGGCGATACACCAAATGTGAGGTTTTTATCATTTTTTTTCTTTATCAAGATAGGCTAGTGTCTATACACTATCTCTTCGAATGCCGTCCAGTTGTTATTTAAATTAACCTAGAACTACAGGCTCTCAAGCACAGCTGCCGGAACAAACCGTAAGATGCTTGTCGACAGATTTTCTACTTGGGGGTGGTAGCCTGGTAGACATTCGTAAAATGTCGTACCACCAAATGTTACCACTAAATACGGTCACAGTTTTACAATATTATGTTACGCTATAGTGTATCGTTCCCAAATCTTGGTACAAATATATTTGGATTATTATATAAAAATACCTAATTGTGCGAAGAGGTGACATCTACTAATTCCTACCAGGACCTTACTCACTCATCTGCACCAGGCCACTGTTCCATAACGGTCGGCGTCTGCGGGCCAGTCTCTACAGCTTTCCAGCTGGGACTTACTACAATCCTGACCTGATCATCTCCGGAATTTGCCGTCGAACACCTCCTTACTTAGCCGACCAGCGAGATAAGTCCTTCAACAAGAAAGCCTACCATTGCGTCAAACCTATCATTAATCCACGACCTTTAAATATTATACCTCCATAACTGACCTTATTCTTCAATTTATTCTCACAATTACCCTAGCTAGGTAGGAAGGTGACAATTGTTTAAAAATAAGTTTATCTTCAACCAGCTAATGTATCACAGGTTTGATAACAACCCTCTATCGAAAACAACACCTCAACAAAAACACCCGACACCTCAATATGGTAATACGCGTTTTTACCTTCTGTTTATATCAAATCACTCCATTAAAACCTTCACGTCTCGGTGTTAATTAGACATTATCTCGATTTATCTATATCTACGCCTTCTTAGGCGTTAGTGATTTCTTATTTGGTAAATATTTTCCTTGATGACTGGCGCGGAAGGTAGATAAGCGAGTTTAGGTGAAAAGCCGTAGACAGTGATGTATGTAAAGGTAGAATGGGTTTAAACATTAATTTTGTAGAAATTCCTTAGTTAATAAATACTTCAAAGTTTAAATGAAATATTTTTATTGTGTTAGATAAAGCTTTTTAATAAAATTAAAGTTAAAATAATGTTAAAGTAGCGTTTATACGTAAGACTGATAGTGTATCAGTCTTACGTATAAACGCTGATAGTGTATCAGTCTTACGTATAAACGCTACTTTAATTTTATAAATTACATTATGTAATCTAATTCGGTAATATTCTAATTATGAAATGAAATAGAGACTTTTATTGGGATATTTTATTTACATATTTCAATAAGAAAATAAAATTATAGCACTATTCTTCTAACAACACAATGCTTTAAAACAATTTTTAATTATTAAAGTACAATGTGCCCCGACCAAGGAGGTTTCAATTCAATTTAAGTACACATTATCTGTGGTTAGCGCGAATTTTTTGAAACCCACCTGCGGCTCGTTTCAAAAAACTACGCTCATGTTTTAATCCCCTCTATTATATGACAGTTGCATAAACTACTATAAAAACTGTTTAGTTGTCCATTACTTAGCAACTACTTAGCGGATTTTTTTATAAGTAAGGGGGTATATTTATTAATACATTCATATAACTGCTTTCACGTTAGAACTGAAAAAAGCAACAATATGTTTTTTTCGAAAGTTACTACGTTTTTATGTTGGTTATGAATCATTCGAAATTGTTTCTGCTTATAGTCAATTGGCTAGGCAAAGATAATACACAATTACGAAATTTTAATACGAGTAATTTATTAAAAAGAGAAGACGAGCAAATTGATATCTACAGTACAGGTGCCGCTTCCATAAGTAATTCTTAAAATTACAAACGAACAAGATGTTTAATTGGGCAACAGATAACAAAATACTAGGTTGGGTGTTCAGCAAGACAATAAAAGTACGTCCACCAGTAATTCCTATCGCTTGAAGTAGGTACGTACCTAAGTAGTTAGATTCCTACTAAATTAAACTAAGCAATTACAATTAAAACCAACGGATGTGAAGTATTAAAGGATTATGACCAGAACCACTGGACTTGTGAACAAATAGCTTACCATTGAAATAATGAGATTTACGTCTGATTTCGACTTTTGTAGTATTCAAATGTAATGGAAAAAGATCATATCACTCGAGGATTAAGTTAGTGGAGTTAAATAGAATAAAATCAAGATTTCAGAATAAATTAGAACCATCGCTGGAAATACTGTGTATGTTCTATGAAGTATCATATGTTTCCCATGATCAACCACTTAAGTAAAAAAGTGACAATGGACAATCAGAGATAATGTTAAAAATTAATTGCCAAGACCATTACAGTGCGTGTCAGTCGTCCTTGAGAGCCAGTAATTCTAGGTTAGCTTGAACAAGATCTTCCACCAAATCAGCAGGTGAGATAGTAACCAAAGGCTATTTAGATATTTCGCTCGTTCAGCAACTTGCGACCTTTAAGCAGGTCTGTGGATACGAATCCCACCTTATGGGTTGCTTGTGCGTCAATTCGTGATGGTATGGCATTTTGTGAATAATCGCCTGGTTAGCTGCCACTTTAGAATAAAATATGTCGTCAAGTACTGTAGCTACTAGGTGTTACGGCAGCTGTCTTTGATTAGATATTTTTCATTTAAACAGGTTATACCACAACCTCATCTGATAATAAGTGATGGTGTGGTTGAAGGTGATGAACAGGCTTTACCTCAGATGCGTTTAGAATTCATGACATATAAAAGAAAGTCTCGTTTATATACCGAGTTTGTTTAAAATAGTAACATTATAGTTCTAGTCATTTTCAGCATACCCCTCAGTCATTCAGTATACATTCAGTCACATTCAGTCTCTTTATGATAGTCCACAACCATGTGCAGTAAAAGAAATTCTAGAAAACTAGTGTGCATTACCAATGTAACTTTCGCTTGCGGGGTACCTACATTTTAATCTTTTCATACCCGAGTGAGTATTTTTATAGTAATATCAGCTATTTTCGACATTTGGATTCTTCTCTGATATCACTATCGCTGCCAGCATCACAATTGGTACACAAAGTAATGAACAAATTATAGGTTTTTAAGTTGACTTTTAGTTCCAGTAGAAATTCGCCCGGGAAATACACCATACCTATTTCTTCCGCCAAACAGTAATGATTATATTACTGTGTCCCGGTTTGAATGATAAATAACAGGCACATGAGACTCACAACTTAATGTCTCAGCCTTGCATAAACTTTAGTTACTATGTCCAATGCTGAACATACCCCCTATTGCCAATTAAGTTTAAATTTATATGTTAATTGTAGTTATTGTTTTAGTTTTTGTGGCAATAAAAATACTTTTCCTTCTTACTTTCAGAGAGAATAGATGCGTTGCAGTTCGCCACTTGCGACGAACTGCATCTGTAGATGTTCCGCTTAACACCAGTTAAGCGGAACCTCTACAGATGCATTTCTAGGCCATGTACATGGTCCATCACGATATCATAAATAAAAACAGCTGTACAAAAAGGTTGCGAAACTTATTAATCAAGCCTTAACGTGCCAGTAAAAGCTCATTACACTTACATTTCCGTCTTACATCTTCTAATTCTAAAGTTATGCTCCTAATGCACGCCATAAAGCCATGCTTTCTTGTTACGATTGTTACAAAGTAATTCACCAACATTAGCAGGTACTTAAACAAAGTTTTATTTTATGAAAAGTACAACGAAATTAGTCACGTGTGTTGTACACGTGAACTCACTCCGTTTGTATGTACTTTGCCAAAGTTATGTTACTTTATAACTTCTTGTGGGTAAACCTTAGCCCCGTTTGGGCAAGAGAATAAACATACAGTGGCGCAACTGAGATTACGTAGAAACACAAGTCAAAAAGCTATGCACGTACATAGGTTAAGTAATAAAATTCCAGATCCAGGGATGAGTTTAAAATCGTCCCTGTGTCTCTCATCCTCACGATTTAAACCGTGCAGTTTATGGAAAGAGTAAGCAGTTAGAAATACCTATCTACTGTATCAGCCGGATTGTCCGCACTGCGCAACACAGCCTCCCCCATTAATGGGGGATTTTCCTTAATGCCCACCTTTGGCAGGCGTCTTGGTGATAAGATATCAATTTCTCTGAAAGCGCTGCTGACCACCTCCCGGCCTATACCCTTAGCCGACTTATACGCACTCACAGGTAGCAAAGGAAGGTTACATTCTAGCCCGGCACCCCACCGGCTATACTATCTAAGTATACAACATAATTTCTAACATTAGTTTTTAATTCGTGAAATAAATATTTTCCCCTCGCCAACATGTAATGCCTACTCGCCGATTTGGTTTTAAAAACAAGCAGCAATATTTATTTTTGCAGGGAGCGCGAGACATCTCTATTAAATTTTTTAGGCTGCTAATGTTAAATATATTTCCAAGTAATTTAATATATTTTATTTTGTAATCATAATATATATTGTTTTTAATTGTAGACTGCTCGCTGTCTCTGGATTTAAGGTCGACATTAGCACTTTAAAAAAGTTATGCTCACTTATTGAACAAATAACAATAATCTGCAACGAATTTGAAATTCTAAAACGCATTCTACCAAATGTTATCAACGCGACAAGCACGCCCAAATAATTGTTTTAAAAACATGCGATAATTTTGAACTTTTCCTTCCTCTTCAAATAGTAGATGACACTACGCATAATCATTCCTGCTGCCTGCCCCAGTGTTGCAATACCCAATCCATCTTTATTAACTATAAATTCGTTGCGTAGTGTAAAACAGTGATTACAATTTAGCAGTTCACTTTTTAAATTCGCAATTAACACAATAATTATCTCCATCAACATGGCCGTCAATACAAATGCAATTATTGTCATAGCCATTTTTATTTAGTTTAAGTGAGAAAAAATAGTAAGTGGTTGTAATCTTGGGTATCTCTGACTATAAGCTTAATATGGGCCAGTTTCAAAGCCTGTCAGATTATTTACTATGCCAAGGAACAAAATAGCCTTATCCAGCCTATTTTTTTCATAAATAAATAATAATAATAATCCCACCTAGCCGTTTTCGGCTGCAGTGACTTGGGCTTTGGATTTTTTTAATTAAATTTAGGGACTTTGATGTTTAGCCCTTATATGACTTACATATCCGATTTTAGCGGTAAACGTGCGGTTACAAGCACCACACGTTAGGATTCCATTTTCGTAGTTATAATTAATGTTAGAAGGCGGTCTTGCTTTAAGTTGATCTCACTTAAGGTCCTCGCCTTCTATTATCTTCAAAATCATATATTTTCTCTTAAAAAAAAAATAAGACTGCTACAACAGGCGCGGCTGCTTCAAACACAATATAATCTAAATGCAAAAATATATGTCTAAACTAATTCAACAATTAACAGTTTTAATTGAATCCGGCTTATAATTACTTCGTGCTACTCTCAAATCCCAACACGTCATCAAGGTGCGAATCAGTACTAAATACTACAGGCTGACTGACATCTGTATGCATTTTTTACAAATTAAATTTTAAAATGCGTGGATTTACAAATGTAGGTTGCAAACAACGCAATCAGCATTTTTTTTATTGTGACGGAACAAGCACGAGGGCCACCTGATATTAAGTGGACTAATCTCTGCCTATAACAGATGTGTTTCGTCACAAGTGACGATTGCACTGCGCCCGTCAACCTGAGACATATAGTTGTTAAGACTCATGTGCCTGTAATTTTACCGGCTCTCAAGGACTGCTGCCGGAACACACTGTTAGATGCTTGGCGACAGATGTTCTACTTGAGGCTGGTAGATGGGAGAGAAGATGAAAAATTGGAAGTACGAGCGTGATTCGATCCCGCAACCATCCTTCACTAGAGCTGCGACATGCTCTGCCAATTGATGAGCTGGATAGCTACCTGCCACGATAGCTCACTAAAACGATATCGTGGTTTTTATTTTACTTTTGTTAGCTTATTCGCTTAGCAGGCGTTAATACAAAACTTATACAATATTAATGAAGCAGTGATAGCCAAGCGGTAATAGCTATCGCCTACCGTGCTGTAGGTCCATAATTTGATCCCCAACGCCACTCCCTGGCTTTAGCACATGGTGGCAGAGCATTTGCGAATGCTTGCCCGACTATCTACCACCCTCAACTAGAAAATCTGTTGCCAAGCTTAACAGTGTGTTCCTGTCGTAGTCTTTTGAGAGCCAGTAATAAATTACAGGCATAATATGAGACTTAACCCTCTCTCAGGGTGATGAGCGCAGTGCAATTTGTCACATGTGATGAAATTCATCTGTTAAATGCAGAAGTTACTGCATAACATCAGGTGGGTAACATAAAATAACTTTTTTTTTTCTTTTTTTTTATTGCTGATAGGTAAGCCTTTGACCACAATCTCACCTGATGGTAAAGTGATGATGTGGTCGAAGGTGTAAACAGGCTTAACCTATAATGACTGGCTCTCAAGGACAGCTGCCGGAACACACCGTTACGTGCTTGGCGACAGATTTTCCACTTGAGGGTGGTCGCTAGCCAGGCGGGCATTCGCAAAAATGCCCTTCCACCAAGCAAAAAACTTAACTCAATCTTGTTTTCTTCCCTCAATTTCCTATTTAATTTAGCTACAATGTCATTAAATTGCATAATAACGATAAGGACACACGCACACTTGTTCATTAAACACATTCTATCGAACAATTATTGAATTGCAATGACAAATTGACAGCTATTACCATCCTATAATCGGCATAGCTATACGTAGTGATCATGTAAATTAGTTCTTTGATTATACGGGATGCTATTACGAGTACATGCATGCTTTATGATAAATGTTAGTATTAATCATTGGGACTTCTAATTTGCGTAGTAATTATAAACCTAACTAACGGTTATATATGTTTAAAGGGTGAAGATCAGTTTCAGGATTTTGAAGAATTTTCGTTACACTTTTTTCTTTGCAAGGTTGACTGAGTTAAGCAGGATAGATAAAGTAGCTTCTGTTCTCTGGCGCGTCTATATTTAAAGATATAAAAGATATAAAAAGCTTTATAACCCCTTTTGTAAATAGTTTTACAGGAAAGTCCAAGGTACATTTAAACTTATTTATTCTTCTTAAATATATTAAATTAAATTCTAATTACATCTATGTAAATAATTGATTAAAATTTAAAAATCATAATATTTTACACCTATTATAGCAGTTAAATATAATTTGCAGTTATCACGTTTGCACTTGTCCTAAGAACAAAAATTCTAAAAGCTGTATTGACGTATATTGTTTTAATGTGTAGAAAGGGATTGTTTTTAAAAAAGTTTTTCAGATTTAATTTTGAACAAACTGTATTTTAAGGTGGTCAAGCTATTAGCTGTATTTTAAGGTTTTGGTAATTAATTATACATAAGTATTTCGAATAACGACCTTGTTTCTGGACTTAAGCTAATCTGTTTTTTGTCACAACCCGAATTTGATTATTTTTTATCATTCGATTTTCATTATTACGCAGTTTGTAAGGTAGAACTTTTTCCTGCTTTTCTGGAATTTTCCTATCTTCATGAATTTCTAATAAACAATTATAGATGTAAAAAATAAACTATTATAGATGTTAAACTATTATACCTTAAGACCTGTATTTAGGACAGTAAAGAAATAAAAAAAATAACAAACCGGAACTGACTTCCAATGACACTGAGATGTATGAAATAATTTGTGGAAGTCGGTCGTGGAACTCGGATCATGCTTATTCAAAATATTTATAATGGTGTTTGCACTCTACTGCTTTGAGACACAATATCTGAAATGCGGTGATACCCACCTAGGTGATAGACCTACCTTCTGAAAAATTATGTTGAAATTCCTATATTTTTAACCATTTCTTTTCTTATTTTTTTAGTTAGTATCTCTTACTAAAATGATATACCTTATTCTTTCGTAAGTATTGTTATTTAAATGTATGTGACTAATTTGAGGTGGTATTACACGTTTATGCCATTAAAAGGATTTCTCAGTAACGACAAAATACACCGATTTTGCCTGTGAAGCTCTTACAACATCTGTGAAATACTGATTGCAAACCAATGAGTGGCACAAAATTAAAAGCAATTTGTCTCGTTATGCATGTAAGTGCACCACCCACGCGACGGCAGCCGGCAGCGATTTGTCGCACGTCGTTGTCGCACGCGTCTCTGACTAATTGTCGCTATAAATCGACACGCGTGCAAGTGCGACCGGTCGCAAGTGTGGAGTGATAGGCGGATGCGTCATTCGCTGTGTACATAGTAGGTAGTAGTGTGATGTGTCAAAAATGAGGCTAGAAATAACTATAACCAAGTTAAGTCAAAGGGTTAACCTTTGACGTAAATAAAAAAAAGGTGTCCCCTCGGCCCCGGTAGTTAATCCTACTATCCTACTAATCGTATAAACGCGAAAGAGTAAGAAATAGTACAAATCAACAAACGAATTAGTTCTTCCGATGACACAATGGATCAGTATTTTAATAGCTGTGTTTGTGAGTGTAATTAGTGACCGTAAATACAGGCTGAAGTGCAACCCATTTTTGCATGTGTACGATTAGTGTATTAGTTTGCAGCGGAAATCTTGGCGTGCATGGCAAAATGTGCGTATGTATGCCATAAATAAGAAATGGGTGGCAGAGACGTAGCGACTTTTTTATGTGATTAAACACCAGACTGAAGGCAAATCTCCCTTGTTTCTGTGATCTGTGGGCTACCCCTATATCATATATATTTTTACCCTATAGTTTTTTCATAACAATTAAACGTAAGAAGCTTAAAACGTAGTTTTTCTGCGCGCGTAAATAGTTTTCGGCAACTATTTAGCGGATCGGGATATTAAATATACTATGGTAAACAGGCTTGCCCCGTTGCTACCTGTGGGTGTCGTAAGAGTCGACTAAGGGTTGAGTCGACTGCCGGAATACACCGTTATGTGTCCATTGTTGACACACTTTCTACGTGAGGGTGATAGCCAGCTAGGCTGGAATTTGCAAAGCCTTTGGTGGGGAAACAAATTATGGACGGCATTATACCAGTCATTGCTCAGTGACCATCACTGCCTGCACGTAAAATACTTCTTTACAAAGTCTTTAATTGATAATGTTTTTTTCATGTATACAGTTTAAAATTTTGTTCATTCAAGGTATCGACGAGTTCTTCGACGCCCAAAATTTTTCCTGGGCGCCCATGGACGGTTGGGTCGGCCATATAGTTTTTAAAATATAAGCTAAATATTGTATTTTTCACATATAAAAATTCACTTTAGGTATACCACTCCCCCCCTACTTATCTACCTTCTTATAAATAAAAACGGAATATATTTTTTAATATTTACTCAAAATTAAACTTAGATGTACATGTAATGGAGGCTAAAATAGAAGAAAATTCAGAAATAATTCATAGGAATTTAATTTCGGTTAATTATCAAAATTAGTGCCATCTGGAGCATATCGTTGACATTAAGTCAGTTACATGCTGAGGCTTGCGCTCGAATCTGTGCACAATCGTGACTCCCAGACGAAGAACTCATTAGTTCGAAAAGCTCTGATTTGATTGACTTTATTTGTGCCTGGTGCTTGTCATTCTTTATATTTCCATTAGATGGCGCTTACTGCAAAATGATTATAATAACTATTCACAGAAATGATATAAGTAAGATGACTAAATTTTAATGACTTTTGCCTAGGTTATATTTATACATCGATTTTTTTTATATGTTATAAGTTATAATACACACTCCTACTCCCCATACGTTACATTTAAGTGCACTTTGTACCACAGCGTGTAATATACCAAAAGTTGAGTCTCAGGTAGCGCACTCCTACTAAACAAAAAAATACACTCGCTTCACACTAAATTTTTATACCCAAAAAACTGTTTTTGCTTCAAAATTACAGTAGATTTTCTAAAAGCCCAAATATCTTTAAAGATTTGATAAATTGTGAGTATTGATGTATACGTATAATAGTAAAAGCTATCCTTTCGAGAATACCCAGGCGTGATGATGATTTTTTTTTTCAATTTTTATTCTGACTCTTTTATGCCACGTTTATAGAAATAAGATTCAAGGAGAATAAGTGTTTAGTAAAACTTCTTGTAATTGCAGGCTTCGAGCTCATGAATTTTTAATTTATAATAATATAGTTTGGTTATTTTATGGTTTCAAGGCTAAAAAGTAAAAATAAAGCATATTTCCAAGCCTACACTGCAATTTTATTTACAAACTCCTCATAGATTATACATAAAATCGAATTACCAAATGTACCTAAAGCATCTCTGAGCAACATTCTGCTAAATTATTCGACTAAAGGTATACAAGGAAACGAAGAGTATATCAGTGTTCCTAAATAGAGAACTCAATCCATACAATTAGAGCCAAGGAACTTATATAGTGATCTTATCTTCACCGAGTACGTTTTCACAAAGATAAGTTAGCACCTGAAAAAATATATGTATTTTAGAAGAATATACTTATATTGCTAAGTAATCAAATAAAACATAGTTTTTTTCTGTATAATACTTTTTATTTCACGTATATAGAATAGCTACTATTCAAATTATTCGCATTTTACGAAGTGATTACGTTTTTGCCATTTTGAATCCGACTGAAAGTAGAAAGTGCTCTCTCTAAATGACAGAGATTAAAGGTGATTACTCCATACAGAAAAAGTGCTACTGGAAAATTAAAATAGATGTCTTCCTATTGCTTTCATCTATTTATTTACTTATTATATTATTTACATATAATTCGTGTTATTTACATGTAATCTTATTTTAGATTTTAGAAAGCTTTTATTTTTAATACGAAATTCATGTGACAATCTAGTTAAATTGGCAATGGTGTCTATAATAGTTTTCTATAAAAATGAATAGCATATAAACATGTAGAAAAAACTTAGATGAAAATAAAATGCACATTATTTTTTTATTTCATTTATTTGCATTTAGATAATAGTACCTATATTGCGAGTGAGCTAAGTTGAACTATAGATCGATCGATGACATCGATTTCTTGGAAAATTGGTTTTACGTTTACCTCTTTCACTCAACTTTTTGTTGTAATTATTACACCATTCATATCTTACATTCATATCTCATAAAGTCATATTTGTTCTTCTTCTTCCAAGAGCCGTTGGTGCTCTGTACCGAGAACCATTTCTCCGCACTCACTCCCAGAATCATCTTCGTCTGAAAACTTCTTAGCGAGGCGTAAAAAATCCGCTGGAGGTTCCACCTCGCGGTCTGGATCCCAGCTCTTACGATTCTGGAAATAATAATAAGCTTTATGGGCATTACGTAATACATAAATACCTTGAAAGTGGCTATGTGCATTTCGATTTTAATGCTCGCATGACGCGCTCAAAATGTGGTGCGGTGTGGTGTTGCGTACACAAAATTATGACGTTCAACTAAAAATTCGGTCAGGTGCGAATCAGATTCGTACACGAAAGGCTCCGTACCATTATCTAAATAATATAAGACACGCATTTGGCAGATTTTACGAGTAGTAGGTATTTGTTGTTTTAGCGGCTACAGAAATATATTATGTGTGAAAAATTCAACTGTCTTACTATCACGGCTCATGAGGGATAACCTCACCTGTCGTGCGCGAGTCCAGCTGGAACTTGGCCGATTTTAGTATTTAGTGTAATAGCGGCAACAAAAATAAATTATCTGTGAAAATTTCAATTTTCTAGCTATGACGGTTCATGAAAAACAGCCTCACTTGTAGTGCGCGAGTCCTACTCGCACTTGACTGGTTTAAAGTATTTGTTATTATAGCAGCAAAAACGTTACATAATTTCTGAAAATTTCAACAGTCTAGCTATCATGGTTTATGAGATACAGCCTCACCCGTCGTGCGCGAGTCCAACTTGCACTTGGCCGGTTTTTAGTATTTGTTGTTATATCAGCAAAACAAATACATAATTTCTGAAAATTTCAACAGTCTAGCTATCATGGTTTATGAAATACAGCCTCACCCATCGTGCGCGAGTCCAACTTGCACTTGGCCGGTTTTTAGTATTTGTTATAGCAGCAAAACAAATACATTATTTCTGAAAATTTCAATTGTGTATTTCTTTTGCTGCTATAACAACAAATACTAAAAACCGGCCAAGTGCAAGTTGGACTCGCGCACGACGAGTGAGGCTGTATCTCATAAACCATGATAGCTAGACTGTTGAAATTTTCAGAAATTATGTAATGTTTTTGCTGCTATAACAACAAATACTTTAAACCAGCCAAGTCTGAAAATTTCAACAGTCTAGCTATCACGGTTTATGAGATATAGCCTCGTGAAAAACAGACAGACAGATACACAGAAGACAGACGGACAGTGGAGTTTTAGTTATAGTCTCGATTATTTCCCATTGCGTACGAAACCCTAAAAATAATATTTCTCTTACCGATTATCCGATCATAATATCGCTTGAGCATCGACATGAATATCGATAACTTTTATCGACAATTCGCAGCAAAAACAACAAATAGTTCACAAAATGGCGGATATGCAATTTCTTCATTCTATAGCATATTGTTATTTGATGAACTATGTCAATATTATTGCAAATCACACATAAAAAAGACTTGTACTTCATACAACAATGATTCTCAGCGCAGAAAATACACATATTACATTACATTGCTGTCGATTTGAAGGAGTAAATCATTGAAATACCATCCATAATACCACGAAAAATTCTCGATTCTATATGAAATCTAGTCAAAACTTGCCTGTGATGGTTAATACAAATAAAAAAGACGTATAATAGATAGAAAATAGATAATTATAGACAAATAACTTACCATTGTCGATCCTTTTTCACACAATATCACACAATTCAATATTATTCACAGCACCTCCTACACGCTGAACCGCTGACATGAACAATTCGCGCGCTTCAAAAAAATTTTTTTTTTTTTGCCATAGTATATTATTTCATTCCATGTCCGATTGTTTTAATGAACCATAATGTTTAGACTGATTGACTTAGTGTTGCCGTATTAGGAAAAAAGTTAAGATAAAGTAACTTTTGAACGTAAAATGTAACACTCGGAACCGATGGGACGCGCGTCCTATAGCGGAGCCAACGGCACGCGCGATATCATAGGACGCGCGTCCCTTACGCGACTCTAGAGGTTAAAAGGATTTCTCAGTAACGACAAAATACACCGATTTTGCCTGTGAAGCTCTTACAACATCTGTGAAATACTGATTGCAAACCAATGAGTGGCACAAAATTAAAAGCAATTTGTCTCGTTATGCATGTAAGTGCACCACCCACGCGACGGCAGCCGGCAGCGATTTGTCGCACGTCGTTGTCGCACGCGTCTCTGACTAATTGTCGCTATAAATCGACACGCGTGCAAGTGCGACCGGTCGCAAGTGTGGAGTGATAGGCGGATGCGTCATTCGCTGTGTACATAGTAGGTAGTAGTGTGATGTGTCAAAAATGAGGCTAGAAATAACTATAACCAAGTTAAGTCAAAGGGTTAACCTTTGACGTAAATAAAAAAAAGGTGTCCCCTCGGCCCCGGTAGTTAATCCTACTATCCTACTAATCGTATAAACGCGAAAGTTTGTCAGGATGTATGGATGTTTGTTACTCTATCACGCATAAACCACTGAACGGATTTTAATGAAACTTTACAGTAATATAGTTGAAACATCAAAATAACATATAGGTTATAATTTATAAAGATATTATGTGAATTGTCGAAAATATAACAATAAGTGTCAATTAAGTAAGAAAAAAGCGTAAGCTAAGAAAATGGCGTAAGTCATATGCGATCTATTCTGGCGTGCGCTGCAAAAACCTTGAGTGTCACACGCACATAATGTATAACGAAAATGTTTATCTTAGATTTACCTACAAAAAAGCTCCCGACAGCATATATCTATCTTTTATGTGTAAGCCATTATCGCCAAAATAGTGAACCATATATACTATAAATAGTATAATTTATTTCTTATGCATATTCGGTAGTAACAAACTAATCCTTTGAAACTAATATTATAAAGGAAAACGTTTGTGAGAGTGTTTAGCAATAGCGAAGTCTATTAAAAATATTTCAAAATCAGTTTGTGTATTAAAACAAGTTTTTAAAAATAATTCATTCTGTCGAAAGGGTGGGTTATTATTTATGTTTTATCAGCGTTTGCTATTAAGTACATAAATTAGAAATAAAAGCATAGGTCTCAATATATGCATAAGATCGATTAAGAATATAATTTTCACCTACGTATTTTATAGTTTTTATGTACTATTGCTATTATTTGAATTCAGTTTAGGCTTACAAAGGGACTACAATGATTCCCTTGAGAGAAAATGAAGTCGAAGAGTGCTTTAAGGCGGACACCATAATGCTCGTGTATTAGATGAAGAAGACCAGGCATTCATTTCTGAGGATATGGAAGCTAGGCTCCGGAGGTAATACTTGAACTTACTACTTACAACACTGGATCCGCCATTGGGTGCAGTTCCTGATTTCAATGGATAAGAAACCGATACCAACAACCTAACACCTTTACATTGAAACGGAGTATGAGTTTGACAATATCAAGGTACTTACTCAAACAGGATCACCGTAGCCGATTGATATCTTTGACGCACCAAGTAACATGAAATATTTATTTGAAAAAATAATAATACCGGAGTCTTTCCGAAATTCCCACCCAAAAGGCTGTACAAATACAGCGGTATTTGTTATTGATATTCCAGCTATAATACAAGTATTTATTGGTATGAAGCTAACCTTGTATTAGAAGTTATTAATCCACCGAACTAGGCATAGGTGTTCCTTACATGGCAAAAGTTATGCCACTTGAAGAAATTAGAAGAAACCTCCACTTCTGTGACAATGAAACGCATCTATCACCAACAACTACGGACTTAGACAGGGCATATAAAAAGTTTTCATCTTATTTCTATGCTCATAATATAAAGAGGAAAGATTTGAAGAAGTATTTTTGTATGTAACCAATAAACTTAAAAACTACTATACTCTGGTTCACTTCGAGATCTAAAATGTAAGCAAAGAAATGACAATATATGTCAATGTGAAACTGACAGTTATTCAATATTTTATCTTCAAAAATATTCTTACTTAATTTGTAGCGGCGCACTCTGCTGCGCTAAGTTTCACGCATATTAATTACATTGAAATAATTCTTTAACTACGTACCTATATAATATACTAGCGGTCCGCCCTGGCATCGCACCGGTATTTAACAAAAATTTCAAAAATTATAAATTTAAACACATAAAAAAAACAGTTTTACCATAACATAACTGTAATAGTACGGCTAATAGTATTACGGACTTTTTTATAGATATTGTTGTCTTCTACAAAATTGTAGTACATCACTTTGCTCTATTTTCAATCATTTCCGCAGCGTACGCGATGTAACGAATTTTATGATATTTTTTTCTCACTTTGGGTTTGGAAGTTTTCATACGGATTCCTAATTTTTTTGAAAATCTTCTATAGCCTATGGTTCATCAGAGATAACGTTGAAATCTCATGGTGAAAGATTTTTTTAACATCATCCAGTAGTTTCAGAGCCTATTCAATTCAAACAAACAAACAAATAATCAAATCTTTCCTCTTTACCTTAGTAGCCTCTTACGATACCCACAGGACGAAACAGTGGTGATATTGTAACCCGGCATCCCATGGGGCGTTGGGCCACAAAAATACCGGAAGGTGGGAAGCAGCGCCTTCTAGAGAACTGACAACTTCTACTTCAATGCTCAAGACGCCTGCCAATCGTGGGCAATACCCGTCATAATTAGGGACGCTGTATTCAGCAGTGGACAATCTGGCTGATACTGATACATTTAAAAATTTAAATACTAAGAGCACCGAAGACTTGTGGGGTATGTCAGTTAAAGTGGCAGAGTCTATAATATGCATTATTGCACCATATTTAAAAACAATATTCAATCTTTGTATTGATAAAGGAAACTTCCCCGACTTAATGAAACATAGTAAAATCACTCCAATTTTGAAGTTGGGGGCTACATCTGACCCTTGCAATTACAGACCTATTTCTATCTTACCTGTTCTGAGTAAAATATTCGAAAAAATTATGCTCAAACAACTTCTATCCCATTTTAATGAGCATAATATATTGAATGAGAATCAGTTTGGTTTCACAAAGTGCAGATCCACAACAGATGCAGGTGCTCAATTGATGTCACATATACTTGAAGCCTGGGAGAGTTCACAGGATGCTATTGCCGTATTCTGTGACCTTTCTAAGGCATTTGACTGTGTAGAGCACCGCACTCTGATTCGAAAACTTTCACATTATGGTATTCGTGGAAAAGCTCTGGATCTTATAAAGTCATATCTGTCAGACAGGCTACAGAAGGTTAGAATAAATGGCAATACTTCTTCCGGGTCTATGGTAAGAATAGGAGTACCACAAGGATCAATTTTAGGACCTTTTCTGTTTCTAGTATATATAAATGATCTGCCTTGCAAAAGTTTCTCCGATATAGTTTTATTCGCAGATGATACCTCCCTAATTTTTAAAGTAGATAGGAGGGATAGTGAATTTATTCATGTAAATAATGTATTATCTATGATCTCTAAGTGGTTCGCGGCTAATAATCTTTTCTTAAATTCAAAAAAGACCAAATGTTTAAAGTTTTCTTTACCAAATGTTACTTATATGTTGAACCAAACATTAAGCTTGGCCTAGAAAAACTCTCTTTTGACAATGCGACAGTCTTTCTGGGAATTAAAATGGATTCAACTTTACAGTGGAATCCACATATACATGATCTACCTGGAAGACTTAGTTCTGCTGCATATGCAGTTCGTAAGATAAGACAGCTAACAAACGTAGCTACTGCTAGGCTCGTTTATTTCGCGTACTTCCACAGTATTATGTCTTATGGTATTTTGCTGTGGGGAGCTGCTGCTGAAATAGAGACAATCTTTATCTTACAAAAGCGTGCAATTCGAGCCATATATGAAATGGATCCTAGGGAATCCCTGAGAGATCTTTTTAAAGAAATTGATATTTTAACTTTACCAAGTCTGTATATATTTGAAAATATTATGTATGTTCGTAAAAATTTGAGCAAATTTAAATCAAACAGTGACAATCACGATTATAACGCTAGGAATAAAGATAAAATAGCGGTGCCAGGTTTTAAATTAGCAAAGACAAATAAAAGGTCCTTCTTAGGCAATTGTGTGCGGTTTTATAATAAATTGCCCAAACATATTACAACGCTCACAGAAAGAAAATTCAAGTTGCATGTGAAGAATATTTTGATAAAGAAATCTTACTACACAGTTTGTGATTACTTAAACGACAAAAATGCTTGGACTGGTTCGCCTCTGCCAAGCTAGCGCCTAACACCTAGGTAATGTAAATTAAGTATTGTAATAATTTTACTATATAGTATGTACTTAACACATTGTTAAAAAACGTTTAAAAGAATGGCCCCGAGTTTCTTGCCCGTTCTTCTCGCATTGGCTCTATAATTTTGGTTTGCTGAACGTGGCAGTACAATGTAGTATATTTCAATATTAAAATTTGTAATTGACCTTCATAAGAGCGTCGTAGACGCCTAAATTGAATAAATGATTTTGACTTTGACTTTGACAGTACAGTAATATATAATCCGAAACAATACGCTTGTATTTACAAGATCGTTTTGCGTTTAATATTATAAAAATAATTATCATGTAGCTGAAACAGCATACATAAATAGAGGTTGAAACTGTGCAATGACAAAAATAGGTCACTCACATAATTAGGTATCTTTAACACTACGTGGATATACCGGTGGCATAGATCAAATGACAAGTAAATTGCAGGCTTTTATCACACGGTATTGATAGTCAATTAAATCCATCGAATTCGATTGATCCTGTGATTTTACGTAAGATAATAACAGCGTATTTACTTCAACATCGTTTACATCGTAGTGTATAAGATCATATACTCGTACAATTTGTCAAAATCTACGTACATTTGGTAGGTTCCCACGGGCGAGTACTAGTTAATATCTAGTTCTGAAAATACTCATATCTACGAAAAGATATATAGATATACACTTTATTAAATCACCTGTAATAACATAATTTAAACAGAAACACAATTTAAAACAATGTAACAATTGGCGAACTCTTCCAGATAACCATCGGAAGGAAATAAATTACTGCAGAGATCCAAGAGATGGCGGTAAACTTAATTATATAGTAGGTCATAATAAGGAATCAATTATCATTAAAGTATTACTAACATTAAAAAAAATATATATATAATATATATACTCGTGGTAAGCCGTAGACCACAGTCTCACCTGATGGTAAGTAATGATGAGGTCGAAGGATTACTGGCTCTCAAGGACAGCTCCGGAACTCACCGTTAGGTGCTTACTTAATAAAAAATGATGTTCACACCTACGAATAAATATTCGGACATTCCTACGTATAAAACTCATATTTTGACAATGGAACAACGGATGTAAAAATATTCATAGGGAGCTAATGGTTTAGAAGACACGAAAAGTAATCAGTGGAAGATAAAATAATACGATGGTTCGCCTTAGTAACTCTATTGACACCCGGGCTATTGTAGGGCCAGGCCCTCGCCCAAAACCCGGTGGAGCTGGACGACCGCACAGGCGGTAGCCAGCATCTCTGTCCTCCCTAAAAAAAAAAAAACTCTATTGAGTATGAAATAAGTTATGGAAGTCGGACCATGAAAATGGTTCTCAGAGTGATTTGAGTCAGCAGTGCCGACTTAGTCGGACATTAAGTAACTTCAACAAGTTACTTAATGTCCTTTGTGTTAGAAGTTGGTTCCGTATATAATCTTTTTTTATGTATCAATGAATAAGTTGGTAATTATAAGAAGTAATAAATAAGCTCGGCGGTAATAACTAAAATGATCATATGGGCAGTCTTGTATCCAAGGGGCAAAAGGAGCCTTTTTTAGGGTTCCGTAGTCCTGACAAGGAACCCTTATAGTTTCGTCATGTCCGTCTGTCTGTCCGTCTGTCCGAGGTTTTGCTAAGAGACCGTTAGTACTAGGAAGTTGTTATTTCGTATGGATATGTAAATCAATAACGCCGACAAAGTAGTTAAATTAAATTTTGAAAAATATTTTTTTTAGGGTACCTCCCATACATGTGATGTGGGGATGACATTTTTTTTCGTCGTCTATCTCTTTGTGTGTGGAATTAATAATGAAATAGTTGAATAGGTCTTTTAAAATTACTTAGGGTTTCCTAATACTGTTTTTCGATTTAATACTCCATTAACGAAATATTTAACTTTAAAGTGCAAATTTTTGTTGCAGCAGGGCGTCCCCCCCTCTAAAAGCTAAACTGCGGGCTTGGAAAATCTGAAAAATTCAAGCTGATAGTGCATTTTATGAACTTTAAAGGAAAAGTATAGCGGTTGACATAACTTTATTTGTTTAGCAGTAATAGTCGTTGAACTTGGGTGTTAGATAATTTTGTACCAAATATAAAATCTATAGAATAAATCCTCTAGTAGTTGGTTGTTTATAAGGGGTAAAGACTGGCATTGAAAACTTAATCTAAAATAAAAAATCTTAAAACTATAACTATGCCCTATGTCATACCACTAGGTGGACTGACGATATCGTGAAAGCCGCGGGTAGCCAATGGCTATAAAGGCTAATAGCCGTTCTTTGTGGCGATCTATGGGGGAGACCTTTGTTCAGCAGTGGACATCTTCCGGCTGATGATGATGATGATGATGTCATACATAATAGACTAGCTTTCCAGCCGCGGTACACTCGCGCGTATTGCGGTTATCGCGCAAAACTATTAACCTCTTTTTTCGCAGTTGGATGAAAGCTATCATACGTCCTTTCCCGGGTCTCAAATTATTTTCATTGGTATAGATATGAAAGTACAAAGATTCGACTTATATAGGTATAAAATAATAAAGTACTTTTTGGACCACAACTTCGCCGTACACTAGAAGTGTTTGCTGTCTGTACCTGTCGTACCAAGGTCATCGATCACTTCATTTCACACATCATCAATTTGCTGATTGTACTTCAATAGTGTAATTTTTTTCATCGATAAAGAGAAAATTTATGTGCCCTTCACTTGCGTATTGCAACGGAAGGCACTCTATTTAATTTTAAAGATTGATTTAGGGCATGTACTGTATATCGACGATAAGTACCGAGTTTCAGGTCTTGTTTCATAATACGCGACATTTTCCTAGCGGGAATCTTTATTTCTCGCAATAAGATTATTGTTCAGTCATAATAATCATAATATTTTTACTTCCTAATTCAATAATCGACCAATTCTGGCATTAACAGCATTAATTTGTCTTTCTAAGACACGCGGCTACCCTGATTTTTATGGTCTTCGACAGAGGAAGTGTTGTTGTATCTGTTGATATTACAATATACAAACATACCTACGGCTGATACCAAGCTTTTGAAGTGTCTAGAATATGACCGACGCGACGGCTCAATACCTTCTTTGCACAAGGCGAATACTACTAACCTATTTTCTTTAACACCTCATTTCATATTGTTATTTGATAATGAACACGAAATTATATATGAAATGGCGCAAAATTTCGCCACGCGTTTTTTTTTTTCACGCGTTCAAATTCTATATAATTCTAAAGCTGAAAAGTTTTTATGTTACAGTATTTATGGCCAGACTAGTTATATCATAGAATAGCCCAGTTATAAGCTTACTTGCATATATCGGTGTATACTTTTTATTTTTATTTCATGTATATATCAACTATTTTATAATATAATAATTATTTACGCTACAGCAAATAAGTTAAATGACATTCAAATTCTTACAATGTACCAACGGATTCTGAATCGCGCTATCGTTACGTTTTCTTTCGAGTATGTACCTATAGAATTAACAAAAAATTTTGTTTAATTTTCGAATTACAATTGAAATAATAACTTGGCGGCAATCGTACTCTTATTTCTTAGATTTAGCAGGGAGAAAGTGGTGGAGAATAAAGAACTACAGAACCGTTCTATATTATGATAACGGGCTTCTACGGAACCCTTCATTGTGCGTGGCTCGACACGCATTTGACTGTTTTTAACCGACTTCCAAAAAAGGAGGAGGTACGCAATTCGTCTGTATTTTTTTTTTTTTTTTATGACTTATTTGCAGCTACCCGCATGTCAGTTCAATTTCTTCAGAGTTTCTATTACCTACTTAAATGGAGACGTTACAAAACTGTGATTTAAATACTAGTGTAAAACGTACACCCAAAGAGAATATTGAACAAGAAATTCAATCAAAATATTTTTCAAGGGGATCCAATTCATGAGAAAGTAACCGAAAAATATTGTTAAACTACAAACTGTAAGGTCGTCGTCTAGGACTCGTTGAAAAAGAAATAATATATTTTTCATCAATAAAATAAATACATCAATCAGTAAAATTAATATATCAGGGATCAATATAATTAAAGTGTCAAAATTAATTTAACTCATTAAAATTATAAGTTAAATTATGTAATTTTGGTATTAAAATTAGTTTTTTTTTATGCTTTATAGGTTAGCCTTTGACCACTATCTCACCTGATGGTAAGTGATGAGATCGAAGAAGTTGTTCAGGCTAGCCTAGAGTTACTGGCTCTCAAGGACACCTGCCGGAACACACCGTTAGGTGCTTAGCGACAGATTTTCAACTTGAGGGTGGTAGCTAGCCAGGCGAGCATTTGCAAAGTGCCCTACCACCATGATGTAACTGCCATCCTAAGACAACAACCGGGACCAAGGGCTTAACGTGCCCTCCGAAGCACGGAAGCGCTCAATAGTAATGTCACCAGCGGTCACCCATCCAAGTCATGACCGAGGGGGACGTTGCTTAACTTTGCTGATCGATTCAGAATGGCTAAGCAAACTTCGCTACTAGCTCTTTAAATTTATTAATTTATTAATAAAATTAAACCATTATTCTATAGTCTATTGCAAAAATTGGGAATTTCGGTACAGCATGTATATGCTATACCCCATGGGGTGCCGGGCTAGAATGTCATCTCCTCATTGCAACCCGTGGGTGTCGAAAGAGGCGAATAAAGCTTAAATACCGGAAGTTGGGAATCAGCGCCTTCTGAGAGACTGATAACTAAAACTGCGGTCCCTAAGACGCCTGCCAAGCATGGGGATTATATCAAACCCCTCCTTAATGGGGGAGCGGTGTTCAGCAGTAACCAATCCGGCTGAAACAGTACCTATATACAATATCCATTATTTATTACAGTATTAAGAAACAAACAAATTAACAAGCTGATTTTATTGTCATAAATTTGTGTACAAAACCAACAAAAAGTTTTAATGTATTTTTTATGCATGATAGGTTAGCCTTTGACCACTATTTCATCTGATGGTAAGTGATGATGTGGTCGAAGACGTTGTTCAGGCCAACCTAGAATTACTGGCTCTCAAGGAAAAAAGCTACAGACACTTTAAGCCTTGCAAGTTACAGACACTTCTCGCGCAAGAAACGGTAAAAACATCAAGTTTGTTGTATGTGAGCCCCCCTTAAATACTTATTTTATTTTAATTTTAGTATTTGTTGTCATAACGGCAATAGAAATACATCATCTGTGAAAATTTCAACTGCTATCACCATTCTTGAGATACAGCCTGGTGACAGACGGACGGACGGTGAAGTCTCAGTAATAGGGACACGTTTTTTCTTAAAAAGCAAGGTTCGTCTCTCACTTGGTAATTTTTTTCATATAGTATAACTCTTTTAGTATTAAAAGAAACCGATAACATAACAGGAAAGGCTGCCGGCTGAAATGAGTGGTAAAATAAGAAAATGCAATAACTTAAATCGTTAACCAACCGTTAATGCAATTATTATTGATCGTAAAATTAATTGAGAAGATAATTTTACCAACAACTACGAATTGACAAATCGAATCCTGGTTAGATATTATTGCTTACGGCATTAAACGTCCAATTTAATTAAATATTTAACTGTAGTTTAACTATATACTTATGTTTTAATTCATCAGTGACCTTTTATATTTATTTTGTATTTAATTTTGTATCGTTAAGGTAATATAAATATAAATTGCGCTCGATGCTTCACCTGCGAATAAATTGGTTTTATATAACGCTCTTAGTAATTTGGGATGAAACGTACCTCTCTGTCATAATAACCTTTAAAAAAATTATATGTACCAAGCTTAATCTGAATCCGTGTATTTATTTTTGAGGTGAGGGGCAAAAAATACACACTTACACATGCTTATACTAGAGCATTTTACCACCTGATTCAAAAATCTGTCTCAAGAAAATCTGTCGCCAAGCATCTAACGGTGTGTTCCGGCAACGGTCCTAGAGAGCCAGTAATTCTAGATTAGCCTGAACAACATATTCAACCAAATCATCACTTACCATCAGGTTATGTAGTGATCAAAGACTAGCCTATATCAGGTATAAAAAGAGAGACATAAAGTTATCACATCTCAGGCGCCTGTGATTTCTCTGGCATACCCTTGAAACTGTGGGAGTATTTTCCTGATGAACTCGCACAAATAGTTCTACTGCCATCAAATGGTCATAGTGTCAAACTCCGGCAAATTAAGTAATACATTGGTGGGAGATTAATTTAAATGGTACTTTGTTCGAACCCGGATAAAGATCGATGTCACTCAGCCACGTACCGTGAATAAGGGCTAATGCATACATACAAGACATTTGGTCTGATGTCCATACTTGTATCAAATGGGATTAAAAATACTTTTTATGATTGTACTTTGATTAGACTAGAATTAGATATGTGGTATGGTTTTCCCTAAAACGTATGGTTTTTTTGAAAAAAATGTTTTTTTTAATGTAGGTATCATAAAAATATATCGTAAATGTACATTGTTATTTTAATCATAGCAAAATCGATAAACAGACTCCATACTTTCAAGAGTTCGATCGTAGCTCGTGAAAATGTTATATAAAAGAATTAGCCATACTTACATTAGGTAGGAATGGCATACAGAATACCACTTGGTGATTTTTTACCTAATTCGTGTATTAAATATGTTATGTTTACGGCACGTTATGGCGTTATCCGTTACTCGTAAGAATCATATCTGTGTCATAGTCAAATAAGGGCTCCGGAGGCTGTAACTTTACCCGATGGATAAAAAAAGCGCACTCCGCCATGATATAGGACTAAAAACATATTTAGCGAAACTTGTTACACCCCTTCGGGAAAAACATGGGATTGGACTGACCCGAATTTTGTGTTCTAATTTTGAAATTTTAACCGTCATACTGACTGTTGACCAGACAGTGCTTCATCTGACCGTAAAAAAAGCTCTTTTAAACCTCACGTAGTGATGTCATTACCCTTTTATGTTTCTAATCAGCATCCGACATCCGAGTATCAGCATCCGAAGAGAATATGCACATTTATACAGTTTTAGACCACAAAATGTTCTTCTTAAGCGGTATTCGAACCCACGAAGTTGTGTAAATGTGATGTTCAGTTAAGGTGTCATAGTGCTTGAAATTATGTTTTACATAAGATTTTTTGATCCAAACATTTGTTTATATGCATATGTATGTACTAGCCCTAGTCCCATTATGTTGAAGACGGAAAGCGACGAACGTTTCTAAACTAAAGAAGATAGATCGTCAAGTCGATTTATATCAATTCGTCGAAATAACTCTCTCGAATAGAACTGATTACAGATCTAATACTGTCAATATGAACCCCTTTTTCTGAAGCTCGGTTCCCAACAATAGAAAAATACTTTTTCAAAACTAGAATCATGTTTAACAAATGTTTAAAATGCATTTACAGTACAAACTGTTCGAGTCAAATCATTATTAAAAACAAAAATAATAATTCTTCAAGAATTAAATTAATATATATAATAATAAATATAATATAATTATAATAATAAGAATTATAATTAATGAATGTATAATAATATCATAATACTTCAAGTAGCGGTTCACCGTGTAGGCATGGATCAGACTTCACTTAATTGTTTGTGCGGGTTTGGAATAACAAGGTTTTGCTTTGATTGGAGATAACATTAATTGTGTCATTAAGGTATATTTAATTGTAAGCTGTGTGATCAGAGGCCCGGAGCCTTGTTTGTGAGAACTTTGGCGGGAATAGTTGCGTTCGGAGTTCCTGGAAGGTTCGATTTCAGGGTTTTATTTTTTGGCCAAAACGTGGCCTTATACACATGTGCTCGATAGGAGAAGACGGAGTAGTCACTCACGAGTCCTATGATAGGAATATTTTGGTAGAACCTAATGTACCTACCTTTTTCTTAACTTGTTGACCTGAACGCGGACATGTGCTAGAACATTCTCTTATTAACAGGATTTATAAAAATTACACACTAGTAAGACCACGGAACCAGTGGCTTGTAGTTTAACGATTGGTTCATTTCTTTTTATAAAGAAACATTGTTTAAGCACAAGGGGTGATCAGTTGCTAAAAAACTTCTAAAAAATATTTTTTATATGTTTCCAAATTAGTTTTTATCGCGAAAATTTTATTAATGCGTTTATGTTATACCATATCCGTTCTATTTTGTCGTTATTGTACCGCCCGGGCGCCCTACCGTTTTCATAGTATGTTTAGAATGATCAAATAACATAAGTATATATTAAAAATATTTAAAGAAATTATTAAATTACTATTTAAGAAATACATTTAAAAAATATTTCAATTTTTTGTGACAACTCGCTCAAAGAGTCATCACCTCCTGAAGATGCTTAGCGTAAAAACGAAAGGAGTCGGACAACAGTTCTGGCTAGGCTACGTTGCGTTTCTATTGTCACGTCAGCTTAGCGGGGAATTAATTTAGGCGGTCACAAGATATATTTTTATATTTTTTAAATGTTTTTCCAATCGCAATAGGCGCCTTAGATACCTTATTAATTAGCTGTAGGCTTTCTTATATGTAACACAATTCTTTTAACCCAAGTCGGTACAAGCAACATTTTAGTAACAGTTCACAATTAAAAAGTAGCTACTTATTCAGTTGAACATACACCTGCTTTAAATTATCGTGACATACAAGTATATACGACGACAAAACCACTTATCACCTAAAAACCCTGCTCTATAAATAAGGCGAAGTAAACACGGTACAAAGAAGCTCTTAAATGAAAGTGAAACAATGAAAGTAACCTTTTATGTTACGACATTTTTGTTCAGATCTCCTTTAAATTGTTTAAAGAAAACAGCGATAAATTGTGTCTATTTGACAGCCCTACACGTAACTTCACTTACCTGCGCTGGAGTATGCGCATCTTAGGAATTACGCTTGCCGAATATTTAGCTGCTAAGGTATTTATTGCCTTTAAAATTACACCTACAGAGAATAGCAAGCCTTAAGTTAGTACAAATTATGCATGCCAATATAAAGTATTGTTATAGTATTATAAAGCATATAAAATAGTAGTTTCGAAGCATGGTGGTAGGGCATTTTGTGAATGCCCACCTGGCTAGCGACCACCCTCAAGTATAAAAACTGTCGCCAAGCACCTAACAGTGACTTCCGGCAACTGTCATAGATAGCCATTAATTCTAGTTTAAGCCTGTTAACACATTCGACCACATCATCTCTTACCATCAGGTGAGATTGTCGTCAAAGGCTTATATTTTAGCAATTAAATCTATTAGCATTCTTTATCTATTAGCAAAAAAAAATGCTCGTATAGCTTAATCAACTATGTAATGCAACTTCCGCTGCGGTCTGGCTTGGATGGGTGATCGCCAGTGGCTACTGAATTGAGCGCTTCCTGAGAACGCGTGCTTCGTAAGACACGTTAAGCCGACGGTTACTGTAATTGTCTTAGGATATCAGTCGTTATAGCAAGGTGGTAGGGCATTTTGTGAATGCCCGATGGGCTAGCTACCCTCAAGTATACAATTTGTACAATAAACATCAGGCAAGGTATGGTCAAACGCAAACCTATTATGAATGAAAAAAAATGTCGCCAAGTTCCTAACGGTGTTTTCTAGCAGTTGTCCTTGACATCCAGTAATTCAAGGTGTGTCTAAACAACATCTCCGACCGCACCATCACTTACCATGACAACACAACAAAAACTATGGAAATTAAAATAAATAACAGTAGTGCATATTTGCACTACTGTTATTGTATGTAATTTTTTAGTTAACTTCCAAAATATGTAATCAAACATTGTTTTAGTATTGCGAGGTATGTTATGCTAATCATTTATGATCAACAAAATATATAACATGATAACTATAAAAAGGGACATGTATACGGAACCCTCATAAGAGGAAATATACTTAGTTTTCTCGTCACCAGCCAATTCTTTGCTGCTATGATATTTTCTTAGAATATTCTCTGATATCTTTCAAAATAAATCGTTAATATATTTTCTGGATAAATGGATAGGTAGGCTTTCAATTAGGAGAGTACATACTCTGTTATTATGTGTTCCACATTATACTCGTAGCACAAACCACAAGGAATCAATCACACGAAAGTATTTCGTCGGCTGTGACTCTAACAGCGCCGAGAATACCAAGACTGTATAACCAGTGCGACTTCCTGAATCTTTAAGATTTGAGAATTCATACCGTCACACCGTTATGTGACCAGTTTTCACATTGGAATTGTCTTTTTTATTTGACAAGAGGGAATTTTTAATTATTATATTGACGGAACTATCACGTCACCATAGAACATAATCTGATGTTAAGCGGATTAACCTCTTATATTCAGGCATTACTTTGCGGAAATTCATACATAATAAAATAATATGGATTCTTGATATTGCTCTCGGTGAGTCAAAATCTCCTGAAGACCTTCGTTTAGAAGCGAAACTAGTCGAATATAACTCCGGTTAGGCTGCGTGGCGTTTGTGACGTCACGTAGGCACAAACAGAAAAATTAGGCGGAATTGTCACTAGTTATATATTTATATACTTATTTATGTTTTTTATTAAAATACTATTTAATGTTTTCTTAAGATACTTTTAAAAATATTTGTTATGGTTAACCTCTGCTTATAACAAATGCATTTAGTCATGAATGTCACAAAGGACGCTTAGAAATGAACTCTATATTACAAGGGTGGCGCAGCAGCTAATTCGGCGGAGCAACTCAATAGGCGTAAGCATGCTAACATCGATAGTAGTTACATATTTGAGCCGTTTGGTGTAGACGTTGAATCCGTGGAGACCATCGTATTTTCCAAAACTTATCAGAGCACTTGGTCGATGCGACGCATGATCAATATGCTGGCACCTATTTGGCTCAACGAATAAGCATTGCAGTGACACAGGGCAATGCTGCCAGCATGCAGGACACGCTGCCAACTGGTATTGGGCTGCAACATTTGAAATGCTTGTGAATTTGTGCTAGTCATAAGGGTAGGTTTTGCCATAATCCCCACGCATGGCAGGCGTCTTAGGAAGTTATTGGTGTAAATTTCTGAGATGGCGCTGCTGCCCACCTTTCGTTATTTTTCCCTAAGTCGTTTCTTACGACGCCCACGGGAAGATATGGTGAATGACATTTTAGCCCGGCACCCTACGGGGTGACTACTACTCTTGGTGGACTGACGACATCGTAAAATTCGCGGGTAGTCGTGGCATCGTAAAATACAATGTGAAATAAAAACCCCGAATGAACTTAAAAAAAGCAGCATTTTGCCACAGTGTTAACGGCAGCCGTCTTTATCCGGGATATGCGAGAAAATCCGGATCCTCGAGGCATTTGGCAAAGTGCTGCAACGACGCCGACGTCCCGCTGCCGAGCGCCATTTTGTCCGGACTGACAACACTTCGCACTTCACTATTCACACACTTCCTCTTTGAGGCCTACGTTCTTTTCGAGGTAAAGCTTGCCGTAGTAATTCAATATAAATCTCTTTGTAGGCTGATGGAGAGAAAGTATAGGCATAGAAATATTAACTCAGCTGTAAAGGTGCAAATCATAAACTAACTTTTAACATAATGTAGTAAAGTCTCACTTAATGCCTAATTCTACAGTGACTGACTTTATGTCATAAAACATTACTGAGAAAACGTAGTACGAAGCTTAGACTAGATACACTTTATGGCTGTTTACAAATACAATATCAAATATTTAAGGTAATAAAATTTAAACTTTAAAGCCTTGCAGAACTATAGAAGAACGTGTGCTATAAAGTACAGAACTTTTTTTTATTGCTAAGTGTGTTACAGCTTAGCTCATGGATGCGGTTGAAACTGTTATTCAAGCTCATCTAATATTACTGGCTGTAAAGGACAGTGCCATCGTAAGGGACTTGGCGACAGATTTTCTACTTTTTGGGGTTGGTAGCGAGTCAGACGAGCATTCGCAAAATGCCTTAACGCCTTGTAATAACGAATGTCATCCCAAGGTAACAGCCAGAACCGACCTGTGCCTTCCAGAAGCGCTAAGTAGTATATGCCACTAACGGCTACCCATCCAAGTCATGATCACAACGGTCGTTGTTTTATAATCTAGTTGATCAGTTAATAACTTAACAGGCTGAGAGTTGAAATATTAGAGTAGTTATATCCGAACACCACTGCTCTAAAAGCTTGCTAGAATTTACCTATCTACTTACCTACGCACATGTATATGCAGTTTGTAATGAAAAGGAAAGAACTTTCAAATATTATGCGTCATATCTGTTGTAAGAAAGAGATAAAAGCAATTCGTGTAACCACCGAACCGCCACGAGTCGTTCCGATCGCGATCTCTTTCACTCTCTCACACCAAACGATACACATATCTCGCTCATCCATTTCATTGAGATTAGTTCCTAAGATAAAACAAAATGTCGATATTTTATATTTCATCAATAAAAGCAATAATTACGCGTGAGATGAAACAGTTTTCTTATCTCTCACAGTGCTTGTATAATTGGTGCAGAGTCTAAAGATATAAGGAAGGCATATTGTCCACAGATTATTCCTAAAAACACGATTAGCGGCGATGTATTCACCGGACGCTCGGAAGTTGTAGTAACTCTGGTAATTGTTAATATAGATAATATAAGATATCAAAATCAGGTTTGTCTATTAATAACTAGTGCTGCCATCTTATGTGGCTTCCGGTGTAAAGCATAACATGAATGTACCTAGTCTATGATTTCCTTTTATAACAATAAAGCTTTGATCGTTCATTCGATCCTGTCAGCTATAGCACGTTGTTTCATTATAGGTTATGGGCATCAGTTCTCATAATTTTTCCTAATAAAAGTAATCTTTAGTAGTGAAAAATGGCATCTAACTATCTAGTTAACGTACCTAAGCTCAAAGGACGTGAGAATTATAGTGAGTGGACTTTTGCCGCGGAGAATTTTCTAATCCTTGAAGGCACGCTGCATTGCGTCAAGCCAGTTTCTGGGAAGAATATAGAAGCCGCAGACGATGCAAAGACCAAGGCTAAGCTGATATTGACGATTGATTCAACGCTTTACGTGCATATAAAGGACGTCGAGACATCAAAACAGTTATGGGATAAACTGCGATCCCTGTTTGATGACTCAGGATTCAGCCGAAGAATAAGTCTATTACGACATTTGATTTCAATACGTCTAGAAAACTGCAGTTCTATGACATCATATGTCACGCAGATTGTTGAAACCGGACAGAAATTAAGTGGAACCGGGCTTAATATCAGTGATGAGTGGATCGGATGCCTACTGTTATCATCATTAACGGAACGATATTTTCCCATGATATTGGCGTTGGAGCATTCAGGACTTCCTATTACAGCGGATTCCATTAAAACTAAATTATTAGATATGGAAACGAAGATAGGTGATAATGGTCATGAATATCAGGAACGTGAAGTTAGCAATGCAAGTGCATTTGCAAGTTCGCAGAAGTGGCAACATAAAAACAAAACGTCTATGGTCGGAAACTGCAACAAAGATGGCGCTTCTTCGAAGACATTTAACAAAAGTCACGTCAAGTGCTATAAATGTAAGCAAGTCGGCCATTATAGAAATCAATGCCCGAATAGTGATTCAAATCATAATAACACTGCACATCAAGCTATACGGAAACAAACTAATGCGTTTAGCGCTGTGTTTTTAAATGGCAATTTTAATAAGGACGAGTGGTATATTGATTCGGGCGCAAGTAATCACTTGACAGCAAATGAACAATGGATGGTGAATCCATTATACTATAAAGAAGAGAAAGATATCGTTGTCGCTAATAACAACAAAGTAAGAGTTTTATGTACCGGCCATGTGAATATTGTGACTAAAACTGATAAATGCGAGTTCGAAGTGCAAGTGAAAGACGTTTTGTGCGTTCCTGAATTGACGACGAATCTATTGTCTGTCAGCCAATTAATCAGTAATGGTAATAGCATATCATTCGTGGAAAATGGATGCAGAGTGTCAAATAGAAATGGTGAAGTTGTGGCAAAGGCGTCACTAGTCAATGGAGTGTACAAGTTGATAACGCCTGAAAGCATATTAGCTACCAGTAATGCAGCAACAGCAGTAGTATCAGGAGATATGTGGCATCGTAGAATGGGGCATGTAAACAGCAGTTATTTAAATATCATGCCAACAGCAGTAGAAGGTTTGAACCTCAGTGAGAAAGTTGACATAAGTAAGTCATCATGCACAGTTTGCTGTGAAGGAAAACAGAGTAGGCTGCCCTTCAGTCATATTGGCACAAGAAGTATGGAAGTATTAAATATAATTCATACAGATATATGTGGCAGTATGGAGCAGATGTCTATTGGTGGATCTAAATATTTCCTGTTATTTATAGATGACTACAGTCGCATGACTTTTGTGTATTTCTTAAAATATAAAAATGAAGCTTTGAATTGCTTTAAAGAATTTAAAGTAATGGTTGAAAATCAGACCTGTAAAAGAATCAAAATATTGAGGAGTGACAATGGTGGTGAATTTTGCAACAAAGAGTATGATGCATACCTCAAGAAGACAGGGATAATTCATCAGAGGACCAACCCGTATACCCCTGAGCAGAATGGTTTGTCAGAACGTACCAATCGCAGCTTGGTAGAACGGGCCAGATGCCTTTTATTTGATGCAAACTTAGGAAAAGAGTTTTGGGCTGAAGCAATAAACACAGCTGTTTATATTCAAAATCGCATAGCAGTGCCAACATTAGACAATAAAACACCATATGAAAAGTGGACAGGTGCTAAGCCAGATGTGAGTCACATGAGAGTGTTCGGAAGCATTGTGATGGTCCATGTTGCCAAAGAAAAACGCCTAAAATGGGATAAAAAGTCTGAGAAGCACATTTTAGTTGGATATTCGGAAAATGTCAAAGGATATAGAATTTACAACCCCAGGTCTAAGTCTGTGACAACTAGCAGAGATGTAATTATTATAGAAAATGAAAGTAAAGTAGAAACTACTATACCAATAATAGAAAAGCCTGTAAACTTTGAAGATAGTTTAGATTCAGTGGGGGATGGAACTCGACAAGATGATACAACTTTGACAGAAAAGTACATGGACTCAACATATATACCTACTGACTATGAAGATGCTCAAGAAGAAATTGGAGAATACATCAGACCTACCAGAATTAAAAAGACAGCACAGAGATTTGGTTATTCCAACATGTGCACCATAGAAAATGGTGTTGTGCTTGACGATGCAAGCAAATTATCACTAGAAGAAGCATTGAAAGGACCAGAAAAGGAACAGTGGGTGCAAGCTATGAATGAAGAACTACAAAGTTTTGAAGAAAATAGTGCGTGGGAGTTGGCTGACACTCCAATTGATGGTACCATAGTGAAGTGTAAGTGGGTATTAAAAAAAAAGTATGATAGTGAAAACAAAGTGCGTTTTCGTGCTAGGCTAGTAGCCAAAGGATATATGCAAAAGAAAGGTTTGGACTACTCAGAAACTTTTTCACCTGTAGTTAGACATACTACTTTGCGGTTATTGTTTGCATTATCCACACAGCTTGGTTTAGATATATTACATCTTGATGTAACTACAGCTTTCTTAAATGGGGACCTTGATGAAACAATCTACATGCAGAAACCAGATTGCTTTTTTAGTTCACAGAGTGATAATAAAGTTTTAAAACTTAACAAAGCTATTTATGGGTTAAAACAATCATCAAGGGCCTGGTATAAGAAAGTAGATGAATGTCTAATAAAAATGGGTTATAATAGGTCTAACATAGAGCCCTGTTTGTATAGCAAGAATGTAGGTAATTATAAAACGATTATGACATTGTATGTCGATGATTTTCTTATATTTTCAAATGATCATGTAGAAACCCAGCATTTATTTGATGTACTTTCCTCACAATTTAAGATAAAAAATTTGGGTAGAGTAAAACAATTTCTAGGAATTAATGTCAATAATGATAAAGACAATGGAGTTATAACTTTAAGCCAGGAAAACTATATAAATGAATTGTTAAAAAGGTTTAACATGACTGAATGTAAAATGGCAGATACTCCTTTAGAAACCCAATTAAATATCAAAATAAACCAAAATTGTAATACTGAACATTTACCATATCAACAGCTTTTAGGTAGTTTGATGTACTTAGCAGTGTTAACAAGACCTGACATAGCTTTCTCAGTAAGTTTCTTAAGTCAATTTAACAACTGTTATAATCATGAAATTTGGTTATATGCCAAGAGAGTTTTGAGATACTTGAAGAAGACAAAAAATATTGGTTTAAAATATACTAAAGATAGTAACTCTCGGTTGCATTGTTTTGTAGACTCAAGCTGGGCAAATAATTTACTTGATCGCAGATCGTATACTGGCTTTTGCTTTGTTATGTCAGGAAGTGTTGTTTCTTGGGAAACCAAAAAACAAAATACTGTTGCCCTCTCTAGCACAGAGGCAGAATATATGGCCATCACCGAAGCTTGTAAAGAGGCCATATATTTACGAAACTTAGTTGAAGAAATTATAAATGAAGTTTATACATTAGACATGTATAATGATAACCAGGGCGCTCATAAGTTATCTGTGAATAATGTGTTCCATAAGCGCACAAAGCATATAGATGTAAGGTATCATTTTTGTAGAGAATGTATTATGAACAAAGTTGTTAACATTAAATACTTATCTACTGCAGAGATGCCAGCTGACATGTTAACAAAGGGTCTTAATAGACCTAAACATAATTACTTTATGAAACTTTTAGGAATTGTTGATGTAAAATAAGTAATGCCTCCTTTTTTTTTTTTATTATGTAAATTTTGATATAGTGGGGGTGTTAATATAGATAATATAAGATATCAAAATCAGGTTTGTCTATTAATAACTAGTGCTGCCATCTTATGTGGCTTCCGGTGTAAAGCATAACATGAATGTACCTAGTCTATGATTTCCTTTTATAACAATAAAGCTTTGATCGTTCATTCGATCCTGTCAGCTATAGCACGTTGTTTCATTATAGTAATTACTCTGAATTCGTCTAGTAAATATGGAGGGCATACAACTCATCTACAGGTAAAAAAATCTTAGTTACCAGGCAAGTTCGGCTACGAGCGCTCTTTGTTTTGTGTGTATACATTTCAGTACATTTATGAAGCAATGATAGCCGAGCGGTAATAGCTGGTTGGATCCCTAACGCCAGCTTGAGCTTTACCACATGGTGGAGGGGCATTTTCCAAATGCTCGCGTAGTTAGCTACCACCCTCAAGTAGACAATCTATCCCCAAGCACCTAAGAGTGTGTTCCGGCAGCAGTCCACGAGAGCCAGAAAAATTACAGGCATAAGAGACTCAACAACTGTATGTCTCAGTGTAACAGACCCAGTGCCATTCGTAACATGACGAAATGCATCTGTTACAAGCAGAGGTAATCCGCTTATCATCAGGAGGCCTCGTGCTTGTTCCGTCACAATCAAATAAAAAAATGGAGTAGATTTAGTGCGAAAGGTCGCACTAAATCACGGCACAATGAAAACGACCTCCTGCTGCTAAGCGTTACTATTCCTGTCTGCCAACTATTCACACTTTGCCACGTGATTGCATTGTTCCTTTTAGAAAATGGAGAAATACTAAATTACAAATAATAACAAGTAGAACAGAACAGTGGTGACAGATTTTGCACTGAGTAAATATTATTAATGTTTTCATTTTTGATGTCTGGCGACTGTACCTATTGAAATTCTGTTTTGAAGATTTTTTCCCGTGGACTGTAGGGTTAAAATATCACCTAATAGGGGGTTGGGGACCTATTGGTGATCCTCATCTCATCCTAAAAGATGACTAAGGGAAAAGTAGCATAAAGTGTGACCAGGAATCAGGGGAAGGTGCCACCTTTCGAAGAGCTGACAACAATTGGAGACCTTATTCAACGATGGATGTTCCGGTCAATGTGCTGAAGATCGTGATGAATAGGATTCTTATAATATGTACTTATTAAGCAGTAAAAAGTTACTAAATTTACAGACTTAAACATAATATAAAGATAAGAAGCAATTTGTTACAGAAAAGTGGCCGTGTTTACTAAGTAAGGGCCCGACAGCAATATTTTCGTAAATCTGTGTTACGCTCACATTATCCAACTGTAATAGCCCCCTTTCTTGTCTATTTTTGAATTCCGCTCGTATTCACAAACCGCGTTGTTTTACATTTGAGTCACGTAGACGACAGCGACATCTGTCGGCGAGAGCGGTTTTTAAAACGATATGTTGGTGAAACCGAAGAATGCACTCCACACCGCGGTTTCGGTACAGTTCAAAAATGAGCAGTAGAGCAGGTTGGTAATGTATTAATGATTCCAGTAGATTGTAAGCAATTCATAGAACTTAGGTATTGTTATAAACATACATAAATATTTAGATGTCAAAAGTATTTTCAACTGTTTAATTAAAATACAAAATATTTAAACAAATATTTTGTTGAGACTTTTCAAATTAGTAAGACTTAAGAAATAAACTACTTGCATCATAGCATAAACTCAAGGCTTGCTCAAAGCTAAAACTGAATGATAAGAATGAACGCCAATTAATCAAAGAATTGAAATATCGTCCTTAAGTTTTTTAGGGTTCCGTACGAATAAACAGAGTCTTTTACCAAACTTTAGTTTCTAATCAAAAAATTGAGTTTTCGTCCTTAATTTTTTTTAGGGTTTCGTACAAATAAACAGAGTCTCTTACCAAACTTTAGTTTCTAATTAGGTTTTGTTTTGAATCAATATCGTTAGTATCTATGGACTGCCGTGCCGCAGGTCCACGGTGCGATCACCTCCGCTGGCTTGAGCTTCACCGCATGGTAGAAAGGCATTTTGCGATTGCTCGCCTGGTTAGCTACCACCCTCGAGTAGAAATTATGTCGCAAAGCACCTAACAGTGTGTTCCGGCAGCAGTCCTTGAGGGCCAGCAAAATTACAGGCACCTGAAACTCAACTACTATCGACATGGAATTTGTCACTTTGATGTAATGCATCTGTTATAGGCAGAGGTTAGTCCACTTAATATTAAGTAGGACTCGCGCTTGTTCCGTCACAATTACATTAATAAATAATATAAATAAAACGCCTACATTTTTACCGTATCGTCGTCTCTTAATATCGACGTAGGATACCGATCGATAGCTATCAATAGTAAAAAATACCGTCAAGCCAATGTCGAGCTATGCTTAGAGAACGATTCCGTAGATGCCCGAACAAACTTAAACGTTCATCGTGGTTTGATTCAAATGATTGAAGTCTAATAGGTAGATAAAATTTTAATATCTATAGCTTAAGATTTAACTAATGACCACTTAGGAACCCAACATTTCAAAAACACGATACTGCGAATGATACTACAAAAGTAATCTATAAAAAAAACTAGACGGATACTATAAGTTATACTTACTTTAGCCCAATATAGTTCTCCACGTAGCGTGATGTGAGTTATTTACCATGCGGGTTAAGCCACGAGAGAAGCTAGTTAAATCAAATTAAATATAAAATCATGCCTGTACATTAACATGTCTTCCAATTTATCATATGTTTAACGATAGTTGACATACTGTTTAGCCATTCTATGACATTTACGTAGAACATGAATTGAATCCGACAGACGTGACACTCCTGTACACGAATGGGACACTTCTAGGCACCCGCCTTTTTCGTTGTCAGTCTAGTTGAAAGATGTACAGTTAAAGGCTTACAATTTACATTGATACCGGAGACAAGACATTCGCAGTCGCAAAGGAATACCAAAGTTTATTTGTTTATGAAGAACACAATCATGTATAGTCGAATGTAATATAAATTCATTATTGAGAACGTGTTGGTTATTTACTCATTTATAAAATTGTGCTGTGATGGAATAATGTCCTTAGTCCATACATAGGTATTTTTTATAATCTAGAAGACTGCCTTGGCTAGTTAAGTCTACCAATTTTAATTTACGAAGCGTGGCTTGAAAAAGTTTTAGCACGGTAATATTATCTGTATAACATTACCGTGGTTTTAGGTAGGCTTTTTCGTTTGTAAAATCAGATCTACTTGATGGTCCATGGTGATTACCGTTTGGAAATAAGGGAAGCCCAAGCTGAAAGATGTTGATTAGATTAAGATAATGATGGTAAGGTACGATTTGCTTTATATTCAACCATTTTATACGAATCATCAACCCTGTATATCCTGAAGAAAAGGCAGTGTTTTTGGTCCCATTTCATAGGGAGCGCATCTATTCTACCAGGCAAACTTCGAGGGTTCAAGCTGATACTAATAATTTAACACAGTAAACTCAATAACTCTCCGATCCGGCGATCGCGAACTCACAAATTGTGTCGATATACGCCACTGGACGATCGAGGCAGTTAATTATTAAAGAATCATTTCCCGTGTAACTATTTCTGATGCTTAGATCGTAAGCATTTTTCTCACCACTTATCACCTTACAGTTCTTCTGATGTAAGAAAGGAACTTCCAAAATATACCTCATGCCTCTAAAGGAAAATCAATTTACTGCAACTAAAAAACAAAAGTTCCTGCCATCTAAACTCGATTGTTTTTACATCGATCTCCCCCGGCGACGTGGCGACTGTAAATTGTAAATTACAGCGAAAAACGTAAGAGATGCGCTCGAGCACTTTGTACGTGTGAAAAACAACAAACAAGAGCAGATCTTCCTATTACCCCAGTTAAGAGTGACCATTAAAAGCTAACAAAAAGATAATGGTTATCAAACCGCACGGCCACCCAAGTAGACGAATTTAGTGACTTTTATGTATCACGTCGTAAATTGCTTAGGTTATACTTGGCGTGCCCTAAGAGCTGAACTTCTCAGAATAAGACTCGCATAGCGTACACTTCAAAATATTTTTTGTCGGAAACGTAGAAAGTATTAACAACGAGGGAACGTCATGAATTTTTTCCCCGAATGGTAGGAATTTAAATTCCTCTGCTTACGATCGCGTGTGGTCTAATTATGAATACGGCACAATACTGTTAACTTTTTACCGTCTCTTGGAAAACTTCAGCAGTTTTCCGGCAAAATAGAATAAAACTGTAAAGGATAATGGAAAACTTCAAGACCTGTTAAGCGACGATACCCTACTTCGCGACTTTGCGACTCCATTGTTTGGAATTTTATTTGCTACTTCTAGAGTGCTTCTTCTAGACTTTCAATATTTTTTGTAGCATTTTTACTATCAAAATAGTGTTAAGGTTACACAAATACATTTCAAATGTCAATTATATTACGTCAACGGTATTTCTGATTCCTTTGTCAAATAATGAATTAATGGTAAAAAAAAAATTTGGTGATTTTTTAGGGTTCCGTAGCCAAATCTTAACAGATTTCGTATATGAGTCAATGATGGCTGAGCGGTGATAGCTATGGACTGCTGTGCCGCTGGCCCATGGTTCTATCCCCACCGCCAGTGCCGGCTTGAGTTTCACCGCATGGTAGAAGGGCATTTCGCGAATGCTCGCCTGGCTAGCCACCAACCTCAAGTAGGCAAATATGTCACCAAGCACCTTACAGTGTGTTCCGGCAGCAGTCCTTGAGATCCAGTAAAATTAGAGGTATATGAAACTTAACAACTGTATGTCTCAAGGTGACGGGCACAGAGCAAGTTTTCCCTTGTGACGAAAGGCATCTGTTAGAGGTAGAGGTTAGTCCGCTTAATATAGGTGGATCTCGTAGTTGTTCCGTCGCAATAACATAAATAAATAAAAATCGGCCAAAAGCGAGTCGGACTCGCGCACGAAGGGTTCCGTACCATTAGCTATACAATATTAGACTTCATATTTTAACCTTTTTTTGTTTTACGTGCGCGAGTCCGACTCGCACTTGGCCAACGTTTTGTATTTGTTGTTATAGCGGCAACAGAAATACATCATCTGTGAAAATTTCAACTGTCTGGCTATCACCGTTCTTGAGATACAGCCTGGTGACAGACGGACGGACAGCGAAGTATCAGTAATAGGGTCCCGTTTTTATCCTTTGGGTACGGAACCCTAAAAATTAAAAAAACCGTTCAACTGCATGTTTTATCGATCTGTCTTTATATTTCGGTCATTTTATTTTGACTACTGTCTCTCTGCTACTGTCAATTAGTATGAACTGCGATAATTAGCTTTAACTATAGAGAAGAAACTAAGTATACAAAAAAAACATTTAACATCGAAATGGGAATACAAGTTAATTTCACCATTAATTAAGATCATTAAGGGTTTCAAATAGGTTTTGAACTTTGAAGTTGAAATTTATAACTAAGAAGAAATTGTTCGTCTTAATTATATGCTCGTATATAATTTATATGGTATGGGGGTGGGTCTAAATTTTCTCTCTGGAAAACATATCATCAGTTAATGAGGCGGTTCGTATCGTAATCAAAGTTACTTTGAAGGTGAGTTCCTCTTCTGAACATCATTGTTTGGATTCAGAAAAAATATATACCATGTATGGTAATTTTGTCTACAAATCCGTTCTGAACGTTTCATTTTCATATATGAAAAAGAAGCGTTTTGCGTTTGTTGTTGTTGCATTTCAGCAGCTATAGCTGCTAAATTAATTTATAAGAGATGCAGCTGTTATCAAATTAAACTCCTCCAAATTGGTGATGAATTTTCACATCTAACATACGCCAAAATGTGACCAACTACGTCCTCATATATAGTTAAAAAATAAAAATCGTACAACCGAATTCACGTAAAATGATAATAAAATGTGACCAACGACGTCCTTATATACTTATTAGCTAAAAAAATTAAATTGGACTACCGCATCCATGTGAAAAGCTTTATTTTCTTTTTCGGTTTTTGGATAAAGTTCTTTAGTTTACTGCGTGTGACTCAGAATAATTCATATATTATTTTATTTTCCTTAAAATGTTTCTAATTTATCTGCAACTTTTGTGCTAGAGTTTTAAATGTAAGGAGAGTGACCGCTTCCATCCACCAATATCTAGAATAAATCATTTTTTACTTCGTTCTTATACTTGGGAGTGTTTAAATATCTACGGAACCTTTATTTAAGCGTAGCTAGACACTCCATTAGCTTTTTATACAAACATAGTTATTATGTTATCGTATATATTGATATGTTTTATTTATTTCCTGTATCTATTCTTTAATTAACGAGATTTTGGGTAAACATTTTTTCAATGCATGTGTTTAATTTTTCGATTAGGATGTTCCACAAAGTGAGACGAAACTTGTTTTTAACATCGTAAAGTATACTAACATTAATTTTAATATAGATTAATGTGAAAGATAAGTACTTAACTGACCACATAACACCCAATTAGTGATGAATTTGTTATTCAAATGCAATGTGAATAACACTTTAATTATTGGGAAGTTGATCCTAAATCATAGAAATAAATATTTGATTCCAATAACAATATTTTATACTGACAGTAGCTTAACCAATTGGCTGTTTTAATTCCTTGATA